>JAWNOB010000130.1:15000000-16250000 GCA_035046265.1 Drosophila bunnanda
CCGTTGCAAGTGCAGATTTCCCAGCAGCCGGCGAAGATTTACCCACAACGTTGAGGCGTAGAATACGGGGTGCTGGTGGTGCATGCAGGGCTTCCACATCAACGATGGTCCCGTGTTTAGTAATGTCCTGATTGCTTGTAGAGTGTAGGGCACTGGTAATTGGTGTTATGCCACTGCCACCGTTGCCAGCTTCCCGACGCGATCGAATCCGTTTCAGTTTCTTGACCCGCTTCTTCAGGTGCAATTCCCCGATTCTGGCCGACTTCTTGGTAGTGACGATTGTATCCGTCGGTTGTGCACTCACATTGGCCGAAAACTTGACGCGCCGCTTGGTGAGGTTACTGGAATCCCCTGTCCTTCCGCCGCTCAATGCGCGTTTGGATAGCGAACTCTTTTTGGGCAGCAACGTCTGAAGAGGGATTGCTGGGGATATTGGGATGGCGGAATGCACTGGCCCGGCACCAGACACCTTGGCAGCAAGTCCAATGGGGGCTGGAGAGGCGGAAACGGTGGAGGCTCGTCGCAGAGGGCGTGGCGGCGGTAACGGCGGCTGGCGAAAAGCTGCTGTTTGTGCTGTAGCATCGCATCGAAGTGGAGGAGAGAGGTGTAGGTGGGAAACGAGGTTAGTGCGCCTGGGCGACGCCGGTAGACCCAATAAGAGGAGCAATCATTAGTACCCTTTGGGTCCGCAAGCAGACTCGGACTATGGAACATGCCCAAACTTGGCGAACTGGCCAACCGTCCACCCAGATTGGTGAGCGCACCGGCAGCGGTTCGCTTGGCCGTTGTACTACTGCCGATCGCTGACCGTCTCCGCGTAGGACGGCCCGCTGCCAGATGGGTAGCGGATCCAATAGTGGATTTGGATGCAGAAACTGTAGTCAGTTTGGGCGGCGGAACGCGACCCGATCTCTTTTGAGGCGAGGCACCAAAAATAACCATCTTTTTAAATTTCGATAACTGGCCGAAATCACAGAGAATTTTGAATCCGAGCCGAAAGGAATGTTAACTAAAATCGAATGGAAGTGCCAGATGAAGTGACACTAAACGGAAACGTGGGGTTGTTTGATTCGGAGGCTCCAGAGGTGACTTAGAGAGAGATACCAGGGGCATAGGATTCTTAGGAACTCGAGTCAGAAGAATATTCAATACAAGCAAATTTGCAAATTTGTTTAAAATCTTAGCCACCCCTTATGTCTCTCTGGGTAACCTCTAGACCCTCCTTCTCCAACAAATATTTTCCGCATCGATTTTGAAAAGCAATTCTTGGATAATGTCTGGAACTCAAGACTTTACCTTATATAAAGTTGCAACAGCGTAGCCGGTGGGAGTCACATCAGTAGTGTATTACACACACACATCAAAATTAACACATAGAACACACAGAGAAGTAATCGAAAAGTGCAGGCAAATCCTTGGATATCCCCGACTTTAAACGCAAACAACAAACAAAAAATAATGTTGAAACTATTTTCACTTAAGATAACACTGAATTTATGTCCAAAAAACAACAGAATTTGTGAGTAACTAAACGAGTGCGACGTACACTATACACCATATAACAAGCTATAAATGCCAGGCCAATCTGATTATTAAGAAAATGTGTAAGCGAGTTCGACTACGCACATTCTGCCTGGCTCTTTCCAATATATCTTGTGCCTTTGTCCGCTTAACTAATCCAAACTATATAATCCTATTAAACTCTATCCTTATGTCCTGCAAGTCCTTCGCACTTCACTCACCTCTTTAACATCGTTGTGTGGCTGTTGTAAACTGGTGACTGTGGGCTGTGCGGTGTTGGTGATTGCAATGGCCGGACTGAATGTGGGGCTAGGTTGTGGGCTTGGAACGGAGACAGGTGTGCTGCTCACAGGAGGCTGTTGCTTTTTTCTAAGCGAGTCCTGTTGTGGTGGAAAATGTGGAAACAATTAATACATGTGGGGGGGAGAGATCGCAGAGATTTCAATACAGAACATACCTTATAGCATACGGAGCAGAGACCATCTGTGGCAGGGTTACCATAGAAGCCGCAACCAGAGCGGCACATGGGTTGCATTGGATTGGATTCACGTTCCATGGCTGGCTAGAGCGCCTCTGTGAGTGTGCTGCTGCGGATTGGTTGTTTCTTGTTGGATGTTACTTTCGCCCAGCGAAGTTTCTTCGGCTTCTTCCTGCTGTGTGTGGCAGCGGCACCGGTGGCTCCTTTCCTTCCTGCTTGCTCTCAGTCGTGGAAGCGTGCAATTTCAAATTGGCAACGTGCAATGTACTAGCAACTTGCAACTCGCAACTGTTGAACCGCCGTTGTTGTAGTTATTATTATTTTGCTCTTGATTTGCGGCGCTTAGCTTAACTGTTGTTGTTTAATCAGTTCGTCCAATTATTAGGCTGCGCTTGTGTTTAGCTTCGTGACTGCAAATAATTCGCGGTACGATCTGCAAGAAATCAAAAGAAAAAGTTATAGATCAAGTTTGTAAAGTTTAAGCAAAAATAGTAGATAAAAATGAAGATTTTTTGAAAATAAATATTAAAATGTTTGCTCTATAATCTAAACCTAAGCCAAAATTGATTTATATTTAAAATGAATCGATTTTAATGGGAATTTCCTTTTAAAATGCATCCCTTTTGTTCAAGTGCTTATATTTCTTCTCCTTTCAATTTCTACAAAGCAAAATTATGATGGCAATTAAAGTGCATTACAAAGATTGATATTGATTATCTGCAACAAAGTTGCATTGAACCGCATTGCAACACGCTGGCTATATAAACAAACTCACACTCACACGTAGGAAGTATATGTTGTACATACATATGTATGTTTGGAGGTATAATAAATGTTGCAACAACAAAAGGCAACATGACAAGTAAAACTATGCTTGTTTTTTATTTGTTTTTTTTTTTTCTCTCACTTTGCTCTCTTCAAGGCTGTCAAGCATATCGCACCAATACACTCACAGCTGCGAGAGAAAAATCGGGCCTAAACCAGTTTTCCCACAAAAGTAAGAAAAAATAAATAAAAATAATAATAAAAAACCAAAAAAAGAAACAGAGAACGAGCTCTGTAGTAAGTGGTAGTAAAGCAAACGAGTTTTGGTTTTATGTTTAATGAATTTAAAGCAGCCTCACACCTAACGGTTCCACACCTCCATTTGTTTTATGCATATTCCCCGAACACATTCAATTGTTTATGCCGATCGATTAAGCAGAGAATTCCACACAAGTATCGATTTATCGCGATCGGTTTACTTTCTCAAACTCGAAGAGTTGACGTGCCGAGTTGCACATCCATCAGAAGACCACAAGCGGAGTGAGAGAGAGAGTTATGGGCGAAATCGGAGATATATACATACATAATGCTACAATTTACACTCGAAATAAAAACGATTCAAAGAATAATAACAAAGAAAATAATGTCACATGTCAAGGAACGTTTAATATTTTATTATTTTTCTTATAATTTTAGTCAAATTCTTGTGTATCACTGTGAAGGAGTCATTTCAGACCCTATATTTCATATATATTCTTGATCAGCATCAACAGCCGGGTCAATCTAGGCATGTTCCGTCGAAAAAAAAATGTTCGACAATTTTTCTAAATTTTTATAAGGGGTTATATCGTTAAAATTGTCAAAAATTGAAGAAAAAAAATAAAATAAATTTTTTTAAATTAAAAATTGATGAAGCAGATTTATTAACCTAATAAAAACTAGCATAACTATTAAAATTAATGCATTTTCGCCTTAGTTATGCATATTATAAACTACTCTCTTGTTAAACGAATAAATAAATAATCATAACTTTAACTGGAAACTCAACTCGACTCCAAATTTCTCGCTGTGCAAAGAGCAAAGTCAAAACGTAATGGCAAAATGGTAAAAGCCATCCGCACCAGCAACAACAACAAAGAAGGTGGAGATTGAACCATCAGTTACATGGCCAGCACAGAAGGAGAGAGGGAGAAAGGAAAAGGGCTAGAGAGAAAGAGCGCCAGCGAGGACAGAGCGAGGAGGAGAATGAGCACAATAACATTTACTGTTATTTTCAATGCGACGCCGTGGAGCTTGGGGCGAGAATCAAAATGGGCACACGTAGCGCTCACGTATGTATTGGTGCACAACAGTGTGGGGATGGCGGAGTGGGGATTCTGTTATAAAAAAATTTGACCTTAGTGGTGAGAAACTTAGCAGCGCCACTCTGCGCTGTTACGACAGGCTGGCATAAATTACAAACTAGTAAATGGCTTGAAATACTCTAGGGGGGAGTTCCCAATGTTGCACAACTCTTGGAGCCAACCACAAAAACTTTTACCCGAATACAGAGGAGGCTTTCGTAAAACAAAAAAAATGGCCTCAACGACTTTTACATTTACAACGTAGCATGGGGAATATGTTTTTCTCTTTTTTTTTTTTGTTGAGAGCGTAAAATTTGCCGTGGTGAGTTTGTCAATTTTACATCAAGGTGTGGTGAGGTACCATGAGACGGATGGAGGGGGGGATGACATATGGAGGCGTTTACATACAATGAAGCATATCTTGAATTTAATTTTATGAATACAGAGATAGATTATTTAAAATATTTTTCATTTAAACTAGCTTTATTAGAGGTTTATGATTTTTTTATCAAAGAAGTACTTTACAACTTTGCATTAAATTTCGCTTTATTGAGTTGTTTTTGCGTTTCTTTCATTTCTACCTTGCCTTTTGCTTTTGAATTTATTTTGATTTATAGTCAAGCAAACAAAGTGCAATGTACAAGTGTGTTTGGTTGCTTATGTGTGTGTGTGTGTGTGTGCTCGATTTCCTGCTGTTGTCATTTAATTGCAAAGCCAAAACAGCTGTCCTCCGCCTCTTTCCACCCCCCAGACACACGCACACATACATTCACAGGAGGTGGACTAATCAAAATGTCAACAATAAAAGAAAAAATTCCCCACACAACAATTGGCAGGCCAAGCAGCGCGGGCAGAGAGTGAGAGAGTGGCAGAGAGCGCAAAGTTCTCCCACTCTCCGTGTCTCTGTTAAAGAGAGCCAGGCTGATGTACGTAGATGGATATATGTGCATATGTATGTATGTATGTATGTACTAATATACGTACGTCAACAAGCACGCGCGGCTGCTGTGGCCAACAAATAAAAGCTGTGCATATGTATGTATAGAGTTTATTTATTTTGTTTTGTCTTCATCCGCCGCCACAGCACCTCCCCTTTCCCCGACCCAACGACCTCTGCTATTTTTAAGCGAATTCGTTTTGTTATCTGGCGAGCGTGAGTGAGTGAGTGTCTGTAAGTGTATGTGTGTTGTTGTTGCTGTCTGTTAAAGTGTTGGCCATTAAAGCAAATAGGAAATCATATGATTCTTTCGGGGCAAACTTTATGACGACACCGTTCGACATCGGCGCGTGACGTCACTACTTGCAGCCGATAGCCACAAAATGCGCATTTGTATAAGTTGCATAAGAAAAAAGAAAAATATAACAAATAAAAATAAATGCAAGTGCTAAGTGCAAACCAATTAGCAACAATGAAAAAAACAATTGGCGCGTGGTTGCTATTGCAAAAAAAAAAAAAAAAGGAAAATACCATGAAAGAGAGAATGTAGAAACAGCATTATTATGCAAGGAAACAGAAAAGAAGGTGGCGAAAACGGCTTTAAATGCAATTCTTGGCTATTTTGCATACTTATTGAGCAACTTGTCTGATTTTACACTGCAAGAATGTAGCTATCAGCTGTAAATATAATTTATTTTTGTAAATTATACAACTTATTTTATAAACCATTTTACAAACTTCAACTACACATTTTCCCCCTGAGTACTGCTCTACTTATCATCCATAGGGAACCATTTTTTATGTAGCTGGGTATCAAAAAGTCGACTACCAGAAACCACAAACTTGGTAATTGAAAAACTCTGATAAAAGCCAAAGGAAAAATAAAATGGACAGCAGTAAACAAATTACACACACACACACACACACAGGTTAATGTGCTGTTGACCTGCATTCAAAATACTCAAATTTACAACAGGAAAGAGACACGAAACGGAGACGCCGATGATGATGATAATGATGATGGGCAAGCATAAAAGGTAAGAGGAGAGAGAATTCCATAACAAGAACAAGAACAAGAACAGCAACAACCGCAACTTCTGACTCACATTTGCATATTAATGAACAAACACAACAACAACAGCGACGATAAAGAAGAAACAACAACAACACATGCTGATGAAATGCAACAAAGAGACAACATCAGCGGCTCGACCGCGCGCATTGAATTATTAAACTTTATTAAAATGTGTGCAAAAGGAGCACTGGAAACAGATAGAGAGACAGCGAAAGCCGTGGGGAGCAGCAGAAAGAAAGAGAGAGGGGAGGCGGCGGCGGTGGAGACAAGCCAAGATGGCCGCTTCTGTGGAGAGCTCAGGCCTCAACGATTCGGCTTTAAAGAATGTGGAGAGCTTCCGGTCAGCCATTCAAGCAGCAGCTTAACCCTGAGCCTCCTCTTTTAACCCTTCACTCGCTCTTTGACTTGAAATTACCCTTCGCTTTTATTATATTTACCCTTTTACAAAAATGTAATACTTTCTTTCGATAATTTATACTTTTAACGATAGGAGTTATTTTAATCCCAGTTTAAAAAATTCGTATTACTCTTATTATTCAAGAAACAATTATAAAAACAAATAAACAAACTTAGCAGAAATATATATTCCTAAAAACTTTAAATCTCTCCGTGGAAAGTTGTAAAAAAAAATTACAAGACTATTTACCAATAAATAGAGATATTCATGTCTGAATCGCTTTGAAATTGTTTAAACAATCAATCAAAATGTTGTGGATGCCCAACATAAATACGAGTATACACACACAAAGAGCGTGCCAACGGAGTTGGTATAAAATTAGACTTAAATTCGAAAAAAAAAATAAATAACGGAAAAGTTGGAATGAAAAAAATAGGAGAAACAAAGTGGAGGAGAGCGTGAGTCGGTGCCGCCCATCATTAATCAAAATAAATTACAAACTATGAACGGGCGAGAAATCATATGACGACTACATTTGAGCAGAACTCAAGGAGTTTTATTTTGCCATAATAAATGATCGCTTCAGACCAGTCCAGACAGCATCGTCGGCCACTCTTGTTTCCGGCAAACATTTTTTTTTGCAAAAACGTATAAATATTAAAACCTGAATAACGCCCCCTCCCGAAAAGTAATACGAAAATGGATGAGAAATAAACCCATGAGGTACAAAAAAAAAGGCTGATCCCAGACATCGGGGCAGGGCAGCTTAGGATTAATACTCCATACACACCAAGTGTGTGTACATACACACATATATGCAGCAAACAAAACCACAAAAAAATATATAAAAAAAAACCGAGACGCGCTGGGAAACACCTGTTCAAAATTACACACGGAGCAGAGCTGGGAACCAAACAACAAAATGCTATGCGATGATGTGCGATAGGTCAAAAAACTCGGTGCACATGCCTGGGTTTCGGATTCGGATGTGAGAGTGTACAAGTCCAAAAAACAGAGGGTTGTTCCACCGAGCCATCTATTGATTTGTTTCGCCTGAAGACTGGATAGACAGCGGAAAAAGGACGAGGCACTGTGGAGGGTTAAAACTGGACAGTTACTTACAGTGTAGCTTCCTAAAGATGGAATTCACAAGGATGTATTTACTCAAGATCTTTGTAGAAAAGTCCGTTCCTCTAAAGGAGTTTTGACTGTACAGCGATCGCCTGCGTGGCTGGATACAAACAAACAAACAAACAGACGACACAGGCTGCCCTGCGGACTTGAACTGATTTCACCTTGAACCCAGGGCTGTTCTTTGGGTCCAATCCAGGCACAGACAAAGGCCAGGGAGAGGAGAAGGAATCACAGAAGTCAACAACAATGGCGGCCATTTCGGAGGATGAGGAGGAGCAAACACACAAAACGTACACAAAGATGCGAGGCACTCGGCAAATGGCAGCAATAAACAGATTGTCACATTTAAGTGCAGACTGTGTGAGCAGCAATCGTTATCGAAAAGGCTATCGTAAGCAACGGGTATTTACCTATCGAGACGAGTCGAGTCTTGTCGAGTGTGCTTCTCCTTTCGTTTTCTTGAATCAACAAAGAAATTACGAAAGTCATTAGTTTTAGTCGCTGTTTTGTAGAATAACAAGCGATTTTTTTTGTAAATAAAAATAGTTTGCCGTATGCGATAAAACACACACCATCTTACTCATGGATCGATTTATATTGCCTGCATTTTTCAAATGAATTTTCCACGTGATTTAATGGACACGTTTTACGCTCAAATAGCAAGTACGTGACGTAATTTTTCTTGTTTTGTTCAAACAAAAATGTGTCTTCAAGCCGAGCTTTTAGATTCCAACAAATTTAAGCATTACTTTAAAAAAATACAATGATTAAAAAAGACAAAAGACGCTATTTGAAGCACATAAAAAATACAAAGTAATGCTAAAGTAATACTTTAAATCTTCAAGATTTAACGCGAAGGTTAACCTCTTGGTTAGCTTTAATAACTGACCTTGGCTGATGCTAATATATAATTTATTTATAACTAAGGAACAGTGATTAAAGTTATTTAAAACTTAAGCGCACAATTAATTAACATGACTAAAGCGGAATTGCATTTAACGAGAATGAACCCGGTTTTTCTCACTGCTGCTGACCGAACTCGTATATTTAAAAAAATTCATTTATAAGAATTTACGAGCGCCAATAATTCACAACCATTTTTTATGAATTATGTGCAAGAGTGTGCGTGCGTGTGTGTGTGTGTGTGTGCAGCAAAGGCAATGAAAGAAGGCATATAGCAACAGAAGTAGCAGCCAAAGGCCATAAAAATAAAAATAAAAGGAGCAGGCGTTGGCCGGAAAGGCTGCAGAGAGAGAGATAGAAGATATGGGGGGGGGCCTTGCAAAACTCCGCTCTTTTTGCAGCGAAAGTCACCACAACTTTTGCTCTCTCTTCTCCTTTATTCTTCTCTTCTTTCTACACTGCCTGCTACAGGTCAGAAACTACAACAACAACAACAACAGCAAATAAAAGACGAAGAAAAAAGAAAACAAATAGCAAGGTGTGCAGTTACACAGTGCCTGTCAGTCTGCGTGCAAGGGAGAATGAGATCTTTTTCACCCCACCCCTCAACACCTCCACCCTCTTTCTTACCCCCTAGTAATCCCTAAATTGTTATAAAGTAGTTTTCTCAGTTGCTCTTTACACACACACACGCACAGCCAGACACTTGAAGATTAATGAAAATCGCCTGGGAAAATGAAATATGAAACGCTGCTCCACAAGAGTAGCTCTGCGCGGCTCTCCTCTCGCAGTGGAGAGGTAGAGAGAGAGCGCGGAGAGTTGACAAACCCAAGAAACCAACCACCGCGATGATGATGAAGATCGTCATATGGGGCAACGCTGCAGGGGAGCTCCGCCAGAAGTGCAGAAAGAGGGGAGAAGGAGGAGGAGGAGGAGGAGGAGGAGGAGGAGAAGGAGGAGGAGAAGGAGGAGGAGAAGGAGGAGGAGGAGAAAGAGGAGTAACAAGAGGCGGGACAAAGGCAAGATAGTGGAGTACTAAATATTAGCCAACGTGTGAAGCGGAACTAATTGGCAAATTGATATTGCAGCAATAAAACGAGAAGAATTACAGTGTCATAAGACCGAAAGGGCTGCAAATACGGTCACACAGAAAATACAGTACGGGTATATTGTTTTCCTATAAGGTAAATGTAAATAATTAAATTATATTATATTCAAAAAAATGTATAAAATGGGTAATTAAATTTTGAAAAATTAATAGGAAATATTAAAGAAATATTTAAATATTGCTTAAGAATTATAGAAATGCTTTTGTCATGTAATTTCTTTTATGTTCCAATAGCTTTAATATGCAAAGGTTAATAAAATATTGAGTATGATTCATGAAATATTACAAAAACCCTAAAAATGTCAAGCTATTGTGTTTCATTTGACAGGAATTGCGTTTAGTGTGGAAAATGAGGAAAATGCGGGCAAAAAGTCGGGGGTAAAAATAGTGCGGATGTCGGAAAAATGTTGCAATCAAGTGAGAACCAAGTGACGAAACAAATTGGTAAACAAAACCTGAACCCACTGTACCTCCAAGTCGTCAGTCGCTGTTGTTATGGGAGCTTTAGGGGCTAATCAAATCACCGAAGCAGACACAGCCAGCCATTTGGACCCAAAGCGGGTAGCAGAGTGTAATAAGTGGCAGTGGAATGGAGTTCGTAGCCGCGATTCAACAGTCCGCCGAAAAGCAGGCGAAACCAGTTTTATAGAATTCACAAAAAGTAAGTGCACAAAGGAGCAAAACAAACAGCAAAGCGACAACAACAAGCAAAAGAAAGATATATCCGAGACAAAGAAGAAGTAGCTGAGCGTGATCCGATCTGGCTGGGCATTATGTGTTGGAACAACAGGCAGCGAAGGCCGTTCAAAGACTCCTCCCTCTTCTCTTCTGAGCTTTGGAAATATCGTCGAGAGCTTGCAGACTAAAGACTGTGGTCATTTCAGTGACTGACTGAATGACTGAATGACTGACAGACTGACGGAAAATGCGAAAACAAAAGCAAAACAATGACAGATGCGGAAGCCTTGAGTCATGGAGTGGAAGATGGAATTGAAACTAGATGAAAATACAGTCGAGCTTCGTTGAGATGAACTACTAAGACGAGTGATCAAAAGCTGGTTATTAAAAAGATTTCAGTAAATTTTCAGATAACATATCAATACACCCTTGGAGGGTATTTATAATTCTAGTCAGAAGTCATTTTCGTCCCTATATTCCTGATCAGCATCAACATCCGTGTCGATCTAGACATCTCTGGCAGATTTTTAAACTAAAAAAACTGACAAAGGACAGCTTTTCGAATTAAAATTAATGGTTTCTTAACTAAGTTGTGAGTAAAAGTTGTAATATTAATAAATATCGATACAAAAAAATTCCCATTTAATCCTATAATTTATTTTCCTTGATTTTAATCAATTTATATAAAAGAATTTATATCATAATCCTTTCAACATAATCTTTTTTTGAGGTTTAGCTTGTAATATTCGTAATAATCAAGTTCAGAAGGATTTCCATCAAGTCTTTTTAGGGAGTTTCGCCTGTAAAACGCGTAATATTCGCTTTGCAAACTGCCATTTTGTGCTATTGAACTTTGCCGTTGGGCGCTTGAACTTTGCCGAGGGAACCGAGAGAATGAATATCTCTCTTCGAGTTCAAATGGGTTGAGTTCAGCTGAGATACATTGAGCAGCAGCTGAAGGCTAATGATGCAGCTGAGTCAGAGCCAAGATGAAATGATGATGACTTTGTTTTGGGCGGTGGCGCTTTAGTTCGTTTACATTATAAAACCCGGAGCAGTGTGTGCTTCGTTGCTTTTATTGATTTGTGCATTACGGATTGGCTGCTGCTTTCCTTTCTTGGCTCCTCTTGGACGCATCTTTCAGCTGCTTTTATACGCTCTTCTCTTCGGCCAAGGAAGGCAATGAACTGAAGACCAAGGCGAGACAAAGAAGAAGTCCACCAGCGAACAGGGCGAGGCAGTCGAAGGAAGCGCAGCGCACAAAGGAAAAGGCAGGGCCAGGAAAAGTTTCGCTTTTCATTTTGTCTGGAGTAACGGTTTATGGGCGGGGCGGGACGAGGCGCGGCGCGGCGGTGGAGTGCAGGGAAGTTAACGGTCGCCATGGTTGCCAGATGTGGTGAATATGCGCGCCACAGGCACAGACATGCTTGTGTTTGTCGGCGCTTAGGAAAATCCAAGGAAAATAAAGGAAAGCCAGTCCAGTCGATTTAAATTTTGCTGGCGAGAGCTTTTTCTCCTCTTTTACCATCGGGCACAACTTTAATTCGTGGGCGGGGGGGCTTAAAAAACCCAATCGAGCGCCTAAATCGATTCCCACCAGATGAAGGAGAGAGAAAAAAATGAAAACCTGTACGGCAAATTGAAGAGAAAATTGAAAATGAGGAAAAACAAACTAGGGGGGGAGAAATAGATAACAATAATAGGGAGGAGAAAGGTTAGGCATTGCAATGGGAAAATCGATGTTGGATAGAAAATTTGTAGCTCTCGACCAACCACAAGGTGAGCCAGTTGTTGGCTTTTATTTTAGTTGTTATTTTTCCCCCCTATCTCCTCTCTTTGTGGCTTGATATTGTGTATTATTTTGTTGTGTCTTGTTTATTCGTTTTTGCGGTTTCCTCATACACAAAGCCAGGAAATTAAAATTGCATTAAAGTTGAAATGCGGCGGCCATGTTAGACAATCAAGGACTTGCAGGCAAGGATAGACCAATACGAAATAAATCAAATAAAATAATATAGATTTAGGTGAAATTTATGAGTTGACCTAAATAATTTTGGCACTATTTTGGTGGCTCTGGTCTAATTTTCTATTTTTATTTGTGTTTTCTTTCCAACAAATAAACACACATGTGCGTGTGTGTATGTATATCATTGATAAAGAAAATTCTGGGGATAAAATATGCAAGAGCCCATTGATTGATGACATCCACTCACTATTAATCCAATTTATGCAGACACCAAATTAATTTACATTTGGGATCTACACGCCCGCATTTTATCGTCGTAATTGTGTTGCCCAAAAAAAAAAAAAAAAAAAGAAAACAGATTTATGTGCATACTTAATGCCCATTTTCATTGGATATTCGAAATCGAGGTACAGTCTGTACACCCAATGGAGGGACAACAAAAAAACAAAACAAAAATTGCATAACTTAAAAAAATAGAGAGAGAAATACGATGAAAACACAACGACACAACGGACAAAAAGAAGATCAAGTATAGAGGATTAGAGTGCCTATAAATAGCAAACTGTGCTCCGCACAAAACACATTTCGAAAACGGCAACAAAAGATAATGAAAAGCCCCGAAAACGATCCGATACAAACCGAACAGAACCGAAGCTCCGATCGTGATGCGAGGGTGGGTGGGTCTTTTGGGGGGGGTGGGTGGTGTTCGTTCTGGGGTGCGGGTGCCACGGCATCCATTTACACGCGACCTATAAACAAAACCAATCGGAAAATGAGGCCGCGGCCATTCACGCGTCCAACGTCAGACGTCTGATATTTTTTCTATATGCCTTATCAGTCGCCCCGAGTCTTATTCGTATTTGTGTGTTGTTTATATAAAAGCATTTAACAAAAAAAATAATAGAGAAAAATTAAAAGACGGAATGGGAAAGGGGGTACACACTACACGGATATATAAAAATAAAAATGATAAATATATGTATATCGTTAGTACGTGAGACGCTCGGACGTTTTGTTTGTTTTTATGTTTATTAACTCATTTTGATTTCCCATTTGTTTTTTTTTTTTTTCATTCGAACACAACAGCAAAACTTGTTTAAAAGCGCTGCTGCTGTTTTCGCTAGAATTTCAATAATTTTAGATATAAAGCGAGAGACAACGACACGTGTTGTTGTTTTGCGACTTTTGCCAAGAATCTGAATCTGAAGCAAACAACAGCCACGAAAGGGGGGATTAGTCATTCGGGATCGGGAAGGTTCTGCAAACATTATAAATACGTGACAAACAATTTCCCTTACTCACTTTGGAATGACGTTTATAGCTCCATTAATCACTGGAGAATGATTAAAAACAAACAAACAAATACGTTAGTAATCTATGAATATGAACTTTGAACTTGAATGACTTTTGATAAGGGATTTCTACCTTTAAGATTAAATATTTCTACTTTCAGTGGTATCTACGATATTACAATCTGCATTTGCTTTAACTATTATTATTCCCCCATTTGGGGCCAAGTATCAATTGCCAATTTTAGCGATAAAACCGCCTTGAACAAAGATCAACTAAAATGTATTCAAGTGTTTCCTACTACGCTCTGGCTTTCTGATTCACTCGTAAACATGTCTGCGCCTGCTTGCCGAGTCAATCAAAAGTAATTAGCGCTTGGAATCGTTTTCGCTCCTCTTATCTCGCGACGCGAAATTCAATGGAAAATGGCGAAATGGGCCGCAGAAATTTCAAGAAAGTCGTTTAAAACTCAGGTACAGGTTCTGAGTTACCGCGAAATAAAGTTCGATTGTGGCAACATGACAGAAAACGTGCCCCGCGGAGGCTTTATGATAAAAGAAAAAAAAAAATAAATAAAAAACAAAAGTTTACGATTAGCCAAGACACGTGTGGGATGCAAAAAGCAGCACAGAAAAAAATAAAGCAAACAAAAAATGCAGCAATATGTACTCTTTTATAATTGTTACAAGGTGAGCTGGAGTTCGTTCAGAAAAAAAAAGAAAAGACACATAAATGGCAAGTAGTGAGTCACCAAGTGAATGAAAAGGAAATGGAAAATGGGAAAAATACAAATCAGCTGAGCGAGCGCCCTACTACTGCTTCTAGGGTTGCCATCGCACCCGAAACCCCTATGCAGCTGCTGATAAGAATCCGTAGATAATTCAAATTCGCTATATAAATATGTTTGTATGTGTATGCGGGTCTAAAAACATGACTCATCCGAAAAGTGAGCGAGCGAAAATTCCAGTCACGCACTGCAGACACAAATAAATAAAAAGAAAACAAAACAAAGAAAAAAAAGAGTCGTGGAGTGCAGATAAAGAAATTTCAGTTAGGGGCGGCGATAATGCGGAAAATGTTGCCTAAATTATGCGATATCTTTTGTCGAATGCGTGCATGTGTGTGCGTGAGTGTATGTACTTGAGCTATCAGTCATTTGTTTTCCACTTATCAGCAGGCGACGTCCTTCGCGGTTGGGTTTTCGCCTTAGTTTTAAGTTTTTTTTTTTTTTTTGGCAAGTCGTAATATTCCGTTGGCAAAGTACCCAAAAATAAAAGTTAGACAGCAGCTGCTGGCTGCACAAAGCGAAAAATATTAAGGAAAACTGATTTTAAAAAAATCGGGAAAATGGAATATTTTTAAATTAATTATTTAATTAGTAATAAGATTTGTAAAAAATCTATCTATATTCAAACTTTTCATAGCAAAACTATTTTCTAAATATTTCTTCAATTGGAAAACAATAATTACATTTTCTTAGCTCTCTTACATTTCCTTTCAACTGCTATTTATTTATTTTTCCTCAATTTTTATTTCGTATTTCGCGCGACATGGCAACGCTAGCCAGACATACACACACTCACGCACATGTGACGTAGGCCCGCTCGTGTGTATTGGTGTGGCTGTGGTGAAGAGAGCGTGTGACCGTGGGGAATTGCACGGTGGTGAATTAGCAACGTAGGCGAGCGAAGAGGAAAATGAAATAATTTATAATTTTCTTTTTTTTTTCTCGATTGAATTCACTTACTTTTCCAATCCGTTTCGTGGAAATTACACAGGCTTGAAACAAAAACTCAGAGTTTTTTGTTCGGATCACAGTTGTTGGAAATAATTAGTTTTGATGGTTTTGCAGTAATTAAATTGGTTGCTAGTAATTATTAAAATTTTTTTACAGAGAATTGCACAGGGATCGTTGTTGCAGGAGAAGGGGCAAATAATATATCACAAAATGGTGCACGACGCAGTTGTTTTCTATTCTTTCCTTTGCATTAGCTCGTTAAAACGGTTTCTCTCCGTTTGCGAGGAACCAAGCAGGATTTTTCGATTTTCCTTGGGCACAAGTAACGCACACGACGACACGCTGAGTGCAGGAGAGCTGCGTCCTGCGGGTTTTCTCAGCTGCGAGCGAAACGCTGGCAGTTTTCCGATTTCGAATTTACTGATTTATCGCGGCGCACACACCAGCGAACAAGGCGAACGGGCGGAGAGAGAGAGGGAGGGGAGCGCGATTTCTTTACTTTATTCTACAGTATTTTTTCCGATTAGTTAGCAAGTCGCTGACGGTGACAGTAGTTGCAGCCAAAAACCAACGTGGATCTGATCCTATCCTCCAAACGCGAAGTGAAACTGGTCCTGGTCTCGAAGAGGTTGTTGGATGTCGTTGGTTAAAGTCTCGAACTGAAATGAGCAGACTCGACGCGTTTGCAGCTAGCCCGTGGTGAACTCGACACAACGCTCTGCTGGCTTCAATCTAGCGATGCGTGCGTGAGCTGCGGTTTCCTCTGTGTGCGCTACAGAACAGGGCACGGACTATGCTGGGGGCGTAAAAGTATGTCTGATTTAAGAATATATCACGGGTTGGATTGTAAATACGTAATATAGATATCGCATTACTATTATCAGGCGATTTTTATAGCTATATTCTCTAATTCTGACATTGTATTATAAATCAAAAGCATATATCTGCGTTTATTAGCCAGACCTTTATATTTGACCGTGCAAGGAGGTCTTTTAACAATGTGTTGCAACTCACATCAATTGGCCAGATGCTAGCGCGTATTTTGTATAAGTAATAAATAATTAAACGTGTTTCTATTAATTTTATAATATACAAATAAATGTTCATTTTCCTTGACTTTATATACTCCATATTTTGTATTTATTTGATTCGCTAACAGTTCGTGACACGAGCACAGGCCCAGCTAACTTGCCCATCTCTACACGAATCGAGCGCTGTTAACTCGGAGAGAGCACCGTTGGCTGGTGTGGTGAGTGCTCGGGGAAGGGAGAGGATGACGGGATAAAAAGAAATCGCCAGTCAACGGAGAGAGGCAAGTAGGAAATAAATTAAATGTGATTTGAGCAAAGATGGTCGAAAATGCGTATTTCCACTGAAAACACCCGACTATGTTAAGTAACAGCGCCCGTTAAGAAAAACAGTGCAAAGTGCACACACAATAAGACGAATGCGAAGAAGGGGCGTAGGAAGGGAGAACGACGAAGAGGAGGAGGCAGAGACAAAAGACCAATGCAGCGACAGAGAGCGTAGGGGGCTGCAACTAAATTAAAACCACGATCCTGCCAAAAAGCAGCTAGTATTTATGCTTACTCGTCGTTTCGCAACCCTTTATATGCGCTTTTAATAATCTTTATGGTTTTCGTATGATTTTAAATTAGGCGACGACACAATTTCGACGACGCCATATTGTTCACCACCGAGAGAGAGGGAGAGGGAGCACGAGAGAGCGTGGCGTTGTTAACAGCGGAAGAGCGCTCGACTGCGCTGCTGCTGCGTCATCAATGCAAACTGCGCACTTTTTAAAAATCATTTTTTATATCAATTTCTATGCGTTCGCCCATTGTGAACAAAAGCAATTATGTTGAAATCGCCAGTACATCTCTCCGCATGCCAATTGCTTTGTCTTGAACAATTGTAGTCCGCTCAATAACATAGCCATATTGTGAAATTGCTGTAGTTGGCCGTGGTGAGTTTCGCACAGGTTAACAGGCCTGCAATTTGTTTTTTGTTCGAATACCCTCACCTGGTTACAAGTACATCTGTTCTGTTGTCCACTTTGTTCGGTTTAAATTGTCTTAAATTTTGCTTCGTTTCAATATTGTAACTTATTGGAAAACCAAAGTTGTAGTGTTTCACTTTGATGGTTGGGCAGTTAGGAATTAAACTAATATCTTTCCAGCTGTATTTGACATTGAAACATTTGACATTTTGCTGATTTAAAACCAAAAATTATAATCTTCATAATCTTCATCATCATTCAAATAGTATATTCTGTATAAATTTACTTAAAAGCGTATAACAATATTCGCCTTTACGCATAATCAGCTATAAATGTTTTTGTGTTTTCCCCGATCACTCGCCAAACAAATGCAAAGGCAAATGCAAAATCAGTGTGGGGCTAAGAATTCGCTTAATTAGAGGTCATAGGCTTAACCTGATCGTGTTTATAGACAAAATACTACGAAGTATCGCCTAAGATCCAGTTTGGGAAGTTTCTCGATATAATCTGTGTGTTTATTTTAGCTATCAAAGGTCGTGCCAGCCTACGGAATTGGTTCTGCATTAACCTTGGCGTTGATAAATAATAAGAGCTGACAAAAAATAATAACAAATTAAAATGAACACTAATGTTAACGAACTTTGTAAATTTAAAGGCAAGGTTACAGCTAAAGCAGCAACAGCAACGGCCAGAGAAGCTAAAAAATTATACGAGACGTAAAAAGGCAAACTCAAGTGCGCGAACGCTGCGATGTGTAGTATAAAGTATAAAGTCGCAGAGCGTTAAAAATAAAATATATAAAATCAGACACGCAACGGCTGCCAGCAGTGTTTTCTATAGAAAACGAAACGAAAATTATTTCCTGTTTTCAGCCATAACAGCCGCGCGTGGTGAGAAGTAACAGATAGTATAACAGAGCAAGAGGAGTGTGGGTGGGGTGGGGGTAAGTGTGCTCTCTTCCATGCAGGGCTAACAGAGCAGAGCGTGGTGAGTCCGCTTTTAACCGTTGCGTTGCAGTTTGTTTACCATTCGTTTTTAGCCACAAAGCCAAAACGCAATTGTGCGGGGGGTGGGGTAAGATGCCAGCAAAAAGAGTCACAAAGGTGCCACCAAACAATGCGTAAAAGCGAACAAGAAATAGGGTGATTGATAACAAGGTGCGTCTTACAAATGTTCACTGTCTGCCAGCGACGAAGTACGAAAATTCTTGAGACCTCCAATCTATGGGGGACTTTGTATGCTTATCTATTTTAGTACGCCGATTTAGAAAATAATCGTACAATTATATCCACAAGGTGATACTTTTAAGAATTTCATAGTATATGTACATATTTAATTAATATAAGCCATATGTATTTGTAAATATACAACATTTTTAATTAAAATTCTTTGCAAATCGAGATTTCTTTTAGTGTAAATTTGTGTCCACAATAATTTTCTAAAAAACTGCGTAGTACTCAAACTTCAGATTTCGAAATTTGGGGTTTCAGTTTGCTCTACCCACATACTAAATTTCATATTCAAAAGTTATTTATAAAATATTAAATAAAATATTGATTTTTGTCATTTTCTGGCAAATATAATTAATGTATAGTAAATATATCTGTTTATATCCGAATCTCCATGAATAATAATAAATAATAAATAATTTTTAATAAGTTAATAAATTATTTCTTTCTCCATAGATTTCCAAACTTTGAAAATAATATATTTAGCGAAAAGTATTTTCATGTTATTTAATAAAATATGAATTTTTGTAATTTTTTGGCAAGTACAACTAATATTTATTAAACTGACTGAATCTCCATTATTTATAATAATTAATTAATTAATGTTAATAATATTTAAAAGTTATTCCAAACTTTTAAATTAATTTTTTCAGCGAAGTATTTTCATGTTATTTAATATATGTATTTTTGTAATTTTTTGGCGAGCAGACCTAATATTTATTTAAATGACTGAATCTCAATTATTAATAATAATTAATTAATTGATGTTAACAATATTCCAAAGTTATTTCAAAATTTAAAATTTATTTATTCAGCGAAAAGTATTTTCATGTTATTTAATATATGTATTTTTGTCATTTTTTGGCGAGCAAACCTAATATTTATTAAAATGACAGAATCTCAATTATTAATAATAATTAATTAATTAATGTTAACAATTTTCCAAAGTTATTCCAAATTTTAAATTAGTTTATTCAGCGAAAAGTATTTTCATGTTATTTAATATATGTATTTTTGTAATTTTTTGGCGAGCAGACCTAATATTTATTTAAATGACTGAATCTCAATTATTAATAATAATTAATTAATTGATGTTAACAATATTCCAAAGTTATTTCAAAATTTAAAATTTATTTATTCAGCGAAAAGTATTTTCATGTTATTTAATATATGTATTTTTGTCATTTTTTGGCGAGCAAACCTAATATTTATTAAAATGACTGAATCTCCATTATTAATAATAATTAATTAATGTTAATAACATTCAAAACTTATTCCAAACATTTAAATTAATTTGTTCAGCGAAAAGTATAATTATGTTATTAAATGACATACAGAGTTTTGTATTTCGTTGGCGAGTATAACTAATATTTCTTAAAATGACTGAATCTCCATTATTAATAATAATTAATGTTAGTAGCATTCAAATTTTATTTCAAACTTTCAAATTATTTTATTCAGCGAGAAGTATTTTATGTTATTTAATAAAAATAATAATATTTAATACAACGATTGAATCTTCATTATCAATAATAAATAATTAATTCATGTTAATAAATAATATTAATTTCTTTTTAAATTAAAAAAATTCCCACTTTTTTCTCCCAGTGTGCGTCATTATGGAGCTACAGAGTATGTGCTCACGTATGTATGCATTGCTTGCACACAGATGTACTTATGTAAACATGTGGCACATGGGAGAGTGAGTGCATCGGACAGGCGAGAAAGAAGAAGCAGCAGCCAAAAAGGACAACCCACCACACATTTCTAAATTGGTAGAAAGAGAGGGGGAGCAGAATGGCCAAGCCTGGTATATTTTTGGCACACACTCCCTCTCGCTCTGCCTCATCCATGCCAATGCGCCTTTGGTGCATTCAACCTACTGTGGAGCGAGACAGGTGCACGACAACGATGGTGGCGGCATTTACCGTTCGCCGAGATCAACAGCTGTGTGAATGATGGGGAAACCAGCCAGTGCAGATAGAGAGAGTGGGAGAGAGAGAGAGGGAGAGCAAGAGAACAGGACCTGGAGACAACGCAATTTGTTGAACTTTAATGCGTAGCAAAGCAAATCGCAACTGCAGTAAACAATGAATCGTTGCTAACTGCCGCCCTGCTCCACACCCCAACCCCCTTGTGCCATGTCATGCTTTGTTATTGTCGGCCAAGCTTATGGGGTTGCTGCTGCTGCGTAGCGCTTTCTGCTGACGTTTTCTTCCTCTTCGGTTCTGGATAAGCCAACGGCGCATGCAACAAATTGCGTTCTACCAACAACACACAGCAAACAAAAGCCGTCAGTCATGGCTTTATAATAGGTACAATAGGTGTTTTGTTTTTTTCTATGTTTTTATTTGTATTAAAATCAATTGAATTATCTTAGAATAATCGAGAAACCGATCATAACTAATCCTAAATTATTCACATTCTTGGAATTGATATTTATCGATATTTTTATACACATAAAAGTTTAAAAAATCCATAGCTAAGTCAAAGAACCATTTAATTAAATTCGGAAAGCTGTCGTATGTTAGTTTTTATTAGGTTAATAAATATGCACGCTCAATTTAAAATTTAAAAAAAAATATTAAAATTTTTCCCAAATTTTTTACAATTTCAACAGTGTAACCCCTTATAAAAATTTGAAAAATTGGTATTTTTTTTTCTTCCGTTGATGGCTAGATCGACTCGTCTATTGATGGTGATCAAGAATATATATGATTTATAAGGTCGGAAATGACTCCTTCACTGCGTTACAAGCTTCTAAATAATAGTATAATACAATTTTTTAGTAAATTTTTCGATGTTTCTATATGAGAATTTTTTCGACAAATTAAGATTTAAAAATCTCATAACTAAGCCAAAAAAGCATTAATTTTAATTCGGAAAGCTTTCCTATGTTAGTTTTTATTAGGTTAATAAATCTGCAAACTCAAATCGACATTATCTAAATTTTAATTTTTTTACAATTTTTCATATTGTAAAAATGTAAATTTTAACAACATAAAATTATGAAATTTTTTTTTTTTAATTTATTTCTTTCCTACATGCCTAGAAAGATTCGCCTGTTGATGCTGATCAAGAATATATATGGTATATAGGGTGGGAAATGACTGATTCACTGACTGAAATTATAATACCCTTCAAGGGTATACATAGTCGTATTCTTTCGGTCATACAAATTCAAGCTTAGAACCATCTGACTAAAACTGTTATACCCCGCAAGGGTATCCATCCGGAATCCAATTGCAATTGCTCCAAATTACCCCACTTGGCTGTGAATGCCATGCTAGAGGAAATCAGTACAAGAATCCGAAACAAGAAAGTGTCACAGATACGGAAATATATCTTTGGGAAAGGGTAGGTCAACCACCAGCAACGGGGAACCATCCCTCCTCCTGCGTAGGAGGGGGAGGCACTGGCATTGGGCACTACGAAATCACCAGAGTTGTCGTCATCCAAGGAGTGATTAACAAAAACAGTTGATTGAACTTTGTTTGGCCTCCACACATCCCACGGCGACTGTTTGTGTTTGTGCCCTGACTTGCTGTGTACTTGAAATGCCCCACTTTGCGGTGTGTGTGCCGGGTATGGGGCTGGGGAGCCCATAATTTCGGGTGTTAATGACCAGAGCACTGACTTTGAACGATGCAAATACACACACACAAGTCTCAGCAATTGTATTTCAAAGACTGATATTGATGGGGAATACTTGCACTCTCTGGGAATTTCAAATGCGGAGGGGAATCACATTACCCACTTGTAGGGGTTCACACAAAAGCAATGTCATTATCCTGGAGTACTCCAATTTTGTATTATTTTTCATATCGAAGAAAGATCTATATAAACCTACATTTGTTTTTTATAGTAACAACGAACAAAGTTTATCGAATTAAATGTTAAAAAACAATTACAAAAAAGTTTTAAAAACCTTAACTAATTTTCCCCGAAAAGATGAAAAACCCTGATTGATGCCTTTGGATTTTCCAATCATGCATGAGTGGCTATCCCCTGTGGGCGTTCTTTTGGTTAACGCCCGGAAAATGGTCCCCCGAGAGATGTCATTAGACTTGTACATTTGTATTTTCGGGTTTTTGTATTTTGCATATTGCTTTGTCGCTTATTATTTTAGATACATAGGCTACAATTCAGGTTGTACATCCACATATATGTATATTGTATATATGCATATAAAAAACACGATATATAGGCAGAGATTCATCAACAGTATACATGTATAAAAAACATACGACGATTGGACGGAATGCAACTGACTTACAACTAAATTACGCAGAATCGTGTATAAGATTTGTGGTATTTCGAGATAGGTTTTCTCTAAGGCACGGAACTGGTGGATGGAATGCACAAAATAGTTTAAAAAATGTGTGGTTTTGTGTACGAAGAAGCATTGGGGTTATCTCTTGTGCAGTTTTCGTTGTGAGCTCCATTTTTCAGGTTTGGATTTGGAAAATACTCTCTTATTTAACCCACGGGCATCGTCGACACGGTGCTGTGAGGTGTGGTTGGCCGTGAGCCAGCCAGAGAATTAGCCGTGGAGGCGTGCAGCGAGGCCATTGTGCCCATCTGAAAGGGTAGATATAAAAAATTATATATTTATCTCGGGATAAGCTAAATAATACTCTGTAAACTTACGCGCAAGTGGGCCAAATCCTCCAATTTGGTGAGATCCACCAGCTCCAGGAAGAGCGAGTACACCACAGCCCAGCCATAGATAGAAACCAGGCAAAAGACGCTCCATAGCAGCACCATGATCACGTTGTAGGCAAAGTACAGATCATTGACAATGGCAAAGAAAATCAAAGCCAAAGCTCGCCACACAGTGAAAATGGCAAAGGTCCACAGCCAGGGCATGACCTTCTTCTCGTATTCCTAAAGAAAGATTTGAAACACGCATTATAATAAAAAGAATTTACTTTGAGAGAAAAGATCCAGCCAATTCTAGATGGTTTTTAGTGCTAATTTCTTGGTTATGATTGGTGCGGGTATGCATTTGTGTTACCCTTCTGCTCAGTAAGCGTTTCTTTGCTCCCAGTTTTTCTTGCTTTTTCGGGCAATGAGAAATGTAAATGAATTCGCATGCTTATAACTATTTGTCCTGAAATCGAACTTACCTTGCGCAGGGCCACGCAGAGCAGGACACTGGTTACAAAATTAATTAATGCCATGATTAGCGAGAATAGAGCGAAGACAATCAGCATGTTGCGAACTTGAATAAGAAAAATATAAGAATAATGGTAATTTTCAAAATTTTAGGGTTGGAGTTACAATCAGTCATACCATGCTTGTTGCCCACATAGACAAATTCGTAGGATATAATATAATAGCCATAATGCGTCGATCCTGGCGCAGCCATCGCATAGCAATATATGTCGAAGATGCTCGTGCCAATGGTGAACAGTGACAGAAACTGTAAACAGATTGATCAGCGTTAATAATCGCCAAAAAGGACTCTTCCAAGGATACATTACAATGGCAAACAATCCAATGAGCATGGCGCCCTTCTGTATGTCGATATATTGGTTATTCTTTAGCAGCGGTCGCTGGTACCAGGGAATCCTTACAGATCGCGTGGACCGCGACATCTTCGAGTGCAGGTTTGTCGAGGATCTGAAAAGGATATATTATCCGTAAGTTGAACTAATTATCATATAAAGCAAGGAACATACCTTCCCGTGGCATGGGAATAAACCGATGGATTCGAGCGATATGTGGAGGGCGTTTTCCTGCCGTAATTCATCTTGAAGCCTTGCAAGTGACGTCACGCGCGGTAAATGGTGGATATCCTACTGGTATCCAATAAATAACTGCAGAATGAAAGTAAAAATACACCAAATTAGTATTATTTTAATTTTTTATTCATAGGCAGGGCGTGTTTGCTTAATTTATTTTGGGTGTGTCAAGCTGGGCTTTGGGAACTCTCGAAAACTTTGGGCGCGAATTTAACGCCTTTAGCTTTACACAAACTGAAATATTTTACTGTTGGCTTATTGCTGGACAACTAGTCTAGATAAAAAACACATTGGAATGCACCTTTGCATTTATTTACCTTTATAAAAACGAAAAATTAATCACTTCACAACAATTTAAAAACAAAAAACAGAACGGCGCTGCCAACTTGTGGAAGAACCAGGGATGCCTGAAGAGGTTTCCACAAATAACGATAGAGCAACAAGTGTTATCGAATATGCAGAACTGACAGCTGCTGAAGGAGCGCGGGTAATTGGGTAATTTAAAATGTATATTTATTATTATATATATTTATTATTATCATTATTATGATGTTTGAATTATGTATAATACAAATAATAATAATAATAATATTTTTGAATACATCTGTGTTGGCAATCGATGTATCGCCAATCGTAAAACCAACTCTTTTATCGATGGTCCCATTGATATCTTTCCAGCTCTAATAAAAAACATAAACATACATTTTTTGTAAATTTTTGTAAATGATTTCCTGCAAATGTCCCTGCCGAAGATCACAGACTTCGAAATCCTCGAAAAACTTGGAGCAGGAAGCTATGCGACCGTCTACAAGGCGCGACATAAAGTGCGACAACGAATGAGAACACCCTTCTTTTTTCTAGATTAACGGAACCATTAACTATTGCCCTTTATCTTTCCCAGAAACAGCGAACTTATCATGCCATCAAGTATGTGGAAATGTCGACGCTGTCACAATCCTCACGGGAGAACCTAATCACTGAAATACGCCTCTTGCGGGATCTCAAGCACAAGTACATTGTGACCCTGCAGGATTTCTTCTGGGACGACAAGTAAGAGCCCACCCAAGGGGGCTATATCCTTATCCTATATCCTGAGAGCTTATAGCCATGCGAATGAGTCATTCTTGGGCTAGATGTGTGTGGGTTAAGGGTGATAAGGTTCTAGGGAAACGAGGGTTGCCATGGCCAGAGTTTATAGGGTCTATATGAGCTGTAAGAGAGGTGATTCGGAAATAACTAGGTCAACTATTGGTATGATTTGCTATGTGGCACGATTTTAATAAATTATAATGTATATTTTAGGCTTATAGCATATATAAAATGTATATAACATACGATTTTGGCCTAACGTAGTCATTCTGATAGAAAACTGTAAGACTTTTCACCTTTTATAAAGAAGAATGAAGTTATATTTCATATAATATATATTAACATATTATCTATTTCCTTCAGAAACATTTACATTGTCCTGGAATACTGCAATGCCGGCAATCTTTCCGCTTTTATACGAACCAAAAAAGCCTTGCCAGAGAGCACCTGTCGCTACTTTCTGCGCCAGCTGGCAGCAGCGGTCCAATATATGCGAGCCAATGATGTCTCCCACTTTGATCTAAAGCCGCAAAACCTGCTGCTTACCCGGGGAGCCAATAATGTGTCCCTCAAAGTAGCTGACTTTGGGTAAAGATCAATATTTACAACAAACAGGAGCCTTTAATAACTATTAATTTCTGTAGCTTTGCCCAGCATCTAAAGTTGGGAGAGATCAACCAGCAGCTGAAAGGTTCCCCGCTCTATATGGCCCCTGAGATTGTACGAAAACATCAATACGACGCCAAGGCGGATCTCTGGAGCATAGGGGTTATTCTGTACGAGTGCCTATTCGGCAAGGCGCCGTACAGTTCGCGGACCATTGAGGAGTTGCTGTTGCGCATCAAGAATGCCGAGGCCATAACACTGCCACCCAATGCTCGTATTAGCAACGAGTGCCACGATCTCCTCCGCCGACTGCTGGCTCATGAGCCCACAGCGCGCATTTCGTTTGCGGATTTCTTCGCCCATCCCTTCCTCGATCTCAAGACCTTTCCCACGGAGCACACTCTGCAGAAGGCCATTGATTTGGTTACCCAAGCGTGCTCGTACGATGAAAAGCACAACTACAAGGAGGCCTATTATCTTTATTGCAGTGCCTTGCAGTATTTTGTGCCTCTGATCACAGAGGAGACGGACGCCACCAAGCGGCTGGCCCTCAGGAATCGAGCTCTGTCTTATATGAAGCGAGCGGAGGAGATCAAGAACTGTATCATCGAGGACGAGTACAGGATGTTGGCCCAGCTGCAAAAGCAGGCGGCTCACACCACAGAGGCTACACCACAGGCTGCACAGAAGGCTGAGCCACAGCCTAGTAGCTCAAGGGTTACAGAAATGCTGGAACCGGATGCTCGCTTTAAGCAGCTTTGTAAGAGCAGCTTTATTTTCCTTTGAATTATATTTAAATTCTTTGCTCTTAGTTGCCCTTTCGAACTCAAGTCCGTCCCTGAAGACTGGCCTGGAAATCGGACGAAAAGCCGAGCTATATCTTTACGAGCGCAAGCTGGACGCGGCTTTGGAATCTTATACCTCAGCGTTGGGCATTCTGGTGCCGTTTGTGAACAATGAACCAAAGGGCGAACGTCGCAATCTATTGCTGCAACAGGTGAGCTTATAGCTTCTTAAAAAAACCGAATCCTGGTTAATTAGTATCCCTACTTTATAGCTGGAATTCTGGATGAAGGAGGCAGAGAGCATTAAGAGCATTTTGAGCACCAAGAACCTGGATGAGGAGGAGCAGAAGCTGTCCACGGTACGCAGCTGCAGCATACAGTAGTCAACATAAATAAGAGTTTTGAAATCGATGAGCAATTTCCGGCGCCTGGTGCGCCACTTGTTAGAGTATTTTTGTAGTCGCCTAGTCACGTAGCCTTCTATGATCTTATATACTACTTATATACAGATATACACATACATATGTCTACACTAGACTCGCTTTCTATGTACTACGTAGAGCAGGACCATGTCAACGTTTTGTAACGCTCCCAAATTCTACCCTATGTTTAGTTGTTTTTAACCCTAATGGCCTTTCCTACTGTATACTGACCCACTTGCCTGCCTGAGGCTGTACAACCGTTGTTAAGTTTTTAAACAGAGAACCTTATGATTGTCTATTTTAAGCGCACCTTGGGGAGAACCCAGACATTCCCCGGCCGTTCAGGTCCGACACGTTTGTATATCATTCTATTCATTGTGTTTAATTTGATTAAAATGGTTTAACGATAACCGGACAAGAGTCTTTAGATCTTCGCGATAGTGGCGCTCCCTCTCTCTCTCTCTGGTAATCGATCAGGTACAATCTCTGGCCATATCTCCTGCCGTAAATTATCGCAATCAATCTACTTATATTGGCAATGTCGGTAAACTTATAAAGGCGGCCGTCAGGCCGGTGAGCGCGCAAATTAGTCTAACGATGTGGTCGAGTGGAGACATTAACCTGGCGGTGGGAATTGCCCTCCTGGCCATTGCAGGCATTGTCCAGGCAGCTCCTCCCATGGGTCGTGTGGTCAATGGAACGGATTCCAGTGTGGAAAAGTATCCTTTTGTGGTGAGTAGAAACGAAGGATAATCTTAAATGATTCTAGTTCAATTTCTAACATTATTTATAATAATTTAAAAAGGATATTAAAAATTGTATTAATTTTCTTAATCTTATTCTTCAGATTTCTCTTCGAGGTCCTACTGGCTCCCACTCCTGCGGCGGCTCTATTATTTCCAAGCAGTTTGCCATGACTGCCGCCCATTGCACCGCTGGAAGCACTGCGGCACAGCTTAGTGTCCAATATGGAGTGACCACCATCAGCTCGGCAGGTCCGAATGTCGTTCGTGTCAAGAAGATCATCCAGCATGAGGGATATAACCCCTACAACAACTATGCCAACGATATCTCCCTGCTGATGCTGGAGGAACCTTTTGAGTTCGATGGCGTCACTGTGGCTCCCGTGACATTGCCCGAGCCAAATTTTGCCACGCCTCAGACAGACGCTGGTGGCGAGGGAGTGCTTATCGGTTGGGGTCTAAATGCGGTGAGTTTACTTAACATAATTAATAAGTTTTAAATATATTTCTAAGGACATCCCTTCCAGACCGGTGGCTACATCCAAAGCACCCTTCAGGAGGTGGGTCTGAAGGTCTATTCGGACCAGGAGTGCACTCTCCGGCACGAGGGCAGCACAGATCCTCAATACCACATCTGCGGAGGAGTGGATGAGGGCGGCAAGGGTCAGTGCAGCGGAGATTCCGGTGGCCCTCTGCTCTACCAGGGTCAACAGGTTGGAATTGTGTCGTGGAGCATCAAGCCCTGCACTGTGGCCCCCTATCCTGGTGTCTACTGCAAGGTCAGCCAGTATATTGAATGGATTAAAAAGAACCAAATCATAATGGCCTAGTCATACCCACTATCTGCTAATTGATATAAGCCAGCAATAAATCACTGATTAAATGAATTTGATATATGTGTGTTTATAGCATTAAATAGCTTACAAAAAGGAAGTTTATAGAAGGGAAATACCACCTCTGTTGGTAAGCACTTTCTTTAGAAATCAATTATAGAAGCTTGTTTATAATTACAACTGAACTATTAAGTTTATACCAAAACTATTAAGTTTATACCAAATAACCAAATCTTTACAAGTATATATCTCAATCTTAGTTAGGTCAAATTCATTTTTAAAAGGCTTACAATTTCCCTTTTTTGCTTATTTTTATTTTTTTTTAACAAGATTAGCTAACATAAAGGGTTATAATAATTAATCAATATAATAAAAGCATAACATTGATAAGCCACACACTTACAATCTCTTATAAAAACAGTCTCTTGGTCTTTCTTTAAATCGCCTGTTGGCCAGACAAGTGCCATTTTATATCAATGACGACAGATTTAATCACAGACTATCTGTACTTGTAAATTATATTAATGTGGCACTATCGGCCAAGTTGAAAAGATTATAAAAGGCGCTAGCCAAACCATGAAAGCACGTTTAACTCCAAAATGCTGCCGAAACAAGACCTCTGCCTGGCTGTATCCCTTCTTCTGGCCATAACCTCTGTTGGCCAGGCGCTGCCTATGAGTGGAAGAGTGGTCAATGGAACGGATTCCAATGTGGAGAAGTATCCCTTTGTGGTAAGTTGGAATTAATATTAATTTATTTCCTAATTCTACAAGTTTTTATTCTTCAGATTTCCCTGCGCGGTCTCTCTGGCTCCCATTGGTGTGGCGGTTCCATAATTTCCAAGCAATTTGTAATGACCGCCGCCCATTGCACCGATGGAAGCACTGCTGACGAGCTTACTGTCCAATATGGAGTCACCACGATCAGCGCGGAGGGTCCAACGGTCGTTCGTGTCAAGAAGATCATCCAGCATGAGGGATATAACCCCTATAACAGCTATGCCAACGACATCTCCCTGCTGATGTTGGAGGAACCTTTGGAATTCGATGGCGTCACTGTGGCCCCCGTAAAATTGCCCCAACTAGCCTTTGCCACGCCTCAAACGGAGGCAGGCAGTAAGGGTGTGCTCATTGGCTGGGGTCTAAATGCTGTAAGTAGATTTTCAATTAACATTATATAACATATTTAAATCAAAATCCCTTCCAGACCGGTGGCTACATCCAAAGTACCCTGCAGGAGGTGGAACTGAAGGTCTACTCGGATGAGGAGTGCACCACCCGGCATAAGGGCAGCACGGATCCGAGATACCACATCTGTGGAGGAGTGGATGAGGGTGGCAAGGGTCAGTGCAGCGGAGATTCCGGTGGTCCGCTGATCTACCAAGGTCAGCAGGTGGGCATCGTGTCCTGGAGCATCAAGCCCTGCACTGCTGCCCCTTATCCTGGAGTCTACTGTAAGGTTTCTCAGTACATTGACTGGATCAAGAGGAACCAAATTGTATTGGCATAAGGTGCCATTACTTTTGTTAGTGTAAATTGGAGCGATTATTTAAATTTAATTAAAAAATAAAAATAATAATCTCCTATACATTCTATTTTAAATCAAGAAGGGAAGCTTACTTCAGTAAGCCGAAGGTTGTATACCCTTGCAGGAAATCAATCATAACTAAGCTAAAAATTCATTAATTTTGATTTGGAAAGCTGTCCTGTGTTGGTTTTTATTCCATTAACAAGTCAGCCCATTTAGTTAAAAATGTTTAAAAATATTTTTTTTTTATATTTTTAAGAATTTTAAAGATGTAACCCCTTATAAAATTTTGAAAATTTTTGAAATTTTATTTTCCCTTCTTACATGGCTAGATCGACTCGGCTGTTGATGCTGATCGAGAAGTTATACTGCAAGGTGAGCCAGTACATTGACTGGATCGCTCGCAACCAAATCATATTAGCGGAGTCATAGATTTATCAATAAATTGAATTAAAAATTTAAACCGATTAATAAATCAATGTGATTGCAGGAGTCCATTTTGTTTGTGGGGAACCGATAAGCAAATTATCTGTGGCATTATTAAAAACACTGTGGGGGGGCAAATAAATCTTGAACAATGTTATTTGTGCCCATAAATTTTGGATATTTTTAAGTTGTTTAAACTAAGATAATTTGGCGCCTATGTAAGCAGTATTAAGCAGTGCGTCTGGCAAGCAGTTAAAGCAGTGTACATTGAAGAGCCTGCAATTGTGGTATTCCTCAAACTGAAAGTTAAATTTCTTAGTTTTTTGATTTTGTTTATTTAAATTTATTATATTGGAATATCTTGCGGTGAATTAAAAGCATGTATTTCAATTCTTTATTGAATTTATGTAATTTATATAACTTAAGTTATTTACTTATGTTTAAAGATATGCCGAAATTTAATGTTAAAGCCTCCAAAGGTATGCATTTTAATGATTAGAGATACAAGGTTTAAGATAAATTTATAATTATAGTATTTAAAGATGTAAAAAATAAAATGCATAATAAATTATCATTTTTAAAATAATTTAAATGGTCTAAAGAAATGTATTTAATTTTGACTTTTATTTAATATTTAATGTATTTTATGGGCAATTTATAATGTATCCAAAATAAAATATATGTATGGAACTCAATAGTAGTAAATAAGATTGTAGGAAAACAAATACATACATAACAAATATTCATAAATATTTTTGTAATATGTTATAACTTTTTCCAAGAAAGTTTCCAGATTTCATATTGAAATAAATATTATATTCATTAAAAATAAAAATAGTTTTTCAATTAAATTAAAAACTTATGAATGAATTATTATAGTATACTCTCTCTTTATACTTACCCAACAATTAATATATATAGTAATAATAATTCCCTGCGGCAGCATCAAAATGAAGAAGTAAACAGTTTGAGCGGCACTGAGCAACTGGACCAATACGAAGGCGACGCGAGCCGAATCACTCATCCGCCCCGTCGGCTGCTGCTTTCGCTCTGCTTCTTGCGGATGGTGCTGCGGCGGCCGTTGCTTCAGCTTCCTGCCACTGCAGTCAACATTTTCAACTCAGACGGAACGCACGGTTAGGCGGACTTAAGCTGATTCAGTTAGAAATTAATTCAAAAAGTGAGCCAAAAGCAAGGTGAACGTGGTTTCCAAGTGCAAAATCGTTAAAAACTGATCGAATACTTGAAATAACCTAAAAGTAAACTGGAAAACAAGCTTCAAATAAACAAAAAACTGTAGTGTAATCGTTTTATATAAAATATAACTCTATAAAATATCATTATGAAATACAAAAGAGATCTCTGTGAAAGATCATGTTGGATGATTTAGCTGTTTGTTTGTGTTTGGTTCTTTAGTTTTTGCCCATTGAGGGAAAAGAAATGAGAGAAAAATATTTACCATTTGCTGGCATAGAATGCGGAAGGTCGTCTATTATGAGGCTGCATTCATTCGTTTAATTAAAAAACAGAAACACATAAAAAGACAGAACCAAAATGACTCGTTAATTGGCTGCTGCTGCTGCTGCTGCGAGGGCCACACTGCGAATGCGTGATGCTTGGGCCTGCAGATGTAAAAAAAAACTATATAAAAACTGCAATCAGAGGCCTGGGCCCCCGCCGCAAATTGATCCGGTCCTCCCCCTAAAAAGAAAACTGGGTCTCCTCCTCTCTCATACATATTTCACCAAATCAAATCAAAGCTCAAAAGTAGGCAACAAACGTACACAATGAGAGAGTTCGTAATACGATTTTCGTTTGGCTCCTGCTGCCCGCCCGCCCTGCTCAAAGTATTTTCGGAAAAATTTTGTGGAAACACTCAGCCCTGAGCGCATAGAAAAGAACTTTCAAACACCCCTTCGGCCGCTTTCCACCTACCCCCCCGCATTCGCGCATTTAACTAACAACAAAAGCAATTTGAAAACAATTTTTTGAGTTCGAGAAATACGTGTGGCCCTGTGCGGTCGTGGCCTACATGCTTATGGCTCGGCAGGATCCATCTTCTGGCTCTAGGCTGCGGGGCTTTCCACACTGGGCGTGGCAGCCAGCTGCTGGCAATTTGTAACATTTCATTTCTGCCACTTCTTTGCAGCCGCCAAACAAAAGGTGGATGCAACAAAAGTTGCCAGGGCATCGACAGCTCTTCTGATTTATTCAGCAACATGAACGGAAAATAGATAGAGGAAATGCGTTTCGGGAAAAGTGCCAGCTCCAAAAGAGCGGAACTATGCTGCAATATTAGTTTTCAATTATTAAGTATTGATATTCGGACTCAATACGAGGTGGGAAGTGATATTGGGGATATTGAAATTGAAGAAATTTGAAAACTAAAGTATTAGTTTTCGACAATTCTTATGTACATTTAATATAAAGAAAAAACTAAGGAATCGCTTAGAAATAATTCTTTTGAAATTGAAACAATTTAGAATTGAATATTTTTTTTATAATCAGGAAAATGTAATATCTTTACATTAAATAAACATAATAAATCATTTAAAACAGAGGTTCTTGAATAGAAATGTCAGAGATTTACCAATTATTTATTTGAATGCCACAAAAATCAATATTTTAGGCTTACAATTAAATAAAATACATGTGATTATATTAATATTTAAATAAGAACTGATTTGTGCTTTAAAGAAGCCTTTGAAATTAATAAATTACTTAATACATTTCAAAAATATAGAGTTTTTATTGATTACATTAACTTTCAAGTGATGAATACTTACAAATGGCTTAAAACCAGATCTAAACAAACTCTAAATTCAGATTCTTATGGGTTTTAAGTACCTCAATTCCTTATTTTTATATAACCCAAACACAAACAAAATCTTCTATCTTTAGAAGAGGTCTTTCCAAGAATATATCCAGCAAATAAGCAAATATCAGCCCAAACTGAAAAATATACACATATTAATTGAAAAGTTTAAATAAAATTACCTAAGCAAAAACAAAACCTTACAAAGGTCAAATCGATCTGAGAAAGAAACAAACCAAAAATAGCAATTTCGGTGAGTGCTCGTCCCTTTTGCATCAGTGTGTCATTCCGTCAGTTTGTCACTTTGTCAGTGCTGCTGTGTCCGCGTGTGCATTAGTGTCACTGTGTGTGAACTTTGTGGCAAAGGTCAGAAACTCATATGAATATGTCGAGCCTGGAAGCAATGTCAACAAAAGCCGCTGTCACCGACAAGGTCTCGTCAGTGGAAATGCATCCAGAATCCACGCCAGCACCACCGGGATCGATTGCCGCCAGCAGCAGCAGCAGGAGCAGCAGCAGCTGTAGCTCCCATCTGAGGGCCAGTCCTTATACGGTGGCTCTGGCCATCCTGGTGGCCATTGTCCTGTGCAGCGGCAGCCTGGGAATCGCCGACGGGCTCAAGTGTCACATGTGTGGGCAATACAACGAAGGCGTGGGCTCTATAACGCCCTGCACTAATTACACCAAGGACATAGCCCATCTTTATCTGAAGGAGTGCACCAAGAAGAGCGAGAAGTTTTGTGTGGTGAGTGTGTCTCTTGTTTGATATCTAAAATTACAAAGATAGAATTCTCTGTAGAGAATATTTCATATATTCCCAAAACAAGCCACAAAATCATAGTTGAATAAAATTAAGTTATGATAAACAGTTTGCCTGGACACTGATCAATTTCTGTGACATTTTCCCCTGCCAATTGAACCGAAATTGAAACGTTGCATTCATTTATTTATAGACTCATTCATTTTGGCTCATTGCTACTCATTGTTGTCATTGTCCGGGCGAAGCAAAAACAAAAAAAAGGCAAACATCGATTGTCCTGGCAGCTTCTCCTCCCTCATTTCCTCTTAGTCCTTCCTCCATTGATGACTTCTCGAGTTGATGTTTCCATTTTATTGTTTTTCGCCTGTACTCATATTGATTGTGTGCGTCTGTCTGTTTGTCTTATCTCTCCGATTTTGGCCATATATACTTGGCCAAGTAAAGTCGTTGAGAGTTCTGCTGTTGTCACAAATTTTTGTTTCATGGAAAAAACAAAAAAAAAGAAGAAGATAAATTGCTTATAAAAACAAAGTGAATCATTTGCTTGGGCTTAGAGTGGCTTGAATGCCATAAGAAATAATCGGTTTTGGCATATCGATTTGGTTTTATTTCAAAGGGAAATTGGATTTGTAATATTTAAAGATCTGTTGTTTCTTGAAAAGACAAAAACTTAAGATAAATGAATAGTTATAAAGAATTCTACTTCTTTGAAAATAGTTGGTTTATAAATATACATATTTCAAAAGTTAAAGTGATTTTATATTATCAAAAAATACTCTACTTAGTAATTATTACAAACTTAACATAATTTCATATTAATTAATTAATTAATCATTAGCCTTTAAATCAAATTTGGAAAACTACTTTAAAATACTCTTAATTAGTAATTATTATATAATATAATATATATAATATATAATTATTATTGAATATCTTTCATAAAACCTACGTATTAAAACTTAGGCCTTATTTTTAGTTAATTTTCATTTACTATTCATTGTAACCATTAAAATATAATCTATATAATTTTGTGTGCATAAAAAGCGACTATATATAAAATTCTCCCTGATGAAAACTACTTAACAATTAATGGCTCATACTTATCCTGTAGCTTAATTTATATTTAAGCGTACAGTGTACAAATAAATAAATAAATAATTGCCTTTTAATTCAACAACGTTAACTTAACCTTAAAAGAAAAAATAATTAAATTTGTTTCTATAAAATTGACTCTAATTAATTTGTAATTGTAATTATTCTTTATGGTGAAAAATAACCTTGTAATTAATATTACAATTAATGAACTAATTAAAACAACATAGGCTAGATGTTGTATTAATTTCCATTCAATAATCTACTTAAATTCTAGTCATCATCGCCAATTAGACTCACTTTGAAGCTTAAGACTTCTCCGCTGGCTTACCTTCTGCCTGCCCTAACCTTCTACATTACGTATACGCAACGTGTACCCATTTGTGCTTAAGATGCGGAGCAGCCCAGCCTCATTGTTGTCATGTGATGAAAGGGGGAAAATGAGACTGGAATCGGGCAACTGTCTCCAAAGCAGGAGGTGGATGGCAGCCAGGTAAACTAATGCCATCTGCCTGCTGCTCTGGCAATTTCAATTAGTTCTGCGGTCGTCGAGCGGTTTGCCGTCCCGATCTATTCCTGCGGCACGTGTTCCCGGGCTCTGGCTTCATGCCCTGATTGTGGGCGTGGGAGCGCAATTGTGCGCATAAATTGCGGCATATTGTATGCACTCAATTCTCCAGTGTGTGTCTGTGTGAGTGTGTATGTGTGGTTGTTTGGGTGTGTGCGGAGCACTTAACGAATTGCAGCGGCGGCAGTAGCAGGAGCAGCCTGGATCCTGCTCCTGTTTGCGCTTTGGCAATCATTAAATATTTAACACCTACTTGCCATGCACAGCTTGCAGCTTCATCTTCTCTGGGCGCCCCCCCTTTTTTTTTGGGGGTTGGAGCATGGCATTTGGCGCCCATAAATTGTTATTTTCTGCCAACACGTCCCGCTCATTTCAACATGCCCCGCCCATGCCGATCCCCTCTTGGGCATAATTTAGTTTCGTTACCATTTTCTTTTTATTTTCGGTTTTTTTTCCTGCGGGTTCCGTTTGAACTCGTGGCATTGCTGTGGTTCTGAGTTGGGAAAGTTTGAGGAAATAAGAAAAACGATTTCTCACACACACAAACACATTTTGTTACTTTTATAATCGGCACGCGAGCGCTGCTCTCACACATTACCGGTTATGAAATGTGAAAACGAGTTGAATGCAATTTTATCTGCATTTTATTCATACATTTCTGTTGCCATTAAATTTGATTTTCGTGGAAAAAATTCTCCGGGTTTTTCACGCCGCCGACAAATTGCGTTTAATTGCAATTGACAGGCCGCTCGTTGCAAACAGCAAATGATATCAAATTTATGGCAAGAGTGCAGCATTTTCATTGTGCCCACAAAGTGCCACTTTGTTGCACATTTTCATTTTCATTTGTTTCTATTTTTTTTGTGATTCTCTAAAGGGTTGCATTATTTATGATGACAGATTTCTATAGTTTTTCTATATCATTGGTTGTTTAATAACTACTGAGGAATTCAATGGACTTACATTATTTTTTTTTATTGATAGGGGATTAAAATGCAAATGCAATATTTCAAAAACTTTCGTGTGAGAGTATTTAACATTTTTCGAAGCATTACATATTCTATTTTACTTCGTATTGTTATGAATAATATAAGAAGGAATGGAAAAAATAGTTTGCATTTTTACTTTTCATTATTTGCAATTTTTTATATATATATATATTTTTTTTTGTATTGTAAATCCTGTATTTTATATGTCTAGTCATGCATTTTATAAGAGGAAACGGGGAGAAATTCAAAGAATTTCCATTTGTAGTTATTTTGCATTTATAAAGTAGTTTACAGTAATCTTTATATTTAAAAAAATTCGCATTAACAATTCTATTTTGATCTGTCTAACTATAAATAATAAAACATAAAATAAAAAACATTAAATTATATGAACTTGAAGTTATTTTTAATTGAAGCAATATATTTTATTGCATTTAATAATTATTTATTTGTTAAAACTATCTGTGCACTTGATACTGAATCATAGGATTGCATTGGAAATCTATCATAATTAAGCTTATTGGTGTTATCATTATTTATTGAAACTTTTATATGGCAATTTATGGACAAATTGAAGTTAAAAAAACTCATAACTAAGCCGAAAAAGTATTAATTTTAATTCGGAAACCTTTTCTGTGTTAGTCTTTATCAGGGTAATAAATCTGCATAATAAATTGTACAATTAAAAAAATTAAAATTTTTGTCATTTTTTTTCTTGCAATTTTATTGAAATAACCCCATAAAAAAAAAAAAAAAAAATTTTCCATTTATTTTTCAGCCTAAAATGGCTAGATCGACTTTGTTGTTGATGCTGATCAAGAATATATATGATTTATAGGGTCAGAAATTACTCCTTCAAGGCGTTACAAGTCTCTGACTAAAATTATAATACCCTGCAAGAGTATAAAAATGCTTTATTTTTTAAATAAATAAAGTAGTTTATTACATTAAAAACTAATTTAAAACTGCCAAATTGTAATACATTTTATATATATGTTATTTTTATAGTACAGATTGTTAGAATTGAGGTACAATTATTTATATTTTATAGAAATAAAGCCCCAGCTCTATGATTTCTTAAATAAAGAAATAAAACATGTACTAACACTTTTTTTATTGACTTCGTACAAGTTACGCTAAAAATCAATGCCCACAAGCGTTTTAGCTTAAATGTCAACCAATAAATTGAAAAGGATCTTCCACTGTGGTGCGCCTGTCAAAGGAAAATACAATACTTGCCTCCGCCAGACCTTGGGTATTTTTGTTTTAGCTTTTATCTTTCCTTTTTGCCGTCGCCTCGCTGATAATTGCCATTCATTTTGTTATTAACAGCTTCACAGGCACTTAATTAGCGGCATAATTTATGCCAAGCCGCAAAAGTAAAGAGCCCCAGCAGAATGCCAAGATGGTGATGCTGATGCCGATGCCGATGCTGATGATGGTGATGGTGCCACCCTCCGAAAAGTGGACAAGCAAGGAAAAATATGTTGCTACACGCAAAACGCCACAAGAAAAAAAACGAAAATGAAAGAAAACTTTTGTTTAAATATTAAGCAACCTTTTTTCTCCCCCCAACCTCCGCGCTCTTGGCCATAAAAGTTGGAGTGTTCCTTAGCAGTGCGGCTACTGCGGTTGTTGTCTTGACTGCTTGACCTGATGTCGTCGTGTTTTCGGCCAAGTAGTTGGCGTTTTTGTTGATTATTTGTTTTATGTTAGTTATGCGGCGGGGAAAAGTTACTTGGCCTGGCGCCGTCTGCCGGGAATCGTCTTATATATATTTATGAGTTACATTTATATTCAAATTAGTACGGTTGGGGGGAGAGGAGTGGGGGGCTTGGGTTAGGCACTCGTCCAATGCATAATTCATAATTTCGATAATGAGCTCCAGGGTAGCAGAAGGCCCTTATTCACACACGTAATCTACATCTTTGCTCAAAACAATGGCAGCAGTCCATTGTTTTGGGGGTCGGGTCGGTGAGCACGTAAACAAATACACGGCCTGCATGTATGCATGGTTGTGTATTTAACCCTTGACCTCATGCAAAACAATACAAAAAAAAAGAGAATAATTAAAAAATAAACGCGAATGTGCTGGGCTTATCCTGGGAGATACCGCCAACGCCTAGGCACGTAATTAATTTTTTGTTTTGTTCTCGGTTCCAATTGTCTTGCAGTTCGAATCAGTAGTAAACGCTATATTACCTTTTGAACAAAAACAATCTAGGCACTGTGAGAAATAAATAAAATATATAGAAAGTTTATAAGGGAGCTTTGGATTATTATAAATTAATAATATCCTGTTAACCTAAATTTCTAAAAATAAATAACCAAAATAATAATTCAAAATAGAACTGCCAAAATATGAATGTCACTCTATTTAAGTTATATTGTTTCGTACAAGTTATAATTATAAAAACGGATTTCTTAAGTAGAAAACATAATTTTTTTAAAGAAACAAAAACGTCGATATATTTCTTATTCATTTATAGAAATTAACTAAGAAGAACAACAAAACTAGACTCGATTTTGAGATATTCACTTGAAACTACTTCAAATAACAACCACCTAGACCTATATCTAAAAAATTTGCTAGAAAATCTAGAAAGTAAATAATTAAATAAATAATTTTAACATTTCCCAGTTATAATAATTAAGAAACACAAGTTCCATTAAAATGCAAATACTAATTCATATACAATTTTAGTTTTCCAACCGTTATAACAAGATTTTTCCTGTGCAAGGACCTCCACTTATTGGAGTTTCAAGGATTCCTTTTGTCAACTATTGCAGTATCAATTCTCAGTTAAGCTGCACAAGGCAGGGACAAAAACCTTCTTGCTGCTGCTGTTGTGGCTACGTGCCTGTGCCTTCCAAAACAAGAGACCAGGAAAAACCCAAGTGCCAAAAAACAAACACGAATATAGGGCAAAGTCCGTCCGGAAAAGCCTCCCCACCTCCTGCCAACTGGGAGAGAGAGACACAAGGGAATGGCCGGAAAAACGGAATGCAAATATTTTGCCTTCATTTCTGGTTGTCGTAGATGCCACTGGTGCCGCTGTTTGCCGCCGTTGTTGTTGCAATTAGGAATGTTTACACTGCCTCCCGGACAAACACGCCCCAAAATCACTTAAAAGTTGGCATTCTGCCTTCATTAATATTTGCAATGTCAAAGCAAAGTGGCACAATTTAATGATGCAACAATGATTTAAAAATATATTTTAAATAAAGAAAAAAAAACAAGTTCAATAACTAAATCATCAACAGTTTCTATTGCTTTAAGAATTATATAAAATAAGAATCCCTTTGTTGATCAGCCTCTCTGCAATTTGAAAGCATTAAACTTTATTTTTTATCTAGTTTTATGAATACTCACAAAGCTGCCTGGGAACTGGGAAAACTGGAATGCTTTTCATAGAAACGAAAAACCATTTGAGGTATTTCCACATAAGCAATGCTACTTGGCACTAATTCGGGTTGCTTCAGATGCCAGAATTTGATCAAGAAAGAGATTTCACCGTCGTTATTGAATCCTTGTAATATTTCTTTGGCCTTGAAATCACGATTAAAAGGACTATCCAGCACTATGCCCGGATCAACTTTCAGTCGTTTCGACTTCTTTTCATATATTTTATTAAGGTTTTTTTCTCTGAATTGACGTTGCTGCTTTTTATATGAGTTTATCAGATTGTCACAATCCTGAACAACATCCACCAAGTCTGTCGCCATCTCCCAGGTATTATCTTCTTCTGTAAAGCCTTTCCATTTTACCAAATATTGGATTTGTCCTCTGTACCATCTATGATCCATCACCTTTTCCACCACAAATTCTGTGACATTTTCTGGATCCTTTATACTTTCAAAAGATTCCGCCATTACTGCTTTTATTTCTTATTTAATTTGGATGAAATTTTCGTGACATTTGATAGAGAGTATCCTGTATCATAATATTATTCAATGTCAAAATATGTTTGCAACTTTTTATCGGTTGACTACGTTCTAGACAGTTTGTGGCGACTTTTTCTTTAATCAGAATAATTGTTATTTGTTTTTCTAAACAGTTTTTCTTTTAAAAGGTTTCAGTTATTTTTCTTTACCTTAAATATACTCCTTTTTACTCGTTTAAATATAAAATTACTCAATCCCTTCCCGCTGAAATTATCATAAAATTATGGCAACAATTCTTCTCGGAATTCATACCGAACCAGAAAGTTGCCCATAATCTTAATATCCACAGCTTAGGCAAACGGTATTAATAATAAAATCCAATCCAAAATGAGGAAAGTGAATAAAATTGTTTGCCCGGAAATCTATTAGAGATCCTTTGGCTGCCAGGGAGAGTCCTTCTCCTGACAACAATAGCAGCGGTGAGCTGGCCAAAGGAAAAACTGCGGAAAAATATCGTAAAAAATTATGCGTAAACTTGGCGAAAAGTTTTGAGATACTCGCACAGCAAAAACTTTGCCTCGAGGTTTCGGGCTTCGGGTATCGCGATGTTTAATGAAGAAAAACTTGCTTGTTTTTCTTTTCCCTTTTTTTTAAAGAGCAACTTTCCTTGATGGATCACTTGGCGTTTACAAGTTGAAATTGAATCATGTGTGTGTATTACCTAAATTAGAACTCCCTAAGAACTTTAATTAAACCAAATAAAAAGCGAAAAACAGTCCTGGTTTTTTTACTGCCTGTCAATCGCAGATCCACTTTTTATGACTATATTTTTTTATTTTGGTCGCAGCCAGCACGTAACCGGCATTAAATCGACAAAGTTTTATTGGCCAAAATTAAAAGCTCGATTATGCGTGTTGACGTGGGCCAGATTTGGTTGGATTCGGTGGACTTTTTAGAGGCGCAGAGATTTACATGGCAATGCGGCAATCAAACTGTTCACCGACTGCTACGTGAATGGAATAAATCGGTGAAGGTATGGGTGCAAATCTGGCAAGGATTTGGGATCTGGCCTAGTCAGTGCAGAGATACATAATAAAAGGAGAGCGAAAGGAGAACCTTCCTCAAGTGCAGCAGGAGGAAGAGTCCTGGAAGGAGCAGGGGTCGAGCCGGGTCCGGTCCCTGTGATATAGCCATAAATGGGGGGCTGGCAATTTCCGTGCGGCGACTTGTGAAATCAGCGTCAAATCGGAAGCCAGGAAGTGGAGAGGCGGTAGAGGAGGAAGTGAGAATGAGAAGTCGAAGTGACTGCCTATGGCATCATTTCCGGCGGCCATTGATTGGGCGGGGTTTCCCCTGCGAGGGGAGCTCCTCTGCCTGGATAAATTCAATGTAATTGATAAGCGACTCTGCACAGATAGAGTGTTGGTCCTGCTTCTCCTCCACACACACATGTACTACATACACTCGACTTTGGGTAAACACACTGCCACACACATACACACAGAGGCACTCAATTAAGAAAACAATGGCGGCTCAGTTTGTGCGGCAATTGAGTTTCATTTTTTTTTCTCTTTTACCATCTGCTTTTGGCCTCTATTGTTTTGCTTTGGCCGGATTCCTTTTGCCATCCTGTTACCCCTTCTACTCTTGGCCACTAAGACGCTTAGCCCTGCCGCAAGCCAAATTCTGGTATTTGACTAGACCCGGAGTATATCTCTGCCTTTTAGGCAACTCCACCACTCTCATCTCCTATCTTACGCTCATTAGCCGTTGTCTTCAAGCCAATTCGGCTGTCACTTTTTGTGGTCGTTGTCAGTAGTTGTAGCTGCTTTTGTTCGCTTTTTCCGCTTGACTTAACTTAACTCACTTTGGGCTAATTTCCAGTTTTATTTGATCATCATTATAATTATTGTATGTTTGTTTTTGACAGTGTTACGGTCATAATGGCAGGGAGCTTGGTAAGGAACGCAAATGTCTTTCTTTCATTCTTTGGGACCGTGGTGTGCGCTCATAAGTAGGCAATAGTTTTTTGTCAATACGTTTTGGGAGATTTATTTTCTATTTCCAGGATTAAATTATCTAAATTATAATGCTTTAAAAGGATTTTGGAGTTTTCTGTTAATAATTAGAAAGAATAAGGTGACTATTTTCATTATAGCTTCATTTCTGCCTTTGTCTAATTCGTTTAATTTTAATAAATGCATAATATGTACCTTTTTGTACAAGTTCGTACATTATTTAATAAATGTAAATGGACTTTCTCACAGTTAAAACAGGCTACAATTTATTTTACTGAAAAATAATTATTTATTTTTATCTTAATTTAAGTTTGCTTCAATTCAGTAGAAACTTCATACCATTTTCTTTAATTTCCTACATTTTCTTTAGCTGCATTTATGCCAGGAAAATACATTTTATTTAATCAAAATTTAAACAAATGAATTTCTGTTACTTTTTACTATCTCTCCCACTCAGTTTGTCTCAATTTATGTATCAAGTATTTAGGGGCTGAGCTCCCCAGCTGAGCTCCATTAACAGCTCACACATGCTGCACCGAAAGTTCTTCAACACCCAGCATAATAATTCATTTATTTCAGTCCGGAATAAATGCACTATATATATTCTGTCATTCCCAGTTGGGGCTGCCAGCTATCTCTCGGTCTTCGCATTCAGTTTTTGAGGCATTGTAAGCGATTTAAACTGCCAGGCCACAAAAATATGGCAAATGGCAGTTGGTAGTTGGCAGTTGGCGCTTGGGAGCTGCCTCGACGACCTCTCTCCATGGCCAGCAAGTTGTTTCGCATATAAATGATTTTGATAACGCGCACTGACATTTTGTGACTTCATTATTCTAAAATTTAAATTATTCCAACGAACAATGGAATTTTGCAAACGCAAACAGAAAAAATAAAATAAAAACAAAAACACAAAAAAAAAAAGAAAGCCAAAATATAAAGTGAGAAATGTGGGTCAGACTGCGGATGACAATAAGTTTTATTAGCTCTCTGAACAACTGAAAGTAGACACACGCAATACTAGACCATACAGGGTAAGTCCTTAAAAAGGGATCTCTGTTTTATAGACATAAACAAGTTATACATTTAAAAATATAGTGATAGAGTCAAAATATAATCTTAAGATTTTTAACAAGAACCATCGAGTCGAGTTATTTAAATTGACGAATAAGGAAGACAAGGATAAGAGCACAGTGACTAGTAAAGGTGACAATAAAAGACTGAGTTAAGACGACGAATAAAGACACGAAGACAATATAAATAAAGAATAAGGACTAGGACTAAAAATACAAAGTAGCAAGAGAGGAAATTATCTTCGGAAAGCCGAAGTTTTTATACCCTTGTAGTTAGCCATATGATCATGGAATCGATCGTATCTAAGTCAAAAATGCATTAATTTCAATTCGGAAAACTGTTCTATGCTAGTTTTTAGTATGGTAACAAATTGGCATATTGAGTTTAAGAATTTAAAAAAAATATTTTTTTTACCAAATTTGCACAATTTTAACGATAACAAATTTTGATAAAATTTTCGAAATTTTTTTTTTTAGCCGGACATGGCAAGATTGACTCAGCTTTTGATGCTGATCAATAATATATATGGATTATAGGGTCGGAAATGATTCCTTCAGTGCGTAGCAAGCTTTTGATTGAAAATATATGTACATTCTTTATAATTTATAAAAATCATAATCCAATTGCTATGAAAAATTAATTTATTTAAAATTTAAATACTTTAAAATATTTATAAAAAATCTTACAAGATCTAAAGAAACTATCAGATTTCATTCTTTTGGTTGACTATAACTGGCGTGCCCTGTTCTTGTATTTCGGCCACGTTACGTATACGTCACGTATGCAAATCTGAAATGGCCTATATGTTCCACATCTCCCTTTGCTGTTGTCCTGTCAAATAAAGAATGCTGTGCTGCTGACGAGCCCGCTGGCTGTTGATAAAGGTTTTCCAGCCCAAAACCCCAAAAGACTGGATTAAATAATGCGCCAGACTCACGTTAAAGGCACAAGGCAAAGGCAAGGGAAACGGCATGGGAAAAAGGCACTTTCCCAGTTCATCGAGCACCGAGACACACTCGAGTTCTGGCCATAATTTATGACTCGAAATTTATACCATTTTCATCATCTGAGACAGACAATTGCCAAGACACTAATAAAATTTATTTCTTGTATATAACTTATGAAAGGCAATATGGCGCGAAAACTTAATGAAAAATGGTTGCTCAGCAGTGGCATTGCGACGTGTTTTTGGGCTGCCCAAAAGGAACTCTGACGGGGCAAGCAGCTGTGACCAACTAATAACCAGGGGGCGTGGCTAAACGTGCACGAGAAAACTTTTTACATAATTTTTCGCCACTCATTTTTATTCCCTTTTCGGTGTGCGTGTGTGTGTCTGTGTGCTGTGTCACAACATCCACTGAAATTTTTATAAAGCTGATGCTCTGGCTTACGGAGCAAAGCCAAAACGGAAATCCTTAGTTTCCTTATGACAACGACATCCTGGCACAAAAACCGAAAAGAGAATGTCTGGTGGCAGCGGGAATGAAAGGGAACCCCAAAAACAGAGTGAAAGTTTGGCCAAGCGGCAAAGCTTCGCCGGAAAAGTGGCATATTTTTTTTTATATTAGATTTCGCTGCAGTCACTTAAAGCGTCGCCAACTTGCCCTTGGCAAATTGCTGGCTTCCGTCGAAGAGCATTTCCTGGGGGGTTTTTTTTCCCCCGCGGAAACGATGGCATATTGGCCATCGATATCGACTGTCGGGTTATTAATTGACAAGGCCTTCTACTTACTGACTGCATTTGCAGTTGGCCTCGTTGTTACTCTGTCTTGCCTGCAACGAGTCATTTATTTTAATCAACTGAAAAGACAAAATGAAAACTGTTAGCACCATCAATCAAGTTGTCAGACCCTGAGGCCGAAGTTTCGAGCTTTTTGGCAAAACTAAACAATATGCGAATCTAGCGGCATGCTGCTGTTTCCCTTCTCCCTCGGGAAGTGCAAATCAAAATATTTGCCAAACTCAGTTTTCAGCAAAGTTATCAATAAACACACACAGCATCAACAGAGAACAACAACATATATGTAGAACTATGTGGCAGGCAAATAAGTTTGGCAAACCGAAGTTGGCAACATACTTACTGAACTACAGTTAAATTAAGAAATTAAGGAAAATAAACAGAAAAGTTATATTATGCCAATGGATTAGAGTATTATATTGAAAATTATTTGGCTTAAAATAAATCTATTGTACATCTGAATAAATAATAGTTTTAATTATGTTATAAGAATTAAGATAAGTATAAATAATGTATCGTATGTATTGATAAGACAGTATAAAGTTTAAGATCTAAAGATAAACAGTACTTAATTAATAAAAAATATTAGGTATATTGCAAATAAAATATTTTAAGTAAACCTATTTCTTAAAAGGTATTAAATTTATTCATAAATAATTGTGGAATAGTATAAAAAATGTTTGCAATATATATATTTACAATGTTACAAATATTGTGTATTTGTTTACTTATTATCCAAGAAGAGACAATAAACTATTATAAATATGAAATATAAATTCCATTCTTAAATTAAGACATTCTTTAAATATTTTAAGATTTAAATAAACACAAAATTCCAGAGATTCCAAGAGGTATCCCTCACCTTTCCATGTCAAAACTTCTCAACTCAGCTAAAGTTAAAACATAAATTGGCCAACCCCTTGAAAGGGAATCTGCTGAAAAATATGAAATTTCTTGGGAAAACTTTCCAAGAGAAAACCACAATAAAAGGGCGAGTCCTTTACCAGGACCAAGCCTCATGTTGGTCTCTTAACAATTTTCAAGTATTTTACCCAAGTGTATAATGTAATTTGGTTCAGCTTTAGAGAACTGTGACAAGTTGCAAAATCTCACAACATCGATATAAATCCCGGGGCTTGATCAACGTCCTTTCGTTCGCCTTTCCGCCTATGAGGTTCCAAGTGGGCCAAGTGGGCCATGTCGGTCATAAACGAAGCCATCGACAATGTAAGCCATCATTTTGTACTCGTCCATATCTGGGGGGGCCGCTGGTGGCCCTTGCAGATGTCTGGGAATGGGAATTGCCCATAATAAAACGCATAAAAGCGGATCATGGGCAAATGGGAAATTCTGTTGCAGTTTTTATGTGCTCATCTCTCCGCGCAGCCCCTGTCGCCTTGCAATTTGGGGCATTGTCTTGCCCATTTGGCCATCTGGGGCCCTGCGGTTCATTAGGCGTAATGGGAGTGCAAGTCTTCGCTTTATGGCGCCTGAAGGCGTAACAGCCATTAATATTAATCATACTAAAGCTGTTTAACTTATTCAAAAAGTCATTCCCACAACTGCAAAATGTAATTGCCATCGCTCTCGGCTAGGACTTGGCCTGAGGACGAGGCACCTCCAGTTAGTTGGCACTCGGCAGATGGATTCGTATTATCCTAATTCCATTCGCCGGGGTCAACTCACCTGGGTATGCGAGATGAGTTGGGTTTGGATTCGGGTTGGAGTCATTTGTATTTCGGAAATAAATTTAGTTGAGTGCAAAACATTAAATAATGGAATATTTTAGTTATCTAAAAATGTTATTGTGACTTTTATGGAGTCGTTTGGTTTTAGGAAAGGAAATTCCTTAGTTTATTTTGTGTGGAGAGTGGGAACTTGTTTAATTGCTTAGTTTTATTATTTAACTTTTAATATGAAGTTAACTTTTTGTATATATTTGCAAAGTAATTAATTTGTTATCTTTGTTTTAATACTCTGCAGTTTATTTGCTTAACTATTAACTAAAGTCTCTTTATGGTCTATATATCATATCATTAACAGCTTTTAAGTTTGCTCATAACAATTAAATATAAACCCCTATTTTTTGCGTATTTGTAATACACATTTTATATGACTAAAAATTCTTCATCATAAACATATAAATTCTTAAGCTTAAACTTTCTTTTTATTACTTTTTATTTTTATTTTTTCTGTGTGTCCTTCTGTTACTGCAATTTGTTTTCAAAACGAACTGCACTTGTCACTGTGCCCGCTTTCTGTGTGGCTGCATTTGGTAAATAGAGACACTTTAAGATGCATTTCCCCAGAGAAAAACTGACTAAACTGAGCGCAACAAAATCGATTAAAGTTGCAGTGAAAGGATGAACCGCCCTAAAATCCCTCCCTAAAGTCCCTCCCCAAAAACCCCCTCCAAAAGCACCTCCCTTGATCCCCTCTCTAAACACCCTTAACCCAACGATAGGCGCCAGAGCATGACAAGAGCGCGAAATGCATAACAAACTCGCATTGCATTTTGTAAATGTCGAAAATTTTTGAAAAGGTAAACCGTTTTACTAATGCATGGATGCACTTTCACCCCCCTTTTGGCTTTTGGATTCATTCAAAATCAACATGGAAACTGCCAGAAAAGTGTGTGTTTAGATAGAGTTCCCTATGAACATGAACTGGCTGGGAAAATGATTTTAAACAAAAGTATATGAGGATGAATCGGAATGAGTTAGGATTATAAAGTAAAGAGGTATTAAGATATTCATTTAAAACAAACATATCAAGTTGAATAAGTCACCTTTAAAATTCCTACAATGCATACCGGATAATAAATCCCAAGGGTTCTCTGTCAACAAACTAAATTCCTGAATTCCAACAAAAATAATACACGAATATCTTCCTGGAAGCCTCAAAGTTTGCACAACGAACGAGAATTTCCACAAACCCGTTATTCTCCGAATTTCCCTCAGCTCTGTTTTAAATCTTCGAAATGGAATCTGTGTTATTACTGGCCAAGGTGTTGTCTGTTGGCCACAGATCCTGGATCACTCTCTTTAGGTTTCCTTATTTTTTTGGTGTCCTGCAGCAGACGACGACGACGGCATACTTTGCACATGCTTGTAAATGACATTTTGGCATATTTTCGGGCCGGGCCCGTTACAGGACTTGGCTTTAAGGAAACAGCTGCCAACTGGCTTTTAGCATTCATTTGAGGCAAATTTGAGGGATGTGAGAGGCCGGGTATTAGGTAGGGCAGGTCCTGGGCCCCAAGGATGGCCGTGTCCGGTCGGCTTTTGAATTGTGCGCCGGAATTTCAAATATGTGTGTTTGACTGGGCTAACAGTCTTCTTGAGCAAGAGACACACAAAGAAAATACTTGAAGTGTAAGTTTTATAAAATATAGGAAAACTAACAAGAAAGTATTTTGATTAGAGATGCCAGAACATATATTGCTGAGCAGTTATAGAGGTCTTTGTGTGGTTTTATTTTAATGAAATAATTAATTCATATAATTTTTAATTAGCCTGCTCATTAAGCGAGGAATTAATATCTATATAGTTTGTAATTGTAATTTATAAATGCAGTTTTCTTAAAATGCTTTATTTAATGCTTCACATATTGACATATTTGCCTTCTCTTAACTTCATTTCAAACTCCATAAATAGTTAAGATTGTTTCTCTAATTACAAACGTTAAGTACAAGTATTTTTTAGTAAAAGTAATATAGAATAATTTCCTAGTGCATTCCTTTAGTTTTTCCAACTTTACTGGCTGCATGTGGCAGCATGGCACGTGTGGCGATGAGTGGCTCTGGCAGTTGCTGGATGATGTGCCCAGTGCCTGGTGTGCCTAGTGCCTGGTATCTAAAATAGTATCTGGTTGGGATCTGGGCGGCGGATTGTTTGCCTTTTCAGCGACCGATGCTGATATGCATCCAGCTGAGGAACGGCCATAGACTCGCACTTGCAGGGAACAATCAAAGTCATGTTGACGTTCAATTTGGCCGCTGTTGATTTATGTCGTTGAAATTCGCCGTTTTCTCGTTCTATTTTTTCCTTTTTGCGGCACAATTTCGGTTTTATTTGTGACTTTTTTTCTGGCGGACACGACCTCGTTCTTGGCCCTGTCCTGACCAGTTACGCAACTGCTTTTTTTGTAGCTGGAGCGGGTGTTTTTCAGCTGGCTCTGTTTTATCCGAGGGAAAAAAATTGTTTACCCGTGATTTATGGCGCGGAATTTGTGCTTACGTGGCTGCAATAGCTCCAACTCACCTGGTTCCAGGGGCACTTTAGCCCGTCGTCATTGTGTCAGATCTGCTAATGCCTTTCTCCTCCTAAGTCGTTGAGAAATTCGTTCATTTCCCGGCTCGGAGCCGGGTTTCCCCCGGCCAGGATCATCTGTTAGGGCTGAGCTTTTCATTTCATTGGCCGCTTGGCATTTTCCGGGCTTTCATCCATCATTTCGCTGGGAAAAGGGAATTTGTACTTTTGGACATTTACCTTTTGTGCGCCGGGCAGTGGTTAATTAGTTTAAATATTTTCGCTACCAACTACAGCAAATGAATGTTGTTATTTGCAACCGCAAAAACTAATTTAATTTGATTAAATAGTTACTCGCTAGGTAAACCAACAATTTAATTATTTCATTTAGTTTATTTTATGGCATTTCGTCTAAATTTGTTATTTGTTTTGTTAGGGTGGGACACAAACAAAATAAATGAAAGAATAATATTTGTTGGAATTTGGATAAGTTTAAATTAGAGGGAAAAGTATTTTTTATGCCGGGAATTTCCAGGTAAAATTTATTAGTTTCTATTCCTTTAAAAACTTGTGTTTTATATACAACTTTCTTTCAAAATTGTAACCAAAACTAATACCAGAATTTTACTATGTTGATTCCCCCAAGTCAGTAGTTTTTTAAGTGGATATTCTTTTCTAATGCCCTTCAACTGGCGAAAGGAATACGTTCTCAACGAGTTTATTTATGCAGTCGATGGGATTTATGGACCTCAACAACGAGCTGGCGATTATCATATTTCATTGTTTGGCCAAATCGCAGGCGCAAATGTTTATGGCCAGGCCAACTGGCATCGTTTATCAGCTGCAAGCCAAAGCCACTTAATGGCAGCTACGACCACGCCCACTAAACCCACCAACCCACCTACCCACCGACCCACCGCCCACCGCTAAGGGTCCCGTCCCCCCTCCCACGAGTCGTTAGTCGGCTCAAAAGTCAAACCGCAGCAGGCGAGATTTAAGCATATATAAAACAGAGCATTATTCGCAGGCGGCAAACAGCTAATGCAGGATTTTAAGTGGCAGCGAGTAACAGAGTAGCGGCGTGAGTACGCTCTTCATAAATCTCGGCAAAGCACATTAAAATATTTCAAAGATTTGCCGGGCAGCAGAAAGCCAAGCTAAGCGGCGGCTGCTGCAGTTGAACAAAACGCTGAGCAGGCTCTGGCAAAAATGTAAAAGAAATACAACAGATAATAGAAATGCAATGCTCTGGAAAAAAATGAAAAAAAACAAGTGAAAAACAGCAGACGTTAGCAAGGAAAAAGGGAAAATGGAAAAACACACGGAAAAATGTGCGGGAGATGCTCAAAACAAAAAAAAAAAATGAACTGAATTCGAGCAACTAAATTTCGTACAGATAGTGGGGAGGAAATAGCAAAAATAACTCGGTTGCGAGTGCATGTGAGTTATTCACAGAATTTCTGGGGTACCCTTAGATACATCTCGTTGTATATAGGCTAGGGTTTGATCAACTTTTCACATGTCTCTGTGCCAGTTTCCATTTGAAAATGATTTACGCGCTCACACAAACGCTTAGAAGCACATTATTTGAATGGCGGCTGTGGCAAACAATGGCATTGTGTGTCCCTGTCTTTGACTTGGCAATTGCAACAAGAATAATTGACAGCCGTTCTGGGTACAGTGGGTACTCATTAAGGTATACTTTGAAGTACTTAGATTAGAAATATGTGTTTACGGAAAGAAACTGTTTTTTATTGGATATTAAAAATTGGAGTAATTGTAATACAATTACAAACTGTTAGGGTATATAAACTTCGGCTTCTTAAAGTATGTTTTCTTTCTTATTTGGTCTTGACATAAGTCCACATAAATATATTCATTAAGCAAATAATAATACAAATGCAAATACAATGTGGCAGCAACTTGTTATAGTTATTTCATAATACATTTGATATTTGTTTAAAATCCAAATTTCCTAACCCACTTTCCATGTCATCGAATTCCTACTGTTGGAATATGTAAAGTGGAATTTGCGACATGCATATGGAATTTGGAATCGCTTAAGTGTCAACTGCCTGGCAGTATTTTGAGCGTGATATCGTTTGTCTTTTTTGTGCCTCACGGCCTCTCAGTCACACAGCTTCTCAGCCTCAACCGAGTTGCCCAAGGAGAATCCTGCACGTATTTGACAAGTTTATGTTGAATGGCACCTAAAGAGTGTGCAGCATAAATTGTGCAATTACAATAAATTGCCACATTCGAGTGCCTCGAGTACATGCGAATAATAATGCCATAAAATGTTAGGATGCTGCCATTTTACGGCCCTGACACGGAACCGTTGAACGTGGCAAGATCCAGATACCACATTACTTCCCCAGATGCAAATCCAAATGCAAATGCAAATCCCGATGCATAATATAGATACAGTAACAGACTGCGGGTGCGGTTACGACCGGAATTAACTAAACCACCAGCTGGACTTGGCCATAAAAGCCGGCTAATTGTGGCCAACACAGCTTAAGCCCATTGTGCATCTAGATCTGAAACTGGTTATATCTCATCGTTAATGAGGGAACCCCCTCGACCTTACCTTAAATCACATAATTAATGATCAAGCGAATTTTGTAGAGGCTATTCTTTATACGCATTCATATTTCTGGTTTATGAAAAAATTTATGCAAGGTTAATTAATTTTAACGAGCCGAGCGACAAGCAGCAAGGACTTTCGCTTCGCTTCACAGGACCACACAGGACGAAGGACGCAGGACGTTGTTGGGCTGACAAACGACAGGCAATAACAGCAACAGTATGAAGTAATAAAACTGCGGCGAACAAATGCTTGTGTATAGTAATTACCGAGTGGTTTTTCATGTTTTTCCACGCGACCTTGTGCCCAGACTGGTTAATGGAGGGTACAAAAAAAAAAAAAGAAATTCAATAACGAATACCCTAAGGGAGGGAAAAGAGGCAAAAGAAAATCCCGAAAAAAATGGCCACCAGCTGGAGTTGAAAATTTGATGTCGTAAATCACACACGTAAATTGTGACACTCGTTAATTTTAACGCTCGAATGTCACTCTCATCTTGCCTTCACATATTTGTATTTTATTTTTGTTGAGTTTGTCAGAGGCTGCGCCAAGTGCCAGGCATTTGTCAAGGGGGTCCCCCTTTGAGTTTAATCTATGACAATTTAAACTTTTTGAAATGTGGCAATTAAATGGGAAATTAAATTTGGGACAGGGAAAGTCGAACAATTTTCACAGAGCACATAGGATATAATCTTTGACAGAGGTGTGGGGCTTGTTGGGGATTAACACAACAAAATATATGTTTAAAAGGTATTATTCGTTATTCTCTTTGTCTCTCTTCTATAATAATATATTCAAATAAAACATATCTAAGAAATTTTCTCTCCATGTAAGAAACCCCGATATGTCACCCCAAAAACCAAAGAAACAAACTAAATTAATTAGCGAGAAAGGATTGTTGGCAAAAGTGCAACTTTCACCCCTTTTGCTGTGGGACATACTTCCAAAGTTTTTCACCTCTAATGAAAAGTGTAGGTTTCTGTAACAACAAGAACTATAAATAGCCAAAAAGAAAAAAAAAATATACCTGCAAAGATGTCGCGGAAATTTCATTAGTACATTTTCTTAAAACTGAAACAGAAAATGGTGGTGAAAGTTTCTGAGAAAAAGCAAAACCCCGGCATCGCACAGCATTTTGTGCCACTTGAAAAGTTAAGAAGGGCAACCGCTGTGACCGGAAAAGTTGTCGATTGTTTGGTAATTTCCTACCAGCCAGCTGCTGTAACCCAAAATCGTTGGGTTTCTTGGCCAAATTAACACTTTAATTTCATTTAATTCAACGCAGTAACAATCAATCAGTCACACTCCCGCAAAAGGGAAATACAGAATAAATAAATTCCCATAGTTCCCTGTAACCTTGGTCCCATGAGGTGATTGATGGCCTAATTGATTGATTACCTCGATGTGTGTCCGATGCCCAAGGGTGTGATAATGCCCATTTAAAGTCGATATTTGTGTTTCGCTTATGCAAATTTGATGGAAATGTTTTTACTCACTACATTTTGAATGAGAAATGATGCGAGAATGCAAACAAAAGGCAATGTTATATAACTGGCCATTGGCATTTTACACATATTTCGCTTGTTATTCAATATACAAACACATGAATAATTGCATATGCACTTTGCACTAAAATATTATTGAAAATAAACATTAAGATAACGTTGAAAAAATAAAACGCTATATATGTATGTGAGTGTTTGCGAAAACCAATATTTGGCTCTGCCAAAATATATGTTTTGTGTGAAATTTATCGTTGTGTCAAGTAAGCATTTCCCAACTAATCTTCAATTACGGTTGCTGTGCCCTGCATTGGCATTTATTTATTGCTTTTTGGAATTTTTCGAAATCAGAGTCCTTTAGCAATTTACATGTTAACCAGGTAGAGCTGTGGAAAATCCCTTTCATTTAATGCAGCAATTAAAAAACAATTAAGAGCCATAAATCTGTTTGAATTTAAATGGTTTTGCGCGTAAGCACTACCATGTGGACATTGGACCCGCATTGAGTTCAAGCCTTCGGGCTGGGTCACATTGCGTATACGCAATGAGCAAGCCTTTGCTGGTTTCTCTGCATACTTTGCGGCGTTCCATGTGTAATTAATTACCGATTCTTCTCCTTTTCGGTATTCATGTGGAAAAAGGCTCCCATAGCCGCACCACACCACACCGCAGCCAAGCCGCATAAACACCGACATTAATCAAGTTTTGTTGCAAATTAATTTGCCAAAGGTTTCTTTGGGCTGCCTGTGCAGTTGCTTTGGATAAATTAGCAGCCATAAATTAGGGGACTCCCCCCTGCATAACTCCCACCGCCTCAACCAAAGGCCTCTCATAAAGCAGAACTTGGCCATAGCATAATTGTCAACGTGCTCGGTGCCTCAACAGTCCGATGAAATTGGCCCAATCGAATCGAATTCCACCCAATCGCAGATCATTTACACTTGAGCAGTTTCTCAGAATTGGCATCAGCTAGCCAGCTGGCTCGCCGCCAGACTGTCACCCCCCAGTCTGCCGGTCTGCCAGGAGGAGTTTCAGTGCCCTGGGTTGGTCCAGAGGTCGCAGTGCCGTCATTTATCAAATTTAATTACAGTAGGTGCCGACCGGACCCCCCAACTTGCTCAAATCTTTGGCGGCGTGCTCCTCCGCCGACTGGCTGGGCGATCCATTCAACTTTTGCCTCTCGAAATTAACGCAAATTAATGCAAGCCAAGTTCGTCCTTTTTTGCTCACGTAGGCAAACTTGGCGACGTGAAGTTTATGCGGCTCAAAATGTCCTTATTGAATTCGTATGTCGGTATCTATGAATATTTAACGGCTGCCAAATTAAGCTATTCAATTGGAATTCAGAAAACTATTTTTACTAATGAATCAGGCTGAAATTTCTTAAGAGCATCATTAAATGCCTCCAAAAATGCCTCCCAAATGACTCTTAAATGCCTCTAAAATAGTAAGGTACCCCGTTGAATGTCCATGTCCTCGAAAGCAAAATATATAAATTTAATAGGTGTTATCCTAGATAGTTTTGTGGTTTGCTGCTAAAACTCAAACGATTTCCTTGCACTTGTAAGTTTTAAAAGCCAGCTAGCCAAGGTCTTTTTTTTTGTAATAAATATTGAGACAAGTTGAAAGAGTTTGCCAATCGATAATACATAGTTTCGGTAGAGATATGTACAAGCATGTGTACGACGGAAGGGATGTGTACAGGTTTTATCGCCTGTGCACTTGATTATCTGCCATCGCATTTGCTTCCTGCGGCAGCTGTGTGTGTTATTGTGTGTTGTTTTTACCACTGTCATTGCTGCAGCTGCAACTGCAGTTGCCATTGTTTGCCACGTGGCCATTGGAATGATCCTTTGAAGCATCCACACACATAATAGCCGGACACTAAGTGTGTTGGACAGTCGCAGCTTTAGTCTTTGTAAATAAATGACAATACATCCGGCTTCCGGCTGTCGGTCGATACTGAACGTTATGGTGTTTCTGTCTAGGATTTTTGTCGAGAGGAAAATGCCAGAGGTGAGAAATATCAAGAAAAATATCGTGGTCTATACATATTTATTTATTATATGTTTTGTATTTATAAAAAAGAATTGAAATCCTTAAATATGGTGAAGAAAAAGTATTTTTTATTAATTTCATACTTCTATTTTATTTTTAATCGAAAAATATACAACGTTAACTTTAAACTTTGTACTATAGGTTTAAAAACGCATTGATTTGGAGTTTTTAATAAATAAATTTTAATAATATATTAATCGATTATATTGATATAAAAACTTTATTGAACCGAACTCACTTTTACTTTTACCATCTCTAAGCGCAAAAAGCCAGAAAATGCAATTGCTGTTACCCGTTTGTCGTCTGTCGTTTGCCATTGCATTAGGCCATATTTGTGGGTTTTTGGCCACGTTCGACTATCAGAAGTCGTTCGGAAAATTATTGCCTGATACACAAATCGTTTCTCCAAACCAAATCGGACATTTGCATTTCAGCTCTTAGCCGGGCTTTCTGTGTGTTTGCCTGTTCTGCCTGCCATTTAGCCATGGTCTTAAGTCTTAAGATGCGGCCCAGATGCTAGTGGCACGTCTGTTGTATTGCGAACTCATCAGCATTTGCCCTTTTCTGTCTATGTGGCAATTGTGCGTTGTGGATGTGGGTCAACTGCTAATCGCCTGCCTTCCTGGCCAAAAGGTGAGCTGTGACAATGATAAGGGCAATCTCTGGGGCCGCCAATTGAATATTGCCCCAGATGAGTTGGGGCCAGGCTCGCTGATGTGACGTTTAGATGGAACCGTTTGGACTTGTGCTGGAAATAATTTCATCCTGTCAGACTTATCCCAAAATGGCTCCATTAAATTCCTTTACCTATTTTGTTTTTTTTAAATCAATTTATTTTTATTATTACAATATAAAGCTTCAATTGGGTAATTGAGCGTAGGACAATATGGTGATAAACATATTTTGATGAGACCGCATATTGACTTTTACGAGCTTGGCTTATTTTTATTTTTAAAATATACGTAAATATGCGAGAAAAATGGCAAATCATGTTTAAAAAGCAATAAAAGTGTCACAAAAAAATTGTAGGCTGCAAAAATGTGTCATTTTATGTTCTCAAAATGCCTGTCTTTAGCTTTAGGTTGCAGCTATACCCGAATTTGTTTTGTTATTCCTTGTAAAAGCTTTTCCGTGTCAATAAAAGATAATTTTTATTTATTATATAATTGTGTGGCCAAATCACTTTATTGCATTACGTATACGACTCGTATGGTTATATATACTCCGTAAAATAGATGTTAATATGCACACACATTTTTCTAATGGATGGAAGCGCCGTTTTATATAAAATTTCTGGCCAAACAGGAGAAATGGTGTTGCCTTGGTTAGCAGGCAAACAACAAATTGCACTACCAAAAAGTGTTTGCTGGCAGCCTGCTTTGTGCTCCTTGGCCTGTCTGCTGGCTTCTGGATGGGATTGGACTTTAAATGGGACTTGTGAGAAAAATGCACTGAAAAGTATTGTATTACATTTTGTTTTAGCTACAAGAAGTGTATATAAAAAATATTTCATAAAAGTTATTTCGGAAATTAATATGCAGAAAGTTAAACAAAGGATAGGCGAGTTGTACTTCAAGTTCAAGTTAAATTACAAATAAATAATGAAAATCTTCGTAGATTTTATTTCAATAAATAAATGTAAATATTCTCTCAATTTTAGTAACATATTTGTAAATTTTTTAAAGTGTGGCTTCCCTGGGGTCTCGGGATTTGCACTGAGCCACTGTTGAAAGCTGATGCCTGCATGGCAGAGTGCATCGTTCACTCTTGGAGGCAAAATCAAATTTCAGACATTTTAACATTTTTTTTTTTTTGGCTGGCCGGATTTTTTGAGGTCTCAAAGCCCCGGCATTGATGAAATTGCATTTTGATAATGGAGCACACTATGATGTAGAGTAACTTTCTGTGCCCATTCAATGTGGCAACTGAAGCGAGAGCTCAAGGCTTCCGGGGACTGGTATTGGGATTGGATGCGATGCGATGGCTTTGCGCCTGTCACAACACCTGGGCACAATTTGGCTTTAATAATTGAAGGCAATGCTTGGGAGAATGCATATGAGACCCAAAACTTGCTCTGGAGTTGCGTCAGCAAAGGGGAAAACTGTCTCCTTGACTTGGCTCTTTTTCCTGATCATTTTCCAAACGTTTCAGATTTCCATCTCTTTTTGTTTTTGCGCCTCATTGCATTTGTTTGGCATTCACATGACTGACTTTCTCGCTTTCTTTCATTATACGCCTGAAATTTCATTTCGAAATTAAATTAAAGAGTTTGGGGCGGTGGCAGATCCTTTGAATAATTCATTTGTTTGTGACTTTAAATTGCATTCGCATTGAATTATTTTGAGTGCAGATGCCGCTTGCCGTTTGATAAGTCACGATTTTGTAATTAATGTCACAACTGTGGCGCCTCCAAAATGCTGAAGTGGATTTCACAATCGAGTTCGTGACCAGATTCGTTGATGGTTTTAATGACAGGCAGACGGGAAAGGATTTATTGAGCTCAGTAAAGAAATGTTAACGAGGACATATCGTTGTTTAAGCTGAACAATTTAATAATTATTAAATAACCAACTCTTTAATGTACATATTGGTTCTCAACCAATGTCAAAAAGGCTGCCTCATCTATTTAAAAACAAGTCTAGATTTATATTTTAATGGCGCTATGTGATTTTCCAGTCTGATGCCATTATCCTAGAGCCAATCTCAATTGAGTCATAATATAGAAATTGTGAAAAATTGTGCATCATTCCAGTGCATGCATCAGGATAAGCATGCATTAGTCCAACCCATTCCGACATTAAGGACATGAGCACAGCACCAGAGCCACATCTGCAGGCACATCCAAGGAGCACACATGATTTGAGGCAAAATCATCATCTTCCTCTCGAGATTAAGATGCCGACATCTTGCCCTCAGTGCCCTCCGGCCCCGAACACTTGAAATTTTCATAAATGGCTTAAGGACGATGCCAGGATGATGTGAATGCTGCCTGCAACCTGCCAGTGTGTGTTAGCACACACACACACACACATGGCCACAATTCAACGTTGCCATTGCCACCGATGACGTTGTGGCTCGTTTGCTCGATTCCATCTTCATTTTTATACCCTTGATGGGGGTATTATGGTGCTTACAGGCCAATGGAGAGGAGTCATCTACGATCCCATAAATAATACTTGAACACGGTCACAAGATGAGCCATAAAAGTTATTTGCCAGAAGTTCCGGCAAATATATATAGTATAAAATATGTTATTTGTTAACATATAAGAAATATTTCAGGATAATAAAAATTAAGAAGAACCAGAAATTAAATGTATAAATTTGTAGTAGACCTACCAAATATATTTTAGTTTGTTGGTTTTACCATAAGAGAATCGATAGGGCATTTCAAACTTCTCTCCCTTTTCCAGTCTTCCCTGCTTTTCTTTTTCATATTTTCCTCGTTTTTCCATTGGCAGTACTTTTCCTGTCATTACCACTTTTAGCTCTTTTTGTACTGCCTGCAACTTGCGTCTCTTAGTTTTTTTTTTCCTGAGGTCCCTTTTTACTCATTTTGCTGTCACTCGCATGCAAAATTGAAATCATCAACGTCGTCATCAGTTGCTGTCTGCCCGAGTTGGCCAAGTTGGGGGTGGATAGAGCCAGGGGCTTGGGCTATTTCGCTTGTTCAAATCACAACTAAGCTGAGATGATATAACTGGCTTAAGTGAAAGTAGCACAGCAACTAGCGGGGAGCAGGAACTTTTCCTTTGCCGCCTGTCTCAAGATTATTGCTCTGCTCAACGTTTTTCGTGTTTTCTTCTTTTTTTCGTTGGACCCGCAACTTTTTGCCCTAACAACCAAATAACATGCCGAGCTGCATTTTGGCCGACGTGCTCGACAGACCATGGCCCACGCCCACCCAGTGGGCACATTTTCTTTTTTTGCTGTTCGCATTTCACATTTTTAAACTAGGCCAGATGCATAAATCTCAGCAAGTGAGTCACTGAAGAGGGTCGAGATGAGGCTTACGGTAAGGCGAAAGGAAATTAAGTTTGCTGGCATTTTGGTGGTAAATCAGCTGATTGCGTAAGATATTTTACTACCGAATAGATTTAGAGTAAAGTGTTATAGGATAAATATTTAAGAGAGATACATAAGCATATATTTCTCTTAAATTTTTATGTTACCAAAATTGTAATCTAACAGAAACTATGTAAACTTCCCTAGATTTGTACATTTATTTTAATTATTTAACAGTCACCCAACTACATATGTGGAAGAAGATTGCAGCAGCTACTAACTAACCCCTTAACATATTCGGCAATATGACCCATCTTATGTTTGTCCCATGTGATTATCCGCACATTATCTATATTAGCCACATTACTTAGCCCCACATCCACACATTTGGGCCAGGCTAGACAGGGCCAGGCGCATTTGTGGCATCGCATAACATAATGAGCTTACCCTTTCGACGCCCCCTTTGGGGCCTCCTAGGAGGAGGGTTGTTTTCCTGGGGTTACATACTCGACACCGAGAATATAAGCGGCACAAATTATGCACAAACAATGCCAGGGAAAACGCAGAGCGAGCATGTTGGGATCCCACATATATACAGCATATATACATATTTATATATTGCCTTAGTTAGGTGTCATCTCATTTTAATAAGACAACATTTGGTGCCAGCTAGGACTGGTACAATCCACTGAAAGAAATACATTATACAGAAAATAGTTTTTAATTAATTTCATTTGTTAATCGAAACAATTATATACTTTGTTATTTGATTTCTTTTTCCTTAAACCTTTTTAATTGAATCGTTTTAATTGATTCCCATTTAATTTAATCTGAAAATCGTTCAACATGGCCCTTTGTTGGTATCACCGGTTCTATTTATTTTTTGTAGTATCCATTAAAGCGGTCACCATCGCAGGACCTGTTACATAAACAATGAGCTGCCAATGGTGCAGCTGCCAGCTGCAGATGTCCTGGCACTGCAGCAAACGCTCCTACAAATGGGCGGCGAGCACGCAAAGTCGTTAAGTGCTGCGGAATGGCTTAGCCGGGGCTCTCCGGACTCGGATTGTTGCACATTGGCGCATTCCCGACTCCCGACACCCGACTCAATCGATTAAGCGGTTTAAGTGCCCCATAAGCCGCCTCGGTTGACTGCCTTCCGCAGGAGCCGCGCAGCTCCAGCCTGTATCCTTGCGGCCTCCTGTTGTGAACACGTGTTTTGTATTGCCTATCCCTCGGGCGGAACACATTGCTGGGCTGATAGTTGCAGGTTGCTGCGATGCAGGTTGCACGGCTGCACGGTTGCAGGTTGCTGTCTGACAGTTGCTGGCTGCAGCTTGCTAGTGGCAGGTGCATTGTTATGGTCCTGTGGCTGGAGTTCGCACCCCTGGGTAATTATTGAACATGTTTATTATTTGCTTAATGGACCGCAAGGCGCTGGCGCTGCTCAAATGTGTTGCCTACTTAGGGGCGTCTCATTTTTCAATTTACTCGCAAGGACTTACGGAACTGTTGTTCGTGTGCAGTTTATGTCCTTGCTATCCGTATGTTATCTGTGTGTTTAGTGTCCCAGGCTCATGCTGTCGTAAACTTTAACGCCTGCTATCTGCACATATACCATACTATATGCTAGAAAGCAGCTTGTGTGCAACTTGCAAGTACATTACCAAGTCGTGGTAGGATGTGTTTTATGTTTATTTATTCCTGGACTCCAGTTGAACTCACGCAGCCGTCGTTAAAAGAGCATCAAAAGTGGTTTAGACTACAATAAACCGAACGGAGCGGAGTGTGTGAGTAAAATAAATAATTCCTTTAGAGTATACTTACGGAATTACCTAGACATCAAAGTTGTTGGCTGGTTGATGGAGGGTTATTTTAGGGGGGGATTGAAATCTGCTTGGGTCAGCCAGATAACCTACTTATGACCTACTTATCAGGATAAGCGCTCATATTGAAAGAGATGGGCAACTTTATGGCCCAGGCCATTCCCCTGGCCCATGTAACCTTTGTTTTGTTTCTTGTGATTTTTAATCCTCTTTCACACAGTCCGAATTACTGTCGTAAAATTTTTTATGCTTAGTCCTATAAATGTCTGTGGTTTTGGTTTTGTCTTGCCTTGTGGTTATTTTAAGTTTCTATCCTGTCAGGAGTGAGATACAAAAAATAACTATAACCAGCTCGTGACCTGATAAATTATTAAATTCAGAAAAATAATTGCATTTATTTGGGCCAAAACAACGTTTATCTTCATAAATTAAATGGAAAATTAATTGCACCAATTGAATCGAAATATTACATATTTTGTGGATAATCTTTTAATTCATATATTTTAGGTAACTGAAAATTAAACCACAGTCACTTTTATCGCTATATTTTGATGTTAATAATTTTCGTTTCGCTTTTAATCGGTTTATTACGTATACGCCATGGAGGTTTAAGCTGGCCAAATTAAATATTTATAATACAGTATGTATTACAGAAATAATTTCATATTTAATATATGAATGAGTCTCGCTTATATACATTTTTTTTAAATATAAATCGTGAAAGCCACCTACGAGCACAGGGAACTTAATAACACTCATACGCACTGTTGACCAATAGATTTGTATATGGCTGTGTCAGTTGGACTTGTTTGATATTTTATGAACTTTTCATGAATATAAAACCAAGTGCGTCATTTAATACATATTATATTTATATAATTGTTCCTTTTTTTTACAGAAATACGTCAGTGAGCTGTCGACTGTTCGCGACTGTGCCACCGAGTGCCAGGAGAAAGGTAAGTGAAAGCATTATTTATCAGGCTTTTAGGCTAACCGCGAAATCAAAATAATAAGCTAATTGAACCATGTAATTGGGCATTGTTATTAGTCCACCGCAAAATAAATTGATTTTTGACATTTGCCTTTGGTTAATAAATAATGAAATATTAATTAAATTTCACTCTAATTATTTTCATAGAAATTTGGGAAACCCAAACATACTGCTGCACCGAGGATGGCTGCAATTCGGGCAACCAATTGGCCTACTCCCTCGTCCTGTTTGCCCTGCCCTTCGTTTCGATGGCCTGGCCCACATTCGTCGATCTCTGGAATACGCGGCGTTAAGAGGGCCTCGAAGGCTTCCACTAGCTCTTGACTCTAACTTTTCAGTTGTTATTGTATAATTTTTTTATTTTAATAATTTCAGCAAGAAAAATGTATAAAATTTCCACATTTAGCATTTATTTTTGGGTTACACAAATGATATATAACAAACCAAATTCTGTGAACGGGACCTAATCAAACTAAAAAAGCGATATAGAAAAGTTACTCGAAAAAATTTAGCATTTGAACCTGTTTTTTGTGTACAATTATATATAATTATACACATTTGAATGTATGTATATTTTGCCATATATTTACTGTTAATACTTTGGGCTTCGTATTTCTGACTGTCTTCCCAAAAAAATAAAAGAAACAAAACAGAAACGAAAAACGAAAAACGATAACGATAGGGGTGCCAGGTCACCCAGCAGCTTAACTAACTCATATTCACAACAAAATAACAATTGCAATGCCAAATTACTACTTAAATCGTGTTAAAATAATTATTAAAATGGAGGAAAAACATAAAACACAAAGAAGAATAGTGTTTTTGTAAGAGATATAATGCCAGCTGTCAAAAGTACATAAGAATCGCAATCATATTAAGAAGAGAAACCAAATATATAAATATCACCGAATTCGTGTTGAATGCATTTCATGGACATACTAATGTACACCTAAGGTTTAAAAACGAAGAACGTAGAAATTAATTAGGATCCAAATATCCAGCGATGCTTGAAAATAAATGAAAACGAAAACCTAAAGAAAAACCGGCTTCACTTAGTGTTTTGCTTTATATTTTCCACCTTAGAAGTTCCACAAATATTACCCAAATGTCAAAGTCACAGTGAGTTTATTTTGGGGTCTGTGATTTTGCACTTTGTGACAGTAATATTTGCTGGTATCCCACAGATTATTTGTTGTTCCTTAAGCTAATAACCTAATGATGTTTTCCTTGAAAAATAAAACAAAAATGTTTATTAACATATGTGAACATGTGTGTAACTTTAAGGCAATACGAATTATGAATAATAGTAACGAACACTAAACGAAAATCGAACAAATTTTCACTCACTGTTCATGAGATTCTAAATTAAATATTAAAACTAAAACCGCAACACGATAAAAATCAATTGATATTCACGAAACAAAAATATTTGTAGCAAAGTCTAGCTCGGATAGAGACAAAACCATTCGGCATAGCGTAGGTAACAAAAAAGAAACAGAACTAATTAATAGAATTATTTAGAATTACCGAGAGTTTAGTGAACCCAAGTGAATTACCATGGAAGTTCTTAACGATTTTCTTATATAGAGCACTTACGCAATTCCATTTTTAATTATTTACAATAATAATATTTTAAAGAATTAATACTTACAAAAACATATATGAAGAAACAGTGCATACGATATATATATATATATACAACAAAATAGAGTCTAGGTCTAAGGGCTTTCACTATATTAAAGCGAACAAAAATAAACGTGTGAAATATGCAAAAAGAGAAACGATTAAACATATAAAAAAATGTTAAATGTTAGTTCCTCAAAAACCAAAGCAGCTTGTGTACTCGTATTTAATGTTCACTATCGAATAATTTGCATATGATTAACATTTTCCCACTTAATAATATGAGTAAATCGCATTATCATTGAATTATATTACTCCATATATGACAAAATAAATTATATTTGACATTTTGCCAATTAAAATGTCAACCATAGTGTCTGCTTTGGCTACATTTAATGCAATTATTTCATTTTACATTCTCATCCAACGAGCGAGCAAAGGAAATTATGATATACGAAAGGCGGAAGGGAAATTCCAATTGCGATTACACAACACTAATAATAATTGTATGTATATGGTATATGTATTTCCAAATAACATTTTAATTTAAACTTTTAGTAATAAACTTCAATAAAACAAACAAAAAACGAGGCCAATTTCGTTTTTATTTCTCGTTTCCCAAAACAATGGAATTAATGAGCAACCATTGCTCAACAGCCACTCCTCAACAACTAATATAGCGCCTGAAGAAGGACCTCTTTGACAAACTGGAGCAAAAAAGAGTAATGGCCCGGCTAAGCCCCGGGCTGAGAAATATTTCGGAGTTCAGCAGGGTCATAAATATTTGTCTCCCCAGGAGTTTATTGCCCGAATTGAGGGCTTTTCCTTGCTCTGGGCCCCGGAACTAGTCAGAAACTGCTAAAAATATTATTTATGGCAAGAATATTTTATTTGCAAAAACTACAGAAGAATAGAGTTCATCTGAGACGCTTATTAATTTTAACAAAAAAATGTTTAAATTATTTATTTTGTGGCAAAGGTATAAGTATTTTATAAATCCTTTCTGGTTATGGTGGTTTTATTCTTACAAATATCTCTAAATAACATTTGTTTGTGGTTTTATTTGGTTTGTACATTGAAAAGCAAGTAACCAAATAAAAGCTTAGTACTGCTGGTAAATTAAAAACCCCCTTTTAACGCTTAAAAATCAGCCCTGCTGTTTGTGTTAGCCTTTCCCAAAATAGAAAAAAAAAATAAATAGAAAAACATGGGGGAGAGTTGTGCTAATGTTTGTACGCTTCACAGCATATGGTAATCCGGATAAGCCACGCATTTTACATATCGTTGGGACAAACAGAGAAAAAGTTGCTCGGAAAATGCCCGGCCAGGAAAACGCGATGGCGATGGCGATGGCGGCGCAGGAGCGGGCTTAGGGCGAAAAGCTTAACAAACAAGTTCGTGATGTAACAATTGAAAGCACGTCTGTATGTTTGTGTCAGCAAAGGATTTTGTGCAATTACGCGGCACAGCGAGTGAAAAAGGAGCCGGCCATAAATATCAAAATAAATGCAGCCTTGGCGCTGTCAAATGGATTAATCTAAAGTCGCGCCTCAAATTGCAATGGTCTTGATTAAAAGGACGCGATAGTCTTGCTCCATTAGCAAGGCCACTACTGCCCACTATTTCAATTGCTGTTGCCAAACCATTTTTGAGGTATTTTCCTAAGACAAAGAGAAAGACAGACACTCTGCCATAGTCAAAGCTATAAAATCGCTTCAAGGATTTCTGGCCGCTTTGAGGCATTCCGGCACGGTTCATCAGGCCTGGGTGCAGGGATACAGGACTCGCTGTCAGTGGCATCGCCACTAGAATCCACTTGAGCATCATTCGCATCATCGAGCTCCACTCGAATCGTTTACTCTTCACTGCAGTTTCCTTCGAAAGTACTATGTATATATTCCATTTCATTTAGTTGGTAGCGAAGCCGCGCTGTATATTTAAGTGAGTATTCCCAGTTGACAGAGAGGTTTCCTAAATGCTATCTAATGGAAAACGGAAGAATTTTCTTGAATTAAGCTTGAACAGTAGCTCTACTGTATGCCGTACTTTATGAATTTTAAGAGATTAATGGGTTAGAAACTACCTGCAATTATTTATAAATATTTGTTTTCTATTTTCCTCAACTTCACATTTATATTATTCCCTTATATTATTCTTCAACTCCCAGTGCGTTTAAACATACCAAAAAATGTCTGCTTTAAACATTTTCTTAATTAATTTTCCACTTTAATGCAGCTGAGTATGAAATAATGTTGACAATTTTTGCAATCACAATCAGCACACTGAACAAAAGGCACCAAGGCACACCCACACACAGAATTAATTTATGACACTTTGTGTGCCGACCATACAAAGCAAAGGCAAACACAAACATACAACACATCCTTCGGATGCCGGGCAACATTTTTTGTGGGCGTTTTGCCTGCAGAAGTCGCCTGCTGCCTTCGGTGTCCTTGAGGGCAGCAGCAGCAGCAGCATAATAAATGCCAGGTTCCAGCCGGACCAAGTCAAGCTGAAACCGAATTAAGCCAATCTCAGGGAAAAGCCAGGACTGCCAAAGAAAACAAGACCGTAATGAACGCCGGTTCTGCTGCCAAGAGCTTGTTGACCAACAAATGCAACGGGAATCGAGGGGCTGAGAGATTGAGATGCTGGGAAATGTCACCGATTTGCAGCATTCGCCTGCAACATCTTCACACACCGACGGGAAAGGCAAAATGCCAGCAAATATGAAAACCATGCCAAATACTGTGCCACCTCATCTAATTAATAGACATCTGACACGAAGCTAGTTGAACATGATGTCCATCGATTGCTCGGGGCGATTTGCAGTTCGTTTTCCTGACTGATGGAAAAACTTTTGCAATGGAAATTAATCTAGCTGCAGGCATACAAAAGCCAGGTGCGAAGTGTAATGGAAAAGGTTGTTGTTTAAAGAAAGGGCAATGAAGCTAATGACATTTAGTAATTGATTGAAACTCAGCATTATTTCAAAGAAAATGTAATTAAATTCTTGTTTATAGAATAATATATTATCATACATTATTTTCTTAGAAAGGATTTTACAATGAACTGCAGTTCGTTGAATTAAATTAAAGTGACAGTTAACAGTAATTACTCTTCTAGGCTTTTTAAGACTCTGAAGATATTTTTAAGATTAAAAATAATTTAGATTATTTATATATAAAATATTTATTCTAAGGTTTTATATTTCCAATATAGCAAGTAAAGACCTTGTGCCACAGTTTCTTTCCAAAAATAGTCCTTCAATGCTGCGAGTGTTTCTGTATTTTATTGATTTGTCTGGCACATTTAAGCAATGGCCATTATCATAGTTATCCAACCATTTAGCAATTAACAGCTCTCACTGCAAACACTCGGGGCATGAAGGGAAAAACAATTAAGTTTCTTTTGTGGCACAAGTCGGGCTACAAGTGAGCATGGCCCCCGGGATCCCGCCAGTCGATGCAGCTGCTTGGCTGGCACAGCTGCCGATTCACACCTCCATGCCATACCATTCCAGCTCATTCCATCCCCGTCCACCGATCCCGTCCAGATTCGGAGATGGCCTTTAAGCAGCTGCCTTCTTAATTGCTTGTTGGCTTTCAGCTGGGCCGTATCAGCGTCAGTTGCAGGCGGCGAAAGTCGGCAGTCAGCAGCTTTATCCTTTTCATGTCATTAACGACGGAACGACAATGGCAAGGAGTTGCCAGGACTTCCTTGCATTTCTCGCGCCATATCGCCCGATCTGCCTGTCGGTGTCGCCTTTGCTCTCTGCATTTCATATTTTAATTTAATTCATTTCCATTTTCCGCTTTTCGGCTTTGGTCTGTTGACTTGGACTTGACTTTTCCACTGCCAGCCTGCCACGTGTTAAAGTGAGAAATTGGCCAGCACATAAATCCCACGCCGAATGCTCTCTCCGCCTACATCTTTTAAAATATCATTGCTGCGCGACCTCTGACCTTCTCTACATATTAATTATTCAAACACACATTACGTATACGCAGCATATGCCGCCGGACCAACATTTGTCCGCATTCACAGACCACAAAGGAGCGAGCAGGCCGGCATGAATGAAATCAATTAGACAAGACCCATTAATGCACGAACAAGTCGAGACGAGGCGTCCGGGAAACTGTTAATTAATCAAAACGTGGCCATCACTCCCTGCGATGATCCGCATACGCCACGTTGGCCAAGAAGTGGCTGCCTCTTGTGTGTATTCCTTTGAAACTGAGAGGCGGAGAGAGTGAGGGCACTTCGTTGGCTACAACATTGCATGTTTCACGGCCGGTTGCGTAATGAACAACGCGTTGAGTTTTCCCCATAAAAAGAGCCAGGGAAAGTGCCAATTAATTGGCTCACTTCACAGGACTTTTTTATTCTTAGAACTTTAATTCTGATTGCAGTTTACTTGGAAGTAAAATCAACAAAACATAAATGTTTGTTTTGACAAAGAAAAGATAATATAAATATACTTAATTCATAGAAATTTTAAGTAAAATGTTAATTAGATTAATGGAACAATCAATTTCAGAAAATTTGTGAGTAGAAGCGACACAAATTTAGCCGCAATGACAATCCAACGCAATAATTCACTCAACTGGGCGTAAATTCAATTTATTGAATGCCAAGTAGACGCGAAATCATTTTACAATTTTCCACCACGAAAATAAAAGGACGCGCCACCAAAGAAGATGAAAAAGCTGACCAAAAATGTTCACAGAGGGCCAAATTTAGTTTGGAATTTATTTGCTGTCTGCGAGACGAGTCCTCGATAGACTAGACGACGCATTGGCAAACTAATTTTATAATTTATGTTATCGACTGGTTTCATTTGAAATTTATTGCCCTGGGATCCACCATTTGCCCCTGCCTCCATTTGAATGTCCTTCCCTTCATACTAGGTCCTTCGGGTCGTTGTCAGTTCGATGCCGAGATTGAGAGCCAGACTCAACGACGTGCATGTGTCCCTAATGAATTTTTAAGCTACCAACTAGCCGCACACAATTCAATTATTTGATTTTGTTACTTTCGTTTCTATTCCACTATTTTTTTGCAGAGACTGTGCTGCACGAGACTGGAATTTAATTTGTGTCTGAGGTTCAAACCGTTGCCGGCAATCTGTCAGTTACTAGCCGGACTTGGCTCAGGGGCAAAAGTCACAGGGCCATCGCAAATGGCCTTAATAATGAAAACGGACAGGACAGCCGGTTGTCGGTCAGAGGCAATGGCCAACGAAAGGGAAAGCTGAGGGGGCAGTAACAATGGGCGCTTGGAATTGGCGAAATTGAATTTCACACCTCTCTGCACAGGATCTGGATCAGGATAATGCGCTGCCGGGTCTTTGTTTATTCCATATTAGAGGGGCAACTAAATGGAGCCGCAAAGAGACCCTAGCCGTATCCGATGATGATGGTGTTGGTGATGGCGTTGCCATTTCAAGGTCCCTGCTGCCGCAAGGACATGGCGGCGACAAGGTAACAAAAGGCATACGTTGCAGCCCGGAACAATGGCATTCTAACAATAACAAAATATTGCCTACTTTTTCGGGCCACGCTATATGTACATTGTACTACACATTGTGCACAGTGTATTGGTTTCATTTCCGCGCCGCAGGACAAACTATAACTTGACATGCCCGACAGCGCATTTTTCGTACAAAAGAGTGTCCTTCTCGGCGTTATTTCATATTGCTTACCTGGGGATAAGGAGCAGATAAAGCGAAATGGACAGCTAGCCAGTAAATATAAATTGTTTACCGAAGCATGCAGGTAGTAATTTCTGAATTTATATACCAAGAACTCTATTAAGCTGCGAGGAAAATATGTTACTTCGCTCTGGAGTTGGTAATAAAGTTGTTTTTCTTAAAGCTTTTAGCTTTTTACTTATATATTCAGCAAGATTACCAAATATGTATTTACAATCTATTTCATCAGAGTTCAGAAACTTCTATATTCTTTTAATCGGAATTTATGGATACACATTAATTTTCCCAGTTAATTATTAACCCTTTAAAAATTTAAAACCCCTGTAAAACAATTACTATAAATCAAGTCAACATGTTTGCCTCATTAAATATACAACAAAATAAAAGACTTCTTAAAAATTTCTTTTAACTGAGATTTGTCAATAAATTTATGAGCCTTCCGTTGCCTTTGGCTTGTATAGGGGCACATGGGAATTATTTTTTGAGCAGAGTCTGTTAAGCAAACATAAATTCTTACCCAAAAAGTGTGGCGCCAAGTCAGGTCTGAGGCCGGTTGGGTTCGTGGTAAATGACGTACATTTTTCTTGAATTATTCCAGCGTAAATAATTCAAGTGGTAATTCGCATTTTTGTGCCCTTTGTGTATGGAATTGGAGAGCAATCTTTGTTGCTGTTTATTGTCGGTGGCTTGAGGTTTGCCTCGGTTTGTCTTTTTGCCATTTGCCTTCTGTTTGTTTGGCGAGTCGAGACTCGAAGCAAGTCGAGTGGGTCGTCGTCCCCCTTATCCTTTTTCCCTTATCGCACATTATTTTCCGGTTGTCTTTTGGCTGCCACTCGCATTTGTTTGTCCTCCTGCCCGGCCGCACACAATTTGTTTCCCTTTCATTGATTCTTTTTGTCTTGAGCTCCGATCCATGTGCTCTACAATATATACATATATATTTACAGATACTTTTACTTTTCTGTGACCTGCAAGTACTTCAGGTTAATGCGGCACTTGAACTTTGAATTGCTGTTTCAAATCGTTCGGTGATTGAGCTATTCGGAAAAGTTTCCCAAGCAGTCCATGAAGTGAACTAGTTTTTGCTAGTTATTTACAGGTGTTGAAAGAATAAATTTAAACAGTTTAAATTCATCATTAAAGAACTATCCAAAATTTATAGAATGTTGACTGCTGATTTTATTCAGCTGAGTAAGAGCTGTTACTTTACAAGGATTTCTGTAGCTTTTTAATATTTAAATGCATTTAGATTTAAATATTCACTTGACCAAGTTAACATTTGTAGTAAATTTAAAGCTCCAATCCCCTTTTAAGAATTCACTACAAGTTCCCAACTAAAATACCCTTTAGGCCAAGTACATGCGCTCAATCTGGCCACAAACCGTCGGAATTATAGTATATATGAACAGAGTCACCTGATCTCGACCGCAAAACATAACTTTCTTTTTATGGGCCGCAATCAAAATTTATATGCAGAAATGTGAGAGGTGCAATCCCTAGTCCCGTGAGGAGGGAAGTGGGCCAGGATGTATCGCATCGGCTATTAATAACAATTATGGCAGAGGCAAGCCGCATAAATTCGGCCAGGCTCGAATGCAGAGCGGCCAAAAGCAAAGTGACTTAGGGGACAGGTGCCAGTGATGCCAATATAAAATTTCAGAAAAAGACTTTAAGAAAATAAGTCTATCAGTCTGTCTATAAATAAAACATATTATATTACAAAACATCTTAAAGAAAATATAAATTATTATTTTTAATGGCAGGTTTCTGTATATTTTGGGTTTTATAGCACAAATTCTTTTGCCAAAATTTCCTTCTCTAAATTTGTATATATTTAGAAGTAATAATAATGATGATGATAATAATAAAATAATAATTAATACGGGAATTGAGAAACTATGCAAGAACTTCAAGAATACATAAATAATTATAAATAATTTCTTAATAATGTAATATTTCTAGGAATAAAACCATTTAACATTCCTGATTGGGCTTCATCTCTTAACTATCCCAGACCTGTGTCAACTGCAACACCACTATTACTAAACTGCGGTGGGATCACCTTCTATGAGGTTGAGGATAAGGTTGCAGGTGAAGAGCAGCGGTAGCCACAGGCTCAGTTTTGCGGCCATGTCAAGACCTGGGGGACTGTGAGCCAGCCCGGAAGTGGCCAAAAAGTGTTGCAGGGCAAAACTGAAATGGGTAAATAATTTGTGCATATAAATAAAAGCATAGGAAAATGCTTATGGCGCTTAAAGCCGACGGGGATAACGACCAGGATTCGGTATTCATTGCACTCACAGACCAGCAGGTTCTTGCCTTTGGGGCAGCCCGCAGTTTGTAGCAAAGGCAAAGGAATAGAAACTCACAAAAGAATGTCGCATTGGTGTTTTCCAATTAAAGTTGGGATTTTCTTTTCCCTTTTGCAAAGCATTTTTGACTCTCAAACTAGGTATAATTCCATGTTAAAAAAATAAGTTGTTACGTAAGATCTGGAATCTATCTTAAAGTTAAATCACAGTCATGTTACAGCTCAAACCGCGTCCCTTAGCTTTATAAATTTAAATATAAATAATGCGATCGCATCTGCCGAATGTATTTTATACAAATAGCAGAGGCGTGAGAATATCACCGGCAATAAAAATTCGTATTTTTTTGTGTGTGTGCCACCCGTAAACAAATCATTTCCTGCGACACCTGAAAAAAGTGCCATAACCTTTTTGCACATGCCCATCAGCGGACGGTCGGTCGTAATAAAAGCAGGGACATCTGTTTTATATGGAACGACATCGGATGAAAGAAATACTTTTGCAAACACAAGGACTGATGGAAAGCAGTGTTGGGAATTTAGCCATATAATATTTATATTTTCACTTCAAAAAATACAATATAAATATCACTATACCAAGTATTCAAGTATTTTTGGTAATATAATTTATAGACTATTACACTTTAGAATGGGAAAAAGGTCAAGACACGTAGTTCATTTTAAGTTTCCCAGTGGAAAACTTGTGTTTTTTTTTAAATAAAGGTAGCAGTAATAATGAACCAATTGCGGATATTTTTACAACAAGTATATATCAAATTTAAAAACAAATACCAATTCAGCAAATTTCTTTAATTTCTATATATTCATCTCAATATTTTTTCACATCTAATTTTTTCCATCATAACTCTAATGGTTTCCCAGCTGACGCGATGCAAGGACACGTGTACCAGCTCACCAACATCCTGGATACAATGGCACATAGATATGTCCTTCGCTTGTTATATGCTAATCCGAACATTGGGCCAACATTTGCGTTTGACAGCTCCAGGCAGTTGGCTTTCAGCGCTTGATGAGCCACTGCTGACCAGAAAGAGAGAAACGGACCTGGTCTTGGACCGAACCGGACCAATCTCGGCCTCGTTTGCCCGGCGGGATGATAAATTGTTGCTCCCATCGGGCTGACATATTTTTCGGGGTCTTAAGCACGCAGTGAAAACAAAAGCTCCCGAAACTGTTCTGGCCTTGAGACGATCAAAGGGAGGGACTGACAAACTATATTAGATATTCACACACATTCCGCAATAAGGGGAAAGGAAAGAGGAATGTCCAGGCAGAGCACAGTGGTTGAAGTTAAGGAAAATTACTTTACATTTTGAATATGAGAAAAAGTTAAGGATTATTATATTATATATTATAATTTTAGTCAAAAGCTTGTAATATTATGAAGGAGTCTTTTCCGACCCTATAAATAATATATATTCTTGATCAGCATCAACAGCCAAATCTATCTAACCATCTCTGATAGAAAAAAATTTTTTAATTTTTTTCCGAATTTTTAAGGGAAACTGGAAAACTGGAAAAAATAGGACATTTTTGAAAATTTTTTTAAATCTTAAATTGAGTATGCAGATTTATTAACCTAATAAAAACTAACATAAGAAATTAAAATTAATGCACTTTTGGCTTAGTTATAGTGTTTTAAACTTTGATTTGTCAAGAAAAAAACTGTCATAAAATAATATGGATTCTAAGATAGTGAATATTTTATGTTTAGTTATGAGGGATTTCAGATTTAAATTTATAATTAAATATAATTACATAAAATTTGGCTTCCCCAAATTATTGTTTGTTTATTTAAATTTTTAAAATACCATTAAGTATTTAAAAAACCATACATTTTTCCTCCATAAAAGTCTTTTACTTCTCACGTACTTGAATTAAAATTAGGACTTTACAGTAATCAGTATATTGCTGGATTAAAAATAAATAAATCGAAATCGATTAAATTTCATCTATGCTAAAATATCACCTATTTTGGACCACAGTGCCTGGCGGAGCTTAGTGGCGCATTAATAATGCACAGGGGCTGCTCGGCGGTCTTAGGCGTGACCACAGACTGCCGTGTCCGGTGCAGGGAAATGCCTTGATTTATTCCTTTATAATATTTCCCACTTGGTGACCCCCCCCCACCACCTCGCACCCCTCTCGGTAATGCCCCCGCCAAGGATGCTGCGACAGCGATGGTGGCATCTCTTAAAGTGTCCTCCGGGTGCCGCTGCTGCTGCTCATTGTGCTGACATAAATTGAGGCAAAGCCGCGGTCCGCCATTGCAGTCGACATATTTCGCAGCCCGGTTTTATTTCGCTCTCCTTTTGGGACAAGTTTGGCGCGATGCCAGCAGCCCGCCCTGACATCGCTTGTAATTTCTGTCGCTCCTGCGAGTTTATTAAAAAATATAAAAATGCAATGAAATAAAAAGCTCGAAATGTGGCCATCAATAACACGGCCAGACTGTATCGTCCGCTGGCTCTCTGCTGCCACTACATGTATAGTATAAATAAATGGGAGTAGTTTCTGCACAGTTTGTAGTTTGGCTTGTTGTGTGCTGCAATATTTGTTCTGTGCTGATGATTATTTGAGCGAAATTGATATGTTTTGGCCTGCTTCAATTATGTCAGCACGAGCGTAGCTAAAACCGACCCCAAATGAAATATTCATTTGCAAATAATCCTCTCATTTTAATGGGCATTTTTAAAATGCAATAACCTTTCAGTTTAACATATCGGAGCGACATTTATCAACCGAACAGGGATCGGGTCCAGCTGTATATCCATCTGCTGCCAGAGCGGAAATGTTGGACGACAACCGAAAAACCGCACCAGAAAACCACGACACACACAGACACACACATTGTCTGTCAGCGAAAGCGTTTTTTAAACCAAAATTGCCATCTGGTAACTGCGAATAAATTTGGCCCAAAAATGCCGAAAAATCGAACAAGGAATGGGACATCAATTCATGGGGACAGTATCAGTGGTCGTTGCTTTAAGGACAATTCTAGAAGTCAGTCAGGCACATAGGAAAATTAATAGTAATATTTGGTTTGATTTTTGTTTATTTATAAATTATTCAATTAGAATTTTATGTTAAATAAATATTCACAACTTATCAAAGCAAAGGTTGGTAAATATATATTTTCTATATGGACAATTACAAATATTTTCCAAATACTAAAAAGTAATTTACCTAGCAAGGATATTTTCACTAAAATAAATTTATCGGTGACCTTAGAGACCATTTCTATCATGTGCACTCTTAAGAATTAATATTACCAGTTCAAAATATATTTTCTATTTTAACTCGATTATATTAATAATTCAAAAAATATATTTCCTATTTTAACTCGTTTAAATCATGATAAATATATGGTTTCCGGAATTTGAAAAAATGTCAACAATGCCGCAAATAGAATATATTTTGGGTACATTAGAATCAAAACAAAATTACAAAATACACCTCCCATATTTTTTTTTTGTATTATTCGAAGCCATTTTTCTCGCTTTAAAAATGATGTCGAAAAAATGGACTGTTTGGTAAATTTACTTAAAATGAAGACTAATTGGAATTTCGTGTACCCGCGACTTGGCTTCTTTCGCCCCCAGAATCAGACTTTCAGCCTCTGCGGCTGCTGGCAAACGTGTTTAGGGCAATGTCAACTACTTACACCAGGACGGCCCTTAAAGGGCTTCGCCGTTCCCCCCAAAAGTCCGCCCATCTGCCGTGACACCATTCGCATTTTGAACTCAATAAAGGCGTCAACATTTGCCATTTTGTGTTTGCCAAGAGCAGAGCCATTCAGACCAGGGAAGGAGGAACAGGGGCTGTGCAAAGGAGTGTCGTCACAAAAACACTTTTTCCTGCTTAATTTTTATTTTTTTTTGTGTTCCTTCGGGTCGTGACTGTGGCACTGATTATAAATTTTATTTACACAGGCGTCGAGCATCGGGAATTCGCGTTTATGGTCCGTATAACGAAATTGTCTACAAATTGCGGGGGGCCAGCCAGGACGAAGAGTTGCCTATGCAAAGGACACCGACCGAAGTTGTGCGTGTGTGTTAACTGGGTTTATAGTTACTGTCGGCAGCTCAGTGGCTGGCTTTTAGTGGGGCAGTGCGACAGGATAGTTGAGAGACCATCCTGCTGGGAGTAATGTCCCGTCCTCAACGGCAGGGAAATGAGTTCCGAAAATGTAATGATATCCTGACTGGATGATGGCGAAAAACAAGCATTAAAATCGGGAAAATCATGGTCATTTGGGAAGGGCTTCCAGAGCTTCCAAGAGCTCAATTTTTAAAACTTGATGGGTTTTTCAAAATAAAATTGGCTTTAATTTAATTCAATTGAGTGACGCACAAAAGAATTTGCATAGTTTTGTGTGGGTGCATTTGCCACCTTAATAGAATAATTAATTAAAGGCGACCCACTAACTAAAAACACCACAATAAATCCCCCTTCATATCTAGATTTTGAGGCCGAAATCACGCCCTGGATACTGGACAGCCAGATAGCGGACTTAATGCTGTTATGCCATCGTCGTTCCATCATGCGGACACTACACAAGGCCTCCGGGTGAATCCAAAGCCAAAAGAACTCACTGGGATGCGATGCTTTCAACGAACTGTTGAGATTTTGATGCAATTAACCTGCGCGGTCAACAGTTCGTCCGTGTGTGGGTGGATGGGCGAGTGGGTGGTCGGCCCTGGGTGTGTAATTACACTTTGACCACTCCCCAGAGAAGCCTTAACAGTGTTTACCTCTTCAGGTTTCATTAAACTCGTAAAATTTGTGCTCAAAACAAAAAGAGTCGGCTTTGGGTTGGTGGGGGTAACGGGGCGGCTACGCGATTTCCCCCTTTCTTCCATTTACGCCAGGCCCTCAAGTGCTTAACTCGTTTTAACCTCGTTTCGCTGATGTTGCACGGCCATTGTTGTTGGTGGCGTTTCCGCAGGTGCTTAAGCCTGTTTGGACTTTTCCCGTTTTTATGCAGGATGCTTCATTTGCTGCTCGGCTTTACGGCTGCCGATATCCCGAAAGAAAGACGCTCCTCATGGAAGAAAAATGTATTAAATTGATTTTACTTGAATCTATATCACAAGTTGAAATAACGAAATTGATATAACGAAATTAAATAACGAATCGGAATACAAATGCCACATATGCAACATATATTTAAATAAAATAATTCAAACCGTATGTTGAACGCATAATTGGAAACTTATGGGTCATGGATAAAAAAAGAAAAGAAAAAGAAATAAATATAAGATAAAAAACGGAATACGTGGTTTATACGCACTAAATTTTATAAATAAAAACCGTACCACGAAAGTCAATGCCACAATAAAATTTTCGGTGAAATTATCGGTCAGGGAGATATGTGGAACGAATCATTGGAAACTTATGGGTCATGGATAAAAAAAGAAAAGAAAAAGAAATAAATATAAGATAAAAAACGGAATACGTGGTTTATACGCACTAAATTTTATAAATAAAAACCGTACCACGAAAGTCAATGCCACAATAAAATTTTCGGTGAAATTATGGGTCAGGGATATTGTTAACAAAACTAAATTAAACAAATTAAAGAAAGGAAGAAATAAATATAAGAAATAAAAAACGGAATACGTGCTTTATACGCACTAAATTTTATAAATAAAGTAATCGAAACCGTGCAATTAAAGATTAAATAATTATTGAACCTTTCCGATGATGGCGTGCTGTGTGTTTAAATTATGGGTCAGGGATATAGTTAACAAAAGTAAATTAAAGCAAAACAAGAAAGCAAGAAAGCAAGATATAAATAAATTAAAATTTATTCGCACTAAATTTTATAAATAAAATGACCGAAACCGTGCAGTTGAAGATTAAATTATTATTCAACCTTTCCGTGGACCAAACCTATAAGTCATGGTGTTTTAAACTTACGGATCAGGTGTATATAGAACAAAATAAAATCAAATAAAGTAATAGTCAAAAAAAAGGAAATACAAACAAAAATGTAAAAAGGAAGGAAAATTAATTCAGACGTCTTACTGCTTCGACATCAAATGAAGAACTGAACTCTTTCCTTATGACACATGACCTCGAAGCCTGTTTGGAATGAGTTCCGATATTTTTCGATAACATTGTACAATATGAATTTCTTCGTTTTATCGGTGGTATTAATTAGGTAATAAAATAATAACAATTTGGTCAGACTTTGAACGAACAGGAAACTTTAAATTTGCATTTTTTGAATTACCCTTAAATTTTCAGTAAACTTAGATATGTTTAGGTTCAATCCAACGTTAGTTTTATAAACGTTGGCACTGTGTGTATCATAATTCTAAAACGGGATATTTGTAATAAAAATTATTTATGTGTAATATATATGAATTATTTCCCAAAGAATATACCTTTGTAAATAAAAACCCTATTAGCGTTGCCATCTTGTTTGTAGAAAGTGAAAACACTCCATTTATTTATTTTTGTCTTATTAGTATTATATATATAATGTAAAATCAAATGTAATTAAAAATCGATAGTAAAAGACCTACACTAGTCGGCATAATTATTTTGACGAAATACAAATGGTTCAAGTTTTTAAATAACTTTGCAATGGTTTAATATAACTTAATGAATTTTTTTGCTGTTTTACTTAGTGCTAATACAAACTTAAAAATAATGAATTCAACATTTTATCATATTAACTTAAAAATATATAAGCTTATGTAATTTTCAAGTGGTGGCATAAGTATTTTGACAAGTTTATTTTAATACGAATAGCAAAGTTTAAACTTAAACTAAACTAAACGAAAAAATGAATTTAGTAAAATATATAATTTCCTTTAGTTTCAATAACTTTTTGCAGCCGTTCCGGTACTGAATCAATTAAATTTTGGATGATCTCTGGAGATATCTCTTCCCAAAGGGAAGTGACCTCAGAAATTGTCTCCCCTCTGGTTTTATTTAACGATACTGTTCTTTTACGTTTTATAAGAGACCAGACTTTTCAATTATATTTAAATCTGGACTTTGAGGTGGCCAGTCCAAAGTGGTTACACCAACATCCTTCAAAAATTGTGTAACCATCTTGGCTTTGTGGCATGGGGCATTATCCTGCTGCAGAATGAACTATTGTCCAATTAGCCTGTCTCCAGAAGTAAATGCATTATCATTTAAAACCCGTAAATATTGGCCTTGGTTCATCGAGCCAGTGACAGGTACGAAGTCACCCAGTCCATTATACGCAACACATCCCCAGAACATCACAGAGCCTCCACCATGGCTTACTTTTTGGCAAACCGGCCGCATTTTCTGCCTTTGTGCCCTTGGTAATCTTACAAAAATTTTATTTTTTGATGAATTATACTCAAAGGAGCTTTCGTCTGTCCATAGAACGCTCCTTCGAAACTCCTTTGGCTTATTGACATATTCCTTGGCAAATGACAGTCTTTTGAGCTTGTTTGCTTTTGTTATATATGGTACTTCCTTGACTTTATAAGTCTTAAAATCATATTCTTTTAATCGTCGACGGACTGTGCGCTCACTAATTGGTGTCTTAGCTGACAAATTAAATTGATCTGCTGTGGATTGCGGCTTTAGTAAAACTTTTTTTTTAAATTCCCGTAAGAGGACTCGGTCTTCACTGAGATCTGTTTTACGCTTAGCGCCTGATCTTCTTAAATTACGCATGTCATTATGCTTTTTAAACTTTTTGATTTGGTAGTGCACAGTTTGACGCGACACATTATACTCATTGGCAATGTCTTTGACTGCTATTCCAGCGTTAAATTTTGCTACCATTGATGATCTGGTAACCAAACTTAGCTCAGCCGTTTTACCCATGATTTTTAAAATTTTTTAATAACTTTCTATTTTAAAAACAACCATAAATATTGCTCAAAGTTAAACACTGAAGTTCATTGATTCTCGCGTACTTAAAAGTGTAAAAATATTTCCATAAAGATGCTGTCAAAATACTTGTGCCACGCAAAAAACCGTTGTCTGCATGCATTCTTATCAGCAGAAAGAGAATGCAAAAGGTAAACGACATAAAATTTGGCATGCACATAGCTAAAAATAGATTATTTGTTTTGCGCCTCATATTCGCACCGTTATTTGACGGTTTCAAGCAACTCTAATTTATAGAGTCAAAAAAAGTTTCGTCAAAATAATTATGCCGACTAGTGTAGTGCCAATCATTTGTGTTCCTACGTCACTGGACCTGGATGCGAACTTCAATGGGTTTTCGCCACCATTTTTGCTATTTGCCGAAGCCATGAATTCATTGATTTTTGGCTGCATACTTTTGGGGGCGGTAAATTGAAATCTTTTTCCAACGGCCGCCTGCTGAATGCAGAACGCAGAGTCCCACCTGTCGGCCCCATTTGTGGCAGCAAATCAACAGACCGGAACAGAACGGAGTGGGATATGGCACAAGGGCTGTGATGTGGAAAAACCATTGGATCAGCATTCGCACTTGTTTGTGGGCCGGCAGGAGGGGGAAGAAAATGGCAGGCAGGAAAAGGGGGTTGGGGCCGGTTCATCCGAGGGAGGTCACAATGCCAAAGCGGCAACTGCAATGCCTGCTAATGTCGATGCGGTCACCGCAACGCACTTTGGTCGCCATTACCAGTCACCAGTCTAATGCAAATTGTGTGTCGCTTTCGTTTCGTTTCGCCTCTATGTGGTGCCTGTTTACACCGAGACGCCAATTGAGTTTCCGTGGGCGGGCATATAAGTCCTTCAGAGCAGATAATCCAGCAACCAGCAGGATCAAGATTTTTAAAATAAGTGCATTTGGTAATATTAAACTTTTAAGGTATAAAAAAATCACTTAAACCCTTACAGTTAATTAGCTGAAGATGGTATAGGAATAAACCTGTCACGGTTTGTTGAAAATAGTGCGATCTATTAGTTCTCAATAGATCCCATTATTCACGATGTAAGCTTTGAAATAATGATATTTTCGATATTTATAAACATAATCATAGACAAGACAGGTAACTCTTATTCGCATCGTCTGTTAAACCATAATTGCCACGGTTTTTGTTTGTTTTGCCTGGTCTGGCGTTGTTTGTCCGGCATTTAATTTGTAATTTATGCATGATGTGTGGTGGTCCAGGGTTTGCCACCTAAGCGTTAAACCAATTTGCGGTCGAGGTTTGCTGCAGTATCCAGTTGCCTTATAGCGTGACCACTCCGACATTCGGCAATCAACGGTCGCTTGTCCGCCGAACTTGGCGACTTTGATGGATGCTAACCTAGTGCTCACAGTAGTGGTGGCGGTGGCCTGCTACTAGTAACTCAATCTTGATCGATTGATTGATTGATTGAGTGGCGAGATTCGGACGAATCCGAAAACGCAGGGCATTCGAAATTGAATTTTTGTTCTCTGAAGCAATTGATAAGGCATTAATTGATTGAATCATGGTTGCTCATGGGACCACATGTCGTATGCTTGATAATTATGCAAATATTGCTGTATTAAATATGTATCTGCTAGTGTTAATTAAATGGGCGGACTTTCAGTGCCATTTCATTACCATCATTGGTAGCCGTAGCAGCGGAATGTTTCATTTTGATTGCATGCGGTTTGCCACAAGCCATTCCGGCCCTTCGAGGTGGCAAGCAGATAAGTGGTGAGCAGGGAAAAGTTTGACTGATATAAACTGTTTCCCAATTAAAAGCCACAATTAACAGAGGGCCGGTTGTTGGAGCCAAATAATTAAATAATTGTTTACTCGAAACCAAACAGGCTAGACGGTGTGCTCTGTAACTGCTCCACATTGAGTTGCAGTTATGTTCGATAAATATTAATTTAGTATGCAATCAATATGGCTTAATTGCCCTGGGGGTTGCACAATCAACATTTGGGTAAAATTATATTCATACTTAATCTGTTAAAGAGCAGAGATTAAATTACCTCTGCGCCAAGGGAAAATCTAAAGGATATAAAGGCATGAGCAGGGACTAAAGTTCCAGCTCCCGAGTAGGGACTTAAGTGCTTACTATTCCTGCGGTAAAGAAATTAAACTTACTCCCAATAGCTTTTGGTTTGCTTTCCTTAATCCTTAATCCCCATTTTCTATTATCAGCTTGCCCTGTAGCCATTCATGATTCATGCCTCGGATGCCTCGGAGTTGGTGTGTAATTAATAGCCAATTAAATGCCTTGACGCGTTTCTGTCGCAGGATGTGTTTGCCAAGCCGTACAGATTTCATGGGCAAAGGAGCAGATAATCGCAGACCCCAAATCGTGGAATGACACTTTGTTGTTTGCCAACAGCTTTCAGCTAGTTTAACCCCACAGAGCTTATAATGGCCACAGAACCTTTTTCCTTAATTTAAAGCCCAGGGAAATATCCCAAGCAAACCTTGTTCCTCTTGGCGGGCAGGCAAGTGTTAATAATGGCGCCTGCGGAGCATGCGTCCGGTTTTTGACTCCTTCGGATCCCACATCACTTCCGCACCGCATTTATAATTCAGGAGTTGTGAGTCGCGACGACGCCAACGAGCTTCAATGGCTACGACGTGCTCACATTACGCCTCACTGTAATTATTAAACGCTAAGTGAACCGTGCTCGCTGCGGAAACACAAAAATATGATTAAAAATTTAAATGCCATCTCGATTTGAAATGCAAATCAAATACGCGTACGAAGGCGAACACGCAAAGCGAATATTTTGCCATTCAGGTGCTCGCTCATATGTGAGTGCCAAATGAAAGTATAAATTTTTAAGTTGTTCGCTTTGGCGGAAACTCCCACAAAACGGAAAAATCAGCACCGGATCCAGGCCGACAACTGTATAAGGATCGAGCCAAGGAACCGACAAATCGCTGGTAACAAAATTAGTGGCAGCACAGGTGCACAAATTTGTTACACTCGCGCGATAAAGTATGCGGCCTGGCCCTGCAATTTATATCAAACGGAAGGGCGAACATTTCCCCAATTAGGTTATCAGTAATTTACTCTCATTGGGTTGATGTTGAGCTCATTAACATGAGCATTAGTCTAGGGTCTTGAAAAAGGAATTTAAATAAAAGATCAAATAAGTATATTTTACCATTTACATAGATGGAAATTTTATACTAGCTTGTGGCAAATTCAATTTATTTAAGTCCTTGAATACCCAATTTCGCATCACTTTCTAAGCACAGCTTAGCCTTAGGCCTGGCTTAATCAATTCAACCTTGACAATGCCACCTGGCCAATGTTAAACTAACCTTAATTTCCATATCAAAGGCTCTGTATAGTCGCCTTGGTTTTTGGGATGCAGTAATTAAATAAAATATTAACCAAAAGATATCCCATCAAGGCTTTGCAGCGTCCCTCTTCACGTTTGGCCTGTCTGGAGCTCCGGCTTGGCATGATGGGTTTGTCAGTGGCAAACACATGTTGCCGCACAAAGATACACACACACACACACACACACCGAAATGTACAAAAATCCATGCCAAAAGCGCAACAAGGCAAATAGTCAAGGCAAACAAATTATGAAAAAAGCAACTAAGAAATGAGTAAGCCAAAAAAGAGAAAAATTAAAACAGAAAATATGCAGCTGACGACGTTAATGTGGCAAAAGCTTTGCTGCCAAGAAGCGAGCGGCTGGTGAAATATAAAAAAAACAAAATCCAGTGCACTTGGCAAAAAATAAATATATTTATAACATATAAAAGGTTTAATTTCAGATACTTAATAGGAGACAATACTCTTACACCCCATAAATTAAGAATCTTAAAGGAACCTCAACTTAACAACAATGCATTGTCATTGCAATGGTCTAAATATTAGTAATATAATTTATTTTTTAATTCAATATACTTCTGTATGTATTTAAATTGTTATTTTATTTTTTCCACATATTTATATATATATATTTTTGAATATTATTATGTTAATTTAATTTAATTGGAAAGATATAACTTTTAAAAACCAAAAGCTAAGTATGAATTAAGAGTTCATCAGTTATTATTACTCTGATTTATTTTTTTATGTGTTGCATTTTTTGTCGCTGTACACACACATATATACATACACATAGGCAAAATGTTGCATTGAAGGTCATCTCTGCCACAGCGAGTGTGCAACATGAGGCAGTGACGTCATCGCCGTGCTAATGCAAATGGCCACCGGGAGGGCTTGAGTCTTGAGAGCGAGTGCGATGTCAAAGCACTTTCAGGCCAGGCTGTGTGCATTTCCTATTGCATGCTAATGCAATTTACCTGCCGAAAAACGAGGTGTTCGTTCGAGTGTGGCTGCTAGAAAAGTGTCTGAAAAGGAAAGTCTGCCATAATTGCAGCACGCTTTAAGGTGCCTGCAGCGAGCACACACTCGTAAGGGGAATGTGTGTACTTTCCAGCTCGTGTTGATTAGCAAAAGTTCCGCTCTGGAATTAGCGTCAATCTTCATTTAGGGCTCGCCCGCGGGCGCTTGCATTTTCATTGCAGTTGCTTTGTCATATATATATATATATCTTTCGGTTGTATTTCTTTTTTGTTTGTTTGTTTTTTCTCATTTTTATGGTTGTCTTTTTATTTTTGGTCGTTGCTTTGCCTAGATTTTGGAACAGGTCCAAGAAATGTTTATGATTTCACAGCAAGGCAGAGTCCAATTACAGTCATTCTGTCGCCGCTTTCCCGACTCGGCGCGCCGTTTTCATTTTCATTATTGTTGTTACTGTGGCCAAATTGCCAGCAGATGCAGTGCTGGGAAATTAGCATCTGTCGTCCAAGGCAGATGGCAGCTTAGACAGGCTACTCCTTCAGATTTCAGTGACCCGTCGAGTAATAATGCGCATACGCCTCGTTACACCATAAACGTTGTGTCTTCGTCTAGCTGATTTTCAATTTACTTTTGGCTTGGAAAGATTGAAAATTTACCTTTTTTTTAGTCTAGGATGTAATTTAATTGAGTATTTAGTGATTTAACTACTAATAATTTAGTTAATAATTCACAATAGATTAGTTTTTACATTTGCATTAATTTAATTGCTTAAGTAATAAATTTGAAACCTAATCTTTCATAGCTTAATCTGGACAGTAAAATATTAAATATATGTTTACGAATTATATAAACTTGAGCTATAAATTATGAAACTAATCCTAAAGAGCTTTACTTTAGCTTAGCCACATATTAAATATACATATGGCTTGTATTTATAACATTTATTTTAAATGATTTATAGTTGTAATACTTTGTATGATTAATTTAAGCTTCTTTGTGCTTAAAGTTATGTAATATAAAGGGAAACTGTTTGTAACATACAATCCCTGCTGGGTATCTGTAATACTGCCTTAAGACCATCCTTGAGTGAAGGGGTAATTCTATAGCGTTTATGTTTTGCAGATTAAATAAAGCAATATATTTTGCACTTGGGTAACTATATCGCCTGGGTGTTAGTTATTCTCGCTCGTTCGTCGTTAAAGACACATACTCTCGGCAGACACACATCTATATCTGTACGTAACATTCACACTTTTTAAGCCAACTGCTCTTTGGGGGCGACACGCTTTTAATGCATTTCCTGCACAAGCTCGCCGGAATGTCCTGGAAAAGCAATCGCACTAAAGGCTCGCACACATGCTCACTTGCTCCACACACACACCCAACGATATCCTTTTGAGAGCGCGCCACGAGCCACGACCAACAACAACCAGCAACTAGCTCATTTCGTGTCACAGATTTTTGTTTATTTACGGGTTTAAACAGTGCTCCGTCTTGCCGCTCGAGGCTCGGGCTTAAAGGATTCCCTAGATCGACTGCTGCACCTTTGTACGAGTATCCTTTTGGTGTGTGTCTCACTTTAATGCAGCCACGCCACGAGGTACGCAAATACAGCATCCATAATCATGCATCACAAGCTGGGAAAGCCAGCCAGGTAGATTTCTTTGAGCCACTGAAAAAATGGCTGATACTTAGAGGCCAAATTGAGCTGCTCACGGTTAGGGAATTGGGCAGGATTGCAAATTTATTGCGCTCTTTTATTTATTCGTGGCTTTAACTGCATTGTTCAAACCCAAAGGGAAGACCCATTTCTTACTGTGCTCGTAAAATCAATCATGTCTGAAATGATTTTGTAAAGCTCTATTTAATTTTACTGTTTTCCCATCATAATTTTCTATGGAAACTCGCTTGAATTTTACCCTCCATAATTTGACTTTAATTAATTTCCCACAAAAGCACAAACTTCTTGCACAAATTCCAGAAAATTGTTTCTGCCTTGGCCCTACTGCTGCTGCTACTGCTGCTCCTGTGGTTAGTGGTTCAAACAATTGGCCAAGTTGACTTGGTCTTGGACTTGGCCTACTTGGCCTTTCACAAAACTTTTCATTGTTAATCAAATTGACTCCCCCGAGGGCAAGTTTTTTGTGCAAATTAACATTCCCATAACAAATTAGGACCAAATAAGCTTCGGCTTGTTGCCTTTTTGAGTTTATTTTCGAAAACTAATTAATGTTTTGGCCGAGAGGCAAAAGGGCATAGGTAGCATGGCCAATGCAGTTGGCAAGGCCAGGTGCTAAGGTCGATTGTCCAGGTGTCAAGCCAAGCTGACACACACATGAAGTCAAGTCCTAAATTATTTAAAATACAAGTTGACGATGAATTTGTGTGAAAATTAAAAGGTAAGGGATGGCTAAAAATGAGCTTATAGCTATATGATATTTTTTGAAAGAGCTCTATATATAGAAATGGGTTTGTAATATATATATTAAGGATCCTATTTTACACTTTTTTTATTTTTTAATAAATGCTTGGAAACCTTCTCCTCGTTAGTCATTCCCTGGAGGAAGCAAAAGCTGCTCACCGGGAAAGGTAAGCAAATGCAAAATGCCAGCGACAGTTGAAATTTTCATTTCATGCTCACAAATGCGTGTGAAAGTAACAATGGAGGTGCACGCAAATACATAACACATATATATATATATGTGTATAACCCAGATATGCACTTAAATATGTGAAGCCAGTGTAGCTTACAATTTCAGTGCATATCCTTGAGACCCTCAATTCCAGTGTGGGCCATTTGTGTGGGCTGCTCTGTTGGCTCTGTCAAAGTCGTGGCAATCGGCCGGGCGAAGGACATGGCAGGAACAAGCTGCTGCGGTGGCTGCTGCCAGTGACGTAAACACAGCAGGAGCTGCATTATTTTGTAAGAGAGCAGGTTTAAGGACATGTAAACACATGTAACACGACACATCCAGCAGAGCGATGGCCGAATAAAAATAAGAAGTACCCCCTCGCCCGAAAGAAAACGATATAAATTCGCGTCTTATTTTTCCCTTGAATTCAGTTTATGGCTTTAACTTAACCGTTTGTCCCCAAAAGCCAGCAATAATTGTATTACATATTTATTGTATACGCTTTTGCATGCATGAAGTATTTTCTGTCTGGTCATTCCATTGAAGCCCCGACTTTGGCCGAGGGAATTGCGAAAAAGAGTCACAAAAACACAGGCGGCACCCACAAAGTGTTTGCCACAAGCTGTGAAGTATTTCGCATAAATAATTAAATAATGCCACAAGCCTGTTGAAGGCTTTTGGAGTTTACTTTTATAAGGCAACAAATTAGAAGGAATTTCGAAAAAGATAGGGGATTTAAACTTGAATAACAGGTAAATTTTTTGAGTTACTGCTTAATTAAAAATTGTATTTTAAAATATTTTGTTTCACTCTTCTTAATAACTAAATAAATTTATACTTTTGCGTATGCATTTCCTTTACAGCTAAATTGAATGAAAACACAAAAGATGGATATTCATCAAGTAAAACCATTTGGAAAGCAAAAACGTTTATGCATTTAATTTAATTTTCAGCACTTTTTCTAGAAAATACAATTTTTGTGAGCAATTTTAACTGGATTTCATTTAATATCATTCCCTCGCTAACTGCGTTGCATTAAATTTTGCATGTCATTCTATATTGTGGGCTCATCCATCCAAAAGCCAATATTTTCCATTTAGTTTATGTCTGCCAACTCAGACACGTCATCGATACTAATTCAATAAACAATGCAAAATATTTGGCATTGTTAAAGGCTGTCTGCGGGGCCTGCCTGTGTGAGCGTGTGCGTTTCCCTCCCAAAAAAAAGAAGAAAATGGAAATTACGTGAAAATGCAAACATGGCTACAAATCAGCATATAACATGAGCCTGTGCAGGGTAACAAACTTGAAGCTCGACGAGGATAACATTCGATTTTCGATTTGAATTTATCATTTTTGTTGTCCTGGCCGTGTATTCGTTTGCATAAATCCTTGGCTGCCTGCTTTGCATGTGACAAATGCCAATCCCGGCTTCCCAAGTATGCTACAGTTTATTGAAAAGCTTATTATGCCAGGAAAAGGACTCCAAGACAGAGTCACACCCAACACACACACTCGCACACAGCTGTTGTGTCGTGTTTTTTATTAGATTGGTGTTTGTATTGCTAATGGAAGACAAACGTTATCGGTTTCAAGCACATACAACGCAGCACAACAGTTGCCGGAAGGCAACACGGGGTAAGCGATAAAACTAAATACAAATAAAATGTATTAGTCCACAAAATTCAATTTCCATGTTTTATATGTTGCCGTTGTTGTATTTTTATAACCTTACTTTAAGCCAGAAGGGAGTGAAGGAGTCAATTGTTCAGCATCAACAGCGACCGGAAAACGTTTGGAAAACAAATTATAACTCTTCTAGGCTGTAATATATTTTCATCCATTTTAAAATAAAAGAGTTTTGTATTATTTTATAATTTAGGTTTTAATTTTATTAAAATAGGACGACTATATTAAGTAGCAGCCATAAAAACAATTGCTACAGGTTTGTATGTATGTATGTTAGTTCCCTCTCTGTGTATCTCAAGAGATAGCTCTTGCTCTCTAGCATTCACTGTGCACCTTTCGATATGACTCTTTCTCTCGAGCTCCCTCTGCTTATCACTAGCGACCTGCGTTTCTCCCTCGCGCTCTCGCTCTCGCTCTCGCCTTCTCTGCTATTCTCTTTACTTGGAGACTATAACTAGTCGGACTGCACTCGCACTGACTTTAGTAAGTGCGTGGCCTTCCCACTGTTTACATCTAGAGTGATAGTGTTAACGATAGTGACCCAATATCATTAACTGACCAATGGAATATATAACCAGGAAGAAGATGATGAAGATCATGAAGATCATGAAGATCGTAGTTAAAGTCAACAAGAATAAAACTCCACACTGGAAGGAACTAAACAAATGACGAAAAAAATAACCGTGAGCCCTCTATTGCGGTAAGTCTTAAGCATGACAATTATATTATGTATATACATAGATCAGGCCTAGGTCTACAATCAGCTGGGTGTATGCATTAACTTTCCCATTAATTCCCTTATTGCCGTGGACCCAATTACTTCATTTTAATTGACAGTGATACAGCAATATGTTGTAGGGGTATATATAGGACGATATAGGGCGACTATATCAAGTAGCATAAAAACGATTGCTAAATGTATGTATGTGTGTACATACATCCCTCTCTGTTTATCTCAAGAGATAGCTCTTGCTCTCAAGCTCTCACTGTGAATCTGTCGAGATGGCTCTTTCTCTCAAGCTCCCTCTGCTTATCACTAGCGACCTGTGTTTCTCCCTCACGCTCTCGCATTCTCTGCTCTTCTCTTTACTCGGAGACTATAACTAGACGGACTGCACTCGCACTGACTTTAGTTAGTGCGTGGCCTTCCCACTGTTTACATCTCAAGTGATAGTGTTAATGATAGTGACCCAATAATATGAACTAAACAATGGACTACATCTGGATAACCAGGAAGCAGCTTAGCTCGATGACATCATGAAGATCCTAATTAAAGTCACCAAGAATATAACTCCACACTGGATGGAACTAAGGAATGACGAAAAAGAATAGCAGTGAGTCCTCTATTGCGGTAAGTCTTAAGCATGACAATTTTATTTTATATATACATAGATCAGGCCTAAGTTTATATATAGCTGGGTGTATGCATTTACTTTCCAACTAATTCCTTTATTGCCATGGACCCAATTACTTAATTATTTAAAGTGACACAGCAATTTGTTATGTGTATACGTACAAACAAATACTCAAAGTAAACAATCTAATTTAATTATAATTATTCACGAATATTAATTTGTAACCTTAGGATAGTTTTAAAACTGACCCTGATTTTGGCGCCAACTGTTGGTAAACTATTACATATGTTATACCCTTACAAGGCATTGTAATTTCAATCAAAAGCTTGCAACGCACTGAAGGAGTCATTTCCGACCCTATAATCCATATATATTATTGATCAGCATCAACAGCCGAGTTGTGTCCGGTAGATAATTAAAAAAAAAAATTTTTTTTTCAATTTTTTTTTGGGGTTATAGCTTTAACAATCTCAAAATTATACAACAATTTTAAATTTCTAAATTGTAAAATTTCGTATATAGATTTGTTAGCTCCATAAAAAATAACACAGGAAAGCAATCCAAATTGAATTTAATGCATTTTTGACTTAGTTATGGTGTTTGAAAAACTTTCACTTACTCAATAAATGAACATTTAAATATATCTATTTAATATACCTATATACAAAAAGACATATATAAAAAAAAGACAATGATTGCCGAAAATCCTATATATTTATATTTGTAATCAGAATCCTAATTTATACAGAATAATACATTTGAAAAAAATAATTCGATAAGATATTTAACTGAAATCTTGAAATCGCATTGCTCCTTGGTAAACTCATTGCTGCTTGCATAGTTAATTCCTCGGCATTATCCTACGAAATAGCCCGAAAATGTTAGCCAAATATTTGCGCAGGACACCGACATTGTTGGCTCTCCCAAGTCAACGTCAGGATACCAGAAAACTGCGGAGACTGAAAAATTCTTCTTGTTTCCTTGATACAAATTTGCTCAAAAAGGCAAATACAGAGTCTCAGGGGGAGAAACGCGTTGTCCACGGCTGTCACTCGGTCGGTCATCATCCGACTGGGACGCACAATGAGAAATATGATGCAAGGCTTTTAGCCTCCGTTTTTGGCCAAAAAATGTCCTCTTCCAATTCTCAGTTACTCTGGCAGTGAATTTGTGCCATTTTCGGATGGGAGGTTGCCCAGTTAATTGGCCAACATTGACCACAGCTTGTAGGATTGCGAAACTAACAAAGCTGGGCGCACCTGAAACCCCATAATTAGTCCTTGTTGCAAAAACAAGACAGGTGATTAGGTTGCTCAATTAGAAAAGCCTGTCATGTGATTACTTAGCAATTTTCCGAGTAAAATTGATTAGGTTTTTTTTTGTTGAAGTAAAAGAAAATGCTGATTTGGGAAGTTAGAAGTTTAAATCTTGAAAATAGGAATTTAATAACTATTCAAAGCTTTTTTTTAACTAATTAAAACTATTAATATATTATAAAATTTTTGAAACGTATCTTTTTTCTATGTTTTGGAAAAGCTTATGAAAATGTTTCTCTAGCTTTTGAAATATAAAAATATATAAAACAAGAAATAAAACGAAGTTCGGGAAGCCCAAGTTGATATACCCTTAAAGTCGTTAAATTAAGTATGGGATTGAATCGGAAATGTATGATTTATAGGGTCGGAAATGATTCCTTCACAGCGTTACAAGCTTCTGACTAAAACTATAATATCCTGTAAGGGTATAAATATATCATATTCATTGATATGAGTATACAACAAGTAATCCCTTAAAAATTTTATAACATCTTGAGGAAATTTTAAAAGATTTACATAATTAATTCATAAAAACAGAACAGAAATTAACCAATTTAAAAAATTGATATTCGAATGACAGGAATTGATTATGTTCATTTCTTTTGCTATTTTTATTCCAAAATCTAGTTCAGTTAGTTTTATGCATTTTAGTATTAAGAGTACAATGGTTATATTCCTAAATTAAATAAAATCCCAAGGTAAGTAATAGCCCCATTAAAAATAAGTTCGAAAAATGCCACATTCCAAAGTATATGCTTAAATCATTTAAAGTTCTTAAACCCGTCGGAAAATCTTTCGCTGGCAATCCGCTTGAACGCTGTTGTTGGGCCACGGGCTCGACATCAAAGCGGTCGAGGCTTATTCTTCAAGCGAAGCCCTCGCTGTTTTTTTTCCAGGATTTTTTTCGGTGCGTGAAGAGCGTCAAACTCATATATACATACCTCGGCCACATGGACTGGGCCCAGGGCTTAGTCTGTACAACGCATGTTTTTTCCAGGTGCAAGCAAATATTTTCTTGATTTTTCGCTTCGCTTTGCTGGGGTCGTTTTTGCTTGGCAGACTTGGATTCACGTCTATTTTCCAACTCGTTGAGGTCGAAAGTCGTCATCATTAGCTGCAAGGGGCGAAGGACGAGTCCTGCCAGGCGCGTGTGTGTTTATGGACGTTTGGCATAATTAGCAAGGATGCTCGAGAAGTGCGAACCAAAGGAATACTTTTTCTGCAAACACCAAGACAGAATTAGAATTCCCTTTAATTCCCAACCTGCAAATGACGTCGGGTATTTCCCGTAAATTTTTTAATTAAAACATAATCTATTTATTTCGCTGAAAAAGTTGAAGAAACAATTTCGCTTAATTAAGTGTACAAGTTGGCTGGCAGCTTCAGCCAACCTTGAAATGGGGTTGTTCTGCCATTTTTTGGGGGCAAGTTTAATTGCGAAATGCAATCAAATTAGCCTCGGCAAAGGTGCTTTATGGGGTTATTACCAATGTTTACGTCAATTAGAAGTAATCCAGATGAAAGGAGAGCTACATTATCCGCTAAAATGGAGCATTATCCCTTTGATGAACTTTTTTTGGGCCATTTTTAATGCACTTTAAACTAAAAACTCTCGGGACAGGCGGCTGTCAGCCACGTAACTAGGCTCATATTCACTCCACTCCCCCCTCCTTTGGTTGCGTTCCATGCGTTGTTATATATCTGCCTGTATATATCTCCTGGGATAATATAAAACTAAAATAATAAATGACGAGAACGTGACTCGACATACGCAGTGTCTGTCACAATTTTTTCTTTCGGTTTTTTAGCCAAAAATCTTTTACTTAGGCGGCACGATGGTGGCTGCTGAGTTTAAAGCACTTTTCGTGAGAGATTTCCATTCGGCAGAGATTTTTCCAAAGCCACAGTTTTACTGTAACTAGACAATGCTTAAGCAGTTTGAGAGCCATTGTTCTGAATTTTTCTGTGGGTTTACGTTGTTTTTACAGGGAAATGTAAGATAAATGTATCTTATAGATACACTCGTTTTTTGTAACGATTTTTACACGTATATCGTTTTTAAAAGTGACTTTTATTTATTATTATGTAGGGTATATTAAAAATATAAAATAGTTACACTTCATTACTTTTATTTTAATGTAAAAGATACATTTTTTCAGTTAAAATTCTGTGTTTGCCATATGAATATTTTATAAATTTCAATTTAGAAATCATTTAAATGGATTTTGTTTAACCCTTTCCTGTACCTTTTACCTTTTAAAAATTTAAATCTTAGTCGAGAAAGTACAAGAAAACAAAAGGATAATTTTATTTATATATTTATTGCACAATTGTTTGATTTGTATTTACAAAGTATTTGTTATATTTATAGCTATACATATTTAGTAAATAATTCATGAAAATTACACCCTTAAAGAGATTTTTAAGACTCTAAACAATTTTCATAACATAAAGTTTAACAATTTCTTTAACTCATTATTTAAATTAACAAATAAATATATATTTATTTGGACCTAAAACTAAACCTATCTTAAGTACTCTGCATTAGATATTGTTATAAAACTAACTAAATGGAAAATAGCTAACAATCTAATGTTATTTTCCAAGTCTGCTCCTTACCTGGAACCAATTTCCTTTCTTCTACCTTATTTCTAACTCTTCTTTTTGGAAACCCAGCTGACTTATTCAAAACTTTGGTCAACTTACCAGACACAGCAAGTTGGCAAAATTCCTACACAGACAGACAGAGAGAGGGAAAAGTTTTCCTATTTCGATTTTGCATGAGCCAAGTTTTGGAAACTCAGCTTAGTCCTTGCGGGAGGGGAAGAGCCTGGCATCGATTGATTTCTGGGCAGTGATGATGATTTGCAGCACACAAACTACGAGCCAGTGCCGGAAGTGGTAGGTAAGCGTGGTTTATGCGACGCGGTGTCCTTGGGTTTCCGTTTCCGTAGCCGTAGCCGTTTCCATATCCGCCTCGTGGTGCCTAGACCTAGGCCGACTCACTGGCGCCGTACAGCAGATTGTCCAGCTTCAATTTGTTAATCTTGTCGCCGCGGGCTCCGTGTCCTGGTCGTCCCCAGAAGGTCTCGAAGGTGTCGAAGTGCTGGTTGCACAGATCCCGGTCCATCTGCTTCGAAACGGAAACGGAGCGACGGTTCTGCGATATTTGGACATTCAAATCGTGCAGATAGCGCATGTCGGCGGCCGTTTGGATCCTGTACGTGGTGGAAGTTGTTCAAGTTGATGATGGTGGGCAGCAATGTTGTTAGTTTTGGTCGGTTTTTTTTAAAAGCATTTTTTTTTGTTGATTTTCATTTAAGTCATTTGGTTTTTCATATCGGGTTTCGGTTTCGGTTTCGGTTTCAGTTTGGTTTGTTTTTCGTTTTCGCACGGGGATACATAGAAGATTGGTATTATGATTTTGGATTTTTACTGTTTCAGTTTGCTTGGTTTTTGGTTTGGTGAGATTGGTATTGGTTTTGATTTGGTTTGCTCTTTTGGTTGCTATACTTTCACTTGGATTACAATGGATATTTTCTTGCTGAATGAGCCGAAAAGAAGTGGGGAGGTTGGTAGGAGGTAGAGAAACCATTAACAATGCAGAATGACAGGGGCACACACAAGAGAGACATTTAGGGGAAAGAAATGGAAAGCGGATGATGCTCTTGGTTTTATACCCTTGCAAGGGGGTATTATATTATGGGATAAGGCTTAACAATTTTTCTAATATTTATAGAAAAAGTAAGGTGTCCTTTGAAGATTAATTCTATCAGTAGAAAAGTCTTCATAAAAATGTCTCTTAAATAAAATATCTGTATAATTAATCTGTCTTAATTGGTACAATTTACTTGGTTGCCTTTAAAGATAAAGACAGGAAATGTCAAATAAAATCCCATAAATCAAATTAATAAGGACTAATATATCATACATTTTCTATTGATTCCATGATATCCTTTTTACAGATATTAAAACTGTAGCCTGTAACCTAACTTTCTCACTTTCTCTTTTAAAGAGATAATTTAGCTTAAATCGGAACATTATAATTTTTAACATTATAAAAAGAAATATCCTTTAAATTTGAATTTAATAAAATTTATCTATAACTGCAAGGGTATAAAATACTTCGGCCAGCCGAAAATGGACTTTCTTTCTCATCAAAATTTAACTATATAGCGCAGAGCAAGCAAATAAGAAACGGACGGATGCGATGAATGCAAAGGATGGACGGGATTGAGCAACAGGAAAATTCAGGATCCGAGAATCGGGATTCGGGTGGAAGGCAAGTGGTCATAGGATTGTCTAAGCCTGGCGAATGTGCAGAGTGAGCCGCTTGAGGCAGCAGCCCGTGGCCAAGGCCGTGGGGCAATCGCAACTGCAACACTGGAGCTTGCAGTTCAGATTCTTGGGCAGCCGCTTCAGGTGGCTGATGTTCTTGATGATGCTGTTGATGCACTTGATCTTGGTCTGCTGACAGGTCGGGGGCTTGTGCTTCAATGCGTACCTATCGTGCGAGGGCGTCCTCTTGGTGACATCCGTGCTGGACAGGCTGATGGGTCGATGCATGCCGCGTCTCCGGGCGAGCAGTGGGACCAGCTCCACGCCGCCACCTTCTCCGCCGTCGCCGCCATGTCCCGCCGTGCTGGCATCCGGCGTGGCGGTACTGGTGCTGCCCGGACAAGGTGGACCACGTGCCGCCATGCGTGGGCACAGCCTTATGGGCTTGCAGTCCTGCGGCTTCAGGTGGTGGACAATCTTGGGCGGTCCTGGCGGACAGGGCGGACCCGGCGGCGGCGGACCCGGACACTTCTTCCCCGGCGGATGGGGCAGGGCCAGAGGCGATGGCTTCGGCGGACTGCCGTTCATGGCGGGACAGTTGCAGGTGCACATCTCACAGCAGCGCTGCGGCTTTGGCAGCTTGCCGGGCCTGGACTTACGGAAGGTGTTCTTCTCTGCCGGCGTCACCGGGTTGTCCTGGTCCAACTCCTTGAGCATTTCTTTGTTAGTCCAGCCCTAAAGCAAAAAAAAATATTCCCTTTATAGTAGTTTACCAAAATTAATTAATATGTTTTACCCACCAATGACTTCATAAAAGTGTTGCCCTGTTGGTCCTTGGGACTGCGCCAGGGCTTGCCGCCAGGACCTGCCTTCCCCCAAGGCTCCTTGCAGGGCTAATGGCGAGACATAAACCGAAAAACAATTAGTAAGGCCATGATCACGGGGGCGTAATAGCTGCCGCTCACCGGCTTTTCCAGCTTGGCCTGCAGCCGCTTCTTCTGCGTGGCCAGCTTCTCCTGGAGTGGACACCGCTGCTCGCTCTCGCTGACCACGATCTTGTCCAGCAGCGGCTTGCCCTTGCACGGGGGCGAGGGCTTGTAGCGCAGCTCGATGTCCACATGTCCTTTATTGCGAAAGGACATTGAGGGGTGCTCTTTCAGCTGGATGTGAAGACTCTCACCGTTGGCATTCTTGGCCAGGCCCACGCCCACGCCGGCACCAGGCTTGTGGGGTATCTCCCGCTCGCAAATGGTCACTGTGCTGCTCCTTGGACCGCTCTCCTGCAGATGATGGACGGAGTGAGCATGCGGCAGTCGCTGGCCAGGCGGAGCAGGTGGGGCATGATGGTGGTGATGATGGTAGGCGGCCAGCGGATTGTTGTGGCACTTCTTCTGCATGGAGAAGAAGTCGTTGTAGCGACACGGCTGCAGGGAGTTCATCCGATGGGCAGTGGTCTGAGATGGATTGGTGGAAATTGTTAAGGAAAATCTTCTCAAATCATTGGTTTTTTATTTGACAAACACCTACCACTGTGGGCGTGGAGTGCAGACCAACGGCTGTAATGTCCTTGCGCCTAACCTCGACGTTGGGCGCTCCACCGCCAGGACGACCCCAGGGACAGTGTTGATGGAATAGGTCGTAGTACTAGAGAAAAAAGTATATTTTTCTTAACTTCGATGCAAAATTACTTAAACCAATAATAATGAGTTAAAGCTTCATTCAGCTTAATTTTAAGGGGTTTAAGATCATTGAAATTATTTTTCTTAGTCAAAAACTAAGCCGTTTTAGAAATAAGACCACAGTAAACTAATATTTAAATATTCGCAGTTTAAAATCCATTGAGCTTGTAAAAATTATAATTTACTAACCTTAAATTCGTGATACCCTTCTGGGTCACATTCGCACAATATTCATAAATATTTACTCTCGCCTTTTAGCCCAAAAATTTCAAATACTATAAATTTCCCGATTTATCTGATTTTCGGTATGTGTTCAGTGCTCTGCCAGTCAGACACTGCCGCAGGATGATTACAAAACCGAGTTATGTCTTATCGATTTCATGGCAGCCTATTTATGGGTCCCAGACACATTGTGCCACCCATCAGGACCGCCTCAACCCATCGCGTCGTGTCAATCGCGGAGTGTGGCGTTGTTTGTTTACGGAAATTGGCAAATTCCCTTGAGTCTGTAGCGCCTGCCCCTTTGGCCTATGAACTTTGTTTGTAGGTTGTTGTTATAGTTGCAGAGCGCAGCGCGATTTGCATTTCACTTGATTTTTTTTTTTGTTTCACCCACTTTTCGGTCGTCGTTGGCCCAGGCTGCAGGCTGTGGTGATACAGCCGAATAATCGGCAAGGATTTTAGTCACGCAAGGACTCGTGGGAGTCCCACAACTTGCTTCTAGTTGGGCCTTTGCCGGAGGAGAGGTGATGTGATTACCAAAGTCCAAATTGTCAAAGGGTTTGTTGAACCAAAATCCTCGAGTGCTGATGTATTACATGTTGCTTGGGGTAGGGTCTTTGAACTTAGCACAAGTTGCTAATATATCGCGTGGGTGAAGGTTCCAGATGGGTTTTGATTGTCATAGGTTCTTTCTCGAAGTTTATTCGTGTGGTTTTTGGTTGGTCTTTTATGGCTTTGACAAAAGTTTTGTGTTTATTTGATAGGAATACCTTGGATTAGATTATTGGGAATTGATTTGGATTTTTTGATTGGCAATTTAGGGGGTTGTGTTGAAAATCATGGTATCGATTGCGTGTATACAGTAGTTAATGGGGTAATTTTTATATAATTTGCTTTAAAACTTTAGGTTCTTCGGAAAAATCTAGACTTAATTTAAACTATATACGAATTTCTAGTTGGGAAGAGTTTTTAAAGTTTTAAAGACTTTTATGGTTCGATTTTTTTGTTCAGGATTTTAAAGTTATAGATCCAGTTTTAACTAACATTAAGCGGATATTTAGGCTAAGGCCTAAGCAGTGATATTTTCACTTAGCAAAGGTTTAAAGGTACAGCTCTTCAATTCTGAAATATAACACTTGTACACTGCTTTTCACTCACCCGATTTCAAGTGCCACAAATATTACTTATACGCCACGTTGCCCATATGATTCACTACATTACACATACGCCCTGTTACCCACCTCCTGTTTATCCTTCTCCTTGCGGGCACACTCCTCCGCCTTCCTGCGCCGCCACATGCGAAGACTCTCCTCGGCATTCTTGCGCTCCACAAGACGCTTCTTCTCATCGCACCACATCAGCGGATGTTGGATGTGGTCGTGGCAGAAGTTGCCACCCATGCCCATCTCATCGCTGGTCGTCATTGTGTGTGCCTCGGGGGCTAGAGATTCCAAGGAGGACAAGAGTCTGGGAGACTGGGAGAGCGGAAGTAGCGCTGCGTTCAGCAGACGCCGCGTTACTGACTCGGTCTCGTGCCGCGGCCAGACCGTTTAACCGCCGATTTGGCTGCACTGATCCGTGCCAGGCACTGCTGGGCCACGGATGAACCACTTTGGTTGTCTAGGCAGCGCCCGCCTAGGCTATTTATAGCCTAGGTTAAGGCACACTTGGGCTAGGCCTAGGCTAGGCACGTGAGCGGTGCTGTGTGGTGGTTTCCCTCTATCTGTCCTTGAAGCCAGACAGGACTGGAGCTGCTGCTGCTTGTGCAGTTCTTCTGCTGCTTAACCGCTGCTAATTTCGTTGGCCATTTAAATATTTTGCCAGTTAGGCACGCTTCTCCTTTGTTTGCCTCCCTGACTTGCTTGCCTAACAAGGCCTGGACATAAAATGTATATTTACTTTATATTGCGCGGAAAATTGTGCCACGGCTGGCCTTAGCCCTTAGCTTAACCCCATTTCGTGCTGCAGAAAGTGGGCTAAATCATCAATATTTGGCTAAAAAAAAAAACAAGTAATCTGCTACTGTTGCGTGCAATTTAATCCGAGACTTGTTGAAGGTTTTTAAGCTAAAACACTCCTGTGGCATTACTCATACGCCCCGTGTGCCAGCAGCTAGCTTTTCTTGCCACAGACACAGAATTTATTTGTTTGGCCCAATTCCGATATCAGCCCTGCCCGTCGCAACATAAAGCCCTTTGGCCATGTCCAAAACTATTTCACTAGGTCGTCATGGTCCTCCTTGTTGTTGTTTTTGATGTTTTTGGGCAATATGTTGCATAGCTACATTGTTGCCTCTGGCTGCTTTTCTACCATGCGGCATGTGGGTAATGTCTGTTTGATGGCTCCGAGCAATCAGAATTTAAGCTTTAATCCTTTGTTGTTCCGGGTAAGAGAGGAATTCTGTGAATCGTTAAGCCTCAGTGAAAATGTACAAGAGCCTTTGCATTGTTTTACAAAATCGAAGTTTTATTCATCTCTTTAAGTGTACAAATATCGTAATTACATGTATCAATATCAACATCATTATCATCATTTTTTCGCGGGTAAATCGCCTTCAGCACCCATTTGAACCGATGTCTAGCCAGAATGAGCTTTTTCTCTTCTTCAATTCTCTCAGTGTAGAGCAGGCTGTAAAGGAGCCTCAATAGTCTTGCTTGATTCTTTCAAAACTATGCACACTAAAAAAAAAACGATTTTTGCTGACTGACTTAATTGAGGTTGCCTTTATAAATTAAAATAAAAACTTAAATTATATAGAGTTTAGGTTTTATTTAGGCATTCCAAAATGGCTCGTGTTGATCGATTTTGTATGAATGTCTTATAAATTACTATTGCGGAGAAGATAAAATGTTTTAAAATTAAGACTGGGCAGCATCCGCTTTCATTTTCTTATAGAACATATATTATTTATGCATTTCATGCGCGAATGGTTCAAAATATTTTTTATATTTACTTTAATTTGTAAATTTGTTAAATTACATTTTTGTGCTGCCGGAAGGGATTTTCAAGAAGAGTGCAAGCGGTGACCATTGAACCATTTAGGCATGAAATGTCCTAACCAAATATTTAATATTAAATAAACAAATTGTTTGCTTTGTTATTATAAATATCGTTTACACGCGGGTTTCTTTGTTGCATTGACTAATAAACAATTTTCCTTCGAAGTAAGTAGTTTTTCGCATTTTCCTCATTTTCCTTGTTTTACGTTTGAGTTGCTTAAGTTGGCAACATTTCCCTTAGGCTTGAATCATTCTGAAGAGTTATTTGTACAGCTTTAATTTCTTTCTTTTTTTCTTATTGTTGGCTTCTCAAATATATTTCTTTATACGTAACATATATAAATAAATTTATCGAAAAACATTGCATATAAAATTTGTTAAAAATTCATTGAACATCTCATATATATAGTTATGTATGTACAGCGTAGTTTGCCGTTAATTGTGTTGATTTTTCGTTTGTTTTTTTAAATTTGTTTATGCAATTATTTACAGTGTCAACAACAAATGCCTAAAAACTAAATAATAATTCTTTTGTTTACAATTTTACGTTATCCTTGCTAGCTCACTGGCTGACAGAACTTAACCGAAACATCGACTGTGTGGCCTACATAACATTATTATTATTGCATACGATTATTATGATTACGTTAAGTGTTACTTCATGCGATTGATGACTAAGTCGGCGACGACCTGCAGGCCCTTCTGGTACGGCGACTCCGTCAGCTCCTGGGCCAGCCGTATCGCCTCGTTGCAGTGCTTCTTGGCCAGGAAGCGGGTCTGCTCCAGGCCGTGTGACTTGTGCACCAGCTCGAAGGCACGCTCCACGTCCCCGGGTTCGCTGAAGCGTCGCATCACCATCGGATTCAGCTCGGGATACTGCAAGAGAGACGAGAAATTTCAGGTATTTCAATTATGCAGCCACTGCAACTCTCAGTCGGGGTGGGTCCGGGTCCGGTGGTTGGGTTTTGTTTGCCAACGCATTGCACGCGGCACTGGCCAAGATCGCGGACTGCATAGCAAATGGAAATTAGCAGTGCCGGAGGCGTTAATCGCCCCGCTGGCAATTGAGTTGCAAACGCATTCGAGCAGCTGACAGGCCGGGCGTTCGTCCAACCACCCACCCAGCCACAGCACACCTATGATATCATCATCTTCGCCGCCGGCACCATGAATACATCATCATCATCGTCATCATCATTGGCGGCGCAAAGGCACTTTAGATGCAAAGCGTACAGAGATCTGAGCAAATACTCATTACATCCCCACACCCAGCATTTTTCTCTGTGCATTTCCCATAAGGAAATGTCGCGGAGACTATCAGACTCATTTGTCTGAGAACTCACCTTTTCGCATGCAAAGAGCACCGGGGCGGTGGCCAGGCCCAGCTTCAGATCCGCCGCCGTTGGCTTGCCCATCTGCTCGGTGGAGGAGACAAAGTCCAGCATGTCGTCGACCAGCTGAAAGGCCAGGCCAATGTTGCGTCCATATTGGAAGGCCACCTCGGCCACGTTGTCATCTGCTTGGGCAATCACGGCGGTCTGCAAGAAGAATGAGAAATATTTAAAATGATAAATACAAAAATCGATCAGATAAGTCAATAACATTGAATCTATCAAAGTATGGAATGCATTTAAAATACGTGATTGAAAAAAGCATAATGAAATATTTCGATATTTTACGATTAATTTCGACAACACAGTATCCTTTTAACTTAAATGCATTATTAGGCAGTGCTTTTACTTTAGCAACTATCTGCAAGTAAGTCTTAATACTTAAAAAGTTATATTTTTAATGAAAGACTTCGATATATTACATTTGACTGGTCATAAATATGTCGATATTTTGCATTCAATCGATAAATCAACCATAAATGACTGATACTTCTATAGAATTTCGTATTTAATACCGAAACACGCTTAATAAATGGTTATTTTTCGGTCATCCATAGTTCAAAGTCAGTTCAGCAGTTGCAACAATGGGCACAATGACACCGACATGCATGCAAGCTAATTGCAGAATTAAGCTTAAGTCCAATAAATGCGAAATGCTAAAGATTCCAGCTTTGAATTGCATGTCGATAACGAGTACTCACCGCCTTCAGTGCGTTGGCAATCAGCGATGCGGTCTTCCTGTATGTCTTGGTCAGGTAATGTGCGAAGCGCTCGTTCTCCGTTTCCCTTGAGCCGAGCTGCATGAACTCGCCTTGAACCAAATCGGTTAAGATCTGCAACAGACAGAAGATATACGAATATAAGATATCAGATTGGTAATGGCAGACACAATGCGTCATAAATATGTCAGCGATTAGTGATGTTTACGTCAATGGCAATGACTTCCCCTTCTTCAATTGTTCTGCCATCGTTTTCGTAGGGTTTTTCCCAACTCCAAGTTGTATGAATTACGCAATTCTTTGCTTAAGTACAAATAAAGTAAAGGATTTTAGTGGATAATCATACAATTTATTGTTTAGTTTATAACTACTGTACTTTTAAGCTGCATATGAAACATTATTTGCCAGGCTCATCCTTCTCCAACATCCGTAACGTCCATCAAAGCGATTTACTACGCCCCGAGGGAGTGTGGACTTCCGCTTGGGTGAAGCCTCAAATACAAATGGCAAACACAAAATTGTGCCAAATAAATCTGGCAAACAAGATTTCATTCAGAGCTCAATAAGAGGTCGGGTGGGTAACCGATGCTACCTGACTATTTTGGCTATTGGCCCGTTTGTTTGTCCACTGACTGTTTGGCACGCCCTTCGCCAACTCGCTTTCGATAGGCATTTTCATTGATTACGGCGGCCAAGAAACTCACAGATAGTTGTCAAAATCTTTGGCAAACACACAACCCCTATGTGTGGGAGCCGTTTCGTTCCGATCCGATCCGATCCCAAGGAGCTCAAGGTGATTCGGCCAATAGTTTCTGGCCAAAAAGCCCGGCCAAATTCCAGCTTTCAATGTTAATTAACACAACTAGCAAGTGGCAGTAAAAAAAAAAAAAAAAAACATTCACACAGCTAAAGACAAGTGCGTGAGCTTCAAAAACGACCAGAAAATGCATTTAGAGCCAAACAAATTAACACAGAGTCGCCTTTTAAGCAGCGAAATGAAGCCAAAATTGTACCAAATGCTGCAGGCCAACATTTTTTTGTATTTTTTTATTTTTTTCGACCGCAAAATGCAAGTGCACTTTGTGAAAAAAAATGGTTAGCCTCGAAGCGAGTTTTGTAAGGCACGTACATGGGGAATTTTCTTTTTCAGCGGCCAACTTCCGACAAGGGGAATTTGGCCAGTAAAAAACACACACTTTAGCTTTTATTTTACTGCAGGCTAACTATTCCTCTTCTCTCTTTATTATTTTTCTCTCGAGTTTCCTTTGATTACATTTGTCTACTATCAATTACCTCATTTCGTCTGGGCCTTAACGGTCTGGTTTAACCCAAAATTCACAAATAGTCATAAATATACTTGATTGAAAGGCAGGCGCACATTCTACACATTTTATTAATGCCAACCAACGTCTTAGAAGCCTTTGAAATTATTCAGACACGTGCATGGAATATTTAACACGAAAAATCAGATAAATATATGCTGAAGCTTGGAGATTGTGTTAGATCAAAGAACATGCTAAAAGACTTCTGTACGAGGCGGTACACAAAGACATCACACCATAGATTCTAGTTTGTTATTTAATACTGGATTAATAGAGCTAGTTTTAGGCTTAACTGATGTTCTGTAGCTGCCCAGAAAAAAAAATTACAAATATGAAATGAAAAGTCAAGATAAAAGTCTCTTAATATCATTTTTCATTTCTACATATGCTTTTGAAAACCAAAATCAAAGACGAGAGAGATTTTGAATAAATAGCAGATACCCAGAACTAGTTTTTTATAGTTTCTGTATAACTCATGACCTCATGGCCGTAAAGAAAGTTTCATTTTGATGGGGTCAAAATGTTTCGAATGCTAATGAGCCAAATTATGCGTTAGATACACGGGTCCCGATAATCATGGCCAAATGAAATGGACAAATAAAAGTAGATAAGTGTCTGGGGGCCGCACCTTGGTTTTTGGATGTATCTTGAAGCCAATCCTCAGGTGTTACGCATGTTTTGCGAATCGAGAAAACCCATCATCGCATCGAGGCGGAGAATGTGTAACCCAAAAACGTAGGCAAGTTTATTGTGTTTGCTTTGGCTATTAACTTTGCCGCGCTCGATTGTGTAAATATGCAGAGAAGCTGTTTTGGCTGCTGCGGTCCCAAAGAGAGATCCCCGAGACACCTTCGCTTCCAAGGCAACAACAGATCTAGTTTCACTCTCGTGCCCCACCACCGAAAGTGAAATTGGCAGGTGTGACTAATTTCAAATTTATAGAAACTACGTGATGCATCGCACTAAGCGATGAAATATTTCTGTGGAATTCCAAGGCTCAACCGCAGCAGTGATGACAATAAAAAAGGGGAAATAAAAAGGACATCGAAAAGCTGGTGAACTATAAAGTTGAAACTATACAGAAAAGCTATAGTTTATAGTACTTTTAGACCCACAAAAAATTTATGATATATTATTCGTTTTACTCCGCTTCTTTTTTATAACTATTTTATTATATATTTCTAAAAACAAACCACAAATATTTAACCAAGTTTGCACAAGTATCAACACTTTTATGATGCTATCTAAAGTTGTCTACAGAATCGTAACGCGACGCTAAAAAGTATGCTATGTTTCCACACCTTAACCTATTGCAGCTCTATATTCAGACAGAAAACAAGAACTGAACATTTAAGTCTTGTATTTTTAAGAAAATTATTATAAAATAAAATTATTCAATGCTAATTAAGGAAGACAGACCCACTTCCTTGAATTTTTAACGCCTTAACAAGACATATCTGACCGGAAAAGGAATAAATTGGCTGCACTGCCACTGTAACTGCAATTCGCAAGGACGCAGATGCAGAAATGCAATAAAAAAACATCGGAACATCGAAACATTAAAAGTGAATGCCGACGCCGTTGCAAAGTTTTACGAACTCTGGCGAAGGGCGAACCTTGGACGATTCCCAGGGACGCAGGAAGTTAAATTACGACTGGTTTTGGCCTGGCGGGGAAAGGGAGAAGTTTTCAGTTTCCCAAAAACGCAAAGTTGGCCACGAAACTGAATGAGCAACTTTCATAATTTCAGGGAAGACAAAGGTTCCCTTCTGTTTGCCCAACAATTGTGTGAAATTTGGCACCCGATCTGATTACGTTCGTTCATAAAAATATATATTATACACCTATTTACAGAGACACAGAGATAATTCATCTGAATCCGGGACTTTTTTTTAGTGACTGATTCTTGGTGGCAACAGCCTTCCCCTTTTCTAAATGAGTTTGGCAAACAGTTGGGTCTTATTTGTGTTTGCCTTGCCAATTAACTGGCAGCATAAAATGTGCGAGGAGGTACTTGGTAACATCGAAATGTTTGGTTTTCTATTTTTATTTATTGGTAGCGGTTGCAAAAACTATGGGGTTGGGCTTTAGAGATAAACATTTAGTTTAGATTGATCATAGATGGACAAAGGTAGAAGAAAATCAGCTTAGGATCTTACTTATGAAACTATCTTTGAATGCTATATTGAAAGCCCCATCCTATTATATTTTTAATATTATTTACCTGCAGCTAAAGTCAATAAACTTTACACCAATCTTGCCAGAATTTAGGCCAGCTGTTAGTCATATCCTTTTAAGAGAATGTATGCTTACCTGACTCAGTACAATCGTCACATCATCGCTGCGCAGACGTGCAATCATAATCGAGGCAATCGATAAGATATAATCACCAGCCATTGTGACCTGCAAAGACGATGTTAAAACATGGTCAGAAAATAAAATAGCGGCCACAAAGGAGTACAGTTATATGTTGCAACAGTTAACAGCCATTGGCAAAGACAAAACAACCAAAAATTAACTGGCATGACTAAGACCAGCTCCGAGATAATCAAAGCAAAATACATTAATATTAACGGTCTTCGGGTTTCGGCCTCTTTTGACGCTTCCTCGACTTGTGAAGCTGATGATAAACGAAAGCTGGATTAATTTATGCATTTCAATTTGAAGACATGTCGAAAGGGAAACTGCATTGAGATCGCCATAAGTGGGATTTTTGGTCTGGTCTATTATTAAGTTTAATGAAGAGGCATCAGCATCGGCATTTGATTTGAGGCCTTTCGAGTGATGCAAGACAGCTGTTGACAAAGTCAATAAACACTTTGAATCGAAATACGCAACAAATTGATGTCAAAGTCAGAGGCCTGGGAGCTGGGATGATGATTGCTGCCAGCTTGATTGCTGCTTTGGTTGCGAAGAGACGCCTCTGACTGGGCGCGTGTTTGGCTTGGTTTGTTTGGCTTCAACAAACATCGGTGGCACCGATGCCTAATACCATCACGGATCTCCTTCGGATTCGGACTGGCACTTACCTTTTTATGATTCCATAGAGCATTCACACTGGGCTTGCCGCGTCGGAAGTCCGACTGATCGATGACATCGTCGTGCACTAAGCTGGCCGAGTGAACCATCTCCGAGAAGAGGGCGATCTGTCGTTGTTTGTGCACTAATTGGCTGTCAAGGCGATAGACAAAATATGATTTTAGTGATTTAGTGATCTTGGTGGGGCAAAAGCTACACTCGACGGCTGTGCATTAATCTGAAATGACTTAAATGCGCACATTTCGCAAAGCCATGCTAATCATTTACACTCGACAACAGGGCAAACAAGGCATTATCATAGAAAAACATTTTCAAATATTATTAAAGAATAGCTTACAATTTAGAAATACCTTCGTAAACAATCATGAATTTTAAAGAGTTTTTAATATATTTGTTGTTGCCCTTAATCCGTATTTAAAATATAAAGAAAATCTCACTGTGACTCGTTGTTCAGATGATAGTTTATCGCCTTGGCCATCAGCATGGTGACCATGGGTCGCAGCGCCTTTCCCTGGCCATCGAAGTAATAGCTGGCAATTGTGTCCAACTCCGGTTGCGATGTCCCCGACTTAAGCAGCTACAAAATAATAAAATACAAAATTAACAAATAAATAAATCAAATTAAATAAATAAAAGAGAAATTAGTCACACCTCCCAAACTTTAGACTTCGGCCTAAATTAGCAAATATTTGTGTTCTGGTCGCAAGCTAAAAATTCCCCCTAGCTGGGTTCGAGGAAAAAAACCATATAATCAATGACGTCCCCAACAACATCTGAATGGAATTTCTCACAAAACTTTATACGTGTTATTAATCTTTGCGGTTTGAAATAATTTGTTTATTAACCATTTAGGCCTCATAGCTTTAAAAGTCATATTCATTTTTATTGAGTGTAAAATTATATTTCATTAAAGATCTGTCAACGAAACATTTACAACGCTTTTTACTGCTGTTTTAAAGATATATAGGTATATACAAAGTGAAACAGATGTCTGACATTAACGAGGCTTAAAATGAAAATAATAACTCGCTTTGAAATGAGATTTTTAAAATTAGTTCCAGACATTTCATTGATCCTATTGTAATAAGTACAAGCTAACTATAGTGCTTATTTATTTATTTTTAATTAAAGGGCTTTATTTTGAAAGCTGAACCCTTTTTTAAAGTAATGTTGAAGATATTTGCTCCAGAAAAAAAAATATTAAATGCCTACCACGTTTGTACATCCATAACCAATGATTTGTAAGGATGGTCAATATCCTTATTGGTTTCCTGCACGTCTAATTTATGAAAGACATTTACCTTCCATTCAATTTTCTTCGGTAAGTGAACTTAAAAGATAATATTTTTCTGCAATCCCCCAATCACTCCCACTTACATATCTCACGTCGTCGTAAAAGTACTTGAGGTCATCGTCGAGTATGATATATGGATCGATCTGGAACTCCCGCACAGGACCCGCCGGCTGTTGTGTGTGCACCGAACTGTGCTGGCGGAGATTCGTCTTGGAGCACTGCGAGTACTTGCAGGTGTGCGGAGTTTGCTGGAAAATAGGAGAACAGGTAGAACGGCGGTTAGCGATTTCGGGTAAATGCTGCAATTAATAACAAAGTGTGAATAATGGAGGGGCAAACAAGTCACTTAACAACTTTCAATTGCGGCGCTGCCACGCCTAACGAGTTTCGCCTTGCGCGCCGTTGGATTTTCTGCCTGCCAGTTGCCGAAAATTAATAACTGGAAAATTGCAGCGACCGGGGCTGTAACCGCAGTAAATGGCCAACTAATTGAAGTCGATTGCCGACGCCCTTGCGCGACTCTTGACCTTGTCGCCGAATTTGAATTGTCGTAGCCGCAAATCCTTTTGTTATGTCCACAAAACAATGCGACACAAAAGAGAGCAACACGCGCGGCTAAATTGCCAGGCAACATGTTGCGGCACTCGCCAAAAAAATATGCTCCTTATTGAGTTTTAACTTGGCAGTAAATAAAAAACCAGGTGTTTTTGAAAAATTAAAATATAACAAGAAAAGGAGCTAACTTTGCAGTGAAAATCCATCATAACTCAGTCAAAAATGCATTAATTTACAATCGGAAAGCTTTTCTATGTTAGTTTTTATTAGGGTAATAAATCTGCATACTCTATTTTAAATCTAAAAAAATTTTTTTTTTTTTTGCCAATTTTTCACAATTTTACCCCTTAAAAAATTTTGAAAAAATTAAAAATTTTATTTTTCTGCAATACATGTCTAGATCGACTCAGCTGTTGATGCTGATCAATAATATATATGGTTTATAGGGTCGGAAATGACTCCTTTACTTCGTTGTATGCATCTTCTCCAAGTACTGATCAAACGATTGTAAAATAAATATCTAAATAATTTTCAATAATTTTCTTTCTCTGCAGGAAATGTGCCTCGCCTTTCCGTTTAATCCGGACTTGTATTTCTTTTATTTTTCGGAGGCACTCTTATGTGCAATTATGCAATCGCATTTGTTTGCTTCTTGTGCAGCTTGTCAGCCAGTCAAGCCGTCAGCTAGTCAAGCAGTCAGCCACTCAGACTGTCAATAAAAGCCGCACACGATACGATAACATGTAAATTCGATGTTGCCAGTTGTCAGCAGTGGTGGCAATGGAGGCATTTTTAACGAATTCAAATATTTGGCTATGACTGCGATTACACACACAAACACTGGGAGTGAATTGTGAATGTTGACCCACTTGCTCCCGAGATCCTGAAAGAGTCACAACAGTCAATGGCCGTAACTGATGGCCTTGGTAACTGAGCTTCTGCAGCGAGCAGCACCATCATCATCTTCGAAGATCGTCAATATCATCGTCTTTAATTTGGCCCACACGTGTGGGCCTTTTGGGTGTCCAAACTGGTTAAGCATCGTAAAATAACCAAACAAATTGTTGGCCAGAGCCAGAGTTCCCATTGAAAAGAGCTTGTAATGACCCAGTTTCATATTTAATATGTGTCATAAACATCGGCAAGGGGCCTTTGGCTTTTGGCGAGTAGAAAGCGAGCCGCGGCTTATTACAAAATCCGAGGCATCACAATTACAACAGCAAAAGGCCAGCAGCAGCAGCAGCAGCCGGAAGAAATCCAATTAAATTCGAGTCGTGGAAACTTTCATTTTCAATATGTGCGCCAAATTAAAATTAGTGCCATCAGCTGGCCACCGTTGATATGATAATATTTGCAAAAGCCAAAAAAAAAAGCGAATGAAAGAAACAGAAATTTGTGGAACGTGCAGAAATGCATTTAATTGTGGCTATTTCGAGTTGGCCACATACGCCGTCAGACTCTTAAGCACTGTTAAATGGTTTTTACGGCCGCAAGTGCACAAGCCAAGACAAGACAAGTCAAGACAACCTAACGTCAGCAGGTGCCCACGAAAGCCGAACGGATTTTAAGTGTCTCTAAACCCCATGAACCTGCTAATGTGCTCTCTTTAAAGCCAGGTCAATGATCTTGCCTGCCGCTTGCCTGCATTCTGGCCAAGCATCGCATCTGGGCTGAATATATTTTGCGAATTAACGTTGGGGATTACGGGCTTATTGCGTGCACAAAGCCAAAAACAGAGGCATTAAAAAGTAAATACATAGGAAGTACACTCTTAGCCGTTGCACTTGGCTGCCGAAGATGAACCGAGGACTTTCAATCACGGCTGCTTTTATAACCGGTGCACAAAAAAATAAGGAAAATATCTAGAAAAGTCGAGGGTGTACATAGGGGAACATATGCAAATACAACGAGGAGCACTCCTAATTAATGGCTCATTAAGTATTGGATTAAATGAAGGCACGAAATAATATTTTATTATAATTTTCATATCAACTAAGCTCGAAGAGGTTTCAGTTTCCGCTTTATTTTGAATCAAGATTTGCATTTATGATTTAAACCATTTCTTTTTCCCAGGTTATAAAGAAACACTCCTCTCAAGATTGCCTCCAATAAACCTTAATCGCACTTGGCCTGACTTAAAAACCAACCAAAGATATCCAGTTAAACCTCCTTTGGCAACATCCACACACTCCACAAAAGAGGAGCCGCAACAATTGGCAAGCCAACTTTCACATCGATTCAAAACGAAGAAATAATAATAATAATGATCTTCGCCGCGACGGAGCAACAATGCCCCGAAATAATTATCTTTTATTTGGTTAGCGGCACCTCTGCCAATTTTCATTTAAATACTCGCATTTCTTGCACTCATTAATTTAATTGTGAACAAAATTGCATAAAATAGGCGGTGTGCGCAGTGATCAAAGCAATTGCAGCATTTAACGGCATGTGTGCAAATTGAAGAGACAAGTGTAAAGTAAAAACAAAAAACGAAAAATAACGAATATCGAATCAAATAAAGGTGGCACTTGTTCGCCACAGGGCGCTCCCACGATATAATCCTCTTCAGCTCCAAAACCCATCCCATCCCACTCCGGTGTCCATTGATGGCGCGGCCTCAGCTCAAGATGAAGACATGAAACGATGAAAGTATTTAGCCAGCATTTCGAGTGCCTCGCACTGATTGATGTCAGCTTTGATTGAAGGCTTTAACAATCAGCGAATTGCAAAATTTTAGCATTTGTGTTATTGATTGCCTTACGACTCACTTACTATAGTACACTGTGTCGATCCGCAGCCGCATTGTTATGATTTCTGCTCTTGTTTCGCTCGCTTTTTAAGGCAATTTGTATGCGGCATATGGTGGGTATATCATAAGCGATATGTGAACAACAGACAATTGCCTTTGCATGTTGCTATTTTGCTATGGAGGTCGGGCATAAGTACGAAAACTGTTAACACCTGCGATTTAAAAGCTAAACATGCTAAAAATGATTCAATTATAGCAATCAAGTTAACAAATTAATGCCCAGACTGCATGGCAAAACAGAACTTGCATTTATTAAGTGCGTTTCGGAAGGCTGAACTCTTAAATTGCTTAAAGTAATTATATTCGGATTACTGTACGGTAAGGATTCAACTTCCAGATGAATCATCGCTCTTTGCCCGCTCTAAAATACATTCAACCAAAAAAATGTTAATTGCTTCTTTTGCTGGCCGAAAAAGAAATGCCTCTGTTGCTGCCTTGATCGAACATGACGGGCCTTGGTAGCGGAAGCGACGGCTCGAACACATAGCAGCAGGGTATTGGCCAAAACCGGAGACAGAGAAACATTCAAGAAAGTAGCAACAACCGCCTCTCTTTGGCTCTTTGAGGGCCGCAAACGAATCGGAGTCCGAAGACGAGGCTTTGGACTTATACTTTCCCTTTTTGTCATCGCTGCGGTTGTTTTGGCCATTGCCTGCTGCTGGCTGACATAACCAACCAACCGAACGTAGCCCCTGTCTCCCCCCTCTATTGGCTGCATATTTTATATACACACATATATTTAAACATGCTTTTGCCGTTCGATTTTCGGAGCTTCTTCATTAGCCGCAGTGCCTGCTGGCAGCAAGTGGTTTACATGCGTGTTAACATCTCAGCGGTCTGAAGTGAGTGTGAATGCCAAGTGCCCAGTGTGTGTGTGTTTGCCTGAAAACTGGGCAATTTGTATTTGACAAAGCGTTGCTGTGCCTTGTGCCACTGAGAACGCTTCTGGGGGCGACACTACACAGTAGACACAGCACACATAAATTAGCTGGAAAAGCCAAACATAATGTATCCACTTTATTTGCTAATGTCTCCATTGCGAGTGCTCAATGCGTCACGGTTTCATTGCGTCGAAATGAAGCCCCATCCGAGACTATGACAACTGCAATCGATTGACCAATTGAGGTTCGTAAATCACCGAAAGATTAATTCCAACAAACCAATACAGTTCCGAAAATGCATTGTTAAAGTTTCAGGAATTTCAGTTTGCTTTAAGGTAATAAAATAGGTAAATTATAGTTAAGGGTTGTAAGTAAACCCAAAAGCAATACAGTTCGAGTTCATTTGCCTTATAAAAGCGCATATATAAATCTCTTAACCATCTCTCTGGGGAATATCCCCATTATTTCAAACACAAATTAATGAGTTGCCATCCCAAAAATGGATTTACTCAATGCGATTTTTCATTTATTAATTGGTATAAACTTGATTTCCGATCCAGTTTCACTAACTACTTTCCGCAATCATATATCAGCAATGGAATCACATGGCATTCCACCGTCACTTTGGATATTGCGCAACCCGAATGCGATTTACAATTGAAATTAGTGCGTGCTTGACCAACGCGGCGGCTGCGTGATATTAGCCTATGTAGGCGACTTAAAACGCAGACGCGTTTCTAAACGCTAGCGAAACGTACGAAAGCGAATGCGTTTTTAAACGCTTCAACTTGCAAGCGGCCGCAAAAACTATGAAAATAATTTTATTAAGCAAAATATTAGTTGGTGTCAGTGCATTTACAGTATTTGGTAATTATAACAAACTGTCTAAAGGCAGTACAAAGTAAAATGTTACCAAAATATTAAGGTAGAAAAAGGAAAACCAAAACTGAGCAATGTTTTTGCAGACAAATTGGAAACCAGTTATTAGTGGAAAACCTGAAAATTCAAGTTTATCCTGCAATGACTGCTTTCGGGAGGGGGGGCTTTGGCTGTAAATCAACAAAGTCTCCAATAGTCAAAAAATTACATAAAACGGGCGCGCGCAGACAAGGAAAAAAAATAAAACACAAATTTTGAATACTTTAAATGCAAAGTGCTGTCAAATTTAAGGCTCACTCCGTCTAATTTGTTGTTATTGATATCTAGGCCCCGGATTTCGAAATAAAAAATTAAAAAGCAAATTCCCATGTTAATTTGGTCGAGACCCTTCGGACAAACTAATGATGATGGGAGCTCTCAGAATGCAAGTCCAAAAACAAGCGGTCCAATCAGTGTGGGAAATGAATTCCCAACGCATCGCAGATAGTCAAATTTATGATAATCACTGATAAAACATTGAAAATGTAAAACGCCCAAGGGGCAGGCAGGCAAGCGGACCAATGGACCAATGGACCAACATGAGCGACATTGATGAAATGTGGGCTTGACAGCCCATATATGGCGTTGGGCTTGGGCCGGCCATTGGGTTGCGCAACTTGGTCAAAACTAAACTCGCACCAACATGGCTCGATGGCGGCGCTTCTTTTGGGGCTTTCAAATCGAAATCCGAAAATTTGTTGTTAAGGAAAACAACGCTGAAATCATTAACAGTTAACAGTCTTGGCGCGGCGGCAGCAGAAACCACCGAAACCGAAAACCGAACCCGAAACCAGTTTAGGACAACACCAAAACGCATGCGTCTTTCTGGAATTGGGTCAGCAAGTACGGGCCGATAAATACCAAAGCCAAAGGCAAAGGCACAGGCACTGGCACTGGCATAGCCACCAGCAGCAAGCGATCAAAGAGACCATTGCAGGTGTAGGACAGGTTGAATGAAAGTCAACCCAATCCGCTTAGGCATGCCCACAACCAATTTTGGTTTCGTAGCCGTAGCCAAAGCCCCTTCTGCCCTCCGCTCTTAGCCAACCAATAACCGATTGCATATTAAAAGCAAATAATAATAATATTCAGCCGTCAGAGAATTACGCGTTCTGGAGAGGGTCGCTTTGCTGGTCGGTCTGTGGGTCAGCGACGAGTGAAAGTGTTTTGCGGAAATAAAGATACAGTCACAAAGACAACGATTTACGATATGACCATCTTGTGCATATGTCAGATGTATCTTTTAGCATATCTGCCACTATTTTCGTGGCTGTTTTTTCACAAATTTATGCTCAACCTGATGGCTTTCTCGCACAGAGTTTGACGGCAAGAGACGGGAGGATGTGATTGTTAAAAACAATTTTAGGATAAGCAGAACAAGGGATTTTATATATTGAAATGATTACTTTTTATGAAGCTACTTCCTGCCCAAAGAGCTGGAAGATTGATTGAGTTTGAAGCAAAAATTGTTATAACGATTGATATTGACTTTATAATTTATAATTTTACATAGTTTAAATTTTGAAAAATTGATATGTTGAAAAAAGATTTGTTGTTGTTATCAATTTGTTTGTAAAACTTTTTATTCTAGCTTTAAAATATATATGCGAAGTAATTGGGAAAAGTACGGCTTAGCTAACTATTTTATATTTATTTGACATATTTAATGTTCTTATTTTTAAGAGTTAAGCCTAGAAGATATTCCTTTTAGTTGAGGCCTTAATGTAGACATTTTTTTAACTTTAAATGCGTCAGACAATTAATTGTAATTTCTGTCTTAAATTAATTTTAAAGTGATTATATTTTAAATAATACTTAAACTCATGCATGCTCAAAAAATTTCTAAAAAAATTTCAATGAAAACAGGTCAAGATTTGGTTTCACTTTCACGCGACCAAACCCTCGCATTCAAATTAAGCACACACAGGCACACTCGAAAAACAAATATACATATATAAAAAACAGCCAGAGAATCGACGGAAATCAATCAAGTTTAGCCCGGAGAAACATCTAACTGTACTCTAATATCTCTACTCTCTAAACTCTAATCAAATTAAAAAAAAAAAAACCGCCACCTTGAGAGTACGAACCCATCAAATTCACACGCTGGCGTTAAAACTCTTGGCCCGGCTCAAAGCTCAGCCAAATGCGGCTTTATTTCACGCATTTGCAATGAAAGTGAAAAGCTTATATACATATCCAGAGGAGGGGCGAATGCGGAAGAGGTTTGCAGACGAAAATGAGTTGGAAACTAATTCGAGTCAAAGATGTACTGACCGGCGATAACGAATACTAAAATACGCAAAGCTGGCCAATCAGTTTGTTGCCAAATTCGTGTGGCGCATAGATAAAGACTCTAAACTTTTATTTTTCTTTATATATATATGTTTTTTTGGCTGGTTTCTTTTGGCCAAAACAATGGTTGGTCGAGGGGCGGGGGAGCTTGGCAAATGAAATGAAGAAGAAAGTCAAAGAAACCGTTAAAAGTGAATTTCTTCTGTGGCTGCGGTTGGCTCGCCGCTTGATTTTGTTGCTGTTGTTGTTGTTGCTTCTGCCATTGCCTACTATTATTAGTTGGCGTTTTTTTTCCTTAGTTTTTTATTTATTTTATTTTATTTTTTGTATTTTCTTCTTTTTTTGGACAGCAGCCGCTCTGCCAGCTGCTCTGCCGCTGCGACGTGCGCTTTCTATTTGCGTTTTGTTTATTGTTTACCTATGATAGATGAACGTATCAGTTTCCAGGTGCTTGCTTTTGTCCCGTTTTGAGCGGTGTGTGGATGTGAGTTGGGCATAAAACCAATTTGGCGTCGAATGAATTTTTATTCGGCTTCGAAAATGAAACAGACAGAGTCTTAAACAGCCGAAATGCATAAATAACTTGATAACAACAGCTGCATACAAAATATTTCACTTTTTCCAAGCTTTTGTAGGAGCCGAGAAATGCATTTATTTTGATTTGAATGAGTGTTACGTTTATGGGATTATTTAATAAAAGAGCTGTAACTATTTTTTAAAAATATCAAAAAAGATTTAAAACAAAAGGATTTAAATTAAAAGGAAAATGTATATATTTTTAATATCTAAAATAATATATGATTAAAAGGAAAATCTATAAAATATTCAGAAGTATTGTAAAATTTGAATGTATTTATCGATTTTTAAAGAAAAATATAGAATCAATACAAAATGTTCTCAAAAATGCAGAGATTTTATAAGTCCCGAAATTCTTTTCTTTTCATTTATATATATAATATATTGTGTTATTTAATAAAACAGTTTTAAATATTTTAAATTCACTTAAAAAATTCTCAAATTATTTTTGGATTTATTTATAACATTTTAAAGAAGATAAAAAGTTTGGTAAAATATATCCCAATATTACAATTTTGCCATACTTTTTCCTGACGTTCTATTTTAAAAATACAATTAATTGTTAAACATTGCTCGTTATCATATTATTTAAATGCATTTTTTTTTTAATTATTTGTATCCACAAATGTAAAAGGTGAAAAAACCGCAATCTTATTTTATTTTGGATCAGGGCCGCTTGTGATGAGTGTCAAAGGTGTGCATTAAAGTGATCTTGTAATTTTTTTTTCAGACACATGTATATCAGAAAAAACGGCACAACTTTATGTCAAGGCCTGGGGGTCCAACTACGAATATGTACGTAAACCATCGAAGCCATTGAATAATGGCCAGCAAACTGCATTCAATTTATTGCACTCGCAATGCTAAATCCATTAAATCAAAGCCACTAAATAGGCTGGCTGACTTAAGTGGCGTGCTATAAAACAATTAACTAAAAACAAATGTGAGAGAAGCCTATGCATTAATGGCGGCCAACACACACTCAAGGCGGTAAGTAAGCTATTAAATTGAAGGCAAGTGGTTGATTGGTTTCGATTTGGCCAATTGAATTTAAAGACAATAGCCGGGATTGCCTTTTGATTTTAGCTGTAGAACAATTAAGGCTCCCAGAACATAACCTCCACATATTTTACCCAAGAAATATAGCTTAGCATTGAGTAATAGCTTTGTGAATAATATAGGTTTCCGAGCTATTTACGACCCTTTCGTACGTTTCATTGCTCTGGGCGCGTCATTCACAGACTTAAATACCAGATGGCTGAGAGATTACAATTGTTAAATGTGATGTATTTTTGTTACAAAAAACGAAATCGCCAAATTACTGATAGCGTTTTGTTGGCTGATAAGAGAACATCAATTGCTGTGTTTGAATAGAACCCCGCGAAAAAGCCACTTGAAATCATATACGGCGCAGGTCACAGTTTTACAGGCACTGCTCGAAATCAGTTGTGTGATTTTTAGGCTATAAATATTGATAAATACAGGCAATAAATCATCAAGCAAATAACTATGCGAAATTGCATAACAAAAGAAAGAAGTGAAAAAGTTCAGAGGAAGAAAATCGTTCACAGAGTTGTCAACAATGTAAAAACTAATGACAAACTGCAAGCGGACAGACCAGAAAGAGAGCCACAGTTAAAAAACTTCACCTTGCAAATATGCGGTGAAAAACATAAAAGTTCGGAAAATGAAAATAAAAAATAAAGACCGAAGCACAATAATAAATACTATAAACGCGGCGGCAGCTTCCGCCAACAACACACTATCGCGATTTTTGCGCGAATTTTGCTATCTGCGACTGTGGGCGCAACAAGTTGTGTTTTCATCGGTTTTGGCTTCGGCCTTTGGTTTGTTTTTCTCTTTCTTACTCTTCGGTTTCACGCTACTTGCACAAAAAGCCAGCGACCAATTTCACTTTCATTTTCTTTTTGGCTTTGCAGCCAAGAAAATGCAAGAAAACGAAGGAAAAGCGAGACTGGCAAAAGCCAAAGTCACGCAGACGCATTAGCGGCAAACACTTGGCGCATGCGCAGCGGCAGCAACAGCAGCCAATGCACTCTTGGCCAGGTTCGGGTTCGAGCTGGCAATGAACTCACCAGCAGATCGGGGTAATCCTTGCCGATGTTAAAGCTTAATCCGTGAAAGAGTCGCTGGGCCTGCAGCTGTGTCTTGGGCTGAGCCAAGCCGGGCTGGGGACTCCCCGCATGTCCTGGACGCGAACCGACACCGGAACCGGAAACGGAGCTCGAACTGGTGCCGAAGAGCTGATACAGCAGCTTGTGCGTCTGCTGACGACGCGAACCGCACACAACGCGACCGGAAGTGCTCAAGCAGGCCATTTTTTATTTTCAATTTTTGTTAGGGTTGTTTATTTTTTAATTTTCGTAGGTTTTCGGGCAGAGTTGGCCAGTGCTCTTTTACACAGAATTCAAGACGAGTCACTCATTGAATAGTAAGCGGCATTATTCTTTGATATTTATCGGTATCCTTAATATTCTTTCTTTTATTTATGAGTCGCAGGATCTGCGATTATGAAAAGCGCGGCGGTTACGGTGTGATATTGGTGTTGCTTCCACAGGCGATTTCGAGGCAAAGCGCGGTTTGCTTGCGTCTGGCTCCAACAGCTCCAGCGAAGTGTTTTTGCCAGCCGACTTTTTTTTAACCGATGCGCGCGTGCGCGCCGCCAGGTGTGGTAGGTATTCCCAGCCTGGTGAGCTGTGGTGAATACGGAAAGCCGAAGATGCAGGCCGATTTCTCACTTCGAATGCCGAGCCGAACGCCGCTTGAACTTGCCGTTAAGTGGAGGCGGGGGCAATGTGTGACCCCGCGGACCTGTGGGCAAGCACACTATTCGCTCTTTTCACTTTGCCCTTGCTCCACTCTGCTGATAAGGACAGCTCCACTCTGCCTGACAGCCGCTACGTCTCGACTGCCGTCAGTGTCCTCATGTTCCACATTCACTTGGCCACTCGAGGATACCGCTTGCAACGCGTTTTCCGAACTCGGAAATAGTTTTTATTTAACTCGCTAGGAATTTGCACCTTTTCACTACTTTATTTTGACGTAACAGTGCAGAACAGCTGATGAACCAGCTGTTGGCCGCTCTCACGAGTAATATCGGTTGCAACGTGCGTGGTGACGTAAGGCGGCCGGTACACTACGTAATCTTAAAGGTGGGGCTTGTAATACAGCGGAGGATTTGAAGTTTCCCTGCCGGTATAGAGGATTGCAAAAAAGTTATATATTTATTTTATATTTTTATATTTATTTGATAATTATTTATTCGCACAAAATAATTTTAAAATAAACTTCAGTGATTTTTAAATTACCATAAATATTCATCAAACGCTTACGTTTTTCTTGATTATGTTCCTAATATATCGATATCATTTCTTTTTAATTTTGTCCATCCCTAATCACGTTTACGTAAATCCAGCACTATTGGCCGTAAAATGTCGAGAAATTTGTTTTTATCAATTACAAACTTTATAAAGAACGTGGAGCGGCTGTTTCTGCCACATGGAGGACATCCGCCAGGTGCATAGTTCTATTATTTGTCTAAAATTCATCTTATTAAGTACGTTATCCATGCAGCGCTGGCTTTGGCCGGTTTCCAACACGAGCACAGCAGCATCGCCGGCCAGAAATCATCCCAGGAATTTAGCCTGAAGCAGCTTATAGGCGATGGCATCTTCTGGGCTGTACCGAAGCACAGGAGATCCGTTGAGAAGCGACTAAAGCGGAAGTTTGGATACCCTGAATACGTATGGAAGCCTTTGAGAGAGAAGAGGAATATTCGCTCGTGCCTACAGTGTGGACATGACCATGAACTGGGAGTGCTCTGTCGTAGGTTTCTCGTTAAATATTGATACTAATGCAAAGTATTAATCAATATCCAACCTTCAGCCTTCTGTTACCAAAAAGTCCTAAAGGAAACTGAGCTAATGCAAGAGAAAATCCAGGAGAACCTGGGTCTAGATCCTGTCGATAAAGAAGTTATTGTTCTATACGAGGGAGAGAAAGCCGAACAGTCCACCGAGGAACTGAAGGGCAAGCGCATTGTTGAGATGAAAAAGCCCCGCCCCATGTGGTTCACCAAGAATCTGCTACAGAAATCCACGCAGCAGCTGTCCGAAACCAAGGAGGTCAAACCCTCAGACTTGGCCTAGGTCCTTAGCTATAATTGTGCATTAAAACTACCATTTCGTTATCAACATGCCGCTATTTTACTATTTGTGAATTGTAAGGACCTGGCCTGCTTAAGGAATCCGTTGTTAAAGTCCTGCGCACTCATGATTTTTCTACCTTCCACGCGTAACTGCAGTACTTCTAACTGACTCTCCTGAGCGCATCCTATTAAGAGGGATTTCGACTTGCGTTGGAAGCTAAAATGACCAGGTTTTAGGATAGGAGATGAAACTTCAGGTAGCCGGACTTCCAAAAGCTGTACTTGTTTATCCAAAAACGTTGTGGTAAGGGGTTTGTAACCATATAAAGCTCTGTGCCGGCGGTATATATCAGGGGCAGAGAGCTCGGACCAGTGTATCTCAGTGACTTTTGTTGTTATTTTGGGAGCTAAAACACAAGTATGTTTAGGAACAATATATAAATTATTTTGTGGGACATTACCATAACTGGCAGCTGTATTATCCTGGGGCCTAGCTTCTTTTAGTCTTTGAGACAAGTTTTTGACAGTATCGACGAGTAAATCAGCTCCCAATACAGCCAAAGAAGTATGCAATTCCGGCATGAATACGTCTGGTTTAACCGTCATCTCCTGCTGGGCTAGCACCTAAATGTAAGCTTTAACTATTACTTAATCTAAGCATTATTTAATTATTAACTTACCGCACCAATATCAAACCTATGTGGTTCGATCTTCATGATGGAAACTCCGGTGCTAGCATCACCCTTCATAATGGCATAGATAATGGGAGCAGCTCCTCGCCATCGAGGCAAGAGACTGGCATGCACATTGATCATTCCCTCAGGAAATGCATTAATAATGTTAGCAGGTATCAGGTGACCAAAGGAGACCACAACTCCCAGGTCGTAATTGGAACATACGGAGGCATCTATGGGCCATCTCTGAAGCGGCAGTTCCTCCCGCTCTGCATAGCTTCTCACACAGTTGGCAGGACTCTTGAAGGAGGTCACCACGCCCAGGCGGTCACTAAGTTAATGAATATATATGATAAGCTTTTAAAAAGTTAATTTATTACCAAGAACTCACTTGCAGTTCTTATGGAGCGCCTGCAAGCTGGGCAGGGAAAAGTTGTCGGTGCCGAAGAAAAGAATTTTGGGGTGGTGGTTGGTAGCATGGCAGCGTTTTATAATGGGGCACATATTCTGCCATACTTTTCTCTTATATTTAAAGAAATTTAATAAACTCTTTCGGTAAAACATTGGGCAATGTGTTGGATAATAAGGCGCGTAAACAAAACCAGCTGTTCGGTGAAGCAAGCTGCACAACTACGTAATGATAAGCGTTAAAACGTAAGAAAAATACTACAATTTTTGAGATTTATGAATAGCAAACTATCGTCACGATTTTTAGTATTTTTTGGGAGTTCAAGGAACGGCCACACGAATGAGAACGCAACAAAAAGGAAATCAGACGATATCTACGAAAAAAAAAACATTTTCTTTTGACTCCGCCTGGCCTACAATTCGAATGCAAAGATCCTGCCCGCGCAGGTAACTCGCAATGGAGGTAACCGCTGCTAAGACTTCGGCCCCGTCCAGTTCCGTATCCGCCAACTCCAATGCATCCAGCGAGAAAATGAACTACGCACTGCAAGTGGCCCTACAGACGATAAAGGAGCGCTGCATTCAACTGCAACGCCGCGTGGCCGGAATGGAGGAGGAAAACCAGCGCCTTCGGGAGGCCTCCGCCATGCCTCCTCCTACGGGCAACGGAGTGGCGGGCACCGGCGAAGTCCTCTCGCTGCGCGCACAGGTGTCCGAGCTGCAGCGCCAGAAGGAACAGCTGGAGGAGCACATTGGCATGGTATCGAACGAAAACCGCCGCCTCTGGTCACGCCTCTCACAGATCTCCAAGGACCAACAGCAGCAGTTGGCCCAGCAGGTGCCCAGCTCCCCCGACTCGCGTGCCAACCTGAGCCAGAACCTAGTGCGCTCCAAGACCTTTACACAGCATTCGCCCAATCCGCACCTGCGCCACAAGATGCTATCCGATGGTCTGAGGGACCTGAGTCTGGAGGAAATAGCTCTGGATGACTTTGGGGCCGGTGATAGCGAGTTGGCCTATCCCTACAACCTTCAGGTGGAGGAGCCAGCCACTGAACCAGATGCCAATGTGGATGCCAAACGCTGCATGGACGGGCTGCAGGAGATGCGACGCGAGGCAATGAAGCAGCAGCAGGAGCTGAGCTCGGCTCTCACCTTGCTGGAGAACCGCATTGGTAAGGGATATTGATTAGTATACATAGTAGCTCCAATGTAACTCTCGTATCTGCTAATAGCGCTGCAGCCCTGCCCAGATTGCGCCCAGAAGTCTGCTAAGAAGCCGGAGATGGCCGACAAAAGTCTCGAGACGGATGAGAGCCTCAGCAACGAACTTAAGCAGTATCCAATCGAACACAATGGGCACAATGGCACGCCGCCCAGCCAGCGCATCAACATCATCCAGGAGAAGATAAAGGCGGATGCAGCCGATGCCATGGAGAAGACCTGCCCCATGTGCGGCAAGGTGTACAACAGCCAGGTGACCTTTAATGCCTTCCGCGAGCACGTAGAGATGCACTTCATCGACGATGCCCTCGACATGGACGTGGAGAGCAGCGTCGAGCGGCAATTTGAGTTCGTGTCGCACACAGTGGGGGACTTCTGACCCAACCGGCGCATCTACTTTGCCACTGAGCTCTGACACTCTCCGTTCTCTGTACTAAAACCAAAGCTGTCTGCTAAGATTGCGACAGCCACTGGCTGCAGTTTGACTGCCCAGAAAAGCGTGCTTGTTACGTTTCTATTGACTAGGCATGTAAGCGTATATATACATATATGAAAAATTGGTTACATTACTTTACCTTTAATATACATAAACCATGAGTGTGCATGAATACTTAGCTATTAGTGACAGAATACGAAATACAGTTTAATGTAAAGCCTTGAAAAATGTTAAACCACTTTCTTCCGGTCCACGAGAGAGTGAGATGATGGAAAAGTGAAACCGCCTTGGCCAGCCCAACATAATTGTGTGGTGGAGATCAATGGTGACAAAATAATGTTAGCACCGCTTGTGGCCATTGTCGGTCTAATTGGATCCTCTTATTTGTGAGTCACCCACTCACGCTGGGAATTATGGAACGTTCGACAAAGAAGTTTTGTGGTGAAAACGTAGTGTGCTGTAACTGGTCAGAGTATTTCCCAGCGGTTTGGGAAGTGACGTAGTCGAAACCTGTCCGGCAGCTTCTGCCAAATCTGGCTGATTCAAACATTTGAATTTAAAATATTTGCCAATAATTTGGTCATTAGATTACCATTGATAACAATTCAAATGCAAAAATGGTTGCTTATCTCCTCTACTTTCTTTTAATGCATTTGAATGATATCGCAGCGGGTATTGAGCTTGTTAAAGACATTAATTATAATTATGATTTTGTTTATATAAGGACCGAAAAAGTTCGATGAGATTTTAAGACCTTTGTTGGGGTTTAAAAACCCTTGTTATAAATATATAAAGCTCTTTAAAGAATTCCATATTATGTAATAAAGCCACCAGACACAAGCCTCTTGTTTTATATTTTCATATAACAAAATTTCTTTTATTTAATATGATTAATTTACTTACAAATTATACAACTTCAACACAATTTATTTATAATATTTAATAAACGTAATAATAATTGAGCTATTCAAAAATACTATTAATCATTATGAAATAGAACATATTTTAAGTAATTATTTTAAAAGTCTTAGTTCCATTCACCAATTAAAAACCCCAAAGAATGTGTAAGAGTTCAGCAAACTTTGTCAGATCTTTTCCGCATTTCCACAGCGTTTATATTTATATGGTTTTCCTCGACACATTGCGCAGACACACCAACAGTTAGATCCATCATTTATCATTTCGAAAACAAACAGCTGCAATTAGAGCGCCACACTTGCTGTTGCTGCTGCTGCTGCTGGTGGTGCTACTGTTTGGCGCTAATCACGCCCCACTTACGCCTCGAATTTAGATCCGATCCGATCGGATACGATTCCAATCCAATTCCACATCCACATCCACATCCCCTTCCAATGGCAACTCCCCAGACGCTGAGCCACCGCTCCACTATAACCCCGCTATAAAAGTTATCGGGCCATTTGTGGGCCGTTTCAGTTGTTCGACGTTCGCAGCAGCAGCAGCAGCAGCAGTAACTCTGCCACCGTTAGCACATCTCCCGCGCATTCGCATCACATCAAATCGGATCGGATAAATTATGTAAAATTTTGAAACGACTCGAGACAAAGACACACGCGCCCGCTAGCATCAATTAAATATATATAACCATAATCAGAACAATCACATCGGATCGTAATCTGCAACAATGCAGTCGAGTGTTTTTCACAAGCTTTTACTACTGCTGCCGCTCGCCTATCAGCATACATCAAATGGTAATTGAAAGCCCAGAACGCATTCCCACTGGGAACCAGCCACCAGGAACTGTGTGTGCGTGTGTGAGAAGGGAACTAATAAAGCCCAAAATTAATGCATCGGTTACTTAATAGTTAACACCCAGCGGGTCTGAACTCTTTCTCCCATTTTTGGCGATACATAATTAATCATTCTGCCAGACCTTGTTCGGCTCCCGCCAGAAATGAGAGAGTCGTCGTCGTCCGTCGATGATCGAAACAGAAGTGAATTTATTCACGGTCTTGGCTAATAGGATTACCGGACGGCCAGCTTAGCGTGGCTGAAAGAAAGTGAAAACGATTTCAGGCTTTGTCTTTGCTACAATTTCGAACTTGCAGATGCCGAGCCGGAGGTGACACATTGGAATTACGAGCTGCATGGCGAGAATTGGGGCGGCACCTGTGCCTCGGGAGTGAGACAGTCACCGCTTCAGTTAGCGGTTCAAAAAGTAAGTAAGACTTGTAGAGTTCTAAAATAAATGGTTAAAAAAGTTATCTAGAGCAAGATTTTGAGTAAATTTCAATAGTTCAAAATTTCTAGACTCCGAATAAATAAAAAAAAACAATTAACTTCAAAATATGTATCACCTTAATGTGTATTAATTAGGCGGGCAAAATATTCAGACCTAATTGGTATGCGCATTTATTAAGACCTTGTCTTGTATTTTGTTTATCAAAATCGCTTTGGCATTAGTCAAAATATGATGAAAACTTTTCCCACAAACCATTCTTTACTTAAGAATTTTTCCATAACAAATATCTCTAAAAACGAGGAAACATTTTAGAGGCTATATGTTTGTAATAATTTTTTACTATAGGGAAATTTTAAAGGCTCCCTATGACCACATAAATTATGTTGGGTAAGTTAAAAAAAAGTGGAATATGTAATTGGATTACAGCATTGTGATACCCAAATTTCGACGTTCGTTGGTTACCATCGAAACTTTTGACAGCTAATTTGATAAGCGAAACCGAGTTGTAGTACAAATTGCTCTCGAAATGAATGCCTATTTTACGCCACTTTTCACATTACAAGGGGTAATGATTGTAGAAATGATTGTAAAATGAAAGAGCTGGCCAATTTATTTCAATAACTTTTGCTTTCTGACAGTCGCTCATCGTGCCATTGCCCCGCATCTTCTTCGGAAACTATGACGTAAAGCTACGGGGACCGCTCACCCTGGAGAATAATGGACATTCAGGTAGGTCAGGTCTGGTCTTATATAATATCGAATATATGTGGGAAATCGTTAATTGCAGCTCACATGGATATACCAGCCACGACCAACGGCAAGAGACCATTCATTACCGGGGGCCTGCTCAAGGGTCGCTATGTGGCCGATGGCTTCCACTTCCATTGGGGATCCCCGAGTCAGCGGGGATCTGAGCACTCGATCAACAAGCAGCGGTTCGATATGGAGATGCACATTGTCCATTATAATGCCAAGTACTCGGATCTCAGTGAAGCAGTGAAGCACAAAGATGGTCTGGCCGTTATCGGAGTAATGTTTAGAATTGTCAAGGTAAGGAGGGTGTATCATATTAAGAGAAATTATTGAAGCACTAAAAAAATGTTCTAAAAATTATACCGAAAGCTTTTCACTTGGAAGCCATTTCAAATCTAACTTGACGTGATAAATCAGTTAAAAGCGCCCAAAATGAAAATGTAACTTAATCTTTCAAGGCAAAAAAAAATACGTGTCATTAAACCGAAAGTGTGTTAATTGTGTTTATTTTTCTCTGTTCATTTTTAAGAATAAAATTGTATATATAATGTTGTGAATCAATAGTATGTGATATGAGTACAAATTGGGTTAGCCCTAATGATAAAATTAACAATGGAATTTACCAACAGCTAGTCGTATTTAATTCGCAGTTAAAAATTCTCGAAATCTAGCTCAGTATCTTTATTATTAATTATTGTCTAACTATTTTTAATAGAAACCCGATAAGTATATTCTAATATATATTATTTTACACTCTTTAACAGAATCCCAAACGCATCTTTCCCGGCCTAAACAAAGTCCTGGCTGAGTTGCCAAAAATCATCAATTACAAAGACAAGGCTGTGATCTCCGGCAGCCTGAGCTTGGGTCAAATGCTGGGCGATTTGAGTACCCGTGACTTCTTCACCTATCGGGGATCACTGACCACGCCGGAGTGCCAGGAGGCAGTCACCTGGACCGTGTTCTCCCATATCCTGCCTATATCCTACTCATCAATTTCGAGGTTCTGGCGTTTGCGCGACTCTGAGGGTCACCGAATGATCAACAATTACAGGTTCACCCAGCCGCGAAATGGTCGACCAGTGTTCTATCGAACCGGTAAGGATCTGAGTGGGACCTTTCTGGGAAAGTGATGAAATTACTAAGTTGGTTATTAATTACCAACTGTAAATGATGTATTTATTTTAGTTAAGCAAACTGTTTTTATTGAATAAAATTTGTTTATTTAATATTAGAAAATAAGTAGGCTTTCATAATTAAATTGTTAGATATTCTATTGCATCTTAAGTTACTATTTTTACTAAAATTGATGCTAAAAGTAAGGGAATTGTGCAATAGCCGGGTCAAGAGCTAGCTTCGGTGGAAGCAGGTTACACCTGGTCTGTTTGTTGCAACAGGTGTTTAATTTTGAATTAGAACATCGTCACTGGGGAAGAGTTTTTCTTGATGAATAAAATTATGAATAATCAAATTATGAATATAAAAAAGCTAATAGTCTACGTCTAGTCTAGTTTTAAAAGCACAACATTTTTGAATCTTTTGATGGTTAGATTTTATTAGATACTACAAATTAATGTCTTATTAAATCAATTGCATTTTTTTTTTAATTCAAAAAAAGATATTTTTTCTTGGCCATTACTGCCCAATAAGCAATTGGTACCATCATCAAACTGTATAAACATTTATTTAAAAAGCTTTAAAGACTCGATATAAGGTTTAAATATTTATCGCTGTAGTAAAAACACAGTCAATGAAATTTCTAGGAAATGATACAAAATTCACTATTAAATAATATTATTGAATCTATTTTTTTTAACTTACTTTTTAGCTTTTAACAATACTTCTTTTTTTGTAAACAGAACTTCGCCGAATTACGTTTGCAGTTTTTGGTCAAAAACAGTGGCATTGTCTTTCATACTACAACTCTGTTTTTAGGTTTTTATAAGTGTTTACTTTATATAAATAAATAAAACAATAATTGTATTTATAATATAATCAAACTCTTCAAATAGTATTAAAAAATAATACCAATTAGTTTGCGAAGTAAGTGAAATTAAATTTCCTTAGGTCAACTATCTCCGAAATTAATATCTAAACCAAATTATTGTGCTCATAAAGGATTATAAAACACACATATTATACCTGCAAATGATTTAATCAGTAGTTTGAGAAATACATCATTTGTTACCCAAGTTCAGAAGGGGCAATGACTTGATTAAACTATAAAGCTATAAACTATATAAGCGCTTTATGAGTTTACCTTTAATCGAGACGAATTTCCAGGCAGCAGTGATAGAGTATAAAGTTATAACTTTTATTTTGATTTGATGAAATTTTGAACTTGAAAATGATATATAAAAGACCAGGGTTATGACATGAGGTTGTAAATGATAAAAATATGTTAACACAGCCTTGATTTTAGTGACATAATTATATATTATTTATAATAATGAATGTAATTCCTGCAATACCCATCTATAGGCAGTTCTCCAGAAATGGACAAACTGACCACTGATTGCGAATCACCAGCCATTGCAATAATTCAACGGATGATGCACCTCCTTAATTACTCCCTTAAAACTTGAATCAGAGCAATCAAAGCCTTATTTCTCTCTCTCTTGCTAGAATCTAAGAAATTCAACATTTGTAACCGCCTTTAGTAATTACGGACCTTCATCGTTTTGGCCAGAGTCAATTACCAAGGTGGTTTGGCAACCGTAAAAGCGTAAAGCGATTTGCAATTTCAATGTAAATTGTGCCCACAGGCACAGAGGGCTCAGCTGAGAAGTGATTAGAACCGATTGCTCTTATCTGACTCTTATGCACACCCACTTGGTGGAAATTATTGCACTTGCCAGGTTCTGCCAGGGTATAAATGGTCCTGCTCTGTTCGGAGCAAATCACAGTCTGGCTGCAATCTCCAAAGCGAGCGAAACCCAGAAGTACTTGCTAGAAATGTTCTCATCCAGTCTTTGGTTGCTGCTGACCGCCTTGGGGTGTGCTCTTGCTTTCATAGGTAAGTGGTCTAAGACTTTGTTAAGAGCTGAGTAATTTTTGAACTTTTTTTTCCAGAGATACCTGAGGAATACCTTGCAGATATCAAGGCCGATCAGGCGGATGAGATCGCAGCTGGTGAGTATAACTACGATAATCAAGGCGATGACTGGCAGGGAACTTGCGCCACTGGCGAGAAGCAGTCTCCCATAGATTTGATATTTTTGGATGTAAGTTTTCACAGGGAGTTCTAAGGGCTTATGAAATTATTAATTATTAATATTTACAGTCCAAAGTCAGTTCTATAAGTCGTCTGCGTTTCAACTACTATAATCAATCGCTGCGCACACCTTTGGTAATAACAAATAATGGACACACAGGTATATTATATTATTTGATGTGGTTGAATATAAGGAAAGGATCAACGATTCTTTGAATTTGTTTCTATTCATATTTATTTCGCATCATTATCTATCATTTTCCTAGCAAACATGGTTCTACCCGTTACCCGCGATGGCCATCGTCCCTATATAAATGGAGCCTTGCTGCCTGGGGACTTCGAGGTCCAGAGCGTGCACTTCCATTGGGGATCGCGGGATAGCAAGGGATCGGAGCATGCCATTAACTTTGAGCGCTTCGATGTGGAGATGCACATCGTCCACAAGAACACGCGCTACGAGACGATGTCCGAGGCCACCCAGAATTGGGATGGCCTGGCCGTTTTGGGGGTGATGTTCAAGTCGGTTAATCGGCTAACTACCCAGAACTATGGTCTCAACAAGATCTTCAATCAGCTGCCGCGTATTGTCCAGTATCAGTCGAATGCCACGATTACCGGCCAACTGAATGTGGGACAGCTTTTGGGTAATATAGTGACAGGGCAGTTCTACACATACAATGGTGAGTTAGGAGAAATATATCTATTAATTCTAAATTTAATGCATTCCTTTAAAGGATCCCTTACCACACCGGACTGTGCGGAGGCAGTGACTTGGACAGTCTTTGATGATGTTATCGAGTTCCCACATCGACAGATCGCAAAGCTCTGGAACCTAAGAGACTCGCGGAGAAAGCCATTGATAAATAACTATCGCAGCTTGCAGGATACCAATCCCGAAATTAGGGATGTGTATTATCGTGTTATACAAGACAGCATATAAAAAAGCATTTTCTAACATTTTGCTAATTTGAATCTATATTTGAATTTGAATCTTTATTTTTTGAAATACATTCATTTTCTAACTCCAGGAAGCATATGAGATTTTTCATTCAACGCACAACACCCTTATAAATTAAATTGAGCTCATTACTACAAATTACTGTTATTACGTAATGACAACATTTAATTGAAATATATATTTAATCAGTCTGAGGTTCGGTTTAGTTGAAAACAAGTAATTTAACTCCCATTTAAGTGAGTTCCGGTCAGAGTGATTTATATTTGTTTTTCTGATTATGAAGTGTAATTGTACAAATTGTTATCCAAGGTCATAAGAATATTATATAATCCCATTAGCCTTATATGTTTCCTTAAAAAGAGACGTAAAATATTCAAAAAGCTAATGTTTTATAGCAATAAGCTTATAACAAGGTGTTGGCTTTTGCCTAAAATTATGCAAAGCACTTTTCTTTCTTTGGTTTTGCATTGAGCGAAAGCCATAAATGTATCAAATATACCAAAGAAAGCTTGTTTAAGCATTATCCTTATGGTCCTTCGAATGTCAGAGTCTTCCACCTAGAAACTGAAAAACTTCTAAAGCTCCTTCAAGTGGCCAAGTCTCTTCTATTGATGGTCTTTAAAGCTTTTTTATCGAGTTCAAATTTTGGCGGCTAGCGACCCTATTTTTTCTTTAATTTCCCTAAATTATAAATTTCTAACAAAATAACATGAATTGTGTGCCTTTAAGCCAAAAGATGATGAAGTTTCCATAACACTCAGAAAGTCTCACTATTTCACATAATGTATTTTTACGGTTATTTACAATAAATTAATAATTTAAAAAGTTTATTGCTGCCAAATATTCAAACAAAAATGTGAAACAAATATCGAGAATCAACTTAACAAGTGTCCCTTTCGAGAGGGAATCCTCTTTCCCAATGTCAAAAGAGACTTCCGGCATAGAGCTGAGGCAAGGATACACTTGGCTTGAGCTTTTGTCTGGATATGACAGATTTAGTGCGCCATATATCCACGCAAAGAGATATGCCAAACTATTGGCACCGGAATTAACGCCGGAGGAGGAGGAGAAGCTACTACGCCTGGACCAAGGGGAAGCAAGGTGAGGTGGATGCGAAATAAAAGACAAATTACTCATACGCCGTGTGCAACGCATATGCACGCACAGGAGCTCCATAGACCATTTGCATTGCCATTTTCCCTGCCACTTCTGCTTATCCTTTTCTATCTGCCCCCCGCCGCTCCCATTGATGGTCGCTTTTCGCGTCTCGCTGCGCATTTCATTTTTCACATTTTTCATTTCCGTTTCCGTTCGTAGGTTGAAAAGGGAAGAAAATAACCTTCATACTGTTCCCAGATTTTTACCATCGCTTTGTGCGTTTACCTTAGTCGACTCTGCGCTCTCCTCCTTATTTTACCTGTTTATTTCTAGATTAATTTGGCTGCTGCCGTTCACCTGGAGCGCCATTTATCGCCAGAATCCTTTGTCGTATCCACCTCATCTAGTCGAAAATATGTCATTTCCGTCCGTGTCAATTTGTTCCAACAATCGCACATTCAAGCAAGTAATATTGGTCTCGACTTATTGTCTCCTATTCACTATCAGGCATGGCATTTTCCTATTAGATAGAGCCATTTTAAAGTATTTAATATATTGGGTTTTAATTTAAGTGAAATCGACTATATCATATAGCTGCCAAAGAAACGATCGCTAAATGTATGCCTATCTCTCTCTATTAACCTCTAAATGTAACTCCCTCTCTATCCCTCTCTGCGCATCTTTAGAGGTACCTCTTTCGCTCTACCACTCACTGCCTAGCTCTAGAGATCGGTAATTGTATGCCTATCTCTCTCTGTTAATCTCTAGATGTAATTCCCTCTCTATCCCTCTCTGAGCATCATTAGATGCACACTGCCTAGCTCTAGCTAGCTCTAGCTCTAGCTCTAGCTCTAGCTCTAGAAATGCCTCTTTCTCTCTCGCTCTCATATACTCTGTTCTCTATTCTCGGAGGCTATAATTAGATCCACAGGCTTCGCACTGACTTTAGTGAGTGCGTGGCCTTCCCACTGTTTACATCTAAAGTGAAAGTGTTAATGATTTGTGATTGCTCTCCGACCAAATAATATCAACTTATCAATGCAATACATTTGGATAATCAGGAAGAAGATTACTACGATGATATTATGATGATCCTAATTAAAGTCACCGAGAATAAAACTCCACACTGGAAGGAACTAAGCAATGGCGAAAAAGAAAAGCAGTGAGTCCTCTATTGCGGTAAGTCTTAAGCATGACAATTATATTATGTATATACATAGATTAGGACTAGGTTTATAATCAGCTGGGTGTATGCATTAACATTCAAATCAATTCCCTTATTGCCATTACTTAATTTTAATTGATAGTGATACAGAAATTTGTTGTGGGGATATCTACAAACGTATACTCAAAATTAACAACCAAAGTTAATTGTAAATTTATTAAATTATTATCTAATTTGAGATGAGGCCATTTTGCAATATTTTATATTTTCGGTTTTAATTATTAAAATCGGATGACTTTATTATATAGGTGCCAATGATAGGATCGTTAAATGTATGCCTATCTCTCTCTGTTAATCTCTAGAGGTAACTCTCTCTCTATCTCTCTCTACCATGCTTTAGATGCACGCTGCCTAGCTAGCACTAGCTCTAGCTCTAGAGATGCCTCTTTCTCTTTTGCTCTCGCTCTCACTTTCTCTTTTCTCGGAGACTATAAATAGGGGCACAAGCGGCGCACTGACTTTAGTAAGTGCGTGGCTTCTCCACTGTTTACATCTCTAGTGATAGTGTTAATGATAGTGACCCAACAATATTAACTGACCAATGGAATATATCTGGATAAACTGGATGAAGCTTCCTTTGATGACATCATGAAGATCTTAATTAAAGTCAACGAGAATATAACTCCACCCTAGGAGGAACTAAGCAATGGCGAAAAAGAATAGCAGTGAGTCCTCTATTGCGGTAAGTCTTAAGCATGACAATTATATTATGTATATACATAGATTAGGACTAGGTCTACAATCAGCTGGATGTATGCATTTACTTTCCAACTAATTCCCTTATTGCCGTGGATCCAATTACTTAACTCTCTCTCTCTATCCCTCTCTGTGCATCTTTAAATGCACATTGCCTAGGTCTAGCTCTTGGTCTAGCTCTAGCTCTAGCTCTAGCTCTAGCTCTAGCCTCTTTCTCTCTCGCTCTCACTGTCTCTTTTCTCGGAGACTATAGATAGGGGCACAAGCGGCGCTCTAACTTTAGTTAGTGCGTGGCCGTCCCACTGTTTACATCTCTAGTGATAGTGTTATTGATTTGTGAGTGCCCTTCGCCCCAAATAATATCAACTGATCAATGCAATACATCAGGATAATCAAGATAATCAGGAAGAATATTACTACGATGATATCATGAAGATCCTAATTAAAGTCACCATGAAAACTCCACACTGGAAGGGATTTAGCAATGAGGGTAAGTCTGAACCATGACAATTTTATTATTATGCATATACATAGATGCTATAGAATGGATCGGGCCTATGTCTAGTATCATTAGACTTCATTATAATTTAGTATGATATATATTATATTATATTATTATACCCTTGCAGGGTATTATAATTTCAGTCAAAACCTTGCAACGCAGTGAATGGGTAATTTCTTATATATTTTAATGATCAGCATCAACAGCCGAGTCCCTCTGTCTGTCCGTCCGTCCGGTTCCGAATCTGAAAAGGGTATACTGTAAGGGTATACAAACTTTGGTGCTCCGAAGTTAGCTTCCTGTCTTGTTTTATTTATCTCCAGGCACACCAATGGCTTTAAGAAATCGCAACCTGTTGTAAAGTCATTAGTAAAATATTTAATCAGCTTAAAGCATCGGAGTTCAAGAATCTAATCTAATCTCTATGGCCACCACCAAAACGTGTCCTACGCAGCTCATAATCCGGTGGAGTGGGAACAATGTTTCCTTTTTTCGGGGGTTAAGGACAACGACACAAGTTGTTCCTGCTGCTGTCGCCGCTGATGATGATGATGTTTCCGCTGGCTGACATTTAACGCGCATTTAACTAATTTCATTTTAAATTGTTGACAATTAAGGGAAATTGCCAAGACGAATCGGGAGCAGGACCAATGCCTATGGCTCTTGGTTCTACTTACTCGTACTCCTCAACCGCTTCCCCTGCTTAGAAAACACCACGTGCCATGTCGCAGTTAATTTGTTGGCAATAAGTTGGAGCACCAGGCCTAATTACAACAACACGCACGACATGACTGCGAAATTTTCATTAAAATCAGCCCGCACTCTGTGGAACAATGCCAGTGTTGGACCAGTTGCAATCGAGAAGGAACAGGAGCCTCCATGGAGTTCAGGAATACGAAGCGAGTGCCGGAGAGGCTGCCCCTTCGACTGGCGGTGGGTCGAGCCGCGTGGTGGATACCCAACCCCGAGAAAATAGTCATTCAACCTGCGACTGTGCCCACCGCCACTGCCGCGGAGGATGCGCGGAAACTGTCATTTGCCGCCGCTTTAAAGGATTTGCTGCAGAACCTGTCGTTTCATTGTTACGGCAAATTGGTGGAGCAGGGTCGGCGAATTCAGGAGCGGTAGGTGGGCCGGGCACATCCGGTGCCGGGGTCCTTTTCAATTAGCATTAGCCATTACCAAATCGGAGGTCGTATCCGTATCACCCGCAGCTTCTTCTGGTTCGTTTTCCACCTAACCGCCCTGAGCGTCCTAATTGCATTCCTCTGGGGCACCTACACCAATGAGCAGGATGCACTGGTGACCACCATGTACCACCCGATGTATCCCATCTGGAAGGTGGAGTTTCCTGCGATATCCGTGTGCAGTCTGAACCGTATATCACAGCGTGCGGCCTGGAGTTATGCCCATGATTTGTGGGTTCTGTCCTGTGTGTGATTCCGCAAATACTTTAAAGAGTACTGTTTTTTTTTGTTGTTAATAGAAGCAGCAAGGATCCCAAGGGGCATAATTCTAGTTTCTTTTACGCCCAACTAAAGGCTTTTATGTACATGTATTACGATCCCAATGACCTGCATGACATAGATAATGCCCTGCGCTTTCAGAGCTTCCTAGACAGATTCGATACCGGAGCCGAGGACCTATTTTTTAATACTAGAAAAAGGATGCATGCTTTGACGCCGAACTGCAGCGATATGTTTGTGAGCTGCAGGATAGCAGGAGTACTCTTCAATTGCAAGGATCAGTTCGAGGAGACGCTGACAAGCCATGGCTTCTGCTGCACTTTCAATTATGATGGAAGGTAAGTTGCTTACATATGTTATTTGAGATGAAACGATATATCTAAAAATATATTTACTAATTTAAAGCGTGCAGACACATAAATAATATTTAAATTATTTCCCGAATAGGTACATCAATAAAAGGGACTTTCGTCAGCGCTACTTTGGACCTGACATGGGCTTGGTTCTGACTCTAAGGACTCAGCCCAGTGATAATTTCTACAAGATCAATGGACACAATGGATTTCTGGTGAGATCTCGAACAAATACTCAAAAAGTTTGCAGCACAGTGAAGCAAGGATATTCCAGATCTCCATTTATGAGCCGCACAGCTATCCCGATCCCTTTTCTGGCGGAGTCGCAGAACGCGTGGCCGAGGCGGGAGTTAACACCCTGCTGCCAGTTCGGGCCAAAATATTCGAGACTCTGCCGGAGGCGCGTAGCATGAGTAAATCTGTGGTGAGTTATAAATAGCCTGTTAAATAGTGAAAAATAACTAAGTAAACCTTAAATCCTAAAATATCTTTAAACTATAAGAAGTGTTATTTGTTTATCTAAAATTTCTGGAAACCAGCGCAAGTGCTTGTTCGAAAACGAGATGCCTTGGATTTTCGCTCGGCATTACACCTTCAGCAAGTGCATCTCTGCCTGCCGGGCCCAGAGCATGGTCAGCCTCTGCGAGTGTGTGCCCTTCAGCCTGCCGCACAGGTACATCGATGGGAACGAGAAACGCATCTACTGCACGCTGCAGCACCTGGCCTGTCTCCGGCGCTACCAGTGTGAGTCCTGGATTGGAGTTAATAGCATATTCATGGGAATAAATGTCTCTTCTGTTCCTCTGTCTCCAACTTCCTGCTCACTCCATTCCCTGTCCAGTCAAGTGGCTGAATGTCATCACCAGTCGCGAAAATGTGACGGGGCTGGAGCACGAGCTGCAGGATGCCCTCTTCTGTCCGCTGTGCCTGGCCAGCTGCACGGAGACCCGTTACAGCGTGCGGGGAGCCATGACCCTGGGCCTACCGCCCACCAGCCCGGCCAGGAGTGTACCGTAAGTCCACCGGAACGGCGGATTCATTGCGGTGGAAATGGCGATTCGCTCACTGCTTTAATTTGCCTTCCATGAACGGCTTTCTTTTCAATTTCCATATGGAGTCGGTCCCGGACTATGGGATGGGTTCCTCCTGTATTGCCAATTCAGCCTTTTTATTGATTGTTTATGGGGGAAATTTTTGCTTAAAGAAATGAGTGTAAGGAAACTGGCAGGCTTCGAAATCGCAGTGGAATATTTTTGAGACTTTTCTGAATGTAAATTAATTGTTTATTTCTTTCAGGAAAGCATCGGTTTCAGTTGGTTTATTTATATTTTTTATTTGGTAACATTTTTAAAAGTATAATGATATATTTAAAGATATGGATATTTTATTTCATATTTCGATAAAACTTTGGCGCTGAATACCGGCATCACTGGCTTTCCACTCCCATGACATCGTAAAAGATTTTCATTTTGCAGGCGAAGCAGTCCCGGACCGCGTGCCAATAACAGTTACGGCCCCGGCTCCAGTTCCGGATCCGGCTGGGACTCATCCTCCGCCACCGAGCTGGCCGTGGTTCGTATTTATTTTGCCGAAACGCACATTCAATACTTTCGCCAGATTATTAAGAGCGCCTGGTACGAGACCTTCAGTGAGTAGTATCTGGGGATGGAACCCCTCGCTACAATTTTGCATACCTCACCCACCATTATGCCCCCGTGCCAGGTACAATTGGCAACATCTGTGGCATTATAGCGGGCTTCTCGCTGATTGGCATCTGCGAGCTGTTGTTTTTCCTAGCCAAACAATTATGGCAGGCATGCCGGGCGGAGCTAAGGGCCGAGTTCGCCCACATTCAGGCGAGGAGCCAGAAGAAGGACCACTCCCAGGCTCACATCCGGAGGGATACCAGGCCCCGTGCCGAGGCAGCGGAACCGGAAATGGAAGCGGGTCGCCCGATGAGGTTGTTTATACTGCCGTAATTGAGCGCGATGCATCGTTAATTTTAAAGCTCACTGATTTTTATGCACATACCCGACAGTGGAGTCCAACTCAAGTGCACTTACTTTGCATTGTCACATAAAAATAAACAGACCTCACGTACGACTGCCAATTGGCGATGGGGGGAATGGCCAAGGTCCAAGAAGCCGGGCAGCTGGAGTTGCCAAAAAAGGCCCAGACGGTGACATTAGCGCCAACAGTTGCCCATCCGGGGGTCACTCGAGCCGCCATACGGACCACAGTTCCCGGAACACTTGCAATCAGCATTATCTTTTATTTGTCGTATGCAGAGTTGGCAAAAAAATGGGGGAACACCCACAAGCAAACAAACTGCGGCCAGCTGCTCGAAACTGAAATCAATGCGGAAAAATTGAGTCTAAACTCGACGGGGGAAACACCAGCTTGACGGCGCCCTTCGCCATTGTTTTGCGACAATTACAATTTCAATTATTCTTCTCGAATTTCTTTTATCTGCCGAGTAATTTATTGCCAGCTCAAGAAGTCGGCGAACCGGGAGCATAAGCAAATTTCTATTTGCTTAAACAGTTGCCTGAATAATTCGAATACACCGAACAACGTATATTTTAATGGAGTTCGCTTTTAGTTCAAATAATTCCAGGACTTTCCTCTCAAACAGAAAAAATATAGAGCGGAGAAATTAATAATAGAATTGCATTAAGTTAGAAATAAATATTTAAAAAATAAGTATATAGATTTATATATAACATTACCCCAAAAACAGATCAGTTTTTAAAATAATTTTTTAAGTAAATAATTCGTAAAAGCTTTTAATGTTTCCCTGTGTGCTAGGCTTTACCCCAGTGAAATCTTTGATGGGTTTTAACTTCTGCCAATTCTTTTCCACAAAACCATCAATATACAAATTCATACACCTCCACCTTCACAAACACACACAAATAAACAAACACACCCAGGCAAACAGAGCATCAGACTTGCCCGTGCATGTTTGGAAATTTGTAGAGAAATTGAAATGATTTCCCATTGAATTCTGTACGGCAGTTGTTGGCTTTGCCAAGCATAAAACTGCCTAAAAATTGCAAAAAATTTAAATGAACGCACTCCATCGAGAGAGAAAACAGCCGAATGGAAAGCATTGTTTAACCAAGGAGGGATGTGGGTGCAGGCTAGGCTTTTGCCCAAAGAGTGAAGGAAGTTTCTAGAGTGGAGAATGTCTATGGGCAGGACGACTACTGAGCTTCGCTTTGGCAGCACCGGCTTCGTTCCGTATTATCGCACAATACAATATGTATATTGGATTATTTCGTTTGTGCGAGCTGGCCAGGGAAACCTGGCTTCTGGTCCTTCCTCCGTTCCCGGTGGGCGGGCGTTATCCTCCCTCAGGGAGACCTCGCTTCGCTATCAGCTTGTACTGAATTTCAACCAATAACACAAAATATGCGAACGAAAATCAAAAATACTCGTACTTCAATGATTTTATTTCGATCCCCATCACTCCATCACATTTTTGCACCTTCCTTCGGCCCAAGGGGAGTTGAAGTTTTTAATTGAATTCGGTATGGAGAGCGGAGTTATGGTGCTTCAGTGTTTTTTGTAAGTTTTATGCCAAGTAACTGCATCAAAAGTGCAAAAAGTTGAAATTGAATGAGCCCAGAGGCAGGGTAGGGTAGGGTAGGACAGGTGAGTTGAACGATTAGGGGAGTGGACTCCGAGTAAGGAAATTACGGAGAGTGCGTTAAGTTTATTAAAAGCATTAAGGATACGTTAATGAAATTTGAAGAGCTATTACAGGTACCTGCACCGAAGGTATATAAAGGAATGGTAATTGAAACTCATATATATATATATATATATATCTACTCCATATACTATATGTATTTCATAGACACATTTTCCATTCATCAAAATATATGCAGTAAACGTAGCATTAGCCTTGTGGCGAATGAAAAGCTGCTTCTGCAGATGGCGAAATGTTTTCTATAAAATCCATATATATCCCTAGTGCATAATCCATGAGCCCTACATTCCCCCAGCCCCCTTCAGTCTACTTACACTTTTACCATTTTCGACACATAAATAAAGCTAAACATCCTTTGTGGCCGTATGGGGTTAAGCTAAGAGGATAACCCCTCGACGAAAGCCAATGAGCGGAGGTCCCTTGCTTGCTAGCTTCCTTCCTTCCATGGCGGAATGGTGCCCAAAATCCGGCAACCCACTTCCCGCTCCCGCTCTTATATATCCTCGTTTTGGTCCTAGCTTCCTCTTGCGTTGCCCGTTTTTAAGCACTGCCAGAGATGTCAAGCTCTCTCCTCGGCCGTTTAAGCTTTCAATTTCGCTGATGCTGTTGTGCGGTGGATGTGTGTGTGGGTGCACGATAGACGCCAGTGAAATAGTTACAAAAAATTATTAGGAGATATATTTTATAGCTTATTATTAAGATTTAGGTGTAAAAAAATATTCTAAAAATGATAAATTAGAAGGAAACCAAACCATATTTAGAAAGTACTGAAACCTATATTTTGGTAGCCTCAGGGAACCTGTCACAAATCATTAATATGCGATTCAATTTCAAATTGTACGCTATTTTTAAGCCACACAATGTCCTACTTATCTGATCGTAGTTTGGGTGTGGCTTGAATTATTAAGGACGCGAGTGTTAGCGGGCTGCTCTAACTCGGCTTTTTCTAGCGTTTCGCGTGGTACAAGTGCGTGTGCCCGTGTATGTGTGTTAGCCAGTATTTATTTTTCCGTCTACACGGTGTCTGCAGCTCCTGCGACGCTGCCATGAATAAACATGCAAACAAATTACAGCACTCGACAAAACCCAAACAAAGGCAGGGACCGTGCCTCAACATTTTTAGCACCTGCGCGCAAGGTTTTTTGTGTTCGTAGCCAACGAACAATGAAATGTAGGCTAAGAATTTAATGGCAATTTTTTTTTAAATATGTATTATTAAACACCAGTGACCGCTTAGCTGGGTGTAATCTCCTTTAACACAGAAGCTGCACATGCTCCATTGCATTTCTGGGCACTTCCAATGATCGCTTGAATGGCTGACTCAGTCGCTGTAATTCAGTGCCCATGGCATCACTTTACGCCAATAGGAAAAGCTCACTCAAGCATTTTCCAACAGCTGGACACAGTGGTCTATATGCCAGAGATTTACGTATCTTACTTCTTAGGTGGGATAATAATAAATAAAAACTCCAGTAAATCACTTGGATCGACGTATAACGAGTTTGATAAAAATAACGATAGCTTAGATATAGAAAATTTTCAAATATTGAAAAATATCAAAATTTTATTTATCGCAAGGTTACAATATCGATTTATCGACTTTTTGTTGATAATCGATGCAATGTCGATATATTGATATATATTCTTAATCAGCTTTTAGTACAGTCATAGGATAAAATTCTTTTCAAACCACTGTGCCTTGTCCTGGCCGTAGAAAGAAGCTGGAATTGTAAATTCGGGCCTGTCAAAAATATTTGAAATGGTCTTAATGCCGTATAAGTCTCCCGCCCCAGTAGTACTTTCACTCCCACCCACTCGACTAGACATCAATCAACACCTTCGACAATTTGATTGACAGCGGCAGAACGGCAGCAGGGAAAATAAATCTGTCATTTGCATTTCAAGTTTTGTTAGAAATCAATATGAATATAGTACTTGAAAATCGTTCTGGCTGTCGTTTCTGTTTGCTTTTACATTTGTTGTTGCTATTATTGTTATTGTTGCTGGCAAAGTCAATTTGTCAAAAACACAACCGCCCACAGCAGATGCTTGTCAAAGCTTTTCATTTCGTTTCGTTGCATTTTCCGTTCCCACATCGGTCACAGGAAAAATTAACAAACAGCATAAAAGGGGAAATCCCTCAATGTCTTCTTTTTATTGGTCTGAACTGCAGCTTAAAAACAGATTTTACTCGTACCCTGCCCATACATATGGATGTACTGTATATGATTTAAATGTATATATTAAAACCGCATATTTAATTATAGTAATATGAAATAAATGATTGGGAAATAAATTACGTTATGGGGCTGGTCACCATACCTTAATGGAATATGTCGACAAAATATTGGTTCACGGTTTGGCTTTAATGTTAACACAAGTCTCACTCCCTCACTCACTCACTGCCTTTCCGCCGATTTATTCGCCAGACTGTTTGTTTAAATCCACATGGAGGCATATTTGTTGTGATGGTTAAACGCTTTTGCGATTCTTTTATCTTTGCGCGACGGAACCTGGCCGGTTAATTATTTTAAGCTTCTTCATTACAGTGTCTGTTAGCCCTGAATGGAAGACCACGGTCATAGTAAGTTATGCAGTCGGAGGGGATCGGATGGGTGCACTTTATCTGTTGGTACGCGGATTCAATAATCCTGGCTCAGTATAATTCTTTGCAATGAATTTGCTTCTACCCAAAATATGTATGCTTAATTAATTAATGAGACATTTGCAATTAGGGTTTTTAAAAGCGTTTCGTGCGAGTTTGTAATAATAACATACAAAACGGATATTTTGCTTGATATTCTACCACACAGAAGTTACGATCACACCTTCCTTTTATTCTGGTCAATATAAATCAAATTCATTAAAATATTTCTTCTGATTTAAAATTACTACAATTGCAGGATCATAGGACCTTTACTATCTCGTCAAATTTGAAAACATTTTTTTTCCTGAAAGGCCAGAATTTTTAGCATGCTTTGGACTTTGTGTCATTTTCCAGAATTACATCTAAATTGAAATTTATCGAAACACATACAGCGACACAGACAGTTTAAAATTAAATGGAAAAAATATCATTCGTGTTTATTGTTATTGGTGTCTTTTTGAGTGTAAGTTAAGATTAATAATTTATTGTATTATAGAATATATTTCCTATTACTTAATATGCAGGCCAGTCATTTGTTTGTTTTGACACTTCCTATAAAGTACCATGAAAGCAACGCAGAGAAAGAAACACCTTCTGAACCTTTGACGCTCGAGGCCAGAGTCGGGTTGGTGATGTTCCCGAAGTCCTCGAAAGGTGAAAGTAAAAACCTGCATCCCATTTGGAAAAAGAGCAAAATTAATCTCTTTCCCAATCGTACGATACGAAATGAATCCGATGATCAAAGTACCCGTGCTTCTGGTCTTGCTAACAGTAAGGCGACGGAGATGACCATATATATGCCGGAATTAGGAACGGATAAATTTGGAAATGTTGCGATCGATAAGTGGTTTGCTACAAATGAAGATCCACCTGAGTATAGGCGCGATAAGGCGTACAGCCGTGGCAATCCCTCAATTGTACAGTTTCGCGCCCCAGAGGGCCAGAGAGCGTATACCCCCAATCTTCTAATGGGCTCCACAGTCTGCCTGGGAAAGTCCACAGTCTATAACGTCCCGAACGTCTATAACTATCTAAAGCCGCACATTTTCAGCAGAGCATTTAAACAACGTGCGGTGTGGATGGACCTTCGGGAGGAAATCTATACGGCTGGAAATTCGCAGGAGTGTCACCAGGCAAATATGACAGATTGGTGGGTGTATGTAGATTGTGCCATAAGGCGGAACATGCGAATGGAATACCTAGTTCCCAGGTACCCACTACACCAAGTGGGCTACTATTTCCATTTCAAATACAATTACCCACTAGTAGCTACAGATTATTAAAGGCGGAACATGCGAATGAAATTGTTCCCAGGTACCCACTACACCAAGTGGGTTACTATTTCCACCAGAGCCCTAAATTTAAACATATATATATGTACGCAAGATTTGTAATTCAAGGACAGCACTGGTGGCCCAAAGTTGCCATCCATTCTCTATTGTTAATGCACTCCAAAAAAGCAAGTTCCGGCGGGAAAACCAACAACAACCAACCTATTTATAATTATAAGAACACACCCAAGAGACGAATCTTCTGGGCGAGGATGATAAACCAAAAACATGGCTAAGTCGCCGCATATTTTTCATTTTTATTTCGGAGTGAAGGAAGTGAAAAAAAGCAGCAATATCAAGATAATTTAATGCCTTTAAAACAGCGAAATGCCGTTAAAATGCCAACAAGAAAATCGTTTTCCGTAGGATTCGCCGCGCGGCTTTTCTTTCCCCCGGTGTTGTCTGTTATTATCCCGTTGTCGCCTGACAAATAAACACATACATCGAGAAGTCCGCCCTCTAAGGGAGTGCAACAACAGCAAGAGCATTAAATTAAATACATAAATCATAATTTTTTTGTTGTTCGTTGCCTGCCGACAGGACGGCGATAAGGTGAGAGGGAGTTTTATTTTTGGGAAGAGTGTTTTTTGGGGGATATAAATTCGAATGAATCTTAAAGGAGGCGCCCTCAGAGAAAATGCAAGCAAATAATGTAATATTCGCCTTTTTTTTCCATTTAGTTGTAATTAAAACTGTCTAGCAGCTGCAGACATTGTTTATCATTTTGTTTATGGTTCCGTTTTGTTTTTTTTGGCGAGGTCATTGCTCTTTGGAATTAACGAGAACATTAAAGAAGTTAATGGTAAAATCAAACTAAATGTTACTCGATGATATTTATTGATTTTCCCTCGGCTAATGAGTAATCTGTTAACTCATTTTTAGTCTCGTCAATAATACCCACCAAATAATTAATAGACGCGAGAGCTTGCCCACACTTTAGGCATTAACACTTATCCGACAATATATCTGCATAATTAATTGTTAATGACGATATGGCGGAATTAACCAGCTTTCGCGTGGGCTCTGGCACTTATTTGCACACAGATTTAAAATTAATTTCGTATTATTGCCAAATCAACTGTAAAGGCGATAAATTAGTAGTTTAAATAAATCAAACTGCACAAAAAAATAGTATATAGACAAATTAATGGGCGTCGCTCAATTGATTATCAAATGAACTGAGCAAAGTGAAGTGAACAGTGATACCCTTTAAGAACTCCTTTAAAATACCGACTCTCGTCAAAATCTCAAGGGAATTAAATATGAAGGCCCACGAAAGGATTTATAGGTTATCCTGGGAAATCGAAGCTGCCGAGGCTAAGGACAAAAGTGGTGCCCTAAATAAATTCACAAATCGGTTTAGCCCAAAGTTTCTGGCTGGGCGGCTTTCATGAAGAGAAAACTGTTTGTCTTTTTTACGATCCCGGTTTTGTTAATGGAAAAAGAGACTCCCTGAAAGGGCGTTTAAAGTGCCTACTCCTACACTCTCAACCGTCGTCAGGTTAACTAAGCAGCTTGGCATAAATTTGTACTTGGCTTTCAAATATTTGCCTCGCATTTAATTTTGATGAACAAATTTGTGTAATACTTTCTGAGTCTCTTGGTTGCGGTTTCTCAGTTTTGTTGTCACTTTTAATTGTTGCATATTTGATGTCCACACCGTAGCTCATTACGGGCCGAGTTTTACGGCATTTTCACGACGCTGCCGCCCATCAAATTTCCCTAACGCTTCCGTTGCATATTTTAGTTAACATTTTGCTTGTTTAATGCCCAAGATTTCAGTTCCCCCTTTTCCGTGATTTCGTATTTTACAGGTTTGTTGTTTGTTGTTTGTCGTTTTTTTTTCCTTAAACAATCTCCATTAGAGCGGTCCGCGGCTGCACATAATTTCTATGTGCAGTGCTGTAAAAGTTGCATAAAATAAATAAGCACCGAAAAACCTGCAATAATAATAAAAATAATAATTTGCCTTGCCCACGCAATGACCAAGGCTCCGCCGAGGGTAGCAATGGCACTCACAATCACATTTCCAGCTCGGAATTTTCCTCCTTTTCCCACTGCATTGCGCTTTTCTGCTTCATTTTAAACGATGATATTTAAATTTCCATTAAAGCACTTGCCGCGGTCATCAATAAACGTGGCCGACTGAGGGGCAACGGACTGCGTAGTTCTGTTTTTCTTGTTTTTTATATTTTTCAACCAAAGTCAAGCATACTCTGCGGTGGCTACCCTCATTTCCCTCATCCATTTTTCATTTCCCACTTTCCGCGTAGCTATGGCAAAAGTAGGTGGGTGGTGGATCCAAATATTTACAGTGCACAACTTTCGCAAGTATATATGTATGTTTAATACGTCTGTATTGGCCAGAGATGCACAATTATGCTGGAAACCCTAATCGGTATATTCTTTAATTTAAATACAAATTGGTTTGTTGTCCGATCTGGGGAAAAAGTTTAAGTTCAAGGCCAGGACTTGTGGCCCAAAGTTGGCCCATTTTAAAATTAAATATATTAAAGAATACAAAGTATGCATCACTATAATTAATATGTTTGTGAAGCATTAATTCCCGCAATGACGAGTGCCACACATTTGTATTACTGGCTTCTGTGTGTGCGCTATATATTCCTGTATGTAGTACGTATGTATATTTTATTTTTTCGCACAGTTTTCCCATTTAAGCAACTGGCCAGGCCGCAAATATTTGCACTTTAAAATGAATTTCACGCAAAGGCGGTTGCCTGCTGCCGGCCTAAAAAGGTTGCTGTTGTTGTTACAGCAGCCAATGAGGAGTCGCAACCTGCGGCAAAAAACATAGACGCACTCGGCCGACGTTCAATTCGATCCATGGCAAAATAATTATATAATGTTGCCAGCTGGAAATATATTTATGAGCCAGGAGGAGCCACTGTGGCCACTGGGGCCACTTGGCATTTCATTGTTGACTCTCTAATTCCCAGATACGTGGGACCCCAGGGCCAAGGGTAAAAGATAATGATTACTCTTGGCCCATCCGTGGCAGGCTTAATAATAATGATAATGTGTCATAAGGCAATTATTCAGTTGCAAAAGTTGGCTGAAGGGCAGCGCCCGAACCGCATAAAGCATAAATAAATATCCTGCAGTTATTTGGAGTGTGTGTTGACAGCAAAATTGATTGCAATTAATGGGGGTCCTAGGCGATACACCATACTCCACACTCCACACTCCACACTATGTATGCACGCTTCCAGCTCTAGTTTCAGCACCAGCATCAGCTCCAGCTTCAGATCCAGCTCCAGCTCCAGCTCCTCTTGGCCTGAAGTGCAACAGTTTGCGCCTGAGTGCCTCCGCTCAAAAGATGTTGACGGACAAAGCAAACAGCTATTGAAACTGAACTGTAACTGAAACAGAACGGCCAAGACAGGCCCCAGTGAAGTGAAGTCGAGTCAAGACGTCTTGAGATGTCTTTGCATGGCTTATCAATTAGGCAAATTAGTTGTTTATGCCTGAAACGCACATCTGCGGCTAAGAATGCCAAGGCTCTGAAATACTAAGTTGTTTAAATACAGACAACCGGACCTAGAGACGCTAAGGAAACATTTGAATATCAATTAGAGCCTGATCCTGAGATCTCCTGAAAAACGCACAGAAAGAAATACGGCAAAGCTAAGTATATAACTTTAAACAAAACGCAACTATCAAATTGAAAAGTGACAAGCAGCTTGTGTTTATTGCCTTTTTACTGTTCATTAATGCTCTAAACTTTTATTTGCATATAAGATAGCAATATATTTTTGCCAATATAATGAATCTGGTGGGGCTTACATCAAGATCAAGTTTGTTAGGTTGTTCAGTCTTTTAAGTGTTTTGCGGTTTAGAAAACTATAGAAAACGAACCAAATAAATGTATAAATAACTATTTCAGGAAAGATAATTATATGCAGAATAAAGTTCTTTAATAATATATTTTACAATGTTTCAAGGTAATACAATACAATATTTAATTAAAAACTCATAGAGAGTAAACAAGTTATTAAGAAAAACCACAAATATCGATGAGTCTTACATTTCTCCGTGTGCATTAAAGCCAATTTGGCTGTGTCAATAGAGGGAAAGGACATGAAAGAATGCCTTTGCCTCAGCCAGTCCCCAGGGACTCCACTCGGAACTCGACTCGGAACTCGACTCGGAACTGGGACTACGACCCGGCAAGCATGTAAATATTCAAATCAAAAGCGCAATTGAATGTGCGAGTAAATGTCATCGTATCTCGCATTCAAATCTTTGATTGCGAGCCATTCAGGACGGCAGGTTTATTGCACTACACTTGGCACTCAGCCAGACGAGTGGCGGAGAATCGAGTCGCCGGGCAATCCGATCCCATTCACCTGCTGCATCTCCAGTTCTCCGGCTCTCTCCGGGAATTGACACAGAATAGCTGCCAAATGCCAAATGCCAAATGCCATAGCACAAAGCGAAATAAGGAAGTGTTTAAATAAAAATGCAAAGGACGAGGAAAAGAAGAACTAGGACTGTATACCGGGGCAGATCTCGCGGGTATTTGTATATATATAGAGTATGTATGTTGTGTGTAGCCACCACATTGTGGCCATGTAGGGTAGTAGTGGTTGTTGCAACAGGAAGTTGGCACAGGCAGCATGGAGTGGCATTGATCTTAGCATTGGACACGGCTGAATGCTAAATGCTAAACGCTGAATGCCAAAGCCCGATGCCCGAAGCCCAACCAAGGCTGAGGTGGAGGTTGAGGCAGAGTCGCCTGCAGGTCAGTCATACTTAATTCCAAGTGGGTTTCGAGTTGCCAACTTGATATTGAATCGTGGAAGGGCTTTAGCTTCGAGTGGCGGCTAGTTCGTTGAACCAGGGCCCTCGAGTGGAGGGTCTGCTCTCGCTCAAGTATTTAATGGGGCACTGGGATTAAGCCCAAGTGCGGAAACGAGGGTTTCACTTAAGCCGTAACTGGACTTTCCACAGATTACATACTGAAGATGTATTCGCTCAGAAATTATTCTTTATTTACTTGAAAATCGTGTTATTTAATTGGAATTCGATCAACAGAACATATGAAAATAAACATCACAAAGTAGTCACAGCTTTCCCTTGTATTGACCTTAAAGACCCTCTCGTCTTGGTCTTTTGATCAGAGCAATCATAGGCCTTATGCTTACTCAATCAATTAGCACCACATTGCGTATGATTGATTTAGTGCTGGGCTTTATTTATGGCGGCTAAAGGTTCGTTTATCGATGATGCTTTCGTTTGTATTTACGGCCATGTTTGCTAGGCAGTTTCCGTTGAAGGGAGTGACTTGCAATAGCTAATAAATATTTGTGCAACGTTGCGTATGAATAATGTGCGACGCAGTCGCCGTGTGTGTTTGGGCATAAATTAAATGCCAACCAATGCAAATAACAGAATAGCAACCGATGATGGTTGTTTGAATTGCGTTTAAATTCATTAAAATTTAATACGTTTTGAAAATTAATTAAAAAGCCACTCAAAGTGTCAGCTTGCTTTTGCCCCGGGCCATTGATTTGTCCATTCGATTATGGCTAGTTAGGCAAAAAGGGCAATTAAAACCTGAACAAGCCACGCCAATGGCAATTAAAAGTGCATAATAATTTCCATTTTTTTAGCTTCAGTTATATTTTTTTTAGGGCAAAAAAAGTAAAGATTATGAAACGTGAGCACAAAAGGTTGTCGGGTACTCTTTATTTCCATTGTCATCTGGCACATGCCATGGGGAAATTAAAAGGCACCACCAGACTGGGGGGCGTGGCCACAACAAGACAACCGCATGCTGGTGTCTAAAAGTATCTTCCTTGGATTCCCGGATCCCTGTTTCCAGTATCCCCAGACCAGAGAGCTTGAATGTCGTTAAACACGTACCCAGCGAGATGACTTCACCGGCATTGGCATTAAGTCGTCCGCTGGAGTGCCAGCGGATATGTGTGTGCCTGCGGATATGTGTGTGTCTTTGACGTTCCACTCGAGGTGTCTTTAAATGCGACGAAATCTTTATGGAGTCGCCTATGTGGCAGCATCTTCTTGGAGCATCTTTAGAGTTGGCTTATGGGATTGTGTGCGCATCATCTCCGACGTATCTGTGATGCGTAACGCTGCCTGGATGCTTTTAATGTTGCACAAAAGAGGTTTTTTGTACTTTACAGTGCTCTATGCAAGTCGAAAATGTTGGCAGCTCAACTGTGTATTTGTGTACAATGAAAGGGCAGGAAGACGGATACTTTCACTTATGGAACTTTTAATATTAATTTGTATCCTTCCAGTTCTTTATTTAAGTCTTTAAAACTAAATTTAAGGTAATTTTAAAGTGTGGTTTGTTTTCTTAATATTTCTTTAATATTTCGCAACATTTTTTCCCTGCAGAGTATTCAATATTCTGTGGAAGAAAAGGCTACTGTGGCCCAGAGCTTTTGTGTATGCATTTATACATTTATGCTAATCGCGTTGGTGCGTCGTAATGCCGCTACTTTAAGTCTTTTGGCTTTTAAAGTCCGCAACGCAGCTGCCAATCCCAATCCCAATCCCAGTCCCAGGCCCAATCGCAATTCCCATTCCCGTCTCAGTCACGCAGTCCCCAATCTCAATTCCTGGCTTGTGTTACATTTGGGAATCAGGATGGAGAACCGAGAAGCTGAACTGGTAGCCCACCTATGTCCGCGGTGCATTTTCTCAGCATCCTTTCATAACACCATGCTCAGAGACTCAGCTGCTGGCTTAGCTTCCTTGTTGGCGGCTCTTACAATGCGCTTTGTGTTCGACTTGTTTGAAAAACTATTTTACATTTAAGCGCGAAATTCCACACTATGAATGAATTTTTCATGAGTCCACGGACAGGGGCACTTGACTCGCCTCGTTCCTCGTTCCTCGTCCAGATCCTGCTTCTGGTCCTGGTCCTCGTCCTCCTTATAGCCCTACATCATTATCATCATCGGTTTTGGCCTTCTGGGAGCTGTTCTAGTCCACAGCCGAGCCCGAGCCCTTTGGTCAGCTGGCTGGCATTTTAATTGAATTGATTATTTCAATTGTCGGGTGTGATGTTGATGTTTGTTCTCCCATTCCCCACTTGGGTTAGCTTTACTTTAGTCTGGCTTAGTGGAGTTTGGGCACGTAGAAATAATAATGATTTGGCTCTAACTCTGAAGTTAGACAAAGCTGGGCTTAGGGAGGATACAAGCATTATAAAGTTTTTAATTTTGTATTAATATTGAAGGAAAAAATGTTGTTTGCTTTAATATATGCATCTATATTGATTGGGAAATTCCATATTAGTATCTATGTCTATCGTCTGATCGAACTGTACTTCATTATATATGTTATTTAAATTCCTTTCTCTGAGGGACTCTTCTAAATCTGAAAAACATATAAGATAGTTGCTATAATTTATAAATGGCATTCATATTTCTACATTGCAAGCGATACTTTTGTATCGTTTGTCAAATTTCTCTTCCCTAATATATATCCCTCGCTCCAGACTTTAGCCCCTTTGCATGTGATTCGTATTCGGAGCCCCGAGCTAAGTTGTGTTTTATCTGCTGCAATTTAACCCAAATTCCGACGCTTGGAAATTGCATTTGGAGCAACGCGTTTAGGTTGCCAAAGTGCAGCCAACAATGTAGGCGTGTCCAGGTAAAGAAAGGCCAAAAATGGCAGGGAACAGGGCCCAGGAGAAAAACAACTAGAACCCGAAGAAGAGGACCCACCACCACTAGAAATGAACAAGACCAAGACCAAGTCCAAGTCCAAGTCTAAGTCTCAGTCCAAATAAGCTCGAGGCGCAACTATGCAAATTGTTTGTAATTTGGTTCTGGTTTCCATTTTAGTCCCGGCCCTTTCAGAGCTTTCTTTTGGCCGACAGACCGACCGGTAAGTGCTTTTGGCATTCTAACAAAATGATTATTGATCACTTAATAAGAATTTTTCATACAATGGCGCCACAGAAAAAGAGACCCCGGCAAAGCTGGTCTTTGTCTGTGCCAAGGACCTTGGCTCCCTCCAGTCACAAAGGCACTTTTAATGAGCTGCCCACGCAACGGTGCACTTTAATGCAAAATAAATAAAGCTGGCAAATTGACAGGGTGAATCGAGTTGGGGACATGTCAAAGCGAAAGTATCCATTACTCGCCTGCCAGTTCCGAGTTGCAATTTCGTGAATGCACCTTAAGAAATGGTATGTGAACTGTGAAAGGGGACTTATGAAAAGATAATAAGTATATATTTATAGTTCCTTCTAAACTTAACTCTGATTTGTTAAGATGAAAAAGAAATAAGTGTTTACTTTATCATTAAGCTTTTATTGTATTTGTTTATACCTAATGCATGTCTCGATTTCGACGCTGATTTCGTCAAGTGCTTCATCGTGAAGGGCAGCAGTTCGATTGAATTCAATTCAATTCAATTCATTCGGCGTAATTTCAGCCATACCTCCAGCGATAAGGGAACATGATGTTGGGAACGGGAACGCTCTGCGAGATACTCGTACTTGTGCAACCGAGAACAGCGACTCGAATGTCTCGAATGGAGATACTCGTACATCTTGTCCTGCTTTTTTTCTGCGTGCCCATAATGATGCCGATGAAATGCCATGGCAATTGAAGGCAGTCTCAGTCTCTGCCTTTAGCTCGATAAGATATTCTATATTCAAAGACAGATACATGGCTGGGGAACATAGTTCCGACCTGACAAAAGAAGCGGCTCCAGTGGCGCTGCCGCTGACAACTTGAGACGAGATAATTTGCTACTTGAATGCAGAGATACATCGATGAAGCGGAATCAAAGCAAATTTGAGCAGTTGAGAGCTCAGGGTCTCCGGATCACCGGCAGCAGTGAATCATGCGGATATTTGGGCTTGCCTGGGCCCAATATTTGGCCCGGCAAAACCATCGATAGCTGGGCAAATTAATTAACGAATTGCCAATTCATTTTCAATTATAATTGAAATCACTTTGCCCAGAAGTCGTGACTCTTGCCGAATCGACTTCATTTATTTGGAGATTTATCACGCCAAGCCGTTTATGGCCTCTTTGAGAGTTTTTACCTTCGATTTATGATTTTATTTCTGTCAAATCAAAGAACACATTGCAGAGGAAACTCAGCGGGCGGCGGTGATGAATTTCTCCGCAGCGAGAGTGATTTCCCAGCTGGTGGTTTTCCCCTTAATGCGAAAAGTTAATTGCTTTCGCAGAGCGCAGCCATGTGGAGAGCCAGAACTTTAAGCGAAAAGATTTTTCCATTTCGACAAGAGTGACCCATTTATGGTCCACTTCCACTTGCAGCGCCACTTCCAATCAAAAGTGAAAGAACTTACCTTCAAATGCACAGAGATAGACATCTCGTTGCAGTCGCCGTATTTGCTCGAACTGGAAAATGTATCTCATGGCTCCGTTCTGGGCCTCTTTCTCCTTTCCGTTCGCCGTGGAGATCGTCATTCTGCGATAAGACGTCGCCTGCGGGCCCAATCTAAATGAAATCCAGATACATTTGTGGCCGCTGCGACCCAGTTTTTTCATTCATGTAACGAAAGGAAAAACTATAGACAACTTGTGCAAATTGACTCATAGGCAAATTTTACTTTCCTGGGCCTTTTTCTTTATCTGTTTCGCTTTGTTTTGCTTTTTATCGTTTGCCATTGAAATGGCCATACTTCAATTGAGGCTCATAAATTTTTACAGCCTGACATTTTGTTTATTTATCTAAGCATTCGGGCGTGTCTATTTTTAAATGGCCTGACTAACATACCAACTGACTTTCGCACCCCGTCACTGCAGTTACTTGGACAGCAAGGGGGAAGTCCAGTCAACCCGAAAGGTTGGCAATTAAACGACATTTCCCAGACGCCAAGACAAACAATGACAATTACATTTACAATTGCTTAAATGTAATAAATATCCACAGAGTGTTTGCATTTGTTCCGTAAATTTTTGGGGGGTCTGGAAAACTTGGCAGCGGACAACGCCCTCCAGAACGCTATTAATTTTCGCGCTGGGAAAATTTTTATAGTCGTGGAAAGTTTATTAGAAAAACTTCAGTGGAAGTTCTACCAGCGGGCGTGTCGCTTTCGCAATTTCGAATTGAAATTAACATTTGATTACAGCTCAATTCCGCGCCATTCATTACCTATAATTAATCAGTATAGTAACGATATGCAACTTAAATGGAATTTGTTTATCAATATTTTAATTAGGCTTTGACAGCGGCAAGTGCTCATCAAGATAATTCACATTATATTATAAGCGTATATATTCTACAAATTCGAATTTATCCAAATGCCTTTTTAATGTGACAAGTATTTTGATAAATTAACATGAATCGATTCGCAGCCAATGAGCGTATTTTAATTATTCCTGTTTTTCCACGACACTAGTTTTATTTATTTTTAATGCGAACGTAATTTTTGGGAAAGGTCTTCAATAGGGGAAGTTCAGTTTAAAACCATTAGAAAGAACTAATTAAATTTAAATAATATTAGGAATACTGAAAATGTTTGGATAAAAGATAATTCGCGTATTAACCGATATAATTTTCGACATTTTAAAGTTAAAAAAAACTCATAACTAAGCCAAAACAGCATTAATTTTAATTCGGAAAGCATTCCTAAGTTAGTTTTTGTTATATTAGCAATTCTGCGTATTAATTTTTAGAATGTAAAATTTTTGAATTTTTTTAAATTTTGACAATTTTGATGATGTAACCCCTTCCTTTTTTCCAATTTTTGAAAAATTTTCGAAAATTTATTTTTTGACCGAACATGGCTTGATCGACTCGGCTGTTGATACTGATCAAGAATATATATGGAATATAGTTTCGGAAATGACTCCTTCACTAAGTTACAGGCTTCTTACTATGATTATATTACCATTTTTTGAGTCGATTATTATATATTATTACATAATAATTTTTTCGACAATTCAAGATTTAAAAAACCCATAACTAAGCTAAAAATGCATTAATTTCAATTCGGAAAGCGTTCCTTTGTTAGTTTTTATTAGGTTAACAAATCTGCATACCCAATTTAGAATTTAAAAAAATTAAAATTTTTGCCAATTTTTGCAAATTTTAATGATGTAACCCCTTTCCTTTTTTTTGAAATTTCGAAAAATTTTCAGAAATTTATTTTTCTTCCGGACATGGCTAGATCGATTCGGCTGTTGGTGCTGATCAATAATATATATGGTTTAGAGGGTCGGAAATGAATCGTTCATAAAGTTACGAGCTTCTGACTAAAATGAAATTACCCTAAAAGGGTATGAAAATAATTTTATCATCTTATTCAAGATATACATTATTATTCCTTTTCTAAACAGTAGCAACTGATTTGTTCTTGACATAACAATAATTTATTAAAGTTATAAACAACAATAACTTGCGTAATACCTATTAAATCTCTTACCAAAAACCTTTAGGCCCCCCAATCAATCACCTTTGGAATTCCACGTGCTAAAAAAGGCCCAAGAAAACACCAATTAATTAATGTTCCGATAGCAGCTATCGGCTCTATTATTGATTGATTGTTGAATATTTTACCCTATTCCGAGAATGCCTGCTAATTGGAAGCATTTTGCCTGCGAGGTTGCAACCAAAAATGAAATACATTTTGAGCGCTGCAATTTATATTGAAAATTCCACACGAAATTTCTGCTCCAAAAAGTGCGCAGAGCAGCAAGAAAATGGAAAGAAAAGAAATCTGTTTCCGAGCAAAGAGCAAACAAGCCGGGCATGTACATCCATCCATTCCTATCCATCTCTAAATTCTATCCGTTGCATATATACATATGTGCTCGTGTATAAATATGTGTACATATGTTTTGGAGAAGAGTTCTGCCGCATCCATCTGGAGCAGCTTGGCTGGGCTCCTTTGGGAGCAACTGGGTTGAAAATGACACACCATGAAATTACATTTATGCCGGCAGTGCAAATACTTACAGTTATGAACCGGAGAACCGGAGAACCGGAGAACCGGGGGCTTCTCGCCACGAGACTGTATCTAATACACTTGAAACTCTGTTGCCGGGCGTCTCAATGGGTCTATGAGTCTGTGAATCGAGGCTTCGCCCAGTCAAATGTCACTCTTGGCACTTTTGCTGCAATTGCAGAATGCCGAGTGCTGAATGCAGAAATGTGTGGCAAATATTTACACAGTTGCCGCTACTCGCTGGGTGGCAGGCACATTGCTCATACGCCACGTAGGACTATTTGATTAAATTAGTAGAGTGTAGTGGCGGAATACTTGGCATGTATGCATGTCCCTGTCCATAAATGGCGCCTGCCATGTTAATAATTAAGTTGACAAATTGCTTCCTGCGGGATTCCCCCATCCCCGCGCTGGGTTATGGATTCCTGCAGAAGTAATGCAAATATTTTGCTGGACCGGCAAATAACTGTGTCAACTTCTTGCCGGCTGTAATGCAAAAGCAGAAGCAGAAGTTGGCTTAATTAAAAGCGGATTGCAAGCGAAATTCTATCAAATGGCAAATTGCTTCCGTTCGTACGTAACCCGAGAGCCCGACAGTCAGTCAGTCAGACTCACTCTGGCCAAAATAAACAAGACGAGAACGACTAAGAGAAGACTGGGTAAATTGCGGCAGATATAAGCTTGCAACACCTCATTTAAGCGCTTTGTGTTGCACACATTTTTTCGGTATTAAATTACAATTTGCCACGGCTTGTTTGTAGTCCCAGCAGCGGCAAAGGAAAAATAACACCAGCAAAACCAAGCAAACAATCGGAGAGGGAGGGGACGGACAGCCGATCCCTGAAACTGAAACACAATGCCAGCTAAATAAACAAACAGATGCAATAAACGAGTGCGATTCGGTGCAGGATTACGGGTGGCAGGGGCAGGAGCCCGGCAGACAGACACCCGGAGTCAGACTCAGGTCGGAGCCAGGGCCCGTGTCATGGACATTGGCAGGGCCCAACCCAATGTCAACGGCGCTCCGAAGTACGTTTTAATCGCCGGCGATTGACAAAAGAAAACTGATGCAATCAATTAACTTCCTGCCGAGCCACACACTGATTTTACTTGACTTTTATGGAAAAATTGAAAAAAATATTGATAAAATCCCCAGGCGGTTTGTGTTTTGTGCATCTAGCTATGATGATTTTTCGGTAATTTAAAAAAAACCAATCGTTGGTGCTAAAACAACCCCTTTAAATCAGAATTTTACCTTAAATTCTCTGATACATGATGGCTGAGGTAAAAGGATACTTTTCAATGGCCAATACATCTTAAATTTCTGTACGTAATGAAGCGAAATGCAATTAAAAGTAATTGCGTATCAATGGCAATTCACTTTTAAATGAGGCAGACAGGGCGTCCAGCGATAAATCTTGCGCGGAATTGAATGGATTCTTAAAGATTTCCACAATAAAAATCCGACAGGAGGAAAGGTTTATCAAATTATGAGCGTTGAGTGGGAGTGGGAATGGTAATCGGGCTAAGAATGGGAATGGGTATGGGCCCTAGCCAAACATTGGCAAGACCAGGGAACTGTTATTCCTGTCTTCAGCAGCTTCGTTTAAAGCGGTAAACCCGCATCATGACCAGAATTCTCAGCGCAAAAAAAAATAAATAAAAAGAAAATGCAAATTTTGAACGGCAGTGAATTTTTCTTTTGTTTTCGCTGCACTGCAACTTCCGCATTGTTGACCATGAATAAAAATTTAAGTTCTTATTGTTGGGGACACAAGGCACGTGGGCTGGGTAGAAGACCAGGAAGGCAAAAAAAACACACAAATACACCAAGAAAACACTGGAATAACAAACAAACAAACACAATCTGGCCATGTTCGCCCACAACGCCCACGAAAAAGAACTTGCGCTTCATTGATTTCGCGGGGAAGTGCTCTCCCGGGGTCAAGTGAAGTGCGCTCCGACTCCGGCCCAGACTTTCTAAATCCAGGACGCCATTAATCTGGCAAGTGTCCGGCAGTATGACTAAATTAATTTTTGTTCTGGTAGCCGCCGAACACTGGCAGCACAACTTGTACTCCTCTGGTCGTGATTTATAGAGCACTCATTTAGAAAGTTGCTCAACAAGCGGCCACAGAGGCTCAGTGCCTCCAGATTCAGGCTGCCTGTTGCACAATGTTTGGCCAGAACAGTTCCTTGTTACAGTTTTGTCGTGCCTGCCTTAGTTGTAGCGCATCCACGGAGAGAAATTGGTTAATACTTTGGCAAAATAAATCTGAAAACAGAGAGAAAATTGAAGGGGCTTAAATTAAAAATTAAATAGAATTAATTCATGTCTAAGTTTTTAATAGAGTCAGCTTTTAAGTTGGATTAGAAAATTGCTAAAGATAGTTCCAGTTCCAGATTAATTCCTTAGTTTTCCCCAGTGCCTTGGCCATGGTGTTGCTTTTCCTGGTTGTGCCTTGGGCTTGTTCTCTTTGGGTTTAATGAATGACATTTGCTGCTGCGGCGGAGTTTGATTGAGTTGTTTTTGACCAGCCATGATGGCCAATTGGCGGTGGACGATGGCCAATGGCCCGATGCTCGATGGTCGATGGCCGATCCACGATAGGCGATTGCAACTGTCAACTGGTTAATTGGAAATCACATTCATCGATCGGTGCTCTCAAAGGCCCGGTGAGGGGAACGCCAATTAATGGGCCACAACCTGGCATGTTCTTCATTCATAAATTCGTGTGCAAAAATCTTGATTTATACGTGGCCAACTGGGCTTTATCAGCCGCCATAAATTATGTGATGCGCTTAAGCGTTTTATCGCCGTTTAAAGAGAGCGCCCTTCCTCGGTGGTGTTTATGACAATATTTTGGCAGGGACAATATTTTTTATACTTTCGTATATAGATGGATGTACTTACCCCCTCCAACATATTGGCAACTGGCCAGGCAGCAGTGGCTGGAAAATATTTTCGTATTTTATGAGGCTCTTTGGCTAAAAGCGACTTTTTATGGCTTTGTTGACGCTTCACCCAGAGCCGCAACATTTTAAGGGTCAGAGTGTCATATGTTGAGCTTCATCAGCATTACAAGCTGGAGTTGCCATAAATGTTGTCACATTATATGGAATCATATTCGGTCCATCTTGAGCTGCAGTGGGGTTATCATATATGAGCCTGCATTTAGGAAGAAGTGCACTTGTTCAGTCACAGTCACGTCTTGGTCATTGTACTTTGGCATTACTTGAATGGTTTATATATTTTTCAGCTCTCACCAGCTATTTTTTCCCTGCTGTAAAGTACATTTCATCACCTCTTACAGAGAGAAACAAACATTAAATCAACACAAAAGCTTAATTAATTGTTGTTAGTCCCAGCACCCGTTGTAAGCCCTCAAAGTGTTGTTTCTGTCCTCCACTAAAGCAAATAAATTGAGTTTTGAGCCACTCGCCGAGTGGGAGACAAAGGATGTCCATGTCCTGACCGACTGCAGGGGCATTGATGTGGCTTTAAGTGTCAGCAATCATAATGAAATATTGGTTCAACAGAGAGGCAGAGCCAGGGGAAAAGTGTGAGGTAACCAGAGGTGGCGGCGTGCTTTGTGCTCCGTCACAAAGGCTGGACGGCCGTCAACAGGATACGCCTGGAATATGGCCAGGATATGGCGAAAGCCCCACTCAAAGGCTCAAAGCAAACAGCGGCAAGAATTCGTTTCATCAACCCGATGCGCCAGAGCCGAACCAGGAGCAAAAACTATGCACGCAATTCGTGATAAGTGTCAGGAGTGTGGAAATTGAAATGCTCCAAAGGATGCAATAGTCCTGCCGTCCGCCGCTGTATCTGGGCCGTGGCTCCCGGTATCCGCACACAAACGTAACACCATTTGATATGCCTTTTGTGTGTCTGTGTGTGTGTGTATGCTCTGCCACTGGACCAGTTGACAATGGCGTGGCCAATAACCATATCGCCACCCCCCCGGAGTGGCTCTGAAGCAATGTGTGCAGTGCCAGTGTGTCCTGCAGAAACCCTGCTATCATCATCAGAGAGGTAAGCCATATTCAAAAAGAAGAAAAATAGGTTTTTAAGAATTAAGTTTAAGCTTAAAGTAAATGTAATTTTAGCTTCTTTTGACTTTAAGTTTATTTTTGATTATTTATTAGGAATTCTATCTTGGGATATTTAGATTACAGCACCTTTTGGGCAGAGCATAATTGGCTTTTTTTGCCCTCTTAAACAGAATCGATTTGTCCAAAAATTGGCAGCACTGCTTGCAGCACCTTAGCAGCGGCAGTCAGAGGTCTGAGTTTGTGTTGTCATTTGTGGCACGTTTGCACGCTGATTTGTTGTTACTTTCAAATTGGATAATTGCTAAATTCTTGCTTATTTTATTGTAATGGCCGGGACGATAAATGTAATAGCAGTCATTAGGAGCTGCAACAGCAGCAGCAGCAGTTGAAGCAGCGGCAGCCGTAGCACCAACAGCTTCCGTGCTACGTACGAGCTGCAAACGAGTTGGCCAAAACGGGCTCCCATGTCTTGGCCGGGTACTGGGGGCATTATATTGGTCTTGCACTTGGGCCAAGTCTGAGGTCTGAGGTCTGAGGTTTGCTTTGCATGCTGCCACTCATTAATATTGCGCCCCTGGGGCGAGCAACCAAATTGCAGTTACGTGTGGATGTTGCTGCTGCTGCTGCTGCTGCATGTTGCCCATGTTGCCCATGTTGATGCACCGCAGCAACTCCTGTTGTCGTCGTCGTCGTCATGATGCAAGTGCTCTTTTATGGCTTCGATTGCAATCTGCTGCGAAATTGAAATTGAATTCAATTGGCAGGGCATCGCTCCGATTGGAGCGAAGCGTGATTGATAAACTGCTTGCCGGCCATTGACACAGTTGCCATAAGCAATAAACAATTTGACATCGAATTCTTGTCACTCGCCTAAGCGGGTGTTAGGCGGCTGATTGATGGACTGACTGATTGATGGCCCGCGATATTTATGGCTGCATTTAGCCCTGGCCAACCACAGACGCGGCAAGTCCACACCCCTGAGAGGCAGCTGGCCATTAAATTGCGTTATTAACTTGAAAGGTTTTAGGTTCTAGGGTTCCGGGTTCTGTGCTCCAGGTTCCAAGTTCTTAGGTTCCCCTTCCTGTCCATCTAAAAGACAGCAAACTTCGTAGCCGCAAACAAACACGGGCCAGAGATAAAAGTGCAGGGTTATTGAAAATGTTTCGCGACAACTTGCACTGAATGGCAGACAAGTGTAAGACAAACTTTGCCGCAAAAGCGACAGTTTCGCGTTGGCCTCTTTGCAAGTCATGTGCCAAGAAGTCTGCCATGAATGGATATTACCTATTCCAAAGGATATTTTTACAGAATAAAATTTCTTAAGATACATATATACTACTTTAAAATAATTATCTTTGGGCGCCATTAAATATTTGAATTGTTTCTGTATTACTTCTTACTTTCAAGTTGTATGACCTCAGATATCCTTTGATAAAGTTCACCTTTCAGGTGCTTAATAAGCCATTTTGAAGAGAATTCCAGTTTCGGGTATCTTGCCGAGGCAACGTGCTCCCTTTGAAGTTCATCACTCGAGTTGAACTTCGGAGACAAGTGGCACGCCTCGCAGCAGCAGCAGCGAGTCTGGCATTTCAATTTCACTGAAATTCGCCGAAATAAATGTCTCCTCGACCGGGCTCCATTAAACAAATGTTAGAAGACGGAGGGGACTGAAGTGCGACACCGAGGCACCGGGTCGCATGATTAATTTTAGAGCTTTGTAGTGATTACAAGGCGGCGTTCCACTTAATTCGGTGCGAGCATCATTAATGACTCGGGGCCTGGGCCTGCTCCAGTTTCGTTTCGCCGTGCGCCTGGCTTTTGTGCCGCTTCTCTAACGAAATTATTTAGCACAGAGCCCAGGCACTGCCGCCTCATTACGCAGTTCTCCGGCTCAATTGAAACTCTTGCCACCAGTCATCACATCACATCACATCACATCACATCGCATCGCAAAACATCACATCAGCCATCAGGCACACGGCATCGGAGTGTTCCAAGCCACCCACTTGGCGGCACTTGACTTCCGCTCGAGTTGAAATGCAGCCTGTGAATGCAGCCAAAGAAATGCCAGAACACACGAGGCTCTATATAAGTGCACTTAAAAAAAAATAGTTCATTCATTTAATTAGACTGAGAAGCATTTGGATCCGTGTGTGTCTATATGATTTCTGGCAATCATTAGCCACTCGGCATTCGTGTAACACAAAGGATACCTAAAATATCTGTATAAAAGGTATATAAAATCGATATTTTTATAAGCTTTTTTTTTTTGGCAAAGTCGAAATCTTTTAAATAGCTTAACTCAGGCAAATATGCATAGATTTCAGTTCGGAAACCTTTACTGAGCTAGTTTTTATAGGGCTAAAAAAACTGCATACTAAGTTTTAAAATTTAAAATTTTTGAATTTTTGTCAAATTTTGACAATTTTAATGATGTAACCCCTTTCCTTTTTTTCAAATTTTGAAAAATTTTCGAACATTTATTTTTTGACCGAACATGGCTTGATCGATTCGGCTGTTGATGCTGATCAAGAATATATATGAAACATAGGGTCGGAAATGACTCCTTCACTTAGTTACAAGCTTCTGAATAGGATTATATTACAATTTTTTGAGTCGATAATAACATATATATACATGATAATTTTTTCGACAATTCAAGATTTAAAAAACTCATAACTAAGCTAAAAACGCATTAATTTCAATTCGGAAAGCTTTCCTATGTTAGTTTTTGTTAGGTCAATAAATCTGCATACTCAATTTAAAATTTAGAAAAATTAAAATTTTTGCCAATTTTTGACAATTTTTACATTTTTTTGAAATTTCGAAAAAATTTCAAAAATTTTTTTTCTGCCGGACATAGCTAGATCGATTCGGCTGTTGATGCTGATCAAGAATATATATAGTTTATAGGGTCGGAAATGCCTTCTTCACTGTTTTGCAAGCTTCCGACCGAAATGATAATACCCTGCAAGGATATATATATTTATTTTATTTATTTATATACCAAATATAAAAAAAGATGTCTATTAAAGTTAAATTATAGAATTATCCGGAGGAAAATTCTGAGATGCTCTATAAATTAAAATATCCTGTTTAGTATCGTACTGAAAACATCATAGCGTTAAGTTGTGTTCAGCTCAAGTTATTTCACTTTGACTTTAGATAGATGCTTTTCCCTTCTTAGTAAGATTTTCGCTCAGTGTGCACAAACACTTGGCAGATCCACACATCCACATGAGCACCACTTAATTCGCTTGATTTGCTTGAAATGCTCCCAGAGATGTCTTACAGTCGGAAGCTGGGGCGGGAGATAAGGTGCCAGGTCCCCTGCCGGCGCTTCGTTTCATTTGATAAATTCATTATATACATATATATATTTTTTTTTGGTCGGTTTTATTTATGCCCACATATATTTGCCCGAGTCCGGGTGTTTCGTTTTTTCCCTTCATTCCCTGCCAGCCTTGACAACTGTTGCCATTAACAACATCGCAGAGAAATCGAGAATGTACCATGTACCACGTGCCACATGCCACGTGCTCCAAGCTCCATGCTCCCTGCTCCTAATGCGTCTCCATGGTCTCGTTGGGTGTGTGTTTTCCTTTGGTTTGACAAAGTTTTTGGCCATTTACGAGTGTATATATATTCATGGGCTGCTGGCTGAGAGAGTCGGAGTGGGACTGGGTAGCGCCGCCGTTGTCTGGGCAAATCAAATGAGATCCAGCCGAGATACATTTAAATGCCGGTCCCAAATATTACTGCTCCGAAATTCAAACAGAAACCGAAAAGTGCGAGCCTGGCAGACAAAAAAGTTTCGATTCGGCCCCAGTGCAAACAAACAATGCTCTCGACAGACTAATTATTTTAGCTGCCGCTGCCAGAGTCCGACTGGATCGCGGGATGAAGACACAAACTAATCAAAATATTTTCGCAACTTTCCATTATGAAGTGAAAAGTTGACGGCGCTGGCGTCTTCGTCGGGCAGGCAGACACTGCTCTTGTCCGTGTCTGAGTCTGGGTTTGCATTTGCATTTGCATGAACAATGAAAGGCAAATATTTTGCTGCTATTGACATTCATCTGGAGGGTTCCGACTTGCCGTCTATATCTACTATATACCCCGACCCCGCCGGGCATTCAATTAAGACAAATTATGAGCGCGTCCTCTCGCATTTCAAGAGCTTCCGCTGAAGGAGCAGCCGGAGGAACAGCATCTGGCCAAAGTCAATGGCGAATGACGAACGAGACTGATGGCTGGTTGACAATCTGCAAAGTGGTCCTTGGACAATTCGGATTATATTTTTATGCACGAGCTCCCAAACTATAGTTGTTTTTGACTTGGCGTGCGTACATATTCCCCTGAACTCGGCCCCGACATTGCTCCACGCTCTCGTGCTGATTTATGAATTTAATTAAAAACGGCACAGCGACACAGGGCAATTTCAGCTTGTTCTGCGACCTGCAGACAAAGCTCCGTCTTTGTGCCAAAAGAAGACACTCCCTTGGCCCTCAGAAATACTTTTATGATGTAAGAAATAGTATTACTACACAGGGGGAAAATGGTGATGACTACGAAATTAATATAAATAATTAATTTGAAAAAGAATTTCTTGAAAGAATATATGTATCATTTGACACTTATTTATCTAAAGTTAACGCTAGACAAAAATAACAGAAACAGACTCCCTTCGGATTTTTCAGATTGTTTCTTTAGTCTACAGTTAGCTAAAAATTTAAGTTAATATTCAATGCCTAAGTTCACCTGCTGCTTTCTATTTTCCTGTGTAGACCTGAGCAGTCCAAGCACTGTAGTTTGAGTTATGTGGGCACGTGTTTGTATTTAATTAGCTGCGGCCATGCATCTTCAGAAATGTGCGTTCGCTTTGTTATTTGGCCATATTTAAAATGCGCCTTTTAAGCAATTATTTTGGCCATCTAGGCGGCCATTGTGCAACTCGAGATGCTTCTTGCAGCTTCATTTCGGCGTTTGGCTAACAAGATGGGGCAACAAAGTTGCCCAGAATGTATCTGCAGTCGGGCCAGCAGAATGCCGCGAGTATCTTATTTTGGTGGCTGCCGTACCCACATAATCAAGACAAAGCCAAGAGCAGCACGACAGACCAGAAGGAGAGGAGCTCCTCCAAAAATGTTAGGTTCATCTTCCCTGCCTCCAAGGTGCCCTTGGCCCTGCTCTTTGGCTCTGACTTTGGCTTTGTCTGCGCTCGCTTCTGGCGTGCCATGTTTATCTTTTAACTAATTTTTTTCCATGTTGCTTTTTGGCCCGCGTACTTAACTTTTGTGGGCGCGCGTGTGTGAGTCTGCGGATGCTGATGCCGAGCATCTTTGGTGGAAGTAATGGCCAGGAGTTGCATGCTGCAGCAGTTTGCTTTGCGCTCGTTTGCGGCAAGAGCGCAACTCTAAAAGCAGCCACAAAGCCGTGGCAGAAGCTCCAACAGGCCTGCCCGAGGCCCCGAATCATTCACAAATGAGTTGCAAGTTAAATAGAACTCCTTGCTAGAGCACTGAATAAGGAATATTTACATTTCTTCCAGGATGTTAATGCTTTCTAAAGGTTCATAATTCACATTTTTACGCATTGGAAAGATTTAAGGTAATTTATAGTTGCAGTAAGATTCGGGGAAACACTACCATTAATTTAAGGTTCTTGGCCCCTAGAAACGAGTCATTCATCCAGAAGCTGTACATGATTTACACCCCAGCGACAGTGCCAGTCATGGCGGCTTAGCGCACTTGGCGCGATAACCGCGACAGGTTGATGCCGTACTTGATTACCATTTGACAATGCGGCTTAAACGGGGCCCTGCCGCAACTTTGGTGGCGCCACCAAACCGACTGCACTTGCACTATCGATATCGTGTTTAATTAAAGCCCAGTCGGATCAATTTGCGGGCTGCTGCCCTGGCCATGACACGACCCAAAATTAGAATGGCGACTTTTCGGGATGCTCCCTACTTGTGGGCCATAAATTGCGGATGAGCCCTGGGCCAACTGGGCTAGAGCTAGCCCACAACTCGGCCGACTCGCTTCCAGTTGAGATAGTGTCACACGGCCAGCAAAACATTCCGATAAGATCGGGCCACGCTAATGTCGTCGTCGGGGACCACTCCCCCGCCATATGGAGTACACACGGAGTACATGTGGACACGAGTGGCCGCAGATACCTTTGTTTGGTACACATATCTATGACAAATGTTCGAGTCGAGTGCGCCGGCGATAAGCAGATACTAATTAATAACCGCCGCCCTCTGGCCAAGTCTGAATAGCCCAGCGGAGGCGCGGAGTCGTCACATGGCTGCCTGCAGAAGGTATTGGCCAAAAGAAATGGCCAGTCGAGCGATCGATCGATCGCAGTAGCCCGGGGGCGGGGCGTGGCCTACCCATAACCAGTTCGATTTACATGGCAAAAAATATCCAACTAGGTTGGGCATCATCTTGCCAAAAAAGGATATTGAAATGTTTATCATATCAGGCATAAATATTTCCCTGACTCATTTCATATATATTTTTTGGGTAAATTCTTAAAGATAATGATATATGGAGATAAGGTTTCTATTCATAGAAGTCACGCTATTGACTTTCTTTTGAAACATATGTCTCATACATGAATTAAAATATATAATTTGTCATGAGTTTCCATGAAAAAGTGTAGTAAAATAATATAGAAGTTACATGTTAATGAAAAGTAGTACAAAAAACGACATTGGAAGCCTGATATATTCATATTAAGCACTAAACCCCTAATTCAAAGGTTTCCCTAGGATTAAAAAACTCCTTAAAAATCATTCACCTTGATTACCTTTTCGTCACTTTTAATTTTTCCAAGTGGCCTTGCAATTTCCATTAATTATGACCGCGGTACGGGGTCGGCAGCTTCATTGGAAAAACGTGCAAAACGCTTTGGGCCCGAGGCGAATCAAGGCCTAAGCCAAGTGAATGATTCAAATCTCTCTGTGCTACGGTGTGCTGGCGTATTATAGGCGCCACCAGTGCTCCAAGTGTGGGTCTGCAGGTTGCATGCACCTAATCGCCCGGCGCCATCGTCGGAGTCCGGCAAGGGGTCAAGGCAGCGCCAGCTGGAATCTCGGACCACGCATCTCCCGGACATCAACGCATCGCGTTTGCATTCCATTAAATTAGCCGCCAAGGCAGCTCCTTATTAGCACCATAATTTAGAATGCACGCCCACTTCTGGAATTCCCGATCCCCGCTCCCTAGATCCTCCCAGCTGCAGACCTCCAGATGCAGTCGCTCCACAGAACGGGCGGCTACTGTGCGGTCGCCGGTTTTGTTTGCAATTTGTTAATAGGTTGTGGCATGCAGCATGTAAATACCCAATGCCAGTCCCTCCAAAGTCTTGGAGTTGGACCAGGTCTGGAGGCTGGAAACTGGACACGAAGCTGCGCTGCGGCGCATTCTCATTAGCCATGCGGTTTGCCCGGCTACCGGCTACCGGCTATCGGCTGGCAACTTAATCCGCCGGGGCGAGCGCTTATGCTAATGCCCGATACTGTCTGTGGGCCTGTGCCATGATGTGCATTAAATTTGCACACGGCTTTGGCCAAATTAGCCGGTATTGGCCAGTTATTTAAGGCATCTATTAGTCATAAAATCGATTGGATGGAGCCTGTGTCCAAGCTGCTGCCTGGGCTCATTCGCACGCCTCGGCCACGGCTCGTACTTGACTTCTGAACCGGCGCCCACCGAGCGTGACTGGACTGGAAATGGAGCCACACCAAGCCCAAACCCAAGCCCAGGCCTCGGCCAGACGGCCAAAAGACAGGCCTCAAACACGGCACAGAAATTGGCTAACCAAAACTAACAACAATGATGGTGACTGCTTGTTTCTCAGTTTCCCAGTTCAGTGTCTGAGTTTCTGAGTTCTGTTCAGATAGGAGATCTGAGTCGCGTTGAGCGCTCGAAATAGAATTTTTCCCACCATCTAAAAATAAAGCGACTAATGCAATGAGTATTTACATGAGGGTTGGCATCGGATCTGCGGCCCACGACTACAAAATGCTCTCCGTAACTAAGTAGTTCTGAAAGATCTCTGGATTGCAAGATAAATGGTATATTTGTCGTTTATTTGTAAGCAAGACGGGTGCACATTTGTCTTCGGTGAAAGTAGCTGTGATCCACTTACGGTGGATTGTTTCAAAAATAAACCCAGTTTTTAAGGTAATGTATTTTTAGAGGGAAGGAAATTTATAAAATATGTACTATATAGTCTAGAAAAATATTTATAAAGGTTTTATGTTGTTAAGTCATATTTTTGCTACTTATCTTTATCCTAATCCTACCCTAATCTTCACATTTATTGTAATTCCTGCTGAAACAACTTCGTCCGAAGGGAATACCATAATATTTACTCTTATTGATAGTATGGCTAATATTTATTTTAGATATCGGTACCAATTGTTTAATAACCATTTGTATTCGTGCCTGCAATTCGCTGTTATCACCTCCCCGACCCTTGTAGCTCAAGTACCCCGTCGAGAGATGGGCAAAAGCCGAGTTCAAAGTCTAGGCGACGCATTACAATAACTCCGAGTTTCGTGTTGGTTCTTTTGTTCTGTTCAGTTGTTTATTAATTTACCCATTTATATATAGTTTTTCCAAGCTTGCGGTTGAAGGAGGAGTTGGAGTTGGAGTGGAGCTGGAGTCGGTGGCTTTTCATGGTTCAAAGATGCGGGGACGTGTGACTGCAAATTATAAGGCCGGGCCGGACCACATAATAATAAATGAAAATGTCTGTAATTCTCATGTGCAAAAGGAGAGGCCCTTGCTTATTATGCAGCTCATTTGCGAAGAGGGCTGGCAGTTCCCGCGGTCTCTGCTTCCCCGCACTATAGAGTCTCGGGAATCGGAAGTTAAGCTAAGCAAATATAGGCAGCGGCGTGTAAATGAACTCTGCACAGCTCTGACCTGCTCTCAATCGATAAAGAAAAGTGCTGTTGAGGGAGTTGAGCCCTGGCATTTGGTTTGCTTTTTGGCTTCGGTTTTTTGGGTTTTTTAGCGCCTCGAAAAAATTACGGGAGCCGCTTGATAAGTCCACAACGGACAGCTGTTCGGGGCATCTATCATATGGCGGGGCTTACCGCCTGACATGGGAACATCCGGTGGCAGGAACGCCACGAACGGCCCTCGCATTGGAGCGACTGGAGTTCAATAAACTTGTTGTTGAGCCTCGAAAAGTTTCTGCCGGGCGAACGAACGAATTTCCAAACTGGCCAGCATCGCCTGGCCTGGCCTGCCGCCTCCTCCTCGGAAAGGGTGAACTGTTGTTACTGGACCGAGTCCGGCGATACACTTAATTTTGACAGATTACATCTCATTATGTACACCTCGGGGCGGGCTGTTAAAACGAGTTCGATTTCCAGTTCGAGGGAGCAGATTAATGGCCAGATATTGGCTTTGCATAGTAATGCGGCCTCGGATCGATCTAAGTTATGGACCTTGCAAATTAATTCCCATTCTCACCGGGACGAAATTATTTGGCTTCTAGCCGCCTCCAAAGCCAAAGCCAATCCAAAACGAAACGATCCTATCCGATCCGACCCGAGTTTTCACATTGTTTATTGCACAGCGAATTGGAGTTCATTTATAAGGCAATTTAAAATCAATTTACGTGTTGCATGTGCCGTTAATTTATCAAGAGCTGCTAGTTCTCCACTCCATGGGACTCAGAGGATCCAGAGCTAGAGCAAGAGCTGGAAAGCAGGCTCCTCCATCGCGACTTTTCAACAGTCCCATCATGGGCAATTAATTAAAAATCGAGTGGCGGCGTGGCGAGGCGAGGCGTGCTGGCATTATGATTTTTTCATTGATACAAATATCGCGCTGGCTGTCTGCTCCTGACTGCCCCATCATCGCCAACTTGTTGCCGCTTCGCCCCTTGTCTTTGGATTCTTTTTATGGCTCCGTCCGGTTCTAATAGGAGCCCATTTATCAGCTCCGTACGTGCGTGGGGCTTAACTGGAATCGCGAGGGAGAGGAGGTGTTGAGGAAAAGCTGCCCGGCGTATCAAAACATATAATTTATTAGAAACAAATACAGACTACATAACACGTACGACCCGGCCGGAGGAAACTCTATCACCTGTTGAGGCTGTGGGACTAAAGCAGGGATGCCCAACCTGAGAGCACAGGGCTCGCTCTCTGATTTCTCACAGAAATCCTATTTCTAACAGACGAAAATACTTTCTTGGCAAAGATAAAACATTTATGGGAACGAAAAGGGACTGCGCACCAGGCTTGGGCACCCCTGCTGCACTAAGACTAGGACTCTATATCATAATGAGGTGAGGATGCTCCAGGATCACAGTATCGCTCCTCTTTCGTCTCTCCCGTCCATAATACATCCCATATTATAGGCAGTAGACCAAGGTCCAAAATAAAGCATTGAACAGAATGAAGGCCAGTGGGAAGACGAAGCGCATCTTCCGGTCAATCCACAGGGACACCTCCTTGGGGGTCATCGTGGCGAAGGTCTGCGGGGGCTTCTCCTTCGTCGAGTCACCCGACGTTGATCCTCCCGAGCTCTCGTTCTCGTCATTCTCGTCCAGACTGATGGCCGAGTCCTCGCGGCTGAGACTGCCACCGATTATGATCGGCGTCTCGATGGTGATGACCGTGTTGTTGGGACTGCAGGACCTGTCCATGCTGGTGGTGCTCATGGTGCTATCGGTTCGCCTGTAGCCATGCCGCCGATGCTTCTTCAGGTGGGGCACAAAGGTGGATTTCACGATGTACTTGGTGGTGCGCTTCTTTAGCTGCAGATCGTTGTTCCGTCGCCAGATCGTGTTCACGAAGGCGAACTCCACCAGGCTGCCGAAGATGAAGATGGTGCAGACCAGGAACCACACCTCGGACATGGTCACATAGCTAACCTTGGACAGATTATTCTCCTGTGACAGGGAGAGCGTGATGAAAGACAGCAGGGTGGTGCAGCCAAGGGTGGTGCGGGCCGGTGTCTGGTCCGCCTGCAGCCAGAAGGTCACCCACGAGATGGTCACTATCATGACGGAGGGCAGGAAGTAGTCGATGACATAGTAGCCCACCTCCCGGGTCAGCAGCACGCTAAAGCTGATGGTGCTGTAGTTGCCCTCCAGGGCTCCATGGGTCATCACGGTGCCGTTGGACACGCGAATAGACTCGTTGTACAGGGATCCAATCAGGTTGTACTCCGTCAGCTGGAGCTGCGTGTCGAAGCTCACGGCGTTGGTGGTCTCCCAGTGCAGCTCCACCACCGAAGTGTTGTACATCCAACTCTCCAGGATTGTGGTGCACTTCTGCTCGTCAAAAGGAAACTTTTGGAAGTTCATCCAGCAGTACAGGGTGGCCTGCAGCCGAGTGGACACCAAAATTGTGCCATCCGGATAGATGGTGGTCAGCTCATCCTTGGCACTGGTGCCCAGAATACTGGACGTCTGCTCGTTGGTCAGGAAGATATGTGGCACCCAGATTAGCTGCTTCAGTCCCTGCTCGCCCATGATGGGCTGCCGCCGGTGGGGCATGTACTCCGAGTAGGCCAGGCGCGGATCCTTGTAGCGCAGCTGCAGCAGACCCTGCACGTTAAACTGCAGGTCACTGGAGTCCAAGTTCTTCATCACGTAGATATAGAATCGGGCATATATGGGAATGGCCATCGGCTCGCCATTCTCGTCGAAGTTCTGTGGCGGCACCATCCTGTCGTAGCGACAGCTGTCCGTTAGCCGGATCACGAACTCCATCTGTGTCAAGGATGCGGCATTCATCAGCGAGGGACATCCACTATTCACGGTCTCCGTAATATTCAGGGATAGATCATAGGCGTTGGAGTTGTTCTTGGGTGCCAGCATAACCGATCCATTGGCTCCTATTTTCACAAAATATTGCAGAAAAATTATTTATATGATTTAGTAATCAGTTTTATAATTAAAAAAGGGATGAATGTAAGAACAATTGAATTGAAAAATTTCGAAAGTGTTTTACTGACTCAGTACTACTCATATTTATAATATATGTTACTTTCTCGATTGTAATTCTCTAAATTCTAGACAGGATTTAAAAAATTGTGAAATCGTAATATATTTAGTAGAGGGGAATAAATTTTAAACTGCCATGCTCTTGCCATATGATTGATACGTTTTTTAAGTGCAGATAATTTTTCGCAGTATTTGCAATAATCTAGACGCAACTAAAAATATATATTGTGTCATTAAGATATGGCAACCTCAAGTAAAGTCTTAATATCAAAAGGCACACAGCATTATCCTTTAGAAAATGAAATTGAATAGAATAAATTAATTATTATCCGATAATCTTTATAAATTTTAGGTAAGAGTTTTGGACATAGGAAATGGTGAAATACTACGAGAGGTTGTAAATGTCACATGAGTTTATATTGCTCTATAAACGATGAAATTACTACTACTGTGACAAAATTGAATAAAATGTCGATAAAAAGACACGTAATTCAGTTGAAAATTTAACTTTTTTGTAGCTTATATTTTCTGTTCTGAATTGACCTAAAGTTTAAATTAATACTTTATATTGTGTCCTTTAAATTTAATTTAATGTGTGTTTTGTTAACACTTAAATGTGGCCAGGCAAGCTGAGTCGGTTATTAGAAACAATTCATTTTGTTGTATTCTTAAAAACCTTTTCCATGAAAAAATATTTTAAAGTATTAGAGAATATTTCAAGATCTCCTGTGCTGAAAATTAATTAACTTTCAACAAAAAATCCCATATTATACTTTCAAGGACCAATTATCCCTTTCGCAGGACATACCATATTTCAGCTGCAGATCACTCAGATCGATGCCAAACGAAGTCGTTAATCCCAAAAAGCCGAAAAGTGTTAAAAATCTGAATATATCCATTCTCCAATGCGTCATATTTTGCACCGAATCACGAGTCTCGATTAGTTGGTAATTTCCCGACGATTTTCTTTTTAATTTTTCTATTCCTTAGTTGCGCGCGCTGTGATTTCACGGCCATTCGCTTGGCCTTTTCCCGATCAACTATTTGGCTATTTGGCGACGGGCTGCAGGTTCGCGGACATCCAAGAATATCGCTCGGGTTCGGGTCCGCTTCGTTCTACGTAATATCTATTACTAACTTATTTATTTTAATTGCGAGCAGCTTTTAATTCCCCCCCACTCATGACAGCTTGTTCGGGCAATTATTGTTCGGTGGCTCTTGGCCCCTTATCGCACTTGGCCAAAAGCGCCTGTAAGTGCTGGGGGCTTCTCCCTCACCTGCCGTGTAATGCCTTTAATTGCGGTTATCACTGCCGCCGGGGAGAGAGAAAGAGTGTGAGTGCCGGAGCACGAAATGTTTGCTCATGTCCCGGCTTTTTGATTAAGTGCCCAGCGAAACGCCAGTCCGGCGGTCTTTATTTATATTCTTATAGTACATACTAGTAGCGAAAGATATTCGCTGTCGCACTTCACAGTTAGCGCTGGCGATCGCATAATTGATGATGACCCCTTGTCAGAAGCGGTTCGCCGTCGGTTTATTTTTGGCACAAATATTTCTGCAACAACTTGGCCAGATTTGATTAGCCAACGGATGTCGATGAGTACTTCAGTCTGGAGAGAGTCACCCCAAAAATAGTACTCGACAACAGAAGTCGAAGGTATTGGCCCCCTTTTTTCCAAGTATTTGTTTGTATTATAAATAATGAATTAAGGAAGGGGGTTGTATATTACATATTTTATTATATTTTATTATACTTGATCTGTAAGAAATAACCCCCAATAAAGTAAGCTCAGTACTTTGTTCTGCAGATAATCCCCTCTGTCCCAAACATCACTGTCTTCTGTTTTTCTGTAAAGTGCCTGAGAAGTCTAATGAGTCCATGCCGCCGCATATTGAGGAAACCGACTCCAACCCCGGGAGTTCCCCCAACATAGAGTGCCTGGTTCCTCATCAGCACTTTAATCAACCGTTCGATGCGATGAGCTGCCCGCCCTGTTTTCCCGAGAACAAGAACGCCTCCCGCTGTTTTGTTCATGGATAGCCATAAAAATTTATGACTGCACAGCAGCAGGGACGACGTAGAAAACAAAACTACGTCGGAGTGCATTACGCATGGCTGTGACTGTTGTGGCATCCACACCTCGTCTTATCCCCCGCACCCATCTGGAATATATATACACATATACACCTCTCCCTCATTAATGCACTCGGAGGACCGGAGGCACGTGGCACGTGCAGCAGACGGCCCACAACATCGCAGATAGCTGCGAAATAGTGGCAGATTGGACTCTTTGGCTGGCAAATGGATGGCTATATCAAGTGTTTGTACGTTTATCTAACGGCCACAAGTTTGATTTATAATATAGAGTGATCTATCTGGAGGTACTTAAACTTGAAATGGTATTAAAAGAGGGTAGAGTGTAATATATTTTAAGGATGAGTGACATGTGCTACACTAAATTAATTATGAACGTATATTATTATATGGCTTATGTCTTATTAATTATTTTGGAATGTATTCTATATCAATCTATTCTTAAATTAACACCTCAAACTGCCCATTTATTATTTAATTTGATTGTTTTAACAGATGTCTAATCTCAAAGATAGCCCATAAATATTTACAAGCACTCAAAACAAGTACTACACGTGCTGTTAAAAAAATATGAGATTTTTATGCAGTTAAAAAGATGTTATTATACCCTAACAGGGTATTCTAACTTTAGTCAAAAGCCTGTGAAGGAGGCATTTCCGACCCTATAATCCATATATATTCTTGATCAGTATCAACAGCCGAGTCGATCTAACCATGTCCGGAAGAAAAATAAATTTTTGAAATTTTTTCGAAATTTCAAAAAAAGGAAAGGGGTTACATCATTAAAATTGTCAAAAATTGGCAAAAATTTTAATTTTTCTAAATTATAAATTGAGTTTGCAGATTTATTAACCTAACAAAAACTAACACAGGAACGCTTTCCGAATTGAATTTAATGCGTTTTTAGCTTAGTTATGAGTTTTTTAAATTTTGATTTTACGAAAAAATACAGATAAACATCGACTAAAAACATGGTATTATAACTGTAGTCAGAAGCTTTTTACTATGTGAAGGAGTCATTTCCGACCCTATATTTCATATATATTCTTGATCAGCAACAATAGCCGAATCCATCTAGCAATGTCCCGTAGAAAAATAAATTTTTGAAAATTTTTCGAAATTTCAAAAAAAGGAAAGGGGTTACATCATTAAAATTGTCAAAAATTGGCAAAAATTTTAATTTTTCTAAATTATAAATTGAGTTTGCAGATTTATTAACCTAACAAAAACTAACACAGGAACGCTTTCCGAATTGAATTTAATGCGTTTTTAGCTTAGTTATGAGTTTTTTAAATTTTGATTTTACGAAAAAATACAGATAAACATCGACTAAAAACATGGTATTATAACTGTAGTCAGAAGCTTTTTACTATGTGAAGGAGTCATTTCCGACCCTATATTTCATATATATTCTTGATCAGCAACAATAGCCGAATCCATCTAGCAATGTCCCGTAGAAAAATAAATTTTTGAAAATTTTTCGAAATTTCAAAAAAAGGAAAGGGGTTACATCATTAAAATTGTCAAAAATTGGCAAAAATTTTAATTTTTCTAAATTATAAATTGAGTTAGCAAATTTATTAACCTAACAAAAACTAACATAAAAAAGCTTTTCGAATTGAAATTAATGCATTTTTAGCTTAGTTATGAGTTTTTTAAATCTTGAATTGTCGAAAAAATTATCATGTATATATATGTAATTATTGACTCAAAAAATGGTTATATAATTTTGGTCAGAAGCTTGTAATTTAGTGAAGGAGTCATTTCTGACCCTATATTTCATATATATTCTTGATCAGTATCAACAGCCGAATCGATCTAACCATGTCCGGAAGAAAAATAAATTTTTGAAATTTTTTCGAAATTTCAAAAAAAGGAAAGGGGTTACATCATTAAAATTGTAAAAAATTGGAAAAAATTTTAATTTTTTAAAATTATAATTTGAGTAAGCAGATTTGTTAACCTAATTAAAAGTAGCATAGAAAAGTATTCAGATTGAAAATCAAAGCATTTTTGGCTTAGTTATGATCGATTTTCACTGCCAGGGTATAGACATTTTGGGTGCCCGAAACTAGCTTCCTTTTTTTGCTTTTAAAAATGTATTCTCAATACTTTAAAATAATTGTAAAATAAACTTATGAATTAAATATGTAATCACCCTTCAATATAATTTATTTAGACGAATTTATGGCAGATATCATGGAGAATATACTTAGCTATAAGCCCTTTCATAATTCACTGATATACTGTAACAGTTGTTATATGCCTTTCACCTGACAAATTTATGCACATCATAAAAAAAAGGTAAAGGGTATGTCGTGATTCGACAAAGCCGTAATCTCCCCCACTAACAAGGCATATTAAAAATGTTTACAATCGCATTTCCACAACACTTTGCTGTGATTTTTACTGTAAGTGGGCGTGAAAGTGGCGTTGATTAGATAGAGCCTGAGGAGGATCACAAACACAGTAGCTGGCCAAGTTGAAATCAATTAAAATCACTCACTACTGCTACCTCCACCGAGAGCAGGCCATATAGGTGCGGAAAATCCATTCAACTATTTAATCACCTTTTGCTGCATCCTCGCTGCGAGCAGCTTTCATATTTCATTTCCATTTTTTGAGTGCCAATGCTTTTTGTTTCGTTGGAGCCCTGCTGGCGCATTAATTTAAGCCGCCCGGAACATAAAAGCTGCTCGCAAAACTAAGCCGATTTAAGAGCACATTTGAATTCAAATGCCGTTCGGCGAAATAAAAACTAAACGAAGCTGGGGCTGGAGTCGGAGTCGGAGCTGGAGCTGGAGCCCTTTTCGGAAAGGGAGTTTAAATGGCACAAAAACTGTCTGCAAAGTTTGCGTCTGAAGTTTTTAGTTTTTCGGGCGAATGCAAAAATTATAATCCTTTAAACGGCAATCGAGCGTTCTTCTGCGGGGCGCCGAAGATTAAGCCCAAGGAGTGCTCTCTAATTATGTGCTCTTATCGTGGGATATAAAAGTAAGTATATTGTGTATATGATTATTATTTATTTTAGTTTTATTATTATAATTTATGTATTTATTTCTACAATTTATATATTATTTTTGATTAAGATATCACTCGCTATCAGTTACCCGTGTTTAATTCCTTTTCTAGAACCTAACCTTCCCACCTGCTTCCAGGTATCACCTTATCTCACCTTTGTTTTATTGCAACCAATCTGCACCGGGTATTTGAGCGTCGGTAAGGCTTCCTCGTCCATCTGGAGGAGGTGAGTAATAGTGGCCGGTGTAATTGTAGGATTGGGGAGGCGTGTCCTGGCTGACCGTCGCAGCAATTAAGGCTGGCCCAGACTTCCAGTAGACGCTGGTGATGCCGGGCAGGTTGACATTGGACGCGGGACATTGGACACCGGACATTGGACACCGGACAATGGCACATAAATCACACGACTCGCCGGACAAGGACACCGGGCCAGGTCCTTGGATCCTGGCGGCTGGATGGCTTGAGGGCTTGTCATGCATTTGATTCCGCTGGAGCACGAGCTCGTTTATTACAGCTCGGCTTTTTACAACTGTTTCAGCTGGTGGTTTTTGGTCCATTCTGTTTTATTATTTCTGCAGATTCCCGGCGTTTTTATTGTGATTCTTTTTTTTTTTAATATAATTTTGTTCGCTTTCCCGCTGGGTGCGGCGGAAGCTGGCAGCGATATTTTCCGCCTTTCCTTCACTTCGATTTGGCTTTGTTTCTGCGGGTGCTCCATTATTGTTTCCTTTGATTTATTTTCGGTTTCAAGTGATTTCCGCCAGCATTCAACACTTTATGTTTGTTTTCGCCCGTTTTTCACTTTTTTCACTTGTTTCACTTGTTTTCCTTCCAGACCCACCAGACGTCCTTTCGGGCTTTTCTTGTTGCATTTTGGGCAAAACTCTCAGTGCAAACATTTGTCATTTGCGGACTTGTGTTGGATTTCCATTGGTTTCTGGGGTTTTTTGGGGTTTCCTTTGCACTTTTGCCTGGCTTTTGATTTGCGGTGCTTAATCGTTGGCAGAGTCTGCGGATTTCGTGTTTTTAAATGCAGCCAAAACGAGGTGAAGCTGGGTTCTGTTCTGGCCATAAATTTGCTTGGCTCTGCTTGCATTTTTTGTTTATTTCGTTGGTAGCCAGCACACGTAATTGAAAGCAGCGGGGCAGCTTCTGGCCATTTCGGTTATCCAACTCGCATTTTTTGGGGCCAATTCCCACTTCTTTCACTGCGATCCAATTCCATCCCGGTGGTTCAATGGCATCGCCTGCACTGAGCCCATTGATTAGGGGTCCTCCTCGGATCCTCGGCGGGCTCCATGGCCGGGTGGCTTACCAAAAACTGGCCCGCAGGCTCTTTCGTTGCCTTGTAATCTGTCAAAATTGGCAGCGTTCTGGCTAAGCGGAAGTTCGAACAAAAAATGTGCCACACTAAACTGGTTATTTGTTGGTACACCGAAAAAACAATATTTTTTGGAGATTCTAACAGATTCAAGCTGTTGGTAATAAGGAGAAAAAATGCTCTAATGGTGGGTATAAAGAGTAAATTATATAATACCAGTTGATTTCTATATGTGATTTAATTGTATTTAATATAAGCATGATAATATATTAAGAAATATATAATAAGCTAACTTTTTCTTAGTGCACCCTTTTCATTCCCTGCCTGCAGTTCAATGTCCTCGGTGGGCGTGTCAATTGACTTTGAAATCCGCCAGCCTCCTCTTCGACTTTCTTGCTTTTTACCTCTGCTTTTTTCTGCCATGAGAATGCATTTATGTCTGCAATGATCGCATAACTGGCACTTGAATGAAGCCAGTCAGTCGCACAGTAAGTCGTGAAGTCTGTGAAACCGAAAGTCTTAAGCCCGGCCTGGCAGACAATTATTATTATTTTAATCAACTTTCACACACAGAGAGAAAGAGAGTCAACGACACTATATCTGAGGCTCAGGCGGGCCAGCTGTAATTGATCACTCTGCGACAAATATTTATGCCAGAAAATAGAGCCCCCCGATACTGAGACGGCAGTATCTCCTAAGCTGCACAAATAAACACGAAGAGCAGCAAATTCGTATTAAGCGATCAATAATCATGGGTAAATACGCCAATGTGACGCCGCCGGCGATAAAGCCAGAAATATGAACGCAACAGCGGGCGAAGGCGGAGGAGCTGCAGGACCACAGTCATGGAAGGGAGCCGGGCAGAGCCCAGACCAGTTTGGGCCTGGCTCGTTGCAGATAAACAATAGAAAAGCATAGACGCAGCAGGAAGGGTCAAGCGCCCGGGGCTGTGGAAACGCAAGATACCGGGGCCAAAGACTGAAACCGCAGAGAGATGGTCAGCTGGGCTGGAGCTGGGGGAGGGTGGGCTCCCAATGATGATGATGATGAGCATAGCAAATACAAATTATGGCTGAAAAGCGCTACGTAAATACTGCAATCATTTTAATAGACCAAAAACGGCGGCGCATAAACCATAAACCAAACGCCAGAGCTCCCCGACCACAGATCTCTGGAATGGGAATGAGGATGGGACGGAGTCTCTTCTCCCTGCCCTCGGAGTAAGTGGCCAAAAACGGACAGCCAAATGTATCTATGGGAAGTTGAGGGCGTTCGGAGATGGGCGATGCTGCGATGTTGCAATGTGCCTTTTGCTGTTTGCTGTTGATGTTGCTGCAATGTGGCAACAAACTGGCACGCGAGCAGCGAAAATTGCGGGCAGCCGATGATGCGGTTTCCCTTGCACTACAAAAATTTATATATATATTTTTAGATGCAGCTTCAACCACATTTTGGTCCCGTAAATTTTAAATTTTCGTTGTCAAATTTAAGCGGTCAAAGGAACAGTTTTAAATATATGCATTTCAAGGGTTTGATTTAAAAGTGAAATTCAATATTTGATTGTAATGTCTAACCAGCTTTCAACTATGTTACAATTGCTGGAATTTAAGCTGGAATTTTCTTCTTATTAATAATATCTTGTTAGGTTTTATTTTGTGCAGTGCACAACCTGCACAACTTAAGCATTGGAAATTAGCGTAGATAAATATTTCTGCGGAAATTCCTCAGCCGATGACCACTGATCGATGGGTGAGGGAAGTGAGCGTTAGAGTGGATGTGGGTGTGGATCTTTAGTGTGCATTGTGCGCATTTCAGGACTTGCAGATCTATGGATTTGTGCGATTTCCTCGATGGGAGCATGCGAATTCCAATGTGTCTCGAGCACTTGCGGTTTGCAAATTGCAGACAGAATCACAGGCAGGCTTTCCTCGGATCCTCGGCACCTCCACTTGGCAGTGGATCATCGTTCGGCGCTCCGTGGGGTGATTTGTGTGTCGGATTCATGGCCGTCTGATAGACAGCTACAAGCGCACTTAATGCGCTCGACAGGAGTTGTGGATGCGAGGGGAAGTATCTTTTGGCTATCACTCGCGCGTAATGCCTCGGCGGCGTGCAAGATACAAAGCAGATGCTCCGGCCTCCCCCCTAACCATTACCTAGTGGAACTACTCCCATCCCCCTTTGACGAGCTCATCCAAATCCAACTGCCGCCCCTGTCAATTTCGAGGCATTTATTTCCATAGTCATTGCCGGCTGGCTCTGGCTCTCTGTTCCTCTCTGCCTGAGTGTTAATATTTATCTCTTTGGAATGGTTTCTCTCAGTGAGTGTGCGCATGCGCTCTCCAACTCTACACAGGTTTTGATGTTTGTTTTGCTCGTCTCATTCGTAACAAGGCAAAGAAAATCAAGAGGAATTAATAATTATTTTTAAAATAGGAGAATAATATAGAAATATAAAATAATAATATATAACATAAAATAAAATACATACTAAATAAATGAAACAAAAAAGATGTGTCATGTGTAATCCAAATGTTCAATCATTTAAAGTCTGAAAATTTATATTTATTTATATTTTTAAAAATGTTAAAAGGCTGAGAAAAGCTGCTCTAAAAATTGAAAAATAAGCATTCTCTAAAGTTATATCCCTTTAAAAAATATTTATAAAAATATAAATCTTAAAATTATTACACAAAATAAAAAGAAATATAATACTTATAATTTTAAAATATATTTAAATAATTTTAAGCCTTATTTAAGAGATAAACCGCCTTTTTCCTAGATTAACTTTTCCGGTTCCAGGCATTTTCCACGTGCTCTCGCCTCTCGCGCTCTCCACTTGGAGTGCCGGCATTTGAAACTCTCCAAAGTTGGCGCCAAAACCATCCCCCAACACCATCCACACTCGCTCGCGGTCCACTCAGAAACGGGTTCCACAGGGGGCTCAGCAGCGCGGCTCCAAAATAACCGCAGGCCGTAGAGTATCTGCGAGATACTCTGTGCGTTCAGTTGCTGTTGGAACGTCGCACGAATCGCACGCTTTCAGGCGCTATATCCGGTCTTATCCCCATCCGTGCGGCTTGCTCCGCCGAATCGTGAGCAGTTTCGGGTTTCGTCGCTGTCGGCTTTCCTCCGTCTCGGTTTCGGGCTTTTGATCAGCGCTTTCTTGTCGGCTATTGGCAATCGTCGTGATTGCCACCGTGATTGATGGACTGCAGTTGCCCCGGCGCTCTCGGTCAGTGCAGTCTGTGCAGCGCTGAACTCTGACCTCGGTGAAAATCCAAAAATAAATATCGCAAACTCAGCGAACATATCCACACTGGACAATCTCAAATTGTGTGGACGGACTTGGACCCTCGGAAAAGGGAACTTTTTATGGCGGTCCCTTGACCGATTCTAAAACCTAAAAAGAACCATCAATGAGCATAAAGCCAACGGAAGAATATATCAAATAAAAAAGTTCAATTTCGCCGGTTCTTATTCTTATTTTTTTGTTGCTTGTTACCGTGCAACTCGCTTGCGACGAGCTTCCTTAGCTTTTTCGATTTTTTCGGTCAGCGACGACGTCGTGTGCGCGGGCTTCATAAATTATACAAGAGCGCATTTTGCGAACGACTTGCAAATAAATAAGCATTTACGCTTTTATTATTGCCCGCCCGCGTGTGTGCGTGTGCAGTGTGTGCTGTGCGGTGTGTGGTGTGTGTTGCTCTCGAGTTTCGGTTTGAATTTGAGCTTCATTCCCTGGAAATCGCTCCCATGTGGCGCAGCGAATAAAAGCGTAGAAGGAGGCTTCCACTTAAAGTATCATCTTCTGCATACAATCACCATATATACCTATGAATGTGCTCTCGGCTCGTCCATAAAAAATATATATTTCGGAATCCGCTCTGATTTGTGTGTGCTGATAAGCCCAGTGATTGCCAGCCGTAAAACAGCGGACCGGAGACCGAACCCCGGGCCCCCCTATAAAGACATCCCAAGCAGGTAAGTGCGGGGGTTAAGGGCCCCATTATACAGACCTCATCACGCACATTGAACTTCAACGTCAAGTTCTACTGCGAACCGAACTGAAAAGTGCAATGACACCTCCAGAGCAATGCATCATCATTATGCAAATGGGCAAATGGGGAAATGAGCAGGCGTGCTCCTGCATCTCGATGCAACCTCGTCCTCGGCTCCGTTTCCCATCCCACCTCCTGCTGCCAGCGATCTGCATAATTGGAGCGCCGTGCTGGGTGTCTCTAACTGGCTCTAATGAATAAATAAGTGCCACTAATAGTTTTCGCACTTCCTGTTGTCGGCCAGCCGGCAGAATGGCAACTGGCAAACTATCAGCTCATCAAATTGCACTCGGTCTCAGCTGCCAGAACTGAATCACGGCAACAGCAACATTGTATGTAGTTGGCTTGTCCATGGTGACAATATTTAATTATGAAGCTGCCATTCCAATAACCTAAGTGCCCTACAATCTTGATTCCTTGTTTGTGCAGGAAAAATAATCAATAAGATGCGGGGGTCTAAAAGGAAATCAGTTCTTAGGCTGTAACCACTAAGCATTGATTTTGTTGCCTTAAATATTAAAGGAAACCCCTAATCACAGCAAGATTTTCTCATAAAAGGATTTTTTCTATAAGTTTGTATTGTGAAATTTATATTAAAGTGTGCTTTAGACGCTTTTAAAATATTTTATGAATATTTCAACAGTTGTCCTTCAATCTAAAGTTTTTATTATTATTATTTCTTGGTGTGTGGAAAAAGTTCTGTGGTTGTTGCAACAGCAACTTTAACTGCTCTTGTTGCTGCTGCTGCTGCTGCTGATGTTGCTGTTGCCGCTGTCATCGTCAACATCATCATCGTTGTCATAATCATTTTCGTTGCTCTTTCCCACACAAATCGGCATAAAAATGTTTTCATTTTGCCCATTTACTTTCTGCCCTTTTTTCATCAAAGCAAAAAGAAATTCTTTCTATGGAAATCTTAACAGTTGCCATGGCAAATGTTTTCGCAATTACGACTATTTCTCGAAATATTTTTATTACAAACTTTCTCATTCTCTAAAAAATTGCGTTTTTATATACATTTTCTTTTGCCTTGCGGGGGAATTCCTTTTATTAGTTTCGGATATGATAACGAATTTGATATGATATTAGTTTAAAGTTGAAAGTTGAGTTGTCAAGGTTTTTTTTTACAGGTTTTACAAGAAATTCGATGTTAAAAAATACCACCAGTAAAGGGAAATATATAACGACTGGTACAGAAATATATAAGTTTGATGCACTTATTTATGTATTTAGTATTTATATTTAATCAAGAAAGACAATAAAGGGACAATAAACTTCGCGAAACTGAAATTTTTGGACACAATCAAAGTTCATAACTCAGCCAAAATAGCATTAATTTCAAATCGGAAAACGTTCCTACTTTTATTTTTATTAGGTTAACAAATCTGCTTACTCAAATTATAATTTTAGAAAATTTATTTTTTTTTTCAATTTTTGCCAATTTTAATGATGTAACCCCTTTCCTTTTTTTTGAAATTTCGAAAAATTTTCAAAAATTTATTTTTCCATCGAACATGGCTTGATCGATTCGGCTATTTATGCTGATCAAGAATATATATGAAATATAGGGTCGGAAATGACTCCTTCACTAAGTTACAAGCTTCTGACTAAGATTATATTACCATTTTTTGAGTCGATAATTACATATATATATATGAAATTTTTTCGACAATTCAAGATTTAAAAAACTCATAACTAAGCTAAAAACGCATTAATTTCGAATCGGAAAGCATTTCTATGCTAGTTTTGATAATATTAATAAATCTGCATACTCAATTTAAAATTTAGAAAAATTAAAATTTTTGCAAATTTTTGACAATTTTAATGATGTAACCCCTTTCCTTTTTTTGAAATTTCAAAAAATTTTCGAAAATTTATTTTTCTTCCGGACATGATTAGATCGACTCGGCTGTTGATGCTGATCAAGAATATATATGAAATATAGGGTCAGAAATGACTCCTTCACTAAGCTACAAGCTTCTGACTAAAATTATATTACCATTTTTTGAGTCGATAATTATATATATATATATGATAATTTTTTCGACAATTCAAGATTTAAAAAACTCATAACTAAGCTAAAAACGCATTAATTTCAATTCGGAAAGCTTTCCTATGTTAGTTTTTGTTAGGTTAACAAATCTGCATACTCAGTTTAAAACCTAAAAAAATTTAATTTTTTTCAATTTTTGGCAATTTTAATGATGTAACCCCTTTCCTTTTTTTGAAATTTCGAAAAATTTTCAAAAATTTATTTTTCTTCCGGACATGATTAGATCGACTCGGCTGTTGATGCTGATCAAGAATATATATGAAATATAGGGTCGGAAATGACTCCTTCACAAGTTATAAGCTTCTGACTAAAATTATATAACCATTTTTTGAGTCAATAATTACATTTATATACATGATAATTTTTTCGACAATTCAGGATTTAAAAAACTCATAACTTAGCTAAAAACGCATTAATTTCAATTCGGAAAGCGTTCCTATGTTAGTTTTTGTTAAGTCAATAAATCTGCGTACTCAATTTATAATTTAGAAAAATTAAAATTTTTGCCAAATTTTGACAATTTTAATGATGTAACCCCTTTCCTTTTTTTGAAATTTCGAAAAATTTTCAAAAAAATTTTTTTTTTACGGAACATGGCTTGATTGACTCGGCTGTTGATACTGATCATGAATATATATGAAATATAGGGTCGGAAATGACTCCTTCACAAGTTACAAGCTTCTGACTAAGATTATATAACCATTTTTTAAGTCAATAATTACATATATATACATGATAATTTTTTTGACAATTCAAGATTTAAAAAACTCATAACTAAGCTAAAAACGCATTAATTTCAATTCGGAAAGCGTTCCTGTGTTAGTTTTTGTTAGTATAATAAATCTGCATACTCAATTTAAGATTTAGAAAAATTAAAATTTTTGCCAATTTTTGACAATTTTAATGATGTAACCCCTTTCCTTTTTTTGAAATTTCGAAAAATTTTCAAAATTTTATTTTTTGACCGAACATGGCTAGTTCTACTCGGCTGTTGATGCTGATCAAGAATATATATGGTTTATAGGGTCGGAAATAACTCCTTCACCACGTCCACGCTTCTGTCTAAGATAATAATACCCTGCAAGGGTATAAAAAAGTAGGGTTTAACTATTAATTTCATATTGAACTATTTATTTTGTTTTGGTTTATAAAAAATTATAAAGAAAATGGAAGTATTCAAATATTTACTGGACTTTATAATTGCAACTTTGTCACACATTTTATCAGCTGCTTTTTGCGTGTGAAATTTTATTTGCACCGCTGACAAAAACATTTCCTGTACAACTGTTGTGCACGGATGCTCCTCTCCGGAACTCCGGTTTCCCCTGGATTCCGATTCCGCGGACAACTGCCCCATCATAGACATCCAGATAGGCATCAGTCAGACGCGGAAGGGGGACCAGGGACCAGGGAACAGGGACCAGGGTCTGGGGAACTGGGAACGCGGAACGCGGACGCTCGACTGACACGGACGGCTATGACTTGCGCAAATAACTAAAGTAGGGAAAAATGAACAGAAAAATAAATAACATTTTCCAAAGAACCGCTGTGACTTCCTCATTTGCTTATCGGCGGAAAAGAGGAGGAAATTTAAAATCGTCCGAGAGATGGCTGCGCTTGATTTCACTCACGCAGACTCATCAACTTTTAATTAGTTGTAATTTGTAAATTCAACGTCAAGCACCGACCACGCAGTTTGGCTCCGCGGGGCCTTTGAAGATGCCGCAAATGCGGATGACGATGATGATGTTGTTGCCACACTGACAGATTGCTGATAAAAGGCTCCCCAGCTCCAAGTCCCACCCCAGCTGAAAGCCCCGCCTGGTTAACCCATTCAGCCGCCTCTAATCGCCGGCAAAGTCGGGCCACGAGTCGCGGTCGAAAAGCGAAAAACGCCCATCCATCAGCGATGAGCGGCAGCTGTCAGCGGGTTTTTGGTATTTGGTTCTCCCGTCCCCCGTCCCTCGTCACTTGGCTTTTGGCTAAAAGGATTGGCCTCCGCGCCCCCTAACAATCGAAATTTGACAAAACTGTTTCGGTTATAAATGACTCTTTGATGGTCATAAACGGTGTCTAAACGAGAAATTGATGGCGGCATTGGAGCGAGGGCCAGCAGCAAATCATTTCATTTCGGTTGTCACATTAACCAGGAAGAACATCACATTTTAAAGGGGTTCCCGAGGTTGTTCTCCCATGTTGGCTTCATTTCTCATATCACTAATCATCCCCAAAGGGTCGTAAATCAAGCGATTCCCATCTTTGGCAATAAAATAATGCTCCACAAAGTAATTTCTGGTTGCTGTATCCGCTTTTTTAATTAGTGACATTATAAATGTGCACTAAAAACAGGAACTTTACGATCTAATTTTATGGCTCTTGCAAATTTATAGACTTTTGGCTCATGTGACACAAAACACAAAACTACCAGCAGCAACTTTCCTAACAACCTCTATAAATCCCCTTCTCCCGGCTCAGCCGAGGCACTTAATTAATTTCTGTAAAAACTTTAAGAACAAAGGGCTGTTCTCGTTGCCGTTGTCGTCGCAGTTGTTTGGCTCAGTTCGGGTAGCACGTTAATTTCCAATTTGAAGCGAAAGGAAAATACTCGTCGCTAGACTGGGAAAATGGCTGGAAAAAAGTGAACAAGTAATGTCATACATAGGAGCTGCAAAATCAAAGCCCAAAAGAAACAACGACGGCGGACAACAGTAGAACAACTAACTGCAAACTTGCAGCATGAGAAGAGCAGAAACGCAGCAGCAGAAGCTTGCACCAGTTTCGCAACAGCAACAGCAGTAGCAGCAGTAGCAGCAGCAGCAGCAGCAGCAGCAGCAGCAGCAGCAGCAGCAACAGCAGCATCAGCAGTTCTCGATGCTGAAACAGTTACCTGGGCGCTAAACAAAAAGCATAAAAAGCGTTGAAAAACTAAAAGGAAAACCGGGGGAAAAACACTGTTCACAGTAACCAAGTGAACCAAACTGAGAAGAGATGAGGATTCTGAAGCTCTACAGAAAGTACACTGAAGGGAAATCTAAAAAATATGCTAAGATTATGCAGTATTTATTAGTAATTTTCCATAAGAACTATGCTTTGGTAAGGCCTTAAGTATCCCATTTCTACATATTTTGCCTCAGCAGTTTTTTACATAAATTTAATTTTTAATGTTTAATTTTCCCGCAGTGTAAGGAAAGGCTTTAGAAAGTAGCCAAAGAGGTGGAAGAGATAGATGGGAGCGTTGCAGAACCCGTTGGCAGCTCCGCGGCTCACTTCGCCTTGCGTGATGCAATTGCCGGAGCAGCGTTGGAGCGCCAAAAGATTGAAGGCAAACGACAGCCACGTAACTAGAACACTTGACGGTGATGCTGCGGATGCCTCTGCTGCAACAATTTCCAATTAAAGCAGTTACTGCTGCTGCTGGGAGTTGTAAGTTGCAGCCTGGAGTTGCTCGGGGAGTTGGCTTATGTGTCGCTTGCGCAATCATCATACGGGCCACTTCTGACAGCTCCAACTGCTCCTTCTCCTTCTCCATCACCATCTCGAGCTCCTTCGGCTGGGGAAGCCTCTATTTGATTTTCTATTGCCACTCTCGGTTGCGGGACAGGAAGTCATCCGTAATGGGCCTTAAAATACACACTTTATGCCCAGCTAACCATCCCCAATTAGTGCTGCGGGTTAATTGCAGTGACGCATAGTTGCTGCTCCCCGATTCCCGATGGCCCATGTCCCATGGCCAATGTCCAATGTCCGATGGCATAATCCATCTCCATCTTGGCTGAAAGACGCTCCCAGTGGAAAAGTATACAAGTCGGAAGCTAACGGCTCGCGATTCAGAGCTAATTGATCATTAGGTCTATTTCCGCAGTGAGATGGCAACTTGGCTTTTCAACGAGTTTTTTACCCTTGGCCAGCTCAGTTTTTTCTTTATATATATATATATATTTTTTTTTTTTTCATAAGTAAGTCATAAAGTGGCAACTTTTATGACAACAGCAACTGCCAGGGCGCATGTTGCACGCAATCGGCTAAAAAGGAGCGCTAACCTGGGCCAAAACCATCGAAATTCCAACTTTTCCAACTTGGGTTGGGCAGATTTCCTTTGCATCGACAGTGGCAATAGTTTTTTATGGGTTCTGGCCAGGCAGGCCAAGAACTGGCAACTGGGAATCGAGAGCCCAATGGCGGATGGACAGCGCCAACAGAAGGCCATAAAAGAAAATATGCAGCATGTAAGAGTCTAGAATAAAAAGTCCAGAGAACTGGGTGAAATCGATTTGTATACGGTATGTAGTTCTTTATTACAGTTGCGGCCACGCCGATGAAGACTTTTGTAGAACTCAGCGGAGGAGAAAAAACCTGCTGTGGGGGTGGGGAAAATGCTCTTTGTTTTTCTTTGTCTTTTCCTCCTACCCCACTGATTGATCATTGGAGGAAAGAAAGAAATGCAAACGGAGAGGGAAAGCAGCCACTGGTAATGAGAGATCATCTGCGTGGTCCAAGACAGTGACTAGACAAAAGGCATAACTACGTAATATAAGAGTATATAAGATACTATTCAATAATTATTAAATGCTTTGAAGGTAACTGTACCTACTATGCATAAGATACAAGTTCCAGGAAAGTATATTTTTCATGTTACCCTCAAGATATATTGTTTCATCAATTAAGACATATTTCTCTATCTGCGACCAAAGAGAACATTACTAACTACCCACCTTGAGCCTTCCAGCATTCGAACTGCTAGGAATCGGTGCTGACTGATAGATTTCCCGACAGTCACTGACCCACTGCCCACATGCAAATGAGGCGAGTATCTCACGGATGCAGCGGATTGGAGTGAGTGCATGCATCAGGGGGAGTGGGGGAACGGGGCCGGGACTGGGACTGGGACTGGGGCTGGAAAATTGGGTCGGGGGATCCGCTGCCAGATCCAGATACAGAGCCATGCGTTTGGCGGTGCGTTGGCGTTGAGTGAAGTCTTTGCATCGCCTTTCCGTTTTCGGAAAGTAAAATAAAACGAAGGAAGGCACATTCCCTGGGAAATAGCTGCTGTTGCTGATGCCGCATAGCCTCTGCTCTTGTTGTTTCTGGCTGAGTCTTTTGTTTACTTCTCGGTTATTTTTTGCCGCCGTACACATTTGGTTTTTGTTCCACGAAAGATGCTGCCGGTGGCCAGAAAAGTAAACCAAGAGCAGAACAGAAGAGAAAAGAGCCAGAACAAGCGATCTTAATTTACGTTAGCTCGTTAGCTGGAACTACCGTTAGGAGTTTGGCTTTTTACTCTCAAGTGCAGGAATTGCAACAGGCCTAGCCTGGTTTTCCCCTCTTTTTTATTTTTGGGTTTTCTTTGGCCAAAATGCCGATACCTTTTTTGGGCATTCTACAACGCCTCTGCTCCATTGTGTCTGCTGCGGTTGGAGGGCGCGTGAAAATGGCCATGTCGAAGTGGCTGGCAGTATCTCGGTCCGGTAATCAACAGTTTGTGGTCAACAAATAACGTGAAACGAATAAGAAAAAAAACAAAAGGTGGCCAACAAAATATAGAAAGAAGTAATGCCATTGGTTTCGCATGCTTTATTGCCAATTGGAAAGTTGGCAAGCCAACTGAGCCAGAGCCTGGCCAGAACCTCTAGAGAGCGCTGGTAAGCCAGAAAGCCATTGAAGCCGAGCGGAGATCGGTGTTAGAATGCTTTACCGGCCATTGTCTGAGACGGTCGTAATTGGAATAGTCGCTATGCAAAGTCATAAATACGGCAAGAGCCTTCCAAAAGGCTGGCCAAGAGAGCAGTTAAGTAATAAATTGTGAACGGCAGCTTGGGGAAAATTGATTTAATAACTGCGCACCATTAAAGTGTCTTAATGGCATTCTTCCGCGTTGCAGCCAAGACGCAGCTAATCAACTCACTAAGCCCCAGACTCAGATTCACAGATGCACTCGTACTTGGTCATTCATTAGGCCCGACTTTGAGAATCCATCAAATGCCGCCTTAGAATGCCAATGCCATAATTTTCCCCCTTCGAAACCGAAGCCTGTTTTTCCATTCCGACTTCGACTTTTGCTTCATTTTTTTCCAGCCAGGTGCCGGTGCTGCCGCATCGAGTCAAGTCAATCAATTAGGCATTTCAACACATGTTGTTTACAGTTCTAATTCTAGCAGCGTTTCATTTAAATGCCATCGTGTCTGCGGCAGTAATGCCCAGTGCCTGGTGGGAGGGGCTCGACTCTCCATGGCGGCGGCGTGAAATATTTTTAAACATGCCGCGCTCGCTAACGATTTCCTGTTAAATTATGCGGCATTCGTCTTAAACTAAAGGAAAAGAAAACTTTTCTGGGATTTACACTGGCTTACAAAGGGGAAAGTTCTTTAAAAAAAGAACATAGGAATATCATACTGTATATATGAAATTATTTTAAAGGCTTGTTTAAATAAAATTCCAATGCTCAAAAGTTCAGTACAATCGTGCTTCAACTTATTTAATGTAGATTTCTATGATTATATACGTTTATTCATATTTATTCCTACATCTAACAAAACACATTATAAACTAAATGCGAAATTACACATAACCAAAAATTATTTTTTATAAAAATGGTTTTGAATATAATTATAATTATTATAATAAACCAGAAGTGAAAACACCTAATGCATGAGTTTTATACCCTTGCAGGGTCAGAAGCTTGTAACTTGGTGAAGGAGTCATTTCCGACCCCATAAATCATATATATTCTTGATCAGCATCAACAGCCGAGTCGATCTAACCATGTCCGGAAGAAAAATAAATTTTTGAAAATTTTTCGAAATTTCAAAAAAAGGAAAGGGGTTACATCATTAAAGTTGTCGAAAATTGGCAAAAATTTTAATTTTTCTAAATTTAAAATTGAGTATGCAGATTTATTAACCTAACAAAAACTAACATAGGAAAGCTTTCCGAATTAAAATTAATGCATTTTTAGCTTAGTTATGAGTTTTTTAAATCTTGAATTGTCGAAAAAATTATCATATATATATATGTAATTATCGACTCAAAAAATGGTAATATTAGCTTGTATCTTGTGAAGGAGTCATTTTCGAACCTATGTTTCATATATATTCATGATCAGCATCAACAGCCGAGTCGATCTAACCGTGTCCGGAAGAAAAATAAATTTTTGAAAATTTTTCGAAATTTCAAAAAAAGGAAAGGGGTTACATCATTGAAATAGTCAAAAATTGGCAAAAATGTTAATTTCTCTAAATTTGAAATTGAGTATGCAGATTTATTAACCTAACAAAAACTAACATAGAAAAGCTTTCCGAATTGAAATTAATGCGTTTTTAGCTTAGTTATGAATTTTTTAAGCTTTGATTTGTCGAAAAACTTGTAATTTAAAAATATTAATAAATATAGATTCAAAGAATGCGATTATTTTCAACTTAGTTATGATCGATTTGGTATATAAACTTAGATATCTTAAAGTTACTTTTCCTTCTGCTTCATCCTAACCCCAAGCACTGTAAACCAGTGTTGTGTAGCATCTTCTAGTTAGTTAAAAAAGGCAATGGAAATGATCAGCAAAGCCACAAAATACTCATAAAAGACAATAGCCGAAAATCCAACCTTAAATAGCCGCAAGTCACGCTTCATCTTAGGTAATTGAAGCACCCCACTAATGATTGTGTTTAGAACGAAGACCACTCATCAGAGACTGACTGATGCGACTCGAGAGAGATGCTCGCTTTCCGCTGCTAAATCGACCCCCTAACCCATAAACCTCTCTCGTAAACAAAAAAGCTGAGGAGAAAGACCAAGCGACGGCTAATCAATAATTTCTCAGCTACTCAAAAGCCCATTAACTGCCGGATTTCGGCTGGAAATAGCTCTCTTGGTCGAAACGGAATTCCCAGAACACTTGGACGGACACAGATCTCCGCCGGCTGCCACTTTCGCTGGCGGCGCACGGAGATGCGAAATGAAAAGTGTAAGGCACCTCTAATTTGGGCAGGGGAACCGGCGAAACGTGTCTCGAATGCAGTTGAAAAATCAATTAGCGAGGAGAACGGGTTCGGGCTGGAGTCGAGGCGTAGGTTCAGGTCCAGGTCCAGACCCAGGTTCAGTGATTAACGATGTGCCGCCTGGCGGAGTCATCTGTAGCCACTCGTAGGGGTGCCGAGGGCGTCTATTGCAAACAAACATTGACAGCTCACATCAAACGGAGTAGCCAGTTCTGGCCAACTCTCGACTCATTTAGGCCAGGGCAGGTTTCCAGCTATCTGCTAGACAGATTTGATTTATTTGTCCGCCCACCCACGAGCAGCAGCTAGCCGCAGTTCGAACTTCAGAGTTAATAAATGTTTAACGACCAGTATAAATTTAAATTAACAAACCAGAGGCCTTTAAAATGAACAAGGGAGTGTAGATGGAAATAGAAGGTTGAATATTCTTTAGAAGGGGATTCTTGAAAGTCTAAAAAGTACAAAGTAAAATACTCTTGCAATGATTTTTATTGCAACATTTCTATGCTATCCACTGAGTAGTAAAAGTTTGTCTATGGAAAAGCCCAAAACTAACCTAACCCAAAATTCTTTTGTATTCCTAGAACTATAATATTAGCAAAAATAAATAGAAATCAATTCAGTCAGAGAAGACTTTAGGATTTAAAGATACAATCTATAAAAGAATTTTTCGTTTCACTTCTGTGTTTCCTTAATGATCACAAAAATGGCTAATCAGCTTCTTGAGCATTCAGAACTAATTTGCATTTCTACTCTTAATGATTAGCATTAACTATTATTAATTAAATCTCTTTTGAAACCAATAAACTACCTCAAAGAGTATTAGCCAAAGATGGTAAATCTCTGGAATTTAAAACTCAAACTCAAAACCGTAAGGCATAAATGATTTCGTAATTGTTATTGGTTTTCCCATTTTTATTATGGCAATTTTCATTTGCCCAATAAAAGTCTATGAGGAGAACAGTTAGACAGTCGGTCTGGTCATGGTTGAAGGTCCAGACCGCGGACTCCATACTCCGGATCGTGGAGCGTAAAGATTCCCACTGATCGCATGATCATTTCCTAATGAATACAAATTGCACCATCATTTGCAGCTGGCCACGAAAATTTCATTTGTGCAGAATTTATGATGACGCATTAGTCCGCATGCCTTTGGGGAGTGTATATGCGGTGAGTGCGGCTAACTCTGGGGAGGAAAAGCCTTTCGTTTCCACTGTGAATCCGCGATTGACCCGTATTTCTGGTTACGCTCGTGCCGACAGACGCTTAACCTTGACACCAACAACTGGCTCTGAATCTCCGCGTTCTCCCTTCTCACTCTCGCTGTTCCACAGCCCCCTTGGCCCCCCCATCACCCTTTCTAAGCCACAATCCGCTAAAGCCAAAGTGCGGCCGTTCGTTTCGGCTCGCCGTTAGATTTCGAGTAATAAAAAGTTGTTTTTTTCTCTCGCTTTGCTTGCCGTCTTCTTCGCGGGATTTTTGCGCAACTTTAGTTTACACTGGAATATATATTTTGTACTATTAAATTATAGTTTTTATTATAAATTCCTAATTGTAAATCATGTGGTTATCTTTTTTTTAAATAAACGAAAAAGGAAACTACTTCAGGAAGCCGTAGTTTCGATCAAAAGATTGAATAGAAATTGTTCATAACTTGGCCAAAATCGAATTAAATTTAATTCCGAAAACTTTCCCATGCTAGATTTTATTAGCTTAACAAATCTGCCTACTAAATTTCAAAATTAAAAAAATTTCAATTTTTGCCAATTTTTGACAATTTTAATGATGTAACCCCTTTCCTTTTTTTCAAATTTCGAAAAATTTTCAAAAATTTATATTTCCTCCGGACATGGCTAGATCGACTCGGCTGTTGATGCTGATCAAGAATATATATGAAATATAGGGTCGGAAATGACTCCTTCACTAAGTTACAAGCTTCTGACTTTAATAATATAACCATTTTTTGAGTCGATAATTACATATACATATATGATAATTTTTTCGACAATTCAAGTTTTAAAAAACTCATAACTAAGCTAAAAAGTCATTAAATTCAATTCGGAAAGCTTTCCTATGTTAGTTTTTGTTAGGTTAATTAATCTGCATACTCAATTTAAAATTTAGAAAAAATAAAATTTTTGCCAATTTTAATGATGTAACCCCTTTCCTTTTTTTGAAATTTCGAAAAATTTTCAAAAATTTATTTTTCTTTCAAACATGTCTAGATCGAATCAGCAGGCGATGCTGATCAATAATATATATGATTTGTGGGGTCGGAAATGCCTCCTTCACTGCGTTTCAAGCTTCTGACTAAAAGTAAATACCTTGCATGGGTAAATTGAGGCTTATTGTAATTGTATGGCAACTATTAACTTTCTTATGTTTTTAAACAACTAAAACTATAAAAAACATTGTACATTTTTAATAAGTTTAATTATTGCAAATGAATATTCCGTACAAATAGATATATCTTTAAATAATATTTAAATTAGGTCTATGTTTGCACACTAAAAATGTATTAAGAACCCTAAAATCAATGCTAATTAAAACTACTAACCAGTAATGAAAACCAAAACCAAATTCTTTTTCCCAGTGCATCTCCGTTTTATTCCGTTTTGCGATTCGCCCAAAACAATTGCCAAGCATGACTCAAAAAAAAAAGACTGAAAAAACAGAGCTAAAAAAAATACAAAAATAATCCAAACGAAATAAATTGCAAAATCTTTCAAAAGAAAAGTGCGGCATTTTTTTACGATTCTGTTTTGTTTGCCCGCCTGCCTGTATCTCTGATATCTTGGTGTAATTTTATAGTTAGCTGTGCCTTGTAGAACGTGATGCTATTTGCCTTGCGCCGCCATATTCCGCCCCGTATACCCCTTGCTTTTATTGCTCAGAGAAGCAGAAGTAGTATAGGGGACTAAAAGAAATCATAAATTTGCAGAAGCCAAGAGTCTGAATATTTAATAAAGTCAATGGGAATCGAGGCAGGAGGTCGAATCCAGAAATTGTTTCCAATGAACGGCAATTACTTTCTTCAGCCGCCCCTCCTGGTCGCTCCCTCTTCCGGCGGACTCTTTAAAAATGTATGTCAATTGGTCAATTTCCGCCCCTATGCAAGAGTGGGCCAATTAAATGTCATTTACCTTATATGTGGTCAGGCCCCGCTGTCCGTAATCCGTAGACAGAAGTCCGCACTCCACTTAAACCGACTCCCAGCTCTTTCCATAGGCCATTCGCCAAAGCAGAGTCTATTTAATAATGTATAATGCAAGCTGTCCGGGGATATCATTTGGCCAAATTGCACTGGGGGCATTTTAATTAGCCAAATGGCCGATTTGCCTTCATAAATGCAGACATATACGAAATTAGCGAAACTATATCGCAATGCCCGCCGGCGATTGACAGTTCAATCAACTTCGGGGCGCAAATTGCCAATGCATTGCAATGGAAAATCAAATATTACGTATACGCCCCGTCAGCCCGCGCACAGTCACCCCAAAAACTGCTCGCGCTCGCTCCACTGGCGAACAGCTACGACCCATTGTTGTGTCAGCGATAACCAAAAAAAGGCAACAAACATGATGACGACGACGACGATGGCGGCGACAGCGACTCCAACACCTTTGGAGTGGCAATTTGTTGGCGCTGCCATCGGGAATCCGCTGCCGGAGCAGCCTGCTCCGGTTTGGCGACAAGCATACTGGCCTGGCCCATAAAATTCAGGCAAAACCGATCAGGCAATACCCTGCAAATAGAATCATTGGCTTTTATGTCTTCGTAAACCCTAAAATATGCTATTCCAGGAATATTAAATCGATATTTGGTAAATCCAAGTTTTTCAAATATCATAACTAAGCCAAAAATGCATTAATTTCAGTTTGGAAAACTTTTCTGTGCTAGTTTTCATAGTTTTAACAAATCTGCATACCGAGTTTTAGAATTAAAGAAATTAAATTTTTTGCCAATTTTTGAGAATTTTAATGATGTAACCCCTTTCCTTTTTTTTGAAATTTCGAAAAATTGTCAAAAAATTATTTTTTGACCGAACATGTCTTGATTGACTCGGCTGTTGATACTGATCAAGAATATATATGAAATATAGGGTCGGAAATTACTCCTTCACTAAGTTACAAGCTTCTGACTAAGATTATATTAACATTTTTTGAGTCGATAATTACATATATGTACATGATAATTTTTCGACAATTCAAGATTTAAAAAACTCATAACTTATCTGAAAACGCATTAATTTCAATTCGGAAAGCTTTCCTATGTTAGTTTTTGTTATGTTAATAAATCTGCATACTCCATTTTAAATTTAGAACAAATAAAATTTTTGCCAATTTTTGACAATTTTAATGATGTAACCCCTTTCCTTTTTTTGAAATTTCGAAAAACTTTGAAAAATTTTTTTTTCGACCAGACATGGTTAGATCGACTAGGCTGTTGATGCTGATCAAGAATATATATGATTTATGGGGTCGGAAATGACTCCTTCACTGCGTTTTAAGCTTTTGACTATAATTATATTACCCTGCAAAGGTATGGAATTATGTGTATTTACCTTTAAAAATCATAGATTATAAGCAATTTAACTAAAAAATTATAGCCCCTGAAAATTATTTCAAGCAGAGTATTGTCTGTTCGAATTGTTTGAAATCTTCAGTGGCAACTTAAACCCGTTGCGGTCTATGACTCAAGCAATCAATTGCCAACAGCAGCAGCATTTCCAGCAACGACAATGCAGGCCATACTTGAGTGGAAAATCAGGCATCGAGTATCTCAAGAATGACTTAACGGCATGAAAAACTTTTCCAGTAGCTGCGAAAAAAGCAGCGAGGAAAGCCAACAATGAGTGCTGCTAATAGCTGGCAACTTTTGAATTGAGATTGCGATTGCGTGAATGCTTTCAGACGTGTTGCATTTCAGTTCCGGCCAGGCCAACTCGACTCGAGGGTACAATTTCGCGCCGTCGTGCCGCGAATGTGTCAAATGCATCGATGGATATATCAGTAATTTGAATCGCTTGCAAAATTTCCATTCGCATTGCGCAAAAATGGTGCACACAAACAATTATTTTGGAAATTGCCATGGCTGTGCTGTGTTGGCCATAAATTGTAGCAACTGTCGTTTGCATATAAGTACTTACTCCGCTGGAGTAACGAAACTGTGGATAGAAATGCAAATGCAGGAGAACTGGAACACACAATTTGCGTTTGCTTTATAGGGTGCTTGGATAGACTTGGCTCATATATCTATTAATATAATTGGCAGAGATATCTAATGTTGTTCTCCAAGAACCCCCTGAGGCCATACACTCAATTAATTATTCATTAAACATATCCTGTCATGGTTTCCATTAATTTTCAACTCTTTTTTCTATCGTTCGGTGGGTCTATTCCAGTCACAAATCAAACATACCCATCGATCCGTTCCCCCTTTAATTAGACACACAAAATAAATTGAATTAACAGCGTGAGCGTGGCAAGAAGCGAGATACATAATTGCTACCACGGCTACGGGCCAGAAAATGTTTAATTTGTTTATTTTTTCGGTGTGTTCGGTACCGCAATTTATTAGCGAGCCGGGGGAAACAAAGAAAAAATTGATTGATCTACCACTGGGCAGGGTTCAATCAAAATGTGTAATGAACAAGCCGGAAAAAATAACACAGGCAACACACAAAAAAAGTTAAAAACACACAAAATTCTCGATGAGCGGGACGAAAGGGAGAGGGTGTGTGTATGGTTTTGGTTTGGTTTTCATTACGCGGCAGCGACTGCTGCTCGTAGCGGGTTCTCGTTTTAATGATACAATTTAAAATCAACGCAGACTCATGATTTTGCATATTTCGAGCATTAAACTCGCCTCGTCGGCGGCTGCTGTTGTTGTTCTGGGGAGCATAATTCAGGCATGGTTACCGCACAGTGCTCCCCGGAATCCGCTCCCCGTTTTCCACTACCAACAATCAATGCCCGACGCCCGCTGTGATTTGACCAAAAACTGACGGACTCTAGCCGGCTCTAGCTGCCAAAGCCATCAAATAAATAACCGCGGGACCCGCAGTGAAAGAATGCCGGGGCCAGGCATTGCCCCTAATGTCGATGGGTGTGTCCTGCCAGCCTGCCAGCCTGCCGCCCTTTTTTTCCTCCTTCTTCCAGCTAAAGCATTAAAGCGGAAAAGCGGAAAAGAAGAGGCAAAATGGGAGGGAAAACTGAGGGAAAAACGGTCAAGAACTAAGGGAAAAGTGAGGGAAAAACGGGAGAAAAACTGCGGGGAAAAAACAGGAGGAAAAACATTTTGCCTAAATGGCGAGGCATTACTTTTAATTAAAAGCAACGCGAGAGCATTCAACAAAAATTGAACTTGAACTCCGCGACCACATCCAATTCCAGCTACAGCAATAACTATTACAGCTCCGTCTCCAGCTCTAAGTCGGAGCTAAAGTTGAAGCTTGGAAGGAGACTGGGTCCATGGACACATGATTACCCATAAGCTGACAGTGCCTCGTTCCACAGTTCGCTGCACAGACTGGCTTTAATCAGTTGGCCACGGCAACGGCAGACTGACATTTGATGTTAATTTGCACTGAGCGAGACATTGAGCATACGCAGCGTTGGCCCGTCCGTCAAGCGGCTAATTACCTGCAAGCCGAACTTGTAGGCCAGGCCAATTTACAACTTACAAGCCATAAAGCACACACGACATCTCGTAATGTATACATTTTAATCGCGAACGCATTAATTAGCATCATGTAAAACCGCGTTCGTAGGTGTAAATAAAACAGAGCTGTGAAAGAAATCAAGCCAAGACGATAATAAAATAAACAAGTTTCAGAGTTATTCCAAATGCGTTTTAATAACGCGGCTCTGGGCCACTGCCGGCCTTTGGATTCCTGACTCCGCTTGGATCGGCCCACGCCCGATTCCAGCAAGTAATTAGCATAAAGCACGTGCGCCGCCAACGGGGCAACGCCTGCCTCATTGGCATGCCGGTGGAGCTGGGAGCTGGGTGCTGGGACCCAGGAGCTGGAGGTGGTTTGCTACCTGTTGGAGCCCACCGAGCTCGAGCCCCTCACAGGTGCGTACCTGTAACGCCCCCCAAAGCGGCAAAGTCTCAGCCGGGTCTGCCCGAACATGGCCCAGAGCTGGCTAAGCCGGGCTCAGCTTGGCAGACATTTGCACAATCCATTTCATTTCGTTCTGCTGCATTTCATTCGGACTTCTCCGCCGCTTGATTTATGTCCAGCGGGCAAAGGCACATGAATCACAGCCACAAAAATATGTTGCAGAGAGGAGTATAGTCCTCTCGATATCCTGTAGAAAAAGGGTATATGTAGAGTAGTTAAATTATGATTAAAATCAAGACTGAAGAAGTATCAATCTGTTGTTTTTGTGACTTAGGTTTGAAGGTTTATACCCAATGAAAAATGGATATGACTTACATTATCTTTTTAAACAAAAACTATTTCTTCTCTTAACCAAACTAGAACCTAGTGGTTTCTTGCTCTAATTACCCCGATCTATCGACTATCGTCTCTCTGGCCTAAATCAGCCCAATTATAGGGTAGAGGCATGCCGTGCCACGCTGACATTTCTAGTGCAAAAATCTCGACACAAATAGAGTCAGCCAGTGATGGGGCCAGCGAGCGGAGCTGCGATCATTGCATTTATTGTCTACCTGCAGATTTATGATCATGCAACGAGCGTGCCGCTTCCACGGCACCTACAACTAAGCCTTATATACAGCATATAGCCCCGATTCCATTGTGGTCGGATTTGTTGCTACAGCGGTCTTTGCGGTCTGTCCATTTCACGCTTTGCCAAATTGCCAACTTGACCGGCACCAGATGAAAAACCGATAAAGTAATGAAAATGCGGGCAGGCTGGCGTTTTGGGCCAGACTCCGTGTATCGCGGCCAGTATCTCGGCCAGTGCGCGAACATAAAATGTTATTTAAAGCGAATTTCGGGCACAATTTGTTGTTAATGAATGCACTGTCCGTCCGGCTGGGGCTGGCTGGTCCGCTTGCTACAGATTTTTACAGATTTTCACAGATTTTCCAACTTTCAGCGAGCAAATTGCGCCCACAATGAGGTCAGTCAGCCGCACAATGTGCGCCGTTACCTGCAGCAGTTGCTCCCGCCTCACGTGCTGACTTGTGAAAGTAAAGGCCCCAGCTTGGTTAGGATCTCTATGGTGCAGTTTATAGTGTACATATATATATATATAGAAAACACCTCCCCCGTCAGTGGGGCAACCTGCATACGCCGGCAATTTCGTGTGAGCCCGCAACTAACCTTCACATAAATTATTCCCATCAACAGCTGCAGATACGAGCAGCTCTGGCCAAGTCGGGCGGCATCCCGGCAGCAGCACCGGAGCAGCTTAATGTTTAAGACATCGTGATAAGCGGCAGATATTTATCTGGCTAGCAAATTACATGGGGCAACGCCTAGGAAAAAAGACTCTGGAGAGGAAACGAAGTGCCGGCAACATGCAACATGTGGCTGCAGTGAAATGAGGTGTCGAAACGGTTGTTAGTCGATGCTCATACGCCCCGTGGTACGTGGGAAAAATAAGAACTAGCGGTGACCTTGAGGTAGAATATAAGCCACATAATTATATTATATATATATTAATTTATATTTAAATTTAAAGTTTCTTACCCTTATTAAAGGACAGGTATATCCTTTCCTGCTATCATTGATGTATGGCCCTCCGATACCTCTTTTAGTGGGTCTCGAGCCACATCAAAATCTCACTTTAATTGGCTGCCAAGAAATCCATCTGCATGTACAGGTACAAAATATTTGCGTATTTATTGTTGGCAATCCATAAACCAAGCCCATATTCCGTCCATAGGCCCGTGTGGCTACGTGTACTGGCAATCGTTTCGATAACACTTGAATACAAAATGAGGGTCATTAATTTTATAACAAACTATGTTGGCTGTGCTTGGCACACGTGAAAAATTCCCAGTTCGAGCTCCAGCTCTCCGGCTTCGACTCCGACTCCTACTCCTACTCTTGCTCCGCTGGGATCCATCCTCGTTCGGGGACGGCAACGGCAACGGCGACGGCGGCTTATCCGCCTGCCAATGTCGCCTGTCCGACAGTCAGTCAATCATAACCCGTTTCGGCTGCCTCAGCCGCTGCCTTGGCGAACAAATCAAAACTTGTTATCGTTTCGAAAAGATCTCTAGGACCAATAAAATATACGGCCCCAGTGCCAGTCCACCGCTGCCTTCTGTTCGAATAAAAAGAGTATAAAAAGCGGAGTGGAGCTGCAATTGTCAAGCTTTACGTGTTCGCCCATCAAAATGCTGCACGCCTCATCAGCGTATTCGGAGTTGGAGTATTGGAGACTCGCAAATCCCAGAAGCAACGGTGACACTGTCCGCTCATGGCAGCACTTTAATTGCAGCGACTGTAATGTCACATCCATTTGAACCTTGGCTTCGTATACAGAATGTCCGCATCGGCATCTCTCCTTCTTTTTTGGGTCATGTCAAGCTAATCAAAGACTAGCCGGGTCACGCCCACGGCCATTTATCAGCATCAGGCACAGTCGCAGGCTCAGTAGGAGTCGTCGGTGTCTTAGCCTCAGATGTTGCCTTTATTAAAAGTTACTTTTCCCCAGGACACTGAAAGAAATATGAAAAAACTAGAAGAAAAATTCAACATCAAGAGTTAAGTTATAGTTCCCAAGTGGATATTATATTTGTTATTTGTATTTCAGCAAGTTACTTTAATTTTTATGAAATTTTAGTCCTGACTTTGGATGATTTTGATCTCTGTGTATATACAACACATTTTTGTTTCGCTGCGACCCAACCAAACGTGAGCTTATGGTTTATGGCGACTTAATAAGGCTGTGACCAGCCATCATCCAGCCTGTTGCCCGTTGCCCTTCTGGCCGCGATTGCAGCCCTGTCGGCATCTCCGGCTAATGGCCAAATGGCGAATGGCCCGGCACATTAGGCACGGCAACCAGGGAGCCACAGTTGGAGCGGGAGCTAGAGCCTCTCCTGATACTAGAAGGGAACCCAAAGAAGCTGTGGAAGCTCAGGGATGCCGCATGATAAACAACCGAAGCGTTTTAAACGGCTTCATTAATCTTATTCAGCTCTCCGCTGCGCTTGTCTATTAAAGCCTTGTAATGCCTGCAAGACTCTCCAGCTCTCCATCTCGCCTGCTTACCGCCGCTGATGCTGCTGCTGATGATGAGCAGCTGTGGCAACCGCAATCAGCAGGCTGAGGCTGAAAATCTACTACCTGTCAGCTTCATGTCATTCCGGCATTTTATGAGCTGTTGCCGGAGCTGGAGCGGGAGCAGGAGCTTCAGATGGAGATGGAGTTGGAGCTGGCACAGGAGCGGGGCTGCTGGGTGCTGCCTTCGAATAGAAATGGCATTGACACTGCCAGAGATAGAGGGCCCCAGAGCAAGGCTGGGGTGTAACTGTTAGTGCTCACTGCTGCTTACTGGCTACGAGTTACTGGTTACTGTCACCGCCAGCTGTTGCAGCTGTGGGCTTCCACTGACTTTCCTCGGGATTCAGGAAAATTCTAGCGTGATGTGTTAGGCAATAACTCGCCTTTCCCACAGAAGCTGCAAATTCGATTGCAAGAAAGGAAGGCGAAGCTTGTGACACTCACAACAATCGGTTTGAATACGTTAAGAACTTACATGAAGACTTTGTAGCTTATAAATAACATAGAGAATTTTTTTTTATAAGTAACTATACACAGTTATTAAAAATAAAGTCTTAAGATTGACCTTAAACTGTTCTTTAGGAAATATATTGAAACACATACAACCCATAAGCCGGAATTCCATTTCAAGCTACCCCTAATACATTAGTACCTGTATTACCTGAGTGTAAATCTCTTTTTCTGTTGGCCTATTAAGACCACTGTTCTCTACTTTCTTGTCCAAAGGCTTGTCACGTTTGGCTTGCCGACTGCAAGTGGCCAATATCCACGCTTCATCTTTGCCGAGACGCCGCCATCATCATCATCATCCGCCTAGTCGTTGTCGGCGTCGTGGTCGTCATCATGATCATCGGCCTAAACATGACAATTTTCATGGGCTTATCATTTCATAATGAATTTGTTTTGTCAGCCAATAAATTATGGGCAACACGCCGCTGGTCGTCCTACGAGGCCCAGGCCCAGGGCCAGGCCGAAGCCCTAGTCGAGAAACAACTACATCATAATCATCTAAGCAACATCGCAGGAAAAAAGCGCTGTCCTCAGATCCAGACCTCGACTGGGACTTCGTCTCCGATGGCTGGGCTTTATCGTGAGACCCGTTGATTTAGTGGCCCGCAGTTTGTTTAGTTATTAGCTCTTGCCCTTTTTGGCCCAGAACAAATTGCATTTTGATTTATACGGCCGGAATGGGTTTATCTACACGCGACAGGAAACGAGCGCGTCAGGCCCAGCCGCCCACATCAAAGGGCGGGCTGGGACGTGAGGAGGCTGGAAAATCGAAGGGAAAATCAGCCAGTCACTACCACTGCTCCAGCCCACTCACACACGGCCAACATCCCGATCTGGCCACATCAAAGGGCATTAAAATTTCAAATAGGTAATTAAGTAAAACGCATAAACCGCACAACACGAAGAGTGCCGGCTCAGGCAGTCGATTATTTACACTCGAGGTGAAACACAGCAGCATCAGAGGCATCTCGAGAAGCATCAGCATCCCATCGGTTGTGAAGTATTCAGATTTCAGAGTGTCAATCAATTTGCCTTCATTTGGCTTCGCTTTGCGTTTCCGTATTCAAGTGCAGCGCACACGGCAAAGTGTATTAAATACACCGCAAAACGAACGCTTAACACCTGCACGGGGAGAAAAATTGGTACAAGAAGTGGTAATTAACTATATAATTATATATAGGAAAATATATAGGGAAGTAAAGTGCCTCAAGAAATATAATATTACATTTAGCAACTAAAATGAATGTAAAAAAACTTTTGCTCTCTCCTTAACATGTTAATTGATCTCACTTTCTTTTGAGAATTTAAAACCATTAGGATTTTTTAAGACTATTAACTAACTTTTATATAATATTTCTAAAACTGTGTATAGGGAAACCGGAAAAGGGTAGATTGATGGCAATACGGAAGGGCCAAAACAACTTGAGTGCCGCAAATAACCGGCAGCACACGGCATACAAATTGTAATTGAGTCTTAGTCGCAGTAGCAGACACAAATCGGAGCCGGGGGAAATCGGAAAGCATAAACCAGGAACTAGGAACCAGTAACCCGAAATCCCCAGGCCCCAGATCCGGCGGCTCATTATGCCAGCGAGAGGGATAAAGTCGACTGACTGCAGACCCGGTGAACCGCAACACAGGAGCGCGCGGCGAATACCGAAAAACCAAACCAAAACGAACCTAGAGACCCAGCCGACTGTAAATATTTGGCCATCCTTCGGCACTTGCTCTACTTTTCCCATTTGCAGCAATTAAATACATTAACGAGGGACACTTTTTAGGGCCTAAATGCCGCCGTCTGCTGACCCCGATTCCCAGGGGGTCGCTGTGAACTTTTGCGGCAGGAGACTCTGAACGATGTTGACCACGTTTTCCCTTGACGCTTTTTGTTGGACACTCTTAGCAGTTGGATGTGTCGCGATTCGCTGTTGTCAATTTGTTGATTAAATTTATATCGCACAATGCCATAAAGGGATCACTTTTATGATGGCTTCACTCCAGCTGTCTGGAGCGGCTCTTATCGACTGTCATCAATCTGATGCAATTGCACCGCCCCGCACGGCCTTGTTTGTATATTATTTTGACAACTGACATCTGCCCAATTAAAAACTACACCAAGCTTATGTGATGGGTGATTCAGAGGGGAACTCTGAATGGGGGAAATAAATCAAAGAATAGGCTAGTGGGGAAAGCCAAGACTTCAAGAGTTATATATTTACTCTACTGCTTGTACCTCCTGCTTTCCCTAAATTTAAATTTACACTAAAAAACCATTAAGAGTATTTAAATCCATACATGGCATGCACCTGATTGCTGCTTAAATCAGTGCATTATCGGGTTTCTTAGGAATAATCTAATCGGATCGCCTAATTGCGGCAATTATGTGAACGAGCTGCGGCGGCCAGCTCGTTTTTCACTTTATTAATTATGCAAATTGATTCAACATTTCTGACCCGCATTCAGCTTTTGTATAGCTCGGTTCACTGAACTTCCCCCTTTCTCCAAGTCTCTTCTCGCTGAGATTCGTCCGAGAACATGAGAAATGGGTCACTCGAACGCAACGAATCGAAATGAAACCTGTTGTTGGGCATACAAACACTGTCTGGGTATTTAAATAATTTTCTTATTAATGTGCAAATGAGCTTTGCCATTTGACACTTTTGATTTGGCCAAGAACAGATTTTATGGCCAAACATAAATGTGTGCTAATGGCTCTGAGGGGGGAAGACTCTCCCATCTCCATCTCCATTGCCCCTTCCCCAAGGTTGACATAAATTTTATGGCTTGACCCAGAGCCTGAGAAGACACTGATATGACAGCAAGCTTTGGGCCATAAATGCCAGTGTTTTGGCCCTTAAATGCACATCGAACTCAATGCAGAACAAAGTGTCAGCCATAAACCATTTACATTAAACAAGACTTAGGGGGAAAAAGAGTGGAAGTATGGCTCAAGACCAATTAAAAAAGGAGCAGCTAATTGGAGTCATAACTTATGTCAGGCATACACATAGTTGCTGCGGGGCTTTAAGGAGTTTTTAAGCAGTGAAAGGTGGCAGCAGGTGGCATTTTGGTGGAAGAGAGTGGGAGGCACAGTCCCTCAAATAAGTAAATTGGATTTACCCCGGCCACAAGGCCTTTACTGGGATGCGGCAACTTTGCCTGATTGCCTCGTGGCCTGGGGACTCTCCTGGGCGCCACCTCCGGGTACTTCTCCAGCTCCAGCTCCAGCTCCTGCTCCTGCTCCCAATCCCGCTCCTAGTCCGGCTCCTACTCCCGACTCTGATCCCTCTCCTCGAGCGGTTCTATTGCTGCTATTCCTGCTACTTTTACAGCTCAGCTGACAATGTTGCCAATGTTGTACGGTAATTTTACATAAAAGCACATAAAGTGCAATGTTTGATCGTAAAACTTTTTTACGACATTTTTCCTGTGCGCATATATAAAAATGGGAACCAAACCGGGAGGCAGATGAGCAGAGGAATCCTCATCGCCAGCTGACTCCTCTGTGGGTATTTTCCTTTATCTGTTCAGTGAAGACTCTTATATTATATTCCCTTTGCCCGCTTCCGGCTTTCCTTTGGCTCATATAAAATTTGTAACACGTGTGTCGCAAGGTGGCCATATATATATATATATATATAGAGTAGGAGTAGGTATATAGCTCTGTGGCATTTCTATTTCGGTGCGTAGGAAAATTTATGTTGGCCCGGTTTATTGTTTGGCAGCAAGTGAAACACTTTGGAGAATTGCCGGGGACCAGTGTATATCGAGGGGCGGAGTAATGCCGGTAATTTGCCGGGTAGCCTGCCCCCATAACTGCGATTGCAATTGCAGCTTCCGTTACCTTGAGCTGCTGCTGCTGCTGCAGTTGCTGCAGTTGCAGTTTCTGTGGCTTCAGCCACATTTAAGCACTCATAAAGTTAATGACATGCACAGAAAACACCCCCCATCATGGAGCTGGCATTGCTATACTTAACCATCTCGTGGCTGGGATTGCATTGTATCTCGGAGCCATGCAAATGCAACATCAGCTGTCTCCCAGTCCCACTCCCACTCCCGTTCCCTGGGAGTCATTAAAAATAAAGCAATTTTCACGCATGTGCCAGACCGAATAGAAAATAAAGTGCATTTTCCGCAACATGACGAATGGTTTGATTCTATTTTACAGTTTCGCTGGCAGAGTGCAGCCTCCATTAAAGAAAGCTAAGAGAAAAAGAAGAAAGAGTATTTTTCTCCTTTAGTTACTATATAATATATATATTTTCTTTTTTTATAAATAAAAGCCAAGGGGTGTGAGGCAAGCAGGAATGCAGCGACAGGAATGATGACGTTACCTTTGGAACAACATCAGCCTGGGGCAACAACCACACGAAGCATGATAGCCAAAGGCTGCAGGGGATACCCTGCAATCGGTGAAAGTATGCTGGAACAACTTTGAGCTGCAAAGGATTTCCATAATCAAGTGCTTATATATCCCAAGAGCTTAGTCTGCTGGGTAAGCTGAAACATGCCTCAGCCTTTGGCTTGCGGCAGGCGCTCAGTCACAGCAACGCCCCCTCACAGACAGCCAGTCAAGTTGCCCCACAGAACCAGACGCGGTACCAGCACTCAGCTGCAGATACACTTAAGAAATGGGGCTAATAATACTTACATAACATAATAATACTTACATAATCAATTTAATTAGTTTATATTCTATATTCGATATCAATTTGGATAAACTTAGATCAGCTTGCATGTACCCGCATTAATCTCCCTTCATAACTCTTAAATACTTTTCTATAAATATCTTTCAGCTTTGAGGTATTTCTTGTTAGTATAACATCGAATTTCTTTCAAGTGCATAGCTTTGCCTCCAGCTTGAACCCTAGTCCCTGGTCCAAGTGCAACTGCGACTGCGGCTGTGGCGCACTTTAAGCGAATTTCATTTGTCTGCAGCGTCAAGCACTTGACAATCACTCACGTAGCCGTGCAGCTTCCTGCCGCCCCTGCCTCGGCACCCTTTTGGGCGCTCCCTACTCGCTCCCTTGACGCTTGTCTGGGCTGGAGACTCGGTCTGGGGCTGGGTCCTGTTCTGGTCGGGCCGGGTCTCCTGGTCTGGCTGGATGGTTGGCTGGCTGGTTGGTGTTAACAAGTTCCCATGCAACCGCTTAAATATTAACGCACACACCAGCACACGCTGATTCATTGGAGGCAGCTGTCGTTGTCGGCAACTGTAAATAAATACTCATACAGCACACGGCGCAAAAATCTTGTGTGTCATTGCACTCGACGGTTGTCGTTGCTGGGATCCCAACAAGGATTCAGGAAGGCACGTCATATAGAATGGAAGGTATAGACTATGATCCACCTAGTACTTCAAAGCCTAGGATTGTTCAGCTCTAAGTATTATGTTCTAACTATGGCGGCCAGGAATTCGGCTTAAAGGAACAGATTTCATATTGTAAGACTTCTTGAGGGGCTTTGCCAGTGTTAGCCAATCCTCAGGAGGAACCTTTTATATCTAACAAAATCGAAACACTGCTTAGAAAAATATTTAAAATTCATTTACAAGGAGAAAAGCGTATGTAATATATGACTCTTTCTCCTGAGGTACTCTTCTGTGCACAGAGCATACCTTTACCCTCACCAATTGCCAGGTATTATTACGACAAAAAAAGTGCAAACAGTTGAGAGGCGCATACATACGTGACTTTACTCGGGGACAAGACGCAAGCGAAATATTTGCCCGCAAACCGCTACAAATCATTAAAATCATCGAAATGCCAGCGAGGCATAATTAACTGCAACTCAATCAGTCCAAGGAGTCTGGCAGGGGGACAAGGATGCGGAATGCGGCACTGCGGCACGGAAGACGGGGGCACAGTGTCATACCGGAGCACAAGCGTCAATGCAATTAGAGCCTCGGCTGTCTCGGACAATCCAATGGGTTCTCCAGGCTCATTACGTGCCAAAAATAAGTGAGAAAGAAACGCTCAGCAGCAGCAGGCTGTGAATCTGAGTCTGATTGTGGACCCCGCCGCCGTCGAAAGTGGGCGCCAAGACATGCCGTCGACCGTGTTAATTGCTGCAAATGCCTCAAGGTATGCCGGGCCCACGCCCAACGCCCCACCCGACTTGGGCTACTCCACTGCCCCTGCCACCCCATATCCTTGCCACCACCACCTCCAATCCACCTCGTATGTTATGTGGCAATTGTGTGTGGTGGCTGTAAAATTTATGCCCGCCTGCGGATTGCCAACTTGCCTGCTTTGTGGCCACGTCCATGACTCTGGCTATAGCTGAGTACAGAGAGAAATGCGAGGAAAATCGGTCATTAGTAAGGAATTTAATCAGATATAATTACCATTTATTCACTGCACTTATAAATATTAAATGAAAGCCAATTAAGCAGCTATTAATCTCTATAGCTTTCACTACTTAATCTTTTATATTTCAGTGGAAATTCTCGCACCATTTTTCTATCTGTATCTCCAACCATGCATATTGCTTTGAAGGAATGAGCCGAGCTGGCAAAATTCTTGGAAATTAGCACCGCAGTCGGCGAACGAGACGAGTAACTCGTGAACAAATATTAAGTAATTTTGCGCACGCATATGTACATAGCTCAAGAGGAGCATCGAGTGGAGATATGTTTTTCCAACTAATTCTGGCCGGGATTATGTCATTGCTCGCTGGCTAGCATCTTGGAGAACCCTTCCCTGTCTGTCAGAGAGCGGAATTTCCCCGAAGTCATGGCATGCACACCTCCTCCATTAAGTCTCCAGTCATTCGGAGTCTGCGAAAAATAAATGCCTTTGCCCTTGGCTTCAATTTTCCAGCTCATTTGAGAGTTATTTACATCTCACTGCCCGCCCCCAGAACCGAACCAATAAGCTCCATTTCATAGTCAAATCAACCAACTAAAAAAAGGAGGAGGAAATCACTGCCTCAGAGCCTGGCTTCCACACCCTCAATATCCCCGTCTAATGCCAAAAAACCCGGAGCGCCCATTTAATCATCATTAAGCTCTGGCACTCGCCGAGGTTCAGGATCAGGTTCGCATGCCCGTGCTCCAGCTAGCTGCTGTCTGAGGCCCGGCAATCCTTCTGATTTCAGACTCTCGCACACCTTTTTCTTTGCCATTTGCACTTTTCGATGCTTTCACGTTTTTCATCATCATTACCAGCAGCAGCTTCTACGCACACAGCAGTCCCAGCCACGGCCACGGCGAGTAATAAATAATTTCGTTTAGCCAGAGCCAGTGCCAGTGCCAGTGCCAGAATCAGACCGAAAAACTCCACTGGAGTCCCCTCCAGCTCCAGATGTATGTGCTGAAAGTTTGTTTGCCTTTCGCCTTTTCCTCTGGCCTGGCTCGGTGTAACTTCCGCAAACATAAAACGGCAACACAGAGCGAAGGAAATGTGCGGAAAAGCGTCGAGACGAAGGGTCCCATGATCCATTGAAATATGACAAAATGCTGTTTGAGACATTTTCAGTTATTGATACGCTGCTTGGTCCGTCCATCAGCCAAGAAAAGCAGAAATGAATGCAAGTAGGGAGCGAGTGTGAGTGCGAGTCGGGGGCTTTATGATGATGCGTGGCAAAGGGAGAACTGTAAGCCATGAACAGGACACATTGTGTATGTGTATTGCTGAAATATTATTAATATACCGCCCGGAAAAAGCTTAAGGAAAAATGAGTAGAAAGGTTCTTAGGGAGTGTGTCGATTAGGGAATACCCAGCACTCAGTTTGGCAAACAAACTTTGAGGGGAAGCTGGTAAAATTCCTATAATGAACTTAGTATCTAGTTTATTTTTTGATTGGGTTGTAAAGTAAGAGATTCGACCTCTCTTCGTTTTTATGTTGCCTTAACTTAAATTAAATTGTTAATACCTGTGTCAGCAGTAGATTTCATGTAAGAATTTTTTCTGAAAAGGGTTATGGCTTCAACTGTTTCCCTTTCCCTTTACTAACCCGAAGAACAAATACAACATACCCCTTAAACAAAAATGTAGCGGGTATAAAAAACGAAGAGGGACGGGCAGGAAAGTAGTAAAATCCCCCGGAAAATTGAAAGCAAAGTTTCGTCTGATAAATAGGCGGGAGAGGCGGGTGTGTTGGCCTTTGCCAAATGCCACACGCACTTTATCACAAATCAAGCCAAGTTTTCCCCAGCCCATCAGCAGGGGGTGGGAATTTCTGGGGGGTTCTGGCCAAAAGTCACGCCCACCGCCCGCTGCTGCCGCTGTGATAAATTTGATGGGAAAAGAAATTATGAGGGTGTCGCTGGCTGGCTGTAGTCGATGCTGATGTTGATGATGTCCTGTAAACACAGGCTCGGGCATAAAGATATGACGCTATAAATATGCCGGGGCGATAAATTTCCCCAGTGTCATATATAAATGCGGAGAGGAAAGGCGGGAGAAACTGCTCAAAAATCGATCAATAGCATATTTATCATGTGTGTGCAGGATTTTCGGGCATCCCAAAAACTCATATTGCCTTGCGGTTAACTTGGCCAAAGTTGCTCAACATTTGGGATTTAAGTTGGGGTTTTTTTCAGCGATTTGAAAGCCGGTATAGGGAAAGGTTGTGGGTTATTTGAAACTCACATGGCAATTAATCAGTTTATGGCCCACCAAATTGCTTCCCATTTAAATATACATAACTTCTAGGCGGCCGCTTAACGAGATGAGCATTAAATTTAAGGAAAATGTTGGAAAATGCCATCGTAAAAGTGCGGCACATAAATGTAAATTGTAATTTCCGCTGTGCAAAGAACAGAACAGGGCGGGGGCGTGCCGGCAAGTTGAATGAACTTGTTGTGCTGCGTGCGTTTGGCTGCAATTAAAATTATTTCCACTGCGTCTCCTCCATTCCCCACAACGTCCATTCATGCCGCCTGTCATTCACATAAATATGCTGCATTTTAATTGATGTTGCTGTGTTGCTGCTGCGATGTTGCTGCTGTTGCTGCGATGCTGCCTCTGCTGCTCAAGCCGCTGCTGCGCTGACAGAGTGACCAAGTTAAAGACAGATGTGTGACAGATGCCAGTCAACTTGCCAGCCGACTTTCCATTAATTAGGCATAATATTTCATTAGTGTAATGAGCGCCACTGGGAAATGTGCCAGCCCCTAATGAAAGCACACACGGCTAACCATAGGATAGTGTACCATATATCCTATGCAAAACAACAGTCTTGAGCTCTGCGGGGCCATGTGAAATATGTGTGAAAAGCCGGCAAGCCGCTGCACTTGTTGCCAGCTGCTCCTCCTCGGCTGCTCCTGCTGCCGCCTTTCATTAGGCGAGTGCACATTAATTATTTTGCATGTACTCCACCACTAGCATATAGTACCATATAGTACTGTGCGGCGGTTACAAAAGGCGAACGCAGTGTACTGAGTAGTGAGTAGTGAGTACTCTGTACTCGGTGCTCTTTCTCCGACTTCGTCGGCGAAATTCGTGTGAAGTTGCCGAGAGATATCAACGTGAAATACAACAGACATTGCCGTGGCTTAATTTCGTTCGGGGCTCAAACTAATTTGACGGGATCAACTGTTGAAATGTTAGTCCGGACGGCGAACGGGAGCGCAATCTTAAAATGTTAGTCACTGCTTTAGCGAACGTCACATGCAGTTGTCCATCATACTTAGGGTGTGCTTAGGGAGCCCCTTTATCGGCCGCATTTCTTATGGGGGTGCGACTGTCCCCAGTATTTCGTCATGATGACTTAAAACTGGCCCATTAAAGCGTGGCAGGCCAAAGCCTGGCGCTTCCTCCTCCGATGCGGCGTTTGCTGCTCCACTGCTCAGCTGCTCAGCTGCTCAGTGCCGCCGCTTCTACTCTTCTGGGACCATGTACTATAACTCTAATGACATAATCTGCTTTTGGCCAACACACACACAAACACTGTGAGAGGCCCTTTAACTAATCCGCTTAAGTGACTTTTGTTGCTGTTGCCGTAGGTGATTCTTTGCCAGCCGCTGCCATTGCCGCTGCCATTTCGCCTTCCCCCTTCATGCATATTAAACTTATCGCCGGCAAACAACCGCAATTATAAAATTATAATGATAATGCCCAACTAGGGAGCGGCAAGCGCTGACAGTTGGACTGTCATTGCCGCTGATGTTGCTGTTGTGTGGATGTTGCCGCTGCTGATGTTGATGTTGCTGCTGATGTTGCTGTTGCCGCTGATCTGCGTTGCAGATAAACCGCGACGAAGCCAAAAGAGTTATTAAAACAAGACCTAGTCAGGGAATGAGATACTCCAGCTTTAGCTCCAGTCGAATGCCAGAGATAGTTGCATCTACGTTAGTTACTTTATTACACTTTAAATAAAGAGGAACTATTGCGAAAAGAAAAATAATAATCGAAATTGAACCTAAAAGAGAAATATTTGGTTAAAGTAAGAAGGCGAAGGTCAAATTAAAGATACAATTCTTTGAACCGATATTTATCAATTTGTATAAATTTTTTCGACAAATCAATGTTTAAAATACTCATAACTAAGCTAAAAATGCATTAATTTCAATTCGGAGAGCTGTTCTATGCTAGTTTTTATAGTACTAACAAATCTGCATATTAACTTTTAAAATTTAAAAAATTAAATTTTTTCCAATTTTTGACAATATTAATGATGTAACCCCTTTCCTTTTTTGAAATTTCGAAAAATTTTCAAAAATTTCTTTTTCGACCGGACATGGCTAGATCAAGAATATATATGAAATATAGGGTCGAAAATGACTCCTTCACTAAGTTACAAGCTTCTGACTAAGATTATATTACCATTTTTTGAGTCGATAATTACACATATATGTATATATGATAATTTTTTCGACCGTTCAAGATTTGAAAAACTCATAACTAAGCTAAAAATGCATTAATTTCAATTCGGAAAGCTATCCTATGTTAGTTTTTCTTAGGTTTATAAATCTGCATACTCAAATTTAAATTTAGAAAAATTAAAATTTTTTCCAATTTTTGACAATTTTAATGATGTAACCCCTTATCAAATTTTGAAATTTTGAAAAATTTTCAAAATTTTATTTTTCAACCACACATGTCTAGATCGATTCAGCTGTTGATTCTGATCAGTAATATATATGGTTTATAGGGTCGGAAATGACTTCTTCACAGAGTAACAGGCTTTAGACATGCCATAAAGTGGTATAAAAATGCTTTTTAATTCATAAGTAATTTGAAATATGGTTTAAGATTTGAAAATCTTTCTTTGAATTAATATTTCTTTCATTATTTTTATAAAGAAAACTGTTTCATCACCATATACGCCTTTTTTTGATAAGCTTTTTAAAGAGGAACTACTTATTTTATCTTAAAATTGTAACAAAATATATATTTTTCTCCCTATGCATTAACAAACCAGTTGCAAATGCAGTTGCATTCCGACTAATTGCCACAGACGATGATAGCTGCATAGCACTTGTTAATTACCCGCACATATTAATTGCCACTTTCTATCTTTCTTTTTTGCCATTGCAGAAAATGTCATACGCGGCGTATACTTAATCTTGTCACTGGATAGAGGGGGAAACGCACGGCAAGCAACATGAACTGCCTTTGTCGCCCATCACGGATTATGTCCGTGCGCATTAATTTGCTGGATGAAACCGAGTTTATACACGAGATCAAGGTGAGTTTCAGCCCTTACCAGTTAAGTTTATCCTGCGCCGCCAACCCCCGAGTAAACATGGCCAACTCTTTCGCTTTCGCTCAACGCCCCCTCTGTCATCATCATCATCATCATCATCGTCGTCAACAGCATTTTGTGGTCTCCGTTGAATGACAAAAAGTGTTGCATACTTTGCACGTGCCCCGAAGTTTTAGGGGTGCGAGCTGGCAAAGGGGTGTGTGCCTTCACCCTCATCAATATTTAGTGCAGGGCCTTGTGACTTGGCAAACATGCAAAGTGTCATCATTCACACGTCCATAGTCACAGATGTCTGACGGTGTCCCTCTGTTTTCACCGCTTTTCCCTCAGCGTTTCCCCGCTTTTCCAGCCATCCATCTCTTGGCTTAAAACTGCTCACGTTTGCCAAATTAAATGGGTCGCCTGACTGAGGCTGAGGCCGAGCCAGTGGCATCCTCGCATCTCGTTGTCGCCCTTTGTCTCCGTCATCCGAGACCTGGGACATGGGAGCTGAAAGCTGAAAGCTGGGAAAAATTGTGCTGATTTTGCACGCCATCTCATAGTTGGCATCATTGTGCGGGCAAATCAAATAAATTGTTGTGATTTTTCTCCACACACACAGAGACTGTGCTGCCGTCGCGACGGCCTGGTTTCTGGTCTTTGATTTCAGCAAACCTCTGCAAAACTTGTCCAATAAAATCCGCATGAAAATGAAACTCGGAGCCAGCATATTCGTATTTGTCTCTCCTCTTTGTCTTTTAATTGAAAAATATTCCGAGGACCGAATCGGGGGCATAAATCAGTTATGAATGGTCTTGGGAAATTTCATTTAAAAGCTATAAAACGCGCCCGTTGACATGTTGTATAGTTCCCATGATGAAAACTATATCGATAAATCATGTTCGTATTTATGGGCAGAAAACAATTGTCAAGGGAAAATTAATTTGTTCTTGTCAAAAACAGAAAAATAACTGGGTTTCCCTAGTTTTCATTTCGCAGTAATCTAGAGTTGATCTGTAAAGAAGATTATCTACAATGAGGAACATATTTGCTGGACCATAAACTTAAGAAACATTTTTGTAAGCCTATTCAAAATGTTAATATAAGAAGTAGAGCCCTAGGGCTACGAAAACTATTTTTGAACTTCCTTTTAAAGCAGCCTCGTGTAGGGTTATGCCCTATGAATAATGCAGATTAATCTGTAGATATTAGGCTCCGATAAAGTTCAACTACAACGCGCTGCCCGATCATATTCAATGCAAATTCATGTCAACTCGCCTGCGATGCCTGTGCGGTCTGCGACATAATTAGCAGTGACTTAAAGGGCCGCCAGTTAATTATGCAGTTGCCCCGAAGTCATGCCTGGTACATATATACTTAACATACTATGTAAGTTTTCCCGCGGAGCTGCAAGTGTGTGCGGTAATTGGACCAGTTGAGCGTGAATCGCCCACGGCGACGAGTGTAGCTGCATCTCGGTTCCTGATTGATCGAGCGGCTTGAAGTCCGGCATGTGGATCGGGAATCGGGCAGGGGGCTATAGCCACGACGACGACAGACTAGTTTAGCCATTCCAAGAACTGACTAATGACACTTGCCAGCTCGTGGCATGCGCAAAAATTGGAGCACGTAAAACGCTAATAATCACAGCTCATCAGCGGAGATTTATAATAATTTTACAAGCCAAATCGCCGCGGGCCGGGCACATCGTGCATTAGGAGGCGTGGCCACCATTTGACAATGCCTGATTGCGGACGGGCTCAGTGGCCCCCGGGGGTCACTATTAATGAGCTTGGACTGGCAAGGCGCTGGAGCAGCAGCACCGGCAGAGAGCAAGTACCAGTCACTCACTCACTCACTCACTGGCAACTTATCGCTTGTCATTATTGGCCCCGGTCGCCCGGGCGACTCACCTCGTCGGACGACGGCCACATGATTGATAAAAGACTCGCCGACAAATTCCGAAAACCCTGGAAAAAAAGCCACGACAAACAACGTCGAAAGCCAGCCCCATGAATGAAAACTCAAAGAGCCGCGCTGCTGCGATGACGACGACCTGATATGCAAAAATGTCCAAGAGTCGCGGAGGAAAGGGAAAAAATGCGTGTGGCCGCCAGCCTCGAAACGTAATTTTATTTACACGGCTTCAGGCAGGGGAGCCAGAGGAAAAGCCAGTTGAAGGGAGACACTGAGTTTGCCCCAACTGTCTGTCAAATTGCCACCAACGACACCAACGACCGGCAACAACAGCAACCCGGACAGCAACGCCATGCTGTTGTGTTGATTTTGACGGCTGCCGATGGCACTAAGCGCACGCACTTAAAGCCACCAAACGGCTGCAGTCTGCCATTAGTGGCAGTCGAGGGGGGAGGAGGGAAAACATTCAAGGGATCTGCACTGAAAAAAATATATATCTCGGTCTGTGAGCAGTTAATGAAGGTATGATGAAGGCCTTTCTGTGAGTTGCTTTCTTAGGCATAAACTCTGTTTCTGCTTATATACCACAAAAGAAATGTAGATCTATCAGTAATTGCTTCGTTAAGTTTTTAAGCCGCTTTAAGTAAATATTTAAAAAATATTTAAATTGTAGTTTTTTAGTAATATAACAACAAATTAAACTAACTTTCAAGATACCTACAAAATGAGTAAATGCTAATTTATTGGGTAAATCAAAGATTTTGAAATATCATAACTAAGCCAAAAATGCATTAATTTCAATTCGGAAAGCTTTTCTGTGCTAGTTTTTATAGCATTAACAAATCTGCATACTCAGTTTTAAAATTGAAAAAATTAAAATTTTAGCCAATTTTCGACAATTTTAATGATGTAACCCCTTTCCTTTTTTTGAAATTTCGAAAAATTTTCAAAAATTTATTTTTCTTGCGGACATGTCTAGATCGATTCAGCAGGCGCTGCTGATCAATAATATATATGATTTATGGGGTCGGAAATGCCTCCTTCACTGCGTTTCAAGCTTCGCACTAAAAGTATAATACAGCATGAAAATCTAATATATAAACTCTGTTCAGTTGTGAATTTAATGGTACCAGTCAGATATACTGCTATTAATTCGATTACGAGTCAAAGGCCACTGCTGCCAGTGTAGAAGAGATGAGAGCGATGAGGAGTTCACTTTGCGGTTGACTCGTTTTGCATTTCCACTGGCGCCGAGTTACCCGAAACAGTTATATCCACAACATCAGTCAATGCTGCAATATATGTATCTCACATCCATCTCAGTCTGTCTGTCTCCTCGACTGTCTCCTCATCTGGCAAAAGCTGCAGTTGCGTAATCGATATTTCATGGCCATGCCAAGAGCTGTGTTAAACGTTGCGTATGAGTGATTTTTTGGAATGCGTTATCTCGCGGATTATATTTAAGTTGACAAATGAAAAACAAACACGACCACAAAGTTATGAATGAAACTCTCTGAAATTATTTGTTTATGGATAATTAGTTTTGATTTTAATTGCTAACATTTTGTAATAACTAATATGAATATTCGAATATGGATAATCGAGTTTAATGAAGACTGTATTTTAGGACATGTAAATTGTAAAAACTAACCGAATTAGTTTGAAATTAATTTATCTAGCTTATGTATTATAAGACTCCGAGTTATGAACAAAAGAATTAACAAAATTCTGGGAAATAGAACTCTGCTAACCCGGAATTTTCTCATTCCCTTAAAACCCCATTGGATTCTCCAGTTTTACCACAAAATTCCAAGAGGTCTGAAAGTTGGCGAGACAAAAGTTTGAAAAATGGAGTTGAACCCGTCGAAGATTGGGACAAAGCCGCTGGCGCGGCTGTGGCCCTGGAGGCCAGCCAGCCATCCAGCCAAACAACCACTTAAAAGCTGGCAAAACTGTGACAAATGATTTTGACGACTTCATGCCCAGACAAATACCTCTGCAGCCAGATGGGAACGTGTGCACCTCTATATAGCACATATATATAGACCAAATCTGTGAGTTTGTGGGCCATTTATCACGCTTACCATGCTAATGACATTCGGCCAGGGCGCAGCACCGCAGTAGAAGTCCAAGTCGAGTTGGTAACTTGGCCTGAAGTGCTCCCAAGCAGAGCGGCACTTCTCGCCGTGGTCTTGGCACTTGAGCCACGGACCGAGTTCGAGGCGGCCAAAATGGTATAAGCCTGTTATTGCTGGATAAGGTTATATAATTATTTCTTAACGGTTAAAGCCGCCTCGACTCAGCCAAGTGGCCAACTGGCCAAGAGTGTGTGTGGGCTTTGTTTGGCCAGCGCTTGATTCTGTCAATACAGGGTGCCATTTGAGAATTTATGTAAATCATTCCCAGCGCACTTCACACTGGCCACAATGACAGGTCGAAATGGAAAATGGTTAGTTTGAGTGTTTCACGAGCAAACACTTCAATCCCCCCGTCCCCGTCCTCGTCTCCCAGCAGACCAACTCGGTATCTGAAATAGCCATAGCTAAAGCCACAGCCACAGCCATTGGCATACGTAATTCCTGGCCAAGTGTATGGGCGAAAAGTTGGCCAGGCCCCCGGGCGACATTTAATTAGAGTCCCGCTCGTGGTTCGCACGCCGGCCTGGGCTGGTCGAAATAAACCTGCAGTTTATGGCCAACATAATTAAGTTAAAAGCTTTTTTACAGTCATTCCATTCCATTCTGACCGAACCGTACCGAAAACCGGACGCAGCCCGCGCGCTCAAATTGATAATGAAAATGAAAATAAGCAGAGCCCATGAAGCGTGTTTAATGGCTAAATAAATGCCGGCGTCTAGATTTCAGCCACCCACACCTGGGCCAATGTATCTGGGTATCTGTGAAGCTTAAATTCAACATTAGTGCCGTCCAGTTATAGCCGGCAATTCGGGCCATTGTCGAAGGCCATTTCATTGGATTGACCCCTGGAATTTAAATGATGAAAAAAGGTGAATGCTTAAAAAGAACAAAAGGTACTCTAAAAACAATGGATTATGCGAATAATGTTCACGTTTTCTAACTTCACATTTTAAACAATCGATTTTGATTTTTGCTTATAAATTATTCTTACAAACGAAATATATAATTAAACGATGAGATAGATCCTATTTAAAATGAATATGGAACTTAATTTATTTTCTTTGAAGCCACCCAAATATTATAATTACCTAATTTCAACAAGTAGCAAGTACTTTCTACATTTCAGCTATTATATATTTTCCCTGTGCACTGAACGCGAAGCCACATTCCAAAATTTACAATACTCTCACTTTCACCCGTATTAAATGACGTAATTAATAAGGGGCAAAAGGTTAGACCCAAAAATTCCCCCAAATGTTGTACCTTTTTGGCAAAGTCAGCAAAACAGTTTCCCGCCTGTGCCCTTTTCTTTTTCTTTCCTTTTATTTTTTTGTGTCTGGCGTTTTTTGGGCAGCTGGGGTAATTACTTTATCTGTTGCTGAAGTTGCGCTTCGGTTCATAATAGGATTAACCAAAAGCGCCCTACCAAAAGCAAGAGAAGCCGAAATTTTTGGCTCGAAAGGCGAACAAGCCACGCTGGCCAAGAGCCCGCCCGTTCGTTGCCTTTCGCAGCTGTCAGAACCATAACTCAGTGTCAAGTCGAGACTTGCCGGCTATATCTGAATATCTGAACACTCGCATTCGGATCTGCGTTGGCCACAAAAGCCCCCGCACCGTACCGCAGACAAGACAAAAAGCAATTGTTCAATCGCCGAGGAGCAGCACAGGGGACTGAAGAAATAGATTTGCAAACAATTTGCAACAATTCAATCAAAAAAACTTTAAACGCAAATACAGATCGGAGCTCCGGCTCCAGCGGGTGGCCAGTTCCATGGGTGGGTGGCAGGCCAAAAGGGGATTGCGATGGGGATGCCAGCTTGACGGCCATCAGATAACTCACTCACTTGGTGGTCCGTGGCACCAGAAACTGAAACGGCTATGGAGACAGCAGCGGCGGTCCCACTTCTTGCGCCCTGTCAAGCTCCGAGCGTGGAGCTTGGAACAGGGAGCTCCAGCTCCGCTGTTTGTTTGCCCAAGCGTTTGAATGGGCCGGCGAACAAAGCGCCAAAGAAATTCAAGGTGAGTACCGGACCAGGGACGTTTACACCTGGAGGAATTGAGCTTTAAAATGCTTGACATTGAGGGAGGAAAATTAACAAATTTAAATTAGCAGAGTTATTATTTCCGAGTACATAAAAGGTAACCTCTTAAAGCCTAGTTTTTCAAAAGAGTAATTTTTTTAAAATTAATTTCTCTCAGTGCCACCTCCATTTTCTTGGCTTCGCTCGTACGGATAAGAGTAGAAATATTTGCCAGCCAAACAATGATATCCAGCATTTGCACAGACGTCGTGCAGATGGCGGAAAATGCAAGTGATGCCTCTGCGGCGGAAGTCGTAGCTCTCGCCCAGCCGGAAAAGCGCAAGACAAGCTGAACAGTTTGAACAGTTTGAACAGTTGCACGTGCAATATTTCATTCGCTTTGCAAGAACGCCCAGATGCGCATATCGAGCTGGTATTAGCTTTGCCAAAGCAAAGACTTGTACCCTCAAAGAGAATCCCCAAAAAGAAAAATAGAAAAAGAAAATGTGTGCCGGAAAGATGCGACAAGCGTCAACAGGCCAAAACAACAAGGAAAAGCCAGCGACAACCCACAAAAAACAGCCCAAACATGACTCCTTACCAAAAAAAAAAAAGGGGAAAAACAGAATGAGAAATGCCGCTATGTGACGATGACGATGACGGGCTCACAACTCATATCGCAGCTAAGGCCAGGGCACCGCTAAAGCTGTGGCTAAAGCTGATTCTGAACCTGAGTCGGATAGCCAAAGTCAGAGTCAGAGTCAAAGGCTGAGTCGCAGCCACATTCACATTCGCAGCCAAGTCCGCATTGAGCATTGTCAGGCTTTGTGCCGTTTGGCGTGCCATGCGAAATAAAACTCTCGTAAACAGACAGCGACGTTTCTAAACTGCCAGCATCTGTGGAAGAAGGAGGAGCAGGAACTTTTGAGGTGAAACCGAGTGCTAAATACTCTACATATTATTAGTAAACAATAAATTCAAAGAGGGTTGTACTACTACAAGATCTTTGAGACAGAACTGCCATAGTTTTAGCTTGGTAAATATTTCAAAAAATCTTACAATAACTTTTATAGAAATATTTACCTTATATTTTTTGATATATTCCTCGGAAAAACTCGCATCTTTCTATAGGAAAATTGCTGTATCCGTACCAGAGTTAACCCCTCTTGGCCAAGGGTATTCAGCACACGGCAGAGGCATCTCAAAGAGCAGCAGCAGCATTCGCATCCAGGAGGAGAACTACAAACAGACAGACATACTGACAACAACATCGGTGGAGAACAACCAGCTAGAGCCTGGAACAAACCAACAACCCGGCGAACAACAAACCGACGCGAGACGAGACCTTCTCCTCAGCGTGGAGCTGAGCTGAGCTGCAGGAATTACGCAAATCTCGTTTGTTGAATGTGTTTTTCAGTTAGGTGAAGATGCGCCAATATGGGATGAGCAGGCAGCAGCCGAGGCGGGGAATTCGGGGGGACATAAATCTGCTTTAGCATTTGGGCCCAATGCTGATTCTGCTGCTAGCTGGTTTTGTGCATAACGACGACACGATGTTGCTGCCATTGCTTTTCTTTCATTTTGTCGCCGTTTTGTCTGTGACATTGCAGGCAGCGGCCTGAGTGCTTTCCCTCTCTGGCCTTCTCCATCTCAGCCCATTTCCCGGGCCCCGAGTATATATCTCTCTCTTGTTTTAGCCCCGTTTGTTTGCTTTTTCCAGCTTCTCGTATTTTCATTTTTTTATTTATATTCTTTCTTTCTTTTTTTTTTTTTTGCTTACTGCTTTTGGCGTGCCCTGAGCTTAAGACTCATAATGCCGTTATAAACACAAACGAATGTTGCTGCGCTGCTGTTTTCTGCACTCTGCACTTGCAAAAATTATAAACAAAACCTGAAAAATTGATAGTATAAAATTAACAAGAAAGAAAACTAACCATTCAGTTTGCTATTGAAATATAGAATAAAATCCGAAATCTATCATTGCAAAAACTTAAATATTAGCTTTCTTTAAGTCGATATTTATCGTTATTATAATAAGACAATTTTTTCCATTAATCAAAATTTTAAAAAATCATAACTAAGCTAAACATGGATTAATTTTGATTCGGAAAACTTTCTTATGTTAGTTTTTGATAGGTTAATACATCTGCATACTCAAATTTAAATTTTAAAAATTTAAAATTTTTGCCAATTTTTGACAATTTTAATGATGTAACCCCTTTCCTTTTTTTGAAATTTCGAAAAATTTTCAAAAATTTATTTTTTGACCGAACATGGCTAGATCGACTCGGCTGTTGATGCTGATCAAGAATATATATGAAATATAGGGTCGGAAATGACTCCTTCACTAAGTTACAAGCTTCTGACTAAGATTATATTACCATTTTTTGAGTCGATAATTACATATATATAAATGATAATTTTTTCGACAATTTAAGATTTAAAAAACTCATAACTAAGCTAAAAACGCATTAATTTCAATTCGGAAAGCTTTCCTATGTTAGTTTTTGTTAGGTTAATAAATCTGCATACTCAATTTAAAATTTAGAAAAATTAAATTTTTTGCCAATTTTTGACAATTTTAATGATGTAACCCCTTTCCTTTTTTTGAAATTTCGAAAAATTTTCAAAAATTTATATTTCCTCCGGACATTGCTAGATCGACTCGGCTGTTGATGCTGATCAAGAATATATATGATTAATAGGGTCGGAAATGACTCCTTCACATCGTTACAAAGTTCTGACTAAAAGTATTATGCTCCACATGGTTATTAAGCAAAAGTAATAAGTTTAGTTCAGAAAAACATAAGAAAACCTAAAATAATTATAATAATAATAGAAATAGTTCTAAAAATATTCATTTAATTTGGTTAGTTAGTTTCTGGTTAGTAATATGAATTATTCCGTATCAAAACACACCTGAAAAATAGAAAATAAGAAATACGAATACAAAAATTCCAATTTAATTTTTCTCTGTTTTTTTTCTGAGTACAGTGGCTGTTGTTTTTTGTTGTCAAAGGTCAGCGCACGCTTAAGCCAAGCATCGCAATTATACGCACAATGCAATTGGAGAGACTGCACATACACAGATACATACACACACACACCCTGACGCAGGGAATTAAGTATACGACCCGTGGACGGGAAAACCTTTTGGGAGCAGATGCCGAGCATCATTTTCACCATCTGACCTGACCCCCATTGCCAGAGACTTGGATTTGTTTTTTATTCTCCATTTGTGCAGTATGTCTAGCTTTTATTCCACTGCAAGGGCAATAAGCTGGCGTTTCTTCTTAGCCGCCTTTCCATTTAAAAAGCGACAAATGCGCTTATGTAAGAAAAAGCAAACCATCATTCCTGGACTAGAAACAGAATTAGAACAAAATGTATATAAAAAGCTTATGAGTTTTTAAGAAGCGTACATAGGGGAACTTTCAGTTTTTATATGCCAAGAAAATAATAGGAGTTTCCGAGCATGGGTTATATTATGTTTCAGTTTGCCCCTAATCTTATTTATATTTCATCTATTTATAGCTCTTAACATGCCTTCCAACTCTCCCTAACGCCTTGAGGTCATAAACTGTGTGTTAATTATGTTAAAGCCTGGCTTTCAGGAGATTTCTCCATCCGCAATAGGCCGGAATTGGGTTAGTCACGTAGTTAAAGTTTGTCAAGACGCTGATTACGTTTTAGCCAAAAGCGCGATGCAGGGATTTGCCCCGAAAAAGTGTCCCCCAAGGGGTGAAAAAGTCAGAAAAGCCAGCTGGGGGTGGCTGGCCAGACATGTGTGTTATATTTTCCGGTTTACCACTTGGCGCTCTCTAATTAAGTTGCATGGCAAAAACTTCCTCTTCTCGGCTGACAAGAAAAGCGGGCGGCAATCTAGGCTAGGAGCGGCGGCGGGGTGCCAGTAAGCTCATTAAGTGTAGTTGGCCAGGATTCGATGTCCTTTGGCTACAGTGCCAGCGACAGCGGGGCCTGGCAACAACATCAAAGTAAGCATAATTTGATTAAGACATTTTAGCCGAAGACCTAATCATCGTTAGCATCAACATAATCATCGCCCGGCACATCCGGCGTGTTCTTAATTTTTTTTTCCTTCGGCAGCCTTAGTCTTCCTTTCGCTGCTGTCAGCATCAGGATCAGCCAGAGTAAGAGCTATATCGACAGCGGCATCCGCATCCACATCATCCTTTGATGCCCCAGACATCATCTACGTCACTGGTTCCGCACACTGCGACTCAGGGAAATCTAATTTATTGAACTCTGTCAGTGTGTGTGTGCTTGAGGGTTGAAATTGGCAAAAGAGGAAAATGAGTCCGCCCCCAAAAATGGTTGTCTGGACGTGGAAAACCTTTTGGGACTTGAACACTTTTGTTTGCACAAGTTTTTCCGGGTTTCTGTGATTAATTGCCGGCTATTGCGGTCCCTTACATGTTTACGTTGATTTTTAGCCATAATTTAGTCGCTGAACGACTTTAGACATGCACAGGGCGTAGTTCATTAGGACGAGACTTATTGGGCGTCTCTATTAGTTTGGGATTCCAGGATTCCATTAGAAGAGGGACGGCTTCCAGAGAAGGATCGATAAGGATGCTCCTCCTCACCGAAGTGTGCCAACTTAAAGGTGTATTATTTTACTCCACTCTCACCTCATCTGAAATTCCATTTACTGGCACATGCATTATTAGCTCCTTTCGCCTGTTAGACTCTCCAACTCTCCTCCTCAGTAAGCGGCCACCGACAATATGATGAACGCTCATGGTTCTTATGCATTTTTAAAATGCACTTTCCTACTTGTGTTTTATGGTAAAAGCATTGACAGCAGGAGCAAAAGTGGAGGAGCAAGCAGCAAACACAACAGCTTCAGAGAAAGGACGAAGCGAAACAAAACCGGTGACAACAATAAGGACATGTCTTGTGTTGGAAATTTCACAGACCATTGTATTAATGTCCTTGCCCATGTTCACATATTTGTAATGCAATTTGAGGAGCAGCACGGACGGCAAGGATGGCAGGACAGCAGGACTGTAAAATGCAGCTGCACGTTCACTTAGCCACTGTCGACGTCACTGCCAGTCTGTCACTTCGTCCTGTTAACGACTGTCATCTAATGCAGTCAGCACAAATGCAATTAGTTTTTGACACACACGCACACACACCAGTTCCCTCGATGGCCCCTGGAGTTCATGCAAAAATCCACCCACCTACGCTCTTTGTGTTGGGTTTGAGTTGTCATAAAGAGATTATCGTATTTGGCCACTATATTTTTGTGTGCAGTTAGAGATGGGAATAAAAACCAAATATACTATAAAATAAATCGGAAAGACATCGAAATATATCGAAAATTATATATGTTTCATATATTTCAGGTTCGAAATAGATAATTATATTTTTAAAGGAATATGCTCACTTTAAAAATAGATCAAGATATATATTCGTTGTATTACTGTTTTAAAGAGAGTTCTTTGTAGTGCAATATTTCACTTATATATCGCATTAATGAGATGCATAAAAAACTGTGTTGAAAACTTTTAAAGACATTTAAAAACTTTTAGTTGTACATTTTCAAAGTATCCAATTATTGAGTATTGAATGCCATCGAAATATCCTACCATCCCTAACTTGACTCCATTTTCTGGCACTTGTAATTCCCAAATGGCAACTTAAGCAGCTCGATTTCAGCCGCAAGCCCTGAGGTCAGCAAAATATTTAACATAAATTCAAAGCGAGTTTGGTTCGAGGTTGTCGAGGCGCTGCCAGTTGCGAGCTCCGATTCCCGTGTCCCGAATTCCGAATCCCAGTGTGTTCACACTTGCCAGCCATTAAGTTTATTACGCAACAACAATAAAGCGGGCCAATGCATGCAAAAGGGAAATGCCGTGTGCAGGATGTGCCAGGATGTGGATGTGGCCCCCAAAGGGATCCTTCGACCGAGCAGAAATACCATAAATAAAACATGGCAGCGGGTCGAACACGGCAACACCAGCAACAAAAGGCAAAAGTCAGTGTCTGCTGCTGGTCAGTGCCAAAAAAAAAATAAAGCAAAAAAAGACAAGAAGCAGCCACAACAAAAACAAAAGGGCCAAAAGCGCCAGCTGCTCCACATGAGAGACACACTGCAGACAATGGTGATGGAGCACAAGCTGGCACTGACGCCGGAGCAGGAGAATCCGCTGGCGGGGATGGGCGGGCGTGGCCGGAGCAGCCTTTGCGGTTAACAATAGCACGCCCCTGGCCATAGTTTGGGTGCTTTCTGCGGTTCCTGCAGCTGCGGCCACCTTTTTTCGGGGCCGCAGGATCTGGAGCTCTCCCCGGAGAATAAACTCAATTTATTATTGCCACTAGACAGACAGTCGAACGGACGCACAGACGGAGGGTGAGAAAAAAGGGAATTGGCATTTTAAAGCTTTAACAAATTAAATTAAACCAATGGAAAATTGTTGATTGCCCGACTTGGGCCGCCTTCGATTTGGCCATAAATTGTTTGGCCTTCTTCTTATTTGCTCGACCGGCCATTTTGCCCATTTTATTTGCTCGCCTTTCCATTTTCCATTTTATTTTATCTACAGTACAGCAAAGGCATGTGCGGAGGCAAAAAGGCAGCAATTTTCCAATTGAATAATTGTCACTGGCAAGTTTTCACTTTTGTCGGCGGAGCTAGCCGAGCGGATGGAAAAGGGGGCAGGACATTGGAGGAGCGACCGTGTCTGTGGCCATTCAATGGCTCAACAGTTTGCCAGTGTTTCCAGTGTTTGCTTTTGCCAGCGTTTTTCCTGCTTTTCCCCCGACAATCTCTCTCTCTCTCACCTTACTCTGGGCCTGCTCTGTTTTAACAGCAATTTTCTTGTCTATTTTCAGGATGATTTGCCGGGCCAGGCTCTGCTGGATGTCGTCTTTGCCAGGCTCAATTTAATCGAGACCTCATACTTCGGCATACGCTACATAGACGAGGAGAACCAGACGGTAAGTGTGTGTTCTTGTCCAGGCACAGCTCCTTTTAGGTCCCCGTACCCAGTCCCCGCTTCCTTCGGGCCAACATATTGGTTTTTGAAATTCATTTTCGTTTTCATTGAGATCCATTCAGGCGCATCGTCGAGCGCTGAAAACTGAAACAAAAAAAGCATGCCCATCCAGACTGCAGGAACTCTTTGAGTCTCCTTGCCTGCGGGGCAAATTGCATAATGATTTCGCTTTCATTGGCCCCGGCTGGGTAGTGTCCTTCATTGAAATTCATTCAGACTTTAGTGTGCTGAGGAAAGTCCTCACCTGTTTTCATCTCGATTATAGCTTTATTTTCCTGCTTTTATCCAATAGCATTGGCTGGATCCTGCCTCACGGATATCCCGACAACTGAAGCCCAAATCGGATCCTTATGACCTGTACTTTGGCGTGAAATTCTATGCCGCCGATCCTTGCAAGCTGCTGGAGGAAATAACCAGGTAAGCATCTGTCTAAATTGTATATTAAATCCTTCGGCTCTTCACATAGTATCCTGCAGCTTTCGCTTAGACTATCATTGATTTATTTAATGTTCCTCCCAATTGAAACTGCTACATTTAACATATTAATGATTTAATTTGCCAGAGCCCAACTTTTGGCCTTCCCATAAATTGAATTTGGCAAATTTAATTTGTTAATTGAGGCATACACACAGACGCATAATTATAATGCAATAAACAACAAATGAAGCGAATCGAGACGCACGAGTTGAGGACTCTGAACCCATGAACTCGGGCTGCCCACTCAACTAATGGATAATGCATCGGGCCATTAATGCATTTAAGCAAAATGAATTGAAATGGCGCAAAAAAGCATTGCCAAAGGCCAGCACCGACGCACCGAAGGTAGTTTGGTGTGTGAAATGTGAAATGCAAAATGGGAAATGCAGTGCCAAATGTCGCAAAATGCAAAGGCAAACGTAACCGTTTATGTCCCGGTTAGCCGTGTCAAGGGAAATAAGCGGAATTGGTAGAGGTAATGGGTTGGGGTTATGGCCATGGCCCTGAAAGCCATCGCATCGTCACGTCATCGCTCTCCCGGCTCGATGATGCGATGCAATGGTGTCTGGGGGCGATTGCGGCATTTATCAAGCATTTGGTGTGTGCAAATATTTGCGCTTTATACGACGACACGTTCGCCATAATCATCATTGCCAGGCGATGGAACTGGGCTCGGAGGCACTGCAAGTGGAAGTGGAAGTGGAAGTGGATTTGGACCAACCGTTGGCCAAACATCATCAAAATCCATGCCAACTGCCGTGGACTTCACTGCACTTAGAAAAATTATTACACTTTAATTGGAATGATTAAATATGTGTTAGGAGTCTGCAATAATACCAAAAATTCTCTGGATTTTCAAGGGAACTATATCTTCTGTAAACTTTAATAAATTTTGTTAAATTCGGTTCAATCTGAAACTATATGAACAAATTTCTCCGAGTGTCCTTCCGATGCTGCGCTAATATTAGCGCATATAAATGCATCGAAATGCACTCGCAGCCAAGTGGAAGTGGGCGGCTGATGAGTGGCGGGTCGGGGGCGTGGCAATGCAATTGGAGCTGCATTATTGGAAGTGCACTAAGGCCAAAGAATATCGTGTTATTTTAGCTATACAAAGTCTGCGGCATACAATAAACGGCAATTGACGTTGGACAGGACAAAGTTGAAAATTCCCAATGAATAACAGAGGGGGAAAGAGCGAGATTTTCCAGCCAGACGACAGACGGTGATATTCAAACACACACACACACACACACTGGCAACCAAAAAGGATTAAGCCAAACAGCCGGCAACTTGAAGTTGGGCCTGCAAATAATTGTGAAATATGATGCCAAGCCCATAACCGTACCCACTCCTCGGCCACCGTTTATTTGTTTCGTTCCATGATTTCGATGTTACGCCCAGAGTCAACAAGTCGCCGCCTGTGTTTGTCCTGGCCAAACATCAAAGGGGATCAACTAATTTTATGCCCAGATTTGTTTGCCAACTTGTTAACTGCTTCCTGTCCTATGCTGTCCTATGTGTTGACTAATGAAATTTGTCGCTTTCAGGTATCAACTTTTTCTCCAAGTCAAACAGGACGTTCTGCAAGGACGACTGCCGGTGGCCTTCGAGCTGGCCGCCGAGCTGGGCGCCTTTGTGGTGCAATGTGAGTAATACAATTCCATAGAGTTCACAAATCACAGAAACTTTGCCTGGAAGTGAATTCAAATTGAATGTCAAGATTGGATGTCACAGAAAATATTTATTTGGTTAATTGAAAGGTCTTTGATTTTTGAAAATATTTGTTGAGAAAAATATCAAATTGATATCCAGATATTTTTTAATATTTTTTATATTTTCCACTGTTTCATATTTGACTTTTCTATTCATATTCTTTCGTTTCATTCTTTAACTCATTTATGGGTAAATTATTTAAACAACAAATAAATTCTGTGGCACAAGTTCCCTGACATCAATTTTGTATTTTCGTGATTTTATACTTTCAATCATAAGGTTATAAATAGTTTTTAATAATCACAATTAACCTATTTACTTTGTACCTTCCTAGCCGAACTGGGTGACTACGATCAGCGACGCCACTCGAAGGGCTATGTGTCCGAGTTCCGGCTGCTGCCCAACCAGAGCAACGAGCTGGAGACCCGGGTCTCGGAGCTGCATCAGCAGCTCAAGGGGATGTCGCCCTCGAGCGCCGAGCTAAACTATCTGGACAAAGTCAAATGGCACGACATGTACGGCGTCGATTTGCATCCCGTTCTGGTGAGTTATAACCCAATGTGGCGTCCACACATGACCCAAAGTTCCCAAAACCACAGCCCGGGTTGGGATGGTTCACCAGACAGCGCCCCGGCTTCGACGTTCAGTCAGCCGCATAAAAGGGGTCAGAGGGAAATGCAAAGTTTAATTTCATTTCAAGGCAAATATTATAAATCATTTGCTCTCCCATTTCCAGAGTCCCCCCAGAGGGGGGATCGGTGTATGATTACCCCGAAAAACCCCCAGACTGGGGTGTCTCAGAACACCCCTTCTATGGTTTTGTGCTGCGTAAGTTGGCACTTCATTTGCATTTTTTATTGCCCCTTACTTTGATATCAAACCTCAATAAATCACCAGCTGTGTTTGTATACGGAGAATGCGTGTGGGTCGAACCCCAACTCCACATGGCTGCGGTATGTGGCATGATGTAGCCTTTCACCCCCTTTTCACTGACGCGTCGCCGCCCTAGTGTATGTTTATAGACACAAATCATTGACTATCGCGGCGCCAACGCCGTCTTTTATATGCCTTCCCGGCTTTTCCGCTTTTCTTTGTTTTTTTTTTTTTTTTTAATTTAATTAACAGCTAAAATTACATTTATTTCGGCTTGGCTTTCGGCATTTTCTGGGCCGTGTGCTAGTTGGAACGAGGTAGCCATAAAAATGCCGCCTGCTGCTAATGGGCGAAAACTTTCTTCCTTGTTAACACATTTTTTGGCAATGGCCAAAAGGAAACTTTTTCGCCTGCCCGCCGCCTTTTGTTTGCCAAAGTTTTCGCGCGTTCTCATTCCCATTTCTGTATTTCTCCCGCAGGGCGAGGACAGCGTGGAGTACTTCCTGGGCCTGACTCCTAGCGGGATTGTCGTCCTGCGCAACAAGACGACGGTGGCTCATTACTATTGGCCGCGCATTGCCAAAGTTTATTATAAAGGACGCTATTTTATGCTCAGGATAAGCGATAAAAATGTAAATTCTCAACGCACCCAGCGACAATGGAGAAGCTGTGGAGCTGGTAACTGGTAACCGGCAACTGGGAACGCGTAACGACAATGGCCACTGTGACGATGTGGCTCCAGATCCACATCCAGATCCTTCGTCCCAGCCATAAATTTGTTTGCCGACAAGTGCTTTTTACAATTTGCAGTTCGTTCCGCGAGTGAATGGTCGAAAGTTGGCAGTAAAGGGTAGTAGGTTTACAGGAAAAGTCGAATGGGGATTACCTATTAATTTTTAGAAATTATATGTAGTTTTTAGAAGAATGTATCTATAGGAGATCACTTCTTGTGAACTAGTAATTATTACAGAAATTATATATGCATGACCTTGAAGGTTTTAAAATAATAGTTTAAGTAAAATTCCCAAAAAATATTTTATACTATTCTTAGACCTTTTGATTCTTGAAAACTATCTGTAGCAGTAATAGTCTTTTCCTACAACATGTCATGACAATCCTTATTCCATCTTCTCCAGCTTCACATATTTTTAAAGGGCTTTCAATTTCTTATTCGCGTTTTGCAGTGTCGCCAATTTTTTTGTGCGCTCCTTATGGTGACAACTTTTGGCTGTCAGCGGCATCAAGTGGCGCCAGGAGGAGCGGAGGAGGTCGATGGAGCTGGAGCTGGAGCCTCGTTAGACAACAAGTAGCTGGTAGCTCCTAGCTGGCGTCTGATAGGAGATAGAAGAGGAGTCCCTCCTGCTGCTGAAACTTGCACACTTTCGGGTGTTAACGCTTTGATAATCAAAAAAGTTTCCCAGCCAGTTGACGCACACAAAAGGCGAAACTTTAACGTTTTCCTTCGACTTGATTTTCCCTAGACATTATCTTCCTCTTTTTTTTTGGGCAACACTTTACACTTTGTAAGCCAACTTCTACCGAGGCATTCATTCACTCAATTTGCCTCTGGAGCACAGAGGAGGCGAGCCTTTGTCGGCATCCCGTTCGAAGTTACCAGCTCCCACTTCCCATTCTCCTGCCATCGTGACTTGACTTTTGCGCTTATCAACCATTTGCGATTACAAATCCTCTCGCTCCTCCAGAACGAACTCAGCACCTACGGATTCGAGACGCCGCGCAAGTCCGCCTGCAAGCACCTGTGGCGCTGCTGCGTCGAGCACCATGCGTTCTTCAGGCAGGTGCGAGTGGCACCTTTGCCCAGCTCCCAGTCGCATGCCACCGATCTGTTCCAGCTGGGATCCCGCTTCAGGCACAGGTAAGAGCAGCCAAGAGAAATTAGAAACTAAATATACATAACAAGGAAGTTATTTAAGATCTTTACTAATAAATTTTATGTTTTAAACTTGAAAGAATTCATAGAAAACTTGTTTAACACACATCAGAATTTCTCTTTTAATACCTGAGAATTTTAAATCAATTTTTCAAGTGTAGCCTGGCATGACCACTGCCGGAAGTCATATTCTGTGGGTGCAGTCGTGCTCCCCGCCCATCTGATGAAGTTGTAAAATCTCAAAATAAAAAGCATAACTTCCTACACTTTGGGCCAGGGCCACTCTTGGCCCCCTCATTTACTGGCCAAGCCAAGCCCGAAAGCGCAGCCAATTAAGACGTAACGAATTTCAATGGGCGGTCACTCGAGTTCAATCCCTCTTGCCCCAAAATGCACCTCATGTGATTAGCTCATTAAGGGGCAACTCAAGTGGCTTTCGTGGCCGAAGGATAAGGATTAGGGCTGGCCAAGGGCCAAAAGAGCAGGTACTCAAGGGGGGAGACATGCGGCAGTTGCTGGGGTCTTTCGGTCACCAATTAAAGTGCCGACCAGATATTACTCTCTCATATAAAATTAATTAATAATAATGAGAAAGGTAACTAGAAGAAGGTTACTATTCAATGAAAATAATAACTAAAATTAATTGTAATTAACTAAAACCAGTAATTAAGCTCCATAAAATAAGCATGTAAAATAAAACTGCTATGTAAAGTTGGTGAATCAGTCTATAAATGCCTCTAATTTCACATTATTCAGGACTTAATCAAGCCCAAAGCAACCAGGTTCGCATGTCAGCTCCTCGAGTTTCCCGCAGATCCAATTAGATGCCATCTCCCTGGCCAAACAGAAGCAGTCCCCATCTCAAATCTCAATCCCAGGCCCAAGTGCATCGTATCCATCCAGCGGGCATAGATCAAGTTTACGCCATCGCCTGCATGGCCAACTAATTGGAAGTCCAATAAAAATGTCGGATCTGCAGGCTGGAAACATGAGGAAGTGTTAGGTGGGGATCCGGCCAGGGACTGGCCGGCCTGAAGGCCAGCGGGCAGTCGGCCAAAAAGCAACTCGAGTGCAAAGCCCACTAATGACTTTCTGCGAAATGCGGCTCTAAGCTGGAGCAGGCCCCACCAAATGCAGGCAATTGTGCATGACGAATGTGGCAGGGGACTGGACCAGGACCAGGGACAGGACGAGGCCAGCACCAGGGAGGAGATAGCTCCTCCCGGTGCTCCTGGTGCTCCTGGTGCTCCATGTTTATGACTGACATTTGCGGTGACTGCGGCTGACCATTTAGTTGCTGCGGCAAACTTTCTTGCCCTCAGCTTGGCCAAATGGAGTTCACGTGGCCAACCGTAACTCAGTGAAACTATTAACTTGGCCTAGGGGGGGAAAGGCACAAGGCACATTTCTATTCCTGCTGCGCTGCCCTGCTTATGTCAGTCGAAAAAAGTTTTTTAGGGGCGTCGGCTCATTTTATGACCGGGAGCCCAAGTTCAGAGAACGTTTTTAATTTGTGAAACAAATGAAAGTTTGCCCGGTTTTTATTTTATTCCGGCAGTGTTTTACAACCTTTTTATGGTTCACTGTTCATTATTAGCCTAGCGTCTTCTATGATTCCATCTTTCTCGCTGTTGGTTTTCCTCTCCTTTTTTTTGTTTTTGGTTTTCCTTGTATTTTCTTTTTTTATTTTTCTTTTCCGCATTTCCCCACTTTGGTTGTTAATATTTTTGGACGCCTTTATGCCTACTTTTATGTTGCCCACTCGCATGTGTCTGCCAACCCCCGCCACCAACCGCCACCCCCCCAGTCGTCCGGAAAAGTCCACGGAGAAGGATGCCCTGGCCGCCGGACGCTCCCCGCCCGCCTTCACCCGCACGCCCTCCAAGCGCCAGCCCAGGCGCGTGATTGATGACTTTTTTAACAGCAACGGCAACGGAATCGGGATTGGGAACGGGAACGGGAACGGGAATGTCGGCGGCGGAACCGCCAACGGAGGAGCAGCAGGTGGAGGAGGCATCCACATGGGCAACAGGCCGCTGCCACAGCCCGGACTGGGCACCATCTCCAAGTGAGTACTCCAAATGCCCATCATTTGTTTTCATTCCGTGCACAAAAGTTTTGATTTACCCATCCGCCGTCCATGTGTGTACAAGAGCGTAGACGCCTCCCTTCCTTGTATACCCTATTAGATCTTGGGGATGTTTCCATTTTTACACCAAAGTAAGCCATTTTTTCAGCTTATTTGTATAATTTATATGGGTTTATTAAATGTTAAAATAATAATTGCAAGAGAGCTGATTATTGTTTTCACTGCAATTTAAATCAATTTAACTTTAGCTTCTTGACCTGCGTATACCTCCAAGAAAACCTGAAATATCTTTATTCTATTTCTTTATGCTAATTTTTTTGATAAATCAAACATTTTCAAATGTCATAACTAAGCCAAAAATGCATTAATTTCAATTTTGAAAGCCGTTCTTCGATAGTTTTTATACAGCTAAAAAATCTGCGTATTGACTTTTAAATTTTTAAAAATTAAAATTTTTTCAATTTTTGGCAATTTTAACGATGTAACCCCTATTTTGAAAATTTGAAAAAAATTCGAAAATTTATTATTCGACCGAACATGGCCAGATCGTTTCGGCTGTTGATGCTGATCAAGAATATATATGATTTATAGGGTCGGAAATGGCTCCTTCAATGCGTTATAAGCCTCTGAGTGAAATTATAATACCATGCAAGGGTCATTATAAGTTTTGAAACTATCCTAAAAAATTAATATTCATGATAAATTTACAATTAACATAGGTTGTTAATTTTGATACAAATTGATGTATCATTTTAATTTATAATGAAGTATTATGATACTAGACCTAGGCCCGATCCCTTTTATAGTATCTACGTATATGCATAATAATAAAATTGTCATGGTTCAGACTTACCATCATTGCTTAGTTCCTTCCAGTGTGGAGTTTTATTCATGGTGACTTCAATTAGGATCTTCATGATGTCATCGAAGTAAGCCTCTTCCAGGTTATCCAGATGTATTCCATTGGTCAGTTATTATTATTAGGTCACTATCATTAACACTATCACTAGAGATGTAAACAGGTGAGAGGCCACGCACTAACTAAAGTCAGTGCGAGTGCAGTTCGTCTAGTTATAGTCTCCAAGTAAAGTGAAGAGCAGAGAAAGCGAGAGCGAGAGTGCGAAGGAGAAACTCAGGTCGCTAGAGATAAGCAGAGGGAGCTTGAGACAATGAGTCATCTCGAAAGATGCACAGTGAGAGCTTGAGAGCAAGAGCTATCTCTTGAGATATACAGGGAGGGATATAACATACATACATACATACATTGAGCAATTGTTTTTATGACTGCTATTTGATATAGATCGGATGACTATATCGTCCTATAGATACCCCTAAAACAAATTGCTGTATCACTGGCAATTAAAATTAAGTAATTGGGTTCATGGCAATAAGGGAATTAGTTGGAAAGTAAATGCATGCACCCAGCTTATTGTAGACCTGGGCTTAATCTATGTATATATAATATAATTGTCATGCTTAAGACTTACCGCAATAGAGGACTCACGGCTATTATTTTTCGCCATTGCTTAGTTCCTTCCAGTGTGGAGTTCTATTCTCGGTGACTTTAATTAGGATCTTAATGGAATCATCGTAGTAATCTTCTTCCTGATTATCCAAATGTATTGCATTGATCAGTTGATATTGTTTGAGTCGAAGAGCAATCACAAATCATTAACACTTTCACTTTAGATGCAAACAGTGGGAAGGCCACGCACTCACTAAAGTCAGTGCAAAGCCTGTGCCTCTAATTATAGCCTCCGAGAATAGAGAACAGAGTATATGAGAGCGAGAGAGAAAGAGGCATCTCTAGTGCTAGAGCTAGAGCTAGAGCTAGAGCTAGAGCTAGAGCTAGAGCTAGAGCTAGAGCTAGAGCTAGCTAGAGCTAGGCAGTGTGCATCTAAAGCTGCTCAGAGAGAGATAGAGAGAGGGTTACTTCTAGAGATTAACAGAGACAGATAGGCATACATTTACCGATCTCTAGAGCTAGGCAGTGAGTGGTAGAGCGAAAGAGATACCTCTAAAGTTGCACTCAGAGGGATAGAGAGGGACTTAGATCTAGACATTAACAGAGAGAGAGATAGGCATAGATTTAACGATAGTTTCTTTGGCCGCTTTATAATAAGTCGTCCGATTGCTTCATATCAAATTAGATATACAATATTATGAAAATTGGAAAACTTAAAATTATTTTTTTTTAAATCAGCTGTTAAAGCTGATCAAATAGCTTCAAGCTTCTGACTAAAATTATTAATATCAGAAAAATCCTAATTAAGAAATCAAATTGTAATCATTCTATTAAAAGCATCTTTAAGAGTAAATGCTTTGCATCCACTTTATAAATTTAAGTTTTTAAATTAATTGTTTGGGCCCACAAACTTCAAGAGTATAAAGAGTATACAATCCGCGGCTTTCCTTAGCCAGCTTTACGATTTCCTTTTTTTTTCATATGCGTCACCCATTTTTATATACGGCAGCTGCTTCCTTTGACGTAGTTGTCCTTTTTGGGCCACTTTCTCCTTTTTTTCGCTTCAGTATGTCCGCCAGTTGCTTTTTAGTAATCATTTTTGGGAGCTGGCGCGCCGGAAGAGCTCTCATGTGGCTCGTTGAAGGGCTTCCCTTTGATCTGTTTTTAATTTCCAAACATATTTTTTGGGATGCTATTGCTATTTGTATTTGAATCGCCGGGTTCAATTTGAAAGGAATGCAGTCCGTAGCACTTCATCATTCCCCGGGCCAGGGCGATCCGGTCCGTTTGCGTTTGCGTTTGACAGGACGATAGGATGGCAGCTCCTCCTTGGCTGGCATTGTCCTGACTCAAGTGCCCTCGGGTTGCTGTTTCGAATTCGTGTTCAAAATCCATTTAGTTGCCATTTCGAAGGCAGTTACATTGTCTAGACGCAACATTTATTAAATGTTTTATGGTTGCGAACATCAAATTATATAGACAAATAAAAAGCCAGCCATTAGTCGATGGGCGGCGGAAATGCCGAAATGTTGTGGAAATGCTGGCCAGGATATCATGATTCCTTGGGCACAAACTGAGTCATGCAAGGAGATTTATAGCTCCTAGTTCCGAGCTCCTTGGGGTGTGTGCAAGTTGCCGGGGAGACGATCCTAAGAAACACACTCGAATTAGACAATTACCAGGGACAATTTCCAGCTGATGGCTGTCGGTGTAAGTGTTGCCCACCATCCGTGCATAAATTACACGCTCAGGCAAGGCTCTAAATAAGGTAATAGAAGCCACAGCCAATCCCGCGTAATCGCTGGATTTCTAGGCGGATCGCGATCGGGTTCGGGTTCGGGATCGGGATCGGGATCGGGATCGGGCTCGGGATGAGCAAATAGCCCGCATCATTTATCATTTGCAAACAAAGAGAAGCCAGCCCAAACATCAGGCAGCCGGACAGGCCAATCAAGCGGCCCCCACACCGCAGCTTCCAGATCCCCAGATTCACAGATCACAGATCACAGATCGCAGCAGCAGCAGCAGCAGCAGCAGCAGCAGCAGCAGCAGCAGCGGCATCCGCATCAGCATCATCCCAGGCGCGATCGGACGAGCGGGAGCATAAATCACTAGGCACGCCTGGGCACGTTCTGGATGTGGAGTCGGAGCTGGACAGAGACTCAGAGCTGGAGCGACGACTCCTGAGAGTACGAAATGATTGCCCGCTGATTGCCAGTGCGGCAATTACTCAATTTTACACACGCGCATTATTTGTCTGTGTCGATCTGGGATCGCTCCGCACCGCCTCGGACAGCCTAAATGGCCTCCGATGCCGCGGACTTTAATCAACGTTTATGTTAAACAATTTAAATTTATGGCAAAATAATGCGAGACTGATTCGCTGATCTCCCTCTCTATCTGTCTCTAGCAACTACGACAGCCCCTACCGCTCCACCTACAGCATTCCCACCAGCCTGGGAATCCGGCCCTGCCACCAGCAGCAGCCGCACCAGCAGAACAACAACTCCAGCAGCTACAACAACAACAGCGGAAGCAACCTCCAGACCCCCGACTCGCCCAGGAGCACGAGGAGCGCCCCCTGGCCGCGGTCCCAGCAGCGATCCCTGTTCGGCCACAACCCGTCGAGTCCGCGCTCCGTGAGATCGGTCAGCACGGCGGGCGGCGGACTGCACCATCACCACAGTCACCACAGCCATGGCCATGGCACTAGCCACCATCCGCACCAGCATCATCATCATCAGTCCTCCTCCTCGGCGGCGGCCAATGGCTCCTCCTCGCACCACCATCGGCAGCAGCGGGCCAGCTCCTCGTCCGCGTCGCACCAGCAGCAGCGGTATAGATCCAGCTCCGTGGAGAGTCACTCCTCCAATGACTCGAGATCGACGCGAAGGTGAGTATAGGAAAAGGGTTTTTCTTTTACTTAACATAAAATTAAAGGAAAATTATGAGATACCTTATTAAGAGAAGACTATGCTTAGGAATTTCAATAATAATTGTAGCTGAACTTGTAATAAATATTTACTAAGTAGTTAAGATTTTACTTAGTCAACTTAATTAAATAGGAATTAACTACTTAGTAAATATTCACAACTCCAAGCCAATAGTACTATTTTTATTGATAGTCACTAGTTACATGAGGGGGTCAAACTCCGATTAAAGTCCAATACTTTAACTATCTTGGAAATACCGGAAAGTCAAAACAAGCAGATAAAATTACGCGTGTGCCTTTTATCAAAATGTGTGAATTATAGAATTTACAAAAAGCATTCACCTCACATCAATTGTTAAACAGTTTTGATATGAGGCCTTGTGAAGGTTAAGATTGAATTGTGATTTTTTAAGACCTAATATTAATAATAATTCGACATCCTCTTTTTAATGAAGAATTTAGAGCCGAATGCTTATTCATTGAAAGTTAGAAATTATCTTATCAGTGGAGAATCCATTTTTGATGAACTTAAAATTTCACAATTTTACTGCGTATCAAATTGAGTCATGTATCTTATCACGAAATATCTTGGGTGATTGTGATAATTATCAAATTTCCCAGAGTGCCTTCAAAATTTGCATATTTCTGTTATCTGAAACGATATAAGAAAGCGAAGGATTTCAAGATGTCAAATATTAAGACATATTAAAATACCTTACAAATAGACGTTCTTATCTAGAAAGATACTTGTTCTGGAAAATTTTCAAGGTTATATGCCTTAGCGAATATATTCCAGTATTATATTTTAATAATTTCCTCAATTATTTCTTAGACATAAGCACCGTCATCGTCGCACCTCCGACAATGAAAGTGAGCTCTCTAGAGGATCAGGTCGCTCGGGCAGATCAGGACGCTCGCATCATCGCAAACACCGTCGATCGAACAGGCATCGACGTGATTCCGCTGGTGGTTCCGACCATGACAGCACCCGGGGACGCAGTTACTCCGGCCACCGCAGCTCCTCGATGCGCAGCGGCAGCGCCGAGCTCATTGACTCCACATCGCAGTGGCGGGAGGTGCAGCGTCGCCAGGCGGAGGCCAGTCTGGGCCAGAGCTCTGTCCAGCAGGCGGCAGTGTCCAAGAGCAGCATGGTGGCCCGTAGCCTGCACAGCAACGACAGCCACTCGGACACTCACTCGCACCACAAATCGCGAAGGCATCGCAAGAACAAGTGAGTTTCAGGGGAATTTTGTTTTAAGAATTATTAGTAGATGAAATATAATTTTCATTTTAGTAATTAAGCAAACAAAATACACTATAATTTAACTTTGGAAATAATGAAATTCTCACAGATCCCCGTCGGAGTCTCGCAGTCGCATGTGGAACAGTGAGCTGGCCAAGCATCTGCAGTTCGATTTGGTGGACACCGAGGGCATGTCGGAGCAGCAGCTGCGCGAGATTCCCTACACGGTTGTAGAGACCACCTCGAAGCGTTCCAACTCCAACCTGAAGATCCACAAGAGCAACAGCAAGAGCAGTGTGGGGGCCAAGAGCACGGGCTCCGGCAATACCATCACCAATGGCAGTGGCTCTGGTAATACGGGACAGGCCAGGAATCGCGTGGATCGCATTAGAGGGTAAGATGAAGCCACATTTTTATCATGTCTTTAACACTTTAAAAATATTCCCTAAAAACTTAGTCTATTAATAATAATTTAAGCAGCATATTAAGTCTCGAAATATTATTTCTTGCTCGCATAATGTTTGTAGACTTTACTATCAAAGCTCGCATCCGCACGAAGGCAACGGTGGAGGCACGGGCAATGGAGGTCATGCTCCCAAGAATGGCTCCATTCGGTCTGCCAGCACAATATCATCGAGGGAGTGCGAAAGGAATAACGGCTTAGTTAGGTAAATATATAGGGAAGAAGGTCCTTTTTGATGGTATTAAAAATAGAGGAATAATTCCTTGTAGAATGATGTCCAGCATGAGCATGGGTGACTTCATCTCACCCACTGGCTCCAATCTGAGTCCTCTGGAGAATTCCGCCTTGAGAGTTTCCCATGAGCACACAGACTCGGGTCTGGGAGCCGATCAGGATTATGCCTACTCATCGGAGAGGTAAGTTCGCACTACATTTGTATATAAAAACAAGGAAGAGATCTAGCTTCCTACTTTTGTTCACATTACTCGCCCTCACAGATCCAGCGACAGCACCCGCTATGGCACCAACAAATCGTCGGGCGCCTCCAGCGGATCGCACCGCAAGTCAGTGGGCAGCGGAGGAGGCGGTACCGGAAGCGGCAGCGGAAACGGAAACGGCGGTGGCTACAACAGCCTCATGCAGCAGACCGTGAGTAACCAGCAGCAGCAGCAGCAGCGCTCGCTGTTCGCCCAGCAGCAGCAGCAGCGCCAGCAGCAGCAGCAGAAGAGCCACTATAAATACGCCACCTCCTCGCCATCCACGACCACGTCCACTAACCCCGCGGGCCTGGCGCCCGTGCACAATCCCCCCAGTGCCGGCCCCGGCTCTGGGAACGCCAACGCCAGTCCCAATCCCAACACTAGCGCTACTAATCCCCGCCTGCTCGCCTACACGACCTTCGAGAACAACCAGTACAAGTTCAGTCTGAACAACGCTCTGGCCAGGAGCTCGAAGGGCGTGCTGGGCGGAGCCGGCGGCAGCAGCAGCAATCTCACCGGGAACATGGTAACAACTGGTGGTGGTGGTACAGCTCCCGGAACAGGTGGTGGTGCTTTCAGTCGTCAGCGCAGCTTCGTGGAATGGCCCAGCAATCCGGCGTCGCCCTACTACTACCAGGGTCCATCCACCCAGGCGGCGGGGGTCAAGAGGCGCGACGCCAAGTCGGACATCGGGGTGCCCACGCGGCGGCTCTCTGGCCAGAGTGTGACCAAGACGCAGTTGCTCTCGGGCGGCGGGAATGCCCAACTGGCCAATGCCGGCTGCTATCCGCTGCACTATGCCAGCAGCAGTGTCTCGGGAGTGGGCTACAATCGTCAGCGGATGGGCGGGGCGGGATCCATGCAGCCCGCCAAGTCGGATCTCTTTCTGTCCTACATCCATGGCGGGGAGTACGAGCGACCGTACATCTACAACTACAAGATGCCCCAGATGCCGGGCAGTGGAGGGGGTCTTGGCTCGGGAACGGGTTCCCCTAAGCATCCCACGGCCTACCACATCTCTGGCTCCCAGACCGCCGATCCGCCGCCACCGCCAGCACCGCTATATGGCGGCACGGCGCCCGCCAACGACGTCATGTACTATCAGTTCGACAAAGGAGCCGCCGCGCCATCTTCGTCCACGTCCGCGTCCGCATCGGCGTCTGCGCCCGCGCCCATTGTCCAGCAGCCGCGGCAGTCGGGCGGTCCATTAGTGTATCTGCAGCATGGCCAGAATGCGTCCACGTCGAGTGTCAACGCGGTGCAGCAAACTGTGAGTACGACCCGCGGTCCGCATGTGAGGTGAAAACCTGTCGCATGTCTCAATGTCGGTGTCTCCATGTCTCGATGTCGCGCTGTCCCAGCGATGTCTCTAGTTGATGTTGCTGTTGATTTTGATGTGGCTGTGTCCCCGTCTCCTTGGTTCTTCTTTCTGCAACTTGTTTTCCCATTGTGTTATGTGTGCCCGCATGTCTGCTACCAGTACCTGTATGTTGCTCCTGTGTTCGCTCCTTAATTGAATCCGTATTTCACGTATCACTATCGCAGCCGAGCCAAGCACTTAGCTCACTGTACACAGCGAACGGTTTCGCGTCCTGCATGCCGTATACTTAATTTTTCCACTCGTTTTTTTCGTTTTCCATTTATCCATTTTTCAGTTGTTGTATTTCTAAAGACATTTAGGTATAAGTATGTGTTTGCCTTCGTATTTGTACAAGTGTAATAAGTAACTAAAGCTTTTATGTTGATTATTTGGTAAGACTTATTGTAAGCGAGGGGAAGGGAGTCGGTCAACAGTGATGAATAGAGCAAATTATATATGAAATGGTATAGACAAAACTGCAAAAGGAACAAATATATAACATAAATGTGTTTAAAATTATAGTAATTTTATAAAATGTAAATTATAAAGCATTTATTTATTGCTTATAAATAACCAATGATCTCAGTATATTTGAAACATTAGTAGTCTTTATTTAATGTCCAGTAATATGTCTTATATATTACACCACCTATAATTCCTTTCCTCATTCATTAAAAATATGCTCATCTTATTTTTAAATGTGAGAAAAAAAACCTCTATAGAATTAGTAAATAAATTCTATCTTCGAAACAAGGGACAAACTAACAGCACTGTCATTCCACTGTCAGCCACTGTCTGGTTTCCTCATACAATCCAAAATCCTTATCGCACACACTCCCTCTCGAGAGGACTTCTGAGTGTCTATTTTACTTTTTTGGCTTATCAAAAGGCTACGTCTACGTCTAGGTCTGCACAGACGACCGTAAAGTTGCCGCTATCTCAGTTGCGGGTTACTGGAAAATTTAATTAACTTAAATTTAGGGCGTGGAAAAGCCACTCAAGGGAGTCTCTTGCATTCATTCGGATTCCCATGGAATAGTTGAACGAATCTTTGGCAATAAACATATTCCCATATCCCTGAACTTAGCCAAGACTCAAAAGTATGCTATGCCAGAGTTCTCGAGTGCAAAAGTTTGCCCAATTTCACGCATGCCTAATTAACAACTGAAATATTCCAACTAATTTCTGTTTGGAGCACAAATAAATTACCCAAAAATAAAAGCCCATGAAGACCCAGTTCAAGACAAAGGCATAAGGCAAGCGAGGGGGGCAATAAAAGGGACTAAATAATAAGCAACTATTTGCGCTACATTATCCAAGTTTATATAACAGACAGGACCAGGACCAGGACCAGGACCAGGACGAGGACCTCGTCCCTCCTAGGGCTGCCCAAGCAAATAATTTCAACTAAAGTTGATGGCCCGAATTTCGCCGCTACCAAAGCACAAATACTTACAATTCTAAAATAAATTCTGTGCCAGCTTCCATCCCGGGTCACGCATGTGTGTGTCTGTGCGAAAATACTTACACCACACGCATGTGTGTGAGTGCCCCAAATGGCCCCGGGAGCCAGCCAGAGAGTACATAGAAACATTTTCGAAATGTTTGGCATAATTTTGCTATAAAATAAATTTTGCAAAATTGTTTTTCCTAAGCCGGGAAGCAGCTTAGCGTGGAGCGAGGGCCAAGACAGCGACAAGGACAACGACAGCTTCGGCTTCGGCTACGGCAACAACTTTAGCAGAAATGGCACCAAAAGCAACGACATCAGCAAGGACATCAAATAAAACAAGCAAATCAAAAATTATGACAGCACAGCAAGGGGCAAGGCAGAGCAAGCCCAAGGAACATGCCGAACACGGCATCCTGGGACAGGCAATAGTTACACTCGAAAAAAGAGAAAGCACTTCAGTTTAACTAGGATCCTGATTTCCTGAAAGAAAATTTAAATTTTGAGGCAATTTTAAGGCATTTTTTAAACACTATTTCAATTTAAGTGAATCATTAGTGCATTTTCTAATAGAATTTCTGAAATTAAATAACCCTTAATTAATTGTCTAGAAGAATATTTCAATTTAAAGCCTTAAAAATATATCTCTGAGATATTTTTAAAATAATTTTCAAACAAACTGAAGACGAATTCGCAAACACTCCACAATAATTCTGGAAGCCTTGAAACACTTACCAACAAATTGTAACTTCAACCATTTTCTCCGAGTGCATGAGAATATGGGATCGGGGACACCATCTTGGCCAGGCCAAAGTGGCAAAGTGCGCAGCCAGCGGCCAAGAGACAAACGCCAATGCTGACAACCCTCAAACGGTGGGCGGAGGTCGGTGGGTGTGGCATGTCCTCGGCTGCCCCCCCAAAAAGCAGTTAAGTCAATAAATTTACTGATTTAATGTGGCAAAAGTTTCGATTGTTGTTGTCTCTGCTGCTGTGTGTTGTTTCAAGGGTTAGCACTGCCCGGCGGCGAAGGACTCCACAGACCAGGTCCAGTGACAGGGTTCGTCCTCGTGTAAAACGCCTGCAGTTGTTATTATATCCATTGTCCTTCCGATTGTTTTGTGTTATTGTCGCCTGGGGGGAACACACACCACACTTGGCCAAATCCTAACAAATGCTAGATTAACACAATTGGTAAGCAATAAAGGCAACAAACTTACAGGGCTTTAAGCGATGTACTTATTGGCAGTAGCACAGGACACATTGTGTAAGCTATTGGATTATTCGCAAAACAGCGTTTCAATTTAAGGAATTATTCATCTTAATGCTGGAAATCTCTTCATATTAACCAATATCCCATGGAATTTGCATTAATTTTTTGTTAAGCAAAAAGGTTAAAGGTTTAAGGGCTTGCCATAATATTATGATAGCCTTGGCCAACACCATACAATTTTAAATTTAGAAAACAATGCCCCGGGTAAACAATGACCGCAGCAGAATTTTCCATAACTCGGAAAAAATATCAGAGGTCATATAAAATGCGAAATTGCCAATTGATTTATTGGCATAAAAAACACATTTTTCCGCCATCAAATAGTGCGGAAAATGTAAAAAGCGGTTAACAAAGGGTGAACTTTAAACAAATACTCCTTTATTTACACTGCATCCGTGTATGATTTAATTATTCATCATGTCGGCAATTGAAAAGTACTAGACGAGCGGAAGGGGGCGTCGGCCCAACCACGCCCATTCTCGTCCTTTTTTCACGACTCTAAACGCCCCTTTGTCTTTTGACCTGCGGGCCGCATATGTCGCTTTTCCGCAATATTTTTATGCATTTTTATTTAAAATGTTTTATGCATATCGGAGGGTCAGAGCATGGAGTGGGGAAATATATGGGAAATGGGGTGGAAAAAAGCGTTGTCTGTTGAAAATAAAACTGAGATAACTAAACAGATCGCGTGGTGGTGGTTAGGTTGGAGGGCAATAATTATCCTTGATGGTGACAAACACTAGACGAGGTCCCTGACATTGGATGCCTGTCCTTTTTGCCTTGAACCCGCGTGTTAATGAACGGGGCGTTTGACACTGGGCCACATTTATGCCAGACAATTTGATGCATTAGCGTGTGTGTGTGTGTGTGTGTTAGCCATGGGCGTGTTTGCCCAATTAACACACACAGATACAGGGGCACGCCCATGAGCGGAGGACGAAGAAAATTAATTAAATTCCTCTCTGGCTTCGACTAACGCTCGCCAAGTTTGTTTATGCAATCTTGTACGTGTTTCCATTAGGCTACAATTCAAAGTTCATTATTGAATGGAAATGGGCGTGGCTCCGGCCCACACAAGAGGCATAAAAGATAAACTTCTCTTTTACGGCAACAAATACGATTTTCAAGTTGAATGCAATTTTAATTAATAGAAAATCAAACAAACTTGTGAGGCCCAGACGGGGCCAGATCCAAATATATTTATATATATATATATATATGTATATACAAAACAAACTTGTGTTCGGCAAACTTGTGCCATAGTTGGCTACAAAAAGCATAAGCCGCCGGCACACACAAAGGCCTTGAGCTTAAGTGAGTGAAGTATGCCGTCGACTACCGGAGTCTGCTTCGAGTGTGTTTGTGCACCTTTCTGATTTCATTTACAAATGAATCCCGCCGCTGGCCGGCAGCCATCTTACCCCACTTCCGGTCCCCGTCTTTGAGTGCTGTGTGTGTATGTGTGTGTGTTGACTTTTGGCAAGGAACTCGCCATCATAAAGGCATCAAATGTGCTACAAGCGAACGTGTCTTGGGCCAAATTGAATGAGCTTTTAAGTGTATTGAGATCGAAAGACAGAGCCAAGTTGTATTCAATGCGATTAGTTACCGCACATGTCTGCCACTTGAATGGCCTAATGCATGGCTTAAATGCAAATCAAGATGTTCTTTTATTTATGAGAGATTTTTAAATGATTAAGATTTTAGAAAACGGTGAGGATTACTGGGAAAAATGTCTTTCTAATGCTTACAAAAGAAAATAATGAATTTTAATACTATTCATTGCATTTATATTTGCCGAAGGAAGAAGAAGGTATCAAAACTTTTCTTTTTGATCGATTCCTGTGAAGTTAATCATACACTATAATAATATTTTTAGTATGAGAAAATAAAAACTAATATGGCATATTAATGAATGTGCCATAAAACCCATTTAATAAAGCAGTGAAAAATATATTACTTCTACTAAAATCAATACAAAGCAATTTAAAAAGTAATAATCCACTAATTTAACTAGAAACCTCTTCAACTGATTACAACAAGTTATAGAAATATTATGCCATTTATTGTTTTGAAGAGCTTAAAACATATAAAATATTGCAGTACTTCTTGAAGCCACTTCAAACTTTAAAAACGCACTTTTTGAGTAGTTTATGAATCAAATTTCAAATGAGGAAACTGGTTGTTTTCCCAACAACTTGAACTGGGGGAATTTAAAAGGGGGCGAGCCAAGTTAACACACCCAGGGAGTAACAGGGGAAACACTGGCCACTGTGCAATCAGCAGGAGACCGCAGGGCGTATAGAAAGTGGAACCCACCTATAACCCACCCCGGATCTCTCTCAGTAACCCACCCAGACTACCCATAACCCACCCTGGCTCCCCTTAACCCACCTGTGCACGTGGTTTGATTCCGCTGGTCAGCTGTTTGGCCGCCGGCCACGGTGAACGCAATCAGGCGGACTGTTGTTACCATTACCATTAGCATTGGCATTCGGCATTGTTGATTCTGGTCGTTGCCATTGTTTTTGTTGTTATTTCACTGTATGTAATTAAAATTGTGCAGCGCGAAATTTTTGCCCCGTGGCAGCAATGATAAATTCATACACTCGTCCCGGCCCCCAACTCTGTGGCCATTTGTGTAAATTAATTAAAATACCATCGAAGCATACTTGTTTGATTTTGTCAATATTTTGCCAAATTGTAATATTATTTACCTACTGAAATTGTGGATAAACAGCATGACATTCGTTTGTATCGCATGTATCTGAATGCCTAATTCGCAGTTGTTTGTGTTATGTACCTAGCCATATGCATATATCTGTTATGTTAAATTAGTAATAACAATATTGTGATAAACAACTAGACCCATAAGTGCATGCCCGATTGTGCTAAAATTAATAAGCAATAGTGTCTGATTAGAGCCCGCCCCCCAACCGCCTGCAAGAAAGCTAAACCTTGTTTGTATTTTCAAACCACTCCAAAAACCGAACCAACCCCCCGAAACCGATACCGATACTGAATCCCCTACCCCCGAACCGAAATCGAAATTGGATGGAACAGACGGCGCACTCGTCGTCGCACTCCTGCAGTGAGGAGGACGAGGCCATGCTGGTCCTGGAGGCCATGCAACAGGATGCCCAGATGACCAACGACGAGACCGAAGACACCGACGATGAGGCGGCCGAGGCCGAGGATATGTTCGATGCAGATGCACCACTGATGTCGCCCACCGGAAGTCACAATAGCACCAACAACAACAACAGCACCGTCGGCAACTGTATTAACAACAACGGCAACAACAACAATCGGCAATCGACATCGGGAACGAGCAATATTAATTTCGATAATTGCAATGCGAATGTCTACGGCGGTCAGCAGATGGCGAAACAACTGGGGCCAATTACCTCGGCCGGCCAAACGTTAAATTGTCCCAATGCCAACCCGCATCCGCATCAGAATCCAAATACCAGTAGCCACCACACCACCAATAGTCACTCCAATAGCCAAACAAAAGCCATAGCCACCTCCAATGCGAATGCGAATGAACACCCCACAACCCCCACAACCGCAGCAGCTGCAGCAGCTACTGCATCTGCAGCAACAGCAACTGGCACCGCAGCAGCAGCATCAACTGCAGCAACGAACTCCAATCTGCAACAAAATCAAAACATTTCCTCCAGCTTAGAGATAATCCTATCGCCAATTATCCAAAGTAGTCGACGGTAAGTTTTATATTTTCAGTTTGTTTTCGGTTCCGTTTGTTCGAGTACCGCTTGAAATGTAGGTACAACTGTGCTACCTGTTTCCGTTTCCGTTTCAGTTGCAAGTTACTTGTTACTGGTTACTGGTTACTTGTTACTGTTCTCTGTTCTACGTTTATTTGTAGCTAACAAAGAAATAATACCGATACCGATACAACCTTTGACCTGCATGATAGAAAGGAATAAACAACAGAAGTGACTTTGTCTCCCCATAGTTGGAAATTGCAATTTTTTTCCGTTCCCAGTTTGGATTCAAGTCGAGCCTGAATGGCATATTGTGTGTGTCTGTGTGTTTATCCACTTTTGTTCTGGATAATGTTGAAGTTTAAGCTTTGAGATGTTACTTTAGACCCAGATTGAAAAGTTAAGAGGAAATGAACAGTACAGCCATTGTTTTAAAGTCCTCTTAAGCCTGTTGAAATCCTGCCATAAAGAAATTCTAAATAAATTAAAATACTAGTGGGTAAACTTAGATATACTTAAATTTTACTTATATTATAGGGAATTGCAAAGAAACTCATAACAAATATATTCACAAAATACTGTCAGTTTATCATTTTTGAAATTCATTCAAATTTGTTACATTTCCTTAGACATTTCATTTCTTTTTTTTTTAAACAATAAATATTCCTAAGACTTCTTAAAAAATATAATTTAAAAGGTTTAAAAAACGCTCCAATTTCAATTAAATTAAGTCCTTAGCAAGTGATTATGACCCGTATACCTTTTGTCTTTGTGACCCCATTTTCCCCGTGGAACATTAAATTTTATTGAACATCTCGGGAAATTTAAAAATCCACCCTCAATCCAAGACGATACAGGGGAATACCCGGAACATCTCCTTTAAGTGTGCGAAAACAAAACGGAACGAAAACATTATAAATTATGTATTAATGTGCCCGTTAGGCCTACGCCGCGCGGGTAAGGCAACGCCCCCGTTGGGCTTTTGGCCTCCTCACCCAACCAGTCAGCATGCCAGCCAGCCAGCTGCCAATTTTCAATTGCCTTTAGGGTTTGGAGGGGGAGGGAGGCGGCAACGATAACAATCGAGTGAAGGAAGCTCGAACAATGGCTGGGCCTGCTCCCTGGCAAACATTCATTTTCATTTCAATTTCACTTGCTTCTTGCTTTCGTTCTGGATTTACATTTGATTTGACTGCGCTGCTGCGTGAGCCGTTTGTTTTGCTTTTCCCTCCGATTTCCCGATTTTCCTTCCGCCAATGTCGTCGTCGTCTTCGACGTTTTTACGCTTGGCAAGGCAACAAAAACGCACAAATATTTATGTTAGGCCACCCAGCAGAGGTGGTGGGGGTGAATTTTACCAGGATATTCGACAGCCTATTTACAAATGAATAGGTTAATGTCATTTGGGGCGGATTCTGCTGTGCTGTGTTGTTTACGAGCCAAACTTGGTTCAAATTGACTTTAAACATGTCAATTTAATTCGGGGTCTGCCATGGAACAGCCAGAAATGTCCGCTGGATCTCTCTGTTTGCCTCATTAACGCACACCCTAAAAAGTATGCTATGGCGTTGGAAAATATTACTCATACGCCGCATTGCACGCAGCCAGTGAAGCAACAAAATGACAATTTCACAACAAATTAACTACCCAGCCAGGCGAGCAGACAGACCAACATTCGTACCATATATGTATATATATATAACCGAAATGTGTGCGATACATCCGGCAGCGGGCGAGCTGGGAATTGCAAGTAAATGACCTTCAAACTCGATAAGCGAAAACAAAACAAGCGAAAGTGCTAAAAATATACATAATTTTCAGCACACGAAGACAAAGGCCTCCCAACAAACCAACACACACATAGGGGAAAATATGATAGGACACAAAACACACCCCATCCGCCCACACAGAGACATCAAAATATTCGAGGCTAGGAAAAAGCGAGCCGGGTAAATGATACTTCTGCCGGCTCGATGCCTCCTCCGACCCGCACATAAATACAAATTTCAACAAAACAACAGGCCACAAAACAAAAATAAACCCACAAAAAAATAAGCGATGAAAGCAAAAAGGCGCAATGTTGGCAACACAGAAAGGAAAAAAATACAACAAAAAAATACAACCAGGCTAGGCAAACATTTCATATCGTAGAAATACTTTGGAGCCAAATAAACAAAATTTTGTGGAAGCGAACAAAAAAAATATCAAACAGTTGAAAGGGAAAATGGTAGCCTCTGGGGGACTCAGACCTTTGGTTACTCTTTACTTTAATTAAGTTAAATATGTGGAAAAGTTTCTCAAAGGAATAGAGTTAGGGAAGTTAGGGAACAAAATAAAGACTAAAGAGGAGTTCCCTCTTATTGTGAAATCTTAAAAAATTCCTAAAGGTTTATACTTTTCTCTTAATTTTAAAGACTATACAAAAATATCAAGTGCTAATATTAGCCAAATATGAACAAAAGTATGAATACAAAAGCATAGGAAATATTGTAAATTAATGCTAATTGCTGTCTTTTATGCACATTTCTGGAAAATTTCACTGAAAACTTTGTTTAAGGGTATCTATATCCCTACCATAATACGATGGATATACAACTCTATCTCTGACTAGGGTATACACACAATGGGTCGACCTTGGCACAACGACAGCTCTTGTTTTTCCGTCCCCGATATGACCCTCTTCCCTCTCTACACCGAAAACCCCTTAACCCCTGGCTTTCGGCCATTTGGAGCCCATCGCGACTTGTGGCTGTGGGTTTTCCAACACGCCATCGAGGAAACCGGCGGCAACAACAAAGGCGAAATGGCAAAAACTTTACGCATTTTTGTCACAGAAAGAAAATAGAAAATGGGGGGGGGGGATAGAAAAGGGAAAACCGGGAAGAGGGAAAAGTGCTGAAAATGTTGAAAGTGCCCGAGTGGCAATCGTAAATTTGACGCACATTGTTTCCGGAGGGGGAGAGAGATAAGCTTATGAATGGCTATATAAAAACTCGACCTCCGACCAGTCTTCATTTTGGATTTCTTTTTGCTTTATGATTAAATTAAGTAATTATTTGTGCTACGGCGCCAGCTAAAATGATAAAAGTATTCAATTTGTGGCAGCCGGAGGCGATAAAGCTGGATTAACTGCGGCCATAAACTGTGGCGAGCGGCACTTAAACTATACTTTTTTGTACATTTATTTAATTTCGAATTGAAAAGCACAATATAACGTATACGCACCGTAGTCGCTAGAGCAAACTAACAAGCCCCGACTCATACTTACATAACACACTCACCACACCACACCACACCACACCACACACACTTAACACGCACAACGCACACTCACCCAGGCAATGGAAAACCTAAATGCGAAAATCGAATCAACAAGGCAACTTTTTCTAACATATGCAAATATTTTCTCTCTCTTCTCTCCCCTTTCTCCACTGCCAACCGCATTTCTTTTCATGGAACTGCAACGAACTACTGCAAATACTGCAACTGCAACTGCAACTACAACTGCAACTGCAAAACAACAACAATGCGAACTGCAGAGCGCAATTGTAAGCGAAATGAGCACAGAATTGTGAGAATTAGCTAAATTTAATTTGCAATAGCCAAAGCCCCCCGACCACGCCCATGCAGTAACAGCTGGCGGCACAGGCTGCCCCTCCAACCCGCCGCCCACAGCATTCTGCAAACTTTGGCTGCAGCAGCAGCAGCAGCAACAGCAGCAACACTCGCAGCAGCAACAGCAGCAGCAGCAACAGCAGCTCTACGAACAAGAGCAGGCTTGGCTCTAGAAAAGAATAAACAACATGTAAGTGGAAAGTTAAATGGAAACTACATGCGGGCCCTTGCACAAAAGTATGCTATGGAAAGCAGCAGCCGCACACAACCAGCAACATCAACAAGCTGGAGCTGAGCAACAATAAACAACATTTAAAAGCCGGCGGGGCCAAAGTTGAGCTAAAAGTTTCGCATTGCGTTGCGGGTTTGCAAATTAAATGCACATTATGCCAACATGTAAATAGATAATGTAGCGAGTCTCTCTCTCTGTGTATATATATACGTTAGTTCCGGGATATTTTTCGAGTTCGAGAAACTTAATCAGCTAAGCAAAAAGAACAGAAACGAAAAGTTAGCTTAAGACGCGAATAATCAAAAGCCAAAAAAGCAAATGTATCTCACAGATAAACAAGAGCAAATGGGGGGCCGGGCCCCGGCTTTTGGCCGGAGCATAAAAGCAAAAATAAATTGTGCGTTAATGATAAGCGGCGCACATTTCAGCGGCATAAAATTTATTAAAATATGCGCACAAGCCAGACACTGCCGAGGAAGCGAAGACTTCGGCCCGGACTGCCCCAAAAAGTAGGCAGCACAAACATATTTATGCTCGCCAGGCACACGCACACACAAGGACACGCGCAGATACACAGATACAAGGAAATCGTTAGCGATAAATATAAAATTTTATTGTTGTGCTTGTATCCTGCATATCTGCCATAGCCGCCGTCGTGTGTGTGTGGGCCTGGAAGTAAATTAAATATACGTTTTTATTAACTACTAAGAACCAATTTGATACGCATTTAAATAATGCCTCTTACACAAGAGCACACAGAATTATGTAAAATTTAATTTTACTGCCAGCAGCAGCAGCAGCAACGAGAAAAGCCAAATAAATGTAATAGCCTATGTATGTAATTTAAATAAAATATACTCTAATATGCAAACACTATTTGTCAGTAGCCCCGCAAACTACTTACTTACTTATGCCAACAACGTCCAACAATTTCAATAATATTTGTGTAAGCCTAGTTAAACAGCCACGCAAGCGGAAAACCTTTGACCATATATATATTTTAAGCCCTATTTAGCTTAGTTTAACCGTCCGTTTGTGGTCCTTTCTCCTGAATTATGTAAATATCGAATTACCGGGATACCCCACACTGTCATGCTCTCTTTTAGCGACTTCAATCAGAGTCAAAGGAAATATAATATTACTCAACGATTTTGTGTGTGGAATGAATATGGAATGCATATGAAATATTATCGATTAAAAAACAGTTATACAATCTAATGCATATTGGTGTAAACGAAGGGGAAACCTAAATATATACGATTAATGTCCCTAACAAGATTTTACAATGAGTGTGTCACTTTTATATAAATATATATATATCTAATATATACAATAAAATTACAAATAATAAAAAATAAACGGCAAGCGACATTTTATACAAAAGAAAGCATTTTTATTCCATTTCACTTGGCTATCTAAAGTGGGGTCGCCGCTATCAGGGGCCAAATAAGAAGGAATGCCACCCTCCGGGCCACTTGAGCCGGAGCGAAACAGTAAAAAGCATAACAGCAGCAGCCAAGTCCCCGCCAGATAAGCCAGCCCCTGGACAGGATGGCCAAGTCAGCGTTCGGGCCAAGTTAAGCCAAGTTGGGGCGATAAGCAACCCAGATGCCAAAAGACAAAGGCGCGCAACTTCACGACAATGCCAGGGGTTCCGGGGTCGGGGTCCGAGAAATTAGCCAAGTTACTGGCAGCACAAAGGAATGTCCCTCACGAATTATGAATGGCCTTGCCTTGCATAAGCTCGGCTCAAGTGGCCCGGCCAACAAAGAGGGCCAAAAGCAATCTCAAGCAGCTGAGCTAAGGAATCAGTTTCCACTACAGAGAATAAACTGAGAACTACAACAGGTCCTTATGAATTATGAGTGTGCCGGCTATTAAATACCAAGTTTCCGTTTTTGACAGCAAAACAACTAAGTACTGTAAGTATCAGATTGCTATAGCTATATCTTGCAGACCTTATTTCTGAACAAAAGTGAAGGGGTTACTGAGGGTAAGTTTTAAAACAAAGAGTTTAATTTATGATGACTAAGCATCAGATTCTTTGTTTACAAATGTTGTTTTAGTAGGACAAATGCATATTCATTGTAGTTTGTTATCATTGAGGATCATATTTCCGGCTTATATTTATTTTCCCAGAACTTTCAATTGCCTTTTTTACTCTGCTTATGATGTGGAAAGAATGAATTCTCGATAACGTTAATGCAATATGGACCGATATTTATATAAATGCCTGCATTTTAACAGAGATGTTAAGTAAGTGTAGTTTGCTTTTTCATTATAACCTATTAAGATGAGAAAATTTTATTACATGAATCCTCTTCAACTAAGAAATATCTCCTGCCGCCATCAGTTTAAAAATATCTCTGCATCTCAAATTAAATTTCATTTTTTGGCCGTCTTCAATTAACTTAACCTAATATAATTATATTTCCGGTTAGCGTTGCCACCTAACTTAAGCAAAGTGACGCTAAGCCAACAGTTTGTGATCGTTCCCCCTTCGCAGGGCTGCAATTTATAGCATATCGGTTACACTATCGATAGCTTTAGCTTTGCAACCTTGCGATAGCTATTGCAAAGTAAATACTACTAGTAAGCAAAAGTTGAAGAAAGCCCTTAACATATTCAAGATTTAAAGCAAGCTCAAAAATGGGTTTTCTTTAATTAAATGACTCCTGGCTTGTTGCATCACATTAATTACTTTTGTGAATATCAAAGTCAAGGTCCCGTTTATTGTTAAAGTCCATTAAAGCCGACAGGAAAACGTGCTTTCAATAAAAGCAGCACAAAGACGTCACGACGCTGATGTCAGTCGGGCCTGGTGTGAGACTTCAAACTCGAAATTTTATAAAAAAAATTGTATACACTTGAATTCGTCGGCGCACAGTTTTAAGTACAACAAGCACCGAGAAGCAGACCCTAAACACACTCAACCAAGGATCCAAGGAAGCGTCGGGGCGAAGATGGCTTCCCAGAGCAAGAGCAATGGCCTGGCCAACAAGGTCACCACGGTGATAGCCACCAATGCATACGGGCCGGACGTGATGACCGAGATCAGCTACACGGACGCCAAGGTCGTTGGCAACGGCAGCTTCGGAGTGGTCTTCCAGGCCAAGATGGTGCCCTCCAACGAGGCGGTGGCCATCAAGAAGGTTCTGCAGGACCGACGCTTCAAGAACCGCGAACTGCAGATAATGCGCAAGCTGCGCCACGACAATATCGTCACCCTGAGGTACTTCTTCTTCTCCAGCGGCGAGAAGCGGGACGAGGTCTACCTGAACCTGGTGATGGAGTTCATGCCGGAGACGCTCTACAAGGTGGAGCGGCAGTACGCCCGGGTCAAGCAGACCCTGCCGGTGAACTACGTCCGGCTGTACATCTATCAACTGCTGCGGAGCATGGCCTATCTGCACAGCATGGGCTTCTGCCACCGGGACATCAAGCCACAGAACATGCTCCTGGACTCGGAAACAGGTGTGCTCAAGCTGTGCGACTTCGGCAGTGCCAAGCAGCTGATATCAGGGGAGCCCAATGTTTCCTACATTTGCTCCAGATACTACCGCGCCCCGGAGCTCATCTTTGGGGCCACAGAGTACAGCACCAAGATCGACATGTGGAGCGCCGGCTGCGTCATGGCGGAGCTGCTGCTCGGACAGCTTCTCTTCCCGGGCGACTCGGGCGTGGATCAAATCGTGGAGATCGTCAAGGTGATGGGTACGCCAACCTCAGAGCAGCTACGGGACATGAATCCGCAGTACAAGCAGTTCAAGCTGCCGCAGCTGAAGCCACATCCCTGGGCCAAGGTCTTCAGGATCCGTACGCCGGCAGAGGCCATCGATCTGGTGTCCAAGATGCTCATCTATTCGCCCAATTCCCGGGTCTCACCGCTAATGGGTTGTGCGCATCCCTTTTTCGATGACCTTCGCCAAGATCCGCACCAGCAGCTGCCGAATGGCCGGGCTCTTCCGCCGCTGTTCAATTTTACGGAATACGAGCGAACGATTGACCCGGACGTCATGCCGCTCCTCCAGCCACGTAATATATCGGCCTCAACCTCAGCCAGGGATCAGACCTCCCAGCATCGGAGTCGCAACGCCGCCGGGGAAGAGAATGCAGTACAGGCCAAGCAGCCGGCTACAGAACGTCCAAAGACCCCGGAAGCGGTGAGCAAGAGACTCTCTGCACTGTCGGAGGCACCGCTATCCCTGCTCCATCGCCAGGATCTGGGCAACGGCGACCATATGGCGGTGGGCTCTATGCCATTGGAAACCTTTAACATACCGGAGCCGCAATCCCTGGAATGTGAGGATGTGGACGCCGAAGAGAACCTGGACGAGGATGCCGCGGATGAGCATGACACTGACGACGAAGACGATGATGGGCAGTTCAATAGCGCCGACAGCAACACCATTAGCGATGACATGGACGAAGCCTCGGATGACGACGACCTTGAGGATGATGAGGACGACGACTAGTAGCGCACAAGCGTTTCGCTTTTCAATGCGGTTCCTTTACAACCAAGTAATATTTGTTAAATCAACAAAATTCCAATCCAAGTAATTAAACAATAAAAATGGTACGTCATTTTAAGATTCTCATAATAATAAATACATTTCGATTTGTCTCTTTTACAAAGGTGGAACATAAAAATAATATGTATTCTTGAAGATGCGTAAAACCAGAGAGAAAGGGAGCTCCCTATATACTTTGGGGAATCCGGCAAATTTTTTTGAATAAATGTATTTTTTAAGAGTGCATACATTACATTTTTTAATGTTAAAGTATCTATAATGAATCAATGAAACTGCATTCTTCAACTAAACTGTCTAGTATTAAGATACCACGTGCCATTTTTAACCACACATTTAAATTAAAATCTCTGAAACAACTAAAAATAAGTAAATTTGTTTAAATTAGTTCATCAGTGTTTAGTTAGTCTTTATACCCGTGTTGTGAAGTCATTAAATCCGAATTCAGAACATATTCTTACTTTATGATAACCGAAAATATTAGGGTATTTCTAATCATACTAAACCTTTTTTAAAATCCAAAACTATACCTAAACTATGCCCGAGAAAGATTTGTGTGAAACATTCTTGTAAACGAGCCTGTTTCTGATAAGTTCCCAGATAAATACCATCAAGAAGTGGAGGACAGTAATTCACGACATTTGAAACCGCCGTTAAGCAGAGTCCCAACCCCCACATGGAGCTCGCAAATGGACATTCGAATGAGGGCCTAAAAATATACTTAATTATTTAAATGCCAAAACACACACAGACATAGACTAGGGGTGGCGCCTTGTCGCGGTCGTCCTTGTTGAGTTCGTCCCGAATATAAATTTCCGCGCTTTATGGCTGTTCAAATGCCGGAATGTAGAGGCCCCGAAGAACAGGAGTCCGGCACGCACACATGTCCTGGCCGTAGGCGAGTCCCATTTCCTGCCTTCGTCCTTAGTCCTTGCTATCCGTCCGTGTTTGTTTGTGTGTTTGTTAATGTGGTAAAATGAATTTTCAGTTTCATTAGTTAAATTGAATAATGGAAAACTTTGCTCGCCGCATTTGACTCACTGCTGTTGTTGCCTTGTCTGGCCTGGAAGCGAAAGTTACACTTCCGCTGGCAGCACACGCACACACAGCCACCCACAGCCAGGACACTAACTCACTTCGCCACACACACACACAGACACAGGCAGCAGGAGAGCCAGGCAATAAAGCAAATTTATGCAAACGATAAATTTCGTGCGAGGCAAAATGTTTGTTTTGTTTCGCTTTCGCCAGTTGGTGTGACGTCAAGGGGGAAATGCCGGCTGAAATATCCTGGCAGCAAGTGTAGTTAGTGCCTCTAAGTAGCAGTTACCAATTACTCTCCGCTCCTAACGCCACCATAGTGGATGAGAGCTGTTGTTAAAGTTTTCAACAAACACACGAAAATAGTGGAATTTAATCAGATTTTCAGATACCTGAATTATAAATTAAATTTGTTGAAGTTAATATTAAATAAAGGGTAATCCTAAAATGGCAAAAGTTTACAAACAAACGAAAATTAAATGTGGTTTGTTTTGTTACAATTTATTTGAATAGAAGAAACTAATTAAATTCTTCTAAATTCATTTTGAATTTGAAATTAAATACAGAAAACTTTGTAGTGGATATGTAATATAAAGAAGAGGTTTATAAATATTCATAAAATATATTTTCCAAAATCAAAATAAACTTTTATTGTTTATTGATAAAATTTGGATTCCACCGGAAATGGCTAGACCGATTGGGCTGTAAATGCTTATCAATGCGTTATAAGCTTCTGACTCAAATTATAATACCTTGCAAGGGTAAATTCATGTAGCAAAAGTAGGCGCCAAAGTCATTATAAGTTTTGAAACTATCCTAAAAACTATTATTTTGAGTATACGTTTGTAAATATCCCTGATACAAATTGATGTATCACATTAAATTATAATGAAGTATAATAATACTAGACCTAGACCCGATACTATTATCTACGTAAAATAATAAAATTGTCGTGGTTCAGACTTACCGTCATTGCTTACTCCTTTTCAGTATGGAGTTTTATTCATGGTGGCTTCAATTAGTAAGTTAGCTTCTTCCAGGTTATCCAGATGTATTACATTGGTCAGTTATTATTATTAGGTCACTATCATTAACACTATCACTAGAGATGTAAACAGGTGAGAGGCCACGCACTAACTAAAGTCAGTGCGAGTGCGGTCCGTCTAGTTATAGTCTCCAAGTAAAGTGAAGAGCAGAGAAAGCGAGAGCGAGAGTGCGAGGGAGAAACACAGATCGCTAGAGATAGGCAGAGGAAGCTTGAGTGAATGAGTCATCTCGAAAGATGCACAGTGAGAGCTAAAGAGCAAGAGCTATCTCTTGAGATACACAGAGACTGATATAACATACATACATACATACATTGAGCAACTGTTTTTATAGCTGCTATTTGATATAGATCGGACGACTATATCGTCCTATAGATACCCCTAAAACAAATTGCTGTATCACTGTCAATTACAATTAAGTAATTGGGTTCATGGCAATAAGGGAATTAGTTGGAAAGTAAATGCATGCACCCAGCTGGTTGAAGACCTAGGCTTAATCTATTTTTATACATAATATAATTGTTATGCTTAAGACTTACCGCAATAGAGGACTCACGGCTATTATTTTTCGTCATTGCTTAGTTCCTTCCAGTGTGGAGTTTTAATTAGGTGACATGATATCATCGTAGTAATCTTCTTCCTGATTATCCAAATGTATTACATTGATAAGTTGATATTATTTGGTCGGAGAGCAATCACAAATCATTAACACTTTCACTTTAGATGTAAACAGTGGGAAGGCCACGCACTCACTAAAGTCAGTGCGAAGCCTGTGCATCTAATTATAGCCTCCGATAAAAGAGAACAGAGTATATGAGAGCGAGAGAGAAAGAGGCATTTCTAGAGCTAGAGCTAGAGCTAGAGCTAGAGCTAGCTAGAGCTAGGCAGTGTGCATCTAACGTTGCTCAGAGAGGGATAGAGAGGGAGTTACATCTAGACATTAACAGAGAGAGATAGGCATACAATTACCGAGCTCTAGAGCTAGGCAATGAGTGATAGAGCGAAAGAGGTACTAAAGATGCACAGAGAGGGATAGAGAGGGAGTTACATCTAGAGGTTAATACATTTATCGATCGTTTATTTGGCAGCTATATGATATAGTCGTCCGATTTTATTAAAATTAAAACCGAAATTAAAAAATAATACAAAATGGTTTCATCTTAAATTAGATATAAAATATTTTTAAAACTGGATAAATTATAAATTGTTTTCTACAAATTATTGCTCCTATTTCAGCAATATTCGATCCATTCCGACTATGGTAGAATATATATACTTTATATGGTGGGATATGGCTTCTTCATTGCGCTGTAAAATTCTGACTTATCGCAAGGGTATAAAAATACGTATTTAATTATACATAAAATAAATACAAATTTTAAAAATTAAAATAAAGATAAAGAGGAAACTATTATTATTTACATTTAATTTTATGAAACACCACGCAAGTTTCTACTTTCATTTACTCTTAGTTTCTGTTATCCTCGGTGCTTTCAGGACATGCAAAGTTTAAACTGTACTTTCATTAGGCGGGAAGTCAAGCGTACACACACGCCTCCCGATTGCTGACTACTGAATACGGGATACTGAAAATCTTTCGCAACAACGATTACTCGGCAACACTAGCAACTAACCGCAGGACCGCACGGCTGCGGGAATACGGCGGATTGCTGGGGCAGGACGAGAAGGACGAGCAGACACTCCGGCACGGCTGAGTAATAAACACGCCGATGACTATTTACAAAGTGTTAGCTGACGACGGTGTTTGTGCGGGTGTTGCTCGGGTGTCTGCTGCTAAACCTTTGACTCAAGTGAGATTACGATATGCTACATAATAGAAACCCAGGCAGCCATGAAGGTGGATAAGCGGAGGCGGTGCTCCGGAGGAGGTGTCTGCAGCAGAAGGATCTCGACTCCAATACTCGCCGGCAATGAAACATTTTTCGGGAACAGCAGCCAAGGGGCACATGGCCGTAACTTGCAGGCATTTTACGGCCTTTTGGGCACCAGTCCAGGCGGTGGGGTGTAGGAGTAAACGCCGGAGTCCCGTGGAGCAGGACCAACTGTAACTGGGGGCCAGGACACGGCGCTGTTCTGCCTGTCTGTCCTGTGCTCAATGGCTACTAACAAGCAGCCAGGCCCAAGGTGAATGCGGTTAAAGTGTTTTCGGTTAAAGCATTCGTGGGCCAAAAGCATTTGCATAAACAGTAAAACCTTCGCACCAATGCCAAACAGGCAGGCAAACAAGCAAACAAACAGACAAACAAACAAACAAACACACAGACAGACAGACAGAAGAAAATACAAACTTACAGGCAAACGGATATATCCAGGAGATATCCTGGGGATAAAAGGGCAGCAGAGACTGGGACTTCCTGTTGCTATTGCAACTGCCTGTCGAGAGTGCCTGCAGAATTATTCTATTTCCGTTTCCGGGCACGCACACTTGTAGCTAGCCGAGTCGAAAATGCGCCTGCGGTTGCTACCTTTCTGCGCCCAGATAAATTTTCACTAAATGCACTTTTAATGGTCTCCACACGGCGCACTCGGCGAAACTAACCCGGATCCGGAGACCCGAAATGAAACCGGAACAAACCAAATGAGTTGCTAGAGATGAGGCACCTTTTTGAGGAATAATTATATTTTGCATAGATACATTAAGAAATTAAAATTAACATAAATAATATCCTTTTAATTTAGAACAATTTATTACAAATATTTCTTGTTTAAATGAAACAAGAAGTGATTTTACTTTCTCGAATCGATAGAATGTATTTATTTTAAATAAAAAAGGTGTATACAATATTTTACAAATATACATTGTCACTTAATATTAGCAGTGTTTAATAATCAAATCTATAAATTAAGCTTTATTCCTAGAAACCTTTTAATTTTACAATTGTTTTCCATCACCATTCTGTAGAAAGAAAACTATTGTATATAATCCTGAATAATATCAATAACCTTTTTTTTCAAATCCAATCACATGAGTAATTGAGAACTGCTCATCTCTGGGCTGCATTGGAAATTATATATGTTTCTATTTCTCGACAGCCAGGACAGGACAGGCAGCCGGATGGGAGAGGCCATGGAGTCCGGGCTGGGGGAGACTGCGGCTGCGGTTTGTCCAAATAAAGCAGTTGAGTTAGTTATGCGCAGCTTGCGGTTTCGCTTTGACTATTTTTGCGTGCAGAAATGCAAAATGGAAACGGGGTAACGAGCCTGGTGGAGCCTGTGTAAGCGGCAGACAGACTAATTAGGAAATTGTGCGCTTTAATGCAGTTTCCCCCGAAATGAACGCATAAATTTGTTATTGAATTTACACGCAAAGGCCGGAAGCAGGAGCCAGGACCTCCCAGAAAAATGTCAACTATGTATGGCGACGAAACTGTAAAAGTTGCGCACAAAAGCGTGACACACCAGCGTCCTTCCTGGAGGAGTCCTGGCCACATGTTGGCCATTTATGTACTTGAACTGTTGCTAGTCAAAGTTCTCGTGGCTAAAACAGAATCCAAGTTTTAATTGGATTTGCGATTCAATTAACAGATTTGTCAGCATGTTAACAGTTTTATGATGGCGCAAAAGCGACAGGACCTGCCTCCGAGTCCTTGGCGATTGCAGCAGCAAATGCAGTTGCACCTCCGCTGTGCGTCGAATGAAATTTATTGAAATTGATTTGCCATTTTAATGGAATTACTGTGGCAAGACGAGAGCATTCCCAGCTCGGCGTTTAATTGAAATCTTTTAATTAGTTTGATTTTCCAATCAAGTGGCATCGAAGACAAACAGAAGGAGTGGCCATAACCCAGCTCAGTCCGTAGGCCAATCCCCTGCGGTTGATGGTCTCCTGCTCCTTCGAGGACCTCGGACCCGACCCGCATTGTCTGCCATTTAAGGAAAGCCAATTAGTTGCAATGCCTTGAAGTATGCTTTTGGGGCTGTGGGCTACTCGGGGTCGGCTACTCCGGGCCCTCCGCTTCCCGTTCGATATCCATTATGTTGTTCACGTCGATTGTCTGTCGATTACAAAATCCCTCGTTCCCTGCTCCCCCGTTCCCCGTCAACCCAGAGTGCGCTATGCAAAAGGCTTCCCCATTCCCAGAGTCGAGTCGTTGCGCAACATAATCATTATCCTTGGCTTAGCTCGAGTGGCAGTGTAGCTGTATGTACAAGGGAAGAGGGAGGTAACTGCGTCGTGGCTGAGAGTGGGTCTGTGCCAGGCTCTGCCAAAGGATTTCGCCTATTGATTCCACAAAGTGAAAGCCAAATCCACATGATATCAATTTGCTTTCAACGTTGCGCCGCTGGCGTAAATAACCGAGACAGCCAGGCGGGGAGCAGCGTACAAGCGTGGATTTTCCGGGGATTTCGGTGTGGAGTGGAGTCTCTGGTATGGGAGTTTTCCCGAAATAACAACGACTTCTAGCGTATTACAGTGAGAGTGAGAGAGAGAGCTGCCGGGTTCAATGGCTCCCGATGAAAGACGTGGATGCTAATGGTGCGGCAGATATTTCAACTGCAGCCACATCCAAATCAATTAACTAATTAATTTGATAGTAGCAACTATGTATTCTGTGCATAGTTCAAATCTAAATCATCACCTAACAAGGGGTCTTATTTAATTAGCAAATGTCAGAGATATATAATACAATATCAACAGTTAGATTTAAACAGAAATAACTTCATTTGGGTTTCAGGTGTGGCAAGATAAGCTTTAAAATGCAACATATGATTAATGGAAGTCCCAGGACTCCTACCCTCGGAACTGGAAACTTTTTTCCTCTATTATCTGCCCGCGACACCCACTTATAACCAACCATAACTTACATTAGCTCATCACAGGCATAACCAATTAGGGATTCCCCTTCTTCCTCTCAGCTGGCGCTTAATTTCTTGCCACAATCCGCAAGTTCGCAAGCCAAACTCTGTGGCAAACACACAAAAAAAAAAACAAAAAAATGAGAGGAAAACGCAACAAACCCGGCAACAAATCCATTATGAGCTTATGCCGCGAGCGTAATGCAAACTTTTCGCACGAATCGCGAGCTTCACTTTTTCCACTCTCGCCTCTGACAGCGCCGAGCAATTATTTTAAATGCGCCGTCAACGCCGCCGCCAAACTAACCAGACAAACAGCGGGGATTCCGGCGGAGAGGCTCCGGTCTTGGGAGCTGGAAATCCGCCGAGTCAGAGCCAGTGCCGGGACCAAGAGCGTACGTGCATAATTAATTCAGCGCATAAATTCAAGACGCCGCCCAAGGAGCCGGGTAAGTCTATGAAATTATAAACTTTATCCTTTCGCGGCTCGAGTGTCAAATGGCGACTGGCTTTTTGATGTCGCCAGACAGTCAGAGAGACAATTCCCGCCCTCGACTTTAAATAAATTAAAATCGTGAATGATTGTGCCAAATGGAAAATGCTCCCAGAACGCGTGTTTGGAGAAACTGTGCCACCGCTAAGGGGAATCCCCCCTTAGTGGAGGGTAAAACTAATCCAGATGTGGTAAAAACTATGCAAAATGTTGCCGATACAGATCAAACAACTTTCAGATAATTAAAACTGAAAGAGAAGAATAAATTGTTCGGTGAAGTGAAAGATATCACGGAGGCGGCAGGAGCACGTGGGGCCTGGCAGATGGATATGCAAATCCTGCAAAGGACTCAGAAATGGATATGCAAATTGCTGCAGAAAAAGCAAAAAGGGAAGGTAAACAACATAAGTAAGGACCGAAATGAAGAGCAAGTTAAGGTGAATGGTGAAAAAAGTCCTGATCAAATATGGAAAAAGGATTGGAGAATGGCAAAAACAATGAAGAAACCAATGGAAAAATGTTGTATTCGTGTACCTACCGACATTTACTCTATCTTTGGAAACTGCCAGGGCCTAAATAATAACAGTCCAAGCGAAACTCTCAGTTTTAACAACTTTTTCACTCTCTGCCATTTTCATTAAAAAAAATTACACACACACACACATACAGCTGCGCTGTCGCCGCTCCTAGTTCAGAGACCCATTTCCCATTTCCCCGGAGTTTTTCCGCTCTCAATATTGTGTGCTTCAAGTGCTTTTGCTCTTTGCATTTTCGCATTGTCAGCAGACGGCGTCTGCTCCACATCCTTTGATGCCAAGCAGCTCGGCTTTGGTCCTGGCTCCTTCGAGTCTTTGGTAATTGAAAACGCAAGTTAATTTCTCACTTGCCTGTTTCTTTGTTTGTTGGATGGCTGAGCTCTCTAGAGGAGCCGGGCACTGTCGCACTTATTGTATTAAGAAGATTTTTCGGCAAGTTTTCGTAATTAGTAAAGTTTTGATTGTGCGCCAGCCAATGTTCATTTGCGAGATTTCTTCGTCAATTGTTCTGTTCCCCCTCAAATTGATTTCAGTCCATGAAAATCAGCATAAGCCGACATCTGGCAGCACTTTGCATAAATACTCTCCGAGTCCTGGCGAGTCCTGGCAACTCCTTGTGACTCCCAGTGGAAGGAAGGCTATCAAAAGCAGCTTTGCACTTCATTCGCTCTGTAGTCGGAGTCTCCATGTCTCATGTGCAGCCGAGGGTCAGAAAGTGCATAAATTTTCAGGTGAAAAACTCTTGACCAGGCGCCAGTGGTGATGGTTTCGGCCAATTTTCATGCCAAACTGGAATTCTGACTTGTTTAAGTAATATAAAACTGATCGATAAGTTCAATATTTTCTGTTTAAATTACATCGCTAAACAATCAACAATTTCCTATTTAAAGCGAAAAATAAAATAAGTTTCTTAAAAAGAACTCCAACACCTCCATCCGTGTGGGTCCTTCAAGCTGGATGGACATCAATGAAATAAATCTCCACATTTACTTTTTCAATATTCACCCATTATTTTCTTATTTCTGGCTTTTATAGACATCACTGTCCCAGCTCACTGGACGGAATCGTCAAGGTAAATAGGTTTTTGCTTCGATTGGCAGTATTCCGAAACAGACCACTTCCTTCAGACAAATCCAGGACTCGTGTGCGTCCATTGTAAGTAGCTTAGGACTTGTTTTACCCACCGAGGCGGCAAAAAGTGCGCACTTCATTGATCAGCATCCAGGGGAAATATTCAAAAATTCGTAGCTTGGTCGGTCGGGCACACAGCGATAAGCAAATGCAGATGAAGTTTTTTCTCCCTTGTAATGGAGCATTTGAATTTGAATTTGCATGCGGAATGCCGGACGAAACTTTGCCGCCAACGCAAAGATGACAAAAAGCGGTGGCAGCGTCCAGATAGTGGCATATATCTTCGGCTCCTCCACATCACCACTCTCCTCCGAATCGCAGGACTGATGCAGGTGCCAGCGACAATTGTCGCAGTCACGTCAGGATCAAAAGCGGCACAAAAAATGCAGACACGGTATGGCAAAGGCAGTGGGAGAACGATGCCAGGACATAGATGCGAAAACAAACTGTCATGTGGGAAAATATGCGTTGCTGTCCTGTTTGGTGTAGTCCGTTCATATCCTGCCGGCTAGGCATCCGGCGAGAGCTGGCCTGGCACACACAAATGAAGCCTTGATGCCGTCAAATCGTGTTTGATGATGGCCGGTGATAGCATTCCATGAGGCAGGTGGGCCAGGTGTCCATTGATTGATTCTGCCCTCCTGCAAAACAAACTAATAAGCGAACGCAAAGACCTACCATCACAGGGACAGCGAGCCGTGACAGGGCTTTTATGACAGTGCAACAGTGCGTATGCGTGTTGCACATTACACATACGCCGGGTGTGGCGCGGTGGCAAGTGCATTTATATCTGCAGCAATCGCTTTTAAGCGCCCAACAATGCAGCTTCCACGCATGAACAGTTCGCAGCTGGATCAAAGTTGCCGGCGCACACCGCACACACACATGGCATTGGTTCACACACCCCGTCGATACGTACGCGCCATTGTCAACCAAACGACCAGCCGAAGAACACACACCTTGCTGGGGCGGACAGGTGGGTGGGAAGGAAACACCTATGGATGGGAGGTACCTCCACCTGGCACCTGCCGAATTCTACGGGATTAATTCGATATGTTACTTACAAATAGTTGCAGACGTGAAAGGGTGGGAAATGTTTTATGTTTCTTTTTATTTTACTAATATTCTTCAAAAGTATGAAAGTCATATCTTGAAACTCTGTAGCGCATAATTTTAATATATTTATAGTAGTTCCGAATTCTTAACTAATTCCTCATTTCTAAATATTATTTTAATTAAGGATACAATTTTCACGATCTTTGAGTCTATTTTTGACATTCTATATTTTTAAGCTGAAAAATGTTGACTTTTAAAGTATTGTTATATATGGAAGTTCACATATATTGTTTAACCCATTTTCCTTTATTTAATTTAAAAAATATTTATTACATTACTTAATTGTTTCCCTGATAAATTGTATCTTTTACAGCACAAGTTTTTTACATACAACCAAGGCGACTCCCAGCGGCATACTCGCACAATATTTGAACATGTCAAACCGAGAACTTTTTAAAAACTCAAATACTATGAACATAAATAACTTTACTTCACATTTTTATTCTTTGAAATTGAAATTAATTCTTTGTGCTTTTTTATTTCCAACTATTATTTCATGTTTAAAGATTGACCTGACGATTTATCTTCATATTCATATTCTACAGCTTACTGTCGCTGTTTTTGTGGCTAACAAACTTGGTTTCATACCTATTGATTTTAGATCTTTTTAGATCTAATACACTGTAAAATGTATTAATACACAATGTAAAATAAAATGTGTGTAAAGTGTTGAATTTATACTTTACACAAAGATAACTAAAGAAACTAACTTTGGCAAGCCGAAGTTTATATACCCTTGCAATTTGCTATTAAATTTGAAATCGAAACATTACTAAGCTTTAAATTTATTTTTTGTTCGACATTATTATGACATTTTTTATCGACAAATCAAAGTTTTAACAACTCATAACTTAACCAAAAATGCATTAATTACAATTTGGAAAGCTTTTCTATTCTAGTTATTAAAAGACTAACAAATCTGCATATTAAGTTTTTACATTTTGAATTTTTAAATTTTCGTCAAATTTTGACAACGATGTAACTCCTTATAAAATTTTAAAAATGTTGAAAAAGAATTTGAAAATTTATTTTTCTACCGGACATGGCTAAATCGATTCTGCAGTTGAAGCTGATCAATAATATATATGATTTATAGGGTCGTAAATGACTCCTTCACTACTTTGGAAGCTTCTGACTAAAATTGTAATACCCTGTAAAGAACACCGAAGAATGTATGGCAATTCGGTCAATCGGTCGAATCCAAAATCTGTCATAACTTGGCCAAAAAACCATTAATTTTAATTCTGAAAGCGGCTTTGTGTCAGATTTGATGAGGTTTATAAATCTGCTTACTTAAATTAACATTTTACAGAATTTTAATTTTTTCCAATTTTAACGGTGTAACTCCTTATAAAATTTTGAAAAAAAAAATTCGAAAATTTATTTTTGTTTCGAACATGGCTAGTTCGACTCGGCTGTTGATGCTGATCAATAATATATATGATTTATAGGGTCGGAAATGAGTCCTTCACATAGTTTCAACCTTCTGACCAAAACTATAATACCCTTCAAGGGTATAAAAATATGTAAGTAAAATTTAAGCTAATGCAATTAAAAAATACATCAAATAATGCTAAACGATAAAATAAGAACCTATATAATCATCTTATACATAATTGAAAGTAAAATAGGTTTTATAAATTAATTATAACAAAAACTTTGATTACTTTTCTAGCTAAAAGCAAAACGAATATTAATTTAATATTAATTTGTAGTACTACTTCATTAGAGTACATATTTCTACTTATATGTACTTTATAATTATATTTAATAATAATAGAAATATTTTAAAATTTTCATATTTTTACATTTTCCTTACGAGCTATCCGCTTAGTTCAAAAAATCCTTACACAGCTTCCTTGAACAGACTTTTTGAATATCCCACGCCTCACTCCCTAGGGTATAGCACTCGAAAGCTCATCCAGGACATGCGCACAAGGACTCGTCTGACCTTGGGTACAACAATATGAAGCCCGAGTGCCGGAGAGCGGCAACGCAAAGCTGATTGTGCCAAGCCGAAAATTTATGCGCGACCAACAAAGGCATTTGAATCGCCGTCGCGGCGCGGCAAGCAAAAAATCTTGAGGAAAAGGCAGAAACCGAAAAGCAGGAGGAATCCGAGACGCATAAGTGCCTGGCCGGGCCCATGACCAACCTCCAAAGACCCTTGATGAATGCCTGAGCGTACACGACCAGGGGTTGCGAGTGGCCAAGTGTGTAATTTGCCGTTCGGCGGAAAGGTTCTCAGGCAGCGTGGTCCATCTCATCGGAGAGCTTGTGGAGGGAATACCAAGCTCGAATCTGCGGACTGCTCTCTCCGCTGCTGGGAATGATGCTGGTGATGCTGTAACCACGAGCACGCCGTCAGTAGAACGCGAACTGTGGCCACGACAACGGAACGGGTCTTGAGGCTTGCACACATTTCTTTGCCCTACCAACAAACAACGCGAAACTATATAATTTAAACTAGAAAGTTCACTTAATACATCAATTAAACAATAAATAATTTATTAAATAAATTAGAGTATTCCAAAATGCTAGAAAGTATCTAAAACTCACCGAGCTTAAACTCACAGAGGTTCTTAAGCCGAAAGAGAAAATCAATTGAAATTTGTGTGTAAGTATACGAGCCCCCGAAAGCGTGACATTTTGTCCTGTGTGAGGTTATTTTTAGTTTTGCGCGTCACAAATGGCAATCAGTGACGTCACAAGGAAAAGGGAAGCTGTGCTGCCCACTCACTCATCACCTTCACAAAAGCTTTGCCAGACACTTTGGCGCCCCTTTTCGTGCTTAATCAGCCAAACCGTTCGATTTTAATATTAATATATATACTATATATGGGCCACAGTCTGATGCAATGTCAGCCAGCGATTTGGTCAGTTGTCGTTGTTCTGTATAGAAACGTGAGTGAGATTTCCATTTCCCACTTGAAATGCCAGCTAAGTACCTTGGCTTAAAGTCGATCTCTAAATTAATGTGCGTCGTCCCCGGGGGCAGGTGGAAACATAATACCCACGCGGCCCACCTATTACCAGCAAGGTGTGTTTAGTCTCTCAACTTATTGGTCCCTGACACGCCGGCAGTATCGATACCACACACCCTTTCTTTTTTATTTTTTGGGTCAGTTCAAGGCCCCGACAAAGGTGAGACAATACCCTGGCCTTGACAGAGAGCCTTAAATTTATTGGTGCATCACAAAAAGTGCGAATTAATGGAAGCGCTTAGGCCGAAACCCCACCATTTGTCAACAGATGTCAGGGATTAATCATGAGGAATACAAATTAAATAAAAAAAAAGCTAGAGCTTTTATGTCTTCTCAGTTAAATTGAAAATAATTATTGCGATTAGCATTTTACTCACTAAAAATGATAGGGGAAGTTGCACGTGCCGAGAAGCAATTAATTAATCAATTATTCAATAAGCCAAGCTGCACTCCAAACATGTAAATAGAATGTAGATACATTCAATGTTCGATTAAGTTTTTAAGGTATATCTTTAATAATTAAAATGTACAAACCTGTACAAACTCAGATTAAAATCAAGCAATGTAAGCCCTTCTAAATCAATTGACTAACGACTCAGGGCGCTCTTAAAGTGCCACACTTCACGAGACCGCAAATGTCGAGATCCCATTATCCGAACAAGATATGGGTACTGATATTTCAGTACCTTCTAACCGGGCCTGGCCTGGTCCATGTGACGTCGCCAATTGTCGTTAATTCAAGCTTATATACACAAATTACTAATAAAGCTGAGATTAAGCAACTGGATGATGGGCCACTTAGCAGTTTGGGAACCAAACCGGCCGCGGAACAGATCAAAATAAATATCGACAGCGGGATCAGGGACTGGGATGAGTTGCGAATCGGATTCGTGTCTCAGCCTTTGTTTCTTTGGTCAATAAACTCGAATGGCCCGAAGCCAAATTTAGGGTAAAGTAACGCTCAAAAGCGGCAAACATAATCGTATAATACAAGTTATTTAAATAGATTTCACAAAGAAATTGCAGGGGATTCTCAGAGAATCGCTGACGCGACGCCATTGTACTTCAGTTAGCGGTGACAGATTTGAATTAAGTCATTTGTGTGTGGATGCAGCTTGTCCGCGGCGCGGATATATTCAATTATAGATCGGGGCAAGTGGGCAGGAATGGGGATTTGAATATCCGCGCGAAAATCAGATCATCTCGCATATAATTTGCATGCCTAAGTGATGCCAGCAGCCTACGTGTAAACCCAGAGAGACACGCACAGATACCCAGATACAATTGGTCGGGCGAAAGATGCTTTTGTATCTCAGGGCCCCTCCCCAGTTCCAGGGAAAGGTACACCCTTAGTTCCTACTACTCGGAGATTGTTACCACACTTGTGCAAACACGCAGAAAACCTTCAACTAAATTAGTGCTGCTCTTGAGCTTGTTCACGTGTGTCGGTCGCTCTGTATCTGTATCTGTTAGATAAAAGTCAGCGTGTACCATTTCCCGGCTCTCGGGGCAAACATACAAGAAATGAGAACCACTTTTTCGGCAACGCTGTCGAGACCCGAAAAAACAAAAGGTACGAGTACATCGACCACGATCACGGGAACAAACAAACAAAGCGTCGTCAGAAACTTGTTTCGGATAAATTACAAATTCAAAAACGGTCAGAATGCCGGTTAGAAACAAGCGAGCCTCTCGGCCCAACATCGAACAGGTTCGAAGTAGCGCAATCTCGAGCTTTTTTAGGCTCTAACAAAACTATCGAACTTAGGGGAGTCTTTTTAAAAATGGTAAACAAATAGTTACTAGGTATTAATATAGAGTTTTTTTGATTTACTTAGATGATTATCTAAATAATTCATAAACAATTTATTGAATATGGAATTTATTGTAATTAAAAATTCTCTCTAAACACTGATTTTATCAGTAATGGCCTTATGATACTACATTTGTGCATTGGCTTGGAATTTCTAATTTACTCTAACTTAAATGAGATCCAATACTTTGAGAACAATTACTGAACTTTAAAAGTACCACCATGACCGTCACAACACTAAAATATATTATAGGTTAAGAGTATCTAATAATAATAAAATTAATTTTATTAATACTTGAATGCTTGAATGCTTCGGCAAGATTGATTCTATGATACTACAGTTCCACCAATATTGGTATTAGGTCACTACATGTTTATATTTTGCTTTTGCATTTTCTTTGAAATTTTTTAATATAAAGGTCACATTTTATTAAGTCAACCCTCATCGAATCTGACAAAACAAACATAATTGATTACAAATTAGAATACCAAACAATACATATTAATGCAATCCATAAAATATAGAATCTCCTTAAAATCAGCTTGTTAAAACCAGGCGAATGCTCTACATTTAGACTTCCCACACATGTGGCTCCCTGTAGGTGATAGCCAACAGTCGACCAGTTCGGAACCCGACCAACCTCCGGCACAGATTTCCGCCGCGAAGATGCCTCGGAGCGGAGCAGCCGCCGCCGGTGGTTGTCAGTCTGCTGTACCCGCTGAAAGCGAGCGGTTCTCGATTCCCCGTACTCGTTCCCGCTCTCGTTCTCCGCCGGAACTTTGCTGGCTAAGAAGGCAGTTGTCAGTCATAGCCCTCTCTTGGCTTTCACACGGCGCGAAAAGTGCTCGAACCTCTTGAGCAGGTAGCAAAGCCTAATCTCCTCTTAAGTACTCGGCGTTGGGCAAATAGCATAACATTTAAGCAGATAAAATATGTGTCTGCTCTGCCGTGAGCAACACTTGTGTTTGTGATCAAAAATATACAAAAATCCAGCAAAAAAAAAATAAGAAAGGTTGTAAATAAAAGGGGAAAGCAATAAAACAACAAAGTTTAATTAAAACGCATGAGGCGATTTTGGCAAATCGTAAAAACGCTATCAAGAACTGCCCACAACAATTCATGTGTGCATATATACCGAAAATGTTTAAATCTTGTTTGAAATAAATAATTAAATTATAACTTGGACCTGTTGATGCTTGGCATGCGTCTCGAGCCGGTTTTTTATACTATTTTGATTAGGATTTGAATATATTTAACTCGAAATAAATAGCTTTGATAAGAATTTGTAGTTTTGTAAAAATGCAATCAGTAAACGGGAAATTAAAGTTCAACCAACTGAACTTTTAAGTAAATAACAATTCGGTTGTATTTATTGTTTATAAAATCACAGCTTTTAATTAACACCTCTGTTTTTCTGTGGCTAATGAAAAGTTCAAAGAGACTTTCTTATTTATGCAAATTCAGCATTGTCTCTTCTTTTTCTTTAATTGGAGAGTTAGCCACTATAATTTTCAATATGTACTTATAATTGTTACTCTAATGGCCCAGCAAATTGTATCAGTATCATGTTTTGAGCACAAAAAATCAACTAATTTTTCCATAATTAGCTTCAATTAGTTGATAGCCAGAGCTATGTATATATTTAGCACTTGCCTCGAAATTGATAGCACATCTTTTAGTTCGGCTACAGTGATTTATAAAAGCATTTCTGCATACTATAACAAAATTAATGGATTTTTTCGGTTCTTTGTTGATGTATATATTTTTTCCTGTTGTGTTTACGCTTCAGGTGCGCACACGAACATCATTTTTGGATAGTGAATCAATAGTGTGTGGTATATCTTCATATAGGCTTGATTTGGGTCAAGTAAATGGGTGAACGTTTGCCATTACATGGTAAAAGTCCATTATATATAAGCTAATTGCTTTGAATCATACTGAATCAAACTAATGACATGCCAGAGCGTTCGCCTTTCACACTTTGGCTAAAAGAAAAATCCAAAAAGACCCCTCGAGAGAGTGACTAAGCCATGATGCAAGCCCAGTTGCATTGTAAATTCCACAGATGCAATTTAGTAGTAGTATTTCCCGCTCGTATTTCTCAGGAATTCCGCACTAAATAATTGGAATACCCCAAATACCCTGCCTTCCCATTACAATCCATAATTTATTCGCATTGCATCAGGCGAAAGATCTGGAGTAATTTGAACTTTTTCGACCGTTCGGCTTGGCCGGCCAACTGTTAAGCCAAGAACATCGTCGGTTTAGGCCAATTAGCTGCCGGGGCAGTGTTATAGATCTAGTGTTCATTAGTTTGTTCACCTGTTTGTTTTGCTTGTGCCATTCTACTAGTTATTTCATACACACACATTTATATTTTGTGTTATTCTCGCCTCTGATTTTATGCTAATTTATGCGGAGCGTGGGTCCAGCTTTCGCTTTGAGGAAGTGACCGCCGCCCCCCTTTCCCTTTCTGCCATCTGGCCCGGCTGTTGGTCATACTAAAGTAAACAAGTGGCGTGACCTAATGCCATAAGTGGGCGGGAATCACTTCCTTGGCTTTGTTCTGGTTTCGTAGGCCCATACACGTGCCGCTCCCTCAAAGGTCTATCAATCAATCTTCAGGCTCTGTCAAAATATTGCTCGAATAATACAAATGTGCAGGGGTTTAATGAACCACGATCCCAAATATTAATCTCAAAGGCATTGCTTCCTCATCGACATTCGCTAAAGATAATCGTGCCACGCTCGAATCTGAAAACGAATCTCAGACAGAAATGACGCAAATATTTAATATAACAAATTTAAGCTCAGCCTTTTCAAACCCATCTTATATATAATACCTTAACTCCTCGTATATTATGGAAATAATTAGTACTTTTTCTTAAGTATTTTCTCTCTCTGCAGTGAATACCTTAAACGCTTGTGTCGAAAACAAAGGTATATATAAAAGTTAAAGTAAAAGTAGAGCAAATTTCGTTACTTCTCCTCAGCCAATGACCTTTAATTACCTTTCACTCCCCGGAAAGAAACACAATCAGAAATGAGAATTTCATGAAGGAGAATCAGTGAGAAGAAACACAACCTTCTCGCGAATTCTCCAAGCTGAGATTATGAAATGGCAACATACATATATATTCGTGGAACATTAAATTGAGTCATCTGATAAATCCCAGACAAACATTGCTCAAGAAATTAACAGTATCGCAACTTGGCACATAATCTTGAATTTAATATTTCTGAGTATATCATGATTTAGCTTTTCCTTTTCCCTTTAAGAGCTCGCAATTAGCACGCCATTTCTCCGAGTCAATGACAGAAAAAGCCCATCCATCACCGGCTGAATAATTAGAATCATTATAAAAAGCAAGTTCATTAACTAAAAGGTATATGAATTCAGGAAGAATACCTTTTTCTCTATACAGTTCCCCTAAATAATGTACTAGGCAAAAGAGATTGGCTAAAATTAGAGGCAACTAAAAATTGGCTATTTATGGGTCTATAAAAGCATATAGTATACGATAATTAATCTATTGGAGAGAGAAATCAATGGATAGAGAGAAATATAAACAGTATCTTTTAAGTAAGAAATTACATTTATGAAGAAGTCAAACGTATAGCGTTATTATTCATCATTTAATTATATGTAGCTTAAAACATTTCCATGGCTTTATGGTTATATAAATAGGAAAACAAATTGTTGTGGTCTTATTTAGGAATTATCATATTTGTAAGTAGCTGTTTCTTAAAAGCTGTTTAAATAATAAACAGTGAATTAATGACCCAGTTAAGCTTTACTATGTATTACTGATATGCCTAGGCTTTTCATTATAGTTTATACCAAAATTAATTCCTTAACTCTCTTTCCTTTATTTAAGGTTACTTTTTAAAAACCAATCCCCAGTGCTGACAGCATGGAAACAGAATCGCTAAATCGCAAGAATTCCTCACGGAAGAGCTCGATAGTGAATGGCAATGGAGATGCATCCACAAAGTTGACCAATGGAGATGGCGGAGACGGTGGCGATGGCGGAGGTGGAGAGGTTACCCTAAAGGCCAAGATGAGCCTGCTCAATGGCTGCACCGTCATCGTGGGCTCCATCATAGGATCTGGCATCTTCGTCTCGCCCACCGGTGTGCTGATGTACACGGGCAGTGTTAACCTGGCCCTCATCGTGTGGGTCATTTCCGGACTCTTCTCCATGGTGAGTGATGGAGTGTCTCTGCTCCGTTGATTCGATTAGTGGGGCAACGTGAGCAGCTCATAAATATTGATGGCCTGGTATGCAAATGGAACTAGGGCCCAGACACCTGTTGCCAGAGCTGCTCCAGGTGTAAATAACCTGCTGGGCGTAACAGCTGGCAGCAGGGAGAAGTCTGAAGTGTGAAGTGGAGTGCGAGTGGGTGATACGGGGGACAGGACTCTCCCGCTCAATTACGAATGCTGGCAGGGTGCCACTGGGTCGCTTAATGAAATTATTGAAATTCCAGCAACCAATTCCGTCGCCCAGCCACCCACAAGAACATGACAAGCCCTTGTCAAAGGCACGCGCTGCGGCTTCACTTCGCCCACGGTTCAATAAAATTGCGTATACGCCGCATTGCCACTGACAGATGACAATGATTGCGCCCTCACACTCCCAAAAACACTTTAAAGTCGAGGCCACAGCCTGCTCTTGAGAACAGAAGAGCTGCAGATTTTCCCTTTAAATTGAGAAAATTATTCAAGTCAAATTTAAAAGGTTCTAAAGATGCCTTTTTGCTTTTTTAAAACGACTTTTGTTGAGCGAACTCTTTTTTGTTTAATCAATTAATTTTTCGATCATTTCCATGGGGAATTTAGTTTAAAATCTACAAAGAATCTGCTTTGTACTAATATATATAACATTATCTAGGTTGGCGCCTATTGCTATGCAGAGTTGGGAACAATGATCACCAAGTCCGGTGCTGACTACGCTTACATCATGGAGACCTTCGGACCTTTTATGGCCTTCATACGTCTCTGGATCGAGTGCATGATCGTGCGTCCCTGCTCCCAGGCCATTGTGGCGTTAACGTTCAGTACCTATGTCCTGAAGCCCTTCTTCCCGGAATGCTCACCGCCAGAGGATTCGGCCCGTCTCCTGGCCGTCTGCTGTATTCGTGAGTATCACATCAGTATTGTTGGGCGGAAGAACCTCGGTTGGAACGAGGGGGGCCTGGGGCCGCTATCAATGCACTCCGCGTACTTGACCTATAGATTAGACACACACAATTTAAATGCATCCCCGGAGTATAGAGTAAATAAACATGTTGAAAGAGTTTGCCATATTGAGGCTTATCAGTCAGTGTGCCAGAATAATGGTTCGCAGGGGAGGCGGGCGACAGTGGTTTGTTTTTGTTTCAGATTGGCAGAAAATACAGATTGGACTGCATATGAAAAATATATAAATTAATTTTGTAGAACAGTATTAAACAATTATTTCATTTTAACCAGTATAAATTCATAACTAAGTTAGCTAGAATTTGTAATAATTAAATTATTATTTCTTCATTAAAAACCAGACATTTTTATGGTATATAAAAAAATAAAGTTAATCCTCTTTTTGAACAATTAAATCTTCGGATTCTCCCAGAAAAGCAGTCATCAAAAACCATTTCACGATTGTGCCGTGTTTTGCCTTTATAAAAAAATCATCTGTAAAGCATTCACTTTACTTGGTATGGCGATAATAAAAAGCCTTCAGTTTAATGAACCTTAAGCCGAATTTGAGAAGAATGCTGAATAATCGTAGGAAAATCATTTTCCGATTACCGTTAGACTTTCCACATTGCCCAAACCAACTTGTTGATAGTGCCAGATGGCGATTCGCCCCATTACTTATTTAATAGTGATTTAATTGCGGGGAATCAAGTGCGTTTGCCTGGGACAATAGTCGGAGCAATAAATAACGAGTTGTCACATTGTCACATGTAAAACCTCGCGTTATTACATCACCCACATGGGTCGTTCGCATCTGTGGACTTATATCTTTGGCGTGACTTTAAAGTCGTGATGGGCACCGACTCCAAATGTGGGTTAAGCGGTCTTCTTAGCCCATAATATATGTATTTTCATTTCATTTTGCAGTCGTGCTAACCCTGATCAACTGCTGGGACGTTAAATGGGCCACCGCTGTGCAGGATATCTTCACATATGCCAAAGTAAGTCGTTCTAGATTGGATTTCCCTTTCGGCCAGGGCTCATCAGTATCTCTCTCTCTCCCCGCTTAGCTGCTGGCCCTGTTTATCATCATTGCCACTGGCATGTACCAACTGTATATGGGCAACGTCCAGTACTTTACATTCGAGAACACGGACACCAAAGTCACATCCCTGGCCCTGTCCTTCTACTCGGGACTCTTCGCCTACAATGGCTGGTAAGCGGCTTAGAGGGGGTCCCATGGTGGGACAAGGACACTAACTAATTGGATTTATTTGCTCTGCCGTTGACAGGAATTACTTGAACTTTATCATTGAGGAGCTGAAGGATCCCGTCAAGAACCTGCCCCGTGCCATTGCCATCAGTTGCACGCTGGTCACCGTTGTCTATGTCATGGCGAATGTCTCCTTCTACACCATTCTGTCGCCGGACGAGGTCCTGGGCTCCTCGGCTGTGGCGGTGACCTATGCGGAAAGGGCCTTCGGCATGCTGGCCTGGACCATTCCAGGTGAGATATTCTGGGAGTTCAGTTTAAGAAATGTTATAAACTTTCCTCTTGTTCTTTTAGTTTTTGTGGCCTTGTCTACCTTTGGGGCAGTGAATGGCATCTTGCTGACCTCGTCGCGACTCTTCTATGCCGGTGCCAACGAGGGTCAGATGCCGGAAATCCTCACCATGATCCAGATCCAACGATTCACACCCACTCCCGCTGTCCTGGCCATGGCCCTGCTTTCCATGCTGTATCTGACAGTGTCTGATATCTTTGCCTTGATTAACTATGTGGGCTTTGCCACCTGGGTGAGTTACTGATTTACTATATCTGGATTTACCTATAATTTCTATATAATTTCTCCCTATAGTTGAGTATTGGTGTTGCTGTCCTATGCCTGCCCTGGCTGCGCTGGGCCCAGCCTAATCTGCCGCGTCCCATCCGAGTGCCCATGGTCTTCCCCATTGTCTACCTGATTGCCACCATGTTTGTGACCGTGGTGCCCATGTACGCCAGCCCTGTGGAGACTGGCTATGGCATCCTGATGATTCTGTCCAGCATTCCCGTGTATTTGGTGTTTATTGCCTGGAAGAACAAGCCCATCTGGTTCCAGAAGTGCATGGGTAAGTTGAAATGGCCACCTGATGGCGAGTGCTGGGTGACCCGAACTCCACCAGGAGCCAGGAGCTGCTTGTTTCTATTGATTTCTCTCACTGATTCACGCTGTGCTCCTACCCAAAACGTGTTTTCGATATTCTAGGCGGACTGACACAAGCCCTACAGAAACTGATGATGGTTGTGCGTCCCAAAGCGGCGTCAAAGGTTTTTAGTTTGCTATTTATCCTAGTTTTACTTTGGTTTAACACTCGACTCTCGTCCACATCCACACAGATTGCCTGCCTCAGCACTAACAACTTATTCCTAGATTGGTTAATTCCTAACTTAACATACTAACTAACGACCACAAAAGTTTTGCACCCTCCAAGTTTTCTTTGCACTTCTCACTAGCTAACTTGTAGATTATAATGATTTATATATTTATCTATTAAATTTATAACTAATATTTCGATTCCTTTACTTTCCAGTAAGCCTCACACATCTCCTACAAAAACTGCTCATGGTACTCGGCAAGCAAAAGAAACCAGCTCAGGTGTAAAAAGTAACGAATGTTCTTCTTCGAGATTTGAAGTTAGCCAACAGCAGAGGGAAAGCATTTATAAGCCACACACATTTAACTCTGCGTCATGCATTATATAGACAAAGTAAAGCGCTTTTGTGTAACCAATGAAGCACACACACGAATCAAGAAAATATATACTACAATATATATATTTTTATATACACATGTATATGTCCTAAGTTGAAACAAGGCCCAGTGTCCAGTAGGTTTACACGCAGATTGAAGCCCAATTAGCTGGCAGCTCTGGACCCGGACTCAATGCAAAGACTGTGAAACGAAAGGAAATTACAAGGAAACATGATGTCCAGGGCTGAGGGTTAATTTGGTTTTTTTTTTAATGAGAGAGAGCTGAACGAGTCTTTTACGATTTTGGAGTATTCTCAGAACCCCACAGGAAAAAGTGTAATTTTAATTTGTTTCTTAAATTCCAATCTAGTTTTAAAGGTTCCAAGCATATAGATTTTGAAAGCATTTTAGACTATTTGCATTTTAGAAACCAGGCTCTAGGCGCAGCTTCGAACTAGTGGAAAAAACGCTTGAACATACTCAAAGGCACGTTCTACAGAGCCACTAATAATAATACTTAAATACTACAAATATTTTAAAACACAGCCGATTTTTCATTGATTTTATTAAGACTAGCTTTAGTGGCACTGCAATTTTATATCATCATTTTCGGTTTAAGTTCATGCCTAGTTCGCTCAGTGAGGTTTCATTTGTGCGTCAGAGAATGAGAGTACTTCCTGTGACAACTGCCACTCGTACAAATCCCCAACTGAACCCCAAACCATCGCCTAAAGCACATATCCAACAAAAGAAACGATTTCAAGATTAAAGTTGAACGAGAGAGAACAGGAACATTGCCAACATACATATTAATAATTAATGAAAATAACTCTAAATGGAAATTGTTGTCTAATTACGAATACCAATCGAATTGATCTAGCATTGATTTCAACATTCATTAGTTGTTGTTGCTTTGAGTGTTTGACAACCAAGTGTTATTCATATAAAAAGAATATTATTGCCTAATTAGCATTCAACTATTTAACTGTTACACACACACACGTAACATAATATGGAGCCGCAGCTGGGGAATCTGTTTAAACTACTATGAAACATATTGTTGACAATAATATTGTATTTATAAATGTATATTATATATTGTATATGTATACCCAATACGAAACCTCTGTCTTTCTGAAAAAAAACATGAACGCTCAAGTAAAGTACATTGAAAATCGAATGGGGTTCCTCTTATGCTTTTCTCCAGGGAAATGGAGTTTTTCCAGGCGTCACTCGAGTGACAGACAGTGACATCTGAAAAAACTCCTTGTCCTCGAAAATGGGTTAGTCCAACAGCTTAACTACTTATATACTGAACCAAACGGACTCTCAGGTTCTCAATCTCCCTCTGTTTGAGGGCCTTCTCCGCCTCGGACAACTCGTACTTCTTGGTGCTGATGTAGACCTTCAGAGTGGATGCATAGGCTGATTTCTGCGCATCTTGTTCCAGCTTCTTGAAGTCCCTTTGTAGCTCATTGTATATCTCATCACTTGGCTCTGGAACGACTGGGTTACTCGGCGACCGTGAGGCGTCTCCGCCGCTTTCGTCTCTTGCCAGGCCCAGATCCCGGTTAATGGATTTCAACTCTCGCCGAAGGTCCAAAGCTTTCCGTTGAAACAAATTAACAAAGTGCTGCTCCATGCCCAGCTTGAGCTGCGTAAACTTGCCGTCTATCCGCTTGTACCACGCGGCCAGGCCATTGTAGTCCGCATCCGACAACTTGGCATTGCGCCGCCAAAGGGCCATCGATAAATTGGGCACCGATCTCACCGAGCACCGGCTGGTGTTGTGAAGATTTTCGCTACTCAGGGATAATGAAATTTGCGATGAGTATCTCATCTCGATATTGGCCGTTAATTGTCGGCCTTTCTCCAGGGAACTATAGGCTATGTCGGCCAGCTTCAGGACCTTGCGACGGTATTCACAGAGTTCGGGGATCATTGGCAGCTCGAACATCATGAGCGCTGGAGTGGGACTCTTGAAGTCGAAGGACTCCTTCAGGCAATCGTTTAGCAGAGTGGTCGAAACCCCACCCTGCCTGCCGTGGGGTACACTCTTCAAGAACTCGGCCAAGTCCGGTCGCTCCTCGCTGTTGAAGATGTGGAACACCGATAGGCGAACCTTGTGCTGCCTGGGCTGGATGTCGCGGTAAACAAATTCAAACTCCAGGTAGTCATCACCAATGCCGCGTCCCCGTACTGTGGTCAAGTCATTCACCAGCCAGTGATACAGATCCTTGGTGCTGTAGAAACTCTTTCCACACAGGAGCCCTCGTCGATGTTGCGGAACGGCTTTGGGGTCCAAGAGCAGGTTGATCATGTCGAACTTCCTCACATCGAAGTAATCGACATTGATGGCTTTCAAGCGGAGACGCAGATCCTGCAACAGTTTGTCCACCTCCGTGACGAGCAGGCGGGTCAGCAAGGTAGGATTGAGGTTCCTTTGAGGTGGGAATCGGAGCAGATTGCCATGGCGATGATAGCGGAACATCTGGGTCATTAAGTCCGTTAACTCTGATCGGATATGAGACTCAAAGTCATAGCCAATTGCATCGAATTCCATATGGCGGTAATAGCGAGGGGGTTTCATCACATGAGCAGACTTTCCCAAGGCATTTGGAATCCTCAACAGAATCGCCTTTTTGTCCAGAAGCTTTATCTCTTCGCCTAAGCTGGAATCTTCGGGGTAAGTACGACGCTTGGGATCCGTGAGGGCCACCATCACACGGTGGTGTCTCTTGGTGAGCGAGTTGCTGTTCATGGTCGGGGAAATCCTTTACTTTTCTCTGCGAGAGATCAATTTTTGAAACTTTAATTTGGATAGTCTTAAAATATGATATTTTGAATTTAGACTGCTACTTCAAAGCACCAAAAAAGTTAACAGTTCTGTAGAGATTTAAAGGGTTCAGAGTTAAGGTTCAACCTATTTTAATCGTTAAGTATAAGACATAAAAGCACATGGATAAAATCATATAAAACTTTAAACTTATCTCTCTTAGGTATTCTTTTCCATCAGATTATTCAGCTTCTGCAGATTGGCCTGCGAAGCTTGCAGCATGTGACCAAACTCAGTGTTGGCTATCTGCTTGAGCAGCTCCTCGAACTGGGCCAGTTGCTCGTCGAAACGCTGGCGATAGTGCTTCAGCTGCTCCGCCTGCTGGACGTACTGCATCAGACAGCCATGAACCTGCTTGAAGCGATCGCTGATCTCCTTCTGGCAGTTCTCAAACTGATTCAGTTGGGCGAACGAGCTGCTGGCTGACTGCAAGCAAGGTGATGCATTTTATCCACATAAGTTTATAAAAGTAACCCACTCACCATGGTATCCAGCTGAGGGGAATGCTGCTGACTGGCCAGGTGGGCCAGGACGAGCAACTGTGCATTCCTGGCATCCACCTGGGAGCCACTGGCCATCACATGGAACATAATAAGCATGTATAGGGGCTTGCTGCGGCTCTGATTGGAGGCGTATTGGATGAAGGATATGAGTTCGGTGCCCACCAGCGTTGAAGTGATCAGATCGTCGCTGAAGTAGCATCGTAGGCCGCACAGGGAGCTCACACTGAGCTCCTCGAAGGCCACCATCAGCACAAAGAGACGAACGCTGAACTGAATGCCCGTCTCCTTGTGAGCCACCAAGTACTCCACCTCCAGGGCATCGTGACCGACCCTGAGATCTGCCCGCATCCGGTACTGGTTCATCAGCCAGAGCATCAGGCCATGGGTGTCGCTGAAGGCGCTCTGCGTCTGCATGCTATTCCCTGTGTTGCCCCGCTGATCCTCCTCCAGCAGCTTGCGGAATCGAACGATACCGCGCTCTAGATACATTCCCTCGCGCTGCAGCTTCCCGTTCACCTGGATGACGAGCGTGTCCAGCAGGAACATCAAATGGCACTCACGCTCCACTCGCAGATGCATGGCAAAGCCATCGCGTCGCTCCACAAAGAGGCAGTGCAGCAGGGCGGGAATCTCATCGCCGCACTCCTGAGTGGTCAACACATCGAAGCGGAACTTCTGGGCTAGGAGCAGGTGAGGCTTGGACGTGTTCTGGCAGTAGAGCAGCCGCAAGGTGCGATCGTCCAGAACACTCACCTGCCCGCCATATTGAAAGGTGTCAGCCGCCGGCAGTTGCTGCTGCTGTGCCCGTCCCGGTACAATTGACTCCGAGAAGGTTTCCCCCGTCGGTTTAACCGATTCTTTCGAGGATTCGGTGTTGCTTAATACCACCACAACTCGGGTCTGCTCCATCGTTCGAAAATTAAGTGAAATTTACAAGAAAACAAAAATATTTTTATGGACCAAAACAAGACGAAAGTTCATTTGGACTTCACAGTTATATTTAAGCTTCAGTGGAAGATAATTGATCGTTGAAAGGCTTTCAGAAAAATGTGGCAATGTTGCTGATGAAATAAAAGGTGACGAACGCTACCATGATACCTTAACTGAATAAATGGATGATGGCTCAGAATAAGACTTTAATCGAACGAATATTAATTGAAATTTTTAAAAGGGAAAATAATTCTTCCTATTTAACATATTTTCTGCTTTTGCTTCATGTTTTCTTTTCCACAACGTAGACATTTCCTTAAAGACTTGACCACGCACAAGGAAACCATTCCGATAATGGTTAAAAAGCCAAAGAGAAAAATCCCCAAGACATCCAAATTGTGGTAGGTGAAAAAGTCCAGCTCCCTGCCGGTTACTCTCATATGAGTTGCTCCCTTGTGCCGTAGGATATACTCAGTCCACCAGATGGCTGTGTCCATAGGCTTCATGGGCCGATCCCTGCACAGAGCCGCTCTTGCTCTAGCAGCCTCGTCGAAGCTCTTCTCCGTTAGCAGCCGTAAGACTGTTGAATTGAACTCCTGGCTGGTCATTTCCTTCAAGTTGAGAACCAAACCCAGACCTTGGCTTCTTACATATTCCATATTGTTGAACTGGTCGAAGAAGCACGGCAGTCCCAGCATTGGCTTTCCATAATGAATGCTTTCGATGGTGCTCAGCAATCCTCCGTGGGTTATGAAAAGCTTTACTTTTGGATGAGCCAGGATGTCCTGCTGGGGGAACCATTTACTAATCAAGACATTAGAGGGTTTTCCAGGGAGCTGATCATCATCGAATTTCCACAGGACACGCTGTGGCAGGTTGGCAAAGGTATCCATGAGTAACTTCCGAAGGTCCTGGGACAAAGATTTACTTCTAACATTTGTGCCCAAAGAGAAGTAAATAACACCATCCTCCCCAGCACCTTGGATGAAGTCCTCCAATTCCTTTGACAATGGATTCGGTTCCTTATCAATATGCAGGCCTCCCACCTCGATCATATTCGGAACGTATGGGCGGGGTGGACCCAAAGTGAAATGCTGATTAACAAAGACCAAAGCATAGTTTCGGGAAATCTCAGCTAACGACAGCTTATCAGCGATTTTCGGAAAATACTTTCTGTAGAGAGCCTCTTGCTTTCCCCGATGCCGCCAACTCCAGTTCATCCATGCAATGGAACGCTCTAAAAAGTGGGCCAAGCGACCGCGAAATGTATCCAAGTCGTACAGGTTGGAGGATGGAGACTGGATGTACGAAATGGGAGATATATTGCCCACAAGTCCGTCGATTTTCCAGTCGGTGCCGTAGGGAGCCAAGCCAATTATTGGAGCCTTAAAGGTGGCCGCTAAGCCATAGAGAGCATCAAGGCGCCAAAGATCCGCAATGACCAAGTCAAACTGAGCCTTTCCTCCATTGAGAATCTCTCGATGCACTCCGTCATTACTCAGCACTGTCTTTGTTAGATTATGAGTGTATTCGTTGATAAAGTCATTATCATTCCAATGACTTCTTGGTTTGGGAATTGGTTTTAGAATTTCTAAAAAGAAAATGTAAAGCTTAAAAGGGAAACCTTTTAGTAATGTTGCTTACCTTCAAAATTTTCAAAGACTTCCAGGATAGGTACATCGTATATATTTTCCACAGGCTCTTTCAAGGGAAAGGGATTTACAGAGGTTATTTCGTGGCCCCGAGAAGCCAATCTTTTGAGATAGGGCAAGCCGAAAAAATAATGCGAGGGACTCGGTATAGGAAACAATGCCAGGATTCGGGCAGCCTCCAGATAACCGGGCAGGAGACATGCCAGCAGGAAAGCTCCTCTCATACTGACTTTCATCTTCTGCAATGGGCTTCTGCTGCCCTCGGACTCTTTGTGATGACTGAATGGCAAATTCTAACAAGATCAGCGTATATTACAAGGGGAGCACCAATAAATTCCATACTTTCACTTAGATAAGCTAAATCAACAGCTTTTGGGTCTGGCGGCCTTGTTTCTATATTTGATCAATCAGTCAAAAGATGCCTTAAAATTCGAGATTGAATCTGATGTTTAAACTATATAATTTATTGTTTGATTTATATTTTCTGTTAAATCAAAAAATAAAAATATAAATAACTTTTTCTAACCAATTTATTAACTATAATTATGTAGTTTTAACCGATTTTATATTCGCATATATTTTCCCCGCCACACTTGACAAATCAAGTTCAAAAATGTATCGATAATTTGCCACCTCTAATGGCGAGACCATCGAGAATCTCCCATCTCTAGTACTTAGTACAAAAATTCGGAAAACATTTTCTTCTTCCTGGAAATAATTGAAGGAAAAGCTCAACAGGTGGAAACTTTGACGCCGTTAATCTTCAGGAATCCGCAGTGTAATTGATTCGCCAGCGATTTCCGGCGGAAAACGAATCGAAAGTGATGCAGAACACAGCTGAGAGGGAAACAGCTGCCAGCGCAGGTTCCGAAAAATTACGCCGGCCGGACCTCTTATAACCCGGACGCACAAAGAGGAAACCTGAGCCAAGCCCGACCGTCACCAGTATTCCAAGGTACCCGATGTAGCGAGGGTGCTCTTAATTTTAGAGAGATTTAATGAACAACAGTCAGACGCCATGGCAGCGAAGGAATCTTTTCGCGAGCGACAGTCTCAGGAGTTGGAGGTTATTAAGGTAAGCAGCTGTTGCCCGCTGAAATAGTGACGAAATCTGCTCCTCCCCTTGCGTGCATAGGCGATCTTCGGCGGCGATGTTGAGGACCTACGACCCCAGACAAATGCGGCGGTGTGGAAGCCCACGGACATCAAGATACGTCTCACACCGCTGCGGGACTCGTCGAATGGCCTGGAGGCCTACGTCTGCACGAAGCTCCATGTTACCTGCCCATCCAAATACCCAAAACTGTAAGCAAAAGGAGGTTCTATATGAAAATAATAATCATTAAAATAATAATAATTTCAGGCCACCGAAAATAATGCTGGAGGAGTCTAAGGGAATGTCAGATCAACTACTGGAGGCCCTGCTCAACCAGCTGCAGGCCCAATCCCAGGAGTTGCGCGGCGAGGTAATGATCTACGAACTAGCCCAGACAGTGCAAGCCTTTCTGCTCGAGCACAACAAGCCACCCAAGGGTTCCTTCTACGACCAAATGCTGCAGGACAAGCAGAAGCGGGAGCAAGAGCTGCTAGACATGCAAAGGCAGCGGGAGTCGCTGCAGCGCCAGACCCTGATGGATGAAGTAGAGCGGCGCAAGGAGATGTTCAAGACGGAGGCCAAGCGACGCGGCGAGCCCAGGCGCAGCATGAGCGAGTCGAATCCACGGCATCCCAGTTCCTCGGAAAGTTCAGAGAACTCGTCGCCCTATTATCGCGGCCACATCTATCCCAGCAAGTGCCTGGATCACCGCAATACGGAAACACTCTACTTTCACAAAGTAGGCAGGCAGATACAGCGGGGATGCTGTCTAGGTGAGTGCTATATCCTTGAAAGTGAGCTTTTAAAGGTAATGAAGTATTGACGTCCCTACAGGTCACTCGCAGCGTGGCTGTATTGCCTACACCGGCATTGACATGCACTGCGGTCAGCTGCTCTACATCACCGAGTGGAACATTAAGTACTGCCAGCTGGAGCAGCCGTGCAGCGGTGGCGGCAAGTGCCACTGGAGCACCGAGACAAAATGTGCGGGCAATCACCGTGTGGAAGAGGTCATCGCCTCCATAGAGAAGCAAGTGGCCACTCTGGCCCAGTTGCAGCACAAAAACCTCATCCCGTACGAGTGCGTGCTGTGCATTAAGCGCAAAGAGGGATTGTTGGTGTACTTGGTGCAGGACTTCCTCCTCGGCACCAGTGTGTTCAGCATCTCCTCCTCGCTGGGCTGGTGCATGGATGGCGCTCGGATGGTGGCTCGCGGTATGTTGGATGCCCTCATCTTCTTGCACAACAAGGGCATCTCGCATAGTCATCTGTTGGACAGCACAGTCTTCATGGACAACACGGGAAATGTGCGCTGCTCGGACTATTCGCTGGTCCCTAATCTCCTGGAGCTCCTCAGCGGACCGGGACAGAGCAGCAATCGAGGAGACCTCCCCGCCTTGGGTGCCCTGGTGGAGAGCCTTATGCCGACGAATAGCTATGAAATGCGCGACTTTGTGGACAAGTGAGTGTTGGGTAGCCCAAAAGTAGCCTTTCCTAATTCTTTACTCCTTACAGATGCAATTCGGACCGCACTCTATCCGCTTCAGAGCTGCTCGAACATCCCTTCCTACGCTTTTACGTGGACAATGGACAGCAACAGCAACAGCTAATGCCGCTACCGCAACAACGACACCCCAATTCCGCCCAGCGTGCGGCTACTGCTCTGCCCTACCAGATACCCACTTTGGCTTTAAGTCAATCCCGCCTACGAACCGAGTTCGAGGTGCTTATGTACTTAGGGAAAGGAGCTTTCGGGGATGTCCTTAAAGTGCGCAATATCCTAGACAACCGGGAGTATGCAATCAAACGAATACCGCTTCCCGCTCGCAGCCGGCAGTTGTACAAGAAGATGACCCGTGAAGTGGAGTTGCTTTCGAGGCTAAATCACGAAAACGTGGTGCGTTACTTCAACAGTTGGATTGAGAGCGTGGATGACGCAGATGCCGCCGAAATGGACAAGCTGCTGGGTGGAGAATGGTCTCAGAGTCAGCAGGAGCTAAGCGTGAAACCTGCAAAATCGCCTCAACTGGGTCCCACCTTGGAGGAAGATGAGGACGATGAGGATAGCTCGTCCAGCATGTGGAATGCTTACATGTAGGTGGAACATTTGAAACACCTTAAAGACTGCTAAATTTGTTTCTTTACGCAGGCCTGCTATGGAGGATTCCGATTCGGATGGCATCGAGTTCGTGGACTCCAATGGTAAGGTGGCTGTATACGACAATGAGGAGGAGGAAGAAGACTCCACCAGGGGCAAGACCAGCTCACCGAAGCCGCTCATGCAAGTCATGTACATCCAAATGGAGTTCTGCGAAAAGTGTACCTTACGGTGAGTTGTTGAGAGAATTTTTGATAGGAATCTTATCTAACAAGTTCACTTGTAGCACCGCCATTGATGATAACCTGTTCGATGACAGCGATCGCCTGTGGCGCTTGTTCAGAGAGATCGCTGAGGGCCTATCGCACATCCACCAGCAGGGCATCATCCATCGGGACCTTAAGCCTGTGAACATCTTCTTGGATTCCCACGATCAGATCAAGATAGGAGACTTTGGCCTAGCCACCACAAGTTTCCTGGCTCTGCAAGCTCACGAATATCCAGCGCCCGTTCCTGTCCACAATGTAACCAGTGCCGAGGACGGAACTGGCACTGGTAAGGTGGGCACCACTCTTTATGTGGCTCCCGAGCTAACCGGCAATGCCTCGAAATCGGTGTACAACCAGAAGGTCGATATGTACACTTTGGGCATTATTTTGTTTGAGATGTGCCAGCCACCGTTCGACACGAGCATGGAGCGGGCCCAGACCATCATGGCACTGAGGACCGAGACCATAAACATCCCGGATCGAATGCTCAAGGATCCCAAGTACGAAAAGACGGTGAAAGTAAGCACGTATAGGATACTTTTATATAAAATACATGGATTTATTTCCTCCAGATGCTACAATGGCTGCTTAGCCATGATCCCGCCCAGCGTCCCACAGCCGAGGAGTTGCTTATTTCGGATTTAGTGCCGCCAGCCCAGCTGGAGGCTAACGAGCTGCAGGAGATGCTCCGTCACGCCCTGGCCAATCCGCAGAGCAAGGCGTACAAGAACTTGGTGGCCCGTTGCCTGCAACAGGAGAGCGACGAGGTGTTGGAACACACCTACCATTTGGGCAGCAGTCGGGCCATGAAGTCATGGAATTCCATTGTCATCGATGATATAGTTTCCCTCAACCCGGTGATTGAGTTCGTCAAGGCTAAGGTGGTAAATCTCTTCCGCAAACATGGAGCTATTGAAGTGGATTCTCCGCTCCTGGCGCCGCTTTCAGCGAGGAACAGCCGGGCTTATGCCAATGCGAATGCTGTGCACCTGATGACCCACTCTGGGTGTGTGGTGGTGCTGCCCTGTGATCTGCGCACCCAGTTTGCCCGTCACGTGACCATGAATGGCGTGAATCTCATCCGGCGCTACTGCGTGGACCGTGTTTATCGTGAAGAGCGGGTCTTCAACTTCCATCCTAAGCAAAGCTACGAGTGCTCCTTCGATATCATAGCACCCACAACGGGCAGCCACTTGGTGGATGCAGAACTGCTGTCGCTGGCTTTTGAGATCACCAGCGAGCTGCCGCGTCTCCGTGAGCGAAATCTTGCGATACGCATGAACCATACGAATCTGCTGCGAGCCATCCTCATCTACTGCAATGTCCCAAAGTCGCAATATGAAGCCTTGTTTGAAGGCACCCTGGACTTTATCGAGTCGCGCATTTCTCGGTTTCAGTTTCACTCCAGCATAACAGTCATTATGGAGAAGTCACGGACCTCGGCTCAGACCTTGATGGACATGCTGTTGGCCAACTTCCTGCTGACTGGCTCAAGGAGTACTGTAGATGATTCTGCGCTGAAGGCCCTGATGCGGGGCAAGGGTGAGGCGGCTTCGCTGGCGAGAGGTGCTCTGCGAGAACTGGAAACTGTTGTGGGTCTAGCCTACAGCCTGGGCGTGACAGTGAGTAAAGGAATTTATAAAATATATGTTTTAAATAACTCACTTTCCTCCTTTAGTGTCCCATCCATATATGGGCTGGCCTGCCCCTCAGCTTCGAACGTGCCAGCAATGGAGGAATCGTTTGGCAGATGACTGCTGACCTCAAACCCAATCGTTCTGGTCACCCTACAGTTCTGGCGGTGGGAGAGCGCTACGATGCTATGCTGCACGAGTTCCAGCGGCAGGCTCAAAGCTTTAACTGCGCCCTGCCCTCGCGAGGTGTGCTCAGTGGCGCGGGTATGACTTTCTATCTGGACAAACTCGTTGCTGCTGTGGAGTACGCGAAGGATTGTCGAGCCATCGATGTGGGCATCTGTGTGTGTGGCACTCGTCCGCCTCTGAAGGACGTTACCTATATCATGCGACTGCTCTGGTCGGTGGGTATCCGTTGCGGCATTGTGGAGGCAGCCAGCGAAGTGGGCGATGAGGCTCAGGATCTCGCTCGACTCGGAGCTCTCCATGTCATCCTGGTGGCCGAGAATGGTTCTCTCAGAGTGCGTTCGTTTGAGAGAGACCGTTTTCAGGAGCGACATCTAACGAGAGCTGAGCTGGTGGAGTTTATAGAGAAATTGCTGAGAACAGAGGCGATAAGCGGTGCCTCTGTGGACAACTCCAGTCAGGTGTTCAACACCAGTGCTGGTGGTGGTAGCGGTGGCAACAGCGGCGGCAAGGAGCGGGAACGCGGTGAGAACGGACTCAGCACATCGGCCTCGAATGCCACCATCAAAAACAGCTACAGCCAGCTGCCGAATCTCCAAGTCTCGTTCCTCACCCACGAAAAGCCCACAGCGAACTATAAGAGACGACTGGAGAATCAGGTGGCGCAGCAGATGAGCTCCACCTTGGCTCAGTTCATAAAGAAGGAGACCTTTGTGGTGCTGGTGGTGGAACTGCCCCCGGCGGTGGTAAATGCCATAGTGGGGGCCATCAATCCGCGGGAAATACGGAAAAAAGAGACTGAACCGGAAATTAACTTTGTGATTGAAAGGTGAGTGAGGAAAATTGTTATAAATTAATCTTCAATTAGTAAGAATTTGTTCTTTACAGATTTCCGAAATATAAACGGTATATATCGGATATAAATGACGAGGTCATGGACTATCTAAACGATGCCAAGACACCAATTGTGGCCTTGTACAGCATTTCCGATTCCTATTACCGCGTCATCATCTAACCCACAGCTAAACTAAAGATGGCAGAACTACTTAGTAGTGCTCCTCCCTAGGTTAAGCTTTGAATTGTCACAAAACTTTTTTTGGCCAAAATTCTACTTTAAGTGGCTGTGTTCCTGGATGCCATTTACCAATTAATCGAATCAAAATTTTTTTTATAAGTTTAACATCGAATTGGAGAGTAAGGAAATTAATGAGATTACGATATGAGTTTCAGCTTCTGAGTCTCATCCAGAAATCTCATTTCATTAAGCTCCAGCTCCACACATTCAAAAATGATTCAAAACAGATCTGTTATAAGTACCTTTAGTTATTTTCTTAGTTATATTTCTTACTTGGTTTAAAGTAAATCGAACTCCCTACTGATGCTGTTCACGCCTAAGTCAAAAGTTGAAAACTAAGAAAAAAAAAAGAATCCTATTCACACAAATATCAATCTATAAAAATATATTTTAAAGTAAACATCGAGATTTGAAGTATCAGCCTTTATAGGGTAGTCTATGGTATCGAGTCTGTGTGTAGATAGTTAACGCATAAGTCGATATATGGTATATGTATATACATTATACACTTGGCGATCTGAACGCAATCTAAACGAAAACGACAAAAATTTAATTTACACTTTTCTGAAATGTTTCGATATCAATGCAGAATTGGACTATTTTTTCAAATCTTTCGTTAAAATCGATATAATTTCAATTTTGACAAACTCGATAATCAAAGCTTCACATCGGACTTTTTTTATAGACATCAATCCCTAATCCTAACCATTCGCACATACAGATTTAAGCAAATCAAGAGAGGCTTATCCTTTACATAAAAAAACTTGTGAATTAAGTTAGAAATTGAATCCCGGGCTAAGCTCCAAGCGAATTATTTTAAACAGGGAACGATCTAAGATTTGAGTCTTCATCTATATTTTATATATACGTACAAGTTTTAAACACGAAATTTATATAGCCTAGAATAAAGTTGTATGTTTCAAAAGTGCCTCCCTTTGGGAGTCCAAACAAAAATCACGCTCCGTTCTCTCCGGCGGATTTGTTGAGGGAACGGGCTATGCCCAAAGCGGGTCCCTGCAGAACCTTCCGCGAGAGTCGCATGAAGCCGGAGACCGGATCACGACCGAAGTACTTGACCTGAATCTCCTGACCCACCTCCAGGTTGAGCGCCGATGGATGGGCGATCTTGCGTTGATCCAGCTGCGAGTTGTGCAAAAGAGCTGGTGGCATGCTGGGATATAGGACGACCATGACGCCCGTGTCGCGTAGCTCTGTGATCTTGGCGGTGTAGATGCCGCCGAACTCCAGATCAGGCACGCGCTCCTTTACCATGTAGCCCTCGATCAGTTCCTTGGCCTCGTCCATAGCCGCCTGCGAGGGTGCAAACACAGAAAAATTGCTCTCATCCGAGGCAGTCAGAGTGGCTCCAGTCTCCAGGTAGATGCGCTTCATGTGGAGTCCACTGGGGCCTATCAACTGTGCCCGCTGGTGAGGCTCCACGGTTATCGTCTCGCTTACGGGCCAGCTCTCCTTGCGATACTTCCTGGAAGAGATAATATTGATTTTCCTTCTCGAATAAGTAATCTAAGCAAACTCACCGTGGCTCCCGGATGGCCTCGGCCATGATATCCAGGATCTTGGACTTGGCATCGGTGGCCTTTTGCAGCGACTCCATGACCACCTTGAGCGGAATGCCCGGGATCTTGAGGTCCGCCTGGATGGCAGTGAAGCCTTTTCTCGTGCCCGCCACCTTCATGTCCATGTCGCCCATATAGTCCTCGATGCCGAGTATGTCGGTGAGAATGCGATAGTCCTGCAGGTGCTTGGTGTCCTCGTTCTCGAACTTGGTGACCAGGCCGATAGCCACGCCCGCTGCCGGGGCACTGACTGGCACTCCAGCGTCCATGAGAGCCAGTGAACCGCCACACACGCTGGCCATGCTACTGCTTCCGTTTGACTCCAGCACCTCGGAGGTAAGTCTCACAGTAAAGGGGTAATCGTGCGGCAAGGTGGGTAGCAGTCCTCTCTCCGCCAGAGCTCCGTGGCCCAGTTCTCGGCGACCCAGAGGACCTATTCGGCCCACTTCTCCCGTGGCATAAGGCGGAAATTCGTAGTGCAGCATAAAGTTCTTGGCCTTCAGACCGCCACTTTCCAGGGCAGCCAGAGAGTCAAGCTTCATGGCGCTCTCCGGCGAGTCCAAGCTCACCGTGCAGAAGACCTGCGTCTGACCGCGCTGAAACAGAGCGGATCCATGGAGCGGCTTGTACATGTCCACCTGGCAGGAAATGTTTCTCAGCTGGTCGTAGTCCCTGCCGTCGCATCGCAGGCCCCGCTCGAAGATTAGTTCCCGGAAGATGGCTCTGCAGGTCTGATTGAACTGCTCGCCGATCACGGAGGGCTCCGTGTCGGGAAAGGAACTCCACACCTTGTCGATCACATTGGAGCGCACCTCGTTGACCGCGTTGTCACGCGAGATCTTGTCGTGCTGGGCATCCTGGAAGATCTCCCTCAGTCGCATCTCGCACATGCTCCGGACGGCTTGTTCTAGTTCCGCGTCTACCGAAGGCGGCACTTCCACTTCCCTTTTCTGCCTGCCGTAGGCCTTCTGGAGGCGCTCAATCTCATGGATGATAGACTGGGCCTCCCGAGTGCCCTGCTTGATGGCCTTGAGGAGGTCCTGCTGCAGTACTACATTGCCCTTGCCCTCCAGCATCACCACTAGATTCTGTTTGGTGGCCGAGACGACCAGATCCAGTTGCGAGGACTGCAATTCTCTTCGGGTGGGGTTGACTAGCACCTCGCCGTCACAGAAGCCAACTCTGAAAGAGCAAGGGAATTATAATACATGAAAATGCCTATCTTAGGTCTCCCCACTCACCGCACAGCTCCGATGGGTCCATTCCAGGGAATGTCACTTAGTGACAGCGCCATGGAAGCGGCATTGATGGCCAGGATATCTGGATTGTGCACCGCGTCCATTGCCAGCATGTTGCAAACCAGCTGCGTCTCCGTGCGATAATCCTTGGAGAAGAGCGGACGCAGCGAGCGATCGATCAGCCGGGCGGAGAGAATCTCCTTTTCGGAGGGACCCATTTCCCGGCGCATGAAGTTCATGGGAATGCGACCAGACGCGGCGTTCTTCAGGCGATAGTCCACCACCAGCGGCAGAAATCCCTGACCTGGCGAAGGCTTCGGCTTGGCCACCGCTGTGACCATTACGGCGGTGTCTCCCATTTGGCACACAGCACTTCCATTGGCGAATCTTGCCAAGCGGCCGGAACTGAATGTCATGTTACGTCTGTGTGAGAATTCGGGACTTGGATTATTAGTTTCACCACCAAAAGAGCCATTTACTTACCCATTGCTGAAGTTTACCTCGACGGAAGGTGCTTCTCCATTGGCAGTGCTCTGGACACTTCTTTTGTGGCTGGAAATTGATGGATTCAGGCATCTTAGGCGGTAATTGAGGAGTTTCAGGGATTTCCTTGCGAAAATCATGGTCATTACCTAAAATCTGCCGGTTGGTTCCGGCTAATCAGACATTTTTGTGCCCTGTAATTTGTAAGATCTTCAATATGTTGAATATGTTAGACATATTTGCTTACCCAGTAAAATTAATACATTATTTTATTATGGTTGCTTTTTATTTCTAATTTTTTTATATTATTTTAACCTGTAGTTAAGATTTCCCTAAAATTGAAAGTGAATATCAAATTCAAGGCAGTGTGCAACATGTGTGCGGAGGAGCAGCTGATTTGCTAGAGTTGCCACACTTGCTTACCATCTAATAGCTAGAAAGCTAAATAAATCAAACTACCAACAAAAAACTTATTGAAAAAAATAAAATAAGAGTATATTCATGTTTACGAAATCATACATTTATTTGGAGTAATAAAACCGTATCAAAATGAATATTTTTAAAATTAATTTTTTCGTCAACTAGAGATGGTAGCGCAAGCAAAAATATCGAATGCATCGTAAATATGTAATATTTATATACCATTTATAAAAATAAACTAAAACTAGTGATCAAAACGAAGTTTAACGTTTTGATCACTAGAAATTAATTCAATAGAAATGTTATATATTTATGTTAAAAAACAACGAAGTAATGGCTACTTAAATTATATTCAGCTCAACATTCAGCTATATTATACGTCTATATCAATTGATCGCTTGTATAGCAGATAAATATATGATAAAGTCGACCGAGTTTCATTAATTTTAAAACTAATATCTAAAATAATTCCAAAAGACTATATCTAAAATGAATATAAAATTATATATGGAAAAATCAACAAGTTATAATTTTTTTTCTAAAAATTTTCCAAACTTTCCTATGGCAGCTGTATACTATATTAAAAAATAGTAAATATAAATATAAATATAAAATTAAATCCGAAATTCGAGAATAATAAAAAATGGCTATATCTCAAATATAATGAAAATCTGTTGAAAACTGGAGAAGTTATAATATATTTTCTAAAAATCTCCGATAGTTCCTATGGCAAGTATATGATATAGTAGTCCGATTTTTATACTTTTAAAATTTTCATAAAAATTAAATAAAATTCAAAAATAATAAAAAATAGCTATATCTTAAATTTAATGAAAATCTTTTGAAAACTGGAAAAATTATAATATATTATCCAAAAATCTCTTATTGTTCCTATGGCAGCTATATGATATAGTCGTCCGATCCGTTCTGTTCCGACATATACACGAGTGAAATTATATAGAAGACTTATTGCAAAGTTTCATCCAGATAGTTTTAAAACTGACAGAAATTTTCGTAGAAACGGATGGACAGACAGACATGGCTGGATCGAGTCGGCTGTTGATGCTGATCAAGAATATATATTCTCTAAATGGTCGGAATGCAAGCTTCTCACTAAAATTATAATTCCTTGCCAGCGTATAAAATAAAACCATCGAGAGTCAACTATCGATTCATCGATACCCAAACATCGACGGGCATTCAGCAATACATCGGCGATTCTCTGAAAATGTTCCATCTCTACTCAGAAGACTCGTAAATTTTTTCGAAAGCACTGCAATTCGCGGATCCATCGTCATTCGTTTATGCAAAATACCCACTGCGAACGTCGTCGTGTACCGCCGCAAAAGCAGCTAACCTGGCTTAAATCGACCGCTCCTGGGCGTATACAAAAACGCTTCAATTTCTTGGCCATCGTTTTCTGCCCGCCGCGTGTGTGTCGTTGTGTGAGCGTGTGCATGTGAGTGCCCGCCCGCCCGTCTCTGTGTGTGTGCCTAACGGTGTGTGTGTGTGTGTCTCAGTGTGTGCAATCGTGGTGGTGAGCGCTGCTGCCGCCGCCGCCGCAACAACAACAACAAAAAAGAAAACCGAAATCGACAAATGCGGTCAAATTGAAAAGAAAAACAAAAAGAAAAAAGTATTCTCGGCCAGAGCAAAGCCAGAGAAGCAAAGCCAAAAAAGCACAAGCCAAAAAGAAAAACGCTGAATCCCACGGAAAAGCCGGAAAAATTGCCTTCTAGGCGTGTCGCTGCTCTGCCCGCTGCTGCTTCTTCTTCGCGCGCCTCAGTCGCTTCAATTTGTTTATGCTGCCCGAAAGTGAGAAAGAGAGAGAGAGCGAGAGCGAGAGCAAGAGCGCACTCTTATCAACTTGCGGACCACTTTCTTATCAGAACCGCCTGCCGCCAGCCGCAGACTGTTGCGAAAAGTTCCGAATAACAGGAATTATTAGGAAGCCGCATTAAGCGGGTTGGAAATAGCGCAGAACCGAATTGGAAAATCAAACAAACAGGTAAGTCATGCAGACTAAAAGTAGAAATTGAAGCAACAACTAGAGGTGTCTCCTCAGGCTCTCCTCTGTCGCTTCTTTTAATTGTCGCACCTCATTAGCCGTCCCTCTCGCTCCGATAAGTGTTTTATGGCCGTTTCTAGCCATTTACACACGTTGCTTCTTGTCGCCTGTCGTTGCCTGTGTGTGCATTGCTAATTAATTGCATTAACTTCAACGATGCAGAGACCACGGTTCCTTCCCCCTGTCCCCCATTCCCTTTCGTTGCTCTTTTGACGTTTGAAAAGTGAAAGCAAAGGGGAATTGCGTTGGCATTTATCGCTTATCAGTTGGCTCTTCTCTCCTCTCCTCGCCTCTCCTCTCCTCACCGTACTCATTCTGCAAATATGCAATCGCACACACACCACACACACACATAAAGATATAGCCACGGGACGGACACGCTAAATAAACAAACAAATGCCCGTATGCATATTTATAACTCATTATGCTATGCGTTCTTCCGGTTGTCACTTTCCTCTTTGTCCCTTTTGTAGCCATCGGAAATTGTACGTTTGACCCTTGCGCGGGGGTCGATTGAGTAATTGAGTCTTTAAAAAAGACATAAAAGTGATTAACGGACTAGACTTTCAAACAAATCATAATATTAAATTATTTTGTGAATATACTATTTACTGAATTCAGAAGAACTTAGGTAAGGTTAATGGGAATTCTATTTTATCAATAAATTTAAATATATGTACTATTTCCATTGAAGTTCTTTATTAACTAAGCAAAAATGATAAAAGAAGGATAGAAACGCATAAGATTGTTAAATAACAGAACCCTACTATTCTAATAAATTGTTCTAAATGCAGTTTAATAGTCTAAATTTATTTGTTGTACAATTTAATTCCTTAAATGTGTATTACAATTGTTAAATCAATTCCACCATCCATTAACTATAATGCCACGTTACCTTTGAATGAATCTAATCACTGAAATATTTACCTCAGTCAAAAAATTATATTTTTAATGCCGAGAGAGAGACCGCAGTCTAAAAATAAATTGCAATCTATCGTGGCTTCTGGCATTTTTCAAACATTTATTTCCGTAACATCAAAATAAGAACTCAAACCAATTAGTGAAACCATTTTGAAATCACCATAAATCAGAATCACTCCAGCAGGGCCATAAATTGCCGTTTTCATTTGCAGCTGACAAATGCGAGCCATTAAAAATAGTTTTACCGAAAACGAAACCAACAGAAGTTTTTCCCGCTTTTCAAGGGCGACCCTCGCTGTATATATATATGCATATATACGCTATATATTCATAGCCGATCTTGATATGTTTCTTATCTGGTGTGCATTGGTTTGACTGTTGTTTCTGTGTCCCAAGTTGGACGTCATTGCCAGAGCCCAGTGTCTGTGATTGTTCCAGAATCGAGAATGGACTGCATAATTAAGACGCGCTCGGCATTTGCTGATAACACATTTCCGCTTTTCATCCGGGAAATAGTAGGGAAAATACAGTACAGAAAATACACAAAATAACAGACGACAACTGCAGATGGTTAAAGTTCACGATGTGGCGGCGGTATCTCTGATGTGACCCCATGTGGCGCCCTTTTCAACTGTCAAAACTATTGCCACTCGAAGGGCTTGCGTCACAGTTTATCGACTCAACCCATTTCCTCTCTCCCTCGGCGCTTTCCCATTTCCCATTTCCCATTCCCGCAGCCTGTGAGGAGTCCCAGTCCCATTCCATCGGGGTGACGTAGGCAATTGGCAGAAACATGTGTATCCTGTGTCGTCGTCGTAGTCGTCTGCCAAGACAATAATAAACCATCAATGTGGGGGGGTCGGACGGTGACCCAGCCCCAGAGCAAATAAAACCCAATCGAATATTATTATCAATGAGGGCAGGACCCAAACAACGAACCCCATTTACTTTACCGGGAGTGTTGGCCACATGCTGCTCATTCCTGGCAGGATATCGCCTGGACAGGGACGGGAACCGGGAGCCGGAGCGGGAGAGGGACCCAACCCAATCCCTCGTACTCCAACCGATCCAATGCCCAATCCTTAATTCCAATCGCAGCCCGTAGTCCGGGCCACGCCCTCGTGCCATCATCGTCGCCTTGCGCTCTAATTTGGCGCGACTTTGACACTTGTTAGCCAATATGTTTTTGGCTCGTGTTAATGGCCCAACGGGAATTGATATTAATTGCCCCGACGCCCTGAGTGGGCGTGGCCCATGGCGGTCAATATTGTTGAATCCACGAACAAAAAAAAAAAAAAACAAGAGGAATGCCTGCTGGAAATCAGCTTAAATCAATTTTTGTTCATGCCTGCTGCCGCTTTTGTTCACTTGCTGCCAGTTTGGCCCAATCGGCTTACCAACTTTTTCGTGACTGTTTTTCTTGCGGCTTTGACTTTTGCAAAGCACCTAAAAGAACCTCCCTCCCTCCCTTTGTTGTATATTTCCTGTTCAATCTAATTAATCCCAGCAACCCTTGAGGGAGAAAGATTTTGAATTTCCCTGACCCTTTTTTTAATGAATGAAAACTGGAAATGCTCACTGTTTCCTGACCTCTTGTTTCTCTTGCATGGTGCCTATAATAAAACTAAATTCAATTAGAACTTGCAGTTGGAGTTCCTTTCTTTCCCCGTCCCCAGTCCCAGTCCCTGTGCGTGTGGGAAAAGTTGAAGTGAAATGTGAGAAAAGTTTGTGGAATATGTTGGTAGAAGCAAAGAAGGAGGGATGAGGAGTGCGTGTGGTAGAGGAGTCCTTATTAGTTGCCAAAGGGAAACCCCGAAGGGCATGCAAATTTAATGGAATCTCTTCAAGCGAAAAGCAATTTAATTATGCTTCCTCTGCTTGAATATCAATTATATGAGAAGAGAAACCGATATGTAGTGGAAATAGTAGTAGAGGGACTCTACCTACACCAAAACTAAACCCCATTTGTATTGGTAATTGACGAGTTTTCAATCCACATCGAAATCCCTCCTGCCAAATTCGATGATATAGCAAATCGCTCTTTCCTAGCTGCCTAGAGAGTTGATTCCTAATGGCTTCTCCGTCCTTCGCCGCTGGGGAGAGCTTACCTAGCACAATCCTCTTAGGGGGCAATCGCATTCCAACTGAACACCTGACACACCTGCCCGGTCTGCCTTCGTTTTGATAAGAAATTCCTGGTGCTAATCAACAAGACAGGCCTGACAGGTGGGCGGTTTGGGGCGGCCATGGCCATGGCGATGGGGGGAGCAAACAGAAGCCAACCTGCCGTAATGACCTTGATAAACTTTCGTTCCAAGAGGCGCTTCTTCTCTTACCGCAGTAAGTTGGCTTTGCTTTTCTTGGGGCACTCTTATTATTTGCTTTCGTCTGCCGAGAAACGTTTTACATTTACCAAACGCCCCCGAAATTACCACTCCCAAATAATAATAAAAAAGAAAAGAAACACAAAAGTTTTTCTTTGACATTTTTCTGGTCGCTCTTCCTGTTTCCCAAAGAAACTGTTAGGCTTATGCCGCTTCGACGCTTTTGTTGTCTCTTTATTTTTCAGTTTTGATTAAAGACAAACCCTTGTCTGCCGGTGGGACCCGGCCCACTGCTCACCTTGCTTTGACTGAGCGTTATTACCACTTTGGCGCATCAACCTTTAAACTTTGCCATTTTATGGGACGCTCTGCTTGTGCCTTTTTCGACTCTGGCCGGTTTTTGTTTTTGACCAGCTTTGAGGGAGGTCCAGAAATTGGATTTTTCCTATTTATTTTTTTTTTTCTGCTCGGGGGCCTCTGTCAACAGACAAATAGGATATCATGATCCATCAACAAAGCCTGTCCACCCCCGCCCACAGCCTGCCGGAGAATTCCAAAAAAATTATGCAAAGTGTCATTGAAACTTTACAACAACAAATGAAAGCCAGGGTGCAAAAAAAAAGGTAAAGGGATGCCGGCGTCTCATGCACTTAAAAACCAATCACTTGTGCATTGACCCTCGCAGGGGAACCACATTCAGGCAACAGCAGCAGAGAGCGGGCCAAAGAAGCAGCAGCTGTAAATGCGACAGCAGGCCACGCAACGTGGCCAACACCTTGACACTGTGTGTCGTTGGCCAAGTTTGGCGACTTGGCAACAGAGCCAAAAGAAGCCAAAAGGGTGGGGCAACAGGAGTGATGTCAAAGTCGAAGAAAGGCACACTCTTGTTCAATTTAATATAGGTAATATAATAAATACAAATTAACGAATTAATTTATATTCATTATCAGCCAGGATTTAAGCCAAATAGGAAGCAGCTTTTTAACTGGTTTTAAGCCAGTTTCCCGTCTAAATATAAACAATATATATAGCAAATTTGATATAATTAAAATAACATTTGGGTTACGGCCTTGAACTTTACCAAAAACCCGTTTCTGTGTAATTTACATAAATGTTTGGCTTTCAATATTAAATACAAAGAGAATTTCTGCCAGACAAGGACCAGGGACCAGTCGAGATCGTTACAAATTGATAATGACTCCCCTGCAGGGAAAGGGTATAGCAACATTTTTATGCAAAAACTTGCCGGCAGAACAGGCTCTCCAGACCGAAGCCGACTTGGTTGGTCCGGGACAAAGCGCGACCAATGAGGCCCAAGTCGAGGAGGTCCAGGTCCCGACCATACACATACGTGTAGAATTCATTAACAATAATGCGCAGTGGGAAGGGATAAAAGGAGGAGCAAAATGAGAGGAAAAAAAATCAAAAGGGCCTGGGAGCCGCTCAGTTACCAGGAATTTCTGTTTAAGCCTAATCCTGGGTGGTCTCCGCTTCGCTGTTGTTATGAAAGAGCAGGCCTCCATAAAGGATATTAAAGCCCAACAATTGTGTGTCCGATATAAATCCAATAAGAGCCGACAGAGAATTCAATTAAAAATTAAATTTTACCTGGAAAACTCTACTCCTTAACTTAAATGATAAATACTTCAAAGTTTTTAATTCCAAACAATTATTTTTATTCATTTTCAGATATCTTACTGACAGCGAATTGGACATTTTCCTTTGCGAAGCCTAAAGGTGAGTTGATCGTTCTTGGAAATTGAAAGCATTTTATCTTTTCAATTGATAGCACAATCTATTCACGTTTCTCTGTAAATTATGTCACAGATAGACTATTTGTATGGCTCAATATAAAGTGTTTGATTGACGAGCACACGCTCATTCAAATGAATTGTCATTCATTCAACGGAATGCTGGGTGCAATTTTCCTCAAAGGAAATTCCTAACTGGCATCGCTTCAGCGAACTGTGTTATCGTTAATTGTTTTTTGCCCTCGCCGGAGTTTGCTTTTTGCTTCTGTTTTTTTTTTTTTTTTTTTTGTGGTACAAAATCGCATTATTCATTTATATTTTTTTATTGCATTTGTCTGTCCCAGAGACCACAAATCATTTTTCATTCATTCGATTTGAATCGGAAGAGCAGAGTATCAATATGCAAACACTTTTAGTGCTTTTAACTTTTTCTGTACTGCATTAGTCATTGGGTTACTTGGGTGTGCTTCTTGTCAAGAGGGTATATCAGTTATTTAATCGCATCTACTTCAAGTTTCCTTTTGTGTATTTGATAAGCAAATATACCACGTAATCATATTTTGGTATGCAATTAAATTTAATAATCGCTTTGGGTACAATTCCATGTATTTGATATTTTTAAGTATTTAGATTGCACTAATCGCTAGAGGAGGCTATGATTTCTTTACTTACTCTGGGGATTAAGGAAACCCATAAGGTTATGAGAGGGAATTTTAACACTAAATTTACTGGTAATAAAATATGTAAATAATCCCGAAACACTTGTTTCATGCGGGCTTTGGACGCTTTCAAGTGTGTGCTTTTTATTTATTGTTAAACATTTTTGCAGACATTTGTTCTGCTTGCTGTTGTTGCCCCCTGATCCTTGTCACATTTGCAAAGTTTTGTGCCTTTTGTTACACCGCTGACACACACACAACGCCTTCTGTTGATTTTTGTCCTTACTTGTATATATATGTATATATAGTATATCTAACTTTTGCCTAGGTAATTTGCCAGAAACGCCTACAAAGGGCGTGGGCGTGGACGTGGCATTTTGCACCACTTGGCAGGGCTGGCAAAGGCGATTAGCAACAAAAAGAAAAAAACAAACTTGTTAGCAACGTACATACATATTTATTTTTTCTGCACAACTTTCTGTTGCACTTCAAAATGTAGTTTGTTATTTGTTCGTGTCCTGCTTTTCCATTTGTGTTAGTTTTCCCCCTGCACTTGCCAAGTTTATGGCCGCACTCGAAGTGGCAAGGAAACTTTACCGATTCGAGTGTCCCGAAACTCCGTGGCACCGCTGACATTCGAGCCATCAAACATTTACCATATTCCACAGTTACGTCCAAAACATTCGTCCAAGTCCTTGGTGACGTCGTAACAAATTTTGCCTGAAATGTTTATGAGCTCATAAATTCTGACACAAAGTCGGATACTCCTCAACTGCCATTGTCTGGCTACCTGGGAGTTTGCCTTCGCGTCCTCGTTTTTTGTTGGAATTCCTTGTACATTTTCTTTATTTTTATTTTTTTTTGTTTGGTTTGTTTCTCATGCGTCTGACAACTTTTGGCACATTTGTCGTACATCAAATTAGGAGCAGAATGCCCGACGGCGCGAAATGATTGAGCATTTGCATTAAGCCGAATCAACACGGCACACAGGTACACCCAGACATGCCGCAAATCGTGAGGAATGTAATATCTTTGGTGCCCGCGGGAATTGTCGACTTGTGAAATGCCCTGCAGGCACTCGAAAAAATCAATTTCAATAAAATATTTAAAAGTGTGTGTGAAGTTTTGTACTTCTGTGAAATATATAAGGCGTTCTGGGAAAATGTGCCCAAGGGAATTTATAGAGAAATGGAGAAATGTTGAAATTGACAAGCGGAAAAACTTTAAAATTATGAAATTGTTTCTAGAAATAGTCGTCTTATTTAATCCATATAAATAGGAAAGCACAATTATTTTGGTATAATCTTTTGGATATATGAAAAAGAATGTATCCGGCTCGAAAGACCAAATTCTTTGAGAACAGCGACTTTAACTTTGCTCTTTTCCCAAGTAAATTGTTCAAATAATATGATTATTATATATAAATATTAATTATCAGATTGATTTATAATTTGATGATTTTATTAAGCCCACAAAATACCTCTTGATGGCTCGAACACGTCATCATTGCTCCCTTGTCTACCTTGGTCAATTTGCAGTTATTTTCGGTTAACAAAAAAGCCAAAGAATACAAAGACACAAAGGGCAACACAATAACCAAATGAGTGTTTCTGGCCAACAGGAGAACGGGAAAACTTTGAGCAAATATTGACTCAGTTATTCGAGTTCCATTTTTATTCGTCCGCCGACGACTCGGGTAAATAAAGCATTTTCAAATTTCTGAATATGCATGTCAACTCAGCTCAACTGGGCTCAGTCAGTCCTTTGGACCCGTCCAGCTTAACTCGTCATCGCTGGGCTGGGGTTTTGAGTTGCCAACTTGGCTAGGACTGTAGCCAAAATTGTTACTTGAAAATTAAAAAGAAAGCCTGTATATATTCCATTTTCCGCCTTGAGAAATAAACTTTTATTATTAATATATATATTCTACTTTTACCTTTAGAAATAAAGTGTAAATGTGATCCTTTGAATCGATTATTTCTTTCGAAGAAGTTAACAATTAGATAAGTTTATTCTACTTTTCTTTTTAAACGCAACTTGATAAATGAATTTAGCTTTTATTTAGTGTCTCATCACTGATCGTCTGTGGCCTGGCCAGAGTGTCAGTGCCTGTCGGCTGTGGGCTTAGCTGTCGTCCTCGGCCAGGTCCGTCGTCGTCCGGTGACCTGACCGCCTGGCACTGACATTTACTTAACAGCCAGTCTGTCCAGGTCCTTGGGACTGACCGTTGGCCAGCTTCCGAGAGCCTCTCCTTGAAGCTCTCTCTCTTGATGCTGATGATGCACCATAATATTTAATTTATAATTAAATGCACTTTATTGGCTCAACGCTTCGTTTGCATCTGCGACTCTTAATGCGACTCGAAAGGAGATCAAAGGCCAGGCATGGAGGGAGGCAGGCATGGAGTTTAATTATACCAAAAATACCTCGTATTCACTGACTTTTCCAACGTTATTCGAATGGCAAACACTGGAAGCCTTGAAGTATTGATTTTTGGAGCAGATTGATGAGGAAGAGGAGAGGGGAGGCGAGACTTTGTGTCATTAGTAGGAAATGGAAATGTAAAATTGTGCTGCTTGCAAACCGATTCAATTCCACTCTGATGGACAATTGGTTTACGTGTTGCCAATGCATTTATGATGTTCAGAAAAAAGATGGTCGAAAAAAGAAAAAGCAATCCATCGTCTGTGTGTGTGTTGCTCTGAATTCGTTAGCAGGAGTATGTAAAATTTCCAAAAAATAAGAAAAACAAAGACCAGAAAAGCGATCGATTCGGTTGTTTGCCGTTCGATTAGGAAGGCAGAAATTTACACCGTATAGCCCCGTGTGTATTTTTACGTTTTTATAGCGACTTTAATTACGATATATTTTTCGCCTTTGAGAGCTGTCTGTCTGTCTGTCTGTCTATTTGTTTATGCATTACACAGCGAAAGCGCTGCTGGTCCCAGATCCAAGTGACTTGACCGGCAAACTGAAAAACCATTCATGAGACCACAACATCGACAACAACAACATCAACAACAGCAGCAGAGCTACAATAATAACGACAAGCTTTTTACGCAATCGCCAGCCTTGTGCCAAATAATAATAATAGTAATAATGCGCAAAAATAATAATAATAAATAAACTACCGCAGCAGAAATAACATGAGCCAACGTCCGAATCGAGAAAATAAAATGCCTCAAGTTTATTTACATTAAAATCGCATGCACTTTGTGTTAAAAAATCAATTAAAAGCGCCGGCCGTCGCTGCCAATTAATGCTAATGGCCAGAAATAAAACTAAATTAAGCTACAAAGCTCATAGAGACGTGGAAATTGCACTGGAAATACAGAAAATCTGTATCGGAATCGGAAGTATTAAAGAAAAAAACATTCTGAGAATATTTTATAAAAGTACCACTGGCAAATTCCAAATAATTTGTAATATTTGTTAAATGCCAAAAATGTGTTTTTCTTGGCAGTCACTGCAGCCACTGTGCATTTGTGCCATAGAAAATGTGCATATACTCATTGGAATATGAAAAATGCAATCAATAAATTGAAAATTGCAATGCAAAAACAAAAAGCTTAATAACTTGTGAATCCGAACGATAGAAACTTTCAATTGCTAAATGTTTTCATTGTGGGGAAATGTTGGCATTTTCATAGTTTATATTGAATTTTCATCAAAGAAAAGTTGTCTGAGTCTGAAGGAGGGATTGATGATGGGTCAATCTGGGGCAACAATTGTGTGCAAATATTTTCACAGGCCAATGCTTGTTGCCAGAAAATACAGCTGAAAATGCAGTCAATAAATGTAATATATTTGAATGTTGAGGAATTGCAGCTTTTAATTGTTGAGTTCTCTTGCGGCTCTTTTTGGACTTCAAGTGAATTAAAAGAAGGAAATATTTGCTTATTCTGGGTTTTATTGTTGCAAAAAACCAAAATCCAATGGAAAGTCCAACAAATACAAGGCACTCACTCACGTGGTAGACGGAGAGAGCTCTAAGGGGGGAACCTGTTTCTGACAAGGCGGCGCTTGGACTTGCTTAGACACTTTGGAATAGAATGATTAAATGAATGTTTATGCATTGTGTATATGCTGTCGATTCCAAATTACGTCACTGTGACGTCAAACACAAACCGCTTTTATTTCTATTTATTTATTTCTGCGCTGTGTTTTATTTATTTATTTTTTATTTGCCGTTCCTCCTTGAATTCATAGCAGGTGGTGATGGGGGGACCAGCGGCAAATGCCAAATTAAAACATGTACACAATGTCAATAATACATCGTCACAGTATTCAAATGAAGTTTGACAGACACACTCGCTCGCACACACATTGCCTGGCCGGTCTTTTGGCCGTTGTCACCTCAGTTCACCCACCACAGGTGTAGACACAGGTGGCCTTATTCACCGGAGGCAGACACCGCTAGCTTTTGGCCAACAGCAAAAAAAAAGAGAGCCAAGAGGCAGAGGCTTAGCCAGCGGCAACGGCAACTAACTGCGAATAGGTCAAAATGCGGGCCTTGGCCATTGTTGGCCATGTGGGTTGGCAATTATAGCAGCTCGTTATATTTATATATATCACTGTCTATTGCCTGTCTAAGCAAATAATCGAAAAATTGTCAGATACGAATTCAGGCTAAGAATGTGTTTTACAACCATCTCTTAAGTATAGTAAAATATATATTTCCTTTAATAAATCCACATAAAATCGATACATTTCTCCTGTGATTATAAAAACCTAAATTTCATTAATATATCTGCTAATAACTATCTAATTCAATTATCACACTTTAATTTTAATTATTATTATGCTTTCATTTGCGGTTAATAATAATATTTCAATATTCAATATGCAAGAATAATGTGTTTTCTACACAAATACACACTTTTTGTTGTACATTTTCAATTACATTTGCCAATGTTAATAATTAAAGCCAGCAGCGGATTATTTATTACACCCATTATTATTATTATTATTATGGCTGCGGTTTACACGGCCGTGTTTACATTTTTAATTTAATTGCGCTCATTATTATGTAATAGAAAACAAGCTCGCCGAGAAGTTCACATCGAAAAGGCGATTTCGCAAAGCCAGAGAGGCCAGGGAGCAGCTTGAGAGATGGGATGGGGATCGCATATCATCGGCGGATCTGTCGCCGGCGCTGTTTCTCAACTCGCCCAAGGTTCCCCCGATTTGAATACAGAATACTGAATACTGAATACTGAGGGAGACTCATGAATGGCGGAGGGCTTGACGGAGTCGTCGGAATTCGTGTGGCGGCGATCACGAGTGAATGGAACAGCTCAAAGTGCCGGCAGCGGGCGAAGTAACAATAACAATAAACATATACAAATTCCTATGCCATATTGCGGCGATCAAATGAGGAGAATACAGTCAGCGTCAAAAGTATAGAGAAACATAAATATCAGAGAGAGGGAGGTGGAAATAGAAAAGCTTTGATAAAAACATTAAAATGTTTCAAAAGGCAAAAAGATTGAAACATCTAAGGACATCAGATATTAGCATTAATTACTTATTAGGTTGTATTAAAAAGTTGGGAACTGCTTTTTCTAATTAAAAATATTTCAAAAATGTTTTTAATTTCAATTCTGATGGGTTTATGTTGAAAAATTGACTAAAATCTAACCATTAACATGGGATTTATTAGAAAATAAGATTCTGTGTGTGATGAACTTCAGTCTTCAGTCTTCGGTGTTGCACAACATGGTCTCAGCAACATTAATCTTTATTTGTCAACATTTTCTTCTGCTTTTCAGCCTGTTTATTCAAAGTTTTTCGTAAATTAGACAAACTGAATTAGCCAGGTCTATGTTCCTTTTAATTATACCTTTAAAGGGTATTTTAATTTTAGTCAGAAGCTTATAACGCAGTGAAGGAGTCATTTCCGACCCTATAAATCATATATATTCTTGATCAGCATCAACAGCCGAGTCGATCTAGCCACATCAGGCAAAAAAAAAAAATTAAAATTTTTTTTCATTTTATAAATATTATTTTATAATTGTCAAAAATGGTCAAAAATTTTAATTTTTTTAAATGTTAAATAATGTATGCAGATTTATAAACCTAATAAAAAATAGCATAGGAAAGTTTACCGAATTCAAATTAATGCATTTTTGACAAAGTTATGGTGTTTTTAGTCTATGAATTGTCGAATTATTTGTCATATAAAAATATCGATTCAAAGAGTGCGAATATTTTAAGATATGAGGTTTTTTAAATTTTGGGTTTGAGTACCTTACATTCCACCGCAGCCTTCCTATTTGTTTTATTTAGAATTCCACGTATTCGTACTTTATAAATAGAAAACTATAACAGAACCATAAATATTTATATGCGGAGTTTCTTTTAACCTATTTTGAATTTATTTGCTTGCTAAAAGCTAACATGTGTCATAAATAAATTGGTTTATATTGGTTATCAGTGGATTTTATAGCCCAGTTATGCCGTCCTTGAACTACTTAACAAATTTGAGTTAAATACGGCTTTCAAAAGTGATTCACACCCACCACACCGCCTGCCCGCACCCACTTACAGGCCATATACATATCTGGATATATCCATTCGACATTCGAACGATGATTGCCTATGGCCCAATTGCGTTTGTTGTCGTGTCTCGATAATTTTCGCACCATGCAAATTAGGCAACCAGAGACTCAGGCATAGCTTATTGCGAATTCGAATTGTTTGTTTCGTATTCCCATTGCTGTTTTTCTTTTTTTTTGCCGTGGGTTGCTGGGTGTCACTTTGTTGCCGACTTTTAATTGTATTTTCCAATAGGCCAAACACCTCTTGCCTGCCTGCCTGCCTGCCTGCCTGCCAGCCTGCTGGTGACTCAGCGCTCAGGCTGTGCAATGACAAAGGAAATTATCACATGATTATCATATGATGTTGACAGTCCGCCTCTGATTTGCATGTGTTATTCAATTCAATCGCCGATTGATTTGGGCTGAGCAATCACCTTTAATGAGTTACCTCTGCCTGGGCTTGTGCTTTTCCTGTAAAACTCGAGAAGCAGTTGGGAAAGGCCAATGACTTGGGGTTGCCTTCAAGGCAAGTCAGCACGTACTATATATCCTTGGAATATTTGAGGTGAAACCCACTAACGATCCTCCCATTCTGCCGCCCGAGAAAAATTCAGTGAGCATTCGTTCCGTTCGGGGTCCTGTTTCTGGTCCTTATCCCTTTCTGACAACTTATCCCGACTTGTTTGCCGTCTGCCTTCATTTTTCGCCTTTGGTTTTTGCAGCTTTCGCCTCTTTTGTGCTGCATACAAAAGATTCAGAGCTCACCCGTTGTTGTTTTCCCTACATATATATATATATTTTTTTTTTTTAAGTATTTCCAGGGTATAAGAGGCAGGAGTGCTGGGACTAATCCCAGGACAAGAGCACACCCTGCCAAGTACCACTTGCGAGGCATCCACTGTTCGAATACTTTGAGCTTTTAATTTATTCCACATTTTTTCCCCCATTTTTGTGTTCATTTGCAAGAATTCTTCCCTTATTTTCCAGCAGCAGGGTGCTGCCAACTGGCAGACCGAGCTCGGGGGTACTACTCGCAAATATATATACTTATATATATATATGTGGTAGATATGTATTTGATTTTGGGAGGGTGTTTACACACTCGCCATTGAAATGCAGCCAAGCATCTACGGAGCGGAGCAGCTTCCGCTGCATAAATATTACGCTACTTGTGTGCATTCAGCATTCTGTGCAATTTATTTCATTTTACTGCCAACTGCCAGCTTCAACTTCAGCTTTAGCTTCAGTCTCAGTTGTAGCTTCAAATTGAATTCCATTTGAGGTTCTTGGCTAGTTGGTAACCCGGACATGAAGTGCTCTTGCCTGTTTGCTGATTAGCAGCTATTCGCTTTTTCCTTTCCATTCATTATTTTGGCAACACATGCGGCAACACCCACCTATTCTTGGCCCGAATTGGCATTCTGACCTCTTGGCTGCCGTCCCGATAACTTGGCAACTTGGCCAAGTGCTGTATGGCCTGGCCAAAACTTTGTTACCAAACTTTAATTGCGCCTAATTGTTGTGTTGACAAAACCGAAAAACTTCTAATGAATGAGATCTTGTCGACAGGAAGTATCAAAAGTTGAATTTTTTATCCGGTTTACGACAATGACAGCCTTTTTAGAAAAAAAAATCATGTAGCTCAAACTTGTTGGGGTTCTATTCATTGAAAATGTGTCTTTAAATTCCGGAGAGATGCCTGCACAATTCAGTTTAATTATGTAAAATAATTTCATTCTTTATAGCAGACTCTCTCCCTCTCTCAGGCTTTTGGCCTAATGGATTCCCATTTATTAATTGCAAGTTTGGATTTTCAAAAGTTTTTGTGTCGTTTTGCACTGGACAATGCATTAGTTGCAGTTGCTCTGTGGGAAGGGCTTTTAAAGAAATAAACAATAAAATGCAGAAAACAATTGGGATGAGATACATGAGAGCAGAAACTATTTTTTGGACTTTGTTTTGTGGCTGTTGAGAAGGTGAGGAGGGGTGTTCACAACCATGATTTTGGTCACAAAACTTTTCCCCCTAACCCAGAGTCTATTGATTTTTGAGGGTACTCTCTGGCCATTCTCGTTAACGTTATCATTGTGCAGCCAGATTTATGCATTTATGTCAGCCAACGGGGGCAATTATGGGTTCTGTATCCCAATGCCCTTGGTTTTGGGCGTGGCAGTGCATGGTGCCGGTAATAAATGCAACAAATTTTTGGCCAACTGGCGGTGTAATAAGCCATTTACACAGGCCATTAATGTCATAATTTCTGGTAGGAATTTACCAAATGTTAATTAGTGCCCAAGGGGGAGAAGCGGAAAATAATTAATTCGGAGAGTTGTCATTAAACTAATAGCTGAGAGTTATGTACACAAGAATAAATGCGGTTTCTATTGTTGGAATTTTTTTTTTAATAAGCAGGCTAAACTCTATTGTTCTTTCTTTAGTATAAATGTATTAAATTGATGTTTTTAGAAATAATTTCATTTTTCTTTGGTATTACCAGTTTATTGTTTGGTCTTTTCCCGATTTCTAGGAAACTGCACTGCGCATAAAGTACTTCTCCCCCAGGGCAGTTAATTTTTGTTAGCAATTAAATTTTCATGTGACATTCAAAACACAAGGGGAAAACTGCAGCGTCCAGGGAAAGTTGAGAGCTGTGAAAACTAAAAAACAAAAAGTCGCGTAATTGAGTTTGCCCCCGTTATCTGTTCTAACTAACTGGGTAACCAACTAGGAACTAGTAACGAGGATGGCCCGAGAAAGTTTCCGCTGTCGCGTTCGAAAATGTCAAATAATGGCAAATAAATAAGCCAGAGATAAATGAAAATATATACTAGCTTCGGGGAGGGAGGACTTATTCGAGGCGGGAAAAAGTCAAGGCGACTCTGCGCGTCGACTCAAGTTGTGTGGCCATTTGTGTGGCCGAATTAAATCCAGTTGGATCGTAAACCTTGAGCGCTGTGTAACCCAAACAAATCCTCATGCTGCTTTGGCTTAAATTGTCTGAAAAAGGGTTTATGGTCATGACATTTTATGAACTCAATGAGGGCCAAAGAAGCCGAAATGAAACGGAACGCAGCGCAACCTTCGGCTGTAATCTACATGAAATTGCAAACAAGTATTTGGCCCCGCACATACATTTGTGCAGGAATTGTTATTGTGATTGCCTGGCCAAAAGCGTTTCGTAATAAGCTATCTGGACTGACTCCGGCTCTGATTGCTGTTAACATGTCGTAGAGCTTGTTCCCCGCCACGAAATTTGTTCTGTACTTGGCCTGCAGGCCGGCGAGGGACATGGGATTTCCCGCTCCCGGGCGGTCTGCTTTTGTTCCCCTGATTAGGGCCACGTACATTTCAATTAAAATGTCGCCCCCAGCGCCAGAAATTAGGGAAAATCCGGGCGCAGATTTTCCATTTCCCTTGGTTATCTTCGGTGGGGCCTACTTCCTATTTTTGTGTCCTGAAAGCAGGCCCAGATGGAAAGTCCTTTTGGTGCCTCTCTGTTTGCAATTGAACGCGCAGGAGCTACAGTTCAAGCCGCCGAATGGGAACCATTCAGACATGCTTCCGCTTTTCACGAGCTGTCTGTCCCTCTAATCTTGGATTCCATCCCAACTCATTCCCTGCCCGTCGACCATGTTTGCGTGTATTTGGCATTTGGCAGTGGAACATGTTTTTCCAATTTCTGCTCTGGTCTTAAATGCTTTTGGGGCTCTTGACAGTCGGATATTGTGAGTTGCGTGTGTGTGGGCTTCGCTTAGCTCTCTGTCCGATCCAAGTGCTGAATCACACTTGATGTGGGGACGAAGGATTTGCAAGTTGCTGTCCCTTAAGTTGTGACAGCTTAGACGCCAGATAAATGATTTCCCCAAAGGATTATGAAGTGAATTGGTAAATTAATTTCATATTTTATTGCCACTACCCTAGCTAGGTTGTAAAATGTTTCGTATGTTTTAGGGAAATATTAATTTAAGTTGGTATCTAACTAATTGCTGCCATTAATATTATTTTCCAGCCTTTTAAAATATAAAAACATGTATATTAAAGAGTATTCCTTTGCTCTCTAACACTTCTATATACCTTTTCCATAGCATAGGGTATATTTTATTATTCCTTTTAGTATCTGTGATAGGCCACCATTCCGCCCACAGTTTCCACTTATTTTTCATGGTGTTTACCCTGATGCCTCCTGGCTCCTGCCCCCCAAACCCCAACCGCTTTCCATCCCCCTGATCCCGGGCACTTTTCGCCTGTCCTGTTTTTGTGTACGCGACTTTCACTCATGAATAGTTAAATCCGACCCCCCACCCAAGCATTTCCCTGCAGCATTCCAAAAACGCTCTACCCATGGCTGCTTTCCATTTTTGCCATTTTTTATTAATGAAATCTCATGGCTCAATGAAGCGTAAACTCCCCTAAGCCAAGTTCAAGTGTCCTAGAAGCAGGCCAAGGAAAGGCGACCGGCTCAACCGTTAATGGGCCGGCTCAAGAATCCGGACAAACGTGTTTTCTTGCCGGCATCGACTACCAGCCTCAGTTTGGTTTTTATTGATGTGGAGCCCCAGTTCTTGTACGTGTTTGTTTGTTTTTGACTTGACCAGGATCTGTCAGACGGCTGATTGCCTCTCGCATTCATAATCCCCGCCCATTAATAAACCCCGCAAAGTGGCCATGTTAATAGAAACGTCCCAGTCCCAGTCCCAGACCCATTGCCACCGCCCCGAGCGGCAGGCTCAATGATTTTGATGCCGAAAAGCAATTTATCTAAGAGCTAATCAAAGCCGGTTTGGTCTGGCATCGGGACCGCAATCCTTTCGGCTCGCAATTAAAGCCAGCCGAGTGCAAATTAACTCTGGCCGTACTCACATCCTGGCGAGCATCAAATAGATTGAATAACTTTGTGTCCGAGGGCAATGGCAGCGATGTCTGAGGGATTGGCAGCCGACCAAGGGGAGGTGTTCATTTCGGCTGTCTGTATTTGCCCATTTATTTGATGCAAACATTGAATTGGCAGCTCCGCAGACCGCAGACGCATTTTTCCAACTGCCACTGAGAGGAGAATCCTTAGGTCCTGGGGGCAGCACCTCCCGATGATTGCTGTTCCCCGGGTTCCCCGCCGGAGATTCAGCGGCTGCCACCGAGTCGACTTCATTATGGGAGTGCTCTATTGAATTACGTAGGTGAGCAAGGATATCTCAGGAGTGCTGGGTATCGGGGACCATCATATTTTATGGGCGCCATAAAGCGAGAGCCGAATTCCATGGGCGGTGGGACTCGCTGCTTAAAGCCCAATTTATAACGTGGCCGATAACAGAGCCTCACGCACATGGTATTTATCTTCATCTTTCTCCCGGCTGCTTGTAAATATTTAACTTGCAATTGGTAGAGCTCATATATCTTGGCGGGCTGTGAATCATTTACTCCGCGTTCGCTTTGAATATTTGAGCCGGCTTTTCGCTCAACTCAACCCGCAGCCACTTGGGACGGCGCCGTAACTTGGGTACTACCTTCGTATTTGTTCTATGGCATTATTTATGCCACGCATTTAGGGATGTTCAAGGTGTCGGGGGCCGAGTGACATTTAAAAATAAGTCCCAGAAGCATTCATTTGCCCGGGATAGGGTACTCGCGGCAGAGTATATTGATTATGCCCAGATGTAAGTGATTTTTCTTTTCAAATTAATTAGGTGTTTTAAAATGTCAGGGTATTCGTACTGGGTACACACACCAAACTTAATGTTTACCATTATTTTTATGTTTCTTTATAATTTTGTTCTGCTCTTTTTTTGGGCTTACACTTGGTCGCAATAAATTTTGACGATGCCATCGGGTCCAGGCCCAGGGCACTTGACTCGCATTGGCAACCATATTCGGGGCACAAAAGTAATTTAATGGACTTTTAATCTATTTCTTTACTGCCACTGATCAAAGGACGAGCGCAGGGCAGGCGGTAAAAAATATTTATTAAAATTCGGAGCGTAAAAATTTAAGAACGAAGGAAAAATGCTGATGTGCTACTTCTCTCCCTTCCGGGGTACGAAATTTCATTAGCTTTTTTTCGTTTTCCCTTGTGGGAAAGACTTTAATTGCCTGTCAATGCTTTTTGTGGCAGCGCATAAATCGATTTTTAAGTAGCTAAAGGAAAAAATATGCTAATCGCAGCCAGGGCAGGCATCTATAAACGTGGCAGAAAAGTGTGCAAACGTGCCCGGAAAGGTCTATCAAAATGTGTGCGTGTGTCAGAGCGACATCCGTCCCATCCCGTCTTACTTTGATGTCAGTGGAAGTTCCGAGAAGGGGTAAAAGTTTTACTTTCGGTAATTAGATTTCAGCGCAACTGAAATACAAAGATGAAAGACTTGAAAAGAAGTAAACTGAATCAAAAGGGAGTTTTCCTACCTTCATTTTCGCTCCAGTTACTTGTAGTTTTATTTGGCAAATACATTACAGTGCGCAAATTCTCTTATTGACTGTGTACCTTTCCTCAGTAACTTGTAGATATATCCATTTACCAGATACGGTAAAATACTCTGGAAATAATAAAAGGATTTGCTGTGATGAAAATAAATTGGTGTCAATAGCTGAAACCAAATAAACTCGTTATAAGCCATTGATTGGCTGATTGCATGTGGTTGTCTTTTTTTGTCAGATGGAACGCTCAAAAGTATGCTTGCTTTTCGTGTCCATGGAGATTGCGCATACGCCGGGTAGGATTCCGAGGATTTGGTTATGTGTCAACAAAAATTCAAGGACTGCAAGAGCAGCAGCAAGAGCACCAAGAGTTCATTTCTCTGTTATTTCACCAATTAATATTCAAATGTTTCGGGCAGAGGGTAACCGCATTTTCTTGGTTTTCCCCATGTCTTATGTTAAATTCATAAATCATTCTCGCATAAATATTCGATGGTCTTTTTGGAAAATGTTGCATAAGTTTAAATACTTTTTGGCCGTGGGCGGCATAGGAACAATTGCTTGTGTTTGTGTGTGCCTATTGGGGCATAAAATCCAAAGGCTCTTGGGCTCTGCCCCCTCTGCATCTCATCACCCTCCCCCCCACCCCCAGCATCCGGCCCCCTCGGCTCGTTCGTTCGCTTTGTGCTTTGTTATTGTTCCAGGGCGGTCGTTGGGTGGCAATATGTTTGCCTTATTTCACTTTGTGTTGACAGCAATGACCCACATGCATAAATCATAACTTGTTCGCTGGCACACACACTCACCCCACACGTCATATACAACACACACCACACATACAGTCGCGCTCTAAGAAAATATTCAAAATTTAGCAAGAAAAACAGTTTGAAGCAAACAATTTTCGGGTCAATATATGGGAATCATTTAATATAGGTTTTTTTTGTGCAATGACAGATGACTTACCAATTTATACAGCAATATATTAAAGCTATGGTTAAATTCTGTCACAAATAAAATAAATCAATATGCATTCATTAATTATTCCTTTTAAAAATATACTACTAACGCTGCTAGGATAATTAATTCATTGTTAATATAATTAAATGCAAATGAAACTAATAGAAATCAGCAAAAAACTGGCATTATTTATTTGCCTTAATTAAATCAAGTGTGAAAGCTTCGACGGAACGTTAAATCAGTATTCATTATAAACAATGCAAGCTCATTATGAAATAAATATGCTATTGTAAATATCAAAAAATATATATTCCTTCTTTTGCGTGAATCAAAAATTAAGTAGGAAGGAAGATTCATGAATATATCACAAAATCAAATTACAAAATTTGCCTCATACAATAAAAAGATCTGGAGAAGTCGGAGCTAAACGAATTCATTGTGTACAAATTCAAATGCAATTTATTAAAGCGCAAATTAGTAAAGAGCGCCGAGAGCGAGCAGTAGTCAAGCGTTGACAGCGTTTGGGGAAATGGAAAAAGAAAAGGAAACATGAATAAGCAACGAGAAAAGCTTTCCACTCCCAAAACACACACACACACACAGAGGGCAGAACACACATCACACACATGCCACAGACATATGGGGCAAGGGAACTTTGCATATGCATATCTGAGTGGAAGGGCAAATTATGCATGCAAACAGGTCGAAACAGCAGGGCCAGGACATCCTGGAGATTCAGCAGAGCAGTCAGCCAGCAGGTGCAGGGAGCAGGAAGCAAGGCGCAAGGAGCAACCTGAAGCGTAGACCCGAGCAGGACACTGGCAATCTAACGCTCCGATGCGCATCAAAGTATGCAGCAGCTTTTAAGTGTATCTCGATTTCGCCAGGAATTCGAAGCGTTTCAAATGGCTGGCAGCGCCGGGAGCAACTCCCTGGCGGCTGGACTTCCAGCTACGTGCCTGTGAATAGAGCTCAAGCAAGCGGCACTCACTCAATCGTTTGCAATGCGGGAATCATAATTTCTTCCGCTTGCCCCACTCCCACTCCCTCTGTGCCTTAACCCTTTTCAAAAATATATAAAAAGAAAAACGAACGGAGCAGAGGAAAAGCGAACCCAATCAGAAGCAATCTCGTCCAAAGTCTCGCTTGTTTTCCAACCGATACCGCATAGCTGTCGTGCCAGGCGCCACAGGAGGGGCGTTTGGAGTTCAGAGCTCCAGGAAAAATGGTCCACTTGGCAGCTATGGCTGCACCGAGATGTCCTTGCCGAGGGTCTGCGGCATCAAGTTTACCAAACTGGGTCATTTTTGGCATACTATAGTTGTTGGCGCGCAGCTTTATTGATTGCCAGCAGAAAAAATGACACCAGTCTTTGGTCCGGCACACTGGACAAGGATTATCTTGCTCTAGATTCCTGCTACAATCTGGTTCTACACATATTTCATGACTAAGCATCCTTCCGACAGTTGCACAGGGAAAACCACAAGAACAAGGAAACTGATTTAAGGATATTTTTCACTTTGAATTAATTTTAAAGGTTTCCAAGATTTTTGTTTATAGAAGCCAAAGTTTATATGACCTTTTAATTTGCAAATTAATTATAGGATCGAATTGGAAATCAATCATAACTAAGCTTGAAATATTTGAATTTAGATTCAAATGCTAATATTTCAAGCTTAGTATAGATACTTACCTATATTTTTAAATGACAGTTTTTGCGACTAAAGTTCAACTTTAAAAAACTCATAACTTTGTCAAAAAAGCATTAAATTCAATTCGGAATACTTTTATATGTTAGTTTTTATTAGGGTAAAAAATCTGTATACAAAAATTTAAATTTGAAAAAATTAAAATTTTGACCTTTTTTTTTTTGTACAATTTAAATGATCTAACCCCTTAAAAATTGTTGAAAAAATTAAAATTTTTTTTTTCTGTCTGACATGGCCAGATCGGCTCGGCTGTTGATGCTGATCAAAAATATATATAATTTATAGGGTCGGAAATGACTCCTTCACTGCGTTATAAGCTTCTGACTAAAATTATAATACCCTGGAAGGGTATAATACATATTAATGTAATCAGTTAACATTTGAATGTTCTATATAGCTTATTTAATTAATATACTAACTAAATCAGACTGTTTGTTTGATAGGTTACATGGATATTCTAAACCATAAATTTATATATGCCATATCTATTTGATCAGCTTCTTTTAGGCGAGTAAATCAATGAGATTTTCAGTTTTTAGGATGATTAACTAAAAAGTTAATATTATATGTTATTCTATTCCATCTATCTCGCTCTTTCACTTGCATCAGCTTCTCAGTTAAGTCGCAAACCGTGGTTTCAAACTGGCGCAATCTGAAATTAAATCTTTTTGGTTTCTACATTTTTTGGGTTTTATTAAAGCTGTTTTTTGCCGAGTGTGTGCTTACCTTAAGGTGTCTACTCCTCTCGTCTCTTATTTCCGATGAGTTGACAGAATGTGTATTAGCGATGCTGTTACGTGGATCCCTCTGCCTTCGATTATCATAAGTCAATCGAGTATTGGCCCAACTAACCGCAACCGTCTGACAGCCGCATGCTTGTGGCTGTCTCCGCTGTGCGTTCTGGTAATTCGATTGCAGTGTTATACAACACCTACTGACACGTCTTTGCGGTTGCTCTGAGTAGTTAAATACACACAAATACGAGTGGGATGATTGTATTTGCTCGTCAAACGATGGGAAATCTGGTTTCGGAGTGAGAAAAACTAAATAAATTGCAAGTTTAGCGATGGGTACCTAAAATTGTCACACACATTAAATGTGAAAAATATCACAGGCAGTCAGATGAAACCAGAATATTCCAGATTAACTTTAGTTAACAAATTAATGATAGAAACTACATAACTAAAGCCTCCAATTATATTTATTTAAACTGGGAAAGAATTACAAAACAGTGGGTAGGAAAGTAATTATGAAAGGTGTCTTTTTAGTATCGAAACCTCTGGAAAATACCACTTAATATTAATTAATTAAACAGGCAACATTAGGTTCGATGCTTCAAAGTATAAATATTTACCCCGAGTTCTGGATACCCCGCTGAAAAATTAATTTCATCTGTATAGAATAATCAAAGCTTTTAGCTTTTAATTCCATTTTCCTTCCAAGCAATTGTCCAAAGTCAAACTCAACAGGGAACTTTTTGTGCCGCGCATTAAAACGCTTGGCATTTCTATTTCCCGGCTCATAATGCAGAGAAAAGCGGAAAATTGCGCGAGGGCGGGCAAGAATGGAGGACAAAGCCCGAAAGACTGCCAGAGGGAAACGCAGAGCGTGAGAGAGCTGATTAAAATTTTGCAGCGACCGCAAATTAAAGCGAAAACATTTTGGGGGAGTCAGCCGCGTGTTTGTGCGACTCCATGGAAGCGAACTGCAGGCCAGGAGGCACATGCAATGCCGGGCCGGGGAAAAAGTTGATCCTTTGCCGCACCCAGCCAGAGTCGGGACTCTGGACTCGGGATAACACCAGGCAGCCACATGCTTCTGGCCCACACATGCACGTCCAAGTTTAACGCAAATAAATTGCGCATTCAGACCGAAATTAACACGGCCGGGACGAGGGAGGAGCCACCGGACTGGGTGGGTGCCATAACGAAGCTTAAGCACAAAAATATGTGGAAACCGACGAAAATACGGAAGCCAGCACGGGAAGGGGAAATAAAAACGAAAGCCAAGTGGGCAATATGACTCGCTTTTACCCCACTGTTTTCCCTGCTTTTCTTCTGCTTTTCTCTCTATTTTTTTTTTTTTTTTTTTTTTTTGATTCTTTATATCCTCCGGATTGCGTTTTCCTTGCCTTTTCTGCCAGCATCAGCAACAAAATGCAGACAGAAACAGGATGCAGGAGACTCCATAACTTGCGGAGTTCCAGCAACGCGCTGGGATATCCGTTTTGGGCATTCCCATGATTGAGGTTGCCCTCCGTTAAGTCTGTGACGGCGACAGCTCCGCCATGTCGGTATTTGGCTTGGCTTTTGCCTACTTGTCTATGCATGGGTCGTTGTGGATTGCAAGCGGATCCGTTGCACTCAGAAAAAAAGGATCTTGAAATAATAAAGATATCCTTTGAACTGAGGGGGAAATATTATAGGAAATATGTACTTAATGATAAGTGAGTCTGAGCAAGCTTAAATTAAATTTAAGTCCCTATTTACACATAAATATTCCAAGTCTTCAGAAGGTATAATCATTTTTCCTCTCAGTGCCCAAGAACGACCGGCAAACTTCGCGTTTGGCATTTAAATTGATGTATTCCGAGTTCCCTGGCTCTGGCCATGACTGTCATAAATGTGATAAGGGATGATATGCCTTGTTTCTGTGCCGCCCTCAATGGCCCCTCCCCGCTGCCGCGCATCCATTTACTGACATTTGGGGCCTGACTGCTTTGTCTTAATTAATAAGTCAATAGCTTGAATGCTTGAGGCTGCTCACGCGGCCGCCGCCCCAACGATGGCAGCTGCTCGCCTCCATAATTTAGTTAATGCCCGCCTAAACTAAGGCCGCTGTCAGGCGGCGGAGGAGGTCCTGCCTCCTTCACTCCATTCATGCCCCAAAATCACAGATGCTCTTGTGCCCAACAAAGTGCTACAGATAGAAGCAATTTGCCTGCGAGACAAGGTGACAAAGGTGTGCGCGGCTGTAGTACATGTGCATGGTAATGGAGGCCATAATAGAGGTTGCCATTTGGGTCATGTTGAAACGTGGATACCCTGAGGAAGGCTTAATTGGAAGTGAGCTGAAAGGATTATTTGAGGGAAGTATGTTAATTCAGCAGATCAGATCAAATGAGTTTAGGAGATGTACTTGACTAACTATATATTCATTATTCATCTTTAATCATGTTTTGTTAATGTAAAAGTTATGCTGTTAATTAGCTCTCATCTCTCTCAATCAAACATTACTTTAAATTTAAAGATACATAGAGTATTTTTTAATATTTTAGATACATGAAATTGAATTCTCCAAGAAAACTCCATTAACTTGTTTGTATTTTCTCTATAAAATATAGAACTAATGTCAATTTTTATAACAAAGTATCAAAAGGATCTATCACATATTTTATAACCTTGGCATCATTAAAATAAAATGAAATCAGTTTGAAGCCTCAAAATAAAAAAGCCACATTAGCTTTGTTGCCACCGTGGCAGGAAGTGTTTAGAAAAAAAAGTGACTGTAATGCCGACGCTTAATTTCGTTATGAGACGCATGCACATTTACGCCATTTCGTAACATTTTCATAATGGCGTCGCTGCCTGCATATGGGTGTGTGTGTGAGTGAGTGTGGATGACTGACAACATCGTTTGGCGGTTGAGTTTTTTTTTTTTATGTTGGCAATGTTGTGACAGCAGGCTCCGCATCAACATCAGTAACATCCACGGCATCGGCATTTAGCTGGGCCTAATGGCGCAAATGTTCAATAAAGAGGCTTTTAACGTGTGCCCTGGCCTGGTCTGCCTCCGCACAATCGATGAACTAGAGAGAGGATGCTGGCATCCTCGCATCCTGGATGTGATATACATACTTGCTGTGCAATCTGGGCTCCCCTTCCAGTGGCACTCCCTTTTTAGTAGCCACTAGAACGCACTTTATGGCCCCTCTCACCTCTGCCGGGGTACAAATGAAATGCTCATTCGAGTTCTGAATAATACATGGCGGCCGTAAAAGCCATGTTTATTAGGGTCTCTGATAAAAATTGCAAAAAATATATATATATTTTTAGCTCGGTTTCGAGCGTTATTTATTTGGCTACGCATTTCGAAAACAATTAATTTCGCTGGACTACAAGAAAAAAAGTAGAAACGGTGGCCTGTCCTTCCGCTTGGCACCCGTTGGGTGTGTATTTTCGTTGCCTAATGCTTGAAATTTGTTTGGAAAATAAACACTCGCATGGCCGCCACACTTTCATGCCTTGATTGATGTGAGCCGAACCTGCCCCCGGCGCCGCCTTCCAGCTGCTCCTCCTTCGCTTCGTTTCAGCACATGGTGCGGTTTCGGTTGCTACTTTGCCGTTCCATAACAAATAAATCTATATGTGGAGAGCATCATGAGTTCATTTTTAATTAAAAATTGCCTATTCGCGCGTTCCAATAAATTCAATTCGGGCGAAACTTTGTTGTGACGCACAGACCCCGAGTTGATAAGTGAAAACTAAGCGCCTTGAAAGAAAAACAAGTATATTTCTTATAAAAGTAATTACAAAATCATCTGGGCGCCATATAGCCACACGTTCCTCCTATATATGTAAATGCCTTCACGCACTCTGCTCGGAGAGACAGAAAAGCAGAGGAAAGCTTGTGTCATTCAATTATTTTGCTATTAGTTGCTCGTGACACTCCACTTCGCAGACATGCCCACACGTAGGCCTCCACAGGGCAGGGGATTTGCCTTCATGGCTTGAGATGCCGCCGGTGCCGGTGCCGGTGCCGGTACCAACAACGCCCCTTGTCAGTATGCCCATGATTAATAAATGCGACACACTGTGGACCTGGACCACAACATTACTGACACCTCCAGAAGGCTATAGCAACGGCCATCAAGGTGGGCTAAATATGCTGTGGCTTTGCCACTCGACTCGCTTTTTGCCGAGTGGGCCACAACCACAATATGAAACTCACTCACTTGACAAACGCCTAGAAAAGATGTGCACAGAAAAATAAATATATTTAAATATGTATAATTAAGACTAATGAGAGGGTTATAGAAGGTTTTAAATAATGCCTTTTACAATTGATTATAATTGATATAGATGGTAAATCATTTAATTGCTGTACTTTCTCAAAGATTAACTTTCATAATCTCCTAAAAATGGCTTATTTATATAAAACCCAGTCTATATAACCTTTTCTCCAAGTGCACACATGCAAAGTTTGCCATCGCACGCAGCTCTTTTGTCAGAAACAGGTGACAAAACAAGTACACGTAGACATAACGTGTACTAACTTCACTCGAGAGGCGGCGAACATTAGCCGCAAGGAGAGCCCAGGTTGTAATCCATCTGTCCTACATGTATATATACATATTTGTTTGTATTTTAACTTCAAGAGCCTGCAAATTGGTATTGCGGTGGAAAATATAATGAACTTTGTCACTCAGACTGTAAGGGTTACCTTAGCCTCCGATAATTCGCTTTATATATCAAAGGATTATCAACTTGGCAGGAAATCATAAAGCTTTTAGTCTGAAATTCACATTAAAGTTAAGTTTAAAAGGGAATTCTTAATGCTTTTGGTGTAAATAGTTCACTGGGGATCAATTTAAGTGAGCCCGCATGGAAATGTTGTAAAGCCTACTCTTGTCCCTTGACAAATCCAATTAGTTGAGTTATTTATATATATATTTATGTACGCCTCTAACGCTTACTCCTTCTCCTTGCAGATTGAGGAAATCCATTGACCCGCAGTCCCACAGCATTCAATCAAGCGCAAATCGGTCGAAACTTGAAAGAAGAGGTCACATTTTCGGCTTTTCTTTGCAAAACACCAATTTTGAAACTAAATGACGCCTGTGTCTGAATCCGAGGAGACCCTGCTGCCACATACCGCAACGCTGGACGCCAGACGACGGCCACAAATTAGCCAGCCAGTTGTAGATTTGCAAGTCTAAGCATTAGGCCCCAGGACCCTGAGGAAAAGGAAGCACTTCACAAGCACAGGAGGAGGAAAACATCAAACGGAAGGACCCGGCAACAGGAGCAACAACATTAACAACAAACTCAGCGTGTGTGTGCGTCTGCGACTATTTTTTTCGAGAGCGCCAAAGGATTCATTAAAAAACCGCCAACCTGGAACTAATGGAATTAGAGAATATTGTGGCCAATACGGTCTACTTGAAAGCGAGAGAGGGTAAGTGACTTTATTTTTGCTTTTGATACAAATATTTGCTTGAGCGAAAGTCTTTAAAATATACAAACAAAAGGGGGGAAAATGTAGTAGAAATCGTATAAAATGCCACTCAAATATAGATTTTTCCTCTGTCCTGCACATGTCCTTTTATTAAATTCAATACTACAGAGACCTGGCCCAGTTTCTCTCTTTTTTGTATTTTGACACAACATCCTTGAAGGGCACGTGCTGAAGTGGCCTGCGCTGTCACCTTGTCATCGATTTTTCACCACCCCACCTGCCTCAGCCTCTCTGAAGGGTGGCCTGTTTAATTGTAGGGATTGAAGTTGGCTTTGGAATGAAAGAGGATGCTGCGCCCGAAGTTGTCCTCGATTCCGCCTCCGCCTCCGCCTCTGCCTGATGCTTGGCGCTGGGCTTTATCTAAAGTTAATGAAGCGTTAAATGTTTGCGCTCCAGCAACTTATACATTTTCATGCTCCATGTTGCCTGGGCTTTAAGTGCTCTATTGGAGGCAGCCCGCAGCTACACTTCACTTCGTTATCGAGGTCACACTTCAATTGCAGGGCTCCCAAGTTCACTGTCATCCTTGGGAAAACCCCGACCATGCTGGAAAATTTAGACTCCTTCCCTGCCCCGGCCTGCCCCTCATTGTTGGCGCCATTGTTCTGTTTATTTACAGCAAAGTCAACTTTGGCGATTAGGTCTGGGCAAATTTATGCAAAGTTATGCATTAGCAAGGCGAAAGAAGTCGTTGCAGGCGCCCAAAGGTCACCTTCAAGATGGTATCGCGAAGGCGCACTGCACTCCCCAAACATGTTGCATGCCACACTGGGTACTGGTGCTATTACTGTAGTAGCCTTTTTCCCGGCGCCCAATCAAATATTTCATTTTAAATGTTATTTATTTTATTGCTGTCTGCCCGATAGTAAAAGCGATGCTCCCCCCAGAATGTATCTGGCAGATACTTGGGCTCGTTTGGTTTCAGGCCGTCTCAACAGATTTAAATGACAGAAACGTGCGCAAAATTTCAATTTGTAGTAATGTAATATTTTAGAGCGAAGCGGAATGGAAATGGAAATGGGACTGGGACTGAGACTGAGACTGGCCGAACCAGTAGTCAAGGCGAATGGTTTCGGTTTCGGTTTCTGGCTTGGATGGCGGGATGAGCATACACATTTGCAATACATTTTACGAGTCAAAAAGTGAATTTGTCTTTTGAGAAGAGCAGGCAGGAATAGCATAAAATCAAGTCGCGCCGCCAACTGCCGGCGGCAACGAGAACCAAAATCCATTGCCATAAAGTTTTTCCAGCTCTCCCCCTTCCTTCACTTTTCCAAGCTCCCCATTCCGGGGCGCTTCTTTTTTCTGGTTCAAGGAAAATTTCGCCGCCTTCCACTCCCATCCCATTATATATTTTTTTTTAGCCGGAAAAGTTATGGCTGAATTTTATACTCCGGCATTGTGCCAGAGAGTGCTGCCACCAGCTGAAGTATGCATAAGCAAATGCAAATCTAAAGCAAAAGGATGATTGTTCGCGTCGGGGGAATACAACACGTTCTTTTTAGTCACTCATTTACAAGGACTTATTGCTGTCAGACTTGGTAGTCAGAATTTTCGGGAAGTCTACAGAGGAGATTTTTAGTTGTACATCTTTATATATATTCTATTCTAGGTATTCATTTCAAGTTTAACAGCTTTCCTTTTAAAATTTCAACTTTAGATCAAGTTTAGGCTAGGAAAATTCATATAAAATACATTTCAGGAGTGTAACCTATTGATTTCCTTTACAATAACTTAATCTGGTGACTATCTTTCTATAGCTATCATACACTTTGAGTGTCGCAATCTACAAAGTGTCAAAAGAAATTGATAGTTGGACTTATACTAATTGTTGCTTTGAGCTATCAAACATCGAGTAGTTAAGCCTGGGGTCCCTTGACAGTCCAATCCAATCAAGGGGCCTTCATTAAATGCTGACACTTCTCGACTGCTGTCCATCATACCCATATCCTATGTACATATATGTACATACGAGTATAAGCAATTGTTTCACCGGTGGAGATAGATTGCCTTTATAATTGTGTGGACTCGAATATGCATGTGCGCTGTGCGATATGAAATGCAAGTCAAGTAGAAGTCAACGGCTGTCAGAGTTGGTCTGCAAAAGCAATTCTCTCCTATCAGTTGTCGGCTTGTCGAATGCCCAACGTGCCCCGGGATCAAAATGGGGATCGGAGGTCGTGAGCAGCCGTCGTACGTCACTCAGTGCGTCACAAAAGCGATGCCTTATCGCCGACTGGCGGTTTCCCGCCTCTGAAACCCAGTGGGGCCGGACCAGTGGTGGTGATTGTGGTGGTGGTGCCAGCGATAATGGAGCTGCGCCGGCTGCATTCATTCTGTGATGCCGTCTGGCTGGCTCATCCAATGACCGGGTGGCCCACTGGCCACGCCCCGAAACGTGTTTGGTAGCCAAGAGTTTGCTCTATAAAGCTGTTTTGGCTAATTGAATGCATTCCTTAATGACTGCAAATGCCAAACGCTTGTTTTTTGTGCTGACATTAGCAAAAAATTATCTTGGAGTTGATTTTTCCCTTGCTTTTTTACAGAGAAAGAAAAGCTTAACGAAATGAAAATGAAACTCAGCTTGTTTTAGAAACAATTCTCTCTTCATAGTATTTTACTTTCTTTTAAATTGGAGATTGTACATTTATTTAATCGTATTTCGAAATTAATGTTCTCTCAGTGTCCACTTATTTTCCTTTCTTACTTTTCCTCTTGATGCTGCGGCATTAAAATGACGTCGCATTAGAATGCTTCTGCGGTTGAGTGAAGCTGGCCGGGGAGGGGAAAATGTCGCCATTGCCGCATAAATTTCATCCTAATGCCTGGCCATAATGCTGATTATACCAAGAGGCAGACACTCGACTCGACTCCTGTGAGATTGGAACTTCCAGCTACTGGACTCCACTCGAAGTTAGAATGAAGTGAGAAATTTAATTTGGTCCCAGCTCGAAAGTTTGTCGCTGCTGCTGCTGCTGCACTCTAGTTATCAGCTCTGAGAAGTGCCATAAAGAGTGGAATTTATAGTGCGATAGCGAATTAAAATCCCCTCAACTAAAAGTGAACAATTAAGGGGGAAGAGTCTCACAGACAGAAGCTTATCGCCGGGGCTAAAAACAGCAGCAGCAACTTGTTTGTCGGTGACTTTTGATGTCTCAAAACCATTTCTGCACTGCTCCAAAGAAAAAAACATAAAATAAATAAATATATATATAAAATATATTGACTTTGAAAGATGTTTTAAAGACTGAAAAATGTCAAATCGTGCTTGGAACATTTAGTAAGCTTGTTTAGACTTTAAACACGACATTTATATAACTTGTTGTTTGTAGAATATTTATATAATATGTTCACTCTAGGCTGGATGACTTTCTTTAAAGTTAAGGCATATATCTATATATTATTTATTATAAGGGACAGGTGCAGTTCATTGACCAGAAGGCAAAACTCAGTCAGCTGGGGAAGAGTACAACACAGCCGTGAAACACGCAAATTCATTTCAAGTGGTTGTTGTTTGCCATTCCTGTTCTCTTTATCGGCTCTAACAAGCCCTTAGTTGTGTGTATGCCAAGCAGTTAAAAATCTAGATGTTAATTATCGCACGCAACGCTCCCGGGTCCGGGTCCGGGTCCGAGGGAAAAGAGAACCTACACAACCTCGGCAGTGGTCTGTAGGCCGCTTGGCAACATGGCAGTGGGGCAACTCATCAAACCCTGTTGTTCCCTGTCGGTGAGCTGTCCTGCGTTGGATGCGACTGATGTCCTGGGGAGCTGGAGATGCTGGCAGGGCCGGGAGATGAATGGTAGCTGCGGTCTGCGGTGTCTTTTGTGCCCTTCGATGGCTGCCCCATCTGCAGTTGCAGCACGTACCGCCCACAAGCCACGTTGAAGCAACTAATTTGCAATGCCAACATCGGGCGGATCTGGCTGTAGCTCAGCATTTGTATTTGTATCTCTGCCTGAGTGTCTGGTAATTGCAATCAAAACGATTGTTGTTTCGCAAATTGAAGACGCATTGATTGGCCCGCGAATGCGTACAGCGCATCATCGCACATTCGCTCTAATTGTATATGCAAAATGGCCACGCCAATAAAGTGCCATGCCATCCTTTACACTACTGTGTGTGCATTAGCTACCGCAGCTAGCTGCTCTTGTCGAAGTTAATGCCATATTCATACAAATGTATCCGAGCAGCGAACATTTCCGCTTACGCGAACAAACAATATTCATTAAGACCTTGACGCGGATAAGTCGATCGATTAGTGATCGATTTGAGGTTACCTTGTAAATGGGTTTAAGAATTTGAATATCATGGGTTTCATTATGTGATACTAATAAGTGTATTAATCTTAGGATATTACATACTCAGAGCTTCCAAAATTTGTTCAAAGTAGTGCTACATTTTCTGTTAAGTTGGTCAGAAAAGTTGGTAGTGATAGGATTAGGTGCAAACTGGAACAATTATACAGTATATAATTGGTTACTTGTCTTTATAGAAAGATTAAATCAGATCAATAACAAGTTCACCCCTCATAAAAATCTTATTTTTCCCATAAATACTGATCTGTAATGTGTAAAAATCAATTAAACATTAAAGTATGTTAATTTTTACGTAACGTTAGATATTTGTAGCACTCACGCTTTGTAATTGATCACGTTCAAATGAAAACAGTGTTCAATGGAGTAGTAAAAGCAATTATCCTGGCAAATTAAATGCAATTACTTGACCACAAAAGGATTTCTCATTGAAAGGTGAAAGCTTCTTAAGTTGTCGCCGCTGTGAACAATGGCCTACAAAGTAGCTACCATAGTTGTTTCTACAATGTTACATTGTTGTACTTATACACTGTTAACAAAGTGCCATTCGAGAAATTCAATTGAATGTGGGATTATAAGGAAGTTGAGTTTACAGCCCATACACTCGGCGTGGCAGAAACAAATCTAGCCCAGTACTTGGCATCGAGAGTTTCATGTTTATTCGATGTCGGTTTCTGTTTAGGTGTATTATTTTTTAAAATTTTTTTTTACGCTGCCGCTGTGGGAATTCAAGAGATTGCTTTTGAAAAAAAAAGGAAAAAATAAAACCGGTAGCCACAGACAGTTGTTGGATACAGATACGCTTACAGATACAGATACAGATACAAACTGTTTTTGACGTAGGCAAACAGAAATAATCAGAACGGCAACAGCAGCAACAACAGCTGGCAAGAGCAATAATATTAAGAAATAACATCGAAACGTCGACCCCCGAGAGTTGCGAATCGAACGCTGTATTAAGTGACGCGCTGCTGCGTCAGCAAATGAATATTTAATCGGAATATTTAATCGTTTTTTGTTGTATTTGTCGATGGAACGCGTATACGTAATATGCGAAATATGAGTATTTAAATATACCTTCTTTTTCCCTTTGGGATATTTGTCATTTGTCTTCGTCTTCAGTCCCCCCCAAAAAAAAAAAAGAAACAGGAAAAAAATCTTCGCTTTCCCTTGTTAATTGATTGAAATGGATATTCCGATGATAGCCATCAAATAGATTGAATTTTATTCTCCTCGTTTGCATTTGTGATTCAATCTAGTTTGGAATTTTTAGAATCTCATTAAGCAACCGCCGGGGAATCCCGCCCGCCATGGGTGTCACCTTTTTTTCTACTACTACTACGACTCCTGCCCGTTGAGAAAGCTCTCCGGTTACGTGCTTCATTTTTCTTTATTTTTTTTTTTCGTGCCGCGTGCCTTAGAATTAACCCGTTTTCATCCGAGACCACACCACACCCACCTCAGTATGAACTATGAGCGGTAATGTAATATTTATTGTGGCGACCGCAAAGCGAAATGCGCCAGGTGGTGGTGGCCCCTGGCAGCCTTTATCCAGTGTCCTGTGGTGGGTCGCTGACATGCTTAAAAATGCATGCACTAATGACCGCAGAGACGACAGGTTCATGTAAACACACGCACACCCTCACACACACACACTCACTCAAATGGGATCCGGCGACAACAATATCCCGTTGCCATGAGTGGTTTCCAGTGGTGGCCAACCGGGCGTATGATTAATGTTTTAAAATTTCATGAAAACACCAGGAGCTATAAGCGAATGAGAGAATTATTTAATAACTCTACAGGAAACTAGAAATCAATATTGTGCACAAATTATTGAAGGTCTAAAGTATTTCATTAACAAAGTAATAATATAAATATAGCTATGTAATCACTTTATAAATTGATTTTCCTACAATTTGTAGTAATAATTTCGTTATTTTAAATTAAAACGATAAATTTGTAGAGGGATTTTGTTTTGATAAATTAATATAGTTACGTTTCTCATAGCTTCGAGGCTTCTGTACATCAATCATAAAATGCTTTCAAGCTAATAATTTTTGAAATTTATTTTATTGTGCTCCTCCCCCTACTATACATAAACCTTTGTGTGTATATAGTTTTTACCTTTATATTCTCGCTAGCTGCTCGACCGGCAGAGGGGAATATGGTTTGGGAGGCGTCCGGATTATATACAAAATAAATTGAATCTATTCACTTTTGTTGCCCAAAAAAAGACAAGAAATGAAAAGCAAAGAAGCCGCCGCCGGGCTGCCCACTGGCGGGGCACGGCGTTCGACAGATCGACAAACAGCCAGATTTATGTATATACTATATAGCCGTATATGGCGGATGGAAGAGCGGCACAGCGGCTTAAGCGCCATTAGGCTGCCACGAGCCCACGTCCATTGGAGTCGGGACCATAAAGCAAATTTATTGATTGTTTTGACAATTAATTTTTTATACTGTGCATTATTTATATATATATATTATATATGGGGGATAGAAATTCCATGCAAAGTGATGCCTTTTATATTTCTCAGCTGTCTCCCTCGCCCGTTGGCTCTAATTTATTTTTATTATGTTGGATTCTTGTTTTAATTTGCCAGGCGGAGCTGCAACAAGCGTGCCAGACTCATAAATTAAAAGCATCAAAAGTCGCAAAGTGATGTGAGTTTACAGGGCGACGAAGGATTTTCATGTCGCTGTCCCGGGGGGTTCGGGAAAATGAGGATGAGGAGGATGAGGCGATGCTCCTTAGATCGGTGGGTGGTTGGATTGTGATTAATTTGTCGGCAAGGCAACGCGACGTATGCGCAATGAACGCAAATGCCAGCCGACAGACAGTCTGGATTTGGGATTCGGATTGGGATTGGCTTTCGAGGATTCTGGGAGTCCTTCGGGGGAGCTGGGGCGTAAGCAGCTCTTCTGGTCAAAACAACCAGAGTCCCGAGGATAACTCGCCTATTTGTCTTTGTTAAGCAGAGTCGCCCATTGGCGGTGTATCCCGGCGCCCATCCAGGTCCCTCCAAGGACCTGGACCTCCAGCCCTTATGATTGATGGCCCCGAGCGCAGTGCGTGTTGCCTGCTTTCAGGCCCTGTCGCCTGCCACTTTTACGAGCACGAACAATGCCACCGGAGTGAGCCACTGAGCTTAGAGACTGCGTTAAATAAAGCAAAAGAAACAGAAACGCCCATAGTTTGGGGAAAGGAAAATGGGAGAGACGGCGTCTCGTCGTCCCTCCCATCACACCTAAACGAAGAAGCTCGCTTTTTATGAGCAAAATAAAAAATAAGAACAAAAACACAGTACGGCGGCAAAGAGGAGTCGGAACTTGGCATATTTTATGCTTGCGTCTGCCATGAAAATGTAAGTGTCGCAGTGAAAATTTTTGCTGATGAAAGGAAAGTGAGTTATATGGCCGCATACACACACTGGGCTCCGCTGGTGAGTGATGCGAAATCGATAAATATTTATTTGGCGACTTTTACGATAATGCCCGAGGGCTCACCTTTTGCCTTCAAGTGTGCGCAATCGAACGTGATTTGCCGGGATTTGCCAGGATTTATTGGTGGGAGGGAAAGAGTTCCATCTCAGCAGGGACTGAAATCTGAATATTCTGTGTACATTTGACCACTGTGCGGATAGGTAGTACCCATTGAAATGAATCTCCTGTTGCTGTCGCTGTCGCTGTTGCTGCTGCTGCTGACAACGTGTCGTATGCGCAATTTTGCCATATAAATGACAGCATTTCAGGTTTATGGCACTTTGCGATTCTCACGCGCGCTTCGCATATCAATTTCAATTCAATTTTTGACAGCATACAACGCATCCATTATCCATTAAGCTGCAGAGTGCGAGTGCGGCCAAAGGCAGAGGCACAGCCACTGTGTCGTTGTGATGTTGCAGCTTTAATTTCTAAAATGCAGCCCGGGTCTTTACACTTCATTGGTTGCCAAATGTGCCAGCAAGTTGAAATGTTGTCAGTGGCAGCAGCAGCAATATCAGCAATAGCAATTCCCCAAAGCAAATAAATAAATGTCAACGACAAAATGGGGAAACCAAAGGTAAGCCGCTCGGTTTTTGCTACTGCTGCTGCTGAGGCTTAAAAGCAATTATAAAATGCAGCGACAGCGACTAAATATATAGCATTTCATTGTGTTTCTCTTGTTTGCAATAGCTTTTCAATACCAATTTACCATTTACCAAACACCATTTGCCATTTAAATTGCATCAGCTACTGCATAAGCATAAACACAATGGAAGTAATGCACTGCCCCAAGTGTTGCAATGATCTCCCAAACCATCTCCTGTCTTTCACAAACTGTTGTTCGAATTGATTTTATTTATTGATAGCGCGTCGGGAGGACTGCAAATGCAATTTCAATTAAATTGTTGATGCCACAAAAGCTGACGAAGTTTGCAGTTGCAATTGAAATCGCAGAGCGCAGCTTATTGTTTATTTGTTTGATGTCTGGCGCGGTCCCCAGTGACAGTTCCCATATAAGAACTGCAAACTGAAATCAAACCAGACCGAAATCATTTCGGAAACAAGAAAGGAAACTAACTTTGGGAAGCCTAACTTTATATATCATTCCAGTTTGCAATTGAATTGTAGGATCGAAAAGGAAATTGATCACAACTAAGCTTGAAATATACGCATTCTTTGAATCGATATTTTTATATGACAATTTCACCCAGAAATCAGAGTTTTAAAAACTCATAACTATGCCAAAAAAGCATTTATTTCAATTCGGAAAGATTTCCTATGTTAGTTTTTATTAGGTTTATAAATCTGCATACTCAAACTAACATTTAAGAAAATTAAAATTTTCGCAAATTTTTTTTTTTAATTTTAACGATGTAACCCCTTATAAAATTTTGAAAAAAATTAAAAAAAAATTTTTTCTGCCTGAGAGGGCTAGATCGACTCGGCTTTTCATGCTGATCAAGAATATATATGATTTATAGGGTCGGAAATGACTCCTTCTATGTGTTACACGCTCCTGACTAAAATTAAAATACCCTGCAAGGATATAAACATACCAAAAGGATTTGACAGGGGTCACAGCAAAAGTCCAGAAGCTGACAAACCTAATCGTCATTCCTTGGCTTCATGTTTATCTAAGGATTACGCCTGAATGACACACAGGCTATTATTATTACACTTTCACTAAGATTCCTCTGGGCTTTATTGCCTTATTAATTTCACTCAATAGATAGCTTGGGATTTATGGCTTGTCTTAATTGCACTAAAATTTGCAACCCTCTGCACTGGCTTTGTGAAATGCTATCATCTCAAAAGAAAAAACCTTGCTACTAATAATTCTGCAGTCATTATTATTTGCTGTGCTTGCAATAAATTCGTTGGATGCAATTATTTCCGCCCTGCGGCCTGGCATTCTGAGCCAACAACTAATTACGATTCCAGGATTAAGGATATGCTGCCAGGGTGATTGCACCTATATCTGCTGCCAGCTATGTGTATGCATTAACCATTATCTCGTGTGGCTGTACTTATGACGCCGGTAGCCGCCCACGCGGCGTATGAGTAATTTCTCGTTGCGTATACGCCTGGTGTGCTCGGTATGCGTATTTAATTATAATTACTACTTACAAGCTGCCTAATGCGCTCAACGCGATTGGCGTGTGTAGAGAGCTAGTGCCGCAGGAGGAGGGTGAAGACGGGCGGCTGCTGTGCACACCCTTATATCATATTATAACATGAACATAAGCCGCTCCAAGCGCATTAGAATGCGCCGAGAGGCGGCCTGCCCGACTGGCTGCCTGCCTGTCGCTTGGCTTTTGCCGCTGTCAATGCATTCTGCCATTGCATATTTGCTTTTGTCACTGACAGCCACCGCCTGCTGATTGTCTGCGAGTGTGTGGGCGGGGGCGGCAGGGCTTGGCCGGGGCCGGGGCCGGGTTGGGTTGGGTTTTCTGATTTTCCGAGGCTTGTCAGCTAAAAATAACACACTCTTACGGACGGATTCAGCGAGCGCGTCCGCCCGGAGATAAACAATGCCGAGTCGCTGAGGCTGATAAGTCGCATTTCTTCTTAGCTAACTTTAGCCAAGACATTTATTTCCAAGCACTTGCCTCTGTTTATGTTTTATACTTTCGACTTTTTAATTAAACGTCACACTGGCCAGGCTTTGAATTAATGATGGTATACAGAGATATTGAAATAAATATGCTTCTCTGTGTGCCTTCATGTTGTTGCACTTTAATTATAAAATCGAGAAGCTGTGCGAACTGGAAAATTGAGAAAGTCCGACTCATTTTTCAGCCTGCACCTGGTGCTCCTCCTCCTGGTCCTGCTGCTTTCTATCTCATCACTTATCCGGATTCATCTGTTAAGTGCCGAGAAGTCAGACATGCAAATGTCCGTACGGGGAAAGTGTCTGTCTTGGACAAACGATATATATATACATGGGAGAAATTGCAGTTTGGCCAGCTTTTATTGGCAACAGCAAGACCATCAATCAGAAACGGCATCAAATCGCCGGTTTATGATAACTAAATGCAAATGAAAATCAAAATCATCAAACTGCAGCCGAATGGCAGGGAAAATGAGCAAGAGTAAATAACGAGCATCGATCATGTTGTAAGGCTGTCAAATGAGCTGCCAAACAAGGCCAGTTAATGTGGGAATGCGGCATGTGTGTTTGTTTTTCTCTCCGGTTTTTGTTTTTTTTTTGTGTTAGCAACAGCAAACATTTATCTATCGGCAAGCAAGTGCGGCCACTCGAACCGAAATTAAATCAAATGTTTGGCAAAATGTAGAGCATTTAATTGCCAGACTTGGCTGTAAGTCGCTGCGACTTGACTCTCCACTCGACTGCAATTAATGTCAAGTCAGCGGACACTGATGAGCCGCCAATGAGGGCAACTAATAAAATTCATTCATAAATAATTCAATGGCACAAAAAAATAGCCATAGAAATAAGCGCGCTACTCTCCTCGCAGTGTCAATTTATAACAATTTCGCATGCGTCGTCAACGAAAATTGTGCGCGCGGCTTAATTGATTTGTTTTGCACCCAATAGAGCGGCATTATTTGGCATTTGAATGCTTTTTGGACGAGTCTTGCCAAATTGGCGTAGATTGAGAATAATTGTGGCTGGCTCCGGGTAACCCAGACTCGCTCGCTCGCCATGTTATCAGCGGCACTCCACGACGCCTCTGCAAGTTGGTTGGGTTATCGGGCAATCTTCTATCTCGGCCATGTGCCCGGCTAATGAACAGACCGACCGACCGACCCACCAACCGAAAATAGAACAAAAATACTGGTATTCGTATATGCAAATCCCAGACTGATAAACTGGCCCAGATAATTGCCATGAATCTGGCACCCGAAAGCCATCCAATAAGCCGCCTTTGATAGAGCCACGAGAAGGAAAGCCACATGAAAATCCCCCTTTAAGCCGTTTTTAAAGAGCTTCCCTGGCAACAGCTGCTTGCTGGCCGCCTTCACTCACTCGCCCCGATCGCTCACTTGTTCGGCGATATATTACACAAATGTTGTACAACTTCAAATGCAACCATATGTGCAACAGCAAACAGCGAGCAGCAGCGGCAACAATATTATTTGCAGCAGAAATTGTTTTCTACATCAAGCACACTCATTAAATAAACGGGGCATGATGGTTGTCTGGCACAACACAGTCATGGCTAATTAAAAGTTTAACAAACTAAGGAAAATGTTATATTTTAAATTGTTTTTATATATTTCTTCTCGAGGTTTATATTTTTTAAAGTAGTAATTCTTTAGCTGGCAATGGGTACATTCTAGTCCTTAGTTCATAAACTCTGTGTCCGAGAATGTTTATTTCGTTGTTGAACATTTTTCTAGGCAACTAAATACTTTTCCACAGTTGCACACACACGCACCATGAATTATAAAACACAAAAAAAAAAAAGAAGTAATATACATGGCAAGACTGAAATAAAAGCCAATAGCAATTAGATGGCAAACTAGTTTGTGGACCAAAAGCACGCCAAGAGTGCTTATGTATGTATGTGGCTGTGCCAGAGTAACGAGCAGAATGAAGAGTAGAGAAAATAAGTGAAAGATGTTTTGATGCCCATGTGTTAACTAATGAAAACAAATGTAGTTGGGGTAGACTATAAAGGAAAATATAAGAATATATAGGTTATACAAAAATAATAAAATGGAACACGGGTAATTAAATAACATATTGCTAAGGAAAGTACGGAATTTTTCAACTAAAAAACATTTTTAATAGAGTTTTGTATGCATTTTTAAACGGATATAAAAATATAACAACTAAATATACCAAAGAATCAATTAAAAAGTGATTATAAATATCTGTAATATTTCTTATTCAATTCCCAATAAAATCTATCTTTAAAAGATTGTAGCAAATTAATGAATTACCGAATATTAAATTGTAGTGCAGGATTTTAAACTAGAAGTTGTTAAGATACAATTTACTTAAGAGAAGCACTAGAGAATATATGAATATTACAGCCGTAATAACCATTAGTTCCATCATACCCCAAAGTGGAAACTAATACCTATCAAGTAGCTGAGGAGAGCATAAGGCGAAAACATTTCTGAAATTCATTGCTGACGCTGAAATATGCAACATTTTGACAAATACTTTGACAGTTGCAATGCTGGCCGTTGCCAACTGGCGGTTGTTTAGACCAGGCCAAGAGTGTGCTCCCAGTTCCAAGCTCAGCTCCGGTATCCATTCTCCGGAGTGCGTTGCGACGGAAGCGAGTGAATCGGTCAGTTAGTCAGTCAGTCAGTTAGTCAGACGGACGGGCCAAAATCGAGTATCAAATCACGACACGAGCAGCACGTTCGGACTGTCAGCGCCGGGCAGAATTATTTAAATTATGTACAAACTACACTTGGCAAAAGTTGAAATGCGAGACACGCGCCATGTGCGGCTGAAGCTGTAGCCGGTCCGGTCCGGTCCGCCCACTGTGTATGCCTCCTTTGCAATTTGGTTTTGTGTGAAAAGTTTTTGGCCAAGAACTTTTCGGCATTCTTCTGCTCGCTCAATGCCTGATTATTTTTATTATTTGTGCCGAATTGTTTTTCGCTTTTCGGTTCTCGGTTTTGCGTTTACTTTTTGCTTGGCAAATTGCACTTTAATGCGACACGGTCGCCGTCCCACCGCCTAGAGAGGAACGTGCAATGCCTTTGATCCCATTTGCAATTCCAAGTCCCTGCTCTGCGGCGTGCCTTAAATGCCAGTGAAATGTGCGGGAGGCATTTGCATTACAAATTCCTTTGCTACAGGCTTTTTTGCTTGGCTCTTATTTTATTTTATTTTATTATATTTCACTTTACTTTATTTAATTATCAAGAGCACACGAAACAACTCAAATTTCAGCAGGAGGCATAGGAGGGTTCCAATCCGAGCTTTTTGGGGTCGCTCGACGAGCTACGAAAGGCTGCCGTTGCTGCCTTTGATGTGTTTTCCCGTCCTTGCCGTACGTCCTTGTCGTCATCGGTGCTTTCCCTCGTCTCTGGATTCCACGTGCGCGCCTCATATCCTTCATCCTCCGTCCCTCGGCTTATAGGAAAAGGTCAAAGTCCTTGTCTGAGTTTAAGGCTAAAAGGCGCAAGGGCTGTCGGCGATTGCCAGAAATAATGTGTTCCCTACAAAATTGTCACCCAACGACAACGGCCCGATACGATAATGAGTTCAGCCTGGCACACGCGTCGTATGATTAATCAAATGAGAGTGAGAGAAAAAAATAAAGAAAAAACACAGAAAACGAGGCGAACGAAATTGAATACGCTTTATTGATTTTTATTGTTTTTCAACTTTTCATTTTGCGCGGTTTTTCATTGAAATTTAATGAGATTGCGACCGGGTCCTCTTGTTCGCCTCCCCTTGTTTCCCCCTCCTTTGTTTGCTTTTATGTTTATATTACAACATCACGAGGAACATAGCACGCGCCTCTGGACGACATATTTATTTATGAGCAGGATTTCCTGGGCTGCCCAACTAATTTCGGGCCCCGTTTTGTGTCGCTTTAATTATGGCCAACGAACAGATGCCGAAAATACATTGTCACATTGCATGTTTTTGTGTCGGTCTTTATGGTAGGTCCGTGCTATCGTTGTAGTTTTTTTTTTTTTTGTGTGTGTGTCTACTTGTCGTACAAGGTTAATCAAATTTCCTGGACAATCGCCCCCCAAGGCCAAGCATAAAGGTCCTGTTCGAGTAATTACACATGGCACCAGCACGGCCGGAGTCGGTCCAATTTTCCTAGATAAACTAATTTAACCAAAAATCAATATTAACCCAAGCAAAAATCAACAAAGAGCCCAAACAAACTGCATTCTTCAGATGATTGCCAAAGCGAAAAGTGTTTAAAAAACATTTAGCAAGGCAAAGGCAAGGGACCGAAAGCGGAAGAAGGCTTCTTCTGAGTGTTGGCCATAATTTCCGTTTCCGCAATCAAAAAAAAAGGGAGATGTAGTATAGAGGACATTTGCGTGGGACTGCTGAGCTTTGCTCCAAAAAAAAAAGGGGGACAGAATATTAAGAAAAAGGCGAGGAAAATGTGGCAGCTGTTGCTGTCAAAATAATTCGAAAATTCTATGAAAGACCTTTTTTTGCAAAAGAACATTTGTCAGTGATTAGTTGAAGATGCCTTGATGTAGTTCCCTTTTATTGAGTTCATTTGCAGCAATTTAAATCCTATTTCTAGTATTTCGCATCAACTCTTTCTGTATTTTCCATTCAATTAGATTGAAGCCTTCTTCAAGTTGTCCTAAACCTTTTACCTTGAAGATTTTTAAGCCAAACTTCCTTCTTCTTTTAAATATTTCGTTTTGCTACTATTTTTCGTGTTTATTTTGCTACAAAATAAAGTTTTATCAGCAGCTATTTTCTTTCCGTTTTCCTCGCAAGAAAATATTGGCCAATAGATTTTTTCCTTTCGAGTTGAAAATGTCATTACATCTGCCCAGAAATGCGCACCTCCGTAAAGAGAGAGGGAAAAACTATTTCAAAAGTTATGCTGAAATTGAAAAGGTTGCTGGTGCAACCAACTTGTTTAATTGGCAACTTTTAAAGACCGCAAACGAAACCAGTTAAATAATTGTGTTATGCTGAAAACAATAATTATAATTGCCCGGCAATTTACGCAAAGCAATGAGAATTCATGGAAACTCCCTGCCGCACCGAGAGGAAGTAAATGGAAATTGTGCCCAGCTCAGGGGAGAAGGAAGAGAAGGACCAGCAGCAGGACTGGGAGGGAATCTGGTTTCAACCGGAGCTCCCCTTGGCTCCAACGGGCATGAAATATTTTCAAATACAATGTCGCAGGAGCCACGGCACAAGGCGGAGGCTTCAGCCTTCAGCCCTTGAGTTTGCTGCTCCTTGGCTGATGCTGCTTTCGCCTCACTTATATACCCCCCAAGACCACACGTATATATAGAACAGTGTATATACCCGACCCACTCAAACATGCAGCGACAATTTCCTTGAGTAGGATATGAGTTTTCCTTTTCTCTCTCCCTCTCTCTTTTCTTGTAGTTTTTCCTCCTCCCTCGCTCAGCTTGTGCAATTTTTATAACAGCGTCAACGACAGCGAATTATTATAACGAGAAATGCACTTGAATGTTGCAATAGGGATATATAGGAGAATATCTATGTGTATATATGGGTTGAGGGCCAAGGGGAACTGAGAACCGGAAGCTATGGCCCACGAGTGGTTAAGTGAAATGAGAGATGAATGCAAAAGTGTTTGGCGTAAAATGAACAACGCTCATCATACTAATTTAATAAATTTAAAAACTTTCAACTACAGTTTTCCATTCGCCTTCCTTTTTGCGTTAACCAAGACAGGAAATTGCATGGAGTAGCTTGGAAAATGAAGGAAAATATAATGAGCGAGGAAAGTGGCAAGTTTGCTGATTAAACTTCAATGAGAAACTAAGTTTTTCCAAAGTAATATAGGAGGAAGGAACTACTAAAAACTACCACTACAATATAGCTTAATTATGTATAAAATATATACATATACATGTGAGGCTGTATAATAATATTGAAATAGCTTTTCGCCGACCTCTGACGCGCTATTTGCCAAAGTCAACATTTGTAATTTTCTATGCCCCGCCTGCAACGCCACGTATTGTTTCGCCCTGCAATATTAATGCCAGAATTTAAAAACATTTCAATTTCATTTGATTTTCAAATCCCACCCACATCCGCTGCCACAAAGCCAACGTTTTTTCCATCATTTATTTACAGCCAACAACGTCACGTAGTTGTTTCCCACATACACTCGCTGCGCTCCACTCACTCTGTTTGCAAAAATCTATTTCGCCAGTCCATACAAGACTCTGTTTCTGAAAATCCCATGCAAAAACAGAAAAAATCACACACTTTAAAAATAAAAACATGAAAATGAGACTAGCTTCTAAACCGATATTTTTAGTACCCTAGCAAGGTCTTTCCCACGAAAACTACCAACTATATATTTGAAATAACTAACTTACTGGAATAAATTGGAAATGCTTGTGCAAATCTCAGGCTTGTCAGGTAATGCACAAGAACCTGCTTTTAGAAACCATAATATCCCTTCCAAGGGTATTAAATTTATATATATATATTTTGATGTAAAAGCTGGCGCAATGCGCCATAGTCGGAACGCAGTACTCAGTCAGTAGTCTCCGTACTGGCGGATGGATGTTCCAGGGGAAACAAAGCCAAACCACAGTGTTTTTGTTCAGAACACGGTGAAGGTGTGGGGCACCACGGTCTGTTCTGTTCTGTTCTGTTCTGTTCTGTTGATATTTGCACAATGCTTTTCGGGCTTTGGGCATTTTGGCCAGCATTTTGTACCCTGCGGCTGCTGCAGAAACTATTTACTGGCCGGGCATTCCCGGAGAGGCGCTCATGTCAAGTCAGTTGTGTCAATATTTGCAGTTTTGCATTCAACCCCATATGTATGTGGACAGGCCTCTTTAATTAAACGTAGAAATAGAGATACTTGCTGAAAGAACCTCCCAGCTGGGGGCAGTGGAATGCTTATCAGTTTTTATATTGGCCATTAGGCCAAAAGGTCCTGGATATGTCTTGGCCTGGCTACGTGAGGGGAAGGTGGATTGGGTAGCTGGTCCGGTTGGGGCCATTGTCTCTGGACAGTCTCAGTCTTCAGGTAGCTCGTAACTCGCTTGGGCGCCATTACGCATACGCAGTGTTGTGCCCAAGCACGCTCCCCCTGCCATGTTTACGTTTCGTTTATTGTGCGTTTTACGACATCATGTGCGCCATATAAACGGGAAAAAGAAGCGGACCGATCTGCCGTGTGAGCCAGTTTATGCTCATTTATTGGCCAAGTAGCAAAACAAATACAGCCGGCAACTAACACAAAAAATAACACCGGAAGGTGGAGCTCAAATAAAAGCGGGAGAACTTCGTTCCACTTTGTGTGCGAATGAATAAATTAAAGGCCATGCATATGCGAATCACAACTTGTTTTAGCTTGACATTTTGACATTTTCGGAGAGGCGGGAGATGTGTGTAAAGGACATCAAAGGACGTCACGTCAAAAGGGAAACACAATTTTACACTTTTCGGGGTTTCCAAGATATTACCTAGGATTTCCTTGTCACTTTTCAAGCGAACCTTTCGTTAATACCCTCGGAATTACTTGCCCTGCCATTACTTGGACCATTTGCCATTTTGGGGTCCTTGAAGGTCCTTAAGGAGGCGCCAATGAATCAACTTTCTCCTTATAGTTTTGCCCCCGAGTAAACTGTGTGCGAGTGTGTGCCACTCGGACGAAGCCATTAAAAAAGCGCCCACAAAAGGCGCCAATTCTGTGCCCGCCAAGCAAATGAAGCTTGAAAGACAAAGCAAGCGAAGCAGCAAATTGTGTGTCCCAGGTTCCCAGTTGATGGCAGGACCTTCCTTTCGGTCCTGCTGTCTGCTGGGAAAACAAAACGTTAGTGGGAATGAAATAAAACAAATTAATAATGTTGGGACAATAAAATATTTTATAACGAACAGTGAGCGTGGGCATCCCGTTGTTTTATGGCCGTGCCAGACTAATTTAACTATCGCCCAGCACCGAAATAAAGAGTAATTCCTTTGCTTTCGGTTTTTTATTTTTTATTTATGTGCAGAGGCAGAGGCAAAGGCTTGCCACTGCCGGCCACTTGAGAGGCGGCTCTCGATGATGCGATTTATATAGATATTTTGCTCTTTCGGTTTTTATTCGCGTGTGCTTGGAATTTCAATGAAAATATTTGAGTTTCTCGATGGGCATTTCAACTTTCCAATTGCAGGCAAAACACTTGAAGGGGAGCTGCTGGTGTGAGAGCATTCACATTTCGCGATGAATGAAACCCATATTCATTTGCCTGAATAATGAGTACATTTATTTAATGTGATCCATATACAACCATCCTTGGGCTGCCTACTGTGTGTGTGTGTGGCCTGTATTTTATTACCGCTAATATTGGGTTAAAGTTAATTAATTTAGCATGCTGATGGCTCCTCCATTCACATTTCCTTTATCGGACATTTTGCTCTGGTTTCGGTTTCGGGTTCCGCTTCTATTGCTGTAATAAATTCTACCTAATAGCCGGGCTGTCCATTAATCGCTTTCGCATAAAGGGCAAGGGAAATCTTCTCTTCCTGCCACTGAATCCGGGTTGAGGTGGGATTTTCAAGGCAACGCGGTCGATTTTCATATTTACCTCATGTAATTATTTTATCACGCATTTAATTAGTTGGTTAATCACATTCCCTATGTTGCAAAGTGAGCAAAGTGTCATTATCTGCATTCCGTGCGTGTGGCATTTCCCTTCGCTGCATTTTTGCAGTGACCTCTCTCTGTGAACTCTTTTTGCACGAAAAATGTATTATGGGAGGATAACTTAATGATTTTATATATTCATTTGATGTTGACATAATATTTGAGCGTTTTGGCTGATTAAATCCACATAAATTGAGGCTAGTGATGGCAGAACATATAGAGACAAGATACTGTATCGATATATACATTTATATTTATTTGAGATAATGAATATTCAGTTATAAATTAATAAATAGAGAAACAACTTTACCTAGTTTAACCAATAATTATTACAATAAAATGGAGATTATAAAACAAGAAAAGAAGTTATTAGAACTATAAGAAACCGAAGTTTGTATAGCCTTGTAGTTAGCCTTAGGATCCTAGGATTGAATGTTCAAACGATCATAACTAAGCCAAAAATGCATTAAATTCAATTCGGAAAGCTTTTCTATGCTAGTTTTCATTAGCCTAACAAATCTGCATACTAAGTTTTAAAATTGAACAAATTTAAAATTTTGTCAATTTTTGACACTTTTAACGATGTAACCCCTTACATTTTTTTGAAATTTCGAAAAAATTTCAAAAATTTATTTTTCTGTCGGACATGGCTAGATCGACTCAGTTTTTGATTCTGATCAATAAAATATATGATTTATAGGGTCGGAAATGTTTCCTTCACTGCGTTGCAGGCTTCTGACTGGAATTATAATACCCTGCAATGGTATATTAAATCGATGCTAATTTCTTGCTCAAATCAGTGATTTTGAATTATCATAACTAAGCCAAAAATGCATTAATTTCAATTCGGTAAGCTTTTCTGTGCTAGTCTTTAGAGGGTTTAAAAATCTACATACTGGGTTTTAATATTTAAAAAATTCAATTTTTGGCCAATTTTTGACAATTTTAATGATGTAACCCCTTTCCTTTTTTTGAAATTTCGAAAAATTTTCAAAAATTTATTTTTTCACGGTACATTGCTAGATCGATTCAGCAGGCGATGCTGATCAATAATATAAATGGTTTATAGGGTCGCAAATGACTATTTCACTTCATTTTAATCTTCTGATTAAAATTATAATACCCCGTTAGGGATTTAAGTTTATGTATATTTTCAATATAATCTGAATAAATAAATTAATTTTGCTTAATGATCTAGATATTTTGGATTCATCTCTATAATATATATATTCCTAATGATGTTGACAATGTCAGAGCACCTTAAAGATCTTGTTCGTTTAAAAATCCCTGGTTCTTGCCATTATTGTGCCTGTAAAGGGAGTGTTATAAGTCTTTCTGGTGACTTTCTACCTTATCACATATCTATGGTTCTATGAGAGCTCTCTGAATCTCACAATTAATGGGTATTCCCCAGTCAAGCACACATTTAAATGCAATTCGTGTGGCAGTATCTGCTTTTATTTTACCCGCTCCTCCGGCTCCCAGTCCCCAACCTTCCCTGCAACCGAAAACCCATCGAAAAGGTTCGAGGGAGGATGTGGATGTGAGAAATTTTCGTTATGCGACTGCCAATCAACTTTTTCGATTGCTGGCGGCGTAACTTTTACGGCTTTTTATTGTTATTTTGTATTTTTATGGGTTTTTAACAGTAATAATTAATTTAATGCGCGCTTCGCTGTAGGTAAATCGTCGGCGTAACGCTCCTCGAACCGTTCCGCCTCTGAAATGCTGACGTTGACGCTGCTGCTTGTTATTGTATACTGTTTTTATTATTATTTTTGCTTATTATTTTTTGTTGTTGTTTCTGTTTGTGTTGCCTGTTTGTTTTGCATTAGCAAGGTGTGTACAAATTGTTGTTGAACATTGTTGTGCCGCTGCTTTAATGCATGTTTGGTTTGCTGTCGCTGTCGCTGTCGTGACGCTGAACTTTAAACAATCAAAACGCAGAAATCAGAAAATAAAAATACAAAAAGCCAGTAAGAGACAAATGAGAGGTTAAGTGGGGTTGAAGAGCCCGGATTATTAATATGTCAGATTCATCAGTGGCTGCAACTGGTTAAATTTGATGAGTAAAAATGTATTTTTTATCATCATTACATGGATTTCCATTTGTTTTGTCACCTTGGCCTTTAAAGTAATCACTTTATCGGCTACTCCTGAGCGGAAAAAGGCTTCAATTATTTGCCTTATTCACGGCTCTGTCCAGTCCCTATTCCCTTTGGGCTGAGCTTGGGTTTCAGCTCCTCATAATAGATTTCCCCAGTCAATCGAAAGCCTTTTGCGATGACTCCCCCAGGGCCTTGGCCGTGAGCTTATTAGCACGCACTTAACCTTGGACCAGGACCAGGAGTCCTGGCGCAGAGAGCGGGGCCATAAATAATTGCAGCTAACAGTTGGTGGTCGCCTCCTTTGGAAGCTCCGCTTCTTGGCCAGTGTTCATCAAGCTGAAAAATTACATCAAATTACACTAAAAACGGCCAACGAGAGTGGCGGCGGCGAAACAACTTGACACTTATAAATTATGTCACATACTTCTTGGCGTCCAGCGGGAAAATTGATCATAAGGATGGCGCTGTCCTGGGGTCGCGGAGTCCGTAAAAGTTTTGCTCCCCCCCCAAAAACAAAAAACTTTTAATGCGAATCGATAAATCAGCGAACGTTTAATGTAAATTGTAATTTCTTTTTATTTCTGGCCCGTAATCTCGTGTCAACTTGTTGAGTCGTAAATAAAAGAGGTTCCTTTAGAGGTTCCTCCAAGTTGCCATGTCGCCAGTGATGAGTCCTTATCCCTATCCCAATCCCTATCCCTATATCTTGTGTTTACGTCTGGGCGCCTCAATTAGCTGGCATTGCAGTTGTCAGTCGCTCTGGCTGACAAATTGCATTTGTAGCCGCTTGACTTGCTTCAAGACCAAGGACCGAGGACCAAGGACCAGGACAGGGACCGGAAGGAGTGGAGCCCGAGCTGGGCGGAAGTGGACGCAATTTTTCTTATTGATTGGTTTTAATTAGAAAAGCCATCAACCGCAAATTAGCCTTGCGATGGCTTCATTAATAAGTTTTTATAGCACTTTTCTTTTTCCAGTTTTTCCCCCATTGCCTTTTTCCTTTTTCCACATGTACGGAGGAGAGAAAACCCCTCCTCTCACATAATACGATTTATTTGTTTTGAGAATGTTTTCCCTGACTTTTCCACCATTTCCATTTCACGTACACGTTCCTTGGTAGGTTCGGGTAATTCATTGAAATGTGGCTTTGGCGTTGCTTCTGTTTTTACGCCTCGCCAAATAATTGCAAAAACTTTACAGAAACTTTGCTCGGCCTTAGCCGAAAGTAGCATTAAAAGGCAGCTGTCCATTTATTGGCAGATTCCCAGGGCCATCGATGTCCAGAGAAAGTTTTCTTTTGCTAAGAAAGAGACGTGCTGTGAGGATTATAGAAATCCGTATATATGGGTTGGGTACTAGACTTTATATAGTTTGAGGAATCCACTCAAATCAGATTAATATCCCATATTGTATCATGGGTTTTTTTAATGGCAAATAAACTGGGATTTTAATAAACATTTAATGCCATTTAAAAGGGCTTTGCGTTCTAATCCCTCAATCTCGGCTTTGGGGCTCTCTCACACATTTGATATTTGCTTTAGTGCCCAGCTCTGACTGTTGCCTAATTGTTAGTTGGACAAACTTCTGTAAGCCCCATGCCCAGCAGTCCAGGCTTAGGGTTAACTTCTCCCTTTTTCCCCAACTTTTTGCCGGTAATTTCATTTAACTAAGCGAAGAGCAGAAGCAACTCATCCTTCAGGTGGCGGCTGCTCCACCTCCACCTCCACCATGGAAATTACGACTGCTGCCGCTGCTGTCCTTCAAAGTTTTCGAGTTTATTTTTGCATAATTGCACCGAGACTAAATTAAATGCGAACGCTTGGCAAAGATCCTTGCAAGCAAGACTTGGGGCAGGACTAAACTTTTGGCAGCAGACTGTTGCCAACATAAATAAGTGGCTAATGCTCTCTCTCTTTTCCCACACTTGTGGTCAGACAGGTCTAACCATTCCCAGGGTATTCAAAGAGCATTCATCGCTCCAAAACGAATGCCAGTGTGAATGGCAAAACTCTGTTTGGGAAATCAAAATTACAAGGTTGCTTTTACGCCATAAGCACACGCCCTGCCTTGCCATCATTGTAGTAAATGGCAGAGTTTGTGCGCCTGCCTTTGAGCCATGCATAGCATACTTTTCAGGGCGGTCCTCAGACGGCACAGGCCGTGGGAATAGTTTTCCCTAATTTATTAAAAATATTATTTTTGTAAATAGGGAGTCACTTTTAGATCAAAGGAATTACTCTTAAATTTAACCTTTTCCAAAAAATAAGTTCTTGTAGGCTATTTGTGCACATCTTTTGTTACTATTTCACCAACCTCGACTATTAATCTGTGTGTGTGCATGGAGTAACGATGGGCATATTAACCCATTTTCCTTGACTGGTTTTGTTTCTGCTCCTGCTTCACCCGCTCGCTCCTTCCGCTTCCGCTCCGACATTGTTGCGAACTCGCTACGTTTTGCACTTGATTTTGACTGCTTCTGACATTTATGCCCTCTCACTGGCCACCCTCTCTCCTTGGCCTGGGCTTGGCCCGGCAATACACTTAATTTTCTTGTTAGATTTTATGGCTCTACTATTATCGACTGGCCAGGCCAGGCACTGAGAGAACGGAAAGTAGTCCAGCGCTGATTTAGTGATTTATTCAGTGTAATGAGGCTTTTGTGTGGTCACTTGGCGAGCCAGAGAGCCAGATAAATAAATAAATAAAAATGAAATTTACCGAGGCTGCAAAGCCTTTGTCCAGGAGATGAGATCTGGGGCTACATAAACACTGATTCGCTCCATTCATTCGCTGGCCAGCAGTGTCAACAGCCGCCCCAAGTGTCACGAGTCACGAATCAACGGAAGAGTACAGTGAATGCAGCACTCAATGCAATTTATTTGTGATCCCTCTCGGTAACCAGTCCCCAGTCCCCAGTCCCCTGTCCCGTGTTTATGTGGATGCATTTTTTGCATTTCACATTGGAAATATTGTTTTTATGGCTCGTTGCAAGTGCAAATAAAACAGAATTGCCAGCATGACATTAAACCAGACTGAATAAGAGCTTGTCGATGGCACTGCGGAGTACCAATCAGTGCACACACGTCCACGAACCCTTCTCCAGCTCATCTTGGCAGCGAAATGCTCACTTGCACCTTTGCACTCCGGCCTGTCCTTGGATCTGAGGGGAATTGAAAATTCCATTCAAATAGTTATGCATAAAAGGTCAATTGAGTGAAGCAGTTGAACTTTTAAGTCCTTAATAATTCCCTCGTCCTAATTCTGTTTATTTTGATTTATTTTCCAGGTGGTTCCGACAGCAACAAGGGAAAGAGCAAAAAATGGCGCAAAATATTGCAATTTCCACACATATCGCAATGCATCAACCTGAAAGACAAACTAGGTGAGGTCCCCCCCGGGATTATCTATATTATATATGATCCTAATTAATTGCTATTTAATTGTTAATTCCCTCAGATATAAGCTATGGCTACGTGATAGATCAACAACCCATTGGTCGTGAGCTCTTTCGCCTGTTTTGCGAGAACAAGCGGCCCGTTTACTTTCGCTACATCACCTTCCTAGATCAGGTGGTCAAGTAAGTTCTGGGACTACTCCTAATCCGAAATCAACTGGCAACTAATTGCAATCCTTTCCGCTTGGCAGATACGAAATCGAGTACATCGTGAACCGCATATTCATTGGCCATGACATCGGGCGACGCTTCCTGGATGTGGAGCCGCAGCCGGAGCTGCGCAATGGCAGCGGTGGCGATGCCCTCGACGCCGAGACGCAGGAGGAGCTGCTGCTCAACAGCAGCAATGCCAATCCAACTGAAACAGCTGAGACTGAACACTGCAACAATACCACCGCCAACAACTGCAACAACATCAACAACAGCAACAGCAACACCACCACCACCACCACCAACAATTCGCACAGCAGCAACATCAATCACAAGAAGCTGGACACACGCAATCACAACGGCGACGATGCCACCGGGAACGGGAGCAACGACGACGGGGACGAGGGCGTTGAATGCCTGGACAGCCACGATGACAATGGAGCGGAGAAGGGCGGTGGCGAGGGTGGCGGCGGAGTAGACGGTGGCGGTGGCGGACTAGGAGGAGGCATTGGTGCTGGGAATGGCACAACAACTGCCGGGGGATCTGCCGACGAACTCGTGCTGGACGTGCTCAACGATGATCTCATTGCGCAAGTGCGTAACAAACTCAACAGCGGCGGCAAGGACATCTTTGGCCAGTGCGTGACCGCGGTGAAGGCGTTTCTGGCCGGTGAGCCGTTCCGGGAGTTTGAGAACTCGATGTATTTTCACAGGTGCGTTGATATAACTTAAAGGAAAACTTTAGGGGAAACGGTTAAGCTATATGTATTATGAGAACATTTAAGAGTTCTCATTATTAACTGTTAAAAAGAACATTTTATTAATTAGTCTGCTTGTTTTTTGTGTGTTCCTCCAACCAGATACTTGCAATGGAAATGGCTGGAGGCGCAGCCAATCACCTATAAAACGTTTCGCATGTACCGGGTGCTCGGCAAGGGCGGCTTCGGGGAGGTGTGCGCCTGTCAGGTAAGTCGGAAAATCACCACCTGTGGGCGTCTGACCTCGTTTTCATACTCCCCATACTGGGTTGTCTCTTTGTTGCAGGTCCGGGCCACTGGGAAAATGTACGCGTGCAAAAAGCTGGAGAAAAAACGCATCAAGAAGCGAAAGGGCGAGTCGATGGTGTTAATCGAGAAGCAGATACTGCAGAAAATCAACTCGCCGTTCGTGGTCAATCTGGCCTACGCGTACGAGACGAAGGATGCCCTCTGCCTGGTCCTGACCATAATGAATGGTGGGTATTATCCAGTTATTCCACATGCCGGTCCACTCCTCTTCATGTAGCCAGGTGTCGATGGCTGGCCAGTTAGGGTTAATTAAGTGCGGAATCTTTTTTATCGGTTAATCCAGTTACTTTCCCATTCCCATTTCCCCGTCCGGGGGAGTGTCCTTCGCTGCCAATTATCCGAGAGTCCGGCATTTCCATGCATTCATTAAAACGATAACAAATGCATGTGTAATCCATGCGATGATTGAGTTTGCGATTTTAATTAAATTCTGCTCATTCAAGCTGCTGGCACAATGCCTTGCTCCGTCGCTCTGTCTCCCTGTCGGCGAAGTCATCCTGCCAGCTGTCCTGTCCCGTCCGTCCGTAAATCCGTCAATCGACAACCTAATTGAATTTGCGCACAAAAGCCCGGCCCAGGCATTGTACCAATAAAAGGCTCTGGGACCTGTCATTGTTTGAGGAAGACAATCAAATGTCCTTTTCCCTTGCAGGCGGCGATTTGAAATTCCACATTTACAACATGGGTGGCGACCCGGGATTCGAGCTGGAGCGTGCCCGCTTCTATGCCGCCGAGGTGGCCTGCGGCCTGCAGCACCTCCACAAGCAGGGCATCGTCTACCGGGACTGCAAGCCGGAGAATATCCTTCTGGACGATCACGGCCACGTACGCATCTCCGACCTGGGCCTGGCCGTTGAGATACCCGAGGGCGAGATGGTCCGCGGCCGGGTGGGCACAGTGGGTGAGTATTTGAATTTAATGGCGCAAAGCAGCCTAGCTAAGCTGGTTTTATTTGAATTCCACCAACCAGGCTACATGGCACCCGAGGTCATCGACAATGAGAAGTACGCCTTTTCGCCGGATTGGTTTAGCTTTGGCTGCCTGCTGTACGAGATGATCGAGGGCCAGGCGCCGTTCCGGATGCGCAAGGAGAAGGTCAAGCGGGAGGAGGTGGACAGGCGCGTTAAGGTTAGTAGACCTCCAGTGGGGGATTCATATGGCGCATAAAAATATAGGATGAGTTTGAAAGATCGAAAACTATCTATTAAAAACTTATTGTTTGCCTTACATAATAAATAATTAATAGCGCTGTAGTAAAGTGATATCATCTTATAAGATGATCTTTATACCATTGAAGGGTATTATAATTTTAATCAGAAGCCTGCATCGCAGTGAAGGAAACATTTCCGACCCTATAAATCATATATATTATTGATCAGAATCAAAAACTGAATCGATCTAGCCATGTCCGACAGAAAAATAAATTTTTGAAAATTTTTCGAAATTTCAAAAAAAGGAAAGGGGTTACATCATTAAAATTGTCAAAAATTGACAAAAATTTTAATTTTTTGAAATTGAAAATTAAGTATGCAGATTTTTTAAGCTTATAAAAACTAACGCAGAGACGTTTTCCAAATTGAAATTAATGCATTTTTGGCTTAGTTATGATAATTGAAAACCATTGATTTGTCCAAGAAATTAGCATATAAGAATATCGATTGAATATACGTAAAATACAAGTATTTCATTTAGTGCCAAATAGCCAACGATTGCTAAAAGTCACATATTTTTTTATTTCCAATTCCATTTTCAATCAAAAAATACCTTAAAAAACCTATTATTTCCTATATAATACACAATTAATAGCACTATAGTAAAGTAATATCATCTTATAAGATGATCTTTATACCATTGCAGGGTATTATAATTTTAATCAGAAGCCTAAAACGCAGTGAAGGAGTCATTTCCGACCCTATAAATCATATATATTATTGATCAGCATCGCCTGCTGAATCGATCTAGCTATGTCCCGTGAAAAAATAAATTTTTGAAAATTTTTCGAAATTTCAAAAAAAGGAAAGGGGTTACATCATTAAAATTGTCAAAAATTGACAAAAATTTTAATTTTTTGAAATTGAAAATTAAGTATGCAGATTTTTTAAGCTTATAAAAACTAACACAGAGACGTTTTCCAAATTCAAATTAATGCTTTTTTGACTAAGTTATGGGTTTTTTTAAATTTGATTGATACCATATAAAAATACGATTTCAAATTGTTTTGTGAAACATCGATATTTGCCCTTAAAAATATCTTATTTTGATATAGAGATAATTGAAATAATGATACATATCGGTTTTAACCATAGAATACCAATATTATAGAAGCATTTCATCAATTTGACAGAAATTGATTCATTCAATTAAACACAATATTGATTTATCGCGCAACGTTTACATATTCATTTGCTATGCTAAGGTTTCCTCTGGAATAAAGCCATTTTAAATGCAGAAATGCAGATTAATAACTTCCTTGCTCTTCGCATTATGCATTTATATTAATTTCAAATATATACTGTTCACAGGAGGATCCCGAAAAGTATTCGAGCAAGTTTAATGATGAAGCCAAATCAATGTGCCAACAGCTGTTAGCTAAATCGATAAAGCAGCGCTTGGGCTGCCGCAACGGACGCATGGGGGCCCAGGACGTGATGGCCCACCCGTTTTTTCACTCCACCCAGCTCAACTGGCGCCGGCTGGAGGCTGGCATGTTGGAGCCGCCCTTTGTGCCAGACGTGAGTTGTTGGCTCATTTGCATATGCGCCGAAATGCCGATATTGGCTTTGGCCGCCTGCTTGAAGCACCGACTTAAATCAATTTTTCCATCATCATCCACAGCCGCATGCCGTTTACGCCAAAGATGTGCTCGATATTGAACAGTTCTCGACGGTGAAGGGCGTCAATATCGACGACTCGGACACGAATTTCTACACGAAATTCAACACGGGCTCAGTGTCCATTTCGTGGCAGAACGAAATGATGGAAACCGAGTGCTTTCGGGAGCTGAACGTGTTCGGACCGGAGGAGTGCCCCACGCCAGACTTGCAGATCAATGCAACGCCCGAACCGGACAAGGCGGGATGCTTCCCCTTCCGCCGGAAGGTAAGTCCCTAAGCCTTGGTCTTAATGATTGATTCCCTTTAATAACCCCTACATTGCAGAAGAAGCAGCCGGCTCGCACACAGCCCATACCCATTCCCGAGCATCTGTTAACCACTAGTCACAGCGTGTCCTCCACGACGGTCGAGAGCTGATAGCATAGATTAGTCGAGGAAGCCGCTAAGCGGAGGACGGAGGAGCCTGGCGAAGACGAAGAAGTCGTCGTCGACACATAGCACAAATTGCGCACAGTTACCCCGGATGGGGGGTATTCAGCCGAAGGACATCGTAGCACAACCTAACGCAATTACAAAACCCAAAACTCAGTTGACGCGCAAGAAGCATTTTTGAAATTGTATTTTTACATCAACTTTTCTAATGAAATTGCGAGCTGATTTCGATGACTACGTACACTACACACACATATATATATATTTATAAATGTTTCCAAAAGACTCTCCACACAGAAAGAAAGCACACATTAGAGCGTTACTTAATTGAGAATGTGGTTTCGATAAATACCACTCACTAAACGACTTTGAGAGCTAATAGCACTTGCAGCGCAAAGGCGAACTTTTGTCACAGCACCCCAAAAACATAATGTTACTTAAAATACGAGCGCTATTTAAATATCTAAAATTGATCATCTAAAACATGCATTACCATCAACCAGGAGCAGCAGCAGAAGCAGCAGCAGAAGCAGCAGCGGAAGCGGAAGCGGAAGCAAAGTAGAGGCAACGCCAGCAGAATAATGTGTAATTTTTGTAAAGTAGTTTGTGCTCAACGGGAACAGCGTTGGAAGATGCTCGTTCTGGTTGGCAATTGTAAGTTAAGCAAGTGACATGAATACTCGAAAACTTGAATGCATTTTTAACAAATACTTAACACACATGCTACTATATCTACGAGCATAGATACGGACATACACATGATGTGTATGTGGATTGTACATTTTAAAAACCTATAATTATTTATAAACGACTTTTAATTTTTATTGCCGCACACTTTTGCTAAGCTTCTCATCTAAATATTGTTCTTAAAGTCTTTTCTGTTGTCTAAGTTTAAGTTGGAGATATTACTGATATTTGTTTTGTCATGCAATAAATTTAACAACAACAAGTTATGCTAACTAATGCTAATCCATTGAGATATCGATGTCGGCTAGTGTCTAAGTTTTGTGTAAACGTAGCGTAGGCATTTTGTAATTAGCAACAAAGAAAGAAAGAAAAACATGAAAACAAATGAAACCAATTGGAGAATTTATTATGTTAATATTGAAGATTAATTATTATAATTATTGAAATTGGTGGCAGTTGTGGGAGTGCCCAGCGCCCTGGGCGAACTTTAGTTTCAATTCATTTGATTTTAGGCACAACTAGCAAATTGTAAGGCATAGAGATTGAACAACAACAACTACTACTACTACTATCCGCACAAAGCAGACAAGCGCCATCGGCCCTGAAACCCATTTAGCACTGCAGCCACAGAGTAAAGTAAAACCAAACCGAGCAAGCGCCGAAATATTTATCTTTAGCAATTAAAGGCATATTTATAGAGCATCATGAATACCAGATATACATACATACACATAAATAAATCTATTCTGTAAGCGAAATGATACAAGAATACAAAAAGTCAAGAGATGAACATTCAGAAACAATAAACGTATTTAACTACAACCCAAGAGGCCTTCTTATTGAGTTTGTATAGAATTATTGGAAATCGAACGGACAGAACCTGGCTCCTAGGATGACCTTAATCACAACTATTCTCTTTCTTTGCATTCATGCAACCTTAAAACTTCATATTTATCAATCGAATTCCACTCAAAACTAGAATCCCATATCTTTAGGTTTATAGTGAGCAGTGATAAGCCCCCAAAAGTATGCCACAACCAACAAATATATTTACCACCACCGCCTAGAACTATCTTAGAACTTACACAAAACTCATCGCCTAAACCACAAGGGCGAACGTCGACAGTTGTAGATCCTGGTCGTACTGCTCACGCCCGTATAATCGAGCAGGCATTCGGCTCCATTGTTCTCGAAAGTGATCTCACCAAGTCTGTACTCCGGGTTGAGGGCCACCCGGAGGATGTAGCGACGATTGACTGGCACTCTGGTCACATCCACCCACTGGCAGTCCAGGACGTGAGTGTAGGTATCAGCACAGCCCACAGATATGCCTGCCAGGAAAAGAAAATTTATTTTAAATACAATTCTGAACAAAAAGCAAATTATACACTACTTACCCTGGGTGGTGTTCCCGCAGGTGTACTTGGCGCGGACACCTGGCGTGCAATCGGTGTCCATCAGGCAAAAGGAGGCTTTATGTCCCTGGGCCACCTTCCTGTACTTGAGATCGTACACGTCAAAGGTGGCGAACACGTTCATGCTGTGGTAGTGACGGTGACACTGATGCCACACCCAGTCCTTGTAGTTCGCATAGGGACTCACATCAGCAGTGCCCACATTGGAGGCCTTCACGGAGAAGCGCAACAGGAGCCTGGCTGCGTTCGGCTGCGTCCTGCGGATCTCATACGCATCGGCGGAGACACAGTGCTCTTCCATGGCGCAAGTCAGCCGTGACATGGGTACTGCTTCCAGGCGGGCGGTTTTTTCGATATCTGCCAGTCCAATCTCGAGATCGGCTGAGTGGCTCACGCAGGCCACCACGCTAACATTGTGATTTCGTGCATTGCAAAGGCTTGGATAGAGGGATTCCCGCGAGCACTCGGCCAACCGAGACTCTGTGCCCCGGCAAAGAGTTCCCACCATGGCCCAAGGATGCTTTTTGTTGTCCCCATGCTCGGTGCTCAGCGTGGCCTTGGAGGCGTAGCCCAGACCCAGCTGCCTACAGACTACATTGCCCTCACGCATGCTCCACGAGGTGCTGCAGATGGTGCCCCAGGTGGCGCCGTAATCGAAGCTCACCTCCACAAGTCCTTCTCGGAGTTCTTGGACCCCTCCGAGGGATGCTTTGTTGGTGTTCAGGCGCACCAGCATGTTTCTGTAGTTGTTCTGCAAGTTTAGGCCACTGTTGGCCCAGGACTGGCCCAGTGCCAGCAGCTGCAGCAGTACGATCGTCAGCAGGCGGTGTGATTCCATGGCGCTCCTGGCACTTTCTGGTCGGCGATGGCCCACGTTCAAGCTGCTTTAAAGCCAGCGGGAACAATGCTCCCAAAAGGGGAACAAATGGGCGAGAATGGGGCTACATATGTAGGAGGTATATTGTGCGTTGTATTTTCCCAGCGGCCGACCCACATCTGCTAGGCAGGCGGCAGGCGGCAGGCGTTTGTATACAAAACTCAGCTGGCAAAATGCCTATTCCGAGCGCGCGAGTGTGCTCTTGTTTTTTGTTTTTGTTCTTGCGGTTCTGCTTCTGTTTCGATTTTCGGGGATATGGAGTGCATTCGTAAACAACAATTTCTGTGCGCCTGTTACGAGTCGAGCAGCTTGTTGATCGCCTCTTTCAGTTCGGCGGGCTTGTACACGCCCCGTTCTGTGATGATGCCGGTGATCAGGGCGGCGGGTGTCACATCGAAGGCGGGGTTCCAGCAGTTGATGCCCGGCGCAGCGATGCGATGCTCGCCCACGTGCGTCATCTCCCGATCGGGCCGCTCCTCGATGATGATGTGGTCGCCGCCGGGTATAGCCAAATCGATGGAGGTCAGCGGGGCGGCCACATAGAAGGGCACGTCGTGATGCTTGGCAACCACGGCGATCTGGTAGGTGCCAATCTTGTTGGCCGTGTCGCCATTAGCAGCCACCTAGAAAAAGAAAGGATACACAATTAATGCCGATTTGTGGGGGATATATAAAAATAAATTCTAGATTTTGGAACATTATAAGCCAATCGATTCGCCATTAAACTGGACTATTTATAAAGAAGTTTATTTTTAGAAACACTTCAAGATTATAAATATGAATTGACTGCAGAATATTCTTAACAGTCAATAGAAATCCATAGATACTAGGTTTTATTATTATTAGATATGAATTTGTTCCAATTCGACTCTTGCAAATTTCTGAACGTGTTTACTTACCCGATCAGCTCCCACAACAACGGCAGCCACATTCTTAGCCCTCAAGAGAGCAGCCACCATGCTATCCAGCACCAGGGTGGCGGGGAACTTCTCGTGCACCAACTCATAGGCTGTGAGGCGTGCTCCTTGATTATAAGGACGAGTCTCTGTGCAGTAAACGTGCTCTGAAAATTAAGAAATTAATTATAAGTAAACAGTTCTAGCTTCCTCCAATCAAGTACTTACCCAGCTTTCCCAGCTCCGCCAACTGACGCACTACGCCTAGTGCCGTCCCGTATCCAGCAGTAGCCAGGGAGCCCGTGTTGCAATGGGTGAGCACTCGCACTCCCGCACCCGCAGGAGCTCCGGACGTCTCCGCCACTCGCTGTAGAATCGCCTTGGCGCCATGCGCTCCAATGGCCCGGTTGTCCGCAATGTCTTTCTTTAGCATCGCTTCGGTGGCACTCAGGAATCTTGAATGGGAACATGCGATACGTTAGCGGCACCGTCTTGCTAGTTGACGACGTGTTTGTGTATATTACCTTTGCTTCATTTCGCCCACGTCGATGGTCTCATCCTTGGTGAGGTCATTGGCCAGGACAAGCAGTTCGTCGGCGGCGATTTTCATGTTAACAGCCGTGGGCCGGGCCGAGACCAGGTAGTTGAGCTTGCCTTCGACCTCCTGGCGCAGCGACTTCTTGCTGCCAAACTCCTCGGGATGGATTTCCACGGCCAGGGAGAGGCAGCCCACAATGGCAATGGCGGGAGCACCACGGACCTGGAAGGAATAGGAAATAAGTCTATTAGATATTGTTATTGCAGAAAATTGAAGAGATTTATATTATTAGATGCATTATAAGCTTTACTAACCTAACATAAAAGGCAACACGAATGGAAACTTTGGGAAGATGAACTTATACATATCCTATAGGATCGAATCGGAAATTGATCATAACTACGCTTAAAATAATAATCGAAATTTAGTGATATTTTTATAGGTCAATTAATTCAACAAATCATAGTTTAAAAATACCGTAACTAAGTCAAAAAGGCACTAATTTCAATTCGGAAAGCTTTCCTATGTTAGTTTTTATTAGCTTAATAAATCTGCATACTCAGTTTTAAATTTAGAAAAATTAAAATTTTTGCCAATTTTTGACAATTTTAATGATGTAACCCCTTACATTTTTTTGAAATTTCGAAAAATTTTCAAAAATTTATTTTTTCACGGGACATTGCTAGATTGATTCAGCAGGCGATGCTGATCAATAATATATATGATTTATAGGGTCGGAAATGGCTCCTTCCCTGCGTTTCAAGCTTTTCACTAAAATTATAATACCCTGCAATGGCATAAAGATCATCTTATTAGATGATATCACTTTCCTATAGTGATATTAATAGTGTATTATATGTAGGAAATAATAGGTTTTTTAAGGTATTTTTTGATTAAAAAAGATTTTAATTGGATATCAAAATATATTTGGCTTTTACCAATCGTTGGCCTTTTGGCAGTAAATGAAATACTTGCATTCTACGTATATTAAATCGATATTCTTATATGCTAATTTCTTGGACAAATCAATGTTTTCAAATAGCATAACTAAGCCAAAAATGCATTAATTTCAATTCAGAAAGCGTATATGTGCTAGTTTTTATTAGGTTAATAAATCTGTATACTCAGTTTTCAAATTAAAAAAATTTGATTTTTTGCCAAATTTTGACAATTTTAATGATGTAACCCCTTTCCTTTTTTTGAAATTTCGAAAAAAATTCAAAAATTGATTTTTTTACCAGAAATAGCTAGATCGATTCGCCTGTTGATCCTGATCAAGAATATATATGATTTATAGGGTCGGAAATGATTCCTTCACAAGTTACAAGCTTCGGATTAAAATTATAATACCATTTTTTAGGAGATATTTCTATATATTTTTATATAGCAATTTTTTCCACAAATCAAGATTTAAAAATCTCATAACTAAGCCAAAAACGCACTAATTTTTATTCGGAAAGCGTTCCCATGTTAGTTTTTATCAAGTTAACAAATCTGCTTACTCAAATTATAATTTTAAAAAATAAAATTTTTTATCAATTTTTGACAATTTTAATGATGTAACCCCTTATCAAATTTTGAAATTTTGAAAAATTCTGAAAAAAAACAATTTTTCTTCCGGAGATAGCTAGATCGACTCGCCTGTTGATCCTGATCAAGAATATATATGATTTATAGGGTCGGAAATGACTCCTTCAAGAATTACAAGCTTCAGACTATAATTATAATACCATTTTTTGAGTCGATATTTATCTAAATTTTTATATGGCAATTTTTTTCCAAAATCAAGATTTAAAAACTCATAACTATGCCAAAATCGCATTAATTTTTATTCGGAAAGCTGTTCTATGTTAGATTTTGTTAGGTTAACAAATCTGCTTACTCAAAATATAATTTTTAAAAATTTAAATTTTTTTAAATTTTTGACAATTTTAATGATGTAACCCCTTATCAAATTTTGAAATTTTGAAAAATTCTCAAAAATTTATTTTTCTGCCGGAGATAGCTAGATCGATTCGCCTGTTGATGCTGATCAAGAATATATATGATTTATAGGTTCGGAAATGACTCCTTCACATAGTTTTAAGCTTCTCACTAAAAATTATGATATCCTGCCAGGCTTTAAGAACCCAGTAAATGGACAGCAAATTGATTTAAAATAAACAAACTCTAGAGACGTATACAAACAATTTAAAGCCAATTAATGCATAAGATCTTTAGGTATTTCAGCGACAAGGCAGATGATGTAGATTATTTTGTCAAACACATGCTAATCTGGCCTGCCACAACACAATTATAGGAACAATCTTTACGCTTAAGAGACCGCTGTGGCCGCCAGAATCGGAATCGCATTAGGGTCTTGTGAAAGATTCCTCAGTTTATTTAATGCATTGTTTTCGTTTTGATATTTGTAATGTCACGGTCTATAATAGGATAGTAATTAATGTGATAATATCCCTCACAGAGAGCGAGGAGATTAGACGGCTGCCAGGCCTATCTGGGCTTATCAGGTGAGGCGTACGAAGTAAACAGTTTACATTGTATTATGTCGGGCGCTTCACGTGATAAGCCGCGTGCTCGGCGACCAATGGAGCATCTGGGGGCATTAGCCCAGTAAGAGCCCCGCGGCGAGTGACGCCCGAGGAGGAGTGGTTTTATTTTTGGCAAGCGTTTTTAACAAATTTTTAATTTCAATTATGTTATTTATAGCCGCGCAAGCTAGAGACGACAAGCGACAAGCGTTGAGCGATCATTGCACAGATTAAGCAGTGTACCAATAAGAATTTTAATGGCCTCTGCCGGAATGCCGCCATTAGTGGTCAGGTTCTCATAGTGGTATCAACTCACCTGCATCTTGTTAATGACCTTCCAGCCGTCCTCCACACCGCGCACGGCCACATACTTGGACTGGACGGGCAGCAGCAGCTGGTCGAGGATCTCCAGGCTGCCCCGCGAGTATTTGATGGACTGCAGGCTCATCTCTCTGCTTGATGCTTGTCTGCTTGTCTGCTTGTCTGCTGGGGTGTGTGACTGTATGTGACCTGGAATGTAAGAGAAATTTGATTAAAGCGTGACATAATGGAGGAGAAGCCAGGGGAGGAGGACAACCCACTCTTTCGGCTGCCAATGAAGCACAGCCCGCGCGAATCGCTGGCAATTTATCAGTTATTAATCGAAATGATTTCCTAGCTTTGCAACGTAGCGTTCTGGCGACGTCCGCCAGGCGAACGGATCACTGAGCAACTAAACGTGCGGCGCGTTCTTGCTTTTGGGGCCTCGAAAGAGTTTGCGGCTGCCGAGCGTGGCGATTATTGAGAGCGAAAGCGATGAGAGCAGTAGAAGCACCGGAAGAGGCGGAGGTACACGGATAAAAATATAGTTTTACCTTAAAAACTAAATGTTTTCGTCAAGAAGATTAATTTTAGAGGAAATACTGATCTAATTTTAGTTTAAAAGAGGGAAGAATTAGGTGTAGAACGATGGAATAGCTGGCTCTTGAAGTGTTGCAGAAATATCCTTGATATAATGATTTGAAGAAGCCTCTATACTTGATTTCTTACAAGAAGAGTACAAGTAATTTAGCAATTGTTTTCAGTGCCGGCCGTGGGCTTGGTTCTCCCCATCCTCATCCTCATCCACATCGACATCGACGATCAATTCAAGTTGACATCGGCTGGCGCTGCTCTGCCGCTCCTCTGCCGCGTCCCCGATTGATAAAGGCTTCTGCTGCGCTGTTTCTGTCGCTGTCGCTGTCGCTGCTGACGTCGACTTGGCTTGTTGACATTTGTAAGGCGAATCGGGGGAATCGGGGGCGCATAATAATTAATCGTGCTGCTTATCTGTCGCCACTGGTTATTAGGCAATTTTGAGCGAGCATTAATTTATGCGGCTGCAATTAGTTGCGAACCGCGCCGTGACAGGAACTTTTGCTTGGTCCTGTGCCAACAGAGCGGCGGATGCAGGGCAGGACGAGGGGCGAGGGCCGAGGATGGGGGACAGTAGTCCATTAGGTGGCCCCGTCCTCCTCATTAGCGCGCTGGTTCCGTTTTGCGGCAGCAACTGGTGGTTGCCGTGAAATAACCTCACCCACGGCGCTCGCGTACACAGGTGAGTTGGTTATGAAACACCTCAGGGGGTTAAATCTTCATTAAATATCTTAAATACTCACCCGTTGTGTTAGATTGCAGTGAGTTCGAGTTCCTTAAACAATTAATAAATTCCTTGACTTTGGCTTATTCCAACTCTATCGCTCCCGCTGTCGCTCCAGTGACAGGTAAGCCGGCTGTGGCGCCAAAAGAACGTGGCACGTGTCCGTTGCCGTCATGAATTATTTAGTAGTTTTAGAGGAAAAACGCTCCACGTTGTTTATGGAAAGCCGAAACTGTAAATAGAAACGCGTAAATTGCAATCACTGATGCCAACTTTTGACCAATAAACAGCTGTTTTTGACGGGCAAAATTAAGGAAAAAAAAGCTTAAAAAATGGTTAAAAAACCATACAAATACTTGGATATGGAAATGCTGTAGCTTATAGCCGTGAATAATAGCTTATATTAATATTGAACTAGCACATTCTTATTATATAAGATAAATATAGATATTATTTGTACTATGTTGTTAATTTTATTTAGCCTGTTTTAGCTTATTTTTGCACAGAATAGCTTGTGCGGTTGGCAGCACTGCTACCGGCATCTCGCTTCTTAGAGATGGAAGCCAACAGCTGTTCGCCGGCGATTATTTTACCCAGCAAACAAACCTAGCAAGCAAAGTTAGCAGCGTTTGATAACTAGTAATAAGTTTGTGCACATCACATCTCTAGCATGTCGAGTGAGACGTTTTATGGTTTCAACTGCTATAAATTATATATCGGTAGCTCTAACTACCAGAAGAGGGCGCCACAAAATTTAAACTAAGTTAAAATATAAATATATATAAATGTATATTCAAATAATGTAATAATTATATAAAAACTATTTATATATAAATATATATAGAATATCATTTCTTCTCCCTTCCCATTACTTTTTATAGTTAGAACCGCTATAAATTATTTACACTTAACTCCCGCCAGAGGTCGCTAGTGCTTTCGCGCAAAATTCAAACTTGGCAAGCGTTCATAAACTTAGTTTAACAAATACTTCACCATTTCCACTACGAAATTTGTAGAAACAATAATGGCGAAGGCCTTCGGATCAGCTCTGTACCGCCTGGTGCCGGAGAAGACCGTCTTCATGCTGTGCGACGTGCAGGAGAAGTTCAAACCGGCGATACCGCTGCTGGGTGCGCTCATCGAGAACACCGCCAAGCTGGTGAGACAGCAAAAGTGACAGGATAATGGCCGGGTTCTAATGCATTCGCATTCCAGCTGGCGGCCGGCAAGGCCTTGGGAGTGCCCCTCCTGGTCACCGAGCAGTATCCCGAGAAGTTGGGCAAGACGGTCAGTGAGCTTGACATTGGACATGCCTGCACCAATGTTGCCAAGACCAAGTTCTCCATGCTGGTGGATCCCATCCACAAAAGCATGGCAGAGATCTATGGTGGCAAGCCCAAGACGGCGGTGCTCTTTGGCGTGGAGGTGGGTTATCCTTTAAACTAAAGGTTTCGGAATTATTTGGGATACAAATTAATTTGATCAAATTCCCCGCTCCCTTAGACCCACGTGTGTGTGGAACAGACCGCCTTTGATTTGATAAATGATCAGATTGACGTCTGGCTGGTGGCCGACTGCTGTGCCTCGCGCCTCAACCAGGATCGGGATCTGGCCATGGAGCGACTGCGTCACATCGGTTGCACCATTGCCAGCTCGGAGAGCGTGATCTTTAACCTGCTGGGCGACAAGGAGCACAAGGCCTTCAAGGAGGTTACCCCCCTCGTGAAAAAGGTCTCGGCGGACATGGAGCTCTGGCGGCCGGGGAAGTGACCCCGGCGGCTCCTTTTATGTCAACTTCATCTTCCTTTGCTTATTAAACGATCCTGAGATCGCACATGTAGAGTGTGTTCCTTGGGTATGGGGGAATTATGAGAGAAGGACCCACCGGTAGGGCCGGCTCCCTGTCCTCGTCAACTCATAAACATCTCGGCCAAGTGGACAGCTGAATGGAGCAGGGAGCAGCAGCTGTGCTGGGAGCTGGGAGCTGGGGGGCGGTGGTATTGGCATTTGGCGTTGCCCCTTTTTTGCCTAAGCGGCGCCTTATAAGCCCCATCAACAGCCACTGGAGGAGCCGGCGCGACATCGATAGATGCAATAGATGCAGATGCGGACGCAGCTCCTACAGCTCCTGCCAATTTATGCAATGACTTTGACTTGGCTCGGAGCTGCTGGCCCGGGACCACTGGAATTGGCTGGCTGGCGGGGCAGTTAAATTTTATGATGCAATCGCGACAATCTCCAGCGCCCATCTAGCCATCTTCCATCGGCGCTGCAGGCAGCCACCGAACCGGAGCTCCAGCCAACCATCGGAGCAGACATCCCGCGATCCTATCCGAGCCAAGTGATGGTGACAATGTAGGCAGGCGTCTGATTGACTCATAACAGGCCACGCAAACATCGCGATCTTGATCGCCATTTGCATGCCAAGAAGATCTCCGCCTCCGGCAGCTGGCAATTTATTTGCCCAAGCCCAGTCCCAGTCCCAGGCCCAGGTCCAGGCTCCTCCTAAACCACTCGCGAGTGCAAACTGATGGCGATGGCTGCGCGGCACGCGATAAGTCAACAACTTATCCGGGTCCCCGCCAGATCTCTGATCCATCCAATTAGGCAGGCCTCTCCGGTGTCGCCTTAAGTCCGCCCGAGTCTTGCCAGTGAAAAGTGAATTGGGCTAACGGCAATGTGCGTAAACGCTAGCTTCCTCCGCATCCCAGCTCCACTCACACTGCTCCCAGGAGCTGCTTAATATCTGGCCTTGGAACGGGTTTGTCAATATTTTCTTGGTGCCAACCCAGCTCGCACTTGGCATATTAATAAATTTGCTTTCTTCTCCTTCTTTTCAGCCTCACGATAAAAATAAAACGATGATAAATCTGTGAAATTGCCGGCTCGATGTGCAAATGAACCTGGCGATCGATGCTCTGTGGCTCCATTTCCTCTTCCCTCTCGGCGGCACCAACCTCCGGATCCCCGCCAGCTGCTGTGGCAATGGTGAATCGATGAACGATTGGCGCTGCTGCCAAGGGAATTTATGGGCTGGCAGTCGGGCAAGTGGCAACTGTGGACACGCTCATAGATCAATCCGGGGAGCAGCAGCACTCCTAGTCGGAGTCGAAGACGAAGTTTCTATTCCCTGGTCTGGTCTGGTCGTCGGGGCCACAAACAAACATGGATTAAGTAAAACCGATTCCCTAAAATTAAGAAATTTATCAAGGCAGGATCCCTGGGTCAGCGGCCCGGCCCGGCCCGTCCCAGGCCGCCGGTTTCCATCACAAGTTAATCCTCCACAGAGGCGGGGTAGTGTCTGTGTACCCCATTTGAATGGTGTATTTGAGGCCCTGTTGTCCGGCTGGAAATTCCTGCAACTCTGTTGCCAACTGTGTTGACAAATGTGAGAATGCCGGGCGGCGCTTCAAAGAGCTCCGCTTCAAACGCTCCTTATGGCTGGGCTGCACTGCTGCACTGGTGCACTGGGCCTCAGCCGGTGCTGGCGCGCTCTCTCAGATTGCATAATTTATGGAGCCGCCTGCCCAAATTAGCCAAAATCCTGCTCGGGGCCACATCTGCTGCCACATCGCTCCCCCATTAATGAGACAACTAATGAAAGATCGCTTGCATTTCCCACACTTGGAGCAGGGAGCTGCTGTTGCCTTTCTCATGCCACAATTAGTGCAATCATTTCTCCATGCTAATTATTCGTTTGTTCTTCAAAACACCGCTCTCCACCGGGGGGGCGTGGCAGCTGGCACCGGGCCAGCGGTCATAGGGAAATTCTGACAAAGCTCCAGGTTTCCAGGTTTCCGCTTTACGTCACCTGTTAACCCACAAAATGCATGTGGCCAGTGACCAGCAATTAGCCGCTCGAGATCTGTATCTGCGGCTGCTAAGTGGCTGCGAGTACGTCTAATTAGCATATGTATATGGCACTCGGTTGGGCCGCATCCCGGCCACTCGAATGGGCTGGCCGCCGCGCATTTCTCTGGTGCCGCCCCGCCCCGGCCAGGGGGTGTTCCTGGGTGTGAGATGCCCTGGGCACACATATTAATTAGCCTCGACTCCACTCCGGTTATGATTGCCGGCCTCGCTGCGGCGATAATCGTCCGCTAACAAGAAGCCGGGAATCGGGAAATGCGTGTGGAAGAGCGTTGCCCCAATGCGAGATGCGGCTGGAGATGGGTGCTTTGGGGTCTTCGGGTAACATAACCGTGGATTCGTGATATTTCACTTAGTTGCCATCCAATCATTATGTAATTTTTGGCCATTTTTTGTCCAATTTTCTTTACATTCTTGTTGAGCTAACAAGATCGGAGAGAGAAGGAACTGTAAATCAAGTTCTGCGACTTGGGTTCTTTGTGTTCATTTCTTTTTTGTCGGAATTCCCACAAAGATTTGACCCCAAACGTTTACAGTGGAAATATATTTCAGTTTTTTAAAAAGAGGGATCTTATTTATGTTAAATTAATGTAAATTGAAGTTATCGCTTGGTAACTTAACTAATTAACTATCAACTATAAAGCTTTGTTTTATATTTCCGAAAATAAGTTTTCTTTCTTGGGAACTTGAGGTTCAATCTTCATGATTTACTGAAATTTCCAACTACAAATTCATCTACACTTCCCTGAAGTTAAGCATTTAACTTAATTCCCCGACTGCCAAGATTAACCCATAAGATATTCTGTAAGCCATAGTTTCTCCCAATTGCAGCAGGCAAGCAAAATTCCTGCCAGTGGGTACACCTGTTCCACCAATTGAATGGTCAGGCAGCAGGGACAATGGGTCAGCTCCGGCTGGCTGCCTGTCGTCGATTGGGATCGCCGCTGTTTATTTGTAGCTTGTCCGATCGCTGGAACTAGATCAGGCGGAGATATGAATGCTGTTTACACCGTGTCTCCAAATGTTTTCTCTCAATCCCAGTGCTATCTTCACTTTTATCAAACAATGCCGCAGTGGCAACAATGGCGCGACAGTTTGAAAAGTAGTGAAAGGCCTGTGGCCAGTGGTCACTGGCCAAGAGGTACACATGCTCCGGAATCCGGCATCCGGAAAGGCCTGTAAGAACTGTCATATAGAGTACATGACTAATTTGCCTAAATGCCGGGCACAATTTCGCTTTGTGGGTCAGCCCACGAAAAGTCGCCGAATTAGATTTGCAGAAATTTATGCTGAATATTCGGGCCGAGTGTTTATATATGGGCAATTGGCCAACAAAGGCGGCCGAGTCTAACACATTTGCGTGCTTTATGGCCGCTCCTCTCTCCATCCACTCTGCTCAAACTGCAATCACAGTGACTTGGGGTTTTTTCGCCGCTTGGAATTGCAGTTGCTGCAGGTTTGCCATGTTTGGCCATTTCACTTGTTTGGAGCTTCTTCTCTCGGGGGAGGGCGAACAATTAGATATGCGCCATGTGCACTTACTTTCTAACCGAATTAGCATATGTTTCTGGCTTCGGTTTTCGGATACCAATGGATACTACCCGCCTGCGCATTCCACCCGTCCTGCGACGGGGAAAGAAAGTGTCAGAGGATGACTAGGAGGACGCCGCTCTGATCGATTGCCCGACCTCGCTGCGGCTTTCGCTGACCCAGCCCCAGTCCCGAAAACGGGTAATCCACTTGACTCAAATGTCAAAGGCTGCGCCCGTGGCTCTCCGGCTGGCTCCAGCTCATCATCCTCCGGCAAAGCCTGGTGTCACGACTGCCCATAAACACCTAGTAAAAATTAAAATGATCGAGTGGAGCGCGGCGCCGGACGATGGTTGTTATTAAATCGAAGCAATTTGTGAGCGCGGCCAACAAAGAAAGCCGCGACTCTCGCGATTTGCAATCGCTGCACTTGAGCTGGAAAGTGAAGTTTTCATTTGGCCGGCAGATTCACTTTCTGGCTGAGGAAAACAAAGACAGGGTCTGCCAGAAGCCAGAAGCCACCACGACGACGACAAGTGGCTGTGAGCCGGAGAAATGGGCTAACGATAATGGCCAAGTAAGGGCTCGAGCAGTGCTCTAATTGGGCTTATTAGAGGCTGTGGCGGCTGCTCCACAGTGCTCCAGTTCATTGCCAGACTCCCACAAAGCTCTAAGCTTGCCGCTCTGTCAAATGCATTCAATTAAGGTTAATTTATAGCCACTTCCCATCCGTAATTACCGATGGGCCACGAAAATGTGCCAGTGCGTTGGCAAAACTCTGCGGTTGGGTTATGATTTGTGAAGAGCTCTCTCGGCCATTGTCCAATTCGGCTGGCCGTGATTAATGGAGTGTGTGGCCGCCGGCTGGAAATTGGCACACTCTGCAGCGGCGGTTAGTGGTCGCCGGCTGATGTAGGTGATGTTACCGCCGCCGCCGTCGCCGCTGCTCATCTCGTGTCCAGTTAGCCGGCTCTTGTAGGCCTGTCAGGCGGCAGCGCAAAACTGACAGCTAACATTGACAACCGGCGACGACGACGACGACGACGACAACGGAATGGATAACAAGGGGCTTCGGCCAGGATTCGAACGGTAGCCCATGTTGGACATTCAAATGGTGGAATGACCACGTTCTACCTGTATCCGTACCTGTGCCTGGCTGACCCATATCAGTTTTCCATTGTGCCCAGCGGCGGCGGCGATGGCTTCTACTCCTGGCAAAAGTTCAGGGGGTCGCGGACAGAAAATTTGTTGGCATATGAAAAGTGAAAATCGCCAGGCCTTGGGACCCACGCTCTGGATTGAAAGACTGACTGACTGACTGACCGAGCGATTGAGCAAATGAACGGTCTGCCTGCCAGCGGAGCGGCAAATGAAATGTGTTGACAGTGAGATCCAAGAGTGAAATGGAGGGGTTAGGGGGGGAGTCGTCTCTTATGCTGATTACCACAAAAACTGCAGCAGCTGCTAGCAGGCCGCAATTTGGTGGAAAAATCAAAAGTGAAGGCGTTGCGGGAGATCTTCTTCTTCGCGGCCCGGCAAGGCTTTCATTAAATTTCCAACCGAATAACTTATGGAGGCAAACACAAAGCACTCGAAGCAGCCAGCACTTTTCACTCAAAAACCGAGTGCATTTCCTTTTGTCTTTGCACTCCGGGAAACGGGTTTTCCTGTGGGCCAAGTTGAGTGCTTTGGCCGAAGCTGCGCTGGGCTGGACACGGGTGTTGCTCTTTATTTTAATTTGGTTGGGCAAAAATATCCGGGCAGAGTGCTAATGAGACATAATGACATACCAGACAGCCGGTCGAGGACTACTTAATCATTTCTCCCCCGGATGGGGATCGCCCTGCCTCCCCCCGAGATGCCACTGCCGCTGCCTTTGCCAATATTTCCTAATATTCGCAATCATTTAACTTAATGTGCGAACATTAATTTTGCTAGCCGAGGATGCGAATGCGGCGGCCACTCCGGATGGGTGCTCCTGCTGGCGGCACAGGCAGGCAATCTACGCTGGATCTTGCCGCATCCATCGCTGGGCAAATAACCGAACACGATATTCACTAATGAGACCGGGTAACGCAATGTGGGCGTGTCGCCTCCGGCCTTCGTGAGCGGAGCCAACAACAAACAATTCAATTTCCAAGGCCCCGCAGCAGCCGCCCAAACGCAAAACAAAGGCATCTCGGAATCGGAATCAGAATCCGAGGAGCTATAGGGATCGGCATGGGGGATAGGAATAAAACATTTGCAATTTATAGCTTAATGCATGCAACGTGCGTCAGATTGCATCGCCAGATACGGCGGCTATAAAGCGGAGTTCCATTGGGAACGAGGAGGAGCAAGTGGCAGTGTCAGCCAGTGCTGGCAGCGGGAAATTAATTTTCTGATTTTAATAAGATGGTAATGCAAGAGAGCTATAAAACCTGGGAATTTATGGTGTTATCATGCTTTAATTTAGATTGTTTTGGGATGTTTTCAATTACCCAAAAGCCGGGAAATCCCTCTAAACTTGAAAAAAAAAACTTTTTCAGCGTTCCCTAATATATTTTCTATATGAAAATCTTTGTATATCATACCTTTAACCAATTGTTTCTATTGTCATATCAAGTAAATCAAGTCAATGTGATAAATATTCATTAAAATATATAAAAGTCTATTAACTTATCCTGAAAAATGACAAAATGCCTGCACTGGCATCCAGAGTGGAAGTGGGAGTGCCATCAGAGGTGGAAGTGGAAGCCATCGGACAGCCGGACACTCAAGAGCTGAAGGCGAAGCCGAAGCCGAAGCCCGATCTGCCGTATTAAGTTTCACTCTGCGGTAGCAATTTGTCACTCACAAATAAAGCATTCCCATTGCAGTTGCTCCGAGGAGATTCTCTGATTCTCCAGTGCCCGGAGACGGAGACGGAGACAGGAACGGAACGGAACGGAGACTGTGAGAACCGTCAGGCGAAGAGGCATCATTAAGTGCGCCGGCCCAGACACTTTTCAATGCCACTTGTGTTGACTTTTCAACCCAAAAGCGAAACGAAATGCAACGAAAACGAAACCAGAGACCGCGTCCCGTGAAAATGAAAACGATTCCAGTAAAAAAAAGAGAAAATGCGGCAAGTGTGTGGGCTATTCGGTATTCGAGTGTGATAGCTGATGGCTGATGGCTGTCACTCAATTCCGGCCAGCGGAGTTGCACTGGGCAAGGGCAATGGCAAAGGCTGGGAGACTCAGGGTTTGCCCGAGTCACTGGGTCAGCTGGGTGAAGACAATGCCAGGGGAAGTAGGCAGCAATAAAATATTAAATTACATTTTCAGAAAAGAATTGTTGACCTATAAAAATCTTTAAAGAAGTCTATAATTTACATGAATTCTTTGAAATGAAATTTAACGATATTTTAAAACGACAATTTTGAAGATAAATCAACGTTTAAAAACACCATAACTAAGTCAAAAAAGCATTAATTTCAATTCGGAGAGCTTTTCTATGCTAGTTTTTATTAGGTTAATAAATTTGCATACTCAATTTAAAATTTAAAAAATTTAAATTTTTTGACCATTTTTGACAATTTGAATGATGTAACCCCTTACATTTTTTTTGAAATTTCGAAAAAATTTTAAAAATGTACTTTTCTTCCGGACATGGCTAGATCGATTCAGTTTTTGATTCTGATCAATAATATATATGATTTATAGGGTCGGAAATGATTCCTTTACAAGTTACAAGCTTCGGATTAAAATTATAATGCCATTATTTATGCGATATTTCTATATATTTTTACAACGTTTTCTTCATCAAATCAAATTTTAAAAAACTCATAACTGAGCTAAAAACGCATTAATTTCAATTCGGAAAGCTTTCCTGTGTTGATTTTTATTACGTTAAAAAATCTGCATACTCAGTTTTAAATTTAGAAAAATTTTAAATTTTATCAATTTTTGACAATTTTAAATTTTGAAATTTTGAAAAAATTTCGAAAATTAAAATTTTCTACCGAACGTAGCTCGATCGATTTGGCTGTTGATGCTGATTAAGAATATATATGATTTATAGGGTCGGAAATGACTTCTTCACAAGTTACAGGGTATAATGACATGAATTTGATGAAAAATATTGAAAATACATAATTATACAGGGAAACCGCACTTTTACTTTTAATAAACAATATTAACAATTTTTAAAGGCTTTTCCCAGTTTCATTTTAATAATTTATCAGTTAAAAATGTAATGTTTTTATAACTTGATTAAACAAAGCTGGGTTGTATTCTCCTTAATCTCTACTATTATCTTAACCATTAAATAATCAATTTAGCGTTTAAGTTTTATTTACCTTGACTATGCAAATCGAAAATAAATACAATAATGTCTTCATTTTCAGTATTTCCATGGGCACCCTAGGCTAAAGGCATAATTTCCCGATTTAAACTAAGCCAAGCCAACGATCTCTTCGACAGTCGAGACAAAAGACTTAGGGCACAAACTTGACCGGAACGCACTTGATGCGTTTCGCGGCTTTTAGTTGCCGGCTCTTCGTTCTCGACCATTTCTCTGGCCACTTCAAAGCCGCCGCTTAACACAATGAGCTGCTAGCTGCTAGCTGCTAGCTGCTGCCAGCGTCTTAGCCCACTTTGAGCAGCGAAAAATCAACATCGAATTATGGCAACAACAAAATCGCAGCCAACAGTCGTCCACTATGGCTGGTACAAGTGGTACAAGTACAGGTAAAACACCAACCCGAACTCGAACCCCCGGTCACCCCATGGATTCTAGGCTGTCGAACATTCTGAGCGCACGCGGTGAAAGTCAGCTCCAATGACAAGAATTTCTGGTCTTCATAATGAGGCTTATAAATGTTTTTATGGCGGCAGCTGAGCCGCAAGCACAACAACGGCCACGACCACGGCCACGGCCACGGCCACGGCTCTAACTACAATTTGGCATGTGCACCATTTATTAGAGTCATGCAAAAGGCAAATTGGCCGCTTAATTGCTCTGTTTCATATTTCACTGCCATATAAATAATTTTCTGCCAATCTGTGCGACGCGTTGCGCTCTTCCGCATCTCTGCGCGGCCGTGTGGCAGGTGTGTCTTCAGTTGTGTTGTTTGATTAATCTCGCGTATCGATGCTGAGATCTCCGCGCAATCGATGCGGAAAATGGAGATCATTAATCTGTCAAATTGAAAATAGGAAAATGCTGCCGAACCGTAATCAATTGGTCGAGCGTTTAGCCACCGATAGCGGCCGCAATTTGTGTCAACGCCAGAGCCAGTGCTCACAGATCGGTCACGATCACGAGACGTATCTTGATCAATCAGAGATCTTAAAATGACAAGTTGCTGCCGTATGGCATGGGATTTCCCAGGAGTACTGTTAGGGGCTGGCAACCGCCTCTTCCGTCTAATCAAGCAAATATTGCCATATGCATATGGCAGGCAACCAGCGTCCGATTGCTTCCTGGGTTATGACTTCTGCGGCAGGGGATAATGCCAAGAATTAGTTGTGGAAAAATTAACACCATGCGGGAACGGCATTGACCACAAGGCTGATTGTTCTCGGTGCTGCAGAACTGAAAACAATTTACGGGAACCGTACGATCGGTGGCAGGCTGCTGGCTCTGCCAGATCTCGACGGCATTCTGGCCATGCCATGCCACTGGCCAGCTGTTTGGCCAAGTGCATTGACCGCCTGCAAATTGCACTCGCTGCACAAATTGATTTGAATGAAAGCGGCCGGCGGGGCTAGGGTCCGGCGAGCCCGAGAGGATGCTGCCGCTGCCGCTGCCGGTGGCTATTTACCATTTTCCATTTACTGTTAGCTCATCTCTGATTGATTTCTGCTGCCGCTGCCTGCCTCTGTCACCTTTGACACCTTTAGCGGGCAACGGGTTGGGCCTGCTTGGACGGAACTCATCATTCGGCAGCTGGGAAATCGAGAACGATCGACTGGGAACGAGGAGAGGCGGCAGGATGAGCAGGGAATTCCAGAGATCAATTGGCAAAATATGAAATATTGACTGCAATTGAGGTCTTGTCCAAGCCAAGGAGTTGTGTTTGGTCTAGGCTTTCACAGCCAACAGCAAACAACTCAGTATGCCATTGATTTAAGGAGTCAGAGAGAAAGCTGACTCATTAGCAGGCATCTTTCACAGGCGAAAGATCCTTTAAATGTTCACATCGGTGGCAACCAGCTTTGTTTGCCATTGATTTAAGGAGTCAGAGAAAGCTGACTCATTAACAGGTAAAGATCCTTTAAATATTAGCTACGCGAATGCTGATTATGGGGAGAGCATAGAGAAAGGAGTAAACAGACTCGACACTAGGTCTCTGTCCTGTCCCGGATTTTCAGCTGTTGTTTCTGCCAATTTCTATTTGCCATGCCATTCGCCTAGCCCCAAAAGCCAGGTCCACAGCCACATCCACTAATCTCGACAATCGTCCGAAATCGACATGTAAGGCCCTTAAAATGCATGTATTCTTCCTTGGGTTGGGCTGCTCCCCAAAAAGAAAATACAGAAAAACAAACAGTGGGCGTGGCAGTGGCAGCCCCGGGAGCCTGTTAACCAGACCACCGAGAGCTCCCCAGCTTCAGCTTCAGCTTTAGCTTTAGTCCGGGAACCAGAACCCAACAGGGGTTTCGTTTTCGGCAATTATCAAGATGATGTTTGCCAGTTGTTGTCTGCGACATTCGTTAGATGCCTCAGTTCTAGCCTCGACTGGGACCGATCCCGATCCCCTTGCGTAGGATTAGGCCGAGGAACAGGGAGAGAGGCTTGGCCCGGCCTGGCCTGGCCGGGCCGGGCGTGGGTGTGTGCAATGTCCCTATTGCTATCCCTATGCCAATCCCGGGCCCTAAATCTGTTGGTCATTAGTGTGCAATCGTTAGACTTTTAAATGCCCACCACGTTCTCTAGAGCTGTGCTCTGTTTTGTTACGAATATCGTACCAATTAAGTGGGGGAAACACACGCCGACAGAGTGTCGAGCATCTGTACCCAGAGCTTTAATCACGTTTCAAACGATAATATCCTGTAGGTCCTGAGAGTATGCCTGGATCTAAGTGGAAATTTCACTCCGAAAGGCAGAGGAAAATATATATTAATTCCCCTTTATAAATACAAAAGTGCATTTTTTAACTGGGCAATCAACTTTAGCTTAAAATGATTATCAATAATTATGATTTAATTGACAATGATAATAATTCTCTAATTGCTTCCATATCTTACCAATAAAACGTGTTTGTTATAAGCGAAAATATAAATATTTAACGGGACCCTATATTTGCATGTTATTTGCCCGATTTAATGGTATTATGATAGCCATCTAAAAAGATTAAACTAACTAATCGCAGGAATAAAAAGCCTCAAACTATATATGCCATAATTTAAGAATCCTACGACTTGCGGTATCTCAAAGTCCACTCGAATTGCTCCGCTTTTGTGGCTTCAGCCCCAGATACATCATCTCCGGCAGCTGCGATTTACGTGGGCTTTTGTGGGATGCTGCGGCTGGCTGCTCCTCCGTTGGCCAGTTTTCGCATGTACAACCAATTAGCCGATTGGCGCAGAATGAGATCGAGAGCGCAGAGCACACGCAGCGTCCAAAGCAGCATCGATTCATAAATCAACAGAAAATTATAAAACAATCGGAATGCCGGTTGCCAATAAACGTTAATTGCGCGTACAGGACAATGTGATGTGATGGCCACGGTCGCTGGTCGCTGGTAGTTGGTCGTTGGTCGTGGATGTGGGATATCGATATGGATATGGATGCTGCGACACCGCGGCCACAGATTGGACATGGACGGTGCACAGAGCACAGAGCCACATCAGCAGCAAAACATCAGCAAATGCAAATTGCTGAGGAGCAGCGCCAAGCGTGTTGCGCCAATTTGCTTGGCCTGCCAACGTCTGTCAACGTCTTGTGGTCTGAGCCCTTCTCGGTTAGAGTGGCTCCTTGGCTCCTTGGCTCCTTGACTGGTCCTTGCTTGCTTGTCTTCCACTGGCAATTACATGCAGCTCACGTCCTGTCAAAGTTGAAAGATGACAAATCAACTTGACAGCCGCGCCAATTTGCATGGCCGCATGGACATTGGCCCGGCCATGGCCACGGCAAGTGAGATGATGCTGATGATGATTATGCATACGCCGTGTGGCCAAGAGATTGGTAGATTGTCAGCCCGACGCCCGGGCATTGTGTAATAATTGGCAGTTCTTGGAAAGCTCGATTTTGAAGCAGATTAATTGGTTTTCCTGCTGCTGAGCCAGTTGCAGTGGCAGTTGCAGTTACCGAATGCGAATGGGAATGGCAATGGCCCCTGCGGTCGGAATACCGATCAACTGGCTATAACCATTGGCAAGTGGAATTAGCATATTAATTTATGGGACCGCCAATTGCATTCGTTACATTTCCAATTCTTTCACCGCGGCAATTGCAATTGACGAACGTCCCATTAGCGTAAACTTTTATAGCACTCATAGTATAATTGCGAATGGTCGAATGGCGAAATGGGCCCCGGAGAGAGAGGCGGCCCAGGCCCAGCTTCCGTCATGTTAATGGCACTCAGCCAGCTCCCGGAGGCAGCCCAGCGGGAGACTCATCTGCGGCGCTGTCAGATTTTCGGATCGTTTTCGCGCTCTGTGGCAGTAGCTGACAATGAAGGGGCAACGCAGTAACAAAACCGATTTCGGGCCATAACACATTTCAGCGGAAATACCTCTGACTGTGGCTATGCAAATTAGTTGCCCATCAGCTTTGTAGATCATTTCCCGGTGCGGAATTCAGGGCGCACTTGTACTTCAGTCACTTCTTCGTTATAAGTTACCTGGGACGAGTGTCGTGTGGGACGTTCTGTTCTTGAACTTTTTTGCGCCTTCTATTTTTTTTTGTTTTGTTTCTGCTGGCCTGTTTGTTCACACGACTTTCATGTTAGCAAGTCGTTGTGGTAACAGTAAAAATCAATAAGTACCTGGCTTAGGCTTATTATGAGCCGAGCAGGCCAACAGTGGACTAAATAACTTGGCTCACAGAACATGCAGCAATCATCGTCGAGCGACGTTCGCTGCCCACCCCCTCCTCCGCCCTGTAACTAACAAGCCATTAGGCATTAATTTTAGCCATATGCACTGGACCATACCTGCACTCCAGGGACTGCGACTGCCACTCCGCAAATATGTCGCACTCGGAGGAGATCCGCAACAGAATCTCTCCGGCAACCGCAACTCCAAGAGCCAGGCACGACAAAAAGGCAAAAAATAAATTAATGACATAACTTGGACGTAACACACGACTTGGATGGGAATCAAGTTTATGAGTGCCCCCTGATGGAGCAGCAGCAGGGAGTGCTGGGAGTGCTCCAGGTGCTGGAGTGCAGGAGTGCAGGAGAGCACAGGAGTGGGCAGTGGGAGTGGTATACCCTAAGCAGCGGTATAAAATGCACTAATTTCGCTATGTAATACGAATAACATGCTCGTGCCCGCTCATATTTGCCCGACCTTTGGCCCCCCACCTTTCACCAGCATCGGGAGCCGGCAGGAAGATTAGATATTCCACCGAGAAAAAAATATCTAAGCAAGTGAATTGTGAAAAAGGGTGTTGCGAAAATCAGCCTCAAACTCAAACAGAAGGTTTGGCATTATAAATTATTAAAACAAAGTCAAACGAACTATTTTATAATGCATTTTAAGGCTTAATAGTTCTTAGCCTAAGAATTTTTTAGGGAATGCTTTCAAAGGACCAAATTTTAAAGAGTGCTCAAGTTTTTGTAAGAATTAAAACTCAGAAGCAAACAAGTGTTTGGTTAGAATCAATATTTATATTATTTTCCTGCAGTGGCGTGGCCTAAGTATCGGCCCATCAACCTTTTTTCGGGGTTAAGTGCGCATTACAAACAATTCTGTAATGCCCAGTTAGGCAACAGAGCTGAAATTTGTTTTCAAATTATTTAAGTCGAGCACGGATGCGCGGATGGTGGCCGCCGGGCGGATGCAATACGATTGCAATTTAAGTAAATTAAAGCAACATAATGCAAGACGTGTGGGTGGTTCGAGGTCACAGCGAGCCAGTCGGCCGTATCCTGAGGTTTTGAACTTATTCGGAAAATTGCTCAAATTGAGCTGTGCCGAAGATTCCACCGAAGAAGCCGCCGCCAGCTGACAACCTGGGAAATCTCTTCAAATAATATAAAGGGAAACCTCGTGGGCGGGCCTCTGGGAAAGCTCAAATCTGTCCGATCTGCCAAGAGTGCGTGATAATACGAATAGTAATAGTAATGGGTAAGCTTTTGTCGCACAAATCTAGACTGTCTCCCAAGAATTTGACATCGTGTTGTGATCGATGGACAGGTGGAGAAAACGCGCTTCTGTGGAAGCCATTGGACTGGGGACTGGGGACTGGACAATGTAAAAGTGAGAGGAAATGCTGATAAGCAGCACTGGAAACAAAGCCCCAAGAAAGTTGCCTATGAATCGGACAGCTCCCTTAAGAGGGGACAGATGCATATTCATTCAATCGACCCAAGACAGTCTGCTTAACCCTCGCGTGCCGGCGTCCTCGTTTGTCAGGCACTTGTCAAGCGGCCGAGGCTGGTGCCCTCTTTAGGGACAGCTCGGACATGACACGTGAATGCATACAAATGGACGTTCACTTGGGGTCCGCGGAATGAGCTCTTAATTAAGCATCCGTGTCAGTTGTTTCTCTGCATTTGTGGCATCCTTGAGCTCTGCTGGTGCTGGTCAAACAAATGCAAAAAAAAAAGAAAATACACATACCGCGGCGACATGCAAATTTGTGGCCAAAGTCTTTCGTTTTTGGTGGGCCAAGTGCAAGTGGGTCACACTGCTGTGTATGTGGCGTAGCTCTCCACAGTCTTACCGGCTCTTCTGTCGGCCGGCTGTTCGATTTTCTTGTAAAACTGGCGCCTGACCAGAGTCGGCAATGGCCATGCATAAATAAATATCATACGACGGGCATCTGGTTATGAGGGGACTAGAAAAACGCAAACGCAAATACAAATACGAATAGAAATAAATAAAATAAATTTCGCCTGCAGCCTGTTTGTTGTTCCCGGGTTTGTTTGCCTTGCTCTGCCAGTCGAGCAATTTACAATTCGCACACATGCTGTGCATTCTGCCGAGGTCCCAGGCTGGGCTTCAGCCGCAGTTTTAGCCTCAGCTTCAGCCTCAGTCTCAGCTCGTTGCCATTGCCTTTGCCGCTCTAGCTGCTTCTGCTGCAATTGCTGTTGTTATTGCCATTGCAGTTGTTTGGCAACGAAACCGAAAATAAATGCACGTTAAGAGGAGAAGTCCTGTCATCGGTCAACTGGCCGCAGTTGTTTGATATGCCAGCAGCAGCGGCAGATCGGCCATGATTATACCCTATACTCGACGAGCACAAGGGTATGCTTGATTCGAGATTAGTTGAAAAACTAACTAATGTAATCTTTCAATATAAAAAAGAAATGCTAGACAGGAAATAAAGAAATTTTTGTATGGAAAAACAATGACCCAATCAAGCATCGACTCATAAAAAGCAATCTCTGGTTGAAATGATTTTTTTAGGTGCCAGATAAATTCTCTAACAAGCTAAGCATTAAAATGGTATATCTATAAAACCTTAATTTATTTCAAGTTTTAACTGAAACTGAGCTATTAAAAGAGGCTTAAAAGTATTATGACAACTTAATTTATTTAATGACACATAAACAAAGAATTTAGTTGGCTTTCGAATGTTATAGTTATTTGTATTTCCTAGATAGCTAAAACATTTTTTTGTTTAGTTATGTTCAGTAAGCACTTCAAGGATTTCAAATACTTAGGGTATCCTCTTTAGGGTATCCTCTTGGCCATCAAGCGAGCTTAGCAAAGGCTTTCCACCTTGTTTTTACTTTCAAAGTACACCAATAGCGGAGTTAAGCTTTAACCATTTTATGGCTGCAATTTCACGGGCAAGACCGAGCATCATCAGGCATCATTAAGGTCAGTTCTTGGCTGGGATTTGCGTAAGGTTTGGCAAGTGAAATGAAATGAAGCGAATGTATGACAATTTTTGGTCAATGATGATAGCTGACCCCGGAGATTTCGCTAATTTGAAAACGAAAGTCGAAATGTGATATTTTCTTTACTATTTTGGAAGGCGCCTCTTACTTTTTTTATACATTTTTCTATGCAAATTGCCGAAACTCGTCACGAGAAGAACGCCATAAAAGGTGTGTTGTTCTTATGCTTTTCTCTTTATATATTTTTTGTTACGTTCTAAGTGTTCGTTCGCTTAATGAGGGTCTTAATAATAAAACTCCGAAAACAACCATGTCAACAACCTGGTTCAAGGTTGTTTTGGGCCCCTTGTTGGTGTGACACTTTCCATTTTTATTTGGGTGTTAATAGCGAAAGCTATTATCGCTCTATTCTTAGGCATCTCTCGGGGGTTTTGTTAGAAAAACACCCACCGATCATTTATAGATGCTACCGGATGATCCTTTCACTTTTTTACGCCTAACTGTTAAAGCCATAAAACAAATATAAACATCAATCAGGTGGCAATAAAACAAAGGCTGGTCTCCCTATTGTACCTATGTTTGATTTCGTTTATCATGTTAATTCCAGACCAAAGAACCCGCCACTCCAGCGGCACCGACAGCTACCTGAGTGGAGTCACGGCGGCGCTGCCTCGCCAGGTGAGTGGAGGCGGTGCCAGGTGGGCGTTGAATCCAGCTCTCAACGTCGTACAAATTAATCAACACGTAAACGAGACGCTTTGGGGCCAGATCAGAGCGCAGACCTTTTGTCCCAGTTCGAGGAGCACGCCCGCTCACATATGGGGAATTCGATGGGGGATGGGGCGCGGACGGAATGGCCTTCTAATGGGCTTTTTATTGGGTCAACAGGCGACGCAATTCACACAAAAGGCACCCAGGCAGAAGAGCGGGCAGTGGGCGCAGGAGCTTCCATCGGACAGACACCTGCCAGGGACCCACATTTCATTAATTGCCTTTTAGCCCGGAGTCGTGAGCGGGCCAAAATGGTGCCTGCCTCCGAGATGGAAGCGGAGTCGGGAGTCGGAGCTGAGAGGGAAAGTTTAAAGTGCAAGCCGGCAGAGTCAAGGAGCCCCAGATCAAAGTGGCCAAAGGCTGGCGAGCCGCCTAAATTGGATATTGAGTTCACGGACCCGATACGAGGATGATGGAAGCCTAACAGGTGTCGTCTCTGGTAAATATTACTTAATTGATTTATGAGTTCTACCGAACTCCCTAAAACGCCGAGACTGCCGCAGTTATGCGGCTTTCAGCTGGAATTTCTTCTCCAGAGAATCCATCAGTGGATTCTGGGGCAACGTGATCTGCGCTTTCCCAGAACTGTCAGCACCGCAGATGTCTCCGTTTACAGATCAATCCGTCGACAGAAATGGTCTAATGAGTAAATTAATTGCTGCCGACCATGATCTGGTCCAGGCTGTATTCGATCCTAACACTAATTCGCAATAAAGACTCAATTAATCAGCGAGGAAAAGCGCCCCCCAACTTGACCCCACAACAGCAACAATCGCGGATTAATTAGTGATTGATCTCGCTGGCAGGGCTAAAGAGATGCAATGAAAGTGCAGCCGTACTTTTCACTTTCCTCGCCGCAGTGTTAACAATTTGAAAATGGCCCTAATGACGGTCCATGCAGGTCGTCCGTCGATTAAAGTCGTTCACTTCAAAACAAACAAATAAACAAATGGAGAAACAACCTGGGAGATGGGCTATGCCAGATTAGATGAGCCGTTCGATGCTGGTTGCACCTCCAGCTCTCAGCTCTCAGCTCGCAGCTCTCAGCTCTCACTTTTCCCAGTTAATGGAAGGCGCTCGAATACCCTACCAACGGAGAAAGAGAGGGTATCCGTCTAGCTTCAGCGGAGAAGTGTGAAACTTTCGGGGCAGAACTGCAACTAAATTAAGACATTTACGACCCGGCCAGATGCGAATCAATAATGAAATGGCCATGCAAAATTCTAGACACAACAGCGTTAAGAGCCGCCACGGGGAACGTCGCAACGGTAAATGAATCCCAAGAGCCTAAAGAGAGGGAGGACGAGGTGGACTTCATGACTGCAGATACCCGACTCCAGATTAGAATGAATCATTTCCAGGCATCCTAATTGAGTTGTGGCCGCGCTGGCAGGCCGAAATATTAGCAGACGCCTTGTCGATGTCCAAGCCCGAGTCTGGGTCTCGGTCTGGCTTTGAGCCGCTGTCTGTTCCCCAGTGTGAGAGGAGGTGTGAGACTATTTAGCCGGGCCAACTAACCAAACCGGGGCCAAACTGCACCGATTAGTCGCAGACTGGGACAAGGAAGTGGCCAGAGCCAGGGCCCAGACGAAGGGCCATTTATCATGGGCTGCTCGTGTCTCGTCTCCGTGGCCAAATTAACCGTTCCCTGACTGACTGACTGACTTAGAGACTGACTTGGGGACTAAGTGAGTGGCTAACGGATGAGCTCGGGGAATGCCCAGTGGCTCCTTCGCTTTAATTGCTCCATCGAGAGGTGTTCCCAACTGCCCCACTCTCCCACTCGTGCTCCGCTCCAAAGAATGTAGTTCTCTGGGTCAATGCGAGCACCTGAACCAATCAAAAGCACCTTGGGTGAGGCACGCAGTCGATGAACTCGCTCGATTCTGTCCGCTTTCTCACAATAACTCACCCATAAGGCACGCATTCGCAAGAATATCTTTATGGTCTGCGAGGCGAACTGAGCCAAATGAATTCGATCAGCGAGTGACAGGAACCGAAGGTGATCTCCAACCTGGGCCCAAGGGTGGACAGGTCCTGGTCCTGGCTCTGTGAGAACTCTTACTCGAGCTGAACCTCACGTTCGCTGTGCAAAGGGTTCCATAAAACACAATGGAGCATCGCCCGTCCGAGTTCTATTGTTCTATCGTGGCTTGCAAATTTTCGGCAGCTTTAATGTTTATTCATGAATTCCAACATGAAGCGGCAGTGCCACGAGGAAGAGACCAGCTCCAGCTCTCGGGCCTGCCCATGCGAAAACATAAATCAAATTGGCCGCAAACGTTAAGGCCAAGTTAAGGCAGCCACTGCAGCACGCAGACATGGCCAACTGATTGAGCTGTCGCGTATTTGGGTGAGGTGAGATCGCCCAGTGTCTAAATGGCCATAGAATGCCAGGGATCGGGGATCGGGCCAGAGGATGGGGTATTCCTATTTCTGGCTCCGAATTTCGTGTCTCGGCTGCTTAGGGAAATCTGCTCTTCGGAGAAAACGAAAATTTCCATACAGCCCGTGCTCTTATATGGCTCCAGATCTCTGACTTTTGTGTCATATCAAATGGTAGCTAGTCGATGGTAAATGGTAAATAGTAAATGGTAATCTGAAAATACCAAAATGACTCGCTGCCCCGGGCCCGCCCACAGTTAGCACAGATCCATCCTGAGCGGGCCGGCGCAAGTGGGTCAACTGCATCGGGCTAACGGAAGTCGATTATCAGTTATATTCTAACTCATATAAATGCACACAGGTGCGTACTCAGATACCGTATTACCGCCGGCAGGTCGAGGAGGAGACTGGAGAGGATTATGGGGATAATACTTGAATTTCCCAAAGCAGAAACTCGATTTAATCCGATCTGGCTGCCGACTGCGCCGGCGAATGATCTTCATTTCGGCTCGGCGCTCCAGATTTCGATTAGGATCAGGGGGATCTCTCTCCTGGCCGATGGCGGAATCGCGAATGATTTCCATGTAAGGATTGCGAGGGCAGGAGGCGGGATTTCGGGAAGCCATTTGAGGCTCTGCGTTCGGGGCGGAGTGCAGTGCACTTATTCTATTACAAATTTTATTACACTTAAGTGCGGGAATCGAGCCGAAATGTGTGCCATGGTGCGGCGGACTAGTTGAGCCGTGCCTAATCCTCCGGCGGGCGGGCTCTCTTTGAAGATCGGCTCCCCAAATTGCGCCCACTGATGTAATGTTTGCTCGATCTGGTCACGTTGCACGTAACCGCAGCGCGGCTTTTATTTAACGTGCGGTAATTGCATTAATAAAGAGAGCCCAAATCCCAAATTATATTGTACAAATTGAGCTGCGTACAATGAAAGCGAAATTGTTTGATTTCCAGCCGAACGGCGATTCCTGATGCCGATGCCACGAAAGAAATCAATCAGCCGCCAGACAGAAGACGAAATACGAAAGACTCAAGGCACGAACTTGTCAAAGGCATTTCCTGGAATCCCAGAAGAAGGTGCCTTGCCTTCTTGTTCCCAAGGTGTGCTAGGGAACCATGATTACGCGTACCTCTGCGAGTGGAAATGTTATATAAAAATCTGAATCAAGTGCCCCTAGAGCAAGCCTTTGTGATGCCTCAGATGTTCCCTTGCATTATCGGTTTATGGCTTCTAACCGTATTTCGAAACAACCGCCTGACGATCAGCATTTAACACTTCCATTTCCTTAGAGCCACAGAATGCACTGCCATATTCTTGATCTCCTTTGCCGGCTGACATGATTTACGACTCTGGTACAATAGAGGCAGCTTTAGCAGGGAACTTCCCTCCCACAGATTAATTTCGAATCCATAACCATCTGGCCAGATGCGAGAGCAGCTCTGTGTGCTTTGGGCTCTGCGAGAGCCCAACTGGTTGCACCTGTTCCACTTGGCCGCGGGTCGTGTGCTCGAGAACATTTTCATGTTCAGCGGAGCATTTTGTTTTTACGACAACATCGAAGAGTCGTCAGAACGAACTGAGCGGCGGAGAGTATAGCAGGGCAGGGCCTGGCCAGGACAGCCTCGCAGGCGGCGGATGCCGCTCGCCAGGCTCCAGAGCTGGGATGTCGACCTGGACCTTGGCACGGAACGCTTCTCCTGTCATGTGGAACTGCCGGCATAATAATCGTAAAATGCCAGCAGCGCTTTTCGGTGGCTGCAGCGGCGGCGGCGGCTGCCCCGTTGTGCTCTTAATGTTGGCATTTATATTCCATAGAGTTCTTAATGCGATTAAAGCAATTAATTGCCCGTCGCCGGAGCACTCGCTTGCAGATTTCAGTTGGCGGAAGTGGCCATGTCGTGAGCCTAACGGTCGTCCAGGCTATCGATTGCCTCTGCCCATTAATAATCCCAGTCACTCTGAGATGTTGAGAGGAATGCTGCGGGTTTGAGTCCAGCCCAAACCCAAACCCAAGCCCAAACCCAAACCCAAACCCAAACCGAAACGAACTGAACTGAACACTCAACTGAAAGTGAGAGTCGCCCGGGGCTGGGGGCATTCGAATATCGATTTGAATCGACGGTGCGTGGCTGGAAACAAACACGAGAGTTCGAAACCGTGATTTATGCCCACTCGTTGGGAAAATCATGTGAAAATTTGCCGAACCTGCCGCAGCTCCTCCCACTTCACTTTCTTGTGGGAAAGTGCAATCGGCCCTGGAAGCTCCGGCTGATGGATTCGCGGCTCTGTGCAATTACCGCCGCTTAGCATAAATTGCGCGACCCTACCCGGTCTGACCCACATTAGTCCGCGGCAGAACACCGAACACAGCGCCCAGAGCTAGAGCGGAAATTAACCGAGCTCGAATCTGGTAAATTCGATAGATTACACAGTGGAAAAAGGGGAGAGATTTGAGAGTTAAAGATAGAAAATAGAGCTAAGAAGGTTTAAGGTAGAAGAAAGAGCTAACAGTCATATATATAAACTTTTTTGCATTATGAAATTGCTTTAAATATAAAAGTTATTTTAACTTGTAAGAGATAAACTCTTTATTAATATTACGTTTATAGTATACCCGAATATTTTCCAGTGTATGGAGTAGAAGCCGCTGCGCACGCGCCACCAGCTCGCTTCATAACTCACCGCCGCAGTGGCGGTCTCGACTTTGTTACATATTATTTATTGTGCCGGCCCCGCTCCACCAGCACCAGCTCCAGCTCCAGCACCAGCTCCTACTCCTGCCCCTACTCCTGCTCCTACTCCTGCTCCTGCTGCATCCGACTCCAGCGGAACCCGTGGGCGTTTAACGGCATCTGGTTGCTTGCATATTTGCCGGCAAGTCAAAAATTCGTGTGTTCGCCTGGCGAGCGCTTAATGGGTGTGGGTGTCCGTCTGGGAGTCGGGGGAGGCTCCTTGTCTGCGGATTACGGGAACGGACCATATCGGTGGCAATAAAATTATGTAAAGAGAGTTTGTCTTTTTTCCTCGGCGGGCAACAAGTGTCGATATGGATGAGGTAAGGTGTGGGCGAAGCCTAGAACATGTAAATCCAATTTGTGGCCAGGGAGGAGCTGGAAACCGAGGTATCTCAGCTGTTAACCTTATAGGTTTAGCCTTAATTAAACAATGAACGTGTATAAATAATAAAGCCATAAATTAAAACACCAATCATTGAGCTTAAACCCGCTTAAGATTGAAAATAGCTCTCCCATTTGAACGAGACTTTCGTCTCACTTTCATCGACTCGAGTGTGACACAAGTTCCCAAGAGGGCTCAAGACCCTAGCAATGTTAGACTGCTAAGCTCAACAAAATCGGCTTATGGGCTGTTTTTTACGGGACCAAGCTTAGGTACGAGTACGAGTAGTGAAGGTCAGAAGAACAAGTGTGACAAATACTGCTCGTAATGTCACTTAGAACTTGTCACTGGGAGGGGAGATCTGGTTTTAACAGTTCCAGAAAAACCGAAAGTTTGTAATTGAAAGTTCCGAAAGAAAGTCGACGGGCCTGGGACCTCCGGAGAAGGGGCATTCAAATTAGAAAAGCGTGCTTGATCAACACAAATCTTCGAGGGCCGCCGCGAACCCGGCCCGATGAAAGAATGAACCCAGTCGCAGTGTCAGTCAGTCGGTCACACAGTAGCACACTTTGCATACCCCGGAGAGATATGGGGGGATCGGCTCTGAAAAACTAAAAGGTTTGTTTTGTCCATTAAACCTAACGGTTATGAACATGAATGGGCTGCGTGTTAAATTTATTCATTTATGGATTCTTATCCGTTCGGTGAGTGGCCCGCGACTTTCCGAAAAACTCTTTTCTGAACTGATTAGGCAAATTATCAAATTAGCTGGTCAGCAGTCATCGCTTTTGGAGTTTGTTTGCTTTCTGGCATTGCCTTAATTGGCCTCATAATTACGGTGCCTGGATCTCATTAGGCAGCTGAGAAATTAAATAGTCTTTGTGCGAAAAGTTTCTTCTTAAACTTACGCGGAATAGAATAAAATCCCCCCCGACATCAGTCAGCCGTTGACCTGCGGCAATTGATCTGCAATTAAGCAGCATTTCAAGCTCTCTAAACGGCTTTTAATCGCACTTTTCCCACCCTCTCAAGCGGGGCCAGCTTTCTCTGGCATCTTTCATCCTGTCAGAAACATAATCCTGTCAATATCATTTGCCGCAAAACGTGTACCCGCTCCACTGAATCGTTTGCTCTGCAGATGTTTGTTGAACCCGTCTGAATTCCATATGAATAACGACAACAGATTATGTGCCAAATGGCTTTCTGATGAGTGTGAATAAAGAATTGAGGAGTTCACACACCGATTTACGACACAAGTTTCGCAAATTCTCATAACAAGATTAGGCTGTCTTTTTGTTTTCGAGTGTTCAGTGGAAATGGGAGGATTTGTCACGCCCAAAAATAATCCTTTTGGTCGCTTCTATAAACTTTCTATGGCGGCATATCGAATGGCGGCCAGAAATAGAAATACAAATGGCAATAGAATAGGCCATGACCTTTTGTTATCAATAAGCCTTTTGGTAATTACAAAGCGGTTACGGTTTCGGGCGAATCACAATGCAAATTGTCTGGCCTGACCCACATACGCAGAGCCAGGAGCTGGGCCAGCCAAGAATGGAGCCGCTGCAGAGTTCAATTTAATCATCGACTGGCTAAGGAAGCCGGCTTAGTTAACTAACTGGCACAGCACAGGAGTAGGAGTTAGTGGTAGGAGCCAGAGTAGGAGACCGTATGTAGGTAAACAAGCCGGAGCCATTTGCTCAATAACTCATTTAATAGCGACGTGGACGCGGACCCAGTAATGAACAAATAAAAACCGAAATCTGCCGTTCGCATGGAGGAAGCCTCATCGAACTCATCGACGTTCGAACAATGCCAAAGGAGGCCCAAGAACTAGCGGAATCGCTGGATTCCCCACACATGGAACCAGGTCCAAAGCCTCTCTGACCAATTGACCGCAAAAAAAAACGACAAACACTGGCAAAACCCACAGCAAACAATGCTGGGCAAAAGCGAAAAGGATGTCAGTCATAAGCCAAGATACATGGCCTCCTGTTGCCCATCTGCCTGGCTCCAGCTCCAGCTCCAAGTCCCTGCTCCCAGCTCATACTCCTGCTCCTGGTGTAGTGGGAGTCGGTAATGGTTAATGTGATATGGCCAAGATACTGGCCCGCGGCATAAATCACTGTGCAGGTTGTGCCCGAGCAGCAGAGACTTATGATCGGAGCAGCAACCAAACCGCATTCAGTCGGAATGAATATGTTTTGCCTGCGAACCAAAGCTATTTCCCAGCGAAATCGGCCAGGGAAATTGATTATGTCGATTTACAGATGAGCACAAGTCAATTGAGTTATGATCCAGCCACTGCTGGGAGAGCTGGGTACTCCCGGTTCTGGCTCGAGTTCTGTGGGACACATGGGACAGCCGGGCGAGTGTCCCAGTTGCCCTTAACCCAGATAGCTCCTAAATGGGTTACAGAATCGCATTTATGACATGCTCCCCGGGCTTCGTGTTTGGCAGCCAAAAAAATAAGTCAGGCTTTGGCCAGCTCGTGCTGCAAATGATGTTGTTCCCTTTTCGGTAACCCAAACAGTCCCTACTGTTCGTTCTTGTAGCCTTTGGGTTTCAGTCTTAAGCGCGGCTAAGTTCTCGTTTCGCGGCTGCATTCGCGACTTGCATAAATTTCAGCCAAAATTTTATCGAAAGTGTGCATCTTACGCCCGCTGCAAATGGTTAGGAGGAGTTCCCGCCGCTCCACCGATTCCCTCGCGCTTCCCGCTCCGCGCGAGCTGGCTGGGATTGGGTTCGCTGATTCCTCGTGGCATGGCTTTGCATGTCTATTTAAATCTTAACATGCCGCTGACAAAATGCTCAGCAATGAAGACAACAGCGAGGAAAAAAAGCGCAGAATTAGAAACCGCAATAAAAAGCAACGGGAAGACGTCTGGCCTGGAAATTGTGCCAGTAGTGTAGACATGGCCACATTTAACAGGAGCAGCAGGATCAAGTCTTGTTGCCCGGTTCCCTGCCTCCTCCTGGGTCCCCTTGCCTCGTCACAGATCCTCTCCAGGTTGTTCGCCCGGCTGTTTAGGCGATGTCAGCGCTGATAGGCGACGCTGGCTGGGATCGGGTCATGCCGCAGATGGAGATGCAGATGGACCGGGACAGAGAGGCGGCTCCCCCCGGTGGCTCAAAGTTCATGACATTCTCCTTCTTTGTCCCCGTCCCGAAATGTGGTTAATTCTGCTTGTATGATGCGCTGTTCCCGCGGGGGAGATGCGAGATGCGAGATTAAGAAATTTGTGAGTTCTGATTGTGTGAATCTCCCAGCCAGCGTCCATTAATCTCGGCGCCAACCTTTCGTTTATTTAATTATAGAAAGAAAGGTCTTTCTCAATGCCTTCCAATTAATGGGAGGGGGCGTGTCAAGAGTTCCCTTCGATTCCGATTCCGATTCCGATCCCCAGTGACCTGGATGCCATAAATCATCTGGCGTTCGCGCTAATTGATTCGCACGAAAGAGGAAAGCAAGAGTTCTTCTCCTCGATCGGATTGTGGGTCAAAGCAATCCCCGGCTTGTCACTTCTGCGGCCATCACAGATTCGCCGAGATTTATGGAAATTTGCGTAGAGAATGTCATCTGTTATGTGCGTGAGCTGAGATCGAATTGAAGCTGGAACCTGCTGAGAGCCGCGGGTCGAAAGTTGGAGGATAACAAATAAGAATGTTGGGGGTTAATGATGCCTGCCGTTGACTCTTCGGCCACTTGGTTATCCATTATGTTTAGACATCTATTTCTGCGAATCTCGGCAATTATTGGCTATTAGAGGTTTCACTTTTCGCAGATCTCTGGCATTTTCCGACGCGGAATTCTTGGCTCCTCTCTGAGTTTTAATGAACTTTCATTTCCTGTGCCGAACATTTGCAAGTCGCTGGCCAGCTTAGCATCTGAATGAGAATACGAAATCGAGTGTCACCACTCGACCGATATTATTCAGCCCCAGCCCCAGCTCCTCCGCATTCCCTCTCCGAGTGCAAATCCAATTCCTATTCCGATGTGATGCATGGCCATCGCTCATCTGCCCGTCTCTGTGCCTGGTCAGAATCGTGACGCGAATGCGAAGCGCAGGAATATCGGAGCGGAGGAGCTCCGTGGACCAGAGACCTTGAGAGGATGGGAGCCAGTCGGATGTGTGTCGATCGCTGGTTTTGATTTAGTTGAAAGCCCCGTCCGCTTGACACTCGACATGAGTGAAATGCTCGCTGCACATTCTACATTCTCCTTTTCGCCAGGCATTATTTCATTAAATCCGACCCGTTTGATTAGAATCACTTTCGAGTTCGCTGGGAAGTGAAACCTCAGCACGACGCACTTTCGATGGGACGTGAGACAACCGGAGTGCACTGGGAACTCCGACTGACCACGGACCTGGCAAGAACAATGAAATGACGGGGGAAAGGCTCTCCGAGGGAACTCCCTCACCCGCCTGGGGGTCAGCACACATGGGCGGAGAGCGGGAACACTTTGCCAGTAAACGAAGCGAAATAAAATGAAATGAAAATTGCAATAAATTTCACTCTTGCGCGAAGAAGAGCGGCATCTAATCACAGGCAAGGGCAAGCTCCCAACTCCCAACTGGAAACTGAAACTGCAACTGCAGATGCCACTGCAACTGGTTGCCGAAATGCAACGTGAGCCACATGCAACATGCGGCAGTCAGCGTGCTCCATGTGAAGCCAAGTGGGAATCGGAGGAGCAGAAACAGAAGTCGCTGGGGCAGGGGAGAGTCAGAGTGGCAACGGCCTGGGAATTGGGCTAATTGATGTTTAGCTGCACTTTTACCCGAAACGTGGACAGCCTGCTCTCCGGGACATCGATGCCTATCCGAAGCGGAGCCATGCCCGACTCACCAGATGCATATTACATGACTTCAGAGTCCTCTCAGCCGATTGCGATCCCGCTTCTTGTCTGCTGATCCAACTGCATCTTAATTAATCCGAGCATCGCCTGGTCTTGAGCGGGATTTGGAGCCACACAGATGACTAGGGGGGAGAGTGGGACGTGCCTTAATTGAATACAATTAATTATTGACACATTTCGCTAGGAACTCAAGGCTCTGGCCCCCAGATAAGCGGAATCGTGAGCCGACTTCAGAGCAGAGCGAATTCGGAGGCGGCCGCGATGCATATGGAAATGCACTTTCTACGGACTCCCCTGCATCTCCTTCCTTGCATGCTAAACATGCGGCTTTAAGGCTAACTGCAGTCTTAACCCAATTTGTTGGGGGAGTCATTGGGGCATTCTCCGAGGGAGTTAATTGCTGCGGGAGATCCGCAGCCGATCCCCGCCTGGAATGTCAGCCACCCGAGGCAACGGTACTGGAAGCAATGCCCCTCCACTGGAACGACATCTGCTGGTGCTGACAGGTGCCGGGGACATTTCCCAATGCATTCAATTGGAGGAGACACCAAACAGAAGGCGGCGAAGACATGGAGAACGCTGACAAAGTCGCGCAAACATTTCAAACATCTGCTGCCTGTTTGCGTTGAATGGAGCAGATCCGAGATGGAGCAGGAGAGGGGTTCCGCGGAGGAGATGGTGAGGCCTCCAACGGCTTACTTTTCTCACCCGGCAGGAGGACGGCAAGATTCGACGCAGAACATGGCCAACAATCGATAGGAATGCCAGTTGCGGGTGTCGCTAGCCAGGAGAGGGAGCTGAGGCCTCCTCGGTGCTCCTCCAGCTGGTGACAAAAGCCCAGCATCAGCTCCTCGAGCTCAGTTCGGCTCAGCTCCGGCGAAACACAAGACAAGTGCCCGCTCCTGACGCCCCCAACGGTGCCATTTGAATATCAACATTTGTCATCGTGTGTCGTGTCGCATTCCGAGCTGCTTCTCTTCCCGGTTGGAAATGTGCCCAAAAGTAAACAAAATCCAATTAAAGTCAAGTGGAACATGGCCAGGGATCAGGAGCAGTCGGAGCAGAAGCTGGAGCTTGTCTCTGGCCTTTTAATTGAGCAGCTCTCATGTAGCCATGCAAATGTGGGCCAGCCAGAGGCGGGGAAGGAACTACTTAAAAGGATTGCTGCGGAGTCGCAATGCAACTGCAATTACTTTGCGGATCAGTTTCCAACACTTTCCCTGAGGGAGCGGGATCGGGATCGGGATCGGGGCCAGACAAAGGAATGGCACTGCTAGCCAGCAATCTCTCGAAGATCAGAGCAGACCAATGAAATTTGGAACGCGTTCGCGAATTGTAATTGAAACGCATTACCGCCAAATGGCAGCCGCAGAGTTCGGCTGTTCCCGTGCCTCGGGCTCTAATGGGCGTTGGCCCCAGATCCGCGGAAACCACAAGCTCGGAGACAGCGACAACGTAGGCGATGACAGCGTTGGGAAATCGGAGACCAGAGCTACGCACAGGAGCAGGGACGAGGAGACACTGGAACCACGACATGGCCGCAGCCGAAAGTAGGTGAAGCAGCCGCTAACGAAGGCCGAGGATGGAGCTGAGGAGCCTGCTCTGGAGGGGAGGAGGTTGTGGCAGTGGCGTATCAATGGAAGGAAATCGGACATGCGCGACGCATTGGCAGCCAACACAGAAACAGAAACAAACAAACTCGACCAGGTCCAGGTCCAGAGTGGGAGGCTCTCGACTCACGCACTCAGCCGGAGGGTCCGAAGGGGACACCGGGTGAGGGTTCGGGAGCTGCTCTTTTAGGGACAACAATGCGCGGTTCGATTTGTTTGCGATTTGGTTAAAGCAAATTCACGGCAGCCGGAGGAATGTCGCCTGTCCGCATAGACCACATCTCAGTTAGCATCTCCGTAGGTGGTCCAACACCCATGGACCAGATGAGAGACGGGACTAAGTGCCTGCTTCCTCCTGATCATGCCACTCAACTGGTTCTCTCCAAGTACCTCTCCATTACGAGGTGCGTGCGATTAAGTGAAGCTAATGAGCCTGAGGAGATTACCCACTCCCCTGGACGATAACTGGCCATTTGTCATATGCATCTCAGGGCTGGCTAACGGTTCCATTTTGGCGTCGTCTGTGAAGCTATGGGAATTCGTGTCATTAGAGGAGGATCCTCCTCCCTTTCCGTCATATTCCTGTCTTTGGTCTCGTGCAGGAGGAGTGAACGATCTAACCTTGACAGGAGACAAAAACGTGGACCCATCGGAGATCGATGATCAGCGATCCAGTTGGACCCACGGGAGAGGAAGCTAATGCAGGCAAGAACCGTTCTCCCGACATAAACCCAGCAGGTTGCCTTGCTCGATAAGAGATCGAGCAATTAGTTGACAAGGAGTGGATGCGATGCCCAAGAAGGACGGGGGAGAGCAGAGGCAGTGCGTCTTCGTGATCCTCCGACGGTGATGCTGGAGGTGACTGTGATGGGCACGACGGCTCCATATTGGTAGCAGCTCAGGCTGAGGCAGCGGATTCCTGGATCGTGATGACCGGCACGCTCGTCACTTGCTCAGCTGCCCAGGTCAGTGCGGATTAGCTCAGTTCGGGAGCAGTTCTCCATGTTCCAAATGCCGTTAAAATTAAACGGCTTCACGGCCACTTCTCCGATTCCCCGATTCCCAGCAGCGAGCGACACAGAAACCGAATTCGGATTCGGAATCAGCATCAGAATTGAATCCACAATTATGAGTTCTCATCTCTGCTTTTATCTCTGCTGGGAAAACTCATCAGCGATGGCCGGCGGACAATTTTCCAGCGAGATGCTCCGGAGATGACCCGAATTCTGCATACTCTACTCGTAATTGTCTCAGTGGTGACTCGGTCTCCTCCTGATCCGCTGATCTCCTGGCCAGCTCCCAAACATGTCCACTCCTCTAAGCACCGCAAATTCGCCCCAAAAGCGAGAAAGTTCATTATGTCCGGCGATCATTTTCATTTGCGTGGCGTCGGCGGCCCGCAAATTGTCCTGACACCAGCTCCATTCCATCTCTGCTCTCGGTCCGGTTTGGACTTGGCTTGGATGCACTACGAGAGCCACTTGACCATCGTCCAGGTCGACGCTTGCGTGTTTTCCAGATTTCGGTTTCGTGTCAGGCTGATGGAGAGCAGAGTAGACTGCGGGGGAGGGAATCAAGGCGGAGGATCGGGGCGTTATGTCGACTTTGATATTATAACCGAAATTAGTCGACATGGTCTCGAGTGCTATCTCTGGCATCTGCACTCGCCCCCGCCTCCGTCATCCACTTTCTCACTCCTTCCCTGATCCCCAGTGAGAGTTTGCCTCGCTCCGATTTTCCGCATTTTCCGCACTCTCGAACGTCTCGAGCGGCGGGTCTCGAGTGTCGGGTGATTGGGCAGGAGAAACACTGGACGGGAAACCTCCTCCCTGGAGTGACTCAGCCTTCCATCGCGATGCAGATGCAGATGCAGACTCGGATGGAGATCGAGATCGGATTGCTCTTGGCGAGCGAGTGGTAAACTTTCGATTGCTCCCAGGCAGGGTTGCGGGTCAAGAGCACGTCCATGGAACGGAACGGGAAACTGACCGCAGGATGGCATTGAACCCTGTCAGGCGGAGATTCGCATCTGGCATTTCGTATTTCGCAGATCTCTTAATCGATGGGAACCGAAGACGGCTCAAAATAAGCCAGAAACAGAGCGGCCATAATAATTTCCTGTCAATCAGTGCGGCGACTGCGACGAGAGCCGCGCCCCTTCGGGACTACCTCATGGTACATAGTACCAGGTAGATGGTAGATGGTAGCTGTGGCTCCCAGCACGCAATTAATTAGTCGCTGTGTCCACGAGGGGCAGGGGTTCCAGCGGTGGACAGTTCCACGTCGGATCTGCTGGAGCGAGGAGATAGAGTTGGAGAACGGAGTCCAGCGGAGCTCATCAAGCCACCTACGCTTACGGTACTCGGCCAGCTGCAAATTAATCTCCCTTCATTCCACTCCACTCTCTCCTAGTGGCTCTGGAGCGGAGCAGGGGAAGCACAAACTGAGACTGGGAATCGGGAGCGGACCAAACTCTGCCCCGAGGTTTGCCACACTTCTGAAGTCATTTTCCAAATGTTTGACAATTTATCATTTCGTTTTATTTGGCCAATTTTTCTGCTCGTCAAGTGCTCGTGGCTCGGGGAACAGAGGAAATAGAGAGAACTAGTGAGGGAGCCAGGTAGCTGCCACAAGTCAATGGCTTGGCCCAGAACTGGGTCAGACTGACGGAGGAGCCGGCGGCCGTCGAGTGCCAAAAATGTTAATTAATTCGAATTAAAATGTTGCGAACGCGCTCCGCTGACAGAGCAGAGTCCGGCAAAGGAAGTTGGGCTTCGAATAGGCAGAGGAGTTCCCAATCCGAGTGGAGTGGAGTGGAGTGGAGCAGATATGCCGAAGAAGGCGTTGGCGTTGGCAGTTTACCGTTGGCTGGACGCCCGCTCGACTCACCTGAGCGGCTGCGAGCTCCTCCGTCCCAGTCCGTTTCCATTCCCACTCTGCACTCCGTTGGGATGCGGTTTCTGCAGCGGACCAAAGGCCAGGCCAGAATTCTGATATTGAAATTGCTACCTTGGCGCAGCGGCACAGAGGGAACTTCTGCCCGGGGCCGTGGTTTGATAACATCAGTTCGAGAGGGAAAGGGATGCGGGGCAGGGCAGCTCCCACTAGAGGAACAAAAGACAACAATTCCATTTGGTAAACGCTCGCCAGAGCACCGAGCGGGAAATGCAACGCCACGGAGGAAACAAGAATGAAAAATAATCTCGAGCTTGGATGTGGAGCTGGAGCTGGAGCTGGCTCTAACTTGAGCTCGGCTTGCGTTTGCTTTGGCCAAATGTAACTACAATTTAAATGCTAATCTGGCATCTGTTGGCGGTCGGAGGTTGGCGGACTCGGACGAGGATGGCGGACAATGACTTGGACTGGGACTGGGACTGGTGTTGGTGCTGGTGCTGGGGAGCATGGGCAAACAGCACCGCCCATATAACCACCCACTCCGGGAGGGAGTGACTGCCGGGGAGGAGTTAAGTGCGACTTGGTGGAGGGGCCGTGATTTGCATTTGCTCATTAGCCGCCAAAACAAACCCAAAGAGGAGCCTCTGCCCGCCAAGGTGTTTTATTTATTGTGCAATCTTCTGGCTGACTCCTGACTGACTCCGCTGTCTAATTAGTTTTCACGCCTGTAAACTGCCGACTTTATTTGCGGCGGATGCCTGCTCTGGATTCCCAGCGAGATTCGCCACAAAAGTGTCGGATCTCGGTTCGTAGGTTCAACGGAAAAAAGAACCGCTACGACCATTCCTCCTCCCAGATCTCTCCGGGAAACCGCGACTCTGGGGGACGCGGAGAACAAACTAAGTCTGAAATTGAAGCAAAATCAAAAGCGAAAGAACATTTGTAAACTGCCAATTATTATGAAATGAGGAGACAGCGACACAGGCACAGGCACAGAAGCTGTGCAGCGGGGAACCAGGGGATCGAGACCACAGCGACATTCGAGGAAGAGAACTAGATTCTAGTTAGTTAGTCTTCCCTCTGTCTCCGGGGGTTCCCCTCTGGAGAACAGAAAGCGCGTCACGCCGAATCCCGAAATTCGCTGGCGATGGCTCGTTACCATTCCGAGGGTCTCGGGTTTGGGCTTGGGTTTGGGTTTGGGTTCCGACTTGGACTTCAGTTAGGGTTCAACGGAGCGCCAGTGGATGACTTCTTCCTCCGCTCCCGCTCCGCTCACCTGGGCAGTTCCTAGTTCCTCTTCTACTTCTATTTTTTCGGCTCGCGTGCTGCCAAACCGCCAATTACCGAACATCAAAAAGCAGTTTCCCCTCTCCAGCTCTCTGACTCCCTGGCCATGTGGAAGACCAAGTCTGCCCAATAATTTGCTCTCTGGTTTGTGTGTGGCTTTGTTTATAGACTCCGCCGACCCTTACCACCCTCTCCCTCAGTGGACACCCAAAAAGGTGTTTGAAATGCCAAGAATCCGTTGCCGAATCACGCAATGAGAAATGGGAAATGCTCAGAACAAATGGAAATGCAAATGGGAAATGGCGACTGCTCTGTGAGATCTTCGTGGCTCACGCTTCGATACAGTTCAGGGCTGGTGCCACGCCCCCGTGTAGCTGTATTCCCTGCTCCCAGTTCCGTTCTGACCAAAATTAATTTAATTATATCGGGTATAATAAATAAAGTGAGTTATCCAACGCGGCCTGCCCTCGGGCCCCTTTTGACATTTTAATCACGTCCGCCGAGGAGTCGCTGGCCCACTTAGTTGGCGTTGGACCCAAAGTGCGAGATGTGCTCCAGAATTCCCCTGAATCGTGACTTTGGAGATCTGAGAGGGAAGACAGAGGAGGAGGTCCGTCCAATATGCTGATTGCGGAAGAGGGAACGATCTGATCTCCCGCAGTTTAAGCATTCCATTATCGATCCGATATTACGAGACATCAACACAGCCATTAGCAGTGGCGATGATCCTCCACCTCGCCTTGATTGGTAACCCACTGCTCCAAAAAACATCGATTGCATCCGCTTAATAAAGATCGTTGCATTAGCATCTCGCCATCTCTTCCTTTGTCCTTTAATATTCTCATCTTGTCTCTGTTTGATCAGCCCGCAGTTCCTGCGGCTTCTGCGTGGGCTTCCACCTCGCAGCCTCCGTCGTCCAGCTTTAGTCGTAACGACAATCACGTTCTCCGGCCGCATCATCTCTCATCTCTCATCTCCGCAATCATCATCTGCCGCCGAGATCAACTCCAGCCGCGGATCTGTCGAGAGGTTTGCTCGCTAATGTGCGAAGCCACGTCGAGGATCGCGTGGGTCGGGTCTCTCGGGGGAGAAATGGGAAGAAAGCATCTGCAACAAAGTTGCAGCGGCAGATGCTGATTATCCAACCCAGCCTGGTTGATTAGGAAATATCTTTGCTCATAGCCGAACGACTTCTAGGCAGTCCGCTTTTCCAGTATTCCAATTGTCTGGGATGACGGAGTCGAATTCGCGGGGCGGAAAGCTGAAAATGCAATTGAAAAGCGCGGAAAGCGCCACAGAGGCAGAATGATAAAGGCAGCGCCAATTTCCCGCTGCAAATTATGGCGCAGAGTGCCAATGAAAAGTTAAGGCATCCTGTTTCCATCACAGATCGGTCCTCGATCGCCGCTGGAAGGGGTTGGAGGGATCCGCAGGAGATCCGTTTTACTGCCGCCTTGATTTATGCAACATTTTCCGCAATAAAAGTGCCAACGACGTGAAGAATTATTACATCATCACGTAATAGGCCTGCACTGGACTCAGGTGGAACCTCTTACCACAGGACAGCCTCCGAACGGCGCCACGCCCGCCGCCAAATTGCCCTGCGAAGCTTGATCCCCCCGCTGGACACTGCTCCTCCTCTCACAACACATCATCATGGCAACCCATTCCCTCCTCCGAGGGACCCGTTCACTCCGGCCTCTCGGGCTGTCATAAATCAGTCGCCTGCCTCGAGTGGCCGCAGAGGCAGCGGCATTAAATACTCGACTCTCCTCCTAAATTGCCGGCTGAGGGGCAGCAGCAGCCTCGCAACAATGCCGCGTTAAGTGTCGTGTCATCCCCGAAGATCCATCATAGCCGGGCTAGGAGAGTATGCGGCAGAAACATTTGCCTGGCACGTGTCCATCATGGCAAGTGCCAACGGATTCCAGCGAGGGAGTTGCCTCCGAGAGCGGAGATCGAAGGTGTTGGCTTGCCAGGAGAGCTCTCCCAGAAGTGGCAATAACGCCGCCAAATTGGGGTTCTCCGCGCGGGAGATCGCATCGTACCTGTCCGTCCACCTGTACTCCGCGTCCCTTCTCTGTGCCCACTCAGCCGCGATGGGGCTCCGAATGGCCCATTGTCCAGAGACACCAAACACGGAAGTGCAGCGTGTGCACTCCCCAAATGCCCATTTAATATAATTTCTATTATTTCTGCCCACTCTGGCCACTGGCAACTGCCACCAGGTGACAGTTACAATGCAGAAACAATATACAACGACCCGGACTCTCCTCTCCTCTCTGGAGAGTTCTACTGGGGACATTGCCACCGCTGCAACCTGTGTCTGTCCCACTGCCTCTCCTGGCTCTGATCATCATCATAATAATCGTGATCGTTTCGGGGATCGGGTTCTGGCTCGCCAAGGTTGTCCTGTCCTCGGGGATCCATTTTTGGCATGCGTTCGGCAGCGAACACTTCCTGTGGCTGTGGGAAACTCTCGGGATCGGGAACTTGTTCCTCCATGCGACATGTTCGCCACGATTCCTCCTTAGATTCCCCGCTTCAGCTTCCAGTTCGAAGCATCCACCCACTCGGAGTCCACTTCTGTCTGTTCTTGTGCCGTGTTTGTATTGGAAATATTTTGGTAACTCGCTTCCATAAATCAATTAGCCAAGTGTAACAGTTTCGGTGGGTCGGATGGGTTGGGTTGTGAGGCAGTGCCTCCTTCCACTCTGTGATGCATGCAGCAGGCGAAGCAGCCATAAATTTCCAATGCGATGCCCCTTTTGTGTAGCTGCAAATGCGGTCGAACTCCCTCCTTCGCCCGCTGGCAAGTGGAAATTGGTGCAAATTGATGAGAATATAAATGGGAATATTGGGAGCGGAGCAGGGAGGAGCCGTCGGAGCTGGGATCATTTTCCGGGCCAAACTGGGATGCGAGGGGAATGCGGCCAGGCCGACGATCTGTTTACTTTGTCAAGTGCCGCGCTGGGGGAAATTGATGAAAATTGGTCCAATTTACCGGTCTGCACACCCGCAAGATGCGAATCTCGCTCGGGCAGTTTATCAACTCATCTCCAGGAATCCACTCCTCCGACTCAAGGTCGAGGCAGCTGGCAGCCAGCGAGTCCCGCGGAGGAGCAGAGCAGGTGTTGCCTCCATTGACAGTTGCCTTGATTGGCTTGTGTTGCATGTCGCACGCCTCGTGCTGCTCTCCGGCAACCAAGAGCTCCTCCTTCGCTTCCTCTGGCTCTTCCCTATACCGAAGTGCACTCCCATGCCCAAGCAGGCACACCCCTTCATTTGTAGAGACACAATCTGAGCGCTGAGCAGGAACCCAGCTGGCTCCAGAGACAACTGCATTTTGGGCTCAGCTCGGAAACTTGGTAACTTGGCAACTCGACGAGGTGGTGTGCCAACGCCCAGAGCAAATATTGGGAGAAGATTCCCACTTCCCGCTCCCAGTTCGATCTTCTGGAGCCTCCCATCCGATCTCCATAACTTGCTGCAATGTCGTCGCTAATCGCAGGCTCTGGGATTGTAAATTAAGAGTGGAAGCTCCGGTGGCAGGCAGATTGCATCACCGCTGCTCACCTATTGACTGTGTCCGGCCTTCATCAGCGGAGGAATCGATGGAATGACGGGAACATGAAACCACCAATTTGCCTAGCCTAGGCCCCGTACGGGGGATGCCTGGGAATCCCTCTCCCGTGGAGAGCCCGTTACGGGAGAGAGCTTTCCAATCCCTCTCCTTATGGGCACAACAGTCGAATTGCTCCGATCGATGCCACCTCTGCGTGCCCATAACTCAGGCGGCGGCTCCTCCGTCCCCTAGTCCAATCCAATCCTGGCGAGGCTGCGCAGCAAAAACTGCAGCAATTAGAAGCAGAAGCTGCCGATGGCAGTTGAATGTTGGTCGGTGATTGAGTTGCAGCTCAGGTGGACACTGTCCCCGTCCAGCCTTGGTCTCCATTCGCGGCTGTAATTGATGATGGATGGGAGCGGAGGAGCCGGACCGGGCAGTGGGAGGCTGCGAGCATCGGCCAAGGCAATGGCAATGGCAACGGCAGCAAACAGGAAAATTCATATTACGAAAAAACTGCATCGCTTAAGTGTCATTATTGGGACCAGAATTTCAACAAGATGTGGACGGAGCAGGGGAGCTGGGGCTTAGAATCTGGAGGGGATGCAGCAGGAGATGGAGATGGAGATGGCAACTTTCACCGCGCTCAGAATGCCTCCGCGCGGTGAGCCAGCGATCAGAGGCAGGAACCAGAACCACAGCCAGACATCGGTCAATCTCGGATCCCCTCCTCTGGAGAACTCCACTCCCCGTGCCACTCTTCCGAGTGCGCCAATATCCGCTGGCCACAATCAACACCTCCGCACCGCCCACCGCCCCTCGCAGCGAGGTGGAGCCATCACTCAACTTCAGTCTGTGGCTTCGCTTATCTCTGGCAGCGCTTCCCTCCCCCAATTCCAGCTCATCCGGCACTGGTTGTTGTCTTTACACCTTGCTCGTTTTTGTGGCCATGGTCTCGTGTCGAATGGATCCCAACTTGGCCAAGACCAAGTCGGAGCGCAGCCCAAGTCTGTGGCCAAGTCGTTGGTGTTGTCGTCGGCTAAGGGCGTTAACTGGGTTAAACGCTCGTTGACAGTTTTATGCCACAGCCCAAGCGAGCCAAGACCACATCTGAGTCGACTCCCAGGCCACGTCCGAGGCGGCGACAGTCAGTCAGTGGCACAGACCAAACGAGACACTTATTAAGAGTGAAAATTCTGATAGAATGCTTTTTCTTTCCTTCTGCCTAGAAAGCTGCAATTAGAAAAGCCCGAAGGGAACCATTGAAAAGTGAAACAAACAAATCAGATGGAGATGGCGATGGCGATGGAGGTGCAATTAGAAAAACCTCATTACCATTCCACACTCGTCAAGTTCGTCGCCTGAGTCTTTGGATTCGGATCGGGGTCACCAGGTGGAGCCTTTGATGTTCACTTTCGAGATGCGTGCGATTCGTATCGCCAATCAGGGTCGATGCGGAGGTTCCTCTTACTGCTGCTGGCTGTTAACTCCTTCGGGGATCTTTCGCTGATTTCTTTCCAGCAAATCTGTTGAGGCTTCGCAGTGGAGGAGGAGAGATTGATGACGCACATCTGTATCTTTGCGTGCCATCGCCGTCCTTTCCATTTCCATTACCATTTCCCCGAAATTCTCGCAATGCATTCCCAGTGAAAGTAAGCACCTTCGCTTGAGGGTCGGGGAGAGTTGCTCCACTTCTAATGAGCAATCTCAAAGTGCAACAGCAACGGCAGGTAGAAGCGAGTGGAATCCAAGGTGATTGCCACAGCCAGAGACACGAGACGAACGAGCTGCAGAGCGAATTTCCTTTGATTTCGATTGATTGCCGGAAACATAAACAGAGAGTGATCCGATCTGGCCATGGGAGGCAGCTCCTGCTCCTGCTCGACCCCTGCTTTCTGGCGAAATGGAAGCAGCCAATGGAATGGGCCTGTGACTGGGAGTGGAACGGCCCACGCGGCAATCAGAGAATGTGCGAAAATCGAAGGGAAATCTGCATGTCACTCAATCGAGCAGGGCGACACAGAGCAGAGTGTTTGCCATTTGTTTGCTCTGCAAACGAGCCTCCAAGCCAGGCCCCAAGGTGTCTCCGTCACTTTCGGCACTCTTTCCCGCCACGGAGCTTGGCACAGTTTCGCGGACTTAGAATGCAAACAAATATTTGAATATCAAGCGACACAGAAAGCAGTTGTAGAACAAGGCAAAGCCAGCGATGGCCCACTAAAATCGCTTGCCACTTCCTCCTAACGGCCGAGTATTGATATATCTCTGGGCCATCCGCCCGGCCAAGACTGGCCTTGATAGGCGGGAGCAACAAACTCCACTCTCGACCTGTAAATGTAGACTCTGTTCAAAGACATTCGGAAAGTATTTGACCAGAGATTAAAATGAACGGATTCCCGAGAATCGCTCATAATTTTGGCAGCGATCTCCGCAGGTGATAGCAATTAGAGCAAACCTCCGACAGTTCCAATTACTCAATCAGAAGCGGAGGCCAGCGGAGGAGGATTGGGTGCTTCTGGGAGCGAATCAATCTGCGACCATCAGCAGAACCCCAGGGAGGAGCGAGTCTCTTCATTCACACGCCAATTCTAGAGTCAAGGCCCGAATCCGGATGGCGGTCGACGATTGCAGACTTCCTTCTTCGACTCCTGCTCGAAAGGCTTTTCCGAAAGACACAATTTATATAATTTCCTTATCAGATCGCTGGTCGCGCTCATTGTTGGGAAATTGTGTAATTCCTCAGAGGCGTTAATCGAACGCGGAGAGGCCTCAATTACGGGCACAATCCCAGCCAAGTCGCATCCGAAATCATCATTGTGGTGTGATCGGAACTGGATGAAAATGCATGAAAATGCATGAAAATGGGGAAAAGCGGCGGGGAGAGTGCGACGAGTGCAGTTCGCTGTGCTTTCGATGATTGCGCCTCAATATTTAATTGCATTATGTGACGGACGAGTCGGAGACAGCCTCCGCTTTCTTCGTGGCGCAACCGTTACTCAATTTCAGGTTGCATAAACGCTCGCATCAAGCCCAGCCGGCTGCCTTGACTAAGCTGCCCCCACAATCGGTGACCTCATTCGGGGACCCGCTCCCCGTTTCACCTGATGCCTCGATTGTTATCTCGCACTTAATTAGGCGTGCGTTGGGGTACTTGCTCGTCGCATCGTGTACTTACAACGCTGGTCATTAGAAAGCCGCAAGGCAGCAAGGCAGCAATGTTCTTGGCAGCTCCCAGCTCTGTGGGACCTGCTCTCTGGAGTGATCCGAGTGATCCGCGCACCTGCGAGTGGAAATAGCCCGCTGCTTCGCTTCAATTTGGCATTATTCAGTGCAATTCAATGCCGAAGCTGCGTGTCAGGCAATCGCATTAGAAAATCATTTGCCTCGACGGTTATAATTGCATTTTATTACTTCCGACAAGAACGAGAAACCCGAGTCAGGGCCCCTGCAGTTTGCAGAGACCTTCGGCGAGAAAAGCTGGCTGCGCTGAAGAAAGTCTTCAGCGAAGAGAGCTGGCGAAGAGAGCTGCGAAGAGTGTTAGCTTTCCGTCTTCTACCGGTTTGTCTTGGCCAACAGAAGAGCAGTCAGAGAGAGAGAGAGAGAGAGAGTGAGCGAGCGTTAGTTGGTAGCAGCTTTTCTTGCAGATGGTTCTGCCGCTGCCGACGCCAACTTCTTCGACGGGCAGCTTGAAAACGTTTTCCGCGGCCTTCGCAGCGAACATTCAGTGTCAAGGTGCTCGAACTGGCGGTCGCTAGCGCTCGAGTGATAGAAGCCAACGAACTCCGAGTTCGACTCCCAGACCCAGACCCAGACCGAGATTCGCTTTTCCCCCAGCTGGGCACAGCATCTGGAGTTCCGGAGATCGCATAAGAACGTTTTGCCGAATCGCAGGCGAGGCAGTTGGGCGCTCCACTTTCGACAGTGAGGACGGCGGCTCGAGCGGTTCGCGGTTCATCGATTTCGGACAGATCGAACAGCGTTTAACGAACGAATTAATAACAATCAATCGAGTGCGTGTCCTGCCAGCTAAAGTGAAGTTTTTCGTAAAACACGAGTGCAAGGTAAACAGAACAAAAATTTAAGAAACATGAAGTTGATTATGGGGAACGCGCTCCTCCTCGGCGAATCGATTGGCATTCAATGGCCTGACAAGGTGTCAATTGTCAGCCAAACAGGATGTCCACATGTCGATCAATTAAACGAAAATGGTCAATGGATCATTAGAGAAAGCTTTGGGTGAATGTCAGTGCGAGATGCTGGGATGCTGGGATGCTGCGGTGCAGCGATTCCGAGATCGCCGCCAGATCGATGCCGAGGCCGAGGCCGAGCCGCATGAGCCGCATGAGCCGCTGCCAGCATGAGGAGATGTCACATTAGTTTCTGTTTCCAGTTTCGAGATAAGTCCGAGGAGCTGGCATTTTTGCCATGCCGGAAACAACGGCGCGCAACTCTCCAACTCCCAAATGTGCAGAATTCTGCAGGCAATTAACTTTTGCCTGGTCAAGAAGTCTTTTGACTTGACTTGTTCTCTGTTGGTCCCGGCGTCTCTCTACCTCTGGGGATCCTGCTGGCGGCGCTGGCCAGTTGGGTGATTTGGGTCATCCAACGGTTCGACGCGTTTGCAATGCGATGCGATGCGACCATTTAATGGCAATTAGTTGGGGCACACCACGGCACAGAACAGACCAGAATGTCAAAGACTTTCGCTGCCGCAGAACCGAGCCGCGGAGTCATTCACTTCAGACAAATCTCCGGAATACGTGCCCGGCTCATTTGCCTATTACAACACAGGCCACGAGACGAGGGTAATCCGATCCTCGGCCCCGGCTCATTAATATGCCGGAGCCGTTTTGGGGCACTGATCTATGCGGTGGCCATTCCTCATGATCTGTAACAAATGCGTTAACAGTTAGAGCGGCTTCTTCGTGAGCCCGAAGATCATGTTTAGCCCGGGATTGGGTGCATAGATTAGGGCTTCGAATGGCTTTCGAATTGGTGCAGTTACCTTTCTGCCGTTAGGTCATGAAATGAAAAGTTTTGTCAAGAGTTTTCCCAATACCAAAGCCGAACTCGAAGTCAGCGTCGAGTGCGGGGAAGGGAAACGGGTTTGTGGTGACTCTTTTGATAGCCGAGAAATTTCACTGGCCATTAATTGAAGATTTGTCGCTAACTTTGAGAAATTTCTGCCAGCAACAAAAAAGAATTTCTATAGAAATAACTCGGGCTGACCCACATCCAGCAGCAGCCAGCAACCAGCAGCCAGCAGCAAGCGGAGCCGAGCCAACTCCTTCTGCCGATGGCCAGCGGGTGCAGTTTTCAAATTGCCAGCCATGAAATGAAGATAGCTTGGCCAGGTAGTTGCCAGGCTGGTTCCTTGAGATGCTCCAATGGTTCCTACGATGCCTGGTTGCCAGCAGGCTTTCATGGCCAACTTGCTGGCTGCTTCATCTCCATCTGCGGCAGCAACCACACATTGCTTACAGTTACATTGAGCAGCGGCAGCCAGGAGAGGCTTCAATTGAGATAAGCTCCAGCGGTTGGCAGTTATGTCATTCGACGGGCATTTTTCTGGCACACTTTTCCAACGACTTTTCCATCCCAGCCAATCACTTACAGCTAGCAGCTAGCAGCTAGCTTCCAGCTTGTGCCGATCGCCATTCTAATTAAGTGGCAACAAGTTTTTGGCGAATTGGTGTCATAAAAAGTGTCTTATCGGCACCTTGACAGGCAGACAGTCAGAGAGTCCGAGAGTCCGAGTCAGAGCGTCTGATGGCAGTGGGATTAGCCCAAATATTGAACCAGATCCCACTCTAAGCACCCCATAAAGCGCAGCTAAACAAACTGTCAAATTTGGCTGTAAACATGGTAAAATCTAAAACGGGTTGCGGCGTCTGGAAAAATGCACCAGCATCCCGATGCGAGAATGCATATATAAATCTCCATTCGATTCGAATTGAGTGGAGGAAGCAGTGGCTGCCGAAGCAGCAGGAGCAGCTTGCCTGCCAAATGGAAATTTATGTCCATGTCCATGTCGGTGGTGGAGCTGGAGTGAAGTGGCTAGTTTATTGGCCCACTAAGGCGGCTGACCCACAACTTTAAATTGTGATTTGAGTGGGCCAGCTGGAGTTCAGTCTCCCCGCTAATTAGAATGTTTTTCTTTTTGTTCTTTTTGTTTTCCTTTATATTATTTTTTACTCAATGAATTCGCGACTCGCTCCAGTGACCAGGCGGCCGTGTCATTGACCAGTCGAGACCATGAAAATTGATTTGCAGGCAGACACAACACAATTGCATAATCGCTGATTATGAGATGCTCACGATGTCGGATTCGATTAGTCCGGAAATCAAATCGAGCGCATGTGGGGAGAGCCTAGCCTGGCCTGGCGTAGCCTTACCTCTCTAGTTCTTCTGGCTCTGTGATTTAACGCATATTACACGTAATGCATTTTCCCATTTTCCATGCCGCAGCGGCGAAAGAACCGCAAAAGCCACTAACGAGAGGTTCGGGCCCAAGCATCCAGCTGTTGTGTTTGGCTCCGCATCGATCGCATTGCGATCGGAGGGGCCCAATCAGAATTCCAGCTGACCAATTCAGTTAACAGCTTGTGCCGTGGCCCAAACAACGGTCTTAAGTTCCAGCTGCCTGTATTTTGTGCCTGCCTGCATTTCTTTTTCTCTTTTTTTTAAAGCTTTAACTTGAGCTTCCTGTGCGTGCGGCCAGCTAAGTGGCATTATTTTAATTCCTCGGCCCGTGCGTGTGAGCCACGTTTAAGATCCAAGCCGCTGCCACTGTTGCCTCATCATCGGCCAAATTGATTTCGCATCTACTTTGTTGCCACTGGGATTTATCTCGACAGGCTGCCGTTTTGGCGTGCGAGATTTGCGGATTCCTGGCATCTATTTCCATGTTAGATTTGCCATTAATCAAGTGCCTTTCGTGCTGGTGGGCGTTGCATTATACATATTGCTGCTGGGCCGCTGGCCCAACATTAAACCCATTATTAAAGCTTAACTGTAACTGCTGGCGCAATTAATCATGGGATAAGCATGGGAGTGAGCCCGAGCGAAATGCTAATTAAAATCCAAAGACTAAGCCACCAAAACATTCCTCCTTGCAGATGCAACTACAGCTACGGTCAATGACAAAGCGGCGTGTCAGCATGATGAAGACGACGACCGGCTACCTGGCGCTGATGGGCCTGGTGCTTCTACTGCTGGTGGACAGCTCGGTGGCGGCACGCAAGCTGCTGCCCAAGCGGCCGGTGAAACCGTTGAAGACATTTCCGCGCAACAATGCCACACCGATACCAGCAACGGGAGCGGGAGCGGGAGCGGGAGCGGTGGCCGGATCGGGATCGGTTCTGAACGGAAGCGAGCTACCGAAACCGTTGACGCTGCAGTCCGGCGGCGAGCCAGCGGAAGCGATTGTCGCCTCGCCAGCAGCAGCTGCCCCGGCAGCGCCAATACCCGTTCTTCCAGCTTCAGCAGCTTCTCCACCTGCTGCTGCCGCCGGTGCTGAGACCAAAGCCGATGAGCTATCGGTGGCCACAGCTTCATCGGGCTCCTCGGTGGACGAGGAGTGCGAGCCGGATATGATCGGCTTTGAGCTTATAACAGGGTAAGTGTCTGTCGATCATAAATCTTAATTGCAGCCAATTAGCTGTCCATGGAGCAGGGACACTCTAGCAAGTGGTTTTAAAGTCGCGCCCGCCTGTTAACACGTCGTAAAGATCGGGCCAGACCTACAGAGCCCCCCTACACCATACCCAAAGAACCACCCACCCACACCCACCTGGCCAGCATTGAATTTATGTGCGTTACTTTCCGGCTAATCCGCCATTTCAGGTACGTGCTATCGGCGCCATCGAGGCAATTGGAAACGCTGCCCGGCACCCTCATGCTGACCGACTGCCTGGAGGCCTGCCAGGCCAATGAATCTTGCAGTGCGGTTAATTACGAGACGGGCCTGTGCGTCATGTTCCGCAGCACCGCCGATCAGTTGCCAGGTGAGTCCAGTGGGAGAAAAGAGGTCCCCAAAAGGAACAGGTCTTAAGAGGCCTATAAACTTAGCAAGAAAGAAACTCTAAATTCTAAAGGAATCGGAAAATATATTCTTAGAATATATATTTTCCTACCAGTCTACTTTGTAATCTTTATAATTGCAGTCTCTCAGTTATCCGAGAACATTTACAGCACACATTGTGCCATTTTGAATATAGCCTTAGTCTCTCCCAAGTATGATTAAAGATCGCTTAAGCACTTTAAGCACTATTTGACTATCCGACTCTCCATATCCTAGTATTAGTGAGTTTTTCCTGGTGTAGCCAGCGCACAGCTCTCGATCGCTGAATCACGATCTCTGGCCCGCAGCTTGTATGTTAAATGTTCCCCGCTAATCACAATAAATGAACGCCCCCATCTGCTCTTCTGCTCCTCACCTCTGCCCACCTGCAGGTTCACTTTCGCGCTCGCAGTATCCCGTCTTCACCGTTTACGCTCAGAAATCCTGCTTCGGAGTGCGGCCCTGCTCGAAGGCCTGGTGCATCGATCGCGTCCAGGGCTACCGGCTCCCGGAGCGGGCCAAGGCCAGCCAGAGCGTGGCAACGCGACGGGATTGCATCGAACTGTGCCTGGGCGAAACGGAGTTCACCTGCCGGTAAGTGCGCGATGATACCGTTACGACGGGCCACCCTCTTGAACCGCCTCCAACTCTGGGATGCCTCTTTGGGTTACTTCACTCTTACACCACTCCACACTCGATTTAAAAACACTCGAAGCTACACTCATAAAATTAAGCAGCCAGGGATCAGAGGGGCTTATATTGGAGGTTAAAGTGTTCAGGAAATAATTACTTATTGAATGATTTCTTATTGCTTGACACGTGAAAAGTGATCAACGGTTTAATTATAAATATAAAGACTTTGACTTGGGCATAATCAATTACAAGAATGTAAAGATCATGTGATTCCAGAGAAATATCATCAACTTCATTAGAAAATGGTCATATGATATATAGTTTAAGTGTTATCAGTTTAGTAAAGTTCCTTCGAATATGATTTTGAATTTCACTACTCGAAAGTTTTCCTAATATTATTTATATATATTTCTATAATGTTTATGTTCTTAGGTAAATATTTTTGTGGATATTTAAAGAACATTTTCCCCAATATACCCTCTAAACAAATTATATTTCCCAACCAACTCTAAGTGAACTTTGCTTTGCCAATTCATACCTTAAATTAACATAAAACCTCTATTTGTATCCCCTTCAAACTTTTTCTCTCTGTGCACGCAATTCCTGGTGAAGATCTGCCAACTACTATGCGCACTCTGGCCTGTGCGAGCTCTCGGACATGGATCGCATTACGCTGTCGGATGAGGCAAACATCGCGGCCTACGATGGCGCCGACTACCTGGAGAACAACTGCGCCGAGGAGCCCAGCAAGCTGTGCGAGTTCAAGCGCGTCGCGGGTCGCATTCTGAAGACGGTGGACTCGGTGCACCAGAACGTGCAGAGCCTGGACGAGTGCCGCGACCTCTGCCTAACGGCTCCGTTCCGGTGCCACTCCTACGACTACAACGAGACCGGGGAGCTGGTCTGCCGCCTCTCCCACCACAGTCGCGCCACCCTGACGGATCTCTCGGAGCCGTACCTGAGCATCGAGGAGGCGGCCACCTATGAACAGTCCGCCTGCTACAACGTCTCGATCGATTGCCGCTCCGGCGAGATGGTGACCAAGATCCGTACCTCCAAGCTCTTCGACGGCAAGGTCTATGCCAAGGGAGCCCCCAAATCCTGTGCCGTGAATGTGAACAACTCGCTGGAGTTCGATCTGCGAATGCGGTACAATGATCTCGAGTGCAATGTCCGCCAGAGTGCGTACGGCAGGTATATGAACGACATTGTGATCCAGCATCATGACATGATTGTCACCTCCTCGGATCTGGGGCTGGCAGTCTCCTGCCAATATGATCTGACCAATAAGACGGTGGTAAACAATGTAGACCTGGGCGTTACCGGGGAGATCGAGTCGACGCTGAGCGAGGAGATCATCGTCGATTCGCCGAACGTCATTATGAAGATCACCGCACGTGATGGCAGCGACATGAAGCGCATCGCCGAGGTTGGCGATCCGCTGGCACTGCGCTTCGAGATCGTCGACGCTAACAGCCCGTACGAGATCTTCGTCAGGGAACTGGTGGCCATGGACGGGACGGACAGCGCCGAAATCACACTGATCGACGCCAACGGCTGTCCCACGGACCAGTACATAATGAGTGCCATGCAAAAGCTGGCCAGCAATCGCAAGGTGCTGCTCTCACAGTTCGACGCCTTCAAGTTCCCCTCCTCGGAGCTGGTGCAGTTCCGCGCCTTGGTCACGCCCTGCATACCGCGCTGCGAACCTGTTATCTGCGACAACGATGAGAACGGCGAGCTCAAGTCGCTGCCGTCCTACGGTCGTCGCAAGCGTTCGGTGCTCAACGGCACTGATGGCGGTAAGTGAACGGTAAAGTTCTCAGAGTACTCTGTACTCTCTGGCCAGGGATGGCGACATACCGAGGTGACCTCTTAGCTAAACCACGGCTGCAGTGCATCCTCTTGGGTGGAATGACATTTACCTGAGGTTTTTCACTGACTGAGTGCTTGAAGTGTGGCGGAATCTCAAGAGATCTTAGAGGTGGTTAGAGAATTATCTTCCCAGTGAGATTAAAAACCACCAGAGAGGGTCATGAACTTGGTTTAACAGAAATGAGCATTGAAACCTCAAAAATTTCTCAATTAAAAATAACTTAGTTAGGCCCAGGAATCAATTTGGAAAGAAGTGTTCAAAGCATGCATATTAATCACAGGGAAAGAATTGCTTTGGAATAGCTGCAACATACTCGGTCAGTGGAATGCCAGGCACTCTTGTGATACTCTCTCTCTTTGGGGGCACCACCATCCCTGGTCAGTGGCAGAGCTCCCAGAAAACATATTTCATTTCTTGTTTGCCTCTTTTCCAACTCGCTTTCCTCGCCTTCCCTGCAATCTTTTTTTTGCACCGCACCGCTGGACTGTGTTGCTGCCTGTTGCGCTGTTGCTACCTTTTCACAGTTGAGCTGGCCATTAAGTCGGAACGCCAAAAACGTGATGTGAGTCATCAGGCGGCCGGCGATGAGAACATTCTGCTGGTGCAATCGATACAAATCACCGATAAGTTCGCCTTCAATGGCGCCGATGGAGGCGCAGGCCCAGGAGGACTCGAGGACGGCCTGGCCAAATTGCAACTGGAGCTGGGCAACAAGTCGGACACTTGCATAAACGGTTATGGTGAGTTGGAACTCGATTTTGGGTTCAGTCTGGGATCAGTTCGGTCTGGTGTGCCATGGCTTATGTGTAGCACGGTGGCAAGTCGATGCCGCTCCATCTATATCCATTCAGTATCGCCGAGCGTGGCGAATTGATTTGCGTTAATCGCGTGCCGTCGCGCCATCTAGCCTTGGGTCCGCAGGAGCACCTTGCTGAGACTGAGCTGGACGCGACTTGCCGACTGAGTGCTCAGCTAATTAAATAAGCCCGTAAATTTCTCTCAACTCTTTTTACAACTCTATTTTCCACACACACACAACACACCGCACTGCACACTCGCAGGTTTCATAATTGCCGGGGCCCTGTTCCTCCTGCTCCAGCTGACGGTCATCGCCGTCTGGGACAATATGCAGAAGCGCGCGTTACACAAGCGATAAATGCAACGATGGAGGATGGAATCGAAGCCGGGACATCAACGTCAGTGAATGGCCTTTTAACAAGCAGCACGAAGAAGTTGGACTCGGAGATGGAGATGGAGATGGAGATGGAGCTGCAGATGCAGATGCAGATGCAGTTCGAATTGGGGACCGAGGAGGGAGTTGAAGTTGGAGCTGCACAGGTGGAGGAGAATACGATGGTGGAGAGGAAGAACTAGCATGAAATTCTACTTAGCTCAAAACTTAGCACCGCTCATAATCTAGTTAGTAGATGTACGATCGAGAGATGGAGAGATGGAGAGATGGAGAGAATGGAGAATTGGAGATGGAGGCCCTTCCCCTAGATTTTCCGCCATAGAGCTGGACTCCTCTGTGAGGGGAGAATTCAAGGATCGATGGACCGCGGGGAGGCGGGGCTCTCCAGGCGAGACTGTAGCTTAATATTTATACTTATATCTATATGCTCATATAACGTTTAGGCGTCCCTCTATAAGACTTACCGCTAAGACTACTCCGAATACGTCGACATACTATCAGCTTAAGACTCTGAAAAGAATACGAAAGAAAAGGAAAATGAGAAAACTCTCAAGAAGGGAAGAGAAAATAGAAGAAAAGCTCCTTAGTTTGTAGTGCGAACCATTCAAACCTCTTAAGCGAGCTCTGCGAACGGTGCTCGTTTAGGAGGTTTGACTGTCTACTAATACTTAAATACTTAACTTAACTAAACTTAACTTAATGCTTATATATGCTAGGCCTAATCGAACACAACACACACCACACACACACTCGAGACACAACCAGAACAAAAACAACAACACAAATTGTAACAAGAGACAAAACTTCAGATGCTATAAAAGGTAAATAAACGTATTAGAAAGATACTCGCTGGCATTCGCATTTGCATTACTTTTCTTTTTTACCCTGGCTCTGGCTCTGGCTCTGGCTCTGAAAATTTGCCCGTCAATGTCAATGCCAATTGATTGACTGTATCTCTTGGCCGGGGCAGCCTAACAAGGCTAACAACCTCAACCTCAAGCCATGGCCGTGATTGTTGGTTTTGGCCTAATCAACGTTGATACAAATCAATCAAGAGCAGCGTCGTTTAGACCCGCCTCCTCTTCTCAGCTCCTCCCGGCCCCTCCCACAATCGAGTGCCACACTCACCACCAGGTGGAAAATTGGCCCAGAGTGAAACCGAACGGAAAACCTTGGCTAAACGGCACTGAACTCGGCTAAATGGCCCTGGGCCCAGCGTGGGCCAAAGTGTAGCTGCAGTAAAAGTGACAAACTAATTGGGCGAGGAAAAGAGGGCTATGAATTGCAGGTAAACAACTTCATTAACATGATTTCACCTACATTCCGAGGTAAGAGGTGAGCCAGGGAAATGCAATATAGAGAGAAGTAAAGTAACTACTTTATCAACTTTAAATGAAGAGAGTTTGTTAAGTAAACAATTTTGATTGGAATAATTTTGTCTCTAAAGTTCAATGGAGTGAAGATTAAAATTTAAAGTGAAAACTTGATTAATTAACTATTTCAATATTTACTTTCATTGTACCAATGAGTAGTATTTGTTGAATGATAATAGCCCAAAGCTATATCCTCTTACTGAACACCTTATTCTTTGCTATCCGAAATGGTCAGAGAGAGTTTCAGCAAGCCATTCTTCATCTGTTGTGGAGACGAGGAGTCACCATAATTTTTAGTCATAATTATTACTGATTTTCTATCAACCCATCCCCAAAATGGCAGTCGCCAAGAACAGCAGCACCAACAGCAACAATACAAGGGGACAGGGGGACAGGCAGGGGGGAGGGGCCGATGGAAAACCGGCAAACAAAAAACAATTTGAAAGGAAATGTTTAACATTATCTCGAATCTGATGCTTTGAACTCGGCGCAAGTTGGCAAACATGAACATGAAAAGTTGCCAAGTCAAATGCTGTCACTGACATGGCCATCCAAATTTAGACAAAGCCTCCGCGATGGCCTCCAGAGGAGGCGACTGACTCCACTCCAGCACTCCGCTGAGCTTCTAATGCTGCGCTGTGGAGCTCCCTCCTGGCTGGCATAGCGAAAGTCTTTGGACACTTTCCGTGCTGGGACTTGGTCTCCCCCAGACTGCGGCTGGGACTGGGATCTTTCTTTTCTTTTCTATATTTTTGTCACTGCCACTGCGATATAGCTGCGGCGGGACAGCGGGCGGCAGGCACGCATAACATAAATTCTGCAATGCGTATTTCAAAAATTGCCAGCATTCGATGACAAGGCGGTAAGACGGTGCGACGGTGCGACGGTGCGACGGTGCGACGGTGCTGCGTTGCTCCAGCGGATTCAGTTGCTCCTCGGCTCCAGCGGCGTGTCGTTCGCTCTTATAAGGAGCCGAACAGAGGCCTTGGCCATTCAGTTGTCCGCTGGGCAAATGTTTATGTCAAACGCGCAGCAAATAAAGTGCTCGGCTTGACAATGTCCGCGGCAATGTCAACAGTCGACGGCGACTCAGGCCCGCAGGCCCTTGGGGACCAATCTGGGTGGGTTTGCACACACACACATTTTGTTTCTTTTTTTTCAAGTTCGCGGCTTCATAATTTTTATGAATTGCCGGCAGACGGAGCTGGAGACAATGGTCGGCTGACGGAAATGCAATTGCCAAGGCATTTGCAACTCCATTGAAACCAGAGCGGCGAAGCCGTAATTGCTGAGAATTAAAAAATAACGCCACTAAGCCTGGATCACGCACACGGAGGCAATAGCCGAAACGTTCTCGTTGGCCGCTCTGGCCGAGATCGGGCCAAGATTAGGCCAAGCGCCAGGTGATCGATATGGCGGGAGGAGCAGAGGAGCACTGCCGTTGGTCGTTAGTCTTGGCATTGCGGTGCTCTGGCTCCTGCACTCAGAGGCAGCATGGAAAATCCATTACGTGTAATGTGCGTTAAGGCACGAAGTTCAGCTTACGGCTCAGCTATGCGCGGAGAGCTCCTCGAGCTGCGATTGATTTCCGCACTAATCAAATTCGAATTTAGCATTCATTTTTCACTGGAGCGCAAGGAGAGCGCGCTGTGCGAGAGCACAGGGAGAAATGGAGATGTGTTGTGTAAATAGGCGAAGCTATCCAAGATAATTGAGATCGATTACAGGGGTTTTTCATTTCATAATTATGGCTTCTTTATTGCATTTCCATGGCCAGCTTCTTGATTTCTTTTCCAGTGTACTCTCCTAATCAACGATTATGCAATTGTGTGTGCTTCTGCAAATCGATTTGCATGCCGACTGCCAGGCCTGGTCATTGACTTGGCCAAGTCATTAGCGAAACCCCAAGAATGAGTCGCGTGCCTCTCGCAATACCGTTCCTCCGTGCCTTCGCTCATACAGATGCACCCGAGAGGAGATGCTGGCCACACTGGGGCGTGAAGAGTCACAGATGGAAATTCTAATTACCCGATTTCTTGTTGACTCCACTGACTTACATGAGCAGCAACAAGCCAAAAGCGAACAGCAACGAACTGTTGCACTGTGCTGTGCTGTTCTGCAGCTAAAGGCGGAGGCCGGCGAAATTTGCAGTAAAAATGTTCGCTTGCCCCACTCAAATTACAATTTAATGTTGTGGGTCAGTCGCCTTAGTGGGGCAATAAACAAAGTGCCAGTCGAAGTCCAAGTCCGACAACGAGCCGGAGTCCCAGTCGCAGATTCCTCGCGTCGACTTGGCTACATAAATTGACTGTGTGCACAGCACACAAATGTCTGGATGATTGTGTGCCGCAGGGAGTGGGGCGGTCGCTGGATTTCCTATATATATATTTTCCTTATTTTCTTCTATAGCATTTTCAATTGCTGCCGCGGTGCGCTTTGGCTGCGCTTTTGGACCCAAATTCAAATTCAAATTCAGATTCGGATTCGGATTCGGTTCGGACTCGAATTCAGGTTCGATGGCGATTTATTTAGGCAAATAAACAAATGGCATGTGCAGAGTGTTAATTTATCAAGTCGCCGGCGCAGGCCATTGAGAATAAGTGCGAGAAAATCACTTTGCAACGGCGAATGCCGATCCCGAGATGCTTAGATGCCCAATGCTCAGATGTTCAGATGCTCAGTGGCTGTCGGTTGGCTTATTTATGGCCCGGCTGCTCATTTTGTCAGCCCAAAGTGCCTGCCATATATCAGGGGAGCATATCTCATTACTTTGTGATATTGCCAATGCATTTTGTCTGACCCAATAGACACCTACAAGTAATGAAAAGGACGTGGATACCCCAAGCCAGCTCTGGCTGCAGAAGTGGAGAAAAGATTTGGCAAAGCCAACTGGATTTCTCTCGGCAACACAACAAAAAAATAAACACAACAACACAGACAACCGAAAACAACGCGAGATATGTGCAGGCAAACGAAAGACTTAGGCGACAAACTTGCTCGGCGTATGGCTGCAAACACGTGTTGACGGCGAGTGAAAATTACCCAGAAATGTTTTTCCACTCGATATCAGTACACATTTTTATAAGGAATGCAGTTAAATTGTATTTAGAATCGAAAATCAAAAGACTTGGCTAACAAACGTAATCAAAGTAAAGAAATGTATGTATATAAATCAAAAGACTTAGGCGACGAACTTGCACAATAAAGTGAAAATCATTTTATATCAAAAATAGGGATCATGGGTTCCAATTCTCAATCTAAACTTAAAATGTAAATACCGTTTAGCACCACGAAAGCCTAAAATATTAATATTAAATCAATATTTTCATATGCTATTTTTATGATTAAATCTAAGTTTTTTAGATATCATAACTACGCCAAAAAATCATTAATTTTAATTCGGAAAGCTTTTCTGTGCTAGTTTTTATAGGGCTAACAAATCTGCATACATTTTTTACATTTTTTTTTTGGTAGTTTGAACGATAAAATTTTGAAAAAAATCGGAAAATTTTTTTTTCTACGAAACATAGCTAGATCGACTCAGCTCTTAATGCTGATCAATAATATATATGGTTTATAGGGTCGGAAATGATTCCTTCACTACGATGCAAGCTTCCGACTAAATTTATCACACTCTCCAAGGATAAAAGTAAATCTACATTTTCTACAAAATATAAACTAAAAGGAACCCATTACTAAGACAATAATCTCGATAAATTTATTTAACTTCAAATCACTCTCCAAATACTTTGAAATAAAGCCACATTTTCCAACCAATTTGTATCAAACATAGTACAACAACAAATCACTCAAATCGAAACCATTAACAAAGGAAAACCCTTACATTGTAATAACAAGCAATAAATTCATCATTTAAGATCTTTGGGAGGTCGCCTCCGCCTGCACTGCCAGCCACACATCACATTAAATGAATTTCCCCCCCATAATTTATCGTTGATCTTTAGGCCTCATTAAAATGCTGCCCCAGTCGCGGCTCCGCCTGTGTATAACCGGGCTGTAAATGAACTCGGCCACATAGATCATTCATAAGCAAAAGATCTCGTGGCGGCAAGGCCGGCATATTGATGAGCAGCTGTGGGGAAGAATTCTTCCGCCGATGCTGTAATAGCTGCGATGAAGATGAAAAGAAGGCTCAGGTTCAGAGAACCCTTTAGCGGGTCTGGGCACGTAGCCAAGAAATTTGTCAGCTGGTTAAAGCCGATGAAAGGAAAGTTTAAAATCTATGGCCAATGCAAATACCAACGTTTTGTCGAAATGCCAAGAAGAAAACGCTGAAAGATTGTCAAGGGGTTCGGTGGGATCGAATGGGATTGGTTTGATTTCGTTTTGCAGGGGATCACTGGAAATATCAATGGCGGCCGCAGGGCGAGAAAAATGGAAATAAATGGCCTTTGTTCGCCAAGGTGAATGCCACGCAGGCACATCAATTGTTCAATCTTTATTGGCCGCTTTTCAATTCGAAGGCAGTTTTATGAGCCAGCGACGACAACCAAGCGAAAGTTTTTCCTGTCTTCTGGCTCCGCTCGGTTGGGTGGCATAAATTACAAAATCAGTTAGACAAATTGTTGTGAAAATGGCCGAGAGAGGGTAGGAGAGGGATTGGAGTGAAGACCAGATGACAAAGTCGTCAGTCAGCGACTCTCGTTGATAATCTGCACAACTGGGCCCAGTTTAGCTCGGCTGCCGGCTAATTGTCTGCAATTGTTTCATAACCGTTGGCTGACCCAAGCCAAGTGACCCAAATCCGTTGTCCATCCAGCCGCATCCAAATGGCCAAGCCACTGGCTCCAGACCGACTCCAGAGGAGATCTGCGAATGTTCTCCGCAATGAGAATTAAGTTTTCTTTTTCATTTTTTTTCTATTTGTTTTCTTTCTTGCCAGTTTTTTAGTAACTCTGCGTGTGCGGCCGCAGCCGAAACCCAGCGGAGGTACCAGAGTATCAGCGTAATTGTGTAAGAATTTTCTGCGCATTTGGGAAATGTGTCTGCCAGATGATGAAAAACAGAAAACAAACAAAACGAATCTTGGGGCTGCGGCAGAAAAAACCTTTTCCGGGCAGTGAGAATTTTCAGAGTTTTGCCGCACGAAATGCCAACGGTCAACGGTTCCCTACGCCGGCCGTTGTCGAACTGGAAGATGACACGGCGCATTGTCCGTCCGCACGCGGAGACATTCACCCATCCCAAACCCATCCCCAGCCATCGCATCGCATCCCATCCCATCCCGCCGCATCTTGGGCCATTCGATTCCATCGCAAAACCATTTCATCCCATCTCATCCGATCCCAGAAAAGCTCATCCCATCATGCCATCACACAATCTGTTTCGGCGGCTTTCTCTGCTGGAGAATCTGACCAAGCGGCGGCCGGCATCCTCCTCATCTCGGAGATCCTCTTCATCTGCTAGTTGGGGCACGTACGCTGCATGTCAGTCTAATTTGCTGACATGATTATGATTTTGCAGCCGAACCAACAGAGATCAAGTTTGCACGGCAAAAAACCATAAAACTAATCCTGATTATTTTCAGATCAAGTGTCATTTATATATCATAAATAAAGAGAGCAATAATCATAAACAAGGGAGAGTATATACTTATACAAGATGCTCAAATATGATTAGCTAAGGTAAAGAATACCTTATAGAAATTAATCAATGGAGCAATTTTTTTCTAGTTTAATTATAAGGTTAGGCATAATTGTTTTAGTTTATTTTATAGTTTAGTTTGTTAAATCGGAATTAAGTTCTAACAGTTAGAAAAGCAATTCTTCAAAGAAAAATAAGAAATAATTATTTTAATTGTACGCAATATCAATTGAAAACTATAAATTTGAATTTAATTCCCAAAGGAACATAGTACATAATCACTTGAAAGGATTAAGAAAGTAACTGACTTGAAATAATCATATTTCTATAAGAATGCATTGAAAGTACAATAAGACAAGTTATATCTGTATTATATTCATCTTAAGGTTCTGACAAATTTTTAATATAATAGAAAGCAGAAAAATGGTGTAACTTGCAATTCAAATTTAAAAAGATTCGAATCTCCTATTTTCAGCTTTCTGTTATATGACAGCTGTGAAGCATTTAGATTTTACAATCTTTTTAAATTATTTTATTTCGATTTTCTTTCCGTGTGGGCTTAAGCCTGGAAAGGCTGTGGAGGATGAGGCCAATGTCGGCAAGTGAATGGCATTGCCTCATACGACTGCCGCAGAGATGGGCTCGACCAATTTGGTTTACCGGGAATCGCAGTGCTCCTCCCGACCTGCTCCGATCTGGTGGCCTCCTGCTGCTTTGTTTGTTTGATTCCGCGCGGATTGATGTCGGCCCATGTCGACCAAGTCGGGCTGCTGCCTGGAAAGCATTTGAGCCATTTTCAGGCGGAAGTCGCTGACACATGTGCCGCTGCCGCTGCCGCTGCCACTGCCACTGCCACTGCCTTGGCCATGGCCACCGCTGACTTGGGCGCGACATAGTTGCATTTATTAATGCAAATATTCCGTTTAGCTGCGCATTCCGCGGATATGAAAATGAATAACCGTTCTTGGCCCGACTCTAAATTTTTCATCTGCATTCCGAGCCGAGAAGAGAGCCAAAGAGCTGTCTCAGAAGAGAAGGAAAAGCGCGTCATTCTCTTATAGCCTGCTCTTCGAACACACTCTTTGTTACCACGAAAGAACTTTCCACAAAAGAAGCTTTTCCGACACCTGAAGCTCTGCTGCAATTCTTGTTCTCGTCGGAAGCAATAAAATGCAATTATAACCGTCGAGGCAAATGATCTTCTGTTGCAGCCGTTGAATAAACCAAATTAAAGCCCCGAGGCCGTATCAACTACAGGTGCATGGATCAGTCAGGAAAAGATTCGCCCCGAAGCAGGCGCTGAGATTTTCCAGGGGGGGAGGAGGGCGAGAGTTGCCAAGAACATTGCTGCTTTCTAATGACCAGCGTTGTAAGTACACCATGCGACGAGCAAGTACCCCAACGCACGCCTAATTAAGTGCGAGATAACAATCGAGGCATCAGGTGAAACGGGGAGCGGGTCCCCGAATGAGGTCACCGATTGTGGGGGCAGCTTAGTCAAGGCAGCCGGCTGGGCTTGATGCGAGCGTTTATGCAACCTGAAATTGAGTAACGGTTGCGCCACGAAGAAAGCGGAGGCTGTCTCCGACTCGTCCGTCACATAATGCAATTAAATATTGAGGCGCAATCATCGAAAGCACAGCGAACTGCACTCGTCGCACTCTCCCCGCCGCTTTTCCCCATTTTCATGCATTTTCATGCATTTTCATCCAGTTCCGATCACACCACAATGATGATTTCGGATGGGATTGTGCCCGTAATTGAGGCCTCTCCGCGTTCGATTAACGCCTCTGAGGAATTACACAATTTCCCAACAATGAGCGCGACCAGCGATCTGATAAGGAAATTATATAAATTGTGTCTTTCGGAAAAGCTTTTCGAGCAGGAGTCGAAGAAGGAAGTCTGCAATCGTCGACCGCCATCCGGATTCGGGCCCTGACTCTAGAATTGGCGTGTGAATGAAGAGACTCGCTCCTCCCTGGAGTTCTGCTGATGGTCGCAGATTGATTCGCTCCCAGAAGCACCCAATCCTCCTCCGCTGGCCTCCGCTTCTGATTGAGTAATTGGAACTGTCGGAGGTTTGCTCTAATTGCTATCACCTGCGGAGATCGCTGCCAAAATTATGAGCGATTCTCGGGAATCCGTTCATTTTAATCTCTGGTCAAATACTTTTCGAATGTCTTTCAACAGAGTTTACATTTACAGGTCGAGAGTGGAGTTTGTTGCTCCCGCCTATCAAGGCCAGTCTTGGCCGGGCGGATGGCCCAGAGATATATCAATACTCGACCGTTAGGAGGAAGTGGCAAGCGATTTTAGTGGGCCATCGCTGGCTTTGCCTTGTTCTACAACTGCTTTCTGTGTCACTTGATATTCAAATATTTGTTTGCATTCTAAGTCCGCGAAACTGGGCCGAGCTCCGGGGCGGGAAAGAGTGCCGAAAGTGAGGGAGACACCTCGGGGTCTGGCTTGGAGGCTCGTTTGCAGAGCAAACAAATGGCAAACACTCTGCTCTGTGTCGCCCTGCTCGATTGAGTGACATGCAGATTTCCTTTCGATTTTCGCACATTCTCTGATTGCCGCGTGGGCCGTTCCACTCCCAGTCACAAGCCCATTCCATTGGCAGCTCCCATTTCGCCAGAAAGCCGAGGTCGAGCAGGAGCAGGAGCTGCCTCCCATGGCCAGATCGGATCACTCTCTGTTTATGTTTCCGGCAATCAATCGAAATCAAAGGAAATTCGCTCTGCAGCTCGTTCGTCTCGTGTCTCAAGCTGTTGCAATCACCTTGGATTCCACTCGCTTCTACCTGCCGTTGCTGTTGCACTTCGAGATTGCTCATTAGAAGTGGAGCAACTCTCCCCGACCCTCAAGCGAAGGTGCTTACTTTCACTGCGAATGCATTGCGAGAATTTTGGGGAAATGGAAAGGACGGTGATGGCACGCAAAGATACAGATGTGCGTCATCAATCTCTCCTCCTCCACTGCGAAGCTTCGACAGATTTGCTGGAAAGTAATCAGCGAAAGATCCCCGAAGGAGTTAAGAGCCAGCAGCAGTAAGAGGAACCTCCGCATCGACCCTGATTGGCGATACGAATCGCACGCATCTCGAAAGTGAGCATCAAAGGCTCCACCTGGTGACCCCGATCCGAATCCAAAGACTCAGGCGACGAACTTGACGAGTGTGGAATGGTAATGAGGTTTTTCTAATTGCACCTCCATCGCCATCTCCATCTGATTTGTTTGTTTCACTTTTCAATGGTTCCCTTCGGGCTTTTCTAATTGCAGCTTTCTAGGCAGAAGGAAAGAAAAAGCATTCTATCAGAATTTTCACTCTTAATAAGTGTCTCGTTTGGTCTGTGCCACTGACTGACTGTCGCCGCCTCGGACGTGGCCTGGGAGTCGACTCAGATGTGGTCTTGGCTCGCTTGGGCTGTGGCATAAAACTGTCAACGAGCGTTTAACCCAGTTAACGCCCTTAGCCGACGAAAACACCAACGACTTGGCCATAGACTTGGGCTGCGGTCCGACTTGGTCTTGGCCAAGTTGGGATCCATTCGACACGAGACCATGGCCACAAAAACGAGCAAGGTGTAAAGACAACAGCCAGGCCGAGGCAGGGGAAGTGCCGGATGAGCTGGAATTGGGGGAGGGAAGTGCTGCCAGAGATAAGCGAAGCCACAGACTGAAGTTGAGTGATGGCTCCACCTCGCTGCGAGGGGCGGTGGGCGGTGCGGAGGTGTTGATTGTGGCCAGCGGATATTGGCGCACTCGGAAGAGTGGCACGGGGAGTGGAGTTCTCCAGAGGAGGGGATCCGAGATTGACCGATGTCTGGCTGTGGTTCTGGTTCCTCTGATGCCTCTGATCGCTGGCTCACCGCGCGGAGGCATTCTGAGCGCGGTGAAAGTTGCCATCTCCATCTCCATCTCCTGCTGCATCCCCGCCAGCTTCTGAACCCCAGCTCCCCTGCTCCGTCCACATCTGCATCAGAAGGCACGACAACAGCAGCGACTTGTTGAAATTCTGGTCCCAATAATGACACTTAAGCGATGCAGTTTTTTCGTAATATGAATTTTCCTGTTTGCTGCCGTTGCCATTGCCATTGCCTTGGCCGATGCTCGCAGCCTCCCACTGCCCGGTCCGGCTCCTCCGCTCCCATCCATCATCAATTACAGCCGCGAATGGAGACCAAGGCTGGACGGGGACAGTGTCCACCTGAGCTGCAACTCAATCACCGACCAACATTCAACTGCCATCGGCAGCTTCTGCTTCTAATTGCTGCAGTTTTTGCTGCGCAGCCTCGCCAGGATTGGCTTGGGCTAGGGGACGGAGGAGCCGCCGCCTGAGTTATGGGCACGCAGAGGTGGCATCGATCGGAGCAATTCGACTGTGCCCATAAGGAGAGGGATTGGAAAGCTCTCTCCCGTAACGGGCTCTCCACGGGAGAGGGATTCCCAGGCATCCCCCGTACGGGGCCTAGGCTAGGCAAATTGGCGGTTTCATGTTCCCGTCATTCCATCAATTCCTCCGCTGATGAAGGCCGGACACAGTCAATAGGTGAGCAGCGGTGATGCAATCTGCCTGCCACCGGAGCTTCCACTCTCAATTTACAATCCCAGAGCCTGCGATTAGCGACGACATTGCAGCAAGTTATGGTGATCGGATGGGAGGCTCTAAAAGATAGAACTGGGAGCGGGAAGTGGGTATCTTCTCCCAATATTTGCTCTGGGCGTTGGCACACCACCTCGCCGAGTTGCCAAGTAACCATGTTGCCAAGCTGGGCCCAAAATGCAGTTGTCTCTGGAGCTAGCTGGGTTCCTGCTCAGCGCTCAGATTGTGTCTCTACAAATGAAGGGGTGTGCCTGCTTGGGCATGGGAGTGCACTTCGGTATAGGGAAGAGGTAGAAGAACCAGAGGAGGAGCTCTTGGTTGCCGGAGAGCAGCACGAGGCGTGCGACATGCAACACAAGCCAATCAAGGCAACTGTCAATGGAGGCAACACCTGCTCTGCTCCTCCGCGGGACTCGCTGGCTTCCACCTGCCTCGACCTTGAGTCGGAGGAGTGGATTCCTGGAGATGAGTTGATAAACTGCCCGAGCGAGATTCGCATCTTGCGGGTGTGCAGACCGGTAAATTGGACCAATTTTCATCAATTTCCCCCAGCGCGGCACTTGACAAAGTAAACAGATCGTCGACCTGGCCGCATTCCCCTCGCATCCCAGTTTGGCCCGGAAAATGATTCCTGGTCCGGCAGCTCCTCCCTGCTCCGCTCCCAATATTCCCATTTATATTCTCATCAATTTGCACCAATTTCCACTTGCCAGCGGGCGAAGGAGGGAGTTCGACCGCATTTGCAGCTACACAAAAGGGGCATCGCATTGGAAATTTATGGCCGCTTCGCCTGCTGCATGCACCACAGAGTGGAAGGAGGCACTGCCTCACAACCCAACCCATCCGACCCACCGAAACTGTTACACTTGGCTAATTGATTTATGGAAGCGAGTTACCAAAATATTTCCAATACAAACACGGCACAAAAACAGACAGAAGTGGACTCCGAGTGGGTGGATGCTCCGAACTGGAAGCTGAAACGGGGAGTCTAAGGAGGAATCGTGGCGAACATGTCGCATGGAGGAACAAGTTCCCGATCCCGAGAGTTTCCCACAGCCACAGGAAGTGTTCGCTGCCGAACGCATGCCAAAAATGGATCCCCGAGGACAGGACAACCTTGGCGAGCCAGAACCCGATCCCTGAAACGATCACGATTATTATGATGATCATCAGAGCCAGGAGAGGCAGGTTGCAGCGGTGGCAATGTCCCCAGTAGAACTCTCCAGAGAGGGGAGGCAGGAGAGTCCGAGTCCGGGTCGTTGTATATTGTTTCTGCATTGTAACTGTCACCTGGTGGCAGTTGCCAGTGGCCAGAGTGGGCAGAAATAATAGAAATTATATTAAATGGGCATTTGGGGAGTGCACACGCTGCACTTCCGTGTTTGGTGTCTCTGGACAATGGGCCATTCGGAGCCCCATCGCGGCTGAGTGGGCACAGATAAGGGACGCGGAGTACAGGTGGACGGACAGGTACGATGCGATCTCCCGCGCGGAGAACCCCAATTTGGCGGCGTTATTGCCACATCTGGGAGAACTCTCCTGGCAAGCCAACACCTTCGATCTCCGCTCTCGGAGGCAACTCCCTCGCTGGAATCCGTTGGCACTTGCCATGATGGACACGTGCCAGGCAAATGTTCCTCTCCCAGCCCGGCTATGATGGATCTTCGGGGATGACACGACACTTAACGCGGCATTGTTGCGAGGCTGCTGCTGCCCCTCAGCCGGCAATTTAGGAGGAGAGTCGAGTATTTAATGCCGCTGCCTCTGCGGCCACTCGAGGCAGGCGACTGATTTATGACAGCCCGAGAGGCCGGAGTGAACGGGTCCCTCGGAGGAGGGAATGGGTTGCCATGATGATGTGTTGTGAGCGGAGGAGCAGTGTCCAGCGGGGGGATCAAGCTTCGCAGGGCAATTTGGCGGCGGGCGTGGCGCCGTTCAGAGGCTGTCCTGTGGTAAGAGGTTCCACCTGAGTCCAGTGCAGGCCTATTACGTGATGATGTAATAATTCTTCACGTCGTTGGCACTTTTATTGCGGAAAATGTTGCATAAATCAAGGCGGCAGTAAAACGGATCTCCTGCGGATCCCTCCAACTCCTTCCAGCGGCGATCTGTGATGGAAACAGGATGCCTTAACTTTTCATTGGCACTCTGCGCCATAATTTGCAGCGGGAAATTGGCGCTGCCTTTATCATTCTGCCTCTGTGGCGCTTTTCAATTGCATTTTCCGCCCCGCGAATTCGACTCCGTCATCCCAGACAATTGGAATACTGGAAAAGCGGACTGCCTAGAAGTCGTTCGGCTATGAGCAAAGATATTTCCTAATCAACCAGGCTGGGTTGGATAATCAGCATCTGCCGCTGCAACTTTGTTGCAGATGCTTTCTTCCCATTTCTCCCCCGAGAGACCCGACCCACGCGATCCTCGACGTGGCTTCGCACATTAGCGAGCAAACCTCTCGTCAGATCCGCGGCTGGAGCAGATCTCGGCGGCAGATGATGATTGCGGAGATGAGAGATGATGCGGCCGGAGAACGTGATTGTCGTTACAACTAAAGCTGGACGACGGAGGCTGCGAGGTGGAAGCCCACGCAGAAGCCGCAGGAACTGCGGGCTGATCAAACAGAGACAAGATGAGAATATTAAAGGACAAAGGAAGAGATGGCGAGATGCTAATGCAACGATCTTTATTAAGCGGATGCAATCGATGTTTTTTGGATCAGTGGGTTACCAATCAAGGCGAGGTGGAGGATCATCGCCACTGCTAATGGCTGTGTTGATGTCTCGTAATATCGGATCGATAATGGAATGCTTAAACTGCGGGAGATCAGATCGTTCCCTCTTCCGCAATCAGCATATTGGATTCCTCCTCCTCTGGCTCCCTTCTCTGATCTCAGAAGTCACGATTCAGCGGAATTCTGGAGCACATCTCGCACTTTGGGTCCAACGCCAACTAAGTGGGCCAGCGACTCCTCGGCGGACGTGATTAAAATGTCAAAAGGGGCCCGAGGGCAGGCCGCGTTGGATAACTCACTTTATTTATTATGCCCGATATAATTAAATTAATTTTGGTCAGAACGGAACTGGGAGCAGGGAATACAGCTACACGGGGGCGTGGCACCAGCCCTGAACTGTATCGAAGCGTGAGCCACGAAGATCTCACAGAGCAGTCGCCATTTCCCATTTGCATTTCCATTTGTTCTGAGCATTTCCCATTTCTCATTGCGTGATTCGGCAACGGATTCTTGGCATTTCAAACACCTTTTTGGGTGTCCACTCAGGGAGAGGGGGCTAAGGGTCGGCGGAGTCTATAAACAAAGCCACACACAACCCAGAGAGCAAATTATTGGGCAGACTTGGCCTTCCACTTGGCCAGGGAGTCAGAGAGCTGGAGAGGGGAAACTGCTTTTTGATGTTCGGTAATTGGCGGTTTGGCAGCACGCGAGCCGAAAAAATAGAAGTAGAAGAGGAACTAGGAACTGCCCAGGTGAGCGGAGCGGGAGCGGAGGCAGAAGACATCCACTGGCGCTCCGTTGAACCCTAACTGAAGTCCAAGTCGGAACCCAAACCCAAACCCAAGCCCAAACCCGAGACCCTCGGAATGGTAACGAGCCATCGCCAGCGAATTTCGGGATTCGGCGTGACGCGCTTTCTGTTCTCCAGAGGGGAACCCCCGGAGACAGGGGGAAGACTAACTAACTAGAATCTAGTTCTCTTCCTCGAATGTCGCTGTGGTCTCGATCCCCTGGTTCCCCTTGTTCCGCGCTGCACAGCTTCTGTGCCTGTGTCGCTGTCTCCTCATTTCATAATAATTGGCAGTTTACAAATGTTCTTTCGCTTTTGATTTTGCTTCAATTTCAGACTCCGACTTGGTTTGTTCTCTGAGAGATCTGGGAGGAGGAATGGTCGTAGCGGTTCTTTGTTCCGTTGAACCTACGAACCGAGATCCGACACTTTTGTGGCGAATCTCGCTGGGAATCCAGAGCAGGCATCCGCCGCAAATAAAGTCGGCAGTTTACAGGCGTGAAAACTAATTAGACAGCGGAGTCAGTCAGGAGTCAGCCAGAAGATTGCACAATAAATAAAACACCTTGGCGGGCAGAGGCTCCTCTTTGGGTTTGTTTTGGCGGCTAATGAGCAAATGCAAATCACGGCCCCTCCACCAAGTCGCACTTAGCTCCTCCCCGGCAGTCACTCCCTCCCGGAGTGGGTGGTTATAGGGGCGGTGCTGTTGGCCCATGCTCTCCAGCACCAGTCCAAGTCATTGTCCGCCATCCTCGTCCGAGTCCGCCAACCTCCGACCGCCAACAGATGCCAGATTAGCATTTAAATTGTAGTTACATTTGGCCAAAGCAAACGCAAGCCGAGCTCAAGTCAGAGCCAGCTCCAGCTCCAGCTCCACATCCAAGCTCGAGATTATTTTTCATTCTTGTTTCCTCCGTGGCGTTGCATTTCCCGCTCGGTGCTCGGTGCTCTGGCGAGCGTTTACCAAATGGAATTGTTGTCTTTTGTTCCTCTAGTGGGAGCTGCCCTGCCCCGCGTCCCTTTCCCTCTCGAACTGATGTTATCAAACCACGGCCCCGGGCAGAAGTTCCCTCTGTGCCGCTGCGCCAAGGTAGCAATTTCAATATCAGAATTCTGGCCTGGCCTTTGGTCCGCTGCAGAAACCGCATCCCAACGGAGTGCAGAGTGGGAATGGAAACGGACTGGGACGGAGGAGCTCGCAGCCGCTCAGGTGAGTCGAGCGGGCGTCCAGCCAACGGTAAACTGCCAACGCCAACGCCTTCTTCGGCATATCTGCTCCACTCCACTCCACTCCACTCGGATTGGGAACTCCTCTGCCTATTCGAAGCCCAACTTCCTTTGCCGGACTCTGCTCTGTCAGCGGAGCGCGTTCGCAACATTTTAATTCGAATTAATTAACATTTTTGGCACTCGACGGCCGCCGGCTCCTCCGTCAGTCTGACCCAGTTCTGGGCGAAGCCATTGACTTGTGGCAGCTACCTGGCTCCCTCACTAGTTCCCTCCGTTCCCCCGAGCCACGAGCACTTGACGAGCAGAAAAATTGGCCAAATAAAACGAAATGATAAATTGTCAAACATTTGGAAAATGACTTCAGAAGTGTGGCAAACCTCGGGGCAGAGTTTGGTCCGCTCCCGATTCGTAGTCTCAGTTTGTGCTTCCCCTGCTCCGCTCCAGAGCCACTAGGAGAGAGTGGAGTGGAGTGGAGGGAAGGGAGATTAATTTGCAGCTGGCCGAGTACCGTAAGCGTAGGTGGCTTGATGAGCTCCGCTGGACTCCGTTCTCCAACTCTATCTTCTCGCTCCAGCAGATCCGACGTGGAACTGTCCACCGCTGGAACCCCTGCCCCTCGTGGACACAGCGACTAATTAATTGCGTGCTGGGAGCCACAGCTACCATCTACCATCTACCATCTAGCTGGTACCAAGTACCATGAGGTAGTCCCGAAGGGGCGCGGCTCTCGTCGCAGTCGCCGCACTGATTGACAGGAAATTATTATGGCCGCTCTGTTTCTGGCTTATTTTTAGCCGTCTTCGGTTCCCATCGATTAAGAGATCTGCGAAATACGAAATGCTAGATGCGAATCTCCGCCTGACAGGGTTCAATGCCATCCTGCGGTCAGTTTCCCGTTCCGTTCCATGGACGTGCTCTTGACCCGCAACCCTGCCTGGGAGCAATCGAAAGTTTACCACTCGCACGCCAAGAGCAATCCGATCTCGATCTCCATCCGAGTCCGCATCTGCATCGCGATGGAAGGCTGAGTCACTCCAGGGAGGAGGTTTCCCGTCCAGTGTTTCTCCTGCCCAATCACCCGACACTCGAGACCCGCCGCTCGAGACGTTCGAGAGTGCGGAAAATGCGGAAAATCGGAGCGAGCCAAACTCTCACTGGAGATCAGGGAAAGAGGCGATGTCCAAGTGGATGACGGAGGCGGGGGCGAGTGCAGATGCCAGAGATAGCACTCGAGACCATGTCGACTAATTGCGGTTATAATATCAAAGTCGACATAACGCCCCGATCCTCCGCCTTGATTCCCTCCCCCGCAGTCTACTCTGCTCTCCATCAGCCTGACACGAAACCGAAATCTGGAAAACACGCAAGTGTCGACCTGGACGATGGTCAAGTGGCTCTCGTAGTGCATCCAAGCCAAGTCCAAACCGGACCGAGAGCAGAGATGGAATGGAGCTGGTGTCAGGACAATTTGCGGGCCGCCGACGCCACGCAAATGAAAATGATCGCCGGACATAATGAACTTTCTCGCTTTTGGGGCGAATTTGCGGTGCTTAGAGGAGCGGATATGTTTGGGAGCTGGCCAGGAGATCAGCGGATCAGGAGGAGACCGAGTCACCACTGAGACAATTACGAGTAGAGTATGCAGAATTCGGGTCATCTCCGGAGCATCTCGCTGGAAAATTGTCCGCCGGCCATCGCTGATGAGTTTTCCCAGCAGAGTTAAAAGCAGAGATGAGAACTCATAATTGTGGATTCAATTCTGATGCTGATTCCGAATCCGAATTCGGTTTCTGTGTCGCTCGCTGCTGGGAATCGGGGAATCGGAGAAGTGGCCGTGAAGCCGTTTAATTTTAACGGCATTTGGAACATGGAGAACTGCTCCCGAACTGAGCTAATCCGCACTGACCTGGGCAGCTGAGCAAGTGACGAGCGTGCCGGTCATCACGATCCAGGAATCCGCTGCCTCAGCCTGAGCTGCTACCAATATGGAGCCGTCGTGCCCGTCACAGTCACCTCCAGCATCACCGTCGGAGGATCACGAAGACGCACTGCTTCGCTCTCTCCTGTCCTTCTTGGGCATCGCATCCACTCCTTGTCAACTAATTGCTCGATCTCTTATCGACCAAGGCAACCTGCTGGGTTTATGTCGGGAGAACGGTTCTTGCCTGCATTAGCTTCCTCTCCCGTGGGTCCAACTGGATCGCTGATCATCGATCTCCGATGGGTCCACGTTTTTGTCTCCTGTCAAGGTTAGATCGTTCACTCCTCCTGCACGAGACCAAAGACAGGAATATGACGGAAAGGGAGGAGGATCCTCCTTTAATGACACGAGTTCCCATAGCTCCACAGACGACGCCAAAATGGAACCGTTAGCCAGCCCTGAGATGTATATGACAAATGGCCAGTTATCGTCCAGGGGAGTGGGTAATCTCCTCAGGCTCATTAGCTTCACTTAATCGCACGCACCTCGTAATGGAGAGGTACTTGGAGAAGAGAGGATAACCAGTTGAGTGGCATGATCAGGAGGAAGCAGGCACTTAGTCCCGTCTCCCATCTGGTCCATGGGTGTTGGACCACCTACGGAGATGCTAACTGAGATGTGGTCTATGCGGACAGGCGACATTCCTCCGGCTGCCGTGAATTTGCTTTAACCAAATCGCAAACAAATCGAACCGCGCATTGTTGTCCCTAAAAGAGCAGCTCCCGAACCCTCACCCGGTGTCCCCTGCGGTCCCTCCGGCTAAGTGCGTGAGTCGAGAGCCTCCCACTCTGGACCTGGACCTGGTCGAGTTTGTTTGTTTCTGTTTCTGTGTTGGCTGCCAATGCGTCGCGCATGTCCGATTTCCTTCCATTGATACGCCACTGCCACAAACTCTCATCCTCCCCTCCAGATCAGGCTCCTCAGCTCCATCCTCGGCCTTCGTTAGCGGCTGCTTCACCTACTTTCGGCTGCGGCCATGTCGTGGTTCCAGTGTCTCCTCGTCCCTGCTCCTGTGCGTAGTTCTGGTCTCCGATTTCCCAACGCTGTCATCGCCTACGTTGTCGCTGTCTCCGCGCTTGTGGTTTCCGCGGATCTGGGGCCAACGCCCATTAGAGCCCGAGGCACGAGAACAGCCGAACTCTGCGGCTGCCATTTGGCGGTAATGCGTTTCAATTACAATTCGCGAACGCGTTCCAAATTTCATTGGTCTGCTCTGATCTTCGAGAGATTGCTGGCTAGCAGTGCCATTCCTTTGTCTGGCCCCGATCCCGATCCCGATCCCGCTCCCTCAGGGAAAGTGTTGGAAACTGATCCGCAAAGTAATTGCGGTTGCATTGCGAGTCCGCAGCAATCCTTTTAAGTAGTTCCTTCCCCGCCTCTGGCTGGCCCACATTTGCATGGCTACATGAGAGCTCCTCAATTAAAAGGCCAGAGACAAGCTCCAGCTTCCACTACGACTGCTCCTGATCCCTGGCCATGTTGCACTTGACTTTAATTGGATTTTGTTTACTTTTGGGCACATTTCCAACCGGGAAGAGAAGCAGCTCGGAATGCGACACGACACACGATGACAAATGTTGATATTCAAATGGCACCGTTGGGGGCGTCAGGAGCGGGCACTTGTCTTGTGTTTCGCCGGAGCTGAGCCGAACTGAGCTCGAGGAGCTGATGCTGGGCTTTTGTCACCAGCTGAAGGAGCACCGAGGAGGCCTCAGCTACCTCTCCTATCTAGCGACACCCGCAACTGGCATTCCTATCGATTGTTGGCCATGTTCTGCGTCGAATCTTGCCGTCCTCCTGCCCGGGTGAGAAAAGTAAGCCGTTGGAGGCCTCACCATCTCCTCCGCGGAACCTGCTCCTCCTGCTCCATCTCGGATCTGCTCCATTCAACGCAAACAGGCAGCAGATGTTTGAAATGTTTGCGCGACTTTGTCAGCGTTCTCCATGTCTTCGCCGCCTTCTGTTTGGTGTCTCCTCCAATTGAATGCATTGGGAAATGTCCCCGGCACCTGTCAGCACCAGCAGATGTCGTTCCAGTGGAGGGGCATTGCTTCCAGTACCGTTGCCTCGGGTGGCTGACATTCCAGGCGGGGATCGGCTGCGGATCTCCCGCAGCAATTAACTCCCTCGGAGAATGCCCCAATGACTCCCCCAACAAATTGGGTTAAGACTGCAGTTAGCCTTAAAGCCGCATGTTTAGCATGCAACGAAGGAGATGCAGGGGAGTCCGTAGAAAGTGCATTTCCATATGCATCGCGGCCGCCTCCGAATTCGCTCTGCTCTGAAGTCGGCTCACGATTCCGCTTATCTGGGGGCCAGAGCCTTGAGTTCCTAGCGAAATGTGTCAATAATTAATTGTATTCAATTAAGGCACGTCCCATTCTCCCCTCTAGTCATCTGTGTGGCTCCAAATCCCGCTCAAGACCAGGCGATGCTCGGATTAATTAAGATGCAGTTGGATCAGCAGACAAGAAGCGGGATCGCAATCGGCTGAGAGGACTCTGAAGTCATGTAATATGCATCTGGTGAGTCGGGCATGGCTCCGCTTCGGATAGGCATCGATGTCCCGGAGAGCAGGCTGTCCACGTTTCGGGTAAAAGTGCAGCTAAACATCAATTAGCCCAATTCCCAGGCCGTTGCCACTCTGACTCTCCCCTGCCCCAGCGACTTCTGTTTCTGCTCCTCCGATTCCCACTTGGCTTCACATGGAGCACGCTGACTGCCGCATGTTGCATGTGGCTCACGTTGCATTTCGGCAACCAGTTGCAGTGGCATCTGCAGTTGCAGTTTCAGTTTCCAGTTGGGAGTTGGGAGCTTGCCCTTGCCTGTGATTAGATGCCGCTCTTCTTCGCGCAAGAGTGAAATTTATTGCAATTTTCATTTCATTTCATTTCGCTTCGTTTACTGGCAAAGTGTTCCCGCTCTCCGCCCATGTGTGCTGACCCTCAGGCGGGGGAGGGAGTTCCCTGGGAGAGCCTTTCCCCCGACATTTCATTGTTCTTCCAAGGTCCGTGGTCAGTCGGAGTTCCCAGTGCACTCCGGTTGTCTCACGTGCCATCGAAAGTGCGTCGTGCTGAGGTTTCACTTCCCAGCGAACTCGAAAGTGATTCTAATCAAACGGGTCGGATTTAATGAAATAATGCCTGGCGAAAAGGAGAATGCAGAATGTGCAGCGAGCATTTCACTCATGTCGAGTGTCAAGCGGACGGGGCTTTCAACTAAATCAAAACCAGCGATCGACACACATCCGACTGGCTCCCATCCTCTCAAGGTCTCTGGTCCACGGAGCTCCTCCGCTCCGATATTCCTGCGCTTCGCATTCGCGTCACGATTCTGACCAGGCACAGAGACGGGCAGATGAGCGATGGCCATGCATCACTCGGAATCGGAATAGGAATTGGATTTGCACTCGAAGAGGGAATGCGGAGGAGCTAGAGCTGAATAATATCGGTCGAGTGGTGACACTCGATTTGGTATTCTCATTCAGATGCTAAGCTGGCCAGCGACTTGCAAATGTTCGGCACAGGAAATGAAAGTTCATTAAAACTCAGAGAGGAGCCAAGAATTCCGTGTCGGAAAATGCCAGAGATCTGCGAAAAGTGAAACCTCTAATAGCCAATAATTGCCGAGATTCGCAGAAATAGATGTCTAAACATAATGGATAACCAAGTGGCCGAAGAGTCAACGGCAGGCATCATTAACCCCCAGCATTCTCATTTGTTATCCTCCAACTTTCGACCCGCGGCTCTCAGCAGGTTCCAGCTTCAATTCGATCTCAGCTCACGCACATAACAGATGACAATCTCTACGCAAATCCATAAATTTCCATAAATCTCGGCGAATCTGTGATGGCCGCAGAAGTGACAAGCCGGGGATTGCTTTGACCCACAATCCGATCGAGGAGAAGAACTCTTGCTTTCCTCTTTCGTGCGAATCAATTAGCGCGAACGCCAGATGATTTATGGCATCCAGGTCACTGGGGATCGGTATCGGAATCGGAATTGAAGGGAACTCATGACACGCCCCCACCCATCAGTTGGAAGGCATTAAGAAAGAAAGACCTTTCTTTCTATAATTAAATAAACGAAAGGTTGGCGCCGAGATTAATGGACGCTGGCTGGGAGATTCACACAATCAGAACTCACAAATTTCTTAATCTCGCATCTCCCCCGCGGGAACAGCGCATCATACAAGCAGAATTAACCACATTTCGGGACGGAGACAAAGAAGGAGAATGTCATGAACTTTGAGCCACCGGGGGGAGCCGCCTCTCTGTCCCGGTCCATCTGCATCTCCATCTGCGGCATGACCCGATCCCAGCCAGCGTCGCCTATCAGCGCTGACATCGCCTAAACAGCCGGGCGAACAACCTGGAGAGGATCTGTGACGAGGCAAGGGGATCCCGGAGGAGGCAGGGAACCGGGCAACAAGACTTGATCCTGCTGCTCCTGTTAAATGTGGCCATGTCTACACTACTGGCACAATTTCCAGGCCAGACGTCTTCCCGTTGCTTTTTATTGCGGTTTCTAATTCTGCGCTTTTTTTCCTCGCTGTTGTCTTCATTGCTGAGCATTTTGTCAGCGGCATGTTAAGATTTAAATAGACATGCAAAGCCAAGGAACCGAACCCCAAGGAATCAGGGAGGCCAGCCAAGCCAGGTCGAGAAGGAATCACAACAGCAGCCGAGGGACTCCTCCTAACCATTTGCAGCGGGCGTAAGATGCACACTTTCGATAAAATTTGGCAGAAAATTTATGCAACTCGGAGCTGAAACTGAGGCGGCACTTGGGGCGGACGAGACGAGAGCTTGAAGGGTTCTCACTCAATGATTTGGCAATTTGTGTGCTTTTTTGTTAACTTTTATGGGATTCTCCTCGGCCCCCTTCCTTGGCCTGGGCATAATTTACTAAGCGGCTTTTTGTAATTGCCTAAAGAACAGCCAGACCGGGCCCGGAGCGAGTGCGGGTGGAGTGAAGTGGCGGGTGGCTGGAGACCACCCGAGTTGGGTAATGACAAAATAAATGCTGGGGCCAGGCCAAGGGGTCACCCCGACATTGGTGCATAACGGCATTCCATTCGGGCAGATCCCGGCTGAATGCAAACCGAACGAGCGAGTTCCTGGATCTGCTACCAATTTATGTTTTGGCTTAAAGCTATCTGCCATTTATCGGGCTGGCAATTAAGCCGGCCGAGAGTTTGTGCCAGTTGCAGTTGGTCCCAGTTGATTCGGACGGGGTTAGCAAGAGGTGGCGTTGGCAATTGTCGTCTTGGTTTTTGTTCTTTATCGCCGACAGCTACCGGATCGCCTCTCCGGTCTTTATCAATGGCCCCCGAGTTAATTGAATTTCCATCCATTGGGCGCACTTAAGTGCCACTTAACCCAGTGCCGCAGGTCCAGATAGGAGAGAGAAGGAGTAGAGCTGCAGTTACATGGAATTCCTATGGCTTAGCACTCGGATTAATTGATTTTTATAGCCACTATCACTATCACTCAATTAGGCCGCATCGACCCTTGGAAACCTTTGGGGCATCGGCACACACACGGATTTCACCCAATTGACATGTTTTGGCCCCACACTAATCGTGGCGGAATTTTAGCCGCTGGCCTAGCACTTAACCGGCATTTAAGAGCTGCTAAATGCGTATAATTATGGCCATAATTAAGAGGCCCACTTTCGATGGCAGAGAGAAGCGATTTGGCAGCAGGCAAGAAAGTCTGATTCGCTGCGATTCGATTCGGGGAAAAGAAAGGTTGGATGCTGGAACTGCATCGCATGGAAATTGCGATTTAATTATTTATACGGCATTCGCTTTGTGTGTCGAATCCAATTCGCATTTAATGTGCTAATGTGCTGATGTGCTGATGTGCTTAATGCCCAATGTCCAATCGGCTTATGGCCAGAGTTCTTGGAACATTTGCGGAAAAGCAGTGATGTCGATGTATGCGGGAGCTCTATGGGTGGCCACTAATCCGCTAAATTAGAACCAAACAATGGCCGGGCGGGCAAATTGTATTTGCCAAAAGCCACTCGCTGGGGTTCTTACTCAAAAATTTGTAACGCAATCCGATCTTGGCCCAAAGGAGGAGGTGTGTGTGTTTGTTTGTGTGTCGATCTCAGATCTCCCATAAGCCCGAATGGCCGCCATAAATGTGGCTACTCGAAGGGGCATGACTCTGAAGCTGCCGACGACCGACCAACTTGAAATATGTATTTGATGGGCTTGACAACAATCGGCAGATCGATCTTCGACTGGGAGCTCGTAAAGCCTGAGCTCAGGCCCAGCACGTGAATGGTAGGCCATTAATTCGGGAGGCGATCGTTTGCCCCGATCGATATCAATAACAATTTGTTCGTCAACGAGAACAGGAGATCTATCTTTGGGTCTTAGTTTTTTTTTTGTTTTGTAGGCCAACGGAAGTGAAGTTAATTTAAATGAGTGCAGTAAATGACTGAATCAGTGAGGGCATTAAATTTGTACAGTTACTCCGGTTACTTTGTAGAATTAACCAAATTTTTCACCATTGATAACCATTTCCGTAAGCCATATGGCATATGGTATATGCAAATGACCCAAAGGCCAAGAATATTAGTGCGACATGCCTGGGGTGCTGGCCTTTATGGGCCTAAACGACTCCGGCTTTCATTTTCGTACATTTTCGGTGGGAAAACACTTTCCAACTTTCAGTTTTTCTTCCACATTTAGAATTTTGGAGCAGGTTGGAGCGCGTCCAAAAACCAGAACTGTCTCACAAGTGAATGAACTTTACGCAAAAACGAAAGTTCACACATCAGCTCGGATTATGCAATCCGTGAATGTGGGAAAATAGTTTCTTGGAATGTTTTGCGAATAAAAGATCTTCTAAAATTAGAGAGATAGAGAGATGGACGATTGGACGAAAGTCTTAGAAATGAAAGTAACGATTGCTTTTCTCCATTTGTTTGCTTGCTGCATTCATATTCAAATCGATACGCTTTTCAAACAACATATGTTGTTAATTTTTGTGCCTCGGAACTCTCACTTTCATTGATCAACACTTGCATTGAAGTTGGCCCAAAACATGATTAGTTTGCAGGCGGCCCGGGCAATGGAATGATCGAATCGCTTAACGGGCCATCAGTGTCGACCGCGATGAAAGCAAAGGCCTGCCTTGGCGCGTCAATATTACATGATTTATGAGTCATCAATTATGCTCAAAACAAATTGGAAATATTGGCTGTCAATCGGGGCGTCTAACTAGCCATTCATCGAACCACCGAGTCATCGATGAGTTAATCAAGTCCCAGACGGACAGCCTTCAATTACAGCACTCAAATCTGGGCAATTGCCGATGCATTTTTCACATTGTTTTCTTAAGAACTTGAATATTGGCCGAAGGTATAGAGAAATTTGTGGGGTTCTAAGGTGACGAAGGAGGAATACTCTTGGTTTTCAGGAGATTCTTAAGAGTATCAGAGTCAGAAAAAGAATACAACATAGAGAGAAAATTAATTATTATTTAGGGTTAGAGAGACAAACAGGCGACTTCCTAGAATAATTGGAATAAGTAACATTTTACTATATACAAATATGATTAATTTCTGTATTATGTACAAATATGATTAATTTCTGTATTATGTACAGATTACAAATATGATTAATTTCTGTATTATGTACAGAAATTAATCATATTTGTATATAGTAAAATTAATTATATGCAATTGAAAATCCCTAAACAATCACTTCAACTATATTATCAAATCAGAATATTAGTTCATAATATATTACTTCCAAGTTCAACATGAATAATACATTTATCTGCACATTGGAATGACTTATGGAGGCATCATTTGCCAACTCCCACCTTTGTGTACCTCATCCAGTCAGGCGGAGCCAACCATCTCTCAAACATTCATCATTTCGCGGCTCATCAGCAAGCCATTATACCCTCTATTAGCACAGACATAGACCAGAGGAATATGCAAAGTCACCGATGTACTTGAGCATCCTCGGCAGAAGAAGTGTGAAGATGATTTGCACTTGGAAAACTATGGATAAGCCTTCGGCTACCGAACATTCCTGCAACGAGGAGCCAGGGGTTATGGTTATGCCAGCTGGGAAATCGTGCCTGAAGTTATGCAAATGAATTGTTTATTGACAGAAGTGTCACTCGTGGCTTGTTGGATAAACATTGCACAATAATTTTGACTAATTGCAAGGCAAATTGTTAGAAGCGAGCACAGGAGAAGTGGCTTGGAAAACAGGCTGGCTGCTGGTCAAGCGGACAACCCAATTTCAGTTTACTGACTGCATTTTTTTTCTCAGCAAAGCCGCCGGGCTTCTTCGTTTTATTTTTTGTGGGCGTTTTGTGGCCCACAAAAAAAAAAAGGAAAAAAATGAAGTGGATAAATTTGTTGGCTACTTTTTTGTTTGAATTATTGAACGTATCGGGGCCCCCGGTCAGAGCTAACTGTGCGCAGCGAAGGCAGCAGCTTTTGGCTTGAGTTAAAGTCTGCAAAAATATTATAATCTGTAAGCATAAATTCACACACCGGCAACAAGAACAACAATTGGAACAACACAGGCAGCAGTATAGCAACGCACAGAAACGAGTTCGAGTTCGTTACTTGAGTCTTTTGTTTGCAGTTGGCGGATATTAATAGCCGCGGACCATTGAGTTTCTGCACTAAAAACCCAATTTTTCTGGCTTTTTTATGGCAACTGCCGAATAGCCTTAATGGATATTCGTCTAATTAGCCATAGACACACGATTCTTCATTAGCAATCCGCGGACGAGGCTTAATCTCCGCCTGCATACTCTCCTCTGCCATTCCTAGAACACCACACATGGCGTTGGATGTGCGTTTCTTTCCATCAAAATGGCCAGAAATAGCCGCAGCCAAAAATAATACTTATGAATGAATGAATGAATGAATGGCTCAAGAGCTCAGCACGAATGCTGGGAATGTGTCCGAGTACAAATAAGCCATAATAAATGGCCTTTGCTGCACACGCAGCTGTGACCCACAAACCAATTGAAACAGCAAATCAGAAGACACGGAAATGCAGAAAATCGCCATGCCATAGGTAACCATATTTCCCCCCCCCCTCGACTTAGTTAAATTGCCTATTATCCGGTCGTACTTTTCGCTTTCCTCGAGAGCAGATAATGGCATTATATGGCATGGAGATGATACGGTTATGTGTATGCACCTCGAATCGATTGCACTCCAAAAGCATATTACATCAGCAGCTGCATCAAAAGAAAGCGACCGCCGGCAGCCGAAAGATTGAAGCTCATTCACTGCACTTAGTCGGGGCTAAATTCGTAATAGATCAAGTGCCCGAGCCATTGAACTCGACTCACAGTGGGGCATTTACTAAAATAAACAGAGGGAGCATTGTGACATGTACATTGTAATAATTTTAGGGTTAAATATACAAAAGTACATCAAGAATTAATAGTCTAAAACTGCTACTGAGAGTATACTCTGGTCTAAATATATAAAATAGAATTAATTTCAATACAATGTAAATATATATGTTAACCTTATGACTTTAATTTGCAGTAAATTCTTTACAGGAGTACCCAACATACTTTTAAATTTGCAAAACATTACATTACTAATACAAAATTTATTTTAAGCAACAATAGCAGACTAGAAAATGCACCATAAAAGTGTTAATTAACACTAACTAAAGCTTTCTGTCATAAAGAAAACATTATTAAAACCATATCTAAATAAATATGGAAATTTCTCTATAATGGTTCCTTTTAATATCAGATTTATGGAGTCATTTGCATATCGCATAAAGTCTGTGCCTTAACGTAAACTAATTGGCAGTAAAGAGAAACATTTTTTTAAGGAATCTGTACGATTTTCCCATCCTTTTGCTTAATTATTCCATAGAAACTTTATAGGGACACACTAAAAGTCTCATCATTACTCTTTTGGTTCTACGATGCTCTTCGGGGTTCCCGAACCACTGTGAAGCCCACAATGCTACATGGAAAACATTTCAGATTTTTCGCCACTGGCCAGTGGTAACAGTCGTGTGCGAGTGGAATAAAGGCCATTAATATGAGCCAAAATAAAATTGATAATCGTCTTCCGTTAGCAGTACGGCTGCTGATGCTGCTCCTGATGCACTTTTGTTGTTTTGAGCCAGTTGACCCAGTTGTTCCCAGAGATATGAATGCATTCCGGCTCAGGACCGACCATGATGATGCTAACTGATGGCAACAGTGGGCGGGCCAGGGGCAGCAGGCGCATTTTAGCATTTTAGCATTTCCCATTTTCCATTTACCATTTCCCATTTGATATGACACAAAAGTCCGTGAAAATGGCAGAGATCTGGAGCCATATAAGAGCACGGGCTGTATGGAAATTTTCGTTTTCTCCGAAGAGCAGATTTCCCTAAGCAGCCGAGACACGAAATTCGGATTCGGCCAGAAATAGGAATACCCCATCCTCTGGCCCGATCCCTGGCATTCTATGGCCATTTAGACACTGGGCGATCTCACCTCACCCAAATACGCGACAGCTCAATCAGTTGGCCATGTCTGCGTGCTGCAGTGGCTGCCTTAACTTGGCCTTAACGTTTGCGGCCAATTTGATTTATGTTTTCGCATGGGCAGGCCCGAGAGCTGGAGCTGGTCTCTTCCTCGTGGCACTGCCGCTTCATGTTGGAATTCATGAATAAACATTAAAGCTGCCGAAAATTTGCAAGCCACGATAGAACAATAGAACTCGGACGGGCGATGCTCCATTGTGTTTTATGGAACCCTTTGCACAGCGAACGTGAGGTTCAGCTCGAGTAAGAGTTCTCACAGAGCCAGGACCAGGACCTGTCCACCCTTGGGCCTGGGTTGGAGATCACCTTCGGTTCCTGTCACTCGCTGATCGAATTCATTTGGCTCAGTTCGCTTCGCAGGCCATAAAGATATTCTTGCGAATGCGTGCCTTATGGGTGAGTTATTGTGAGAAAGCGGACAGAATCGAGGGAGTTCATCGACTGCGTGCCTCACCCAAGGTGCTTTTGATTGGTTCAGGTGCTCGCATTGACCCAGAGAACTACATTCTTTGGAGCGGAGCACGAGTGGGAGAGTGCGAGAGTGGGAGAGTGGGGCAGTTAGGAACACCTCTCGATGGAGCAATTAAAGCGGAGGAGCCACTGGGCATTCCCCGAGCTCATCCGTTAGCCACTCACTTAGTCCCCAAGTCAGTCTCTAAGTCAGTCAGTCAGTCAGGGAACGGTTAATTTGGCCACGGAGACGAGACACGAGCAGCCCATGATAAATGGCCCTTCGTCTGGGCCCTGGCTCTGGCCACTTCCTTGTCCCAGTCTGCGACTAATCGGTGCAGTTTGGCCCCGGTTTGGTTAGTTGGCCCGGCTAAATAGTCTCACACCTCCTCTCACACTGGGGAACAGACAGCCGCTCAAAGCCAGACCGAGACCCAGACTCGGGCTTGGACATCGACAAGGCGTCTGCTAATATTTCGGCCTGCCAGCGCGGCCACAACTCAATTAGGATGCCTGGAAATGATTCATTCTAATCTGGAGTCGGGTATCTGCAGTCATGAAGTCCACCTCGTCCTCCCTCTCTTTAGGCTCTTGGGATTCATTTACCGTTGCGACGTTCCCCGTGGCGGCTCTTAACGCTGTTGTGTCTAGAATTTTGCATGGCCATTTCATTATTGATTCGCATCTGGCCAGGTCGTAAATGTCTTAATTTAGTTGCAGTTCTGCCCCGAAAGTTTCACACTTCTCTGCTGCAGCTAGACGGATACCCTCTCTATCTCCGTTGGTAGGGTATTCGAGTGCCTTCCATTAATTGGGAAAAGTGAGAGCTGAGAGCTGAGAGCTGGAAGCTGGAGGTGCAACCAGCATCGAACGGCTCATCTAATCTGGCATAGCCCATCTCCCAAGCTGTTTCTCCATTTGTTTATTTGTTTGTTTTGAAGTGAACGACTTTAATCGACGGACGACCTGCATGGACCGTCATTAGGGCCATTTTCAAATTGTTAACACTGCGGCGCGGAAAGTGAAAAGTACGGCTGCACTTTCATTGCATCTCTTTAGCCCTGCCAGCGAGATCAATCACTAATTAATCCGCGATTGTTGCTGTTGTGGGGTCAAGTTGGGGGTCGCTTTTCCTCGCTGATTAATTGAGTCTTTATTGCGAATTAGTGTTAGGATCGAATACAGCCTGGACCAGATCATGGTCGGCAGCAATTAATTTACTCATTAGACCATTTCTGTCGCACTATTGATCTACAAACGGAGAACGCGGCTGACAGCCTCTTCATCTGCGGTGCCGACAGTTCTGGGAAACGCGGCTCGTCTTGGCCCAGAATCCGCTGCTCGATTCCCAAGAGCCGGAGACGACTTCCTCGTTACAGTTGGAACATTTTAGGGAATTCGGCTAACAAGAAGAACTCATAACTCAATTAAGAAGCGGCCAGTAATTGCTCCACCCATGGACGTAGGCGAGGCGAGTGGATCGTGTGACAAGTGCCCGAGAACTGGTCGGTCTCCTGGCAGTGTCACCTGTTCTCTAAGTATTCCAATGGCAGTGACAGGCCCCTCTTGGCAAGTGTCGCCACCGATTCCACTCGAAATGCAGTTGAGCTGGACAACGTGCTAATGAAAAGAGCCGGACCAGTTGCCACTGCCACAGCATCTTGCACCAGATAACCGATTTGGTGGCTACTGGTCCATCGAGATGCGTGTGCAATCGATTGTGCGAAGAACATGTGTTAATTATGCTGTTAAATGGCGTTGATTCCATGTCAAACAGTAACCACAATTGATATTGATGTGGACGTGTTTGTGAGCGGAAACCGGGGAGCTTGCTCAGTGGTCAGAAGTGAAAAGGTCTCGCTGCGGCCTAAAAGGGCCGGGAAACGAAAGTGTCACATCATTGTCCCCAAGTGCGGGCCTAACCTTGAAATGAGTTTAAGCCGCGGCCACGAAATTAAAGCCGTTTATGGCTTGGGCCAGAACTTGCCCATTAGAATTACTTTTGCCCGCCGAGAAAGAGAAACTTGCGCACTTGCCAGAACCATGCGAATAGAAAGCCAACCGAAAATTAAACACGATTTCATGGTCCTGGGCTTTGCTTTAGTTCTACGCTACTTTAATTTTTTTGCCAGGCCCCAACAAAGGCCAGAAATGTGAAAATAATTGTGTCTAAGTACAAAAATCGTGAGCTTGGGGCTTCACACATCGAGTAGATGGGATTTGCCCCCCCACGCAGGCCCTAAACGAAAATAATAATATAGATTTAGTTGATGAAATCGACTACAATATACCCTATGTGGTGGAAATATGTATTTCATACCATTAAATAATAAATGTAGATAAAAAAGGAAACAATTTCGGCATGCCGAAGTTTGTATACTCTTGCCGTTTTGTAATTAAATTTTAGGATCGAATAGAAAATCGACTATTACTAAGCTTAAAATATTCCCATTCTTTGAATCCATATTTATCCATATTTCTATGACCATTTTTTCCAGAAATTAAAGTTTTAAAAACTCTAAAAAATGAAATAACCATAAATAACGTTAATAAAAATATATACTTTTGGCTGTTGGTCCTGATCAAGAATATGAGTCCTTCATATCGTTACAATATTCTGAATAAATTATAATATAAAAATTGTTTAAATATAATAATATATTAATCGTATCCCGTATAATAAATGGAAGTAGATAATTAGAGAGATTAAGTTTTGCTAGCTTTTTTAATTCACATATTGCCCAGAAAAAGAAAATGTAAACAAAGGCTGCTGTACACCTTTCCCACTGTGAAGCTTAGCAGCCACAAGAGTGGATCCTATTCTTCAAGTGACTCTCCTGCTCTTAAAATAGATTCCACCTGCAGGTTGATCAAAAACACATATTCAGGGACAAGAGAGGGGGAAAAAGGTCTTGCAAAGGCAAACAAAGACAAAGATAAGAGCAAAAGAAAATTACTTTTGTTTCACTCACCCATTTGCATTAGTTGTTGCTGCAGTTCGATCCCAACAGTGAGTTAGTGGACAACTGATACCCTTCTTAATTGAAGGTATATCACATTTTTAAACATTGTCTTTGCCTTAAAAAGCCAATAATATTAACTAGTCAATAATAAGCACTGATCTTGGCTATGTAAAAAAAACCGCGACAGGGGCCGTGTCTCCTAAGTAACACTTTTCACTTTACCCTTGATTGAATACTCTTTCTTTTTTCACTTGCACACATAAAAAAAAAACAAAAAACAAAGCTTGGCACTGTAAAAAAAAACAAAAAAACGAAGCTTGGCACTGTAAAAAAAAAAACAAAAAACACAACATAGGCTCTTTTCAGCCTTGCCCTTATTTCACTAATGCATTTTACTGCATTTTTACATTTCACTGCACTAATTCTTTTCACTGCACTTTAGTTTCATTAACACTTTTGGCCCCTGTTTTTGCTATTGCGTCGTAGGTTTTTACACTTGTTTCACAGATCTACTTTTATTTTTTTTATTCCTCCGCTTTGGTCGCCAACGTGGGAGGAACTGATTTGCAATCGTCGCAGAAGTTGCGGGAGATGTCGCTCACTGATAAGGGAAGGCGGCGATGCTTCGGCTTGTTGGCGAGAGAGGGAATGCGAAGATGATGTCGATAACAAAAGCTGGTCACTTCCAAAAAGCTTTCAGTTTCGATCTAAGCCTGGAAATACAATGCAATTTGATTGTTTTATATCTTATTTTTCATTCTTAGTTATAGAAAAAAACAAGAATAAAGCTCATTTCGGTAAACCGAAATTTCTATGTCCTTGCAGGGGAAAATCCCTCATAACTCGGTCAAAAATGCATTAATTTCCAATCGGAAAGCTGTTCTGTGTTAGTTTTCATTAGATTATCGAATCTGCATTTAAAATTTAGAATTTAAAAAAATTAAAATTTTTGCAAATTTTTCAAAGTGTGAATGATGAAAAAAATGATGAAAAAATGTTGAAAAAAATTTTCAATTTTTTTTCCCCTTCAAACATGACTAGTTCGACTCGGCTTTTGATGCTGATCAAGAATATATATGATTTATAGGGTCGGAAATGTCTCTTTCACTTCATTTTATGCTTCTGAATGAAATTATAATACCCTACAAGGGTATAAATATGAAATAAGTTTGAATGTATATTAAACAAGAAAGGAAGCTAAATTCGGAACTCCAAAGTTTGTATACCCTTGCAGATTGCAAAAAAATCACTTGGAATTAATAAAATATAAATTATATATATATTTATGTTAAAAAAGAACGAAATAATGCCTATTTTCTTTACATTTACTTATACAGATTATATTGACAGTTTACGATTGATTATATGGCAGCTTTATGATAGCCGCCCGACTTTCATTAAAAACGAAATTCTGGAATAATACAATTATCTAGAAGTAAATGAAAATCTGTTCAAAACTAGAAATACTCTTGTAATAGTCTGTTTAAAAATACTCTGTTTTGAAATAAATATTACCACATTAAAAAAATAAACACTTTTTAAATTGCTATTAAATTAATAACAAATTCTGTGGCACTCCTGAAAGCCTAATATTAGCTTTTTTGTTTTTTAATAGTGCTAAGCTCTTCCCTTTCAGTATAGAATACCCTTATAAAGGAATACCCTGTAAAATAACCCAAAAATTCCGCCAACTCATCCAATATGTTCACGAACAGCTTTAGGTATCGATGTGATGGGGTCTTGGCCCGGTAGCAGACACTCGATAAAAACAATCTGTTGTTAAACAAATCATTTGCATGCCACAACAAGAGCGTGGAAGGAAAAGCGAGTGAGATCAAATCACAGTTCATCAAAATCATAAAACATCACAGAGCTGAACAGTGAGTCCGAACCGAACCGAACCGAACCGAAAGTAAGAGGTCCATTAGGTTGAACAAAAGCGATTTAATTGCCGGCAAGCTCTGCCAGATAGCTATTCTAAGATGGGTCTCGTTTCTCTTCTCTCCAGTCCAGTCCAGTCCCGTCCAGAGTCTGCACTGGCCCGATCTCGAGATGGATAAGTTTCGGTCATTGTGCTCCAGCTATTTGGAATGCGAGCGATCGCAGCTGATGACTTTCGTTTCATTCACTTTCATTCACACCTCTCCGGCACGCAAATTAGCGAAACGCTGTAAAAATTCATTGTTCGCCTGCCGGCTTAACGGTTCCGAAATGACAATTGGCCATTAGCATAATACAACAATTCTCGCGTTTTTCGTCGTTGCCAATTCGGTGCGGCTACTTGGCGAGGGTAGCTTTACGTCTGTAAACCAAGTTCCTTGCGTGACGAATGCCCCCTGACCTCGGGTATGATGATGTGTTGGTAATGAAGACGTTGCATTTAGGCGGCTGACACATTTCGGCTCTCGATTGTGTTCTCAGCTCGTTACCCAAATGAAGTTTCCGGTGCCATTTCACTTTCTTCTTTCTGCTCGCACTTGAGGCATCTTCTTGTACTATTATTATTTTCCAGAACCCGCATGGCATGTTGTTTGCCTATGACAGCTGTCAAGTGGAGTCTCGTAATGATATTTCCATAAAGTAACACATTTTCACCACTTTTCCTCGATATATATATATGTGTGTATGGATGGGATGCGTGAGAGATTTCTGAAGGTGTTGAAAAGTTAATGTTTACCACGCGGAATTCTATTTTAAAAGGCAACAGCCACGCAGCGATATGAATCGCTTTGGAAAAAAGAAAAAACCACCAAAATGACGGGGCAGTTCTCATGGATTATGGGCATCGATATATCAACGGGCTGATCTGAAGCATTTAAGCCAAATTAAGTCGGCATTCAATCGCTCCGTTCGGCAATTTGCTGCGAGTCTTCTCGGAGCGAGCAATTTGTCCAAACAATTAAAGTGATTCAGATACTTGCGAGATTGTTGCACAACCAAGCGAAAGAAAAGAGCCAAGCTTTTCCTTACATAACGCGATAATTTCAATAATAGTAATGGTCGGTTGGTGGTAGTAAAAGTAATGTCCAGCCATATTTTGTGCTATCAACATGTGTGCTTAAAGCCAAAGCCGCGTCGCGTACAAAATTCAGCGATTTCGACTTAAATCTTTAACGACACGACACAGTCAGGGGAAGAGACCAGAGCTAATTGTTTTCACTGCCTTTGTTTTTGGCAGGGCCAGAAGAAAGTGCACGAATTAAGGCAAATAATGTCAACGGCAGCCGAATACCTTTTTAGCCAAAATGCCGCGTGCCACGGCGGGCCATAAATACAATTTATTTGGTTTGCTTTCTTTTATATTTGTTATGGCTTTTTAATAATTTACCACACCATCGCAGAGAGGCCGAAAAAAAGAGCGGCCTTTCTGGAGCACGTCTGCCATGTGCAGCATGAAATTTTCTTATACAACATCGGCAACAAGTTCATCTCTCGGCGAACATCTTTCACAATCATTCGAGTCGCCAGCCCGATGAAACATATAGATTTCGGCGTGAAAGTTTTATGACAGGCCTAACAACAGAACACCGGCAACACTCGCACATCGATGCAATGCGATGCGATTCGAGGCGATGTGTTGCGATCCGATTATGATGATCAGTTTGATATCCAGCCAAGGCCGAGGTGGTGGCGATGGCAGTGGTAACAACCTCCCAGCATCTAATCCAGATGCAGCTGCAAGCTCCCCAACTCGTTAGCCGTTTTTATTATCGGATACCCTGCAGCAGGACGAGGTATATGTGCTGGGACTACTATTCCTGTGGGTTTCTTGCAGGATTCTACTGAATGTAATAAAAAAATAGGGAAGTTCAAATCCTTAAAGAACTTTACTATACCTAATTGATACTTTTTATAGTCTGCAAGTACAGAAAATACATAAATACCTAGGAGTTCTCTAAGTTCTTAATTCAAGATTTAAGACTTCATAACCTTGGGCAGACTGTAAATTATTTAAATTACCCAAAAAACAATGGGGAAAAGTGCTAGGTAATAACCAGTCGATCTAACATATCGACAGGCAACTTACTAGCTTTTTAATTGAAAAATGTTAGCGGCTCTTGGCCACTTTGCACATAACTGACAAAACACCGCGGGTTCCAAACGGAGTATCTGTGGCACTGCCTCCTGCTTCAGCTCCTGCCCCCGGGTGTGGATCTCGGTCTGGGTTATGTTTTCATCTTCGATCCGGCTGCTGCAACTACTGCTGGTGGTGTGCTGTTCTAATCTTAATCGCTGCTAATCACAAGCGATCAATTTTTTGCTGGCAATGCCAAGGCAGACGTGCTGGCAATTTGGTTAGTCCGGTGCTCCATTTCGAGGTGAGAAGCATTCAATCCTGGCCAGCACCGGGCACCACCCTACCACATTGCATGGATCTAGAACTCTGGATACTGGATGCTGGATGATGGATGCTGGAGCGCTGGAACGCTGGACCGGTGGCCAACGAGTTGCTAACACGTCTCGGGCGAGGCACCTTGCTGAAACTTGGCTTTGATTGCTGCCAGTTGATTTGAGGCATGCGAGGCACTGTCCAAATCCGACCTTGACGTAATGTAATGGGGCTTGAAATGCGAGGCTAACCATGCCCACGAGCCACACACGAAATGGCTGAGGCACACCTCTGACATTTGCATAACACGCAGGACAGAGCCAAGCGGATCGGGCAGATCGGAAGAGACTTAACTGGAGCCGGGAGTTTGATTTATGTGCCACAAGTGTGACTGCCGTTAGGTAAGCTGTTAGCCGAGAATGCAACTGCCACTGCGAGTGCACCAGTGGCAGCAGCTCCTTTGGGGCGTTGCACGGTGTCCGATTATGCAATATTGATTGCACAATAATTGGCGAAAGGGCGCAATCGCAATCGCAAATAATCCATACAAGGTGTCGATGTCTCTCGCCGCTCACTAACGAGCTTCTTTCTTTCTTTCCTACCCTCGATATCTGGGTCTAGAGCGGACAGTCAGCCAAACAAATGCTGCCATAAAGACTCATAACTACGAAAGAGAATACAATTCGAAAACTTCCGCCATCCCTAGTACAATGGGAAATATTTGCAAATTTCAAAGCATTTAATCCCATTCTAACTATGTTAAGTGTAATCAAAGAACCCTGAAGGTTACAATAGCTATTGTGAAGGCAGATAATTCATTACCAAAAACTTGTTGGCAATATACTAACCAAAGTTATTTAAAAAATCTGAATTAAGAAAATGAATTTAACCAATAATGGCACCTAACAAGCTCACCAAACAAAGGACATTCTTTGGTAACAACACTTTGGCCACTTGCGTAATGAGGCTCGCTTTTGCGAATTCTCAACCAAATTCCAACTATATTTCTGGGCAATTTCCATCTGCGAACACCCACGGTGCTCGTGTGGTCAAGTTAGGAGTAGGTATCGGTGTATATCGCGTTCGGCAAAACTGTTGTCCATGTTGCACTTTAATATGATAACAAATTATGGCCAGACGGGCCGTGTAACCAAAGTCGAGTGCGGCGCTTTACATGCTGCCATGCTGCAGACTCCTTCGGGCCGCACACACATATATGGCCAGGAGGAGCACGAGCAGGAGCAGGAGCAGGAGCCGGAGCAGGAGCGGGAGCGGGAGCAAGAGCATCCGAAGAGGAGCTGCAGAGCTGGCTGCAATGTATGGCTTTTATGATTATCATGATATACGAGTGCCCATTGTTTTCGGGAGCAGGCAACTCCGGCAGAAAGCCAGAAAGAGACTCACCAAAAATGGCCTGGCCAAAACCAGGGAGCTGTGTGTAAAATTTAAATGAGCAGCCAGCTAACTATCTACGGCTTGGTAGGAGAAGTTACCTGGCTGCCACAGGTAAAGGGAACGCGAGCGGGCGAGATGAGGTTCACAAAAACAGTTGGCAGCCAACAATTTGTTGCTTTCGTTCGCTTTGGTTTTCGGCGGGGTTTTCCATAACATTCCAGTACGCTTATCAGAGCACATTAGGTGAGAATTGTGTCACCTAATTAGCGTAAATGAATCAAAAAGTCAAAGCCAAGTCAGCCAGCCAGCCAGCCAGCCAGCTAGCTCGCTCGATGTCTGCAGCCTAATCCGTACCAATCTCGTTTTCGAAACGTGACAACACAGAGCCACAAAATGAGGCATTTGAAGCCTTTTGGGCTAATTTCGAGCGTCACTAAAGAGCCTCAGCCACCAACGAGAGAGCGGCCACAAAGGCAGCCAAATTTAAATAGAATTTACAGTGGCCAAAAAGCCGAATAAACGTGACAAATGCCACAAGGCGAAGGCGAAAGGGGAGAGTCCGAGTTTTAAATATATTTATAGAGCAGAAAAATATGGTAAATATAAGAAAATACTACTAAAAGTAGTATGATCTTAGCAATTGAGTAAGCTCTTTTGATAAAATAATTGTATTATATTAAAAATATCAAATGAATTAAGTAATAAATTATGTTTCTAGTAACTTTTATATATTACAAACTGAAAATAAACTAGAAACTATATTAAAGCAATATTAATAATGCTAATAACCTATTCTTCGAACTGCTAAGAACATTTTCCCCGCTCTAAAAATAATTATAGTTATGAAATTCCAAAACCAAAAATGTACAATACAAAATACAAGTGTTTGAAGAATTTTCTCAGGAATTAAGTGGGAATCAGAGAATCAGAGAGCTATATCTAGACCAAAATGGATATAAAACAAAACCAGATTAAACGGACAAGTGCAAGTCTTGTCTGTCAATTGTCATTACAAACAAATCCAAGCGATGGCATTTAGAGTCTTTTACTTTCTGATGGCCATTCTGGGATTCTGTCTTTATTGTTCCTATTATGATTGCCATTACCATTATGATTTCTGTGTTAAGCCGGGCATCGCCACATGCCAATCTGTACTTAGAACGTGAGCCGATGATGATGCGGCGACAGCAATGATGATTGTACTCGGAGATGGAGCTTCAGATGGAGATGGAGATGGAGATGGAGATGGAGATGGAGATGGAGATGGAGATGCTGCTCAGACAGTTGACCATTTGTCGCACTATTGAGCACACAAAACAGCGGCGGGCCACAAGAAGTTCTTGACAAAAACAACTTTCACCGTGCTTAGAATGCCGCGGCACTGACATCTTTCAGTTGTCGCAAAAATTGCTTTCTTTAGAAAGAGCAATGCCAAATGAGGCCTACCTAGCCTACCTAGCGATGTAAGCCAGATAAAACAGAAAAACCGAAACCACTTGCCAGCAAAGATCAATCATTCCCTACCCTAGGCCCCCGGAATACTTTATTAAAACCTCAGCCTAATTAGTCAATTAGAAAAGGGCTCGGCCCTCAAGTCGGGGGAATTGCATCATTTATCTGGATGAAATTTCTCTTTTTGGGGTCACACGCGCTTTTGGCCACGGAACCCGAAGGCAGCCTTACCGTCAGCATTCCTTCGAATACACTCGATACTTCTCCCTTGACATTCGGCCGAATTTGCAGCTCCCAAGTGCAGGTCTCGAAAGATACATTCCATGAAGGGCCGGCCCGCTGCTCCAGAGGCCCGGCGGACACGAACAAATTACGGTAATCGGCTTTAATTAACGCTGCGTTTTATCTGGCCAAAAAGGTATTTCATTTCTTTCTTTCTTTTTTTTTTGGCTTATGCTTAAGGTCTCGTATATGGATTTGGATTCGAATTGGTTGTAGCTTTTCATTTTAGGCCTCCGGGGGGCGTTGAACTTGCTGGGGCATAAAAAGGCGTTGGCCATTCGCAGCAATCTTAATAAATAAATTCTCACACTGAAACTAATTTATGTTTTTTTTTTTGGCCAAACCAATTGCGATCTCCAATCAGAGATAGCCCTTTGTTTGCGACCAAAAGTTCTCGTTCCCAAATTGTTTCTATTGGGAGTAAAGAAAATAGTTTCGATGAGCACACACACCACACGTATGGCAAAACGATTTCATGCTTTAAATATTTGGCTCGCCGGACAATTGTTAATCAAGACAAAATGGTAACAGTCCGCATGGTGTTTGGCTAACCCAACACAAAGGCATCTTTGAACCGAGCCGCCAAAAGAACTCGAGCGCGTTTTGTGTTTTCTTTTGGGCGCGAATTGGCTTGCCAAAGAATTGAAAACGTGTCTCGGCTGTCACACAAAAAGCCAAGAAAATATTTTCGAAAATTGCAGGAAATAAACACTTTAGATGGATCTCTATTGTCCCAGAAAACAAAACACAAAAAAATAACAAAAACAATTTTTGGCCAGTCACTAGTTTTTAAGTGAGCCATAAATGTTTACGAGTTGTGCTGAACAAGTGGCCGAATTTTTTAGGAGATTGCAATCTCCACCCTTTTCCGAAACTCATAAAAAAAAACTACAGCACCTCGAGACCCCCAAATTGAATTCGTCGATACCCTAATCCTCCGGGTACACGCCACGCCGACACTCCCACGGCCCGAGAATAAATGGTAAATGTCGACCTGATTACCTGTCCAATGGGCATAAATCGGGCGCTCTATATGTTCTATATGTAACGAGTAAAACTAGGCCTGGCGATCGGTTTAGATTGGTAGGCCGGCCGGCCAAAAGAATTTCGCATTAAATAAAGTAATAAATATTTTAATACGATCACTAGCTATTAGGGGCCCGAACTAGGTCCAGCTCTGGGACAGCGGACACTTTGCATTTCGACAAACAAAGCTGAAATAAAATTTTCTCAGCTCATATTTCACCCGGTCCCGGCATAATATTACGCCCAATTTGGCTCTCTACTTGTACTTGCAACGTTTCGTTTGGGCCATCGTTGCCTTTCCGGCTCGGGAGCCCCTTGTTAACAACCGTTCAGTTACAATGGGATAACGTTAGGTCTTGTTCTCGTTCTCTTTTGGATACTGATGCTCTACAAAGGGGTATAATGGCTATATGGAGAGCAGTAGGGGTTATATATACAGAGTTTAAGAGCTGTACTATATGGGAAAAACTGTGGATTTGGGAATAGATTAAGAGCTCATTACAAGGTTAGTACAAATATAGAATGCTTAGCCATTAAAAAGGCTTACTTTAAAGTTAATTTCTCACTTAGTTCTTAATTTATCTTCATTCTGCAAAGGTTTATATATTGATTTATATATTTTTTAATCCCTAGAGCATTCCCGATTCGTCTTAAAAAATTTAGCAAAATTTGCCAGCAGGCTTTGTTTGTTTTTGGCACATTTTCGTTACTGAATGAAGCGGCGACGACTGACTGCAGCAGATGCAGCAGCAACTTAATCAGCAGGCAGCAAAGAAAAAAAAACAAAAGAAAAACTCCAGCGGATGCTGTTAGAATTTTCACAGGCCAAGAAGGAAAGCCCCATGGAGGCGGGCAGGCGGGCAGGCGGGTAGGCGGGCCAAAGCCCAATAACCATAAAAATCTTATGGCTGCGGGCAGTGAGAGAATGATTTTGCTGGAGCAGAGAGCAGAGCAGAGCATAAAATAAAACTGAAATCGTCGAGAAACTCAAAATGAGATGTAATTAAAATCCGGTGTTTGTGCTATAAATAATAACGAAAGACTTAAGCGACGAACTAGCTTAAGAGATTGATGATGCCTCCGCAGCTGCTTTCTGTTATTATTTGCTGACAAAATTGCACGTTTTCATTTTCAAGCGAAATAAACAAAACCGAAAAACGAAAAACGAAAGCAGCAGAAGATCTGCGATTCTCGCTAATGCAAATGCACCTGCTCGAACGGTCCCAACAGATACATAGATACAAAATCAGCGCTTAAATCTTTGCCAAAAATCAAGGTGAATCATCATTAAGCAGCTGTCATTGTCACACGGCTTCGGTGAAATGCAAATTGCCTTTCCAACATTTTCGGCCATATTCTGCGCTTTGTGTAAACATTTCCGGCGACATTTGATTGCCGCTTTGCCAGAGCCACAATTTGCGCTTCCTTGCGCGACATTTCATTTAGCAATTGTCGCTTCGCCGTCCGTCTGTCTTGGGCCTTCGGATTCGTTGATATCTGGCTTTCTCCAGATCGTGATGATCGTCGTCGACAGCCGGGTCTCATCAGTATGCCGAAGATCGTGCTGCTGGGCCCCGCTCAGCTTCATTGAAAGCGAAAGGTCTGCCCCGCTGTCATCCCATCCAAAACGATACCAAATTGATTCATCTTTTCGGTGGCCTTTTGTGTCGATTGTTCTGTGTTTACACTGGCCCCGAGATCCGATCCCATAGATCGTTCAATTTATGGGCTTAGCATGTTAATGACTCAATAGAAATGTTATCAAACTATTTGTTTATCTGCCATGTAACTTTCTTTGGCAGCCACCGAGAAGCGGTGATCAATCGATTGCCGTTTTTTATTTCACATTTCAGCGTTCTGCGGCGCCGCCTTTCTCCCGCAGTTGACTTCGTTTTGGGCTCCTAATTCATTTAAACTGAGCTGCGCTGGGCTGGACAGCTTTTATGGAGCATAAAATGCACGACACTGCCACTGCAACTGACCACAAGAGGAGCCACTAGCGGCGATCGGCGAGTATCTCAGCCACATTGGGCTAAGAAAAAAAAAAAAAATAGAAGTAATATCATAATTTTCATGTACCAATAACTCGGCTAAGTGCGATCTCATGGGCAAAATTGATTTCCCCCGCGGTTATAGTTCTTAGTGGCCGCCGATGGACTGATTTCAATTTAATTAATGACATCGATCGCCGCCGTGTGTGCCCGTTTTTGAACCCTCCCGGTTATCGGGGGGATTTAGTAATCGAAATTATGAATGGAGACGGGACGACGGGACTCAATGAATCACCTGAATCACCTGAAACACACACTCCGAAGAGAGGCTCCAAAGAGAGCCAGGAAGAGCGTGGCCACGAGTGAAATGCCAACAAAGTCTCGAGCAAAGCAAAGAAAACACAAACATAAAGGTAAAGCCAAAGGCAAACGCAAACACAGAGGCACTGCTCCTCGACGAGCCGCTTTTCTTCGCGAGAAACTCACTCGAAAGTCGAGTTTCGGTTTGAGCCATTTGCCGCTGCTTAGCCGCTCATTTCTTTGGCTTTCTTTGCGCGGCTCGCTTTGTGGCTTTCTTCTGAGCCCGCTGCTCGGAAGCGGCTCACAACGCTGGCCATTGTCAAGGCGAACGCACGCGAGCAGCGCAGCAACAGCAGCACCAGCGGCAGAGGAAAACTCAGGCGCAGGCCCATCCGAGAGCAACTTATATAACGACTGATTAGCCCGACGTTTACTTTAGTTATTCGGTCAACTCTCGACGGTCAAGTTCGCAGCGATCCCGCGATCTCGACTGGCCCACCACAAGGTCCATCCTCACACAAGAAACCCAACCAAAACTCAAACCGATCGAACCAATCGCGCTGCCAGGAGGTTCGGTTCTATACGCGATTTTGACTACGAATATCACCATAGCCCAGTGTCAAGTGCCTTTGTCAATGTGCAAACAGTGATCATTTACATACATGAATAAAACTCATCTCGAAAGTGAAGCGTGACTCAGCAGCGATCGCCAAGGGCAATACGAAAGGAAAGGATACTTTTCGGTCACTTCAACCAGAATTCACGACGACAACGAGAACGACATCGAGTCACAGTCACAGTTGCAAGTTACCCTTGTCAAGTGAGTGTTGTTTATTAACTTTTACCACACAGTACGATAAACAAGGCATTATGCACAATATACGGTGTAGAAGGTGCCATGACAAGTCAGAAGTCAAACAGTGATCGGCAAGAATTTCCTTCAACGGGAAACAGCCTTGAGTCGATTGATTTTACAATTTCTGCTGGTCTTTCAGAGAGTTAAGAACAAATATATCAAGTGTTTCACTAAATTTGTCTTTTAGTTGTGACTTTCTTCCTTATTGAATTTTATTTAGCAACTGAAAACTAAGCTTTCTTAATGAAATTAATTTATGAAGAATAAATTAGTAAAGAAAGAACCATTTTAGCATTATTAAAATTCTTTCTTTTCGTTATTCCAAGCGGAAGCTTGCCTTAATTTATTTACTAACCAACTAACTAACTATTCATCAACTTTTTATTAGAATTTTCTTAATAAATGTTACTTGGCAAGAAGGATCTAAAATAGTTCAACTAAACGTCAACTCATAAACTATTCCCATATGCCTTAATAAAAACCTGAGTTTCAAAGAATTCTAGATTAATGTTTAATATTAAAGCATTCTATATCACTTCCATAAAATATTAAATAAAAATATGTAATATTCCTTAAAATATTACGAAGGATGCATAGAAAAAAAGTAGTTGTAATAATAATAATAATGTAATTGTTATATTTTTGGGTAAATACTATATGATTGAACCAATTTGATTCGTAATTTACATACTTATTTAATTGGATTTATATATACAGGGTTTTAAAAAGGTTTAAATATAATCCTTTCATTGAATCCATTCCTAAGTCAACTCTTTTTTAATGCTCTATAAAATAATCCCATTAGAAAAATGACTGATTTCACATAGTAGCATAATTAATGCTTCCACGACATCCTTCAAGAAATAAAAATAGTTCAAACCCTCTTTAAGTATACCCCTAATTTCGCATTGCCGCAATGTATTCAGATTGTATTTTTAATTGTTATGGCACCCGTAACATTTGCATTAATTACCAACAGATTCATTAGGTTTCCCTGTCTAGGGCTGTCTTTTATAGATCATCCAGGGAGCCCATAATTAAAAGCGAACACAAGTCGGGCAATTAAAATAATTAAGCCCCAGATGTGGTGTGAAATCCACAATGCAACGTGTCAGAACCCGCATCCCAGGGGAAAGATAATAGAGCAGGGCTGCGACTGCGATTGTCGGTGGTTACACACACTGCCAGTGGTGATGATGATCTGGAGAGAGTCGCAGACAAAGCCACCAAGGCTAAAGCCAAAGACCCGGGACCACCGGCTGAAATGATGCATTGAATGTCAGCTACCGTCCTGGCCAGGGCTGGGCTACGGATGCCTCCGTGTACCTTGCCTGGGACATGCCCGTGGAGTTGGTATTTAAATTTGCCCACAATAATTGCCCTGGCCATGACTGGGCTCTGGGTCCATGGTCCATGGCGCTGGTGCCCGGATAGCCAGTAGCTGGTAGGGAGTTGGCATCATCGTCATGATGACATGACAGTTACAACACGGCCTTCTCCTCGGCTGTGTGCCTGCCTGGCAGCTATTCATTTACGCAGCCTGCCAGTCGCCGTTGATTAGACGAAGCGTGCGCTTTAATTGCCGCCAAATGGGCAAAAAAAGAGCATTTCCAACACGCTCAGCCCGGCCTTCGGCTTTGCAATTTGTCATGTGCATTTAATATTCGCCCGGGTCCTCCGTCTGCCGGCTTCCGTGGCTTGGAAAACAATTTGCGTTTGTTTGTCCAGCTTGTTTGTTGCAGTTAGCGTTGATTAGCCTCTGCTGGCGTGGAAGAAGCCCCTTTTCCAAGGAGTTCTCGTTCTCGTTCTCCCATTGCAATTACGCTCCGAAACAACATCAAATGCCAACAGATGTGCCTCAGAGCTAGTCCAGCGACGACCACACCCCGCACTCGGTGTCAGCGAAGCAATTTCAAATGTCTGGAAAATGGAAAATGGCCGGGAAATTTGATGGGGACTGAAAACTGAGGACCGGGACCAAGATCGGGACCCACCGCGTCTGGGCGTTCATTCTGCTGTGAAATTGATAGATTTAATTTGACATTTGGCGCAAGACAAGTGCAAGTCCGCGGCAGGTTTCTTTGCATTTGATTTCCAGCCGGACTTATGCTTTTTTCCCTGGCATTTGTAATTTACTTTTGCGGCTGACAATGGTCATCAATGGCGGCGGCTCTAATCAAGTTGTCGTCGAAGAAATCGCGAAATGGATTCTAAGTAGTCAGAGAAAGATCGCTTCGATCGTTGCGGCAATGATTGTCAGGCAGAAACCGCTTCCGTTTCAGTTTATCAAGGAAAATTGATTGACGGACGGACGGCCGACCGACCGACCGCTGCCTAGAATTGTCAATTGGCCCGGCAATCTGGCAAATCTGGCCATCGGTTTGAGCCACGCCAACCCTCCGGGCCATCAAGAACCTCATTTGGGTTAACAGTTTTGCGGCAGTGCCGGCTGATGTTGGTTTTCTTTTCGGCGCTGTGCCAAATTTCCATTTTTGTTTATTTGGCGATTGTCAACTTTTGGGTCAGTTGATACAACGGTCGTTGTTTGGCCGGGCAATTAGCAGAGTTTTATCCAACAATGGCCGGAGCAAGGGAAGTAACATAACTGTTTGGGACAGATTACTTTGCATTTGGCGTTTTCCCTACGCTTAGCTCTGGCACCTTTTCGGCCGATCTTAAATGTGGCCTTATGATAATTTATGCGCCAGCTAGAAGAAATTGGGTTGAGAAATTATCGAAGGAAATTGGCTGATGATATCATCATCTGCTGCGACCAGCTTTCTACACATCGGATTTCCCCCTAACCGACCGAGATTATCTATTGGCGCATAGTTTAGTGCAGTTTATCCCACGTTTTTTCTCTCTTTTTTTCTTTGCACAGTAGTTGCATCCATTCAACATCGTTTTAATCATGTGAATTACATACATTAAGTATACGCCCTGTTTGACGGGTGTCTTCGATCGATTCGTCGCAGATGGCTACCATATCTCCGGTGCTTAATAATACAGCCACCGCAACGTCCATCAGGAGGAGATCTCCGATCGGAGCCTGTTCCTCACTTGATTGGCGTCGGATCGCTTTCATTGCCAAATGTCTGTGGCTAACACGCAGCTTGGCTAATTCGTTCAGAAGTGCTGCCCGAAATAATTTGCGATTGTGTGAAAGTATTTTGTTGCGGTAATATTTTAATTGAAATTTAATTGAAAATAAAAAGTTTTTGCTGCTGCATGCATCGGCACAGCTGGGGGCTAAGATATCTGAGCCAAGTTCAAGACACAGACATCGGACAGTGACAATTGAGAGTTTCACTTTTCGCAGTCGAAATATCAATGAACTCCCAGACCCAAAGACAATGGCAGGAGGTGCCATCGCCATCGCCAGCCCCATTGCCTGCTGCACGCCGCCTTCTGCTCAAGGCAATCCAAAAACCAAAAATCCGAAATGACTAGAGAAAAAAAATGAATTCGAGGAGAGGATGAAATGACACCGAACTTTTGGCAAAACGATTCCAGGCGGCAGAAGCAGCCAGGCTAGCCGAAAATAACAGCCAAGAAAATAATCGCCGAAGAATTTGACTTTCGCTTGTTTGGCTTCCTTGGCCATAAATAAAAACGTCTGAAAGCCTCCTCGCCTGAGCCTGCGCCTTCGCCTGTGCCGCTCCAAGGCCTTGCCTTGTGATTGTCGCCGATTAAATGCGCGAAAAACGATGCCGCTGCGGCGGAAAATGCTTTGGGTGCAACTCAGGTAAACCCAACTGGCACGACCAAATGGCAATGCCAATGCCAATCGCCATCACCCATTCCCAGTGCCTCTGCCGGGCGTTTGTATTTGCTTAAACTTTGACATTTGCCAGCTGGCTCGCCGATGGATATGTGGATGCAACGAAGCTCATACATATTTGTCTGTCTGAGGCAATGCCATTGCCATTGCCATTGCCAATGCCAAAAAGGAAAAGCGCCAATTGGCTGGGAAGAAAAGTAAAAGCAATCAGGAGGACCCCAAGAGCCCACTCCAAAGAATTAGACATAAAAATGGCATTAAAAATGAACAACGAAAAGAATATAAAAGTTTACACCACATATATAGTTTATAGTCCATAAAGTTGAGAAACATGTTCAATATCTTGAGTCTTGTATGGTAATAAAACATTGAGATCAGTTCAATTTTTATATGCTTTCGCTTATAGTTTTCTCAATTCAACTCGAGGAACAACTACAAAAAGGTTGTCCCAAATCTGTGTTATTCCAATTTAGAATTTAATGAACACACTTGTTTTCTTTTTTCGATACATACAAATTTGAATTGTTACATTTAAGGCAAATACTTGCAATTGATTGGACACTAATCCGGTCCCGATATGGAAGCACTCATAGGCTCCGGAATATTATCTGGCCCATCCCCAATACTATAGTATTGAACGATTCGGGGCGTAGGTCTCTTCGATGTGGCCGCTGTTATTTGGTTAACTGTCCACTTGGCCAGCTTTATGACAGCCACATGGGCAGCAAATTGTAGAATCACTGCGCCAAAGCCCTTGTACAGGCCACAGGCTCCCTCGGTGACAACGGTGGTCCGATAGCAGTCCGCGAAACCCTGATAGTTGGTCAGGATGGGGACCACGGCACAGCCATTGTCGAGGTTATCGATTATCGTCCGCGTTCCCTGCAACTGCAGGCGATGGAGTATGGTCTCGAAGGGAAAGAAAATGACCTCGGTTGTCAGGGTGGCAATCAGGCTGGCATATATCTCGGCATTCTGCTGCTCCAGGGCAGTGTCACCCTTCCTTCGACCACGTACATCCAAGGCGAGGGTCATGCGCCGGCGCATGATGCGAGAGGATACGCCGTGTATCACCAGGTTGAACAGATACTTTGTGATGCCAAAGGTAACACTGGGTCCCATCAAAGCCCAGGCGGGCAACATACGTCCGCTCTTTGGAGACCTCCATTGGATTAGCCGTAGGCTTCCCTCACGGAAGACATCAAAGAGTCCGGACTTCTCGCTGGCTATGTCACTCTGCACGGTCTCCACGAGAAGGGCAGCATGGAATGGCGCCACCAGGGCAATGCTCAAACATTTGAGGGCCACGTGTCGACCGAATCGCCTCCAGGGCGTCCGGCTATCCACCTCTCTGGACCCATTGCTGAACTTTGAGATCACATCATCAATGGCCAAGGTCATGCCGTGCACTAGGAGGCAGCTGCCCACTCCTTTCCAAAGAGTGCCCACTCCCTGCCTTCGATGCAGGTGCACAATGCTTGGCAGGAGTCCCAGGGGATGCAAGTGGTAGCTCTTTGAGGCATTGTAGACCTGGCACTGACGTCGTAATACTATAAACGGATGGCACAACAGGTGCTCGGTGATCAAGGAGACCCAATGAACGCCAAAGATCAGATACTTGCGAAGCACCGGGTCATCCTCTTGATTATCCATGTAATTATCCAGTACCTTGTGCTTCTCCAGCGGCACCAATAGAGCATCTTCTAAAGTCAGATATTGGATTTTAGTGGTGGCATCCTGGTCGGCATTTAGATTATCCACAATGGACCTCTCGCGGTGGCTAAGACTGCTTTCCTGTGGAGTCTTGCTACTGCAGACATTGTCAAGAAGCTCTTCATTATAGTCCCCGAGTTTCGCTTTGAACTTTAAATTGGAATATTTATGGAGGCCAGCCATTACTTAGTTCTTGTGTTCTTGCTGTATTTAGTTTGCAGTTTATATAGTTCTATATTTTCTGTAGAGTGCGACTGAAAAGCATTTTAGGAATTTCCAGTTGTCTTGAAGTTGAACACCAAAAGTACTGTGACAATTGAGGCAGTTAATACCTTGTTCATTCCGATTTGTTCTTTTTAAGAACTTCTTTAGCCATCCTAGGTCACTTCAGACCCGGTAGCGCCTCTTTAGAGCCAACCTCTGACTCATTACCAGGGCTTCTTTTCAAAAGCGTTGAGTTTCTCTACCCCAAAGAGTGAGTTTCGCTTTCAAGAGCCAGACTCAAAGACCAAACAAATTTAATGACAATAATCCAATAAACGTTAAAAGCGCCACAGCCAGCTTTGGGATCGTGACAAAAAATCTTCGCTGGGTGCACAAAAGAAAGCGCCGCAGACCTCAGACCCCGCCAGACCTAAGACCCCTTGGTTCCTTGGGAGACAGCCAGTGGATGTGGATGTGGATGTGGATGCGGATGCCATTGAATGCTGTTAACATTTTGACATTGCCTGCGTTTCAGTTCGGAAATATATATACTAAAGAAACGCGAGTCCACAGAAATTGAGATAAAAAATTACATTAATAGGTTGGTTGGTCTTTATTTCTGTTGGATTCTACGGGGGAGTTGCATCCAAGCAACGTGCCTGGCATTTTCGGGGATTTCTATTGTGTGTTGGCCATGCATGGCACTGGCACTGGCACTGGCACTTGGCCGCCTTTTATGAGGCATCAGGCCACGAGCCGAGCTTTTTGTGGCCTCTCTACACCCATTCAATGGCATTTTCATTATTACTTTGTGGGTCTTTTTTTCGGCTGACCTCAATAGAAAGTGTTACAGTTCAATGTCTGCTGGGGCTTCCGCCTGGTGTACAAGCGGTGCTTGGTGTTCTTCTTCGTTTTGCTGCCTTAATTTTTTATTTCCCTCCGCCCGAAGCGGAAATCCCTTGTTGCCTTCTTAAAGTGCTGACGTCAGCGGCTTGATACAGATCGAAAGTAAGAGTCGAGATCTTGCACAGAAATCTTCAAGTTGATTAGAATGCCCGGCACTCCATCATCATGAAGACAATTTGCATTTTAAAACTGCCAAAAGAAAGTGGCCGAAAACGAAAAGAAACGATTCGGGAAAACGATTCGAGGAGAGCATCGTACCATCGGAGCACTCGGCGCGTGCATTGCATAGTTAATTGTGCAAATGCTGGCAAATGCCTGGCCAGTTGATAGTTGGCAGAATCAAGCGAGGAGAAACTCAACGCTGCAAATGTGCTAAAAGTTTTCAGCTAGTTGAGTTATTTGGCTTTTGGCCATATTTAATTTCGTTATTTATAAGCAAATTTTGCACTGCATCAACTGCCCCTCTGACACGGCGGCCGCCTCCAACGCCAGAAACAAAAACCGCGATCCTCGACTAGGTCAACTTTCGCTAGCATGGAATGCGAAATGCAGCAGCAGCAGCAGCAACAGCAGCAGCAGCAACATTGGCAACAGCAACATTGGCAACAGCAGCAGCAGCGGCAGCAACGACAACAACTGCCACAACAGCGACACTGTCAGCCAATAATAAAGCAAGAAGCCAAGGCAGAAGAGGCCGAAACCGGCGAGCTCGAGGGGCTAAAAGAAGTGCTCTGAGTGACTGCAAATGCTGAGACTTTGACTTCAACTCCCGGCTGCTGCTGGCTAATAATACTTGCCAAGATCTCAGTGCCTTGGCTTGTCTTGGCTTCTTTTTCTGTTGCTGGAGTTACTACTCCCCGGCCGCGGCCTGGCTTCCTTCTTCGTCTTCGGTTAAATAGTTGCAAATAAATTGTGTGGGTAGCGGTGGAAACTGGCAACAGCAAGTAAATTACTTCAATGTCACCTGCCGACGATTCAAACTCTAGATAAGAGAGCTCCACGTCAAGACGGATACACACCATCCATCTGTATCTTCGGTCGTGGAGCGATCTCCCTAAGTTTTCTCTTATAATGAAATTATCGCCGCATCTCATTGTTTGCCTTCCATTGCCGGTGTCTCTCTGTTGCTGTTGCATTTGCTGGTAAAAATTATTTATTTAGTTCTCGTTTTCACATTAAACGTTGTCACACTAAACTCAATTGCCAAGGTAGATGCAGATGCAGATGGAGATGGAGATGCAGCTGCCCAGATGTGTATCGCGGGGTTGATAACACGCCAGAGGAAGCATCTGTACTTTAAGTGGGTTTGTGGCTCAGAGCCGAACCATTGTTGTTTGCTTGCCAGGCAAATATTTAACTAATTTGCATTTGTTTGCCTTACAGATCCAACACACACACGGACCGGCACTAGAACCGATCCCAGAGGATTGTCGCTCGATTACACCGAAGTGGAAGAGCACGAGAGCAAACAGTTAAGGTATGTGCCAAATCAAATATGGGAAGAGGTTATGTCAAGTTCACGGGGTCAGGGCACACAATCCACAAAAAAATTTCACAAAGGAATAAGAATTCTAGTAAATTGAATATGTGAGAACAAGAACTAGATTTTGGGAGGAATGAGAGTACCCTGGAAAAAGGCACTCAATTAAAGGCGTCACCTTGACTTATTTAATTTAGAGGAAATAAGGTGTGAACTTAAAAATTTATTATCGAAGAAACCTGCATTTAAATGTTGTAAAAACTCAAGCCTTTCTCTGGAAAAAGTTCTACAAAAAATCATAAATTTCCACTTGATTTTATGACTTTGATCACAACCTCACAAGCCTCACAGGAAATTGCATTTCAAGAAGCCAGTGTAAAAAGTGACCGAATATAGAGTAGGCAAGTGTAAAAAGAAGACGAAGCCGAAGTGTTACTTTTACAACAGGAAATATTTAAATATTCATTAAAATGAAGTGAAAACGATAAAAACAGAACCATAAAAACAGCTAGAAGGGTTTCTAGAGAAGGGGGAACCTGCTAACCAGGAACTGCATAAGAAATCTAAGAAATTCTATGGTGATTTTAGACGGTCATAAACTAAAAGAGCCTACAATAAAATAGTTAAACTAGAAAACAAAAGATCCAAACCAAATAAACCAGATTAAAATGATAGATCAAGATTTACTTGCAATTAGTGAGTAAGTTCTCAAAACTTTAAACAACAAAGAGAAATTCGTTTAGGCTGAATTCGTACAGGAAGTCAGCTGCAGCATCTCTAGCTTGTTGCAGACTCTGTTGCAGTTGCTGCTGCTGCTGTGTTGCTGCAATGTTGCAGTTGCAGTTGCAGTTGCTGCATTCCAGTGCATATCATCGACCCAGTTTCGGGAGCCCCCGCTAACTAGGCTGATGTTTGGCTAAATAGCAAATAATTTGGCGTGGGCTGAGCCGAAGATGCGGTGCGGTGTGTACGGTGTGTGCGAGTGTGTATCTTTCACCTGAGTGACGTGCAGACACTGCATAAATTAGCTGTCTATATAAAGCATTAAGATCTGGTATAAGAATCAGGCAAGGCATAATTGTGCAATGAATATTGTAAGCCAAGAACAGAGGGAACAGAGCCAGAGAACCCACTCGACTTGGCTGCCTGGCAGTTGCATGTGGCCCGAGAGCCGTTGGCCTGTTCCACTTTTCCAAGGCATCGGCAGCGGCAGCGGTTAGCTTTTCTCGGCAGCAGCAGCAGCAGCAGCATTTTCGCGTTGCCTATCGGCAGATACAATTGCACGGCGGCTTAAACTGCACGCAGAGGACGGAGGCCAGTGTCTTTAATATTTATTGCGTTTTAAAGACGCATTCAGCATGGAAGCCACATCGCCACATTGCCAACGGTGCCACAAATGGCAACTTTGGCCGGCCATAAATCCAGCGAGTGCAAATTATATAATGCGACTTGTTCTATATATAAACTCTATATATATATATTGGCCAATTGGGCTACTGACTCTCTTTTTGGTGGTTATTTATGGGTCCATAGTCTCCGCTGCCGCTGCCGTTGCCGCTGGTTGGTTTCCTTTCCTTCTGCAAGGATTTCTCTTCCTCTGGCAAACACCTGAGCCGGAAGTCCAACTGATGCCAAGATATTGATTCTGATTGCCTGCCGGCAGCGAGGCATCAGCGGCCATCGAATGTGTGTAATGATGGTTAATAAATCAAACAGAGGGAATTACCAGGAATTTTCCAGCAGACAGTGTCGGCAGCGTTTATCTGCCAGATTCCTGAGCGGAGCTGCGCTTCGATTCCGCTGAGTTTTCAGTCTTTGGTTTTTGCTGCCTTCCTGTCTTGGCCAATTCCAATGGATGCCAACAAATTAGCGCAGCGTCGGCAAGGCGAAATCATAAGGCTGGTAGCCATGGCCAGTCATTCAGTCAGTCAGTCTATCAATCAGTCAATCCATCTGGCAAACAAACAAATCCCATTCCCATTCCCATTCCCGTTCCCACTCCAAACTCCGGCTGGAAACTAAAATTGTTGTGCTTCTGTTTGCTTAGGCCAGTGTTTGAGCAACAACAAACTTGTTTGTTTCTTCGATGTTTGTTTGTTTGTTGTCTTAGCTGCCGTAAGCCGCTTTTAACCCCTTGAGTGCCACATATTTAAGTGCCTGCCATTCATCCTTTGGTCCGCCTGTACCTGTTGTGCACACACACTGGCTTGTTGACAAATGACCGAATGGAAAGGTATTTTAATCTTGACAAAAGGAATGGAACACTATGTTCAAGAAATATGATTGCCAGTTGGCGAGAGCTAAGTATATATGGCTTTATAAGTTTAGTATTTGGCACAAAGTGTCAAGGATGTGGCTCTTGGCAGGAGTAGCAATGTTTAATTAATGTGCAATAACTAAAAACGCCTCATAAAGAAGTCATTGGAATGAAACACCTTTCATAATATTTATCGGAAAACACTTAGCCGCCTTCGATGGCTCATCAATTGTGTTATCCTTAATGGGTTAATTGAATTTGTCGCCGTGCATTTAAATTGCACATTCTGTGTTCTGTGTGAGTGTGTGCATCTTTCGGGCCGAAATGCCGCCGAGCTGCTCTCAAATGGGTTAATGGCACATTCTAGACTCCACAGATACGGATAGCCGGGGCGCGAGATCTTGGCCAAGAAGCTATCCGGGCATAGATATTTAGATGGCAGCCGTTTTCCAGCAGCCTGCCAGCCTGCCAGTCTGGCAACTGTAAGACTGGCAACAATGTGAACGCAAATTGGCTTAAATGCAAAAAGCGTCGACAATTAGCTGCGCAGTCGGTGGCTCACCGCCTCTGTGGTGGGTGGGTGGTGGTGCTGCTGCTGGTGGTGGTGGTGCATATGCAGTTTACAGTTAGTTTGCGCGCCATGTTGACAGTTACGTGCGCCGACAGCTTCCACCTGCCAGCAGCAGCAGCAGCAGCAGCGAACAAATGTTGCATAAATTAGCCAGCAAAACTAGAGCGGCCAATTCACATGACGATGGGGATGAGGATGATGATGATGACGATGTTGCCACCATTCACAGCCTTTTGTACTTGCGTAATGCATTTTCACGCAATTTATAACCGTTTTTCCTCGAACTAGGTCGGCAACAGGTGGCTCTGGGCCTCACAATGCGCGCCTCGAAAATTCCAAAACATTTTCCATTTACCATTTTTCTCCATTCGCAATTTGCATTTGATTGAGTCGTAAATCTGCGACGCACACACATGACCGGGTGGGTGGGTGGTGCTCTTCGGGGGGATTCGGAACAGTTAGCTGGGCATAAATCATGCGACTGTGGGAGGCGAGGCCACCAAGAAGACAGACCGCCGACCTGATTTCTAGGTCCAGTTTTCAGTTTTCCAGCTTTACGATGATGATGATGCGACTTTGGCGTGCGCTTTTCAATTTGTTTAGATTTTTTTACGGCCTGTTTTTCCTCGTGCGGCGGCAGCCGTTTCCTTTTTCGGGTTTCAGCTTTTTGACTTTGTCGGGATTTATGTTTGGGCTGTCAGTGGTTTTCGACCCGCTCGACTCTTTATGAATCTTTACTTTTACTCGCCTTCGAGAAAGAATTTCCCAAAGAGAAAAGCTTACAAGAGACACGTGCCGGCAAACCATTAGATTTTTTGAAAAAGCTATGCTTTTAGTTGTTTCTCGGTTCTTTTTATTTGTATTTTTCTTTTTTTGCTTGGCAGTTTCCATTTAATTTACGTCTGGCCTGGCTTTCTTTCACTTCTGTGCTTCTTTGAGCCAGTTTGCTAGAATTTCTAATAGCCGACCGGCCAGAGCAACTAGCATTCATTATTGTTTGCTTTTAAACGCTTTTTTATTGACTCGAATTAGCGAGTGAGTGAGCGAGCGGCGTTCAAGTAGAATTTGATGCCATCGGACAATGGAGCCAGAGCCGCAAGTAGACCCAATGCCAGGAAAGTAGCCACCGGCAGTGCTCCGATTCGGAATTTCAAGTCAAAGAATGGAATGGCCAGAATGTGGGCTGGTAGAAAGCGAAATGTCCCCCATCTGCACGTCCCATAAGAACTCTCTATTCCGCTGTACCTTGGCTTGGATTCACCGATTCTCCGATTCCCCGATTCCCCGATTCACCACTCTCTGTTCTGTGAGTCTCCTCCAGTTCTAGGGGCCATAAAGTTCTGTTTGTCACGTAGCTGAAATAAAATGTGTGCGTTTTTATGAGGCGATTAGTGGGGCCGCTATATGGGGCCTACAGCATATCAACGGTCGACAAAAAGTGAAAAGAATGTCAAGTGTTAATTGCCTGGCTTATGGCCATATTGTGTCTTGGCAGCCTGTCACCGACGGAGATTAAGTTGTAGCTGGAGACGTTTGTCTTGGCCTTTATGGTTTTCTTTGGGGCTAAACGTATTTATGGAGACTCGAATTTTATGTCTGAATTAGTTTTTAAGCTTAGCCACTTAAATCCAAGCAATTCACTAATCAAAATCTGCATTCACTGGTTGGCATCAGAATGTTACCCGTAGATTTGCTACATTTCTTTTTTTTTCCCCAATGTCAGTCGTCGCTCTTATCGAGCGCATTTATCGAAAGACTTTGGCAGCGAACTTGCTCTGTAACTCGGCAAGTTAGTTGAGCATTTTTGTGATTGTTGTGCGAGCATTCTGAATGACATTATCTATAAACTAAACAACGCAATTTGCATTGCTAAATGGCTGGCTATACTGCCTTGGTGTAGGATATATATCCACGGGATCCAGCTAAACACGCCCCGCATGGGGCAGCATTACTGAGATTCCTTTGCATGTCATGAGCATTTGTGCGGGACTCCGTTACTCTGAATGTTAGATGTTAGATGGAGTTCGCTTTGCTGTACTTGTGCCTGTTGCTGCCGCGGCCATGTATTTATGCGCTCTAAACATTGTTAGTTATGCAACAGCGGCAACCAGTCCTCCACTTATGCAGCATGACAACAGCCACAAAGAAGACAGCCACGACAACATCAGCAGCAGCAGCAGCAAACATCAGCAGCAGCAGCAGCAGCAAACATCAGCAGCAACAACGACAATCATTGGCGGGCATCGATGATGGCAAGGCCTACATTTCAATGTCAGGCTGCTGCCAACTGCCCAGCGCTACCAATCAAGTTGTTAACTATGCAAAAGCCGTAAATTGCAAAGCGGACAAAGCATCAGCAGCACTCCGCACTCCGCACTCGGCGCTGCAGCTCGGCATGGCCACAATTGTTATGAACTGAACTTTAAATAACAATCAGCCAAGTGCCGTTAAATGAATGCGACATTGTTCAGCCGAGGAACTTTAACTCGAGCTCCAGCTCCAGCTCCAGCTCCAGCTCCAGCTCTGAGACCAATTCCACCTCCAAGAGCAGCTCCAAGCTGAGCAATATTAATTTGCAGCCGCAAGTTAAGGCTAAAATATTTGCATAATAAACGCCAACGCCTTGGCCCCCAAAACTTGCGGCTACGAAGCGTATCTCTGGATGACTTCTCTGTAAATCTTGGGTTACTGCAGTGCAGTGAAGAAAATTTAAAGAGAAAATCAAAGTAAAATACAAGGAAATGTCTGCCTTAAAAGGTTCTATGAATTGTAAAACTAGAAAACGTTCAGTTTATATCATTTATAAATCCTTAAGATATCTAGTTATATTATCCATAAACTTGTTGCAAGCTTTGAAGGCAAATACAAGTATCTTTTTATATGAAAATAATAGGTGAGAATAGGTGTCATTACAATTACTTTAAGTAAACATTTTACCCAACATTTATCTTTTCTACAAGACCCTCAACCTTCAAGTTGAAATTGTACAACATTTTGTCAAGAGTTCAATGCAGTTTGAACTCTATTTATTTGATTCAAAACGCATTAATTTTGATGCTAGCATTTTCTTAGAGTGTGCCCAGCGGCTAAAGCGCATTCTCATCGTCATCCCATTCTGATTCTCATTTTCATTGCCGGCCATAAGTTAGAGCTAGAACTCAGCAGCGGCGGCAATGGTGGTGCTGAGCAACTGCAGTCGCTCACCTCGTACATTTCCGAAAAGTAATGGCCCGGCCAACAGTGATAATTTATCACTGGCCAGCAGCCGGACACGCCGGACATGCGCCAAACCTCAACGGTACTTGCAACACAATGCCAGCCCGGTCCCAATGGTCTTTATCCAGTGACTCCTCTGGCCGGGGAGTGGAGTCTCGGAGTCTCGGGGCCATTGTGCACCGGTCTCAATTTGTGCGCCCGGCCAGCCAGCACAATCAAATTGATATTTGCTGCTATATTTAGTTTATGATAATGCCGCCGAGTCCGCTAATATGCTGCTTCCTCCTTAGCCGGCCGCCAAGTCAAGCACTCATTTCTCAGCCGGAGCGCTCCACAAAAGCCAAGCCATATTTATTATGCATGCTCCAGCTCCGGCTCCAGCTCCAGCTCCAGCTCCATCTCCTGAGTATGCTTAGTGAGCAGGAGCAGGAGACTGGAGAGCCGAGTCAGGTTGTGCTCCTTGGCTGAGAAAGTGTTTTTTTAGTTGGCTCGATTTTTATGGCTGCAAAGTCAATTAGCATTTGGCATTTAGTTGGCATAAATTCAAATCGAACGAACCGAAATATTATTCCTGGGAACCTGCATACGAAACTAGAGAAATTTCTCATTGAATATATTGAAAGTCGGTCTGCGGCAGTGTGTTCTGACCTTTCAGAAGGCCTGCGAGGCCGCAAGCAAATCGAATTCAATGTAAACGTTTTCAATTTGATTTTCATCGGCAAATGAGTTCATTCGAAAGCCGGAGCAGAGATCTTTAGTGTTGTTTTCATTTGAAACTCGGCAGAAACTGGCAGAGGCGAAAAGCTATTAGCAAATTGTAATGGAAACTCGGCGGGCCGCAATCAGAGCTCTGCGTATGCCCGGCTAGGCTAGGCTAGTTCGTTGCCAGAGTCTTTTGTTTATGATCCAGACATTAACGAGGAGGCTGAATAAGGAAGCAGCTGCGAATGGCCCGATCTCACCTAATAACTAACCAAATTGTATGTACGTATCTGCCTGCTACCCCTCTCTGATGGTGGATCCAACAATCCCAGCAATCCGATTGGAATCGCCGAGTAGTTTACATGATTGATAGATGGAAAAACCGCTGCCAGCGCTCGGCGGCGGTGGCTTGTTAACGTTCAATTAGTGAAATTGATAGACATATCTAACCCCGGCCAGGGGAAAAGCCTCAACCGAAACGCTGAATCAAAAGTCATGGAAGGCAGCAGAACGTTTTGGGTTTTTGTGTTTTTTTTTTTTGGTCGGCCACAGAAATTATACCAGCCGGGTTAATTAAAATGTGTAGGTCTTCTCTCGGTTACGCTCACATGGAAATTCTAAGTGGAAATTCTAAGGGGAACCGCAGAACATTCCCTGCCTACCTAGTCTGTCTTTCTAAAATTTTCATTTGTTTTTTCTTTTTTTTTGGTGGATTCCTCCCAAAACTCTAACCACATGCCACACACACGCACATTTACCGTTTTCTAGCTCTTGGGCCATTCTTCTTCGGCGGCTTTTCTGTCCACTTTGGTCAATGGCTCATTACATTTGTGGGTTAGCAGGTGAAACTGAACCGAATCGAAAGAAAAACAGACAGGAAAAACTCAGGGGGATGGGCCCGAAAGAACGATAAGAATATGGCTGAAACAAAAGGCCGAAAAATCCAGGCAATACCTTGGCCCGAGGGCTCTCTCTCTGGTGGCTTATTAAAAGCGCGTTGCGTTTGCCGTCGAGGCCTGTAATAAGCATAAATTCATTCATACAACTAATTGCAAGTGGAAGTGAGCGTTCCATAATGAGTTCGCCTCCCGTTCGCCGGGGTCTGCATCTTGGACTTGGACTTGGACTTGGACTTGGACTTGGAGTTGGTAAATCTCCAGTCTCCATCCTCGCATTGCCGTTCAATCGAGCAGAAGAATGGCGCTCGACAGGTGGGTTGATCGAGGGAGGGTTGGGGTAGCACATATTGTTTTTAGTGCAGTGTATCTTAAAGCATGTTATTAACATTAACGGTTCTTTCTCTCCTCTTGTTTGGCTTTCATAATTTATGTGTGAGCCAGCTGCGGCTGGGGTGTGGGCGTGGCGCTGGTTTTGCATGCAACCCGAATCCGCCTGGAGTCTCCTCCTCCTCCTCCTCCTCCTCCTCCTCCTGCGGCTCATAATTAATTATGTAACTAACGAAACATTAAACAAGTGCCCAGCTTACAACACAAAAAAACACAGAGACATACCAAAAAAAAACGAGTATGAAAAACTGAACCCACTGTTAGTGCAAAAATCTTTTCTCACGCAGCCGCTTATTAACCGCTAAATCTTCTTCGTTGTCTCTCGGGCAAAATAATGAGCCACACTTTAGATTATCTCACAGGTGGTTCAGCTCAGCCTCGGCTCCAGGAGAGCGCTTATTTTCTTATTATTTCGTTTTTCCTCGCCGCCTCTTTATTGTCGGGCAGTGAAACTCACTTTTTTAACGCCTTTGCCGTGGCATCGACAGCCGAAACGCATAAAAATATTTAACAACACGAAAATGTGTTTGTTTTTCTTTTGCCTATTATTTTTTTATGAACGCGTGAATTCACTTTCTCGCTGGAACGGGGAAATGGCCAGTTATTCGCGAAATAAAAAAAGATACAGGGAAAATAGTGTTGGATCTGAGATTCGTCAGCTGTAAAGTGTTAATGGTTTAGCCAGATTGCATAATTGGATTAGCAAATTGTTAAGACAGAGGCAACAAACCATAAAGAAGACGAGTTTTGTTTAAGGAAAGAGTCATTGACATTGCCCATGAATCTTATATAAGAAATATCTTCAAGATTCCTAGTATAGCAAGTATTAAAAGATAAACTTCAAATGCCTAGCTTAGCTAACTTCCGGAGGAAGTATTATGGACAGGAACTTATTTTCCTATAAAACAAGTCAGAGTTCAAATTCCTTTGGTAATAATATTAATAATCTCACCTACACATGTAGCCAACTTATCTGGAACATAGCCCGCCTGCACTTACTAGGTGAAATCTAGGCCCATGGGGTCCCCAGTTAGGTTTTCCCCCCAGCATGGTGCCACCCACACCCAGTCCCAAAGCACATCCCGACTCACTCTCTGCTCCTCGTGAATATTTCCCAGGCGGCGGCGTTTTTCACACATAAAACTTCGCCCCACTGAGGTCTCCCCCGGTAATGTTTTTGTTCTGATTGTTGGCTGCAACTGTTTCTGTTTCTGTTGTTGCTGTCGTGGTCCAAAGCCACAGCCGAGGCTGCCACAATGGAAAATGCTGAGAGCTGTAAGCGCGCTGTAGGTTTAATTAAACGCTGAAACACACGGCGAACAAGCCAGGCAATTAAAGCTCGAACATGGGCCAGACCAGGGGCGAGGGTCGGCTGGGGGCAGACCTGCTCCCGAAGACACAGGGTTCCGTTCCGTTTCCATTCCTGGCAGTGCAAAGCCCCCGTGGAGAGGCGGCGTCCGGCGCACTAAGCCAATAAAATGCACACCAGGAATTACATAAATTACGCGTAATGCGAAATTAGTTTGCCTAATTAACATTTAGCCCCTCTAACCGCACCGCACATTTCAATTTCAATTGCAGACAAAATGTTTCTACGCCGCTGCACCTTTCTGCTGCTGCTCTGCCTAATTGCGAGTGACGCCGCCAGTGCCGCACGCAAAACAAAACGTCCTGTCAAGCCGGTCAAGCAGACCGTTCCGCGCAACAATGTGACGCCCTCGCCGCTGGCTGCCGCACCGGGCAGCAATGGCAGCTCCACCACCGCCAGCAGCAGCAGCAGTGGCACCACCACCACCACCAGTACCAGCACCACCACCACGACGGACGGAAGCAGCGACCAGGTGGCGGAGTTAGCCACCATTGGTGGAGCAGGATCTCCTGGAGCCGGTGAGCTGCCCAAGCCGCTGGCCACGCCCATCGAGTCGCAGCCAGAGGCCAAGACGGACAAGGCTCCCGCCGTCCTGCAGGAGGAGGAGTGCGATCCGGATATGATTGGCTTCGAGATCATTACCGGGTGAGTTGAGACAAAGTTGATAGAAAGGCAACGACTTGTTATTAGATGTAAGCCGACAGCTTTACTTAATTAATTATCAACTGATAGATAAAGGAAATGATGTCTATGATATGTTATCATTATTAAATGTTTATCAAGCAAAGGGTTAGGGAAAGAATATCAAAGAAGGTTTAAACAAATTATTTCACCATTAATTTGCTTGATAGATGTACAAGAACCATCACAATAATAATATCAAAGAAGATTTAAAGCTCTATAATCACTATTAATTTGCTTGATACATGTACAAGAACTATCTTAATAATCATAAAATATATCATTAACAATTTAACCTCATTAATTCTATACCCTTTAATATACCTTATTAAAATTGAATTATTCATCTTGATTAGACTTTCTTTCATTGGCTAGAAATTTCATAACTAATTGAACGTCACAAAACAATACAAAATTTCCCCCAGCTCCGGCGGCTGCTTACGCAACCCACCCGGCATTATAGAAACTTGATTACATTTTATATAGCCGCTTGTTAATTTCACTTTTGCTTTTCTTCTAAAATTTACATTTCTGTGAGAGACAAGACAATGGGCCCGCGAAGGGTTCATACGTTTTTTAATGAAATGCAACTGACATTTGGGCCAATTAACATTTCCATAAGAAGCGAGGAGAAGAAAAGCAAGGTAACGGTGAAGTGGCACCGGCAGGTGGGAAGCCAGAAATGGAGCCAGCTCCAAAGACCGCTAACAGGCATCTATGCAAATCTGTGGCGGCCGTAGGAGTGACACTCTTTGGTTAAAACGTGACTAATCCCGGCCAAGACTTGTTCCCCCCAAAGAGATGTCATCGGCAGCCGCAAGTTCGTTGCCTGAGTCTTTTGTTTGGGCCGCTTGAACAAAATCATAATAGAGACCTGAAGAATATATTTATATCTATATATTCCGGCTATCACTTTCGATTTCATCGGTTCGTTTTTCGAAAATCTATTAGTGGGGGTCAGCCGGGTCATAAATCATGCGGGATACCCATATCGCTGTGGCCCCGATCTGATTTATAAATCATCTTTCTTCACTTTCAGCTACGTGCTGTCGGCCCCCTCGAAAATGCTGGACACCTTGCCCGGGACCCTGATGCTCACCGACTGCCTGGAGGCCTGCCAGAGCAACGAGTCCTGCAGCGCTGTCAACTATGAAACCGGCTTGTGTGTGCTTTTTAAGACGACCGCCGATAAATTGCCAGGTGAGTTAGAAAGTGTGAGAATCTGAAACGGCCAAGGCGACAACGCCAGCGACGACTGAGCTGTTTTTTCTGCTGTTTCTTTTTTTGTGCCAAAGAAAGCTCAATAATTCAGCTCAGCCCGGCTGTTCATTCATTCATTTTCTCAATTACTGAGTTCTAGTTCATGCAGGTTGCATGCACTCAAAGAAAAGCAGTGCGAACAAGTGAGTTCAAAGAGTAAATTTCGATATTTTCGAAGCCTTTTAGCTTGGGAAAATTAAATATAAAAATTGTCAAGTATTTTCGTTCTGTGCGAATGGCGGCTGTCGTGGTCGGGAGGCATAAATCACTCCGCCTGTCCCACAAAAGAAAAAAGGCTAAAATAAATTGAAGAGAAAAAACTATAGTGCACACGCCTTTTGCTTTTACGCATGATTTGGTGGCTGCCTGGCCGGCTGCCAAGGCAACATCGTCGCTTTGGCCCGGCAAACTAGATTTTGCCATGGATTCTGCAAGGCAGCAAACTGGCTTTTGGCATTGGCGGCACTGGCAGTAACGCATAATTTTTGCCTCAACAGCAGCAGCAGCAGCCGCAGCCGCAGCAGCCGCAGCAGCCTTCCTTCCCAGCCGAATCTCGAATGTCTCGATGCAGTTGTCGTTGCGTTGCTGCTGCTGCTGATTCAGTTCCAGCTTTTCAGCGTTTCTCAACGCCTGTTACTTTGCAGTGAAGGGGCGTGTGCGTAAAACGCATAAAATGCGCAATTCACGCATCGCGTACACACAGCACCGTTGTGATTCCAGCTTTTCCCGATTTTCCCGCCACCCGTCCTGATGCAGTTTCTTATTTTTCTATTTTTCCTTATTTTTTTTTCTACTATTTCAGGTTCACTTTCGCGCTCGCAGTTTCCGGTTTTCACCATCTACGCACAGAAATCGTGTTTGGGCGTGCGTCCTTGCTCCAAGGCCTGGTGCATCGATCGCGTTCAAGGTTACCGCCTGCCGGAGCACGTCAAATCTAGTCAGACGGTTCTATCGCGCCGCGACTGCCTAGAGCTGTGCCTGGGCGAGTCCGAATTCACATGCCGGTGAGTACTAATGTCCTTTATTTAGGTGTTAAGTAAGCCAAGAACCATATAGAATCCCTTAATAGAACATCTTAGCTTGGAGTTCTAGGGTGTCATGAAACCCATAGCCAGGACTATACAATGTTCTTAAAAATGATTTCTTAGTATGAAAGTTAGAAAACAGGACACAGTTTCCATATATTTCTCCTACACTACACATATATAGTTTATAAACCTATTACTTCCTCTTGAATTACTACATTTTTTAAACCCTTATCTAATACCTAAATGATTTCGAGCGGCTTCACTTGCTCTTATTGCTCTCCATGACCTCGTTTGCAACTTGAACTCCTTCCTAATCTCTACGTATCGCTTGCTCTCTTCCACTACCACCTCCTACCTTCACTCTTCCGTCCTTCCGAACCGCTCAAAACTCTTAACTCGACCAGCTCGGCCAACTACTACCGCCACTCCGGTCTGTGCGAGCTCTCCGACATGGATCGGATTACCCTTTCCGCCGGCGGCAGCGTGGAGCCCTACGACGGAGCTGATTACCTGGAGAACAACTGTGCCGAAGAGCCCAGCAAGCTGTGCGAGTTCAAGCGCATTTCTGGCAAGATCCTGAAGACGGTGGACTCGGTTTACCAGGACATCAACACCATTGACGAGTGCCGCGATCTCTGCCTGAACTCTCCCTACAGGTAAGGTCCTTCGATCTCCTTCCCAACAGTTACCTAACCTTAATCCCCGATAGATGTCACTCGTATGACTACAACGACACCGGAGACATGGTTTGCCGCCTGTCCCATCACAGCCGCGCCACCCTCACCGACGTGATGGATCCCTACCTAGAAGTGCCCGAGGCGGCCACCTATGAACTTTCGGCCTGTTACAACGTCTCGATTGAGTGTCGCTCCGGCGAGATGATCACCAAGATTCGCACCTCGAAGCTCTTCGATGGCAAGGTCTATGCCAAGGGAGCGCCCAAATCCTGCGCCGTAAATGTGAACAACTCGCTGGAGTTTGACTTCCGCATGGGCTACAACGACCTGGAGTGCAATGTCCGCCAGAGTGCCTATGGCAGGTACATGAACGACATTGTGATCCAGCACCACGACATGATTGTCACATCCTCGGATCTGGGATTAGCAGTTTCCTGCCAGTACGACCTGACCAACAAGACGGTGCTCAACGATGTGGACCTGGGAGTGACCGGCGAGATTGAGTCGTCGCTGAGCGAGGAGATCACCATCGATTCACCCAATGTGATCATGAAGATCACCTCGCGGGATGGCAGTGACATGAAGCGCATTGCCGAGGTCGGTGATCCGCTGGCCCTGCGCTTCGAGATCGTTGAGCCGAACAGCCCCTACGAGATCTTTGTGCGGGAGCTGGTGGCCATGGACGGGTCGGACAGCGCCGAGATAACGCTGATCGATGCTAATGGCTGCCCCACCGACCAATACATCATGGGCAACATCCAGAAGCTGGCGCACAACCGCAAGGTGCTGCTCTCGCAGTTCGACGCCTTCAAGTTCCCCTCCAGCGAGGTGGTTCAGTTCCGTGCCCTCGTCACGCCCTGCATCCCGCGCTGCGAGCCCGTCATTTGCGATAGCGAGGATGGCGCCAGCGGTGAGCTCAAGTCCCTGGTCTCCTATGGCCGCAAGAAGCGATCGGTGCTCAACGGAACCGACGGTGGTAAGTACTCCTCTCCAGTATCTTTGCCATCCATTCAGCACCGGCAACTAACGAACCTTTCGTTCGGTCTCATTGCAGCCGAGTTCATGGTCAGCACACGCCGACAGCGACGGGATGTGGGCCCTGCGGATGATAACATACTGCTCATGCAGTCCATACAAATCACAGACAAGTTCGGCTTCCAGGCGGAGGACGGCACCACCAATGGCAGCGGCAATGACAGCGGCAGCGGATCGGGTCCACACGAGAAGGCCTATGCGGGCGTTGCCCAGGACAAGCTCACTTGCCTTAATGGCTATGGTAAGTCTTCGAACGAACTCCCTGTGAAAATGCCCAATCAAGCGCAAATCAAAGGCAGCTTGATTTGCATAGACAAGCAGGAGCTGGAGCTGGAGCAGGAGCAGGACGACGACATCGTGGTCGTCGTGAGCCGCTCAGCTTGTTCCTGGCCTCGCTAATTTTGTTAATGAATCAATTTTTCATCATTGCCGACTGCTGCTGCGCCATCTCCCCTGCATGGGCCTTAAATTAGGTTCTTCTGGCGTTCTTCTCTTTTTCCGGCCAGAACGTGTTCTGTGACTGCATTAAACAAGTTATGATGCTGGCCCCGGTGTCTCTGCTGGCTCACGACCAGGTCACTAGTTCAGCAGCTGGGGCTACCCCTTCCCTGGCAGCAGGATTCTGCACGCCTCATTTTCGTGCGGCGCGAAAAACTTTTTGCACAGTTGGCCCGCTGGGTTTACCGGCTCCCGGAGACCGGAGACTATCATCTCCCATGTGTCATTCCTTTGTGGAGCAATTGCCATGCCGGATCAGAGCGAATGCGATGCGGCGTTGAAGCGTTAAATTGACAGCTCGTTAGACAGCAGCAGCGGCAGCAGCAGGTCCAGCCTTAGCTTCAGCATCAACTGGAGCTGGTCCCGGCTCCGTTGGACCACCGCCAGCATACATTTTTGTGGTAATTACGCGCCGCATCAGCTGAAGCTCATTGCCCACAATTAGAGCAACGGTTCCTGCCAGTGCTTAAGCTCATTGGCCACACACATTGTTGCGAGCCGAGCACCTGACCAGGTGAGCTTTGATGCGTGCGCAACTGGGGGCCAGAGCGCTGCATTCCCGGCCTTGTCTTCGGCATGCAGAGCAGCAATTTAACGTCTTCTGGCGGCGAGTTGACTCAACACCCTGTAATTTGTCAATGCTTATGAGCACTTTTCATTCCTCGCCGATATTTATTTAGAAATGAATCTCTCTCCCATTATGGCAAACACTTTAATAATGGCCGCTTTGCGGGCTCATTTCATGCCTGATTTCTGGTATTATTTTTATAAGAATCACAGGGAATCACAGGCTGCTGCCTAAATGCAGTTCAGCCATCAAATTCGCTTTCATCAAATTCGCCATTAGTCTTAAATGTTTTATTAAACGGCCGCACGATGCAATTTCTAATATTCGATTCGGTAGTTTGCTGCTAAATTATAGATAATTCTCATTTCTCTTTCCGTATTGAACGAAAGCAAGTCTGGAAAACTAACTAAAACCCGTCTAGGGGAATTTTTACAGACTCCACCAAGCTTAGTTGTTAATAAACTAGGAGGTTTTGTAGACAGAAATCTCTCATTTAACTGAGATTTTATGAGCTATATTAATCGGTGAAGAGTTCTTAGTTGAACTACGATTTATGGTTTTCAGATATATCGATTCAATATGGTTATTTACCATGTTGTTTTGCTTTAAGTACTCGGTTTGCTTTCATCATTTCCTTAGTTTAATTTAAGGTTGTTGAATTTTGCTTAAACGTTTCTTTAGATAATTCACTTCACTTTCGTTGCCCGCTTACTTTTCCTTTTCCCTTCAGCCCCGTTAGCTTTTCTCAGCAATTTTCTTGTTACTCTTTGTTCTGGGTCGGGTTCCATCAAATTATTTACCATTTTGTGGGCGCCTCGTACGAACAGAACTCGTTTTGTTCCTCCCCTGACCGTTTACAGTAATTGTTATAATTTTGTATATTTTCGTTGCTGGCCCCCTTTGTTGCCTGTGTTGTTGGCGTAGAGGCAAAGCCGGAGTCAAATACATAAATAAAAGTCTCAAGTGCGTGCTTTTTGTTATTGAAACTCATTCAAGTCATGACCAAGATGATGATGATGATGATGATGATGATGGCGATGACGATGTTGTTGTGGCTCTTGGTTTGTTTGTTGATTTGTTTTTTTCGGCTCAACTCGGCAGAGCAGAGCTTACTTTTTATGGTCAACAACAGGCCCAACATTGTTACGAAGTAATCTTTGATAGTCATCTGGCATGTCGTCGTTGCTGTTGCTGTGGCTGTTGCAGTTGCTGATGCTCTTAAATTCTGATTTCGTGAACTGGACAAAAAACAGCAAGAGCAAGAGCAGCAGCAGCAGCAGCAACGCATGCAACTCGACTTTGACTTTGACTTAAACTTTGGCGGCACTTTCACCCGATTTCTACCGGCTGTGGCATTGGCATCGGCATTTCGAATTTCCTTCGCTTGTCCGACGCTTTCCTGGGCTTATTTATGTGGCATGTTGCACTCTTAAGAACCCAGCAGCAGCAACATGCAATGTCTAGGGTATAGAAAGTGAGTCCGTGCCGAAATATGCAACTCATGCATTAAATTGTCGCTGTTTTATTTCTCATTGTTTTTGTTTATCTTGAACTTGTTGCTGTCAAAGTTGGTCACTTGGTCGGTGGACTCCAACTCCAACTCGGACTCGTTTACGTCTGGCTTGGGCTTGGGGCTATTCTCTTCCCCTCTTTCTGTTTCAGTTCACTGCGAAGTGGGTCAAGTGGCGCCCACTTTTGTTTTCTGTGATAACCAAACCGATCTGAGGTCACTTCTGGCTCTAGTTACTGCTCCTCTGCGGCTCCCGGCCTTCCCTGTTTTCCGCTGATTGAAGCGATCTTATCGCTGGCCGGCATTCGGTTCGTTGCCTTTCGTCGGCAACCAGTTTTCATTGAAACTCTTCGAACTAGATCGGTTACTTGAGATAATCCCCTTGATTTATGGCGATAAGAGGGCGACTTCCCTTTTCAAATTGCTCGAGTGCACCGAGGGCGAAGACACCTTCTCGAATCTGGAGCAGGGTAAGGTCTTGAGACGGGGTTTAAGACCAGCTTATAGGTTCATTAAACTGCAATTTACTTTTTGATTGTTGATTTTTTGTTCAATTTAATTTCAAGCAGGTTGTAGATATAATTTTGTAGAGTTTTCCACAGTTAAGAAATGTTTCTTAATTGAATCTCTTTCTTCCTGGAGTTTCCGCTTAAATAATTCACTTTCCCCCTTCATCTATCTCTATTCCAGGACTAATCATGGCTGGAGGACTCTTTTTGCTGGCCCAGCTCAGCATCTTTGGCATCTGGAAGACCGTCCAGCGTCGCACCAGCAAGGAGCGGTATCTGTACCAGCACGAGCCCACGCCCACCATCACCTATGGAGCACCCACCATGCTCTATGGCCCACCGCCACCATCCTCCGCCGGCTCCTCGTCGGGAGCGTCCTACGTGGGCAGCGCCAAGGACACGCTGAGCAAGCTCTATGACAGCGGCATCAATGGCCGCTACGGACAGCAGTTCTAGGGGAGATCTGACCTGGGTGGCTCTCGCACTTAGCTGGGAAGCACTTAGCTGGGAACAAACGCAATATGCCTCGAAAGCTTCAAAAGATTCGATGAGACTTGAATAGAAAATATTCGCCTAGCAGCGACACACATGAAAAGCCCTATTGGAAAGCCCTAGATTAATTCCAGCCTAGACTAAGACTTTAATTTAGTTAATTAATTAACATGTTCACCATTTTTTTTCGACCGCTACGAGCATGATTCCAGAATGCGCGCTTTTAAATGCCTTGGAAATCGAGTTTCCAGCATTTTAAATCAGCGCATTGCCACGAAAGCAAGGAAAATTCTCCCCCCGCTAAATTCGAGTTAGTTTAAATTGTCTCTAGCGAAAAGTTAGGCTTAATTATATGTATGTTTAGTGAGAAATCTGCTTCATGTCCTTACGTCTAAGTCCAGACTCGAGCGAATTGCATTTATAACTATTACACTATTTATTATAAACTATTGAGCTGCTCTGACTCTTCACCACAAAGTTTGCCAAATAATTTTGTATCAAAATGTTTTGCGCCAGGCTTCTGTGCAAGGCGGCATTTTCCAAATTTCCCAATGCCCCCGCGCCCCCTAAACCGACACTATTACTCTAGCTATTTATTTACTAATCGTACTTCATATTATTTATTGGCCGAAACGAGAGGCGGTGCTTATATATATTTAGGAGCTTCGACTTGCTCCCCTCCCCACAGCGAGGGGGTCAGACTTAGTTAAATCTCAAGACAGGAGATGAAAATTAATAAACGACAATCTTGATAAACGAATTGTACTGATTAAGTAAAGCAATAAACTCTACGCCTAATAATATATATATTTATAAATAAATGTCTGAAAATAAGCCCATTGGAGTTTTCATTTGGGGAAGAAACAAACCTTAAAATCGGAAATCGTTCCGCTGGATCATCATTAAATCTCTTAAGCATACAGCACCCCAAAAATCAATTAACACCTGAATTACTTAATTAATTCTCTGCAAACAAAGACCCTTTCGAAATTAACATTCCACTGACAAAACTTAGGCAAGCGCTTAGCTTAAATTGTGGTTTGTCAAAACAGGGGAAAAAGACACCCGTGGAAATGATGATAATTTCACGGCAATTTGAGCAGACCCGGCATGTGGCACATGCATATGTGCCACGGAGTATCTTTCGCGTCCGACAAAAGTGTTAATCAAATTATGGGGCGGAATAGCAAGCAGCTTAACCAGGCGTGTTACGATCTCTTTAACGCTCCAGCTACGCACGCCATTATACCCATTCCCGGGATCCATCCATCGAAAATTCTGAGCCACTGAAGGCGGCTATTAATCATGATCAGGTTGAAATTGTAATGTGCGAAAAGCCCCATATCGACCGCGACGTGTGCCGGCTTTTCAGAATGAAGACGTCTTCATGGACTGTCGCCATGGATCCACAAGTGGAGAGGAGTTGAGTGGAGTCTCCTCCTTACCCACCTCCTTTATCTGGAAAGCTCCCGCCGCTTCCCTCCTTGGATGGCTAGGTGTGATATACGCATGTGCATCGTGCCTCATGTTGAATAAAACGCCCCTATTAAGTTGCAGTTAATTGAAAAGCGTTTTTCAAGGCGAATTCTGAATGCCCTAGGGTTAAGGTTGTAAGGATTTAACCCTAGAGTTAAGATAACAATTAGGTTTACTGTTGCAAAAGCAATTTTTAAACCCCAAAGTATATCTTAAACACAATAAACATAGTTTTTAAACTTAAAAATCATACAAGAGGCTCCTAACAGATCGCAAAATTTAAAGTATCCCTCTTGTAAGTTAGGGTAAACCATCAAAGACACGCGTTGACAATTTTTATGGCCGGTTCTGGTGCGTATTTGGCTTGGACACGGCTATGAGGTTTTTAGTATGAGCTGGAGTTGGAGTTGGAGTTGGAGCTGAGGCTGGTGTGGCTATGGGGCGGGTTCCGGACCAACGCTGCGTGAGCTCTTTTTGTTTTTGGCTTTTCTCACCCAAGAGCGTGTGGCATGGAGATATATAGATAGAACGTGGCCAAGTGTGGGCATTTGCGTTGACAGCTATGCAAATGCCTGGCCATTAAGTCGTTGACTGTTAGCAATGGCTTTTAATTAGCGGCTTGAGCTGGCCTCGGTGGACTGGTCGCAAGCTTTCTGGCCAGGCCAGAGGCGAGCGCTGGAATGCTATAGAGACAATGGCTGAGACAACACCTACACTCGTTGCCGTTGACACTTTGACCATTGAGGAAAACGCTTGCTCGCATTTTGCCAATTTCCATGCATAAAGTTCGCATTGAACACCCTCACGCTTCGCGGTCATTTGCATTTAAATGCCATTGCCATTGGTATGGCCATTGCCTCGTTGGAGCTCCGATGGCCTGGGATTGGATGGGTTTGGATGGGCTGGGATGGGATGCGATGCGACGAGGTGAAGATCTCGTTTGCAGCACTTCCTTTCCACCTTTTTTCCAGCGGTGCCAGCGACGAGAGCTTTTCCTATTCGGGGGTTTTCTTTTCTGCCCATGTTGGCCTGCCTCACGATTTCTGGCCTGGCCTCCGCTTTTGTTTGTTTTACAGCTGCTCGCTTTGATTGAAAAATTATGCACTTGCCATGGCAATGGGCACCGCCAAATTTCGCCAAAGAAGAAGAAATTGGTGAAGAAGCCAGCCAAATCCACAGATGAACCAAAGACCTGAACTGAACGAAGCTGGTAAGTGAAATTTCATATGCTCTAAGCAGAGAGGTTGTTAGGAAATCAATTTGAAATCGTTAAGGTTATTGGTTTTATGAGAAACCTTTTGAAAATCAAACACTTAAATTGCAGACAATCTATCTAATATTGTGACAAGGCATTTTCAATAAATTTGAGAGGTAATAGAAGTTATTATAATATTTAGAGAACATTTAACAGAGTTTATTCCTTTATATTATAATAAGAATAATACTCTTTACTGATAAATAATGTCCTAGAACCTTTGTATTCTCCAGGATTTCTTCTCATAGCCAAACTACTCGAAGACCTCCAGTTAGGGTATAAAAGACAGACTGACAAAAGTTGGAATTTAGCACTTGAGTCGACGAGTGGCGAACGTTTTCCCGTTTACCATTTCCCCATTTTCCATTTTCCATTTCCAAAGTGGCAAGAAGCCTGAAAGCGAGGACGGTGGCTTGTTACTTTTCATTTCGCCAACTCCTCCGGCTTGTCCTGCTCATTAGCAATTGCCCGGCATGGCAGTCTAGGCAGTCTAGGCAGGCCCGGCCGGGACAGCTGTTAGCCCGTTTTCACCTAATTAAGCAAACAAACGTGTGGGAAATGGTCGCGCTGCTGCAGTGCCTATACACTGGGAGATAACTTTCGCCCCGCCCCAAAGAAATACACACGCCCATGTCCCCATGTCCTCGATGGCCCCGCAGGCTAATTGCCACGAACATGCGGGGCTAAGTAGCCGCTGGAATGCAGCCGAAAACATTTGTCTCTAATTGCGGTTCAGCCCAATTGGGTAGGCCAAATTAAATTAAATGCAGCCAAAAACAAACAACCAGAGCACAGGGAACGGGAAATGGGAAACGGGGAAACCGCCAGCCAGCAGCATCCTCCATCTCCGCCAGGAAGAGCTGGCGAAGATGCCACGGCGGCAGGCACAATTTGTGCAAAAATACAAATTGGAACATTTGTGGAGAGGCGCAGGCGTGTAGGCACTGTGAGAATTTATGGCCCTGCCGGGGTCACTGCCGCATCGGATGGGATAACATCTGTTTGGGCCAACTTGGAGCAGTTCAGAGAGCCGGCAAAAGCCACTCCAACTGGGGGCTGCGGTGGCTGACGCGTCGTGCGCAATGCGCATGCAAGACCCCAGCCGAAAACCAAAGCGAAAAGGCAAAGGACATTGACCAGGCCCTGATCACAGCTAGGCCAAGCCAGCCCAAGCCAAGCCAACCCAGGCCAGCCAGCCAGCCATCGAGTCTGCGTCAAGGCAGACAACCGTTTGTGGCAGCCCGCGATGGAAGCCCATTAGAAATTAGAGAAATGGTTCAGCAGAAGCTTCAAGCTCGGGCTGAGTCTCAGCAGCAGCAGCAGCAACATCAGCCTCAGCTTCGGCTTCATTCCCAGCTGAGCTGGAGCCTTGGCTCTGGGGAAAAACAATTAATAATTGTAATATATCTCTGGAATCTGGCCCGGTCAATTGCAGTTACCACAGGGGTCATTCAATTTCACTTAAGACCCGGTAGTCAGCGGTTTATCTCGACTTCCCACCGATGACTTACATTACATTCGTTAGCCGACTTTTATCCAAAATGCCCCATACTATTAGTCATTTGGGTTTAAGACTTTGAGAAAAATTATGGTTACTCATTTCGTAATTGGCTTTTGACTTGCAGTTGTAAAATAAGAATAAAACATTCGTTATAGACCTCTAATGGGTGAAGCAGGAGCGAGTACTACAAAGGAGTAAGTTAGTAAAAGGTTTTACTTTATGCTCACAACTTTCCTAATTACTGCCATTTGAAGTTACTAAATATTGTGAGATAACTGTAAAAGCTATAACTTTATATAGCCAACACAATTTGGTAATTACGTAATAATAAGTCTTTCTTTGGGTCATTTCCAATAATCTTTTCTAAACTCAAAAAGTGAGTTAAAACTGAAATCAGCTTCAAAAGGACCTAAGCGAACCTTCCTAGGAGAAGGCTTTAACATCACTCCCATAAATTTAATTAAAGCCAAATCTCCTGGCCCGCCGAGTGTCCCAGCATCTTGGCCTTCGCTTCCGCCTAACGGACTGTGAGACTTTTGCTTTTCGCATGCGATTGCTGCGTATTCAATTCTATGGTTTATTCTCATCCCCCTTCACCCGAGCCAAGACCAAGACCTGGACCAAGACCAAGCCTTCTTCTGGGGCTGGGAAGCTGCTGGTCCGAGGGCGTGCGTGAAAATTGCTCGAGCGCACAAGGAAGGCCGCCGGCTGGCCTCTCTCACGGGGCAGGACGGACAACAATCGCGGTAAGTGATTACGTAACCAGTGCATTGTTCTAGCATCTGTTACTTTTTTCGGGGTTCTCCTCGTCCAATGAGGAACGCAATGGATGAGCCTGCGCCCTGGCAGGCGGCAGGCCTTATCAGCCACCGTGGGCGAGGCGCAATCAATGGACCCGGGGGGGCTGGGCGAGAGGAAGCTGTAGCAAAATAATTTATTTACAGCCATTATGCGCTGCGAATTTATGCCACTTCCTGGTGGAACCACTACAAATAGCCTTTTAAAATGCGATAAAAATAGCGCCAAGGGGTCTGCTGTAGCCAGAGAACCCAGGGAAGATTCACAATGGCCATGGCCCGGGATCAGGTCTAGGCCCAGGTCCAGGACCAGGGATGGGGCGTGGCAGATCGCAATGACTTTCAAGCATGAAACCGTAAAATGGTTTTTCAATAAACGGACAGGAGGAGCGGGAGTCGGCGGCGTGGAGTAGATCATGCCCAGGAGAGGGAGCTCCGAGATGGAGCTGGGAAACTGGCGAAACAATGCGACAAATATTTGAATATGTTAATTAGTCTGCTGTTCCTGCCGTTGCCGTTTGCTGGGCACGATCAGTTCGTTCTTCTTCTATCGCTGGACGTGCATCGGCGCAGTCTAATTTCATGTGTTTGCCATCTTGTTAGCACACGGTGTTGTCTTCTTGGCCAGGCCAAGAACCGGCGGAAGCCATCGCCAGCCATTCTGGCCTGGACCTGGACTTGGTCTTCGGAATCGGAGCTGCCAAGCGTTTTGCATCTTTCGCACCACCAGCTAGGAACCGGCAGCTAACGAGGCTGCCAGCCACTTGCCAGTGCATCCGAGATTCATATTTATATTTATGAGTGGCTGTGCAGGTTGGCCCACACACACGCTGCTCTTTACTCGACCAGCAGTTCGCCAATAAAGCTGCCAATGAGCCTGGCTAAAGACAACTGACAGCATCAGCCTTATAAAGTCACAGGCCACCAACGGTTCTGGGGGATCGGGCAGCGGGCAACGGGCAGCGGGCAACGGACATCAGCATCGGCATCGGGATCGGGATCTCCACTCCCAACCGAACACTGCTCGTTCGCCTCCGCGCTCCGCTCCGAATTCCTCGCCATTTGCACGCGAAGTCAAAAGCATTGCAGGTAACAGGGGCTTACAGTGGAGATTGGCTTGAAGGACTATGTAACTTAATGGGAATATATCATAAAAATCTATATTATTAAGAAGGTTTGTTGGCAGGATTAGCGACAAGTATTGTAAGCTTCCATAAAGAATTATGCAAGTTTTGCTTAGTGAAAATTGTAATAAAATCAGTCCCCACCTTATGAATTTCTTAATTTAGTTAATTAAGATTTATAACATTTAAATTCATCCCTAAGAAACACGAGAAACTTCCCAAGGAGCAAAACCTTGACACATTTATCAGAGGAATTAAGAATTCTGTAGGTAAAAGGCGTAAATCTCCTACCACCACTAAATTTGATTGCAGGCATTAAATAAATATTTAAAAATAAATCATAAATTCCTTACAAGTATATAGTAAGTCTTATAAAGTTTCTAGTTCAAAAAAGAGTTATGTTCCCACTTGCATAGTATTTACTGTATGTGCAAAAACTCACCTGTGGCATATTCCTTGCGTGCGCGCCGCCGCTGTCTTAACTTTTGCTCCGACTTTGGCTCTGGCCAAGCTGCAGCCTTCGTGGCCATGTCCGGGGCTCTCTTGCCGGCGGCCGCTGCGGGCCGTATGTAGGTGTTGCCCGGGCCACAGCTGATGCCTTTGACAGCTACTAAATTCTGCCTGCTCGCCCGACGCACGTTCCTTGTCCAATTTTGGGCAGTGCGGCGCGAGTTTCTACCTTTTGGCCGGCGCTTATCGTTTTGGCCATAAATTTATGCTGTAGGTGTCCATTGCCGAGACCGCTGCCGCTGCTCGTGGCAGCGGTTGTTGTTGTTGTTGCTGTTTTGGGGGTCCTCGACGCGCATGACACGCAATGAAGTTGTTGTTGGCCGGGGCTGGAATTCTACCGGCGGTATGTAAAATGCAATTAACGGCACTTGTCGGCTGTGCGGAAATTGACAATTCAATATAATGAGTTTCATGTTTTCGTTAATTGGCGATACTTACCCGGAAAAAACGCAAAAACTTAACAATTTTCTCTCCCTTGGTTTTTTTCGCCGGACTTTTTCGATATTCGATGGCAAAATTGGCGCGACCTATCACTTATCGATGGCTTCGTGAGTGCTTGCGCACTGCTTGTGCACTGCTTGGCCGTGCTGCGATCTGTGTGTACACTGCTTCCAGTATGGGAACTGTCGTTATTTCGCCGATACTTTAGGCAGCTCTAGTTGAGGAATATCGCGATTATCGAATTTGTTGCATCTCTAAACGAAAGTGAAAACGGAAAATAAATAAATTAAATTAAACTAAGCAGCAGGCGCTAACATAAAAGTTCTGCTAAAAGTACCTATTTAGCGGGTAATAAATACGGCAAATTCGGCAACATGTGTGGCGGTTTCACCTGCTCGAAGAATGCGCTCATTGCGCTCAACATTTTGTATGTGGTAAGGCAGAAACAAAAACAAAACACAACAGCAATAAAAAGTATACAGCCAGCGAGAACAACAACAACAACCAAACACGGAAGAGGAACAACGTAATAAACAGCAGGAACAACAAATAAACGGTTATTAAATTAGTCGGATTTCGATGTATTGATTTTCCTCTGCTTGGGGGGCAGGTGCAAACATTGCGTGTGTGTATTAGTGCCTGTGCCTGTATGCCTCTGTCTGTGCGAGTTGCTGTTGTTGTTGTGTGGTTCGCTGAGCATCCTTGAGTCCTTTTCTTGATTTTTCTTCTTCTTTTTTTTTGTGTGTGCTCTTCTCGTGACCCCCAGATGATTGGATTCCTGCTGATTGGCGTGGGCGTGTACGCACGTGCCGCCTCCATCGTGACCAACCTGCCGATTGTGGGCGGAATCCTGGCCTGCGGGGTCATCCTCATCTGCATCTCCATGCTGGGACTGGCTGGTGCCGTGAAGCACCACCAAGTGATGCTGTTCTTCGTATCCTTTTTGCCTAACAAAACTGTGAAGCACTCGTATGTTGCAGCGAAAGGGTTGAGGGACAGTGGAGGTCAAAGGAATAGCACCTTAGCATCAATCATTGCGTACCTCTTGCTAGAAACTTGTAATAGTAGTAACCTTGTTACGGTGATTTAGGTGTTAACGAACAAATTTTGCAATTTATGCAAAGAATGATGAATTAGTTATCTAATTTATATAGAGAAAAGAATCTGTAAAAGAGAAGACACTATTGATATATTTATTTAATGTTTACAGAAATTTAGGACCCTTTTTATACATATTAATCTCTTAAAACTTAAAATTGTTTCAATAGAACCATGTTGCAGGTTAACTTATTGTAAAAATCCTTAAATTTTTCATTCTGACTTGATTGCCAAAACTTTTTCTTTGCCAGACAATGATAAATTATAAAGAAAAGGGCTAATTCTCAAATAATTCAAAAGGTAGACTTTCCATATTAACAGAAAAATCACATAAAACTCGCATCTTTCTTTCGCAATGCTATCGCTTTGACCGCCACTGTCTGCAAGCCCGAAGGTCGTGGCATGTGGAACAATTAGCGTACTTAGACAAGTACCCACTTCCGCAGAGAAAGCGGGTTTGTAATGACTCAAATTATGAGTGGGCCTCAGTCGCTGCTGCTGCTGCTGCTGCTGCGTTTCCATGACGTCAGCTGGAGGGTATCGCTGCGCGACCCCCCCAGAGTGAATGTGTGGAAAACGTGCGATAAGGAAGATGATAATTCAACAACACTGCCCCAGTTTGGCCTTAACCTTTAGACCATCGCTCTCTTTCACCCCTTTAGTACATGATAATCCTGTTCATGCTGTTCCTGATCCAGTTCTCCATCGCCAGCTCCTGTTTGGCCGTCAATTCAGAGCAACAGCAGCAGTTTGCCGAGCAGGGATGGATGACGGTGCCCAAGGAGTTGCGCCAGCAGGTGCAGGACAGCCTGAGATGCTGCGGATTTAATGCCACCGGACCGAGTACCGCCGCCGCCGTAGCTCCGCAGGAAGAGCCCACCTGTGAACTGATCAATCAGCAGTGCTGTGCCGGGTCTACCGATCCCGACTGCCGTTGCCAGCCATGCGGACCCTTGTTGGAGGACAAGATCGACTACGCCTTCAAGCTGTGCGGAGGTCTTGGCATCTTCTTCAGCTTCACTGAGGTAAAGTGAACTTTGGATACCTGATTGATTATGTAATGCAAGTTCTCTTGAAACTATTTTCCACATGCTGCCTTAGTTCGTTGGCGTCTGGCTAACAGTTCGCTATCGCAATCAAAAGGATCCGCGTGGCTTGCCCAGCGCCTTTCTCTAAATTATTCGCGTGTCGAAAACAAGATAAAACATTTCCCAGATACAGGAACATCCAAGATTATTTAGTGTGTGTATCTCTGCTCTGTCTCTGCTAAATGTTTGATGTTGCGATGGAAAATCTCATGGGCCCCTGGGGCCCCACATACCATATATACAAGCATCCTTTATATTTATACCATCTACAGATACATATATTCATATATATTTAATCACATTGCAGCAGAACTATGTACGTAATGTGTTAGGGCGTAATTGATATACAACTTTAGACATATATACATATTATAGAGAGATATATATATAGGATGAGGAGAGAGCTACGTGTTTAACCCATATATAAAACCGAAAGCAAGCAATCAGCAAAGAAATATACTACCTTTCACTCTCAACACATTTCCTTTTAACACTTTTCTGCTAACACCTGACTGCCTGACTGCCTTGACTAAGCGTAAATCCAACAAGTGGCCCAGGGTGAGACATGTTATAGTGTTGTTCGAGCTTGAGTTTCCTTATTTCTTTTATTAAATGTTTAAAGTATACGAATTATACTAGCAGTTATTAATGCCATGTTTTTTCCCAGGTGCTGGCCGTTTTTCTGGCTCGTCGCTACCGCAATCAACACGATCCCTGTTACCTGCCCGCCCGCGCTGTCTTTCCCCACAATTATCTATATTGATCGGGATGCAACCTGGAAGTGATCCATTTTAGTCAAAGGGACGAAGGCTGAATTCTTATTTTTACAAAACAAACAAACACGTTTCCTAGCGAGAATCGAATCCAAACTCGAACAAGAGATTACTCTAAGGAGGAAGAGGAATGAAGGGAGGAGTCAAAATGTGCTCAACACTGCTGCTATATTTTACATATATCATTTCTTCCTACTATTATTTTTTCATAGATTGCACAAAACTAGTTGTTAATAAACACCCCATTGAGATTATGTTTAGCTGTAGCTACCTAAGTTGTACTGTTTCCAACGCCTCGGTTAGCTCTTAATGCCTTTCTTTGCAACTCGCAACAATCATGGACAACTCGACGTGACGCGACTTCGGACTACTGTACCACTACGAGACAAACATTTCAACAACCTGATCTTAAAGTAGAACTAACAACCAAGTCAACAATTGTAACTAGCAACGTAATAAGTATACATCAACCTATATACAAAACGTACTTGCATTATGGCCTCATAATGGCGTATAAACAATACTCTAAATGTTAGTTGTGTGTTAAACTTAAAAACTAGCGAGAAAAGTCCGCAAAATAACAAAACAAAAAAAAAGAGTAAAGCATACATGTCAACAATTATACATACAAGTCTATGAAGATAAAGCCTACACACATAAGAAAACTGCTTTTTCTGTATTTTCACTCCTTTTTCCGCACTTTAGCTCGACTTTCTCTGCAGCTTCTCCTTCTCGACTTTCACCCCCGCAAAAAGCCACCAAGAACAAACACACATCACACCCGCACGCGTCTTCCTTGTCTCACACACATAACACAACACAACTCACACTCACACGGAAATAGTTTTCCCTGCAGTTCCGTTTCCTGTTTCCTTTCGAGCGACAAATAAACCATTAGATAATATTCTCTGTATTCTGTGCTGTGATTGAAGTAAATATGATCTTTAAACAACAAAAGCAAAAACGCCTATCAAGTTTTGAGTTTCATTTCCCGCATTTCCCCGAGCCCAACCCACCTCGCGGGACTTGCGGTTTGGGATCATTAGGAAAATGTCTCGGCTTACCGCAGGCATCCTTGCTGCCCGGAAAAGGTGGCTGCCAGCGAAATGAATGATGGCGGGAGATTAGGAAGCTAGATATAAATTAACGACAGCTTGGGGGTGTTGTAATGAAATGCTTGTGTTTAAATTTAATCTTTTTACATGTTGTCATTTAGAGAGAAAAAAATTTGAAACATTTGAATTTATTATTTTTATACCTTTGCAGTGTATTTTAATTTTAGTCAGAAGCTTAAAACGCAGTGAAGGAATCATTTCCGACCCTATAAATCATATATATTCTTGATCAGCATCAATAGCCGAGTCGATCTAGCCATCTCCAGCAGAAAAAAAAATTTTTTAATTTTTTCAAAATTTTATAAGGGGTTACATCATTAAAATTGGCAAAAATTGATAAAAATTTTTAATTTTTTTAAATTTTAAATTGAGTAAGCAGATTTATTAATCTAATAAAAACTAACATAGAAAAGCTTTCCGAATGAAAATTAATGCATTTTTGGCTTAGTTATGAGATTTTTAAATATTGATTTGTCGAAAAAATTGTCATATAAAAACATCAATTAATATTGATTTAAAGAATGCGAATATTTTAAGCTGAGTTAAGATCGATTTTCGATACGATCCCATAAGTCAATTGCAAACTGTAAGGGTACTTAAACATCGGCTTTCCGAAGTTAGTTTCCTTTCTTGTTCTTACTTGTATTAAAGCTTAAACTTTAATTATGAAATAAAGATTCACATTTTAATAAACCCCCTGTTCTTTTGTAAACAAATAAAGCATAAAACAATTTGCGATTTCTAAAATAATAATAATAATACAAAAAAGCCGTTTATATACTTTTAAGTAATATTTAATATACTGCCTTGACTTAAATTTTAATTATAATAATAATAGAAACAAGCTTCAGATTTATAACGACTTCTGCCCACAGTTCGCCTCGTGCTCAGCCGCCATAATCATCATAAGCGGCAAAAAAGATTAACGCTCGCATTTTGCTTGACGCCTCCCGCGAGGCCCTAGGAGGAGGAGCCGTTGGCCCCACCCAAGCTCAGCCGAGGGGCAGGAGAAGCGTCAAACAGCACTCCCAAAAAAAGGCTCAAACGTGAATTTGGCTCACTCAAAACTGCGCTGAATTGGGCCAAGTTCAACGCACTTCGATGCAGAAAATATTGTTCTCCGAGAGCAAGGACCAAGTGGGGCGGAGAGAGAGAAAGAGAGCTGTTTTGGTTACGTAACGAATGCTCGGCGCTGGGGGTGCGGAAACGGTGGTGGTGGCCAGGAGCAACGTTTCCGCTTTTGCGTGGTGGAATGTGGGCGTGGTGGCATCGAACGGAAGGCATCCTGGATGCCGGCCTGCCACATCCTTGTCGCTTCGCCCTGCTCCGAGCCCTGTAGGTAGGCCTTGTTGACACTCGCAGCGGAAATGGTCAACAACAGATGCGCCTGGCCATGGAAAATGGAAAATGCCTCCAAAGTGGCGTGTCAACGAGGCGGAGTGGTATTTACTTGTCAAATAGATCACCGAAATGAGCGACTGCGTAGGCGTTCATGTAAGCCAAAGGAACCTGCAGCGACCCACTGAATAAATAATAATCCACACTAAAAATAATATATCGATTTAACAAGTACATGCAGGGGTTTTTTGTGTCTATTTTAAATAGTTTTTTAGAGCCTTAAGCAACTATAAAGTATAATTTTTTAACAGGCACTGAGAAATGTAGAATCAACTATATAAATATCCCCTTAAATTAAAGCAAGTTCAATTCAACTATCACTTAGCTCATTTAATGTTAATCTTACACTTAAATTTATTCAGTTCCATTCAGAAAATAGTGAATTTATTAAAAAGTTTCTTTCTATATACCAAAGTAAATTAAAAAATTAAATCCTAACATGTCCCTTTGATTAACATTTCATGATACACACCTAACAAATTCTTATATCCCTTTGAGTAAAATGAAATGATATTGACCTCTTTCGTAAACAATCCTTGGTTTTAGTGTCCTTGCCATTGACACGCGTCTGATATTAAAATCCCTAATGGCTGGACACGGTCTTTATTCCCGAATCAACCATATGCTCGGTTCTCAACTGTTGATCCGGCCAACGCTGCGTATGAGCAACGTCTCCTCAATTGCGTGCTCTATGAGACATAAAGCCGTTGCTAGTCGCGTCATAAAATACTTAATATTATTATTATGCAGTGAAATGGAAATTTCAGGCCATGTCTCTCAAGATTTCCTCCTTGTCACTGCCGGCAATTGCACGGATGCTTGAGTAACTAAGCGTTTTACAGAGCCATCAAGCTGAGCCCAGAGCCGGGAGCCGGGAGCCGGGAGCCGAGAGCCGCTACTCGATTGTCGAAAATTCATCAAAGCGCACAGTTTAGTCACCGTTTTACTGTCACTTCTTGCTCCATCCACTGCCGGTGCCTGTTCCGCCCAACGTAATTCGTATTTACTGCCCATGTCGGTGTCGTGTCATGTTGGACTTATTATCTCCGTCTGGGCGGCAGCCGAGCATGGCGATGTTGTGTGCCGGGATGTGAAAGCTTGGAAATTAAGCAATAAAGAACTGGGGAAAATTTATTTGAATGTCAATGTCAAATTAAAGTCAAAAGCACTATTGATTACAATTAATTAAGCCGGGGCACAGTTGTGATCTCATCGAAAGGGAAAATTTACAGAAATTAAATTGGTTGTTTGTGTTATTTTTTTGTTTTCAGCACTAGCCTCATCAGCACCTTGGCATTGAGCGAGAAAAATACTTTGGAATAGCTAAACAAAAATTAGATTTTGGGTAAACACTTGCAGATAATTACCTTTAGAGAATGTGGAAATGTGTACTTTGATTTGGCGTAGAGCACTTAGTAAACAATTCTTGTTAAATAATTAACCTTAGTCATACATTATCATACTCTTCCTTGGATTTGTCACGCTCTTCTGATTTTTATTTACGGAATATATTCTAATTTATTCAAGACCACCACTTGAAGCAACATTTCCATTAAGGAAAATCCCTTGCAAGTGTCTGATACAATTTTGCTCAATAAAATCCTCAATCCGCTTCAATGGGAAATGTTTTACGACCCTCATAAAATGAAATGAATAAACAGACATCGACTTGGTTTGTTTGCTTTATGGCCTGCAATGCCGCCTTACATCGAAATTATGGTGTGGCGTACATGGCGTATGCGCAACATTGCCGCGTACAGCTCTTGCATTGCGTATACGCCCGGGTGTCCCAAAGCGACTTACCCGTTATTCAATTTTTCAACACCTTTAAGGTTTTTAAGTGCACATTAAATTATAATTAAATCCAGCCCAGGTCCTGCCCAAAGTGTGTCCGTTGCCACAGGACTCGGTAATTAGGCAGGCGCTTGTGGCATAGTCTGCGCAGCAGCTGTTGCACACAACCCCTCTTCTCTACTTGATTTTCACTCCGTATATTTTCTCTATTTTTCCGAGTGAGACGACTCAGACTTTAGAGGAAATTGTAAACAATTTTATTGACTCAAAACTGTACACTGTAATTAAATATCCCCTAGCAATAGGCTCGCTGGCGCTTCGAGTGAGTCTGCGTTGAGTGGAAAGCGAGAGAGAGTAAGTGTGAGCGGATGCCGAGCGAGTGGCAGAGTCAACAATTTCGCCTGGTGGGACTCCCCTCGTCAGTTGGTTCTTGAACCTCGCGCAGCTCTGGTCGTCGCTCTCCGTGTCCGTGTGCCCGTGTCCGTAACCGTGTGCCCGTGCGAAAATCAGGGGGGAAAAGCTGCCGCAGAGAGGGAGAGAAAGCGTTCCTACTGGCTTCACGTGCCTGCAGATAAACAAAGCAATCGAAATACCACAGTGTATCGCAACGGAAAAATAGTGCTTTGCTGTCATATTTTGTGCATATCGGGAGAGTTGTAACTGGAGACCAACTCGAACCCTCTCTCCAATCCCCCCACAGCAACACCTAGAACTCTTTACGTAAGTCTGCAGAACACGATATAAAAGTATATATATCGTGTATATTCCAAGTAGTTTGACGAAAAACTATCTCAGTTAATGCTGTCTGCGAAGAAAATCAATAGCTCAATTCTTAGTGTTATCCTGTCGCAGGATACACACTCACGCAGACCGCCTTGTCACATCTGCTTGCAAGCAGGGTTCTTGAAATAATTGAAAAAGTTCTCGGCAGAATAGGGAACAGGATAATTATTATACCAACCCTCTTCACCCTCCAACCCTTTTGCACTCCTATTGTATATATCTTCCTCCTATTCTGCCTGCATCAGCTGGATATATGCATGGCTGTTCAGTGGAACGGTTCAGCAAACGCTTTCAAGGCTATATACACTTTAATGGGTCAACATTGTTCGCAGAAACGGAAATGGATTATCCGAGTTGCAAGTCGAGGGGGATGATTGATTTCGCCAAGGGGAGGTTCGAACTGGAAAGTATCAAATAATAACAGAAAGCTTTTTGCAAGAGGTTTTTTATTTATATTTCTGTTAAGTAATACCTTTAAGAGGGTTCAAAAAACAGATGATTAATGTTCTTAAAGTCTCGTAATTAATATCTAGAAAAGGTTGTGCCATAAGATATCCTCCTCAGAATTAATGAGTCTGCGCTAAACCTTCAGAACTTCTGCTTAATAAATGCTTCTTAAAGTCTCTTCCAATAAATCTCATAACATAATCCCCTGCTTATGTCAAGTCCTTTTCCAAGTATATGCAACAGTTTCCTCTGCTTTCCATTATCCCTACTTCAAATTCAAGGCATAGCCAGCAGCCGAGTAAATATGGCTGCAAACAAGTAGAAACAAAGTGGACAAATTGAGGACCTCACAGTCCTACCGCCCCTCGGCACTTTTCAGTGGCTGCTGCCTGGTCAAGCTAATTGTGGTTGGCCTTGAACTTTCGCCAAGCGAAACAAGAACACACAAAAAAAATGGAAAGATACTTGGTTGCAGAGTGGGGCATAACTTTTCGGGAAAGGGCGGCTGGTTGTGTTGGCTAAAACGTGTCCAATCTTGGCCAAAGTAATGCGAAAAGTGCCAGCGGATAAGCCCTGGCAAAGCGAAGCGCTAAAACATTTTGCTGCTGGTCCGGTTGGGTCTGCAAACATTTCAAGGACTCCCTGAATGTACACCCAAACACACCCCTAACACTCAGGAGCACTCGCATTGATGTTGGCACGTGACGTTTCCCTGACGTTTTTTAATTAAAAGCCTTCAAAATGCTTTGTGCGCGCTTTACCCACTTTTCCTGCACACAAAAAAACTAAATGAAGGAAAACATAACAGAAAAATATTAAATATCAATTTCTAATTACAAGTCAAACTTTAAACTGAAACAAAAAAGGAAAATTAGGTGCAAATATATATAATACATTTTCTTGTAATTTTCATGGCTTTAATAATTACTATTTTTGGTCTTATGTTTCAAGAAAATTATAAAATGAATAAAGCTAAAATTGTTATTTACTCACTGAACTCAAATTTAATTTGTTTCCTTTAGCATCTTAAAAGCTATTAATGTAATTGAATAATTAATTAAATAAAACCTTTCTTTAGTGTAGTTTTCTTGGCCTTTATGAACCGTTCACGCCTTCCTTTCCCAGCCTGCGGCACGGCTTATTTAGGCCCCCGAATGTGAAACGCATTTAAATGGGCTTAGCGTGCCCTTTGGAGAAGATGCTGCCAATTTGCACATCGGAATTACGGGCTATTAAAATTCCATTTGCGTTTTAATTTCTCATTCTCGGTTTCGCTTGTGTTTTTCTGCAGGCTCGCACCGCAAGATGTCTCTGCTCACGGGCAACAGCCACTCGCTCTCGGAGGAGGAGCTCGACGAGTAAGTACCACCCGCATAGCGCCAACTTGGGGCCCAACTTTCGACCAGCTTGGGCCAGGAATTAACAGCTCTGGCTTTCAACTTGGGCTGACTTAATTCAAAGTTTTTGTTTTAACTTTCGGTTCGGTAAAACAAGCACAATGGTAGGGCTATAAATTTCAACTTTTGTGACAAAACTTCTCAACTGACTAACAATAAGGAGCTGCTGTTGGTTGGTACTGCCGGTGGTGCCAATTGTGTTACCAATTTGCAGCGAAGGTTGCTACGAAAATAGATAGCATTCTTTTGGGGAGGAAAAAAATAAAATAATGGGAAAAATGTTAGGTCTTTTGTTGATTCTAATTTCTTAACTTTACAGCTTAAGGGAACTCCTTCCCTTCTTCACAATGTATCATTTTCTTGTTTAAATTCCAACCTTTTCCTGGCTTTAAGGCTTCATCTTCCTTTGCCAAATTACAATTTCTTCCTGGAACACTTCCCCCAATGACAGGAAATCATTACTAATTGGTTTAAGCATAATCGCATAACAGCGGCAAAACACAAATTGCCATTAATTACTGGCTATCAGTATTCCGGGACCCTCGGTATTATGTCAGCTACAGCAAAAACCTATAAATAGTGGCTATCACAACCCACGATTTGGCTAGAAGGCATGGAAATGAAAGGGAAACCCATTCTGCGGTTGTGTTATCAAACCCCATACGACCTTGGTGGTGGAGTGGGTGTTCCTCCCCTCCCCATCTGACATCGCTCATACGCACAGTAGTCCCAAGTTCAAAGCCAGCGAAACAATAACAAGACAATTATCGATTGAAACAGGGCCCGGCATATGCCAGGCCGCCGGAAAGCCATATTGCCGGCCAGCCAAGCCGCCCCCACATCCGAATCGGAGTGGGTGCGACTCCTGGGGCAGGCCCAGTGCCAGGGCCAGTGATGTGTGAGTAATGCAATTTGGGATGACATCACGACCATCATGACTGGCCCTGACTCTTGCCTTCTTAACCCGCCTCACCATTTCTTTTCTTAGTCTCTGGAGAGAAAGTGATCCCTTAATCAGCTGCCTGCATTGTCCCCAGCTTCGTTTGCATTTGGACTTGGCCTGGTCTTTCGCCTGACTTTCGCCCCCTTGCCCTTGGCAATTAACCGGCCGGGTCTTATCGGAGGCCTGCAGAGACGCTTAAGAGCTTTGGCCAGGGAAATGCAATTACAATTACAAAGCAGGAGGAAATGTGTGAGCAGCTGAATGGGCTTACCCACATTAAAGGATCTATTCAAAGCTCTCTGATTAATGGTCGTCCCCGTGACGTGACAAATGCAAAACTCTTTCAAAGCTGGCAAAGCTTTTACTCGGTCTCAAAGAAGTTGCCCCGCATGGGAATCGATTTTTGAACTGAAGACTAAGTGTGTATAGTCACTGGAAAAAAGGAAGTAGTGTGGGAGAAAATACCTATAAAATATGATACAGAAAGAAAGTGTTTTGTTATCTAAAGATATGCTCTGCAAGTACAGATTAACTAAGATTTAAAGACTTTTCCATATTGTAATCTTGAATCAATGTTTTACAGATTTCTTCTCATTCATATGAATATTTTTAACCCACTCTGGGTCATTCATAAATAGCTCAAGTGTGTGTGGGTTCACTGATGAGGGGCTCACAAGACTCACAAAGACTAGATGTACTCGTTTGCCACTGACATTTGTTGCTGCCACTGACAGCCAAGTTAACACAGGCCGAGTACCCAAGTGGAATGACCCAAAGAAAAGACTTGAAATGGCCAAGATTGTCTACTCATCTCACGTTACCAAGGGTTCCTCTCAAGAAGCTCTCTTCTGTCTATCATGATATGAGAAAAATACTATAGGCTTTGGCTTTTTCGATAAAGTTACACCACTTTTAATGGCTTTTTGTTTATTAATGAGTTCAAACAAACATGAAAGAAACTCTCGTTACCTTTTCGTATAGGTTTTTCATTTGGCTTATGTAAACAGTGATTTTGTTTGGCTTTGCAGCTGGTGAATTCAATCAATGAATCCGCTGTTGGCCAAGTTAATTACGAGTTTTGGCCATTAAGTGAATTCCACCGAACGTTAGCCGCTCACAGCTTGAGTGCGACCTCAAAAATCTACTTGGGAGCCCCGTCACGTACATTAAGTACGCAGCTGCCCCTCTCTTTCATTTTCACTCTGGCTGACTCTTTCTGTTTTTCTCTCCCCCTCTCTTTCTGTCTCTGTTATTATTGCTCTCCCTCTCTCTCTCTCTTGTCGTTTGCTGAGCCAACACAGACGAGCCCCCTTTTTGCCTGTTTTGGACTACGCTTTGTTTTTGCTTTTGCCTTTGCTCTTTTCATTACTTTTGATACCCTGTAAGTGGAATATGTTGTGTTGTTGCAACTTTTTATCGGGAATATATTTTATAATATCATGTAAGAGATTTTAACACAAATTAGACATACCAGCTAGAAAAGATATATTAATATATTATCATTATAGATAGACAATTGTTTTATTATCTTCTGCTTTTTAGATAAAACCCATAAGTTATAAAGTGTGTAAATCTAATGTAATTAATGGGTATCTTTGAGTCCTTGACTTGACTTTAAAGCTTTTTCCTTTATTTGTGTTGTTCCAGTTTTCTTTTTCTCTGCTGATTGTCTCGACTTTTGTTTGCTTATGTACAGACCTAGTATATATAGTAGTAGTAGATATAGTATATATGTTTAGCTAGTGAGCCTGTCTTCAGCTGTCGTATGTTTATGTATTTTTTATGGCCTGGCTTTGGACAACAAAGCGCCGACCACGTATGACGCAGAGCTGAGGCTACATTCCTGGACTAACTATAATAGTATACATATTTGCCAGCGAATAAATACGAGTGAGAAGGTGCTCGAGACACGATAAAAGTAAACCAATAATTATATACAAGTATTTTCTTCTTTGCTGGTGGCCAAAGTGAGGTTTGTTTGCATCTCATTTGCAAATATCAGAGTTGAAGAATGTGAAACGAATGGCTGTGCCCGAAAACCAGTTTAAAATATGCATGCCTAAATATTCCAAAATCGATTTGCATACTGGCGGAATTAAGGCAATGGTCCGGCTGATCGAACCGCCCCAAACACCCTGTTTGTAATACAAATAAAGTCGCAAAATTGCAAATAATTGGATTACGCAAATCCGTTATGCTCTCCATGGCAATTTCCAAACCGGAGAATTGCACTTGATTAGGCCCGGCATAGGAGGAGGCTTTGAACTGATAGCAAATCCGTGACCTTGCCCTGGGGGCGAACACGTTTTTATTACAGCATCGGAAATGGAATGTAGTAGATTTTAATATTAAACTGTATATTTGATATATATTCTAATTTGTGTAATCGAATTGCGCAGCATAAGTCTGGGACTCCCGTTTTTCTAGCAACCGATAATGCCGAAGGTGTTAGTTTGCTTTATGTACATAAGTCTGTACGTATGTACACTTCGTCTGCTACGCCTCTGTTAAGTGGCTATATTTAACAGCAATCTAACAGCTCTCTGTTAGGTGCACTATATAAGGGCCGGCGAAACCCAAGCAATTTTTTTAGTTTCGCTCGAAGCGCTGACGTGTATATATTTATTTCTCCCATCGGGTTACTTTTTCGGCTCGTGAGTTAGTAGTTTTTTTGTTGGCTAATCGCCTGTGACTCCTAGAGGACTTTAAGGAGGTGACATCATCATGCCGCCCACCATAACAGATAATCAGTCGCATGACTTCAAGGCTCACTACGATTGCGCCCACAGGTCCTCGCTGCAGGACGATGAGGCCGATGATGCGTACGTGAAAAGGATAACGCGGTAAGGAAACGGAAACCGGTTTTTTTTTTGCGCAGCTGCTGCAGCTCCTTTGGCAGGACGAGGGTTGTTGCAATTGGCGGGAAACTAATGAAATGCCAAGGCATTTTAATCTAATTAATATAGTGCAGAACATACAGTGCAGAAAATCCTTTAAAGTATGAGTAAAACATCTAACAGACTTGATTTATTTTAGATATCTTGAAGATACTTATCAAGAAATATTCTGGCCTCCTAAGTTCGAATATTTATTTTGTATTTTTCATTAAATCTTCACTGGTTAACATATATCCAAAGGTCACTTAATTTCTCTCTCTGTACTGACTAATCAAACTGTGCATCTGGCTGCTGCAATGCGGTCTTTAGTTAGCTCTGTGACAAATCTGTATGCCTTGTTGGCACATTAATTCCCCAAATCCATGGCACTCTCAGAGCAACACGCAGAAATATTGCCTGGGGGACGAGAGCCAGAGCCAACCACAAGAGATTCAAGCTAAACGCTTTGCCAGTTGGCCAAATATTTGCACAGGCCGGTGGGTGTGTCGCCCAAGTGATTACCCTGTCTTCAATTTCAGAAAATTCAACTATTTTTCAGTCAGCAGTTGTTTTCCGCTGCGATCCGGTTTCATGGCCCATCAAATCATATTTTGTTTATGTATTTATATATTATAATAATCGGATGTTTGTCGTGGAACTTACGACATACGAAATTCGAAAATGTATACAATTTGCTTATCAATCAAGGTCAAGTCACCGCGGAGATACTTTAGTGATTATGCTCTAGTCATAGGAATTTCGCTTTTTGTTTTGCTCATGATTCTAGCATGTTTTTTGTTCCGACTTGTCCGTTTGACGCACTTGATAATGGAATAACGATGGGCGGCGGCAGCCCCTCCTTCGAGGGGGGTCTCTATAAATAATGTCACTAATACATCGGGGTTTCGCCATGCGGAATTTGATTAGAAAGGCGAAATTCAAAGCTGACATTTGAACCCAATATAAATGAAGGCTTTTATGCCTATTCATGATTATGTGGCGAAAAATATGTATTTGGATTCAGTAGAAAATATTTATTACATGCCATGGAAATTTTATTTAATTCAGATCCAACCTGAAATTTAAATACACAAAATATATACTATAAACTTAAAGTGACTAAGAAGCAAAGCTATTTTCTGCCCATGCGATATAAGCCAAAATAATGACGAAATACATATACATTTCCTGCTGATTAAACTTTTGGGGGCTTGTTCGCATAGTTTCTAGGAAAAAGATAGCATTTGCTTTTATCAGAGCACAAGCTGTTTTCAGTGGGGTTGTCAGCACTTGTCAGCTGAAAGTAATTAACTTTTTCCAATTACTAGGCCTGCTATGCTGATCATTACTCAATTTGCATTTTGCTTTATTGCAGATACTCCGATGGCACTGTCAAATTGCGCAACTCAAATATCGAGCTCATGGACCAGGACATCCTCTATCACCTGGCACTGGGCAGCGAGAGCCACGACCTGCAGGAGATGTTTGGCGACGTTAAGGTGAGTCGGGCCTCTTGAATTATTCATTATCGGAACCGGCTGAAAGAGGCGGAGACCGGGCCAGACCTAGACCTTGTTTGTTATCAAATCAAGTGGAGCACCATCGAAACGAGTGGCTTAACCAATTTACTTAATTATATGCTTGGCCAGATTTATTAACTTTTCCTAATGAAACCTGATAATACAAATTAAGCTCTTTCAAGTGGTTTCAATAAAGAACTAGTTATAGTAATAGTCTAGGGGAATATAAACTTTTTTAAATGACATTTCTCTGTCTCTTCAGTTTGTCTGCATGGGTGGCACGCCAAAGCGCATGGAGAACTTCGCCCACTTCATCATGAATGAGATTGGCTACAAGCTGCCAGCTGGAACCCAACTCCAGGACATTAGTGCCTACTCGTACCGCTACTCCATGTACAAGGTGGGGCCCGTGCTCTGTGTCAGTCATGGCATGGGAACCCCCTCGGTCAGCATCCTCATGCACGAGATGATCAAGCTGATGTATCATGCCAAGTGCAAGGACCCCGTCTTCATCAGGATCGGCACCTGCGGTGGCGTAGGCGTGGAGGGTGGCACTGTCATCATCACCGAGGATGCTCTGGACGGACAGCTCCGTAATTCCCATGAATTTGTGAGTATGATTAGGGTGTCAACTTGAGGATAGGCACTTAAATCTCAAGTACTTTTTCGAAATACATTATTTTCTGTTACGACTTAATGGGGTTTTAAGTGATATTTTTGTCAAACTTACTTTACATGCAACTGCTATATAATTTTCTCCTTAAGTAACTCTATGTTTTTCTACAGAATTACTAATAATCTGTAGAGTTTAGTTGAAGTTTCTTGCTAAAAATCAATTCTATATATAAACCCTTTTGCTCTTTCTACAGACCATTCTGGGCGAGACCGTTCACCGTCCTGCCAAGCTGGACAAGAAGCTGGCCCGCGAGCTGAGAGCCCTGGCCACCGCCGATGATCCGTATGACACCATCATTGGCAAGACTCTCTGCACGAATGATTTCTACGAGGGTCAGGGTCGATTAGATGGTGCCTTCTGCGAGTTCAGCGAGAACGACAAGATGGCCTACCTGGAGAAGCTGCGTGATAATGGAGTGGTCAACATCGAGATGGAGAGCACCATCTTTGCGGCCCTGACCCACCATGCCGGCATCAAGGCTGCGGTGGTGTGCGTGGCCCTACTGAATCGCCTCAACGGCGACCAGGTCAATGCCCCCAAGGAGGTCATGCATGAATGGCAGCAGGTGGGTTTCCGAAATTGATGTTCCCCCCCAAGATTGAATTTAATAGAGATTATCGTTACAGCGTCCCCAGATCCTTGTGGCGCGGTATATACGCAAGGTGCTGACCAACAATGGCCAGTTGAAGTCGCTCTTTGGTCACCAGGGATCCATCAAGTCCCCCAGGCGCTTCAAGCTCGTCCAGCAGGAGTCCCAGGCCCACGAGTAATCGGGAAGTGGAGGGGATCCAAGAGTTTCGTTTAAAGTTACCTTCTCTTAATCTATATACATATATATATGTCCGCATCTCTCCAGTATACAATGGTGTTTCAACATTCCCTAGTTTAGCTCTGATTAAGTTCCTAGCTTTATTTCTGTGTATATCGCCCTCTCAACCTCATAAGATAATTTAAACCCCAGCATCTTGTATGTATATTCATCGAGCTGCTTAATGCTGAGCTATGTTACCACAAATCTAATATAAAATATAATATATTTAAAAGCAGCATCACCGCGTGTGACGTTCAAAGGTTATCAGAAATAAACGCTTTTCAGATCACAATGTGGTTGGTGACAAAAAACGAAGTCGGGAAAAAACACGAATCATATATTAAAATGAAATATAATTGTTAATTGTTATGTTGCATATTTTGAATGGGGCTAATCTAGCAGAAGGTTTAACAATAATAAACACACTTAGCTATAACAATTAATACTAAATTCAAATTTCATAAATTATTCTATTATATTATATTGAAATTCCTAAACATTTGTTAAACGTACATGTTGATTAATGTTGCTACCGTACACTCAACTCTAAACCAAAAACCAGCAGCAGTTAATCTTAATCTATCTAGTTCTGTCAAACGTAAACACGAAGAATACCAAATAGACAAAATGCTGAAAATTAACATCAATATGATTACGGAAAGCACATGAAAAATATACAAGTTATATTGTAAAAACGAAATTTATGACAAAAAAAAAAAACAACAAAAAATATTTCAATGGTATATTAAAAACAAATTGTAATTAAATTATACAAGAAAGCATTTTTTTTATTATTTTGGGTGCAATTTTAATTTACAGCTGAGATATTTTCCGATCATTTAAGGAAAGGTAACTTACAGCAGAGGCAAAGAATTAAATATTCTCAACTTCTAACTTAAGTGTAATAATCTTGAAATAGAAAACAAGTAATAAATAAGAAAGTTGTAGTCCAGATTAATCGACTCATGAATACCCGGCACCCGAGTCCTTTTATATATAAATTAACTGAATGAGATCACGAAGCCTTCCTAAACCTGCTATATAGGACTTCTTTATCCAAATGGTGATTTTAACCTTGTATCCTGGAAAAACCATTTTTTTCCATCTGGTCCTAAATTTCCATAAATACAACATACCCTTAAATTTTCCAAGTACCCTTTCTTTTTCTTTCAATTGCCTCTCTAAGCATAAATATATACACTGCAAGGCGGGATACTTTCCAACGTCCAGTTCGCCAGTCTATTGGCGACAGTCGAAGCAAACGGACCGCGTGGGTCAGTGGACCGTGATATAGTTTACAAGTGTCTGAGTAATAGTTTTTGTCTACTAAGACAAGTGGCATGTAATATATATTACTCTAATGATTCTGTTTTTTTATTGTTCATCAAGACGTGGCACGTGTCATGATATAAGAGGCATATGACAATTAATAAGGAAATTGTTTCTAATACTTATTGAATCACACATATAAGCCCCTTTGAATACTAATAATTTTGTAACATATATATATATATATAGATTTTAATCTATGTATTGTATATTGTTTATATGTGTAAAAACTTAAGTTTTTATTGAGTATATAGATAAGATTGTGAAATTGGCAACGACCACTCGGTTGCCGGCATTTCAACAAACATTTTTCAAGGGCGAAGAACTCGTGTATTTAATAATATATATATTTCCAAATACAAAACAAATATATGTATGTATATTCTCTTGTTTTTAGATTCCCTGTTTTGTTATAAAAGTAATCACTTAGAAACACACTAAAAATGTCAAATAGGTAAGTAAAAGGTTTAATACATATACCTATTTCTTTAAGTGAAGATAACTTGAAAAATTTGATTAACAGCGTTCCGGATTTGTTAAATCCTAATTTGAAGGCCATGTCCTCGGACTATTTGTACCACCTGGATATAAATGTGGCCAATACAAATGACACCAGGGACATTCAGCAGAGATTCGGTGATGTCAAGGTGAGCCTTTGAATTTGTATACCTCTCGTAACTCTGAGGAACATATGTTTTGCAGGTGATCTGCATGGGCGGAACTGGTTTCCGGATGCAGGCTCTAGCTGTTTACCTGTCGAAGGTTCTGGGTCTGCCGGACTCAAGTGATCCGCAGGATCTGTGCGCCCGGGGACACCGCTATGCCATGTACAAGGTGGGACCGGTGCTGTGCTGCAGCCATGGCGTTGGCTCCTCCACATTCAGCGTAGTCCTGCATGAACTGCTCAAGCTGGCCAAATATGCCGGCTGCCAGGATCCCGTCTTCCTGCGGATTGGAACCTGTGGAGGTCTCGGCGTGCCACCTGGCACAGTGGTGGTCACCAAAGATGCATTCAACGGGCTGTTGCGCAACGAACATGAGATTGTAAGTGTAACAATAAATAAATAAACAACATTTTTCTTTAATTGAGAAGATTTTTAGCCCAGATTTACTAGTCTCCTCTATAAAATGACTATTAATTCACTTTAGAATAAATGGATAAACTGATTGTCTTCTGTAATCTACTTCCCAGGCTATTCTCGGTCAGCGTGTGGTGCGACCGGCCAAGTTCTCCGAGGAGGTGATCAAGGACATCATGGCATATGGTGTCGATGCCAAGGACGGCTTCCAAACCATAAGTGGCAATACGATGGGAACAGACTGCTTCTACGAGGGTAAGTGCTTCAACTTCCCAGGAAAAATTCATCGCTCAATTGAGTTTGAGTTGCCCCAGGTCAGGGACGTACCGATGGCGCCATATGCGAGTACTCCGACGAAGACAAGATGGCTTTCCTGAAGAAGTGCCATAGCCTGGGCATTCTTAACATCGAGATGGAGGCCAGCATGTTTGCCTCGGTCACCCAGAAGGTAGGGGTCAAGGCCGGCGACGTGTGTGTGACCATTATCAATCGGCTCAATGGCGATCAGGTGAATGAATACCCATATAGCTAATTAAAGAGTAACCTAACGAAAAACCATTTCCAGGTTAACATCACCATGGACCAGAAACACGAGTTCGAGCAACGACCCTTCCTCGTCGTGGGTCGCTACATAAAGAAACTGCTCCAGCAGTAATTGAAACTGGGTGACATACTATATCGCCAGGAAATGCGAACCCATTCTATATTTTTATTTAAGCAAATACAATTAAATCTCTTGAATTAGTAGCTTATTGCTGGTGTTTAGGTTGTCCTGTGGCATACGCAGCATCGATGGCATCACTTCGTTGGACGACAGGTTGGGCTGGACTGGTTTCTTTTGTGAATTGGCCTGTGGAGCCTGGAGCTTATTACCCAAGGCCTGGGCGGCCGAAACCAGTTTGCTGTTGACCACACGATTCGGCTTGACCAACTCGGCCAGATCGTATTCCTTAACTGGAGGAGTGACGACCACAATGGGCTTCTTGGTGACAGTTGACTTTTGGGCTACGGATGGTGGCGCCTTCGTTGCTGCTGTGACTTTCTCTAATGGTGGTGGCTTAGCTTCAGCCTTTTCCTTGGGTTTTCCAGCATCGGCTTCAGGTTTCAGCTCCTCGATCATTAAGCGCGTGGCACTTGCCGGAGCCAGTTCACCCAACTGGGAATTTAAATTCTTCAGAGCCTGCTGGGCACTGGCATTCTCCGGATCCAATTCCAGCACACGCTGGTACAGGTAATATGACTAAAATAGAGCAGGAAATATAACTCATTCTATTTAAATCACAATGTAATTTACCTCGCGACGTTTTCCCTTGGCATAGTGGGCATCCGCCAGGCGGAGGCGAGCCTTTATATTTTCCGGCTCCAACTGCAAGCACGCCTCACAGTCTATTATGGCAGCCACATAGTTGCTTTGTTTCATGTCTGCGAGGGACCAATATATAAATTAAATTTATTAGTTTATAAACAAATATCTTTAAATAGGAATACATCTTACATGATATAGCCCGATTGTTGTAAGCCCGGGCTGCATTGTCCGGATCATATATAATGGCAGAATTGTACTCTTCTATGGCACTATCATACTCCTTGGCCTTGAAGTACTCATTTCCACGAAGTCGGTGTCTTGAGGAGATATTGAGAAATTATATGAAAATACTTATATAGTAAGGAAAACTTATATAGTAAGGAAAAGTACTGAAAGACACTTACTTTTCGGCAAATTGCTCACGTTCTAGCTGACTCAGTCTTTTGAGCTGCGTTTGGAGGCGGTTATACATGGCCTCCTTTTCGTCCTTCAACTCTTCTCTGGTAACTGGTTTGTCCATATTGGGAATCTTCAAATCGGCCTCCTCCTTGCTGCGCTCCTCCTCCAGCTCCATGCGCAAGATCTCCTCGTCGGGATCATACTTATCCCACTTACTGTAGTCCGTTGACTTGATCCGGCTTTCCTTGGCCTTTGCCGGCTGTGGTGCTGCAGCTGGAGCAGGCTTTGCAGGACCAGAACTCGGTTTATCCAGCTCGATTTTGCCTAGTTTACGTATAGATGGTAAATCCAGGGACTGTTTTTCGTTCTTTAACTCGTTCAAGGCACTGTCTTTTGTTTTAATGTCTTGGGTCCAATCCTTAAAAAATATGAAGTATATTAAACCCATGAAAATATCTGTAAGAAAAACGTACCAATATGGGTTTCAGTTCCTTCTTGTCAAGGATATCACTCTTCTTGATGTCCTCCTCGTAGCGAAATAATTTGCTGTTCGGTTTCAGCTGCTTCAACTTTTCCTCCGAGCATCGCATGAGGTCCGGAAAATATCCCTCCTCGCCGGAGCGCAGGATGTGCACGATTTTCTCCATTTCCCGTGCATTTTTGCAGGTCTCCACGTAGGCAAAGTCCAGGTGGCTTATTGGTATTTCATATTTCTCCAAGAGAGTTTTCCTCTTTTCCGATTGCATTATTTCTGCTTTTTACTGGGAACTGAATGTAAAACCTGTTTTGGGTTTGTTGTTTTGAATCGAAGTTATTGATCAAGCGGAAAAGTGCCGGCTGGCTTGGTTACCAAAATATATTAGAAGTTAGCCTAGGTTTATAGTTAAATTAAAATAAGTCTGACAGCTTACGAAAAAGTTATCAAAATTATTTAAAGAAAATTGAGTATTCTCATTTATTTGAAAACGCTTTATTTCAAATCAATTTCCCAACTAAATAGTGGCCAAAAACAGTGTTGATAAATTTGTTCACCAATGTAAAGGATTTAGCTAAAAATATGCATAAACTTTGCCTTTTTATATTTTGTTTGGTATAAAAATTAAAATTATTTTCACAAAAAACAAAAGCCTTATTTATCGCAGTAAAAACAACCCCGACAGCCAGAATTTGAGGCTGTGGCAGAAAAGTGTATTTTAGCAGCACCCCGACATCGAGGTTCTATGGTGTAATGGTTAGCACTCTGGACTTTGAATCCAGCGATCCGAGTTCAAATCTCGGTAGAACCTTCTGAAACGGATTTATTTTTCCTTCTTTTTTTAATGGTTTTTTGTGTTAGAAACACTTTCTAATTTCATTTGTGTCACTAATATTTAATATTTTAAAATAAACAAAGTGAAAAATTGTTCATTTACAGGAATTGTTCTGGTCGCAGTCTATGTTTTGTTTTGTGCAAAAGTGACAGCACGGTTCTATGGTGTAATGGTTAGCACTCTGGACTTTGAATCCAGCGATCCGAGTTCAAATCTCGGTAGAACCTGGAAGTTTTACTTTATTTTTTTATTTTTTTCTAAAGAAGTTTATTAATTTTTAAAGACTTTTTTCAAAAGGGACACAAAGAATGACTGGGTTTGTGGAGCTCTGTCAAAGATTTTATATATAAGTGAAGCAGTGCAAGTATTCTGCTTGATGTTTAATAAGTAATACATATATTTTACAGAAACTGCTTGCAACAAAGCAGTTTTTAAAGATTTTTTATTTAAAAATGAAGAGTTTTCTTGCTTTTCGAATGCCCTTAAACCAAGCTTTGTAACCAATTGTAGACTGCTCCACCGAGTTCATTAAAAAATCCAACTGCCATCTCTCGAGCTACACTCGTCAGCACCCCATCTGCATACTTGCTCTTGCGTCCTCCCTGACTCGGCACTCCATCCACCAATATAGCATCCGTATGAGCAGCGACAAGTCCGTCCAGCCTCTGTCTTTGGCTGGCCGGCACATAGGGCGAAACGCGATTATATAGAGCCACTAATTTTGGTGTATTTCTGATTTTAGATCCGGCGTCTGAAGAGCTACGCATTATTCGGATAACACTCTGCCTTTCAGTTTGAGCTTGATGAAATGTTAAGCCCAGGCAGAGGGGGGTCAAGAAAAGTAGGAGAAAACATCTGAAAACTCAGATTTTTAATAAGGAAATTAAATGGTTGCGATTGCTTACCTCACAAAAATATGCATATTCATATTCTTAAGCCTGAGCTGGATGCCAGAGTAAACAGAACTGATAATCCGAGAGCGAAGAAGCTGAATTTATAGTCTATCAAGTTATTAAACTGATACAGTACATGATTTCCCTTAAAGAGATTGTCATTGTTTATATTCTTTTGATATATATATGAAGGAAATCGTTTTATTTGATTAAGTTCATAAATTTGTCATTTGTAAACAGCTCAATCTCAGGATAGCCCGGGATTCAAAGAAAAGAAGACTAAGAGAATCTTCTAATCTATATAATAAACTTACTTTCTTATCTCAAAAATTATCTTAATGATTCTAATCAATTACATAAGTTTATTAAGATCATTTTGTTTCATTTGCATGCTGCATATGATATTGTATATTCTGCGCTTTGCTTCTATGAGCAAATCATCATTCAGGACGGCCAGCTCTTTGGTCACGAATTGACCAAACTCTTCAGTCGCCGCCTGCCTCTCACTTCCGGGACTCTCTGTTGGTCCCAGATTCTCAATTCTCTCAATCTTTAAGCTCGGGCCAAAATCAATATCAATTGACGGGCTGGAAGGGCACGGCTGAGTGCAATCCTCGAACTGATGGACTACTGAATCGCTGGAGTTTGTGGGATTGTCGATTAGCTCTATTTTTGGCTCCATCTCGCTGAGCCAGGGCAAACCGTCATCGGAGCTGCTACTGGTATCGGGAAAGGGTTCGAACGTGATAGGCTCCAGGGGACTGAGCAGCAGAGCCAGTTTGGCGTAGTGAATCCACTCCGACTTGTCGCCAACAGCATTACGCTGAGCCCTGTTATAAGTTTCAATTAATTAATAGAGTTAAAGGGCGTCAGGACAAGGTACTCACCTATATGTGCGGGTCAGCGATTCCATCTTGGACTTGATATCATTTGGCGTCACATGGAGGCCAAGGCCGTAGAGCTCTTGTTCCATGTCCTTGTACACATCCATCTTTTTGCGCTCACTCAGTAACTCGGAGTTAAACTGATCCCACACATTAAGAAATGTGATTTCTTCAGCGGCGTACCAGAATCTTCGTTGCTTTGCAGATGTCTTTTTAACTCGCTGTGTCTTCTTTTGATTCGCTTTGCTCTTCTTCGAGCGTTTGCCATCCTCGTTCTTGAAAATATACTTGGGACACTCCTCCACGTAGACAGAGTTAAAGGGTCCATCTACAAGAAATACCGATTAGAAGGAGGATTTAAGGGTGTTATGAATTACACGAACCGGAGTCATTTTTGGCGTCATCGTTCATATAAATCGATTTCTGCTGTCGGTCTGCAAGTGGGAACATTAGAATATTTCCAAAAATACTTATAATGAGTTCTTACGGTGACTATTTACGTCGTCCCAGTCCGGATCCTTGGCTAGCTTGGAGGTGGCTGATATTATGGCGGCCATCGTGTCGAAGTGCTCCCAGGAACTCGATTGATCGTCTCGGTTAGCGTGCAACAGACTGAAATGGGGGATTGATATGTCGAAATGTGCCCCAGTTTTGACAGTTAAAAGTTAGATACAGACTTGAAATACTTTCGCTTCAAAGATTCCATTTTGCTTTTGATTACTTGTCCGCTTATATCGATTCCCACTTCTCGGAAGTATTTCTGCAGTTCGGCATATATTTCGACCAGTTTCTTGCGAGTGTCGAACAGGTACAGGTTGTTCTTCCAAATCTCGATGAAGCAGTCCTCCTCCGAAGGCTGCCACTTCCTTCGGCTGGACACTGAAAGCGGAAATAATTAGATATTATACCCAATAAACCTATTTAAAACGGTCGACTTACTTTTTGAGCAGAATTTGTGTTTGTTTACAATTATTTAGTGGCTAGTATGACCGTACCGTGGAATGCTACAAATGCCAGAACAAATGGCCCAGGGATGCTAAGGCAAATTCAAAAACTTAACAAACATTTTAATTATATTAAAATATTTGAGCACATCAACTAATCTAATAAATAGTAGCAAAGAAAAGATTTCCGGATTTAGTTTAATGTCTCTTTTATTTTATTATGCTTGATTTTTCACTTTCACTTCCCCAAAACATGTTATCGATAAGTATCGACCTAAGTATGGATTGCGCGCATTTAGTTGCTTTGGTTTAAATTCAAATCAAAGAGCGCCAAATTAAAACCTATACTTGGAAAGTTGAAGAAGGCTTTAAAGACGATCGGTAAGCATAACTTATGTAGAATTATTTCGTAATATACATAAATTGGCATTAATATATCTTCTTCGCTTAACCCATACTAACCTTTGAAGAAATACGCCATAATATTCCTGAAACCTTAGCCAAATTTCCCAAAAATAAATAATAAACTCGCATTTTGAATAAAATTACGTAAATACATAGTTTATTTAAATGTTTAGTGTAAGCATTAAAACTTATTTACATGGTTGTGCAGCAGCGATACAAGTATTTCCGTGTGTGTTGGGCTTTACAAAATACATAATAGGTACTCGTACGTTAATAAATATATTTGTGTGTGTATGTATGTACTCTCCTTGCCACAGCAACATTTCAAAAACCATGCATTAAGGACACTCGGTTTCCTGTCTACCTCGACTTCTCCTCCTTCCCACCTTGATTTTGGACTCGCTACAAAATAGATTTTTGGTTCGCTTAGTGCTAGATTGATTCGCTTAGGACCTAGGGGTGTGTACGAACGTAAAGTACTCGACACTCATAAGTAGGGGTAATACAGATTTTACACAAGCAGCATTAGATTTGCAGTATATGTAGTATATATAGTATATCAAGTGTGGCCTAAAACAGACGCCAGAAGTGATGCGGTGAATGAGAGCTATTCGAAGTTCGAACTATGTGTGTGATTTCCGGTTGCTTTCTATTTTTAGTAGGAACGTTGCAGAGCAATGCCAAGAAGCAGAAGAAGCGCGACTTACAAATAAATAAATATACAATTGCAAAAAGTAAATCGGTTACCTAAACTATGCTGGCTAACTTACACGTTTATATCACTTTTCGCAAATAATTCGTTTCATTAAATTAATTTGAGGCCTTCGCATGAATACAAATAATGGTAGTAGTTACATAAACTAAATCGCGTATTTTTGGTTGAAATCAATTTGAGTTTTCCCCATTGGCTTAGAAGATGTTGATCTGGAACTCGCTGACGATGCCCTCGAGGAAGATCTTCAGGCTGTCGTAGGAGTGCTGGCGCCAGTAGATGTTGTTGTTCACCTGCTCCAGAGCCAGATTAATGGTGGACTCCACGGCCCGCAGGCCCAGCTTGCGGCAGGTGGCAGCCAGGTCCTGCAGCTTGTGCTTATGATAGTCCTTGTTCATGTAGACGGTCAGCGATTTGATCATCGCAGACACGGTGGAGAAGCCATCGCCATAGCTGCAGAGGATCATCACATTATTAATATATATTTTATTCGGCGTTTAATCTTAATAATCCTTACTATTCGGCAATCTCCTTGATGTTGCTCTGCAGAAAGTCAAAGGCTAGTTCATGACCCACGGCATTGTAGGCCACCGCCGTGAAGGCCCGGTCTCCATCCTGCTTCAGGATGCCCGAAGTGGGATTGATGGTCATGTTGAGGTACCTAAGGAAAGAAATCTATTGAAGTCTTGTCTAAATTTAAGTCTTAGTAACACCCACTTGGACAGCAGCCAGGGCTTGGTGGTGCAACCCAGTGAGCCCAGGATCTCCTCCTTTTCCGAGGCACTCGTTGTCGTCTTGTACTGTTTGTAGGCGAAGTACCACTCCTGGAAGGAGCCCTCCGCCAGGGCTGTACAGTAAATCACTGACTTGAGATTCGGCTTGATGCTGTTTTTCCATAAAAGAGAATTAGTTTAGGGGGCTTATTTTTCTTAGGAGGTGGTTTCAACTCACGGATTCTTCTTGGGATCCCGCATCCACTCTCGGAACTTCATCTGGGCCACTTGGGTGCAGCGATCGTAGTTGAATTTACAGGCCAAGTTGGCCACCAGGGCTCGGTGTTGCAGCTGCAGATGCGACTCATTGTCCGGCTCATTCAGACCATACCGATCGAAGGCGGGACGTACAATGAACTTCATGAAGGCCTGATAGACACGAAAAGCAATAATATATGGTAAGTATAAAGAAAAGTTAAATATTTTCAATAATTCCTCACCCTAAATGTCTCATAGGCAGGCTCTCTCTTGAGATTGTTGGCGAGATAGTTGAGTCCCCGGCTGGCGGCGCTCCACAGCAACTCGTCGTCCACAGCCGTGTATAGCTCCATCAGGAAGGTCAGACTGCAGGATTATATGCTTTAATAACAATATTTATATTTTCTTCAGTTTCTAACTCACGGTATGTCATAGGTCAAGTACTCCGCCTGCGCCAGGTGCAGGGCATCGTCCAGCAGCTGGGCCCGCGTTATCCTTGGCAGCATGCTGAAGTTCTTCTTGAGGGCCAGCCAGGAGGTCAGGTCGTAGTTGACGCGGTAGTAGCCCTGGCGGTTCAGATTCAGATAGATCACGTTGTCGTTGTTGGCGCTGTGGGTGAAGACGTCGCTCACAATGAGCTCCTCCTCGTCCTGGCTACGCATCCAGTGTGTGGGCACATTGTCGCCCTTGTGCAGCTCGTCCGTCTCGAAGGTGATGGGTATGAACCAGCGGCTCTGGTCTGCAGGGTTCTTGGTGGGCAGAAGGTAACGCTCCTGGCGCAGCACTAAATCAGCGCCTCGACGCTCCACATTGACCACAGGATAGCCCGGTTGCGTGATCCACGAATCCATGATCTGCTTGATGGACAAATCCTTCGGCAACGTGCCCTGCTCGTGGCCATGGTGTGTGAGGATGGCCCACAGGTCATCCCTGTCGATGTTGCCATAGGCAAACTTCTTCAGCAGATCCCGAGTGGCTGCGCGGAAGGCCTCATCACCCACGATCGAGTTGAGCATGCGCAGCAGGATCGTGCTCTTGGAGTAGCTGATCGGGTTGAAGATGCGCTGCACGTCGCTGGTGGTGCGCACCTCGAAGGAAATGGCATGCGAGGTGTTGTCCGAGTCGAGTTCCATTGAGGCGGAAAACTCAGAGACGGTGAAAGTGTCCATTACCTGGAATTCTGGATGCGAGAACTCCAGCGCCTTGAAGCTCATGTAGCAGGCGAAGCCCTCCTTCAGCCACAGATCGTCCCATCTCTTGGGAGTTACCAAATTGCCGAACCACTGATGGGCCAACTCATGGGCCACGATGTCGGCCACGAACTGCATGTGGTAGGAGGAGGAAGCCAGCTCCAGATCCTCGGGCACGAGCAAAGCCGAGTCCCGGAATGTAATCAATCCCCAGTTCTCCATTGCCCCGAATCCAAATTCCGGCACTGAAACCAGATCGATCTTGGGCAGCTGGTTCTTGATGCCAAAGTAGTCCTCGTAGTAGGGCAGGAACTTGCGGACCATCTTGTAGGCGTAGTGGGTCATCTCCACATACGGCGATCTTGTCCAGAGCTCCACTCTCGGCGCCATCTCACTGTCCAGGGCTGCGTATCGTGAATCCACCATGTTGGACACGATGAAGGCCACCAGATATGTGGGCATTTTGGGAGTCGTTAGGAAGTCATCCCTGATGTAGCCGGGACGGTAGCGAGTGCTGTGCGCCTTGGGCATGTTGGATAGGGACATCTTGAACTCGTTGCTCCGGATGATGCTGATGGTGAAGTTGGCCTTCATGTCGGGACGATCGAAGCAGGGGAAGGCGCGTCGGGCATCGATGGGGGAGAACTGCGTGCTGATAACCCATCTGAAGGTGAGGAGAGATTTAGTTAGTAACTGAAGAACGAATTCCTTAAGCAATTAAGTTACTTACTCATTCTTCTTGGTGTCTGGATTCAGGTAGCTGGTTTTGTAGACGCCCTGCAGAGTGTCTGTCAGCTGACTCACAAAGTCCAGGCTCAGAAGCAGCCGCAGCTGTGTCTCCCCGGACAGAGACTTGTCCAGGTGGATCACAAAGGTGCCATTCTCATCGCCATAATCGCTGTCAAAGTCCACCTCCTGCTCATCGCTGGCATTGCTGGTCCTGCCCGGTAATGGAGCCCTAATCACCCGCACATTGGAGATGCTCACATTGTGGACATCAAGTACAATGGGTTCCCAGCTGGTCACCTTGGAGACATCCCGCTCGATCTCGATGGTCAGGCTGCCGTTGCTAGCCGATACCTCCACATGTGGCTCAATAAGCAGGCTGCCAAAGAAGAGGAGGAGAGGGCATCATCATACTTGTTAGTATCATAAAAATAGCTCGCCAGATTGCAGGTGAAATGCAAATGTCTGCCAAAAATGTCAGGTTGGCCCCGTCAAAAGTGCCAATCAATCAATCAGTCAGCCACGGGTTCAGGCAGGAGAACAGCTTGCACATGTGTTTGGCACCCATTCGGATGCACATTCGGGGGCAATGCAATTCCCATTGCGATCTGCCGCGAACTTCGAACGCCGCCATTAGTCCGGGGATGGCGGCAAATGAAATGCATGCCATCATAAGTCGCCACGGCAATCAAAGGCAAACAAGAAGCGTGATAATTGATTGGGCTAACTCTATGGAAGATGGAATACCCTTTTAAAAATATTCTATAAGATTTGATTGCATAAAATCAGCTTCTGAATTTGATATAAATTACTGCAATAATCCACAATTAGCTGTGATTATTTTATAATCTAGGTAGAAACTAAAGTCTCTCTAGGGTTTTGCTGTATTGTCATATCGGGCTTCCTCTTACTCATATATATATTTAAATTATACATATATTATAAGCCACATCTTCCTTTTAAAGTATCCATCCCATCCCATCAATGCTCTACAATGCTCTTCCCTCTTAGATTAAATATCAATTCCCCCCAGCGCGAATGCCAAGAATGCCGCAGACCCACTGGCAGATGTGGCCTGCCGGAGTTCCAGCCTCCATCCACCAGTCACCATTCTTCAGGCCGCCGCCAATCTGGAGTCCCCTGGGTGCTGGCTTTGCGCCTAGTTGCAATTAATTGAAGCGATTGGCTTACAATGCGTGCGCTTGGGGCAACCAGGAAGCGGGCTTCTAGCAATTTGCAATGGGTCTGGGAGTGAGTGTATCTTGCGGATACTGGTCAACAGTGTTGCTTTGATCGGCAGCTGCAAAATCAGTTGCCATCGATCCGCTGGATTGTGCAGCACTTGGGCTGCACTTGCCGCCATCCATCAAGCATCGATAGCACAGACATTTATCTACGACTTTTCCAGCCTCTCTCCTGACTTTTCCCTCCAACTCTCTTCTTCGACTATTCCCCGGAGTCTGGGGCTGCGTGCGGTGCTCGAATTAATGCCCAGCTTGGGCTTTCTGTGTCAATTATATTAATGCAATGCGGCTACCGCGGAGGCGCGCATCTTCATCTGGCCAAAGTATCTGCCATCTCCTATCGGAGCATCTACCCCGGCGCAAGTATCTGGCGCATTATGTCATGTCGACAGTCGGCGTGCGTTTATGGTTTCCTCAGATCTTTGCCGCTTCAGTTCTGGAGTGTGACCGATGGTTGTCAGGTCTTAGCTGCCTTTAGATGGCCATCTCCTGCGGCGACCTAAGCAAGCTGTTTGTTGGCCACTTCAAGTGGCTGGTGTCCACCTCGGAGCAACTGAACTGCAACGGCTCAATCCTTGACCCAGTTTTAAGGTAACAGTGGTAATAGAAAAATAAACGTGTACACACGACCCCAGAACTGTGACGTCAATGGGGGGTCGGACTTTTGGGTCGGATGCGAGTGAAACAATTCGCGGGTCTTAGGCGATGCCAAGGATAAAGATAAGGATATAAAAAAGAACAAGGGGTCAGAGGGTGGGAAGCGATATTTATGAGTAGAAGTTTGGCCTCTTAATCCCATTACAATGTATTAGCATTTGGAGCAAGGAAGTGGGGAAGGAAGGCATGTTTTCTAAACGAATGTCTGGGGACAACTTGGGCCTGTTTCCTTTGGACAGGATATGCAGAAGAGTTAAACGGAGGCAATCATGTTTAGCATATTTTAATATTTATCATATTTATCATACTTATACAATAGGGAAATATACCCTCCTAAACTGAGTTAACTCTTGGGGGAATTATTCAAAACACTCTGTAGTTTTGACAACATAAATACCACTCAAAAGGAACCACTTTTCATCTTAATTATCATTGACTTCCCTTCCTTATTTTGCACTTAAAACCCTCTTAAAAACCTGATATTTAATTGCTACGATTTTCCATAGACTAGACATCTCTTCTAGGCATCTCTAGTTAAACGATTTAGTTATCAAACTAATATCAGTTGTCAGGCGGTTCTCTTAACTTGTCACAACACAGCACATCACGATAGATGCACTTTGGTCAAACAAACTGATTAAGAGCGCCGTCAACTGTCGGCGGGACATGACCTGGATCAATTCCGGCATTATTTCCAGCGACAGATTAAAGATGTAAAGAGCCGGAAAAGCCGGGGAGATCTGAGTGAGCAATTTGAGTGTCAGTTAAGATGGCATCTTTCCTCGAATCAAAAGGCGAACATGCAAAGCAATTTACGCAACACAAGGAGCGCTCTTGGCGGGCGGTGATTTTCATTAGGAGCAATTGCGGCTTAAGTGGGAAATTACTTAGGGAGCCACCCCATTAGTGGCACATTATTTAATCAACTCACCTGTAGTGCAGGGGTCGCCAGCCTTCGTACAACTTGAGGGGTCGATCCGTGGGCTTGGTGGTGCTATCCTCGATTTCTGTCGTTGGCACTGGTATATCGCCCACTGGCGGGGCCACCACAGCCTTCCGTTCCTGCTCCACAATGGGCGGCAATGCTGGGGGCGGTGGAGCACTCGTGGTCAGCGAGGGCGTATCCACTTTCGTGGGCGGCGGGGAGTTGACACTCACCCAGCCAGCGGTTTGGATGGGATGATCGCCGGCCGGCGATGATGATGGGTTGATGCAACTGTAAGGAACGGAAGAGGTAGAACCAGTTGGTAATCAAGTCTGAGTTCATGCAAAGTGCCACGGGTCACACCCAATTCTCGGGGGAGCCTTCCTTAAACCACTTTCACTTTCACTTTCCCAATGAGGTCATGTCGTCTCTCCTTCGACTGCCAATTAGCACGCTTGCCAAAACGTTTAGCAAGAAATGCAAAGCGAAACCACAGAAAACAAATACCCGGCGAACACTAAATAAGCAAAGCCACGCCCGGATTTGATTTGGGTTTCGATTTACCAACCAACCCATCACTACTCACCCGGAACCCACTTCCTTGGGGCTGATTCCCTGCCGGGTCACAAAGTAGGTGACGGCAATGGAGAAGAGCAGGGCCACCAGGAAGATGAAGGCGGCGATGATCAGGCACGCCTTGGAAACATAAACCCCCGATGGAGGTCCATTGAATACATATTTTTGGCCATTTTTGGTCTTGAGTTGACCGCCTGGAAATTTAACAAAAAATAAATATTAATCAATATAAATTAAATTAATTTAGAGAGAAATCTTAACCACATTTTTCATGTACTTAGCATTGTAACAATATTAAATATAGTTTAAATTAAAAGATTTTATTAAAACATATCCAGAATCTTAAAAATTTTAATTAAACATTTTAATTAAAATTTCCAATAGGTATGATAACATTTCGTAAAGACCTGAAAGACTCATAAACTCCAAGTTTTATTCATAATTTCTGTGGTTCTTTCCCCTCGAAAAGAAAATGAGAAAGAACTTTATAGGCTGTCAGAAATCATCACACCCTCGTTTTTATTTACACAGATGTATGTATCTTTCACGTCTCGGCCATAAAGTTTATGCTTTGTCCAATTAATTGATTGTTTTCAGTGCATTCAAAAATTGTTTATAGATCGTTGTATCTAATTATTTCGGCTTGGAAATTCCTCGCATGCCGTTGCAGCATATGAATATATATAGGAATACCCGATGTAAACAATTGATGGCAACATCAAATTGATTTATAGCATAATTTGGCCAAGAGTCGAGTGCTTGGAAAAATCAAAACGTTAGCAGGCCATTTAGCGGGGCGTCGACAACGACATGTGGAAAACCGATATGCCCCGCAGTGCCTTAAACTGATCGTTAAACTAGCTCTTTATGGCGAAAAATTCAAGTTGAGGGGAAAATTAATGTTTAGCTCATTTTAAAAGGGCAAAACAGTTTGTTGAACAAACGAAGAAGAAGTTAAGTGTTTGGGCCCGGAGCCAAAACGGATGATCACAGTGGCATAGGAAAGTATAGCTACTTGATATTAAATATTTACATAATGTACCTTAATATTTCATTATTTTGTTGAAAGAATAAATCTGAAAAAATACATAAAATTGGGGCTTGGTTTTGGAAATTTCAATATCACAAGGTAATAGGTTTTTAGAAAAGTTGGTATAGGAAAATCTTGTCCACTTTTATTTATAGATTAATGACTAATAATAGTAAACCTCTGTTCATAATAAAGTAATATTTTCCTGGTATTCTTATCTGAAAAAGCAGAACTACTCAGTGTCTGATGGGCCATGCTAAAACAATAAGATAAGATGGAAAATATACTCCAGATAAGCGAAAAAATTCGTACTTTGCGGAAGTAGATAGCCAACATGATAATCGGATGATAAGGTAAGCGCATACTTATAGCACGCACTGTGCGGTGCCACTGTCAACGAACGGGAGCAGAAATAGCAGCACGTGCTGGGAATTTTCAATTAGCCGATTACCATTACCATTTCTATTCCTCGCCTGGCCTTCACCGGAGGAGGCCTAAAAAACTCGCAACTTTTTTTTTATGACGTGTGCGCATGGCACTTTTATAGGAAAGGCATGGGCTGTGTCAGTGACTCTTTCGAACGGCGCTCGTAACTTGTTTTAATTAAATTTCACTAAGAGCCCAACCATGTTCCCTGGCTTTCTAACGCACTTTCCGCCCCCTTTTTCTTTAGCACCTGTGGCCATGCAGTTCTGCATTCCAACATATGCTGGGGCCATCTCCTCCCACTGCCATTCCAGGAATCTCCTGCAGCTTTGATCTCCAGCCACGCTCCGGTGGAATTTATGTGGTGCTGCCGAAAATAAAAAATCAACTGCACCACCTGCGGCTGCGAGCGACTCGAGATCACTGATAAATCAGTTGTCAAGAACTATAACTCAGCGATAGTGCACACGCCCTGAAAGCTTTTCAGAAATTTACCCGATTTTCCATTTTCTCGTTTTAGTTTTTCCACATTTATTTATTGTTTGTTTTTTTGGGAGTGGAAGTGGGAGGTGGCAAAGATCTCGTCTTGATGAGCATATGATGAACCTCAATTTCCTCCATGAGCTGGAGGGAGTGTGTGTTGCTTCATTAGCGGCGGGGAACTAATAACTCCATCAAACTCCCTGCTCAGACGATTTAATATTCATAAGTCGAAGTTTAAGTAGCGTCAAGCGACAATAAAACATTCAAATTAAGTTGGCTGGCCGGCTTTTTCTGAATGAAGTGAAATTTATTGTGTGGGTGTCAAGCGTGAGGCGCCATCAAACTTGGGGAAACACCCACGGGAATTCGTTGGGATTAGGGCCAGATCGACGTTAATGTGGGTTTGCCGAACCCGTAAAAACTTAACTAAAATGGTTAATGAAAATGCTAATTTGGGTTGATTAAAAGCCGGGATCATCTGGAGCGATCTAAACATTATATGCATACAAAGTGTGGAACGGAAAGGTTGAACCGAAACCAATAGCATCATTTCAAATCAAAGCCGACAAAGTGTTTCTGATGAGCTCTTTTTTATCATGAATCGATGTTCTAGGTTTGTGTTGCTATTAAAAAGATATTAGTCATGGATTTTGGGTTTAATTTTACGTAAATTGAGTTATGAAAACCTTATTTAAATAACACTTTTAAACTAAAAATAAATGCGATATCGCGCTCAATGTGATATAAGATATTCTATAAAGTTTGAAATATAGAAATTTTAAATATCAATATATGATAAATTTAATTTAAAAACATCAATATTATTGTAAATCATTAAAGGAAACAATCTCCAGAAAGCCGAATGACAATTAAATGACAACTTTTCCGATAATTCAGAGTTTAAAAAACTCATAACTAAGTCAAAAAAGCATTAATCTCAAAACGGAAAGCTTTTCTAAATCTGCATACTCAATTTAATATTTTAAGAAATTAAAATTTTTGCCAATTTTTGAAAATTTTAATGATGTAACCCCTTATCAAATTTTGAAATTTTGAAAATTTTTTTAAAATTTATTTTTTGACAAGACATAGCTTGATCGACTTGGCTGTTCATGCTGATCAAGAATATATATGGTTTATAGGGTCGGAAATGACTTCTTCATAGCGTTTGAAGCTTCTGACTAAAATTATACCCTCTGCAAAGGTACTATTACTATGATTCTTTATTTTATTAAATACTTATTTTATACTTGCTTTCACGTTATTAAAATTTATTTTGAATTTTGAAACATACCCAAAAATCTGTCCTTCGATATGTAATCGAAATGAAAACGTTTTCTTATTTTTTTCGTATCGTCGAATTTAAAATTACGCAATTTGGCAACAAATCCATGGAAAGGACCACCGCCTGCCTGAGCGGCGGAGCCTGCTGATGATGAACCTGGCGGTGATGATAATGAAGCGGAAGCGGATGCGGATACGGATGCGGATGCGGATGTCGGAGTGGCTGCTGCTGTGGCTGCTGATGTTGTGGTGGTGGTGGGCGCGTATATTGCGGACGCCATTAATGGGATTTGCAGTTTGGGATTGGTATAGGATATGATGGCTGCGTTGGGCATAGAAGGAGTAGAAGAAAAAACAGAGAGCAAGCTAAGGTTAAAGCCGAAATGAATTTGAAAGCAAGGTGAAATGGTTAATATTATTAAGCGAAATGATAAAGGATCGTGATCATGTGTGTGTGGTAGGAAATGAAAACTAAAAGCAAGAGTAGAACAATTAAATGACTTTCAATCAATCCAATGCCTGATGAAGGCGATATTGGGGTGTGTGGAAAATGTAATGAAAATGCGTTCAGTGGCACGTGTCGTTACGGTATCTCCCTCGCCCATTTGATTTTCCCTCCCCTCTTAGTTTTCCCCTCGCTATATCTCGCTTTGTTATTTGCCAGCGATGCGTGAGTGTAAATTGCACAGAATCATTTGCCGATTGCCGGCGCCAAATGTTTGAAATATCGCTAAAAATATACAAACATTTGCACAATGTATGAAGCACATGCATTCGCCGAGTGTGTGTGTCAGCGCCTCGGTGTTATTCAACTTTGCCAGATCGGCAGATCCGTAGATCGCCAGCCGTTTCTATAATTAGCCATAAGGAAATTTTAATTCTCAAATGATTTTTGCACTATTATAGAATAACAAGAGTAGGAATAATGGCAGACAGAAATGTTGCAGTTCGGAAGAGTCTATCTTTAGATACCCTGAAAAAAGTATTACAAGATTTTCTCAGTAATAAATAAACTAGAAATACCAAGGAATTAATTTGGCTTTCGAAAACCGATTTTAAAATAATAAATAAGAATATTAAATAGAATTTTCTCTCTCATTAAAGAGCTGATGTCTTAAAGTATTGGAAATTAATCTAAGCTTTTTCTTAAGATCCATCCATTTCCTATTTCCCACACTTAAGTTTCGATCAAGAGTTGTTTCCGTGACTTGAATAGCCTTATGTTAATTAATGACTGAACACGCTTAAAGAACCCCTCATAAAAATCCGATGAAGTGCAAATTTGCCCAACATACCACATTTATAATAATTCCCAGAACATTATGGATTGAAGTCCGAGCCAAAAACCACCAAATGAATCATCGACTCATTCGATCACTCAAACGAAACGAAACAAAACCAAATGAATGCCCGACAACCAACACCTATAGTACCCCGATACCCGCCAGATTGGGTAGTTTTATGATACTGGTTCTGGTTTTTCGGCTTGGCTTGGGTCGTGCGACGTTAAACGAAATCGAAAATGAACTTAACTCATAAAACTTAAATGCGGCAACTGTTTGCATTTCGCGAGCAAACACACATGAGAGATCGGTTTACTTGCTCGAAATTACTCGGGGTTCCGTGGATCGAATTACCCATTGAGGGTTCGAGTTGAAGTGGCGAGGAGTGGAGGGGACACCACTCCATATCTTAATGACTCAATCATGCGTTAAATGCCAAAACATAGCCGGGCCATGTATGTTCACCAAACACTTCCATTCCGCTAACAAGAGTTCAATAGCAGCAATAACACAAAATTTGATTACTCGACTTTGAACTTGGGGGAAGTGCTTCGTTTTACGCATTTTTAAATTGTTTTTCTTTCATCGGAATCGATAATATAATAGCCGTAAGGGAAATGTTTAAAAAAATGATTGCAGATAGCTGAGCATAAGATGAAATGAAACAGAGTCTGTAGGGATTTCTTACGTTACATTTGCACATTTCGCAGCTAATAAAAATTAATTGTTACTTTAAAGAAATTTGATAACTAATTAAATCCCTAAGAAGTTAAAGAAAATTTGAATCGAAGTGTTATTATGTAAGTCATGGTTTTAGAATATTTATCAAAAATAAATAAATAATATTTCCCATTCTTTAAATCAATATTTATAGATGAAATTTTTTCGGAAAAATCAAAGTTTAAAAAACGCATAACTAAGTCAAAAAATTACCAATTTTAATTCGGAAAGCTTTACTATGTTTCTTTTCATTAGGTTAAAAAATCTGAATACTCAATTTGAAATTTAGAAAAAATAAAATTTTTTCCAATTTTTGACAATTTTAATGATGTAACCCCTTTCCTTTTTTTCAAATTTTGAAAAATTTTCGAAAATTTATTTTTTGACCGAACATGGCTAGATCGATTCGGCTATTGATGCTGATTAAGAATATATATGAAATATAGGGTCGGAAATGACTCCTTCACTACGTTACGAACTTCTGACTAAAATTATATTACCATTTTTTGAGTCGATAATTTTATATATATACATGATAATTTTGTTGACAATTCAAGATTTAAAAATCTCATAACTAAGCTAAAAACGCATTAATTTCAATTCGGAAAGCTTTCCTATGTTAGTTTTTGTTAGGTTAATAAATCTGCATACTCAGTTTTAAATTTAGAAAAATTAAAATTTTTGTCAATTTTTGACAATTTTAATGATGTAACCCCTTTCTTTTTTTTGAAATTTTGAAAAAATTTAAAAAATTTATTTTTTGACAGAACTTGGCTAGATTGAATCGGCTGTTGATGCTGATCAAGAATATATATGATTTATGGGGTCGGAAATGACTCCTTCGCATCGAAACGAGCTTTTGAATAAAATTATAATACAATTTCGATGTATCAAAGTATGCGATATTTTTAATAAACATTTGTTTTTATATGTAATTTTTTCGAGATATATAGGAAAATCCCATCTAGAACTACTCGCACAACAAATGTTACATTGTGAAAGAGCCTCCAAGAAAGCGATACATAAATTCTTATCACTTCGTTGACACTTAATTGGAAGGAAATTGTCACATTTACGTCATCGAGGGGCTTTCTTCTGGCCCAACACAGTACATAGTGTTCGCTGCTTTCATTCATATCTTATCGGATCCATCGAAATCACAGGCAGGCAAACACAAGAGTTTCTTTCTATTTCCCCAGCTTTTCGTATTTTTCGTTAATTGTGCATGTTGGAGCAGAGGCTCTGTCTCCGCCAGCCCGCCCTTCACACCTCCGTGGAGTGCAATTCAATTTCGTATCCGTTCGCTGGCCGTGTCATATTTAATGATAACCCATTTTTCCGAAAACGGGGTTTCAGGGCGGTATGTGGGTTACGTAAACACAACTTCTGGTCATGCTTACAAGTGAATTTCTTTCAGCGGCCCAGACAAAGATGCCCCAACCACGATAGCCCCCTGTTGGATCCCTTTTCACGCTTTTTTCGAGAGGGTCTTGAAAGCGTTGCCCAGTCATCCAGTCCATTAGTGCTCGCCATATGTCAGGGATCTGTCTGCAGCTTTTTTGCATTTCCTTTTGTAAATCCTCAGTGACCTAATTCCTGGGGGCAAGGAATTCCTGCAAGAAGGAAGTTGCCTTAATTAGCAGCAAAAACTTGTCAGTCTGGAGCTGGAGAAAATATCAAAACACATGGCCTCCTATTCAGGAGTTGTGTTCCATCTGGGTCAACATGTGTAAGATCGAAGATATTGTATTCTTACAAGACGCCGGAATTATGTCACATAAACGAGCTCAAGTTAGACTTTTTAATTGGCGCTCACTTAAAAAATTAAATAACATTTTATGGGCGATTTTTTTTTTGCTTGTTTGTTTTACTCAGCTTTTTTATTTGCTTTTATTTCCTTTTGCAGAGGCAGCCAAATTGTCTGGCTTTAACAATAACAAATGTGGCCCGGCCGGATCGCATTGTCAATTGCTGAAATGTTTATGATACTCGCCGGCACTCGGGCGAAAGTTGAGTGAACTCCCCGGCCAGAACGTGTCGAGGAACTCCAATCGAGCTGCTTTTATTTTCCCCATTTTTCCACATTTTGCATGCCTCTAATGAACCATTCAGGCAATGATTAAAGGGAGTGGAAAGCCGGGGAAAATTTCTGCGGAAACGTCAGCCAGTTCCAGTCCCAGTCCCAGCCCATACATAACTTATGAAACTCCAATTGCTAATGTTGCATGCGCAGAGGTAATAAACAATTCATTTGCTGTCGCATCAAGATGGAAGAAAAAAGAACTCTCATCCACGAAAATCCCAAAGCCACAATGTTTATTTGGCTTCTATCTTTGTTGGGCATTAGCTTTGACGCCTCGACAAAAAATTGTTTACTTCTGGCCGAGCTTGACCTAATGCATTCGCTTTGATTTCAGCCGCTGTAGCTCCATTTCTCTGAATTGCCGGGAAATGCAAACGGATAAAAGTGAAACATGGCATTAGCATATAACCCGGCGACTTGATTTGTATTTTAATATTCAATATTTTCCAGTTGCAAAAGGGAAAACAGCGACTAATGAAGTCGTCCAGACAATGCAGTTAATTATGCGATCCGGCGGAGATGGCACGTCAGGTTCCAGATGTGCCTCGGGGTCACATTTCCGGTGGGGAGAGCAGCAAAGCAACCAAAAACCAGTCGCATTATTTGCAGTTACCCAACGGTAGCCAGAAAAGCAGGGAAAGAATTATGTACCTTCAGACATAATTATGATTGCGGAGATTCCCCCTCGAAGAGTCAAACTGTCTGCTCCACACATTGTGTCAACATGGATCCAACAGAACTTGCCACCTCTGGGAGGGGGATGCTTAACCCCGGCAACATTTGGAACCCAAATAACTTGTCTGCGACAAACAAGCCTTGGGATTTAAATGTTTTTTATGTCTTAGGCTCAGCCGGAGATTTATCATCAACACCGGGCCTGAAGGCTCCTTCCCAGAGATGGGCGTGGCCATGAGGCACATCCACCTCTGCATCCACTCCATGGGCCCGCCAGTCGTGCAACTCGAAGTGCAATTCGTTTCACTCGACCAATTACCATAAGATTACCATTACTCCAAAGCAAAGCAAACAATTTTGCATGCTCAGATCAAGTGGCTGTTGAATATGAATCCCGAGATATGGAAATATTCAAGGGGCAGGAGTGTGGAAAATGTCAAAAGAAAAATGTGGAACAAAGTTCTTAAAGAAAATTGTAATTAATACCACAAATACAGGTCACTAGGACTTCAAGTAAAATTTCCTGATAGATAATCCTAGACTTACTTACGAAATTCTGTTAGTTTGTAATTAAAATTTCAGAGTTTATATTTTTATGTTTTTAAATGGTAAGCTATACAAGCCATATATAATATCTTTGGTAACAAATAAGTATAAAGAGGGCTATAAAATATTTCTTACTATCTAATGACTTCAATAATTATTGAAAAAAATACAACTCAAATGCTATTACCCTCATTAAATGTTAAACAAATTATATTGCTTCTGCACAAACAAGTTTGCTATAAATAAAATAGACTATTGAAGGTACATACCTTTAAAAACTATTCGAGAAGCAAACAAAAAATATAGTTAGTTCAAAGTCTGTTGCCCAATAGTGTATTAACTTTACACCTCGACTGAAAAATGACAAATTTAAATATTTTACTCAGTAGCTAGAACCGAAATTCGTTCGACACTTTGTGCCGTGCAGTTTTCGAGTGCGGCTAATTTGTAAATTAAATTAGCGCTCATTCCCATTCGTCAGTGGCGGCGGATGACGCCACTTTGGATGGCAACAAAGCAGCCGTCAGTGCGAGTATTTCAGAAACACACACACAACACACTCATAAACCTCGCACAACCCAATTTTAATTAGCCGGCAAACCACGAGATACAAACGCCGAAAAGCCGCTCATGCAGCTTGCCCAGAGGGTTGTGGGTGGAGTTTGTTCAAAAACGCTTTGCATGTCGAGCAAACCCATAAAAAACTGGACGATATAAAAGCATAAAAAGAAGCTACCAAAACCGAGGCGAATGAATTTCTACCTGGGGCGAATACTTAAGGTTGAATAACCCGCAAATAAAAATAAAACACACAAGCACTTCTCCAGTGGCACAGTCTGCATTTTCAAACAGGAAAGAGTTTATAACCTTTTATAAAAACCCCTGGCAAAATTCAGCCACTGCTTCATTGAGAAATGCTTGAAAGTCCCTAACAATTCTCAGTTTTAATTTTCAACGACACGTAACAGAAATATATGTATATACATAAAGCAAAATAGCAACTTAATTTTTTACAATTTTCCGCAATCGACATTTTTTGTGTAATGTACTTTTGATTGTTAAATGGCATGCAACAATTTTGATGAGTTTCTGATTTGACGAGTAAATTGGACGGCATTTCTGTAAAAAACAATTTAAGCGCTTTACAATTTGTCACAGTTTTGCAAAGTTCACAAAACAAAATTCATTCATTAACAAAAAGTCACAAAAAAGTACAATACACGAAGTGGAAATGTATTAGCAATCCGCAAATGACATTGAAGGAAAAATACGACTGGGGCGGAGTTTATTAGCCCAAGTTATTAGACATTAGTTAAGGGGCTTCATATATTTTACATATTTATTAACAATTGTTAACGTATATACTCTGTGCCTGGCAACAATTACTAGTTCTTGTTATAATAGAATAATTGTTATGCAGCAACATCTTCCATTTGTTAACATTTATCGCCAGAGGAAGATCTAACTGGTCACACCTTCTCTCTCTCCAGTAAAAAAGTCACGCCCTTTCAGGGCATTTCAATAACAGATCATTAAATAAATTGGCACGTAAGCTGTCACCGGCCATAAACAATAATTTTATATAATTAAATATTCCCTTTTTGTTGCCACTAAATATTATCTTTTTTGTCACTTGTCTTTGCAGTGGCCTTGCCGGGCATTAAACTGTCGCCGTATATAACCCATGATTTGCTCGTTTATTACATATACTAACTGCACACATTAATATTTACTTTTATACAGGAAATATTCGCATTACAAATAATGGGCTCACATTGTGAACTTGACGTTTGTTTTGTTGTTTAGCATTCGTTTTTTATGATGCTCATTTAATCGGCCTCTAGTTGGCAGTGGGCCAAATTATTTTGCTCTCGTTTTCAGTTGGCGGCACTGACATTGTCACGCGTTTTCGGTGAAAGTATTTTTGAAAATATTTTTATTTATAATTGCCTGTCAGAAATATGCGCTGCTCAAAAGCATACGAAATAGCGATACATTAGCGGAGGATCTGAGGAAATGCTGGCTAATATGAGTAGCAATTCTGCGAAAGTGGCTTACTCGAATTCTTCTGATCCCAAATAGATGGGATGTGTGTGTGGGCTTATCCAGCAGCAGGCTCTCTGATCCACTGGCATTGGTCTGCTCTTGATTTATGGCTGTCATTTGTTTCTTTTGCCAGCTAATTTGGGTTTAATAAGGCCCGCAACACCTCAATGTGCCTCCCGAGCTCCCCGAGGGCTTGTCAGTGGCCAATCTTTGGAACGGCCTACGCCACCGCAGCCCAAGGTCCGTTTTTATTAATAAAATTGATTAATTGCGGAGAGGGGATTTTTTCAACATTTCCGTTAATTCTTTTTTCGCTAATTTGGGCCCTGCCTACGGCTGCCAATTATGAGAATTTGGAGTAATCCAATTACCCGCTGTGTGGGTGCCCAGATCTGTCTGCAGATACGTTATAATAACCGAATCTGCACTTAACTTCCCCCATAGATACATTGTACCGTCAGAAGACAATGGGCAGAGATTAGAATCTGTTCCGCATTATGACAAATGTCCATCGGGGTCCCCATGCTCCTCATGTCTTATGCAACTCAGGTGCCAGAGGCCCGGCAATTTATCTAACTATTAAAAGGCAATCTACAACAGGGGCTTCGGCTGCGACTTCAACTTCAGATACGTGCCGGCTTCCAGAATGGGCAAACCGAGTGACTGACGGATAGCATCTTTCGCCTTCAACGCCGTTTACTTTGATGCATTTCCAATCGCCGATCCGCAATCCGCAATGTCTATGGTGGCTAAGTCACGAGCTGCCCCTGGTCTTTTGTGCCGGCAATTTAAGCTAATTTTGTTAAGAAAAAAAAAAAGAAAAAGGAAAAGCTTAGCCACCACATTTTTGCCTGCCCGGTTCAAGCTTGAAATCTACACCGAAAATCACTTAGCCCCATTTAACTAGACTTGACCATTAAAATAAATTATTTAATTTTATTATTGCCGATAAAGCTGCCAAATAATGTGGCTGAAAATGCAAAGGCAAAAGCTTTGACAGGCAGTTAGTCTTAGCCAAGAGATAAAATCAACAAAAATGAGTGAGGTTGTTCGGGCTTTTGACTAAGAATCGCTGGCGTTTTTCTCGGAACACCCATAAGTCACTTCCTCCTTAAAGTATAAGCTATGTGTATATTTCAGGTAGCTAAAAGTTTGATGACTCTTATGCTAAATATCGGCAACATTGCTTCAGTGAAAATCGTCAACAATGGCCGCCGCGCATGCGCCGAGCAATAAAATTTGCATATATGACCATATGTGCGCATTGCATACATTTCATTGGATGAAATGAAACGCCTTAGATGAAATATGTCAACAGCAATTGGCGCTACTGCAAATTGATTTCAATTGTAAGCCCAAGAGCGCCACGAGCTGACGTCATTTCCACGAATGCTTCGCTCTGTTGCTGCGGGTTTGGTCAAGTCGCTAATCGTTCAGGGCCAACACGGCACAAAGTGCACTGTAGAAAATGGTTTTATTAACTTAAAATAGTGGGTAAATTTGGTAAGATTATTCAGAAATCACTAGAGTTCTTTAAATCCCTACTAAAGATATCTCAAAATTTCCAAAACAAGTATTGATATACCTATTTTGGTTTCAAATTTGTTTTTGTTAACAAATTAGTATATTATAGTCTAATTTTCAACGCAGTATTATGGTTCTTAAGATCTCTAATAATAGAGGTAAGTATTAGTAATTAATAAGTATAAATACTAACTAAATTTTCCTATTTTTAGCTAGCTCACAGATCAGCATTTACTAACCTTTTATTACCTTCCCTTCAATAATAAGCTAGTAAATTATCATTTTTCAAGTATATTTGCTTTAAAAATATTATTTAAATTCCCGGCTACTATAAAAATAAAAAAAAATCATCAATCTAATCCATAATTCTATTTTAAACTCAATGTTATCACATTTTTCTCCGTGTGACAAAACGGCAAAGGCGCCAATGCAAATAAACACCGGCTGCCTGGCAAAGAATTCGGTTGCAGGGTCCGGAGCCAAAAACAATTTAAATGCAAATCACGTGTTTTTCTTAATGCACCGCCGATCAATTGGTCAATAAACACAGCGATTGGTCAGCCAGCCGGCGATTGTGGCCTGAACTTGGACCACAAACGGGGAAAAATACTTTCCAGCTGGCAATGAAAACTGACATTTCAGGGGAAAAGCTGACAGTGGGTGAAAATAGATAGATGATGGAATGGAGGCATCAGCAAGCTATTTGTCTTTGGCGACAATTGATCATATCGAATAACCACTTCGAATTCCGACATTGAGCTTGGCGCAACTTGAGATGCATTTTCCATGTCGTGCAATCGAACACCTCGACAAATGGGATACTTAAGCGATTTGAAAATCAAATCTTAGAGCAAAGCAGTCTGACGGCAATTTAAACTTGTTTCTGGCTCAATTTTATATGTGTTTATATTTCGAATTACCTGCCATAAGCATGAGGTGTTGGGCTTAACGCCTACATGCCAGCTTCTTCACATGGTTTATGCAAATTTTGATAGCTTATCACGTCTCATTATGTAAATAGTCTCATTCTTGGCCACAAACAGACAACGAGACTAGGCTAATAGGAACATGAATGAGGTAATACTCTACAAATGTGTAAGTTTACTGCTGAAATTGGCATAAAAACTTCTCAGATACACATCCTTAAACTTTCCCTTGCTTATACTCTTGCAGGGTATTATATTTTAGTCAGAGGCTTGTAATTAAGTGAAGGAGTCATTTCCGACCCTATAAATCATATATATTCTTAATTAGAATCGACAGCCAAATCGATTGAGCTATGTCTGGAAGAAATTTGAAATTTTCGAAATTTTTTCAAAATTTCAAAAAAAGGAAAGGGGTTACATCGTTAAAAATGTCAAAAATTTAGAAAAAATTTATTTCTTTTAAATTTTAAATTGAGTATGCAGATTAATTAACCTAATCAAAACTAGCGTAGAAAAGCTTTCCAAATGAAAATTAATGAGTTTTTGGCTTAGTTATGAGTTTTTTAAATTTTGATTATGTTGAATTATTACGAATATTTTAAACTTAGTTATAATTAATATCCGCTTCGATCCTATAATTAATTGTAAACTGCGTGGGTGTATAGTTCCCTTTCTTGTTGATAATTACAACCTGATTGCTAAAACTATCCCACCCTTTGCGCAGGGTATTAGCAGACAATGTCAGCAACTGTTGGTCATAAATTTTCGTCACTAGTGTGTTTAGTCATGCTGTCGTCATCGTTGTGGCTTATGTTTTTTTCTGTTAATTTTTACAGACTTTTCAATACACATGTGGACATAAAATGTATAGTTCAAAGCCCCGGCAAGGTCACAAGGTCAGTGTAAGACTCAACCAACCGTGACCATCAAATTTAGTGTCTGATTTACAGTACATATAAAATATTTATACTTTTGTTATTGTTTATTCCACACGTTCCCTTGTCATAAATACTGACACTAAACATTGTTTAATTACAAAATAATGGCACACTCAGCTGTCTTCATTAAACCATTTGCGCAACTGTGAAGAAGAGTGTTTATGTTCCGGATTCAAGAGCAAATCTAAAATAATGCCATGCGAAAAATTCCTGAAAATGCCACAAACAAAAAGCTAATCTGAAGATTCGCAAAAAGAAGTGATTTAAGAAAGCGAAACCGCATCAACTGAAGATATATAAGATTTCGGTCTGGCTCACAGAATTCCGGGAAACAAATTCAATGTCTTTGCCCCGCCAAAACTGCCAATTTATTATGCTTGCTTGGATACATTTTTTTCTCTTTTTTTCAAGAAAAAAGGAAAAAGAGCTGGCCCTGCAGATGACATCATAAGATACTCGCACGAATGGCGAGATGCCCGTGAAAGACGTGACTGCGTTGCAGTTTTTGACGCCACATACAGTACTTGAAGACGCCGCTCAAGGAACCCTGTCCGCCTGTCTTCCTGCCCGATAATTTATGACAGTTTTTGCCTTCTCCCAAATGAATATTAATTGAAAAGCCAATCGCCCAGCATCCGACTGACAGACGACAGACAGACAGTCTTGCCTTTTGTGGAACACAGTTGTCAGCGGCAGCAGTGAGCTTGACTACTTTACGGCTCGCTTTTCGCCTTGGTCAGCGCTTTTTGCATGCTCCGATAATACCTAGAATCGAATATGAGAGGCACGGGCATAGCCAATTTGGTCTGTGATTTACATTCGTTAATCCTCTTATGTAAATGTGAAACAAAGCCAAAATAGCAGGCGGCACAGTGTAGCTGTGGCGTCACAAGATGAGAGAGAGTCAGCGACCGATTCTGCGATCAGAAAAGGGAGGCTGTGGGCTGGGCAAACCGGCTCAGTATCTCGCAGATACTCGTTTGCATCGCACTCAGACTTTAATAAGGCGTCACAAAGTCGATGATGGCCCTTTTAGTATTCTAAGCCAGTTTCCCCCACCTTCTCTCAACTGATGTCTCAGTTTGGTGGTAATCATGTGCCGGTTATGGGCAAACTGTTTGAAAATATGTTCAACAAAAATACTTTAAGCCAAATATATATGAAAAGTAGTTCACAGTTAAAAGGTTCTTTAAGTATTTTCCATATTTTGATTACAAATAAAAATATTTTTTAATTGAAATAGATTGACAAAGAAATAATAATTTATTTTAGAATTCATCAAACCCACAAACTTCTTAGGCTTAATTATAACTATGAATCCCCTTAGTGTTTAAAATAAAGTATAAACAATTCTGATAAGTAAAAATACTTCTTTAAACTTTTATTAATCAAGGAATGAATATAGATTTCTACTTAGAAATTTACCTGGACTTTCCACACCCATTATGGCATCTGAATCCTCTGCACGATGGTTAGCATTTTTGTATTTAGAAAGAATTTCGTGGATTTGGGTTAGTTATGTGCTGTGACTCAGGCCAGGTAACGTAATTGTCTATTTCTATTAACCAAAGTGTTTGCCAAAATAAATACAAAAAAATACAAAAATATTGCAAATGGCTCAAAGATCTATCTAGATGCATTGCCTCATTGCTCTGACTAATGGCGAGTGAAGTGTCTGTTTGAATAATTTGCATTTGCATTGCTAATAAATTGCAGATTTTCGGTGTCACTGTGCAGAGAGGAGAGATCACTTTGAGATTTGCATGTGCAACATTTTTGTGAAAATTCGAATTCAAAGTCAAATATATTTCGCTCGAACATATGTCCGACGATTTTGTTGAATGAATGTTTTATGCCATTGTGTGTTTGAAATATTTTTAGGTATTGTAGGTGAGAGAGCAAAAGCCACAGAATGAATGAGAAAATACTAATATTTATTGTCGAAATAGTCGTGATGTAAGTTTTTGTATATCAAACGGATATATCTTGGGTACAAGCTTTAGTCGGTGGGTGGCTATGAGTAATTAGCCGTTGAAATAAAGGCAGCCAAGCAAATTAAATTACTGGCTTATTTAAATGAAACATATAGAATTAGGTAGAAGTCAACCAAGCAAATTCTTTTAAATTCTATTCAATTAAAAGTATCTTAAAGTATTCTTTTAGGTAACAACCAACTTAAACTTAAAAAAAGCCACATAATTCTAAAAGAACTGCCATAAAGACACTTATTTCCAGTCATAAAATTTTAAATTAAAAATCACTATAAAAACTGCATCAAAGAAAGGCATTCCTTATGTCTCAAGGCACACACACTTGAATTGAAATTTAATTACAACTCACCTTCGTTGACGTAACCGCCCTCCATGGTGCCAAAGGTGTACACCTCGCTCCGGTTGCCTCTGCCTCTGCCTTGGAACACTTTGGCCGCGACCTACGTCTATGTTGCCTCGAAAATAAAATCCAGAAGGAGGTGGTGTTTTGGCCCGATTTGGTCTGGCCAATACACTCCACACCTCGGGTGAATTTGAATTTTCAATCCGAAACTGTTGCAATGTGCGTTCGTTCCGCTTTCCTCTTTCCGCGTTCTTGCGTTCTTCGATTCTTATTTATTTTTATGCCAAGTATGCTGTTGTCTGGCTATTTATTAGAATTTATCTGGCGATTGCACCACCAGCGACTGGCGGTGCTCTCCAAATATTGCAAGAGGAGAATCAGGAGGAGGACTGGAGCCACTCAGAGATCGATGGCGTGCAAGTGGCCGGGCATCGTGTGGTTCTTCTCGGTGGGTTCTCGGTGCAGTAAACAAACAGACTCGTCCCACTGTCCCACGCCGAGTGCGGAAATGTGCTCTTAGAGCAATCTATCTGCCAGTTGTATCTAGCAGCTCCAGCTCCAGCTGCACAGTTGAGATTTCTCCAGAATTTGCATGGGTCCCAGGCTGCTGCGCGGTTTTTGGGTTTGGCCTCCTCTGAAAGCCTGAAAGGAGTTGCCGGAAAGAGACAAGCAAAAACATTAGTGAATGCTCTTCATCAAAATTGACCAGAGATAAATGGTGACCCCCAGGTCAAAGCAAGTAAATCACAATCAATTCGGGGGCGTGGAAGCTGAACCTCTAACCCGACCCCTCATGTACCTTGACACTCGCCTAATACTCGCATTTATCATTTCAAATATTTCACAGACTCCCATATTTCATTCCCCTAAAAATAGCTAACAAAATCATTCGGTTTTGGAACATTTAGTTCCTTCATTTCCGTTTCGTTATTCGCTCAATTACCCTTCCCCTTGAAATATTTCACGCATCTGCATGGCTGGCGCCCACGGATTCGCAGCTTTACTTTTGCTTTCAGTTGCTTTTAGTTGTTTACTTTTTCCCAACGAAAATCATAAAAATTTGCCACTGCTGGGTACCATTCATGATGTCACTTTGTCAATGTTTGCGCCGTAAATTGAAAACTAATTTATAATGCAAATACGAGCAGTGAAAAATAAACAGAAACCTGAAGACTAAATGTGTTTATCGAATGCATTCGCCAGCGGCTCTTTGCTTTGGCGATCGAGTGTCTGTGTGTTTTGACAATGATTAAGCCGCAAGTTCAATGCCAAAAAAACGAACCGGGTCCAAAACTGGAGACCCGAATATTGAATATCGGCGGAATATCATTACTTGCTTCGGTTATCCATGCGAAATCGTAAACAAATGACGACGACGACGACGACGGGGCAAAGTCAAAGTCTGAGGAGAACCGCACCCGATAAAAGCTCGCCACGAACTGCAAAAGAACGTCTGGCGAGGGACCCGAGGGAGTCACAATCAAAATACTTTACCAAAAACAGATATATAAAAAATATTAAGTAATAAAAAGAGAGGGAGAGAATGGGGAATTGTCACGATGAAGGGCCATCAAAAGAAATGGTGTGCCTTGTCGTCAATGGATTCATACTTGACATTCGATTGGGCGCCAAGAACAGACAATGCCACAGCCAGAGGTTATACAGCTACACTGGCAATAAAAAGGTCTTTGAAGAGCAACAATTTTATAACAAAAAAAGTGGAAAATAAAAGCCAAAGTGTACAAGAATTTAAGCTTGAAATTTAGGGATTAAATTCAAAGAAATATAGCTCATAAACCTTTCTAATATTAACAAACTATATAATCAAATATTTAAAAATAATGTATCCTTAACAAAATAATCCCTTAATATTAATCAATGAATAATTAATTTCCAATTTTACTGACTTCAGATGGTATAAAGTTATCTTCCAATTTAAATCACATGCTTTTAATCAGATTTAAACTTTTAAAAAACTCTCGAATTGCTTTTTATTTGCTCAAAGCTTAGCATATGCCTCAGTGTTTATTCTCAGTGCATAGTGCCAAAAAAGACAGACTCGTAAACTTTCATTTTTGGAGAGCCTAGCTTGGCAAGATCAATTTGATCGGCGGAACGAATTTTAATTGAAGCCGCAGACCGCAGACCTCCGAGGGAAGCATCAAACGAGGGGCCCTGAGCGATTAGACAAGTGGTGTGTGGTGTGCGATCTGTGTGCCTGGGATGTGTGTGTCTCTAACAAGTCGCATAATTAAACTGGCATTTGATTAATAATCATTGAACCCGGTATGACCCGCACTTCCCCAAACAACCCAACCCCTTTTATGTATTGATATTTGTGGTTTGTTGTAACAATTAGCGACCACATTATGCATTTTAAATCGACTTTTATTGAGTTAAATCTGTGAACAGCCTTCGCTGTTCAGCCCTCATTGGAAAAATGGAAATTGGATCAATTGGGATTCAATACATTTATTGCTTAACGAGTGTAAATATTGAACGTTAAGGACACGATGCAGCCAAATTGTTCTTAATTCGCTGCGAGTGTCATCAATCAAGAGCGGGGAAAGCGACTTGGAGTGCCGAGTTAATTGTCAAGGCACAACTTGGTAATTATGTAATTGTCATCTATTCTTCTTCTTTTTTATTATTTGTCGTGTGACAATGACAAGGGTTGAGTCAGAAGGAGTTGGGGCCAGCATTGACCCCATGTTACGCTGGCCATTAAAATATGACAGCAAAATCTGCACAAATTTGGGAAAATTGTCGACTTCACACTCGGTAAACCCCTTAGGAATTATTTACCAAAGTCAAGTCTTACTAATTACTTAATAGTTTCTCAGAATTATGGTCGGTGACCGACAGCCTACAAATACATACATTTTAGGCTTCTGTCAATTGTGTCTGTGGCAGGTTAACAAACGCGAATTAGATATGCAAATTATTACTCATGTCAGGCATGTGAGCACTTAATAATGTATCTATCTTTACGGCTCTCGAAATAACCATTCTGTCGGTATAATTATTATTATTTCCCAGCGTTACAAAACGCCCACGAAAATGCGCGGGCGAAAATGCAGGGCGCTCTGCACTTGGCGAGTGCAATATTACGTATACGTACCGTAAACGCTGATGACGGATCATTGGGCTGAGCGAAAAAAAGCAATTAAGTGAGAGACCTCAAGCCACCAAACAATACCATAGTCAAGGGGATATATCAAAATTAATAGCACTAGGTTTTTGTTTTGTTTTCATTCCGTTTTTGTTCTGAAACCGACAACGTCATCGTTGTCGCTGTCGCCTTTTGACGGTGCTTCTGAGCGGAATAATATAAATAAGTAATTTACTCAACAAAAACAAAACAAAAAACAACACTGGTCCAGAGCAGATCTGCGCTTATTTTTGGTTCTCTTTTGTCAGGCGAATATATTCATAGATATTATTGAAAGTAAATAACGAAACTGGGTCAGCGCCAGCCTCCCACAGAGCAACAGTGGCAAGAAATACTATATTTCACCAGCAAATCAATCATATTTCTCAGGGACAACAAAAAAAAAAATGAGAAACAGCAATAACAAAACTACAAAGACAAAACTTGATATGGCAAAACTTGGCGCCAAATTGCTAATAAGCAATTTCGGTGCACGTGTCGTATACTTAACGTGAACATTTGTTTTACGATCACTCATAAAAACACAATTACATCACGGAGACCCCACTGACTCACTGAAAGTTCGACGCACTCGCAGCCACAAATAAATCTCTATAGTATATATAAAGCTTAGTATATTGAAAAAGTTAACCATAATGAAATTACAAGTTCTTCCGATAGACATTAATTAAGTACGTGATGAAAATTTGCAAAAGCCATTTGGCACTTGCCGACAAAGTGATTATTGAGAGGTGGAAATTAAGTACTTCAACAACACTTGCCATATTTGCTTTATTTAAACAATACAATATTTTTAATTAAAGTGTTTCATATATAGCACTTAAATTAATATGAAAATATTAATTCAGCATATTTGAAATATTTTCCTGTATTAATGTATGTCCATAAAATATTATGAGGCGCGAAAACCAAAACTGACTTATTTTACAATTAGCAATTAAATTTTAAAAAGAAAAATCTATTTATAATAAAGAAACAGAGAGTACAAGTAGATTCGATTTATTTTCAGCATCTCAAATCTGTAGTTGTATAACCTGAAACTATGCGGAATGGCATTTTAATTGAACAAACACATTTTGCACATTTTTGGTCATTCAAATTAGCCAATAAACATTTTTAGCACTTTTTCTAAACTTGGCCGAGCGGTGTTACCTTCGCCACATGTTGGCCTCCCCCGACTGCGGATTCTAATTTAATGTCCGTTTATTTGTTCAGAAATATATTTGTTTGATTCCTCCTACTTCCATTCGCTGTTTTTCTTTCTTGGTTTTCTGCGAAGCTTTCGGCTTTCCTCGGCGTGTGTTTTTCGCTTGGCTATTTTTAATGGGTGATCTGATGAGTGGCCATTGGCACTATCGAAGGTGCAGTAAATCATCCGAATTCGTTTCCATATCTACTTTATTTTACTTTTATTTTGTTGCTCTTTATCGCACACCGTTGGCCGAATGAAGCGTGCGCTCCAATTTCGTGTTCATTCAACGTCAAAAGTCTCGATGACATTCGTCGTTGTCACTTGTTTGGCCCCGGTGGGCGGGTGTGGGGTTAATGTGGAGCCGGACATTAAGTGCTAAGCTTGTTGTTGTTTTCGGTTCGGCCATTGGCCGAAAGTGACGTAAGCTGGTCACTGGGTCTTGTATCAATTCAAGGTTATTGGGGCCAAGTCTCCAATATTTGTTATTGATATCGAAAGTGATACTTCAGATCATTTGGGATTTGTTTTTACTATAAGGTCATATATTGTTAGCTTTTACTATCTAAATATCTGTTTATCTTTGTAATTTCCTGAAAATCTCCCAAAAGATCTACAGTAAAGATAATTTTTCCACCAGGTACACTTAATAATTTACACCTAGAGCAACCTTCCCCTTGCCTTTTTTGCTTATATTATTATTTCTGAGATCATTTTCACCAGACACTATCTCTTCGCTCCACTTAACAATTACACGATATTACAAAAAATATTTAATTTAGGCGATAAACTTAAGAGCACACAATCTAATAAATTGCGATGTCACCGCATAGATAAGGGGCTTCGCTCCTAAGTTGATGTCATTCTGTCTTCTGGGTAAACCATAAGCCGTCGGCGGCATTGTCCTCTCCTTCCGCGTATTATGCCATTAAAGACAACGAATTCTGGCCGCTATCTTGGCGAACTTGAGGCGGAAAACTGCCTGCTTTTCCACCATCTGCATTGCGTGACTGGCCAATGAAAAATACATACAAAAAAAAGAAAAAGCAACACACCCACAACTGCAGCAACGCAACCTCTTGGGTCGCCCAAAACCCTCTGTCATAATTCCGCAGCACGCATTAAAATTTAACGCCAGTGCATGTTCTCCTCGTTTGCCGAGCTTTTGACCCTTGCGATGAAGTTGGGCCGATAGGACCACAGAAAAAAATAGCAGAAAAATCCAAAAACAAAAAATAGAAGAACTCCAAAAAAAACCTACTACTAACAATACGTAACGCAGTGCAGTTTTCACATACCATCCTCCCCCGTGTGTGTTTGGTGTGTCAAATTAGTTACGCCCCGTGAGCCGCAGGTGGTTGTGGCTATTTTCATTTTCCGCCGCTGACAAAGTCAAATGAAAATGTCAAACGCTTGTGACGGCCCAAGTTTGTCAGCCTTTCGTTGGTAAATGGAAAAACTGCCGCCTCATTTATGATTATACCGTAAACATATGAATGTTTCTCGTAGCTCTTTTCATTCACTCGCCCTTTAGAATGATGCGTGTTTGTCTCTGTTTCATAAATAAATATTTTGTTGTTTTGGTAAAATAAGTTGGCTTATTTTTATGTCAAAGCAGCAATCAATGTCAGACTATTTTTAGATGTTTTTACTTTTATAAAGTATTTAAGTATTTAATTAAATAATTAATAAAGAAACTCTACAGCATGCATGTTTTTGATTAAATCTCTACAGAACAAGATAATATTAAAAATATTAACAATGCTAATTTTTTAAAGGGTTCCTTAGTTACTTTATATAATTATTTCAGTCAGAAGCTTGAAACTTAGTGAAGGAGTCATTTCCGACCCTATAAATCATATATATTATTGATCAGAATCAAAAACTTAATCGATCTAGCCACATCCGGAAGAAAAATAAATTTTTCGAAATTTCAAAAAAAGGAAAGGGGTTACATCATTAAAATTGTCAAAAATTGGCAAAAATTTTAATTTTTCTAAATTTAAAACTGAGTTTGCAGATTTATTAACCTAATAAAAACTAACATAGAAAAGCTTTCCGAATTGAAATTAAGGCGTTTTTGGCTTAGTTATGAGTTTTTTTAAATTTGATTTGGGTGAAAAAAACGTTATTAAAAATATATAGAAATATCGCCTAAAAAATGGTATTATAATTTTAATCCGAAGCTTGTAACTTGTGAAGGAATCATTTCCGACCCTATAAATCATATATATTATTGATCAGAATCAAAAATTTAATCGATCTAGCCGTGTCAGGAAGAAAAATAAATTTTTGAAATTTTTTCGAAATTTCAAAATTTGATAAGGGGTTACATCATTAAAATTGTCAAAAATTGTCAAAAATTGGCAAAAATTTTATTTTTTCTAAATTTAAAACTGAGTATGCAGATTTATTAACCTAATAAAAACTAACATAGGAACGCTTTCCGAATTGAAATTAATGCTTTTTTGGCTTAGTTATGAGTTTTTCAAATTTCGATTTTTCGAAAAAATGTCATTTAACAATATTGTTAAGTAATAATTGAAAGAGTGGGAATATTTTAAATTTAGTTATGATTTAATTCGAATTCGACCACATAACTCGATTGCAACTGCATGGTCTTCCGAAGTCAGTACCTTTTTTGTTACAACTAACAAGATATATTTGTTTAGCCTAGTAACACATTTTTATACTTTCAAATATACTTGTAATCATCGATTTAAAGGCTTATTCCGTTCAACACAAATAAGCTAGCAAAATATTTTCTTGAATATCTGCATGCTGATATATTTTGTAACCAATATGAAATTCTTTAGTAATTTTTTCTTAGTGTCTAAATATGTGTAGCTCGTGCCCTTTCCAATCACTCGGCCCATTCATCTTCATTCAGGGCCTGCTCTCCCATTTGCATTTGATGTGACTTGCGCTTTCTGTTTCGTCATCTGTCAAATGCACTAGACCTAGGTCTGACGTCACTCCGCCAGCGAACTATTAATATTCATAACGCTGGGGCAAAGTCAAAGAGAATTAGGCAAAAATTTTTATCAGTGCGCGGTGGCCGCTTATCAATCATGTGAGTCGCATGAATGAAATTCGTTTCGTTCACCTATATTTGCTCTTTTATTTTTGTTATTCACTTTTATGCTCTTGGAAACACTGCAGTCTGTTTATACAGAGAACTGGCGATCTGCTCGGGGGCTACATATAGTAGCTTAATGGCAAACAAATGCCACCGACAACAGGCATTTTAACGATATTTGGTGACCTTGAAGGTGGCAACAAAAATGTTCACATTTTTATGCCTTTTCTACAGCTGGCAGGCTGTCGGGCTTGTTTGATATTGCATATAGAACGCTTTATGAATTTCTTGAATAAACACCAGGCAGGGAGAGAGTGAAAAGCGAATGTCGAGTGGCTCAGAAAATTTCACCACATCACCTCGAGCACCCACTGAAAATTAGGTGGGCGAGGTGTGTGTGCGTTTTTCCTCCTCACTTTGCACTTGAAATAGTTCTGTTTCGTTTTCTGCTCTCGGTTTTCTTCCGCTCTTTTACATATTTTCCTCTAAGCAGTAAAATTATTGCTGCCTCTATTAATTGTTGTTACTTTTCTGTTGTTGCAGCTCCACAATTATCATTTGTTCTTATCAAATGACTCATGAAACTAGCAACACTTTTCCGAAAGGGGGGCTGAACCCAGACAAAATACAAACATTACGCGTGAATTGTGCAATAAAATTACTATCAAATACACGGAGAAAAAGGGTATAGTATTTTACACTTAAAGCAGAAGCTGAAAGTTTTCATAAATATTAACAAACTTAAGAAGAAAGGAATCTAACTTCAGGAAATAATTCATGAAACAAAATAAATTTTCCCCGGATATGGCTAGAACGATTCGGCTGTTGATGCTTATTAAGAATATAATAAATACCCAAAAGGTGTAAGTACTATTTACATTCTAAATATATTATTTAACATACTAACTATTAAATATATAATTAATAATTGCCTTGTAATTGTAATTGTAAAGGCAATAAAAATTGTCTGAAATAGGTACACAAGATAGCACACTCAAACTCCATTCCCATTTTGCCTTAGGAGTATCTCTGCAAAAAAAGCAGGTATTCCAGGTAAAGGGATACTACCCACCGGGACTTTCACATCCTCCCCGTTCCATGATCGCCCTTTAATCCCAACGAGGTGCCAACAACCAAAGTGAAACCACACAAAAAGGTAAACCGAATCCCAACCAAGAGGGAAAACAAATGAAAAGCGACGGGAAACCACAAAATGCTGCAATCAACTGAAACTCCATGGGTGGTTTGGGTGAAAATATGGCCTGAAATTAGAGTGAAAAGCGGCGAGACGCCCTATATGTTATGAGCGGCAAATGCAATTATGCAAATTCCATTCCCCCTACATTCCCAATGCAGCCATAGAAAAGCGGGGGAAAAATTATAAATCACACAATAACAATCAAGAAGGGTTAAAAAAGCATAAGGAACAATTATTTTAACAGAATAAACCCTGAAAATCGAAGGCAATTCCACTAAAATAAATTGAAAACACGCGCCAAAAAAAGGGGTCGCTTGGTAATGTGAAATCAATGCCACCGAAGGGGAATCAGAACCGAAATATGAAGGGTGTCTTTGCCAGAGGGTAACTATATTCCATATAGGGAACTTGATCTTTTTTTTTGGCTACACTACCTGAGTGGGAAACCAAATCTGCAGCCGCCGATGAGCTCATGCCCAAATGAAAATCAAATATAGAGATAAAGGAAACCCCCCTATAGATACTTGCATTACAAAGGCCCGGATACAGCAAGCCCCTCGGCTCTCTATTTTTTTTATTTGTCGTAGTCTTTTTTGGCACACTCCCCAGCATTGAGTGCTTATCGCAGGACCTCTATCTAACTACAGTGTATCTGGCAGATACATCTGATAACCCGGGCCGACAAAATCGCTCTAGTGTTAAATTAAAATGAGCGTGAACTCGGTATAAAAAGCGAATAACCACCCACATGTAGTTGAGGCCCGTCTAAGAGTACTCACTGTACTCGATTGCCGCCTGAATGGTCACCATTGAAACTTAATTAATGGGAAAAATGCAGCGCAAAGCGGCGCGAAATTAACAAAGGCAAAATTTATCGAGTGGGCTTGGTGTAAATATAGCAGATTGAAGCCTACTTGCAGGAGCTTTAGCCGCCATATGGAGGACCGACATACTTGCTCGGGGGTCTATATGCTAATTGGAGTTTTTCGATTACACAGGAAAAATCTAGTGGAAGATATTTGTATACTTTTTATATTAATAATATAAAAATGTTCTGGAAAAGTTCGTTTAATTTAATAGAAAACCTTCTCCTTCTTTATTCATTATTATCATTTAAATATTATACTTTTTAATGCATATTTTATTCATACATTATTATATTTATTGTCTGCAGTTAAACTAATATTATTCTTTTAAAGGAATTAAGAATAAAACAATTTCCGACTATTCAATTATTCCACTTTTGCTCCCGTTTTTCTGCTTGAATATTTAATGGTTTTACTACGAGTAAACCCACACCAACTATCCAAAGTGCTCATGGAGGGCCCAAAAAGCTGGCCAGGAACCCCCACCAGCACCCTGGCAACGAGGAGAACCCGCCCACGTGCCGGCTAAGAGAGAACCTGCTGCCACTTGTTCGGCGTTGCATTGAAATTGAAAGCAAGCATGGTTGCAACACGGAAAAGCGGAAAAGCGTTGCCGGCGCAGTGCTGAGAGGATTTCACAGCTGTTTTTTTAAGGGGGTGGATGGGTTGGGGTTTGGGGTTGCAGCATGGGGAGGTGAAAAGTTCAAGCACTGCAGCAGGCAGTGTCCTTGGGCTGTTGCTGTCGTCGTGGAGTTTTCTCGACACCAACCGGCATTGCATTGCCCGCCGAAGGACACACACGCCTGCAAAATCAATAATTGCCCGGTTGGATGCAGTGGGTCAATTTTGGTTGATTCTTCACATTTAATTTCCCCCAAAAATCAATTCAAACGATTGCCAAACTCACCTCGGATTTTTCCACTTGTCTGGCACACCGATTTTAAGTGGTTTTCTTATACTTTTTTTTTGTGGTTATCAATTGGCTTTGCAACCCGATTTTTCTCAAGCTGTTTTCCAAAATGAAACAAGAAATTTGAACATTTAAATTTTGTGGATCATTTAATTTGTTGTATATTTTTATTTATTATTTTGTGGTTCGAATTTTCGAAACTTTACAGAGCTCCCGTTACACTTTGATTGTTGATAGCGCTGAGCGTGTGAGTGTGTTTGATTTTGATTAGAGCAAAGTTAAAGCAAATGCAAATCGATGTTGTTTTTTGTTGTTGCCTGGCCGTCATGGGCAATGTCAGAGGAATGCATATTTGTTTTTCTCGTTTCGTTGTGATTTTTGTCGTTTTTAAATTTAGATTTGCCGGTCTATTGTTTTATTTCTGTTTTGACTATGAAAGAAATTGAAATTTTTAATACCACCACGCAACGCTTGTCACGTTGTTCGTTTTTTCTGTGCCTAACTAGTTTTCAGCCAACGCTGAAAATTGTGTTCTAAATGGCAAAAAAAACCAAAACAACTACAAAAAATCTACAAAAACGCCCACGAAAATCGCCCATTCAGCCAAACAACAACAAATGTACAAACGACAACGCACACGCACCACTCGAGATAACAAATAGTAGGAAAAAACTTTATAACGAAACTTGCGTACTTAATCAAATAAACGTTATAACAATCGCTTTTGGCCAAAAAGCGCTTTGCTCTCCACGACTCAATTCATTTCAATTTCACACGCGAGATCTCACGACGACCTTCCCGTTTCAATGCAACCAGCGGACTGTCGTTCAATATTGAAAGCGAATGCTTTAACACGGTCGCCTAAGCGAGCTTATTGCCAGCGAACTTGCATGAGTTGCTTGATACACTGGGCGAAAAAATCATGCCTTAAATTAAATCATATCTCCCCGACTTATAAAATGTTGGATGGACTTATCTATACTTAATTTTAGAAGTGTATTGCAACCAACAAATGCCGGCAACAAACCGAAATGTGCTACCTATTGCAAGTTTCAGTTGGATCAGCTGTTTAGACGCACAACTCGAGCATGTTGCCACCGGTTGTTATGGGTGTCACAATCTTGTTATCAGTTTGATGGAACTTGTTCGAAACGACCAATTAATTGCCGTTTACAATTCCAGAAATATTAATTAAGTAAATAAATAAATATATATGTTATTTCTTTTTTGCCATAAAATGTTATTCTTTTATACGCGAAATATTACAACGATGTAGTTTTGGCTAAGCATAGTTTAATTTTCTTGTTGTTCGGTCTAATTAGTATATTATTTAGAACAAGAAAGGAAAGCAGTTAAATAAAATAATCTTTCTTTGAATCAGTATTTATCAATACTTTTATATGACAATTTTGTCAAAAAATCGATGTTTAAAAATCTCATAACTACGCCAAAAAGGCATTAATTTCAATTCGGAAAGCTTTCCCATTTTAGTTTTTATTAGGTTAAAAAATCTGCATACTAAGTTTTAAATTTAGAAAAATTAAAATTTTTGCCAATTTTTGACAATTTTAATGATGTAACCCCTTTCCTTTTTTGAAATTTCGAAAAATTTTGAAAAATTTATTTTTTGACCAGACATGGCTAGATCGACTAGGATGTTGATGCTGATCAATAATATATATGAAACATAGGGTCGGAAATGACTCCTTCACAAGTTACAAGCTTCGGATTAAAATTATAATACCATTTTTTAGGCGATATTTCTATATATTTTTATAACGTTTTTTTCACCAAATCAAATTTTAAAAAACCCATAACTAAGCTAAAAACGCATTAATTTCAATTCGGAAAGCTTTTCTATGTTAGTTTTTAATAGGTTAATAAATCTGCATACTAAGTTTTAAATTTAGAAAAATTAAAATATTTGTCAATTTTTGACAATTTTAATGATGTAACCCCTTTCCTTTTTTTGAAATTTCGAAAAAATTTCAAAAATTTATTTTCTTTCCGGACATGGCTAGATCGATTCAGTTTTTGATTCTGATCAATAATATATATGATTTATAGGGTCGGAAATGACTCCTTCATAGCGTTTTAAGCTTCTGACTAAAATAATAATACACTGCAAAAGGAGAAATATTCTCCTTAAGTCATCAATATATTTTAGGACAAGCTTCTATTAAAATTCAAAATTATTGTTAAATACCTATGCAAAGATTAAAAAAAAACGGAATATATCTTGTGGGATAAACCATATGTGAATGAGTCAGATTTCTCCATAGGACCGTCCGTAATTGTACGCAAATGATCTAAACAACTGTTTCCTCCCATATTTTTTGACCAATGGTGACACACTCGCAGAATATCAATGAGTTCAAATCTGAAAGCCCGGAATGACTCAATCTAAAAACTGTAAATTTATAAAGTCGGAAATGGTCAGCGGATGACCACAAGCTTTGCTGCTAGATATATATTTTTCAAGGGATATTATCCATGTCCTGTTCCTTTCCCAAGCACTTAAGCGGTTCATCAATAACCTGACTGCACTGCCCTCAACGAAGCAATAAATAATTCAGAGTTATTCGAGAAACCAATAAAAAACCGACGAGCCATATCCTGGCCTTAATTTGTCCGAAGGTTTCTAGGTGTAGTCCGAAAAAGCTTCATAATTCATGCCCGACGGCAGAGCCAATTAATTAATAAAAACAAAATTATGAAATAGAACGAGAAAAACTACAGCGGAAACGCAAGCCCCGCTGAGTTATGCTTGCACGCCTTTGAAATGTCCTTGCAATCCTTTGCCGAAGACCCCAAAGCCGACCTAAATACCAAACTGGCCATTGTGCTGTGTGCTGTGTGCTGTGTGGGCCACGAAAATGCAAATTCTCCAGGTCCTGGAGCTGGCTTGAGCTGCTCCAGTTTAACGCTCCGCGTGGGAGTTGTCCCTATTGATTTAATTCCGGCCATCCGCCAGTGACGCAATTCTCCTGGAGTTGAATGCTCGGCCGACAAATACTATTCCTGGGCCAGCCCCCAAGGGGTTGTTTTTTTGGCCACGTTTCGGCGGTGGCCCTTGGCAGCCAGCCGGCTATATGGGAATTTCTGGCGGTGGAGGCGCCACGATGACTGCGCATAGTTTTATGGCATCGAGGTTTTATGCGAGTTTTCCACGTTGTCATTGTAGCTACGTAGTTTGTTGTGCTACGCTGGTAATTGATATTGGGTTTGGGTATCTGTTTATATATCTACATCCACTGCAGCTGGATGTCATGACCTAGACAATTTTGGGTCTGCCTAGATTTCTATCTCCAGGAAGGTCAATGTGGCGTATACTTAACGAGCAATACGAGAGCAATTGTAGGTCTCATTAGCATACACTCACAGGATAGCAGTTTAATTTAGCTAAATTATACTTTACCTTTAATATATTGAGCAGGATTGAATTACTGGTAATATTTTATAAAATGTACCATACTTTTTCTACTACTTCATAAGATATTCTTAAAATAAAGTACCCTGTTAATAGAGTTTCCAGTCCTCTTTGAATTTCTTTCTCTGCAACAATGACTAATAATATTTTATTTGGGATACCGAAAGAGAGTGAGAAAGTTAATTTATCATTCCTATTAATATATCTAACACACGTCTTGGGATGACATTGGCAATGAGTCAACTTCAAGTGCTGGAAAGACCACAGAAACTGACCTGAAGCCGACCGTTTCGATTTGGCCAGCTGGCTAATATTAGTTAACAACTACACAAAGTTTAGTCAACAAATAAACAAAGCCAAGTTTGTCATCCAAACATAAATACCCGCAACTCCACTTTATTAGCTTTTCGGACACGAAGCGGAAAGGGATGGGAACTGGAGTTGCAAGGTTAAAATGTGGATGATGCAGGTCTCATATATTTTCTGACTTTGAATCATTTTCTAGCGGCATACGCAGTTTAATATTGTCATCTATATATTTAGCGAGATATTCGCAAACAAATATCGTTCATCAACGCCAACTGAGTCAACAATGAGGTAATTTTTCCCGAGACTACTTATACTTCATGTTCCCTTTATTATCTTTAAAATAGATTAAAAAAACCTTTATATTTAAATGTAGGTATATTTTAGAAAAGTGCTATAAGGCTTTAAGTATTTTATAAAATATTTTTAAGGAAGAAGACTTCCTTATATCCTTTAAAAGTATATTAAATATATTTCTTAATTACCGTATTTTATTATATTTTTATAGGTACTCGGATTTATACTTTTTAATTGGCCTAAAACAGCGTAAAACTCGACCTCTTTTACAGTCCAAGCCGGTAGCAGACTCTAACTACACATATATATATATATATTTATTTTTGTATATATATCACGGAACATGGAAAATCGCTTGTGTTAACAAGTGCGCTGTGCTCTTGAAGCCGTCCTCTCTGTCCGAGATAAAACAATTGGCATTCATTGTCCCACCGGGTGACCCACTGGCGCAGTTATGGGGCATTTAATCAGCATTTGCCGAAGATGAGGAGCACTTTGCCACTCCACTTGGTGGGAGTGGGAACATGCTACACTTCCTCAATTCCCCTAAACAAACATGGCCAATTGTGGCCATAAAAGTGGCAAAAATATCGCTATTGATAGAAGCCACTCATCTCTCGAGTGGGTTGCTTGAGCATCAACTTATTGTTGCGAATTCCTCAATTAATTTCGATTGCCTTTCCTGAGAATCACTTTGGAGGAGAGCAGTTATTTTGTCACCAGCAGATTGCCTAATTTTTATTGATCGTTAGTTTTTAAGTATTAATTGCAGATGATGAACGAAATTTGCATGCTAGAGTACTCTTCTAATGAAGAGTTAATGGGTTCTGAAAGTATCTGAATTTAAATATAGGAAACTTTCTAAAGTTCGTATTGAATTTTGTTATTAATGAGGACATAATTATGTTATAAATATAATAGATAAATGTGGAATATTTATTTATTTACTAAAAATCTCCAACAAACAAGAATATGGAGCTAAGTTTGTAGTTGGATGGGAGGACCAAATTGGGAAAGATCATAACTAAGCCAAAAATTCATTAATTTCAATTCGGAAACCTTTTCTGTGCTAATTTTTATAGGGCTAAAATATCTACATATTTAGTTTTCGAATTTAAAAAAATAATTTTTTTGCCAAATTTTGACAATTTTAATGATGTAACCCCTTATCAAATTTTGAATTTTCGAAAAAATTTCAAAAATTTATTTTTCTCCCGGACATGGCTAGATCGATTTAGTTTTTGATTCTGATCAATAAAATATATGATTTACAGGGTCGGAAATGATTCCTTCAGAAGTTACAAGCTTCGGATTAAAATTATAATACCATTTTTTAGGCGATATTTCTATATATTTTTAATAACGTTTTTTTTACTAAATCAAATTTTAAAAAACTCATAACTAAGCTAAAAACGCATTAATTTCAATTCGGAAAGCGTGTCTGTGCTAGTTTTTATTAGGTTAATAAATCTGTATACTCAGTTTTCAAATTACAAAAATTTGATTTTTTGCCAAATTTTGACAATTTTAATGATGTAACCCCTTTCCTTTTTTTGAAATTTCGAAAAAATTTCAAAAATTTATTTTTCTTCCGGACATGGCTAGATCGATTCAGTTTTTGATTCTGATCAATAATATATATGATTTATAGGGTCGGAAATTATTCCTTTACAAGTTACAAGCTGTGAAAGCTACGATTTGAGTACTTTTTTTTATAGCTGGGAGCATTGGCAGAGAACCCAAGCTGTTGTTGGGTTTAATAGTTAAGAGTATTAAACAATTGCGAATTTAAAATGCAATTTATTAATTATAATAATTTAATCTTAGATTAGTGAATAAAAAATAATTAAATAATTGTTTCTACACAAATACATATTTCTTACATCTTTAGATTTTACTTTGCATTAACATTATACATGTCCAGCGCGCCATCTAAATGTGAGGCTAAATTTGTTTATCCTTAAGACCGAATATTTATTTTACATTTTTAAATTGCTCTTTTAAATCGAGGGCTGCATGCTTACTTTTATCGGCAAGTCGTATCGATGTATCGTCGTTTTTAAAATATCGATAGTAACGCTATCGAGTTATTTTAACTGTAGTCCGCGACGGTCACACCCAGTGCTGCAAACCTTTGACGAACAAAAAAAAAAAATTATTTTTGACGGGAAGAGTGAAACATAACACTTAAGAAAATGATTACAATTCCAAGAAAAAGCTTAAAACAAATATTTAACAAAAAATGTCAACAAATGAAACAATTTATTAAGTTATTATTATTATTTACTTTTGAAAGAGATATATGAATATTTATAGAAGTTGACCATTGCAAAGTTCCATATAAACTATTAATATTTTATTTTTAGTTTTCAAATATACACAAGATTTTTCTTAATAATTTATACTAAATAACTAATCAAAAAATGTGAATTATCTATAATTGAAGTCCCGCGAAAGTTAAAATCAAATTATACATCCAAAACAAATGAATACATAAACAAACATAAATTGGAAGATTCATCATCTGAATTTTGGGAAACCACGTCGCAAGTGGTTTAATGGGAAATCGTAGATCCTGCGGATTATAAATATTATTCCTTAGGATCCTCGCAAGAAGCAGTTCGTCCTGTTTATATATTTTACTGTTACGCTTTTACAGGTTCTACACGTTTTCAGATGTTTGGGGTCGAATTCTCATGTTTGAAGATGTTTGGCCTCGAATTCTCATGTAGAAATTAACAGATCGGAGAGAGAGAGCGTAACTTAACACGGGGTGAGCGTAACCCTAACAGAATCTCTCCGTGAGAAAGTATCGAACTATCGATAAAAACCTGAATTCCCGCATTTTACAATTCCCGCAATTCACATTCCGCTGTTAGCCTTCAAAAAAAGCTAGTTTTGACGGGAAAAAATTCAAATTGACAGCACTGGTCACACCAACCACGAAGTAAATATTTTTCAACAAATAAATAAATATAAATAAGTGGTGTCGGTTAGTGGCAAACAAATTAATGGACAGCAGCAACGACCTGTCGGATGAGCTAATCCGCCGCCTCAGCGTTGGCGGGGCTCTGGGTAAGCCGGGAACGAGGATTCCCAATTGGGGACGCACCTGTTGTAACTTCTTAGCATTTGATTTGCAGAGGAGGTGATTGCCAACGAAATCTTCCAGGAGACGACCATCTACGAGGACAGCAACGATGTGGAGGCCGAGGCGGAGCCGGATGACATCATCATAGTGCACATGGACATCCGGGAACCGCTCAGCACGCTGAGGTGTGTTCCCTAACCACTAGCAGGGGTTGATTTCACATCTCTTCTTCTTTCTCCCCGTCGACAGGAAACTTGTTGAACAGAAGATCGACGTGAGCCTCAATTACTACACATTTTGGCTGCAGGATGCACAGGAGGTGAGTGAACCAAGCTCCCATGGATTCTTTTAACTCATGTAAACCACCTACTCTTCCAGCTGGAATCGCACAAGAACCTGGTGGATCAGTGCGTGAAGGGCGAGGGTCTGGTACAGATTAACGTGCAAATCCAAACCATAGGCAAGCGCATCAACATCGCCGATGTGCTGAAACCCACGGAAGATGCGCTGGCTGCCCTGGCCGCGGAGGAAGCTTCAGGCCAGCTCACCCCGCCTGACACCGCCAGTTCGAACAGTGAAAGCCCCAGCAAAACGCCCACTAAGCGAAAGCTGAAGGACGAGTCTGAGGATGAGAGCGTGGAGGCTGGCAAGGATGTGAAGCCAGTCCTGAATTGGGTGCTGGACAGCAAGTTCAAGCGGGAGCAGGCGCGCCTCAAGATACCCGAGGCGGCCAGCGAGTGGACGCAGTCCCATGTGACCCACTGGCTGGAGTGGGCCGTCAAGCAGTTCGAGCTGAAGGACATCAACATGAACGACTGGCAGATCAACGGGCAGGAGCTGTGCAGCATGACGCACCAGCAGTTCTGCCGGAAGCTGCCCCGCGATCCTGGCAATGTCTTCTGGACGCACTTGCAGCTGCTGAAGGAGTGCAACTTTGTGTCCGTGGTGCACAAGCAGGCTGAGGAGCTAAGGAAACCCAAGCAGCCCAAGATCATGTCCAGCGCGATAATGTCAGGCACAGGGGGTTCACTAGAACAGCGAATCATGAGAAAATCTTACCAGAGTGTAAAGGGTTCCGATTGTAAGTTCTATAAAAATTCACCAATTAGCTTTTATAAATAATATCCCTTTATTTACAGCCACTGAAAGTTTATCTCCTGCGCCACAGAGTCCCACGAACTACACCACAATTGGCTCCGGCAACAATGGCCAGGTGCAATTGTGGCAATTCCTGCTCGAGATCCTCACCGACTCCGAGCATACAGACATCATCGAGTGGGTGGGCACCGACGGCGAGTTCAAGCTGAGCGACCCGGATCGCGTGGCCCGCCTGTGGGGTGAGAAGAAGAACAAACCCGCCATGAATTACGAGAAGCTGTCGAGGGCGCTTCGCTACTATTACGATGGAGATATGATCTCCAAGGTGTCCGGCAAGCGGTTCGCCTACAAATTCGACTGCGATCTGCGGCTTCTGACCGGCTACGATGCCAGGGAGCTGTCCCGGCTAGTGAACGAGCGAAAAAAGTCACCCGAGCATCTGGCCGCCTTGGAAACCATGAAGGAGGATACATGACAAGGCGCCGTTGTGGTCAAGGTGGAACCCGACATACTCTGGAAGTACGAGGAGCCTTAGCGCCGACTGACCTGGTCGGATCGAGGCGCCTGCATAATGATACAAGTTGTTACACATTTTACACTCTTAAGGCACACGATTTTATTATTCATTTCGTATTCGATAAGCTCCATAATCTCTGTCTACCTAAGCTATGGCTATAAGTTTAAACACTCTACTCTAAATATGAATAGTATCTATATAGTGTGTATATTGAATATTGTTCGTTACATGATTGTTGCGATTTTTGTAAAATCCATAAAACTAAATTCATTTCCACGCGATTTCCATTTGCTTTTTCTCTCCGGTGTTTCCTTTTCGGCTTTTCCTGCACGGCATCGTTGTGTGTCGATGATGGTTTTGTTTGTTGTGATTTTACGTGACTAGCTTGCTTGCTTAACTGATCTAAGTAACTCTAAACGTGGGCATTTAGCAGCTCCAGCTAAATGGAGTCGATCTCGCTGATGATGACGATGATGGCCTGGCGGAATGTGCACGCAAATGCTCCTCCCCCGGCTGAACTGGCGCTAGATCCGATCCGCTAGCCCCGTCAGCCGGGATAATACTTTATTACATTAAGTTTTGAGTTTGAGTTTGAGTGTGAGTCTGAGTTTGTGATGCGGCGGTTACAGCTCCGTGGTGATCTCGTCCTGCGGTCGAAAGCCCAGCTTGTAGAACTCGTCCTCCAGCCAGAGCGAGCTGGCGTTGAGATCACTGATGAGATTCCCGCTCTTCAGCGTGTTAAAGCTGCTACCGAAGGGATCCGATGCCCTGGGCTCCTCGAACTCGTGCAGGCTGATCAGCGATCCGAAGAGGTGCAGCTTCTGCTGCGCCGAGGCGCTGCTGTTCCTGTCCCCGGCCATTAGCTCGCCCACTCCCTGAGGCGTCGCGGTGGGCGTCACCTGTTGCCGGAAGATGCTGGCCTGCTGCTGTTGCTTCTTCTTGGCCGGAGCCGCATAGAGCACCTCCTGATGGCCACTACCACCGCCATGCGAGGCCTGGAAGAAGTCGATCAGCTGGCCCACCTGGGGCTTGTACCGCTCCAGTGCCTGCTCAGACCAGGCATACAGGCGGGACCAATCCGGCGGAGGAGCTGGTATCAGCTCGATCGGCCTGTTCAGCAGGATTAGCAGCTTGGCCAGGTCCCGGACTATGGGCCGGTAGGAGTTGGCAGCCGCCACCTCGCCGGACAGATAGAGCTTGCGGATCTGCCGCCGGGTGTCGTTCAGCATGGCCAGGAAGTACTCGGCATTCGGTCGCATCTCGTTCAGCTGCCGCATAAAGTCCGCCCGATCCATGGTGTTCTCGTTGATTAACTTCTGCTTCACGGACTTCCGTCGGCGCTTCCTCTTCACCAGCATCACGGCCACGGCCAGCAGGGATAGGCAGACCAGGAACCCGCCCAGCAGCCCCGCCAGAGCGGCCATCAGGGGACCCGAGTAGCCCGTGGGCACGCACACGCGTCCCATGAACTCGGTGTGAGCTGACCATTGGTCCAGGTAGCCGGCCGGGCACTGATCCACGCATTGCCTGGTGTCCGTCACCAGATACGTGAAGCACTTGATGCAGCCCGCCTTGTTGCAGCGCTGGCAGTGGGAGCTCGTCGTCGCCGGGCAGCCTGTGGATGGAACAGAAGATGGGAAACGGAATTGGGTTAGTCACTCTGTGGGTCACTCTTCGAGGGAGAGCCTCAATTAGCGCTGATCAGCATAATTGTCCCCTCATTTGCATGGGAGCACACCACTCCCACAGGCAATTGTCCAAGTTAATGTCAATGAGTTACAGCAACCCATTCCAGACTATTCCGGGATTACACTCGAAAATTCAAAAGTCGCTTTGAAATAATGCCTAAATTCCAGAGAACTTAAATTATTGGAATTCTTACTTCAAATACATTCCTCTGATTTCTTTATATATCCTCTGTTTCCCTCACGATTTCTATATATTCATTCAAATTGGACAACTATCCCGCCCAGTAGCCAGAGCAATTGAACCCTAACTATGATGTCAAACGCTGAACCCATCATAACATATCTCCCGGACATCTCTATTTATTCTTCGCTGTAAGTCTAGAGCTTTTGTCTCACTTGTTTCCCTACGAATCCAAGGTAACGTCAACAAACAATGTTTGACTTTTGGCTGCCCAAACCCTAAACGCAAAACCCAAACAACATTAGCATATCGCCGCCCCCTGTGTCCGCCTCCGAGAGTGTTGGCTGGGCAAACAGCAAACGGACAAAGAGATACATATTCTAGGAACTGGGAACAGGCAGACACACTTATCTGGAGGCTAAAGCGTCGTCAAGATCAAAAGCTCGGGAAGCCGCCGACAGTTGTCAACAGACGACGACGACGCACTGAGACTTCCAAACAGGCCAGAGGTTCGCTGGTACCGCCTTATCTCAGGCTTCTCCGAGTCTCCTGGCAGCTGGTTCTGCCCTGGCCTGGCCTGGCCCATTTATCTTGGCCAGCGGTTTTGGAGGTCCAAAGAGCTGGCCAAAACGAAACAATAACATTGCACCACGTACTCTGCCCATTGCCATGCACTTGGCGTCCGTTCAGGTGGTGGCTCAGCATCGTCGTCATCATCAATGGCATTAACTTGTTTATGCGCTAATCAGACACACACAGCCCCCAGGCGGGATTCGGAGTATCGGGAATGGAGCTGGAGAGGAGCCACGATCACCTTGGCCATGGCCCTGGCCAGTTCCCAGGCAGGCGGATAATCAGATGTAATTCGTAATTGATATTGCTCAGTGGCCAGTGTCTCCGTTTCTGTGTCTGTCTTTCGGTATTCCTTGCGTCTCCAGATCGCGACCGATCTCTCTGGGGGCTGGGCGTGCAGTTGATCAATGATAATTGGTTATTAAATGGAAGATTGCCTTTATTCCGCCTGTCAATGTCGGCCGGCCTGGCGCGCTTGTTGCTCCTCTTCTCCAGGTGATCATGTAAATGGCCCGGAATTGCAGACTGCGGACTGGCTATATAAATAATGATGTCGAGAGCCGAGAGCCCGGCTCCAATGATACATATATGGCAAAACAATTTGTCGATTGCTATGAACTCGAGTGGAATAAATGCATGGCAGATCTCATCTCGCAAGGAAGATGGGCCAATTTGTGGGATAACTTTGGTTCTTTCCTACTACTCCCCCTTGGCTATCTTAATCGCAACCAGATCGGATCGGATTAGAGGCAGGAGATTTAATTCACTCAAATTATTCCATGATTGAACAATCTGATTTGGGGCGTGTAATCGTATTCAAGTTTGTGATATTTTATGGCCAGCCCATCATTGATTCTGAAAACCTCATCCTCAGCATCGATTCCCTCCGAGCAGAGGCACGCCCAAAGAAACTTAAATTTCTCTTCACCTGCTGCTGGCCAATGATTATTAACTAAATAAGCGACTGTGTAGGCATAAAGCAGAAATAAAACTTTGATGACTACAACTATATTTACGGCCATCATCATCATCATTCATTATGACGATCTTCAGGGTTTGGGAAAGGCGAGGAAGCCAAGGCCCCAGAGACATTGTTTAAACTTTCTTCTTTCCTCGCATGACTCACAGAATCCGCGGACAAGCTCTCAGATTTTGGCTCTTAGCACATGACGTGCCAAGTATCTAGGCGTGTCGGGCCCACAGATTTAGATACATCCACCAAAACAGATAATCGACAAATTACTTTCACTCAAAACAAACAACGCGACGGCAGCCAGCTAGGGCCATAAAAAGCGAAATAAAATGTTTATCTGACAATCGCCATCAAATGAAACACGCGTAAAGTAAATTCATTAGATCACTTTATAACTTGTATATCCAGCCAGATAATTGGGTGCCCCGTGAGGGTAGCTGTTGCGTCTATTCTGCCGCACAAAGGCTCAAGGTCGTTCCAAATCAGAGGGTTGCGCCGCAGCGGAAAATGTATCTGAGCCCGGAGCCGCTGACAAAATGTGGAGCTCGATTCGCTGATCGACGATCGTAAATTGTAATTCGCCGCCAGCATAGACAATGCCTGGTCACTGTCATGGGGTTTTTAGTACTGGGTACTTGCATTTATAGGGGTATATTGATGCTTGGGGAAATTAAATCACAAAAAGTATGCACGTTAGATCGTTTTTAGGTCTTGAAGATACAAATTTTAGACCATATTTAAGACATCTAGTAACTTTAAGAAACATTTCTTTAATTTTTCAAGCAAAAATATATAATTTAAGTTTTAAAATACTTTAAATACCTATCCAAATTCATTACGATTCAGATAACACCAGGGGTCTAAGAACCCCTTTATGATATTTAATATTGTAGCTTTATTTTTGGCACATTTTTAAAAGTTTTAAAACCCCAAATGATTTATGTAGCACTCCCAGATATCACAAAGCTTTTAATGAACAGAGTGCTGGGTATTTCATAGTCTCAACTCCTAGCCTTACTATTTGTTGTTTTTTTTCAGGAGAAGGCAAGGCAAACACTTGGCTCTTGTCTGTCAATTAGGCATTTGACATTTGCATAAATGTTTATGCAAAAAGCGACAAACAGACCGAAGCAACAAAAAAAAAATAAACAAACAAAAGTTCTGTGCAATGCACAAAGTAAATAAATATTACAAAAATCAAATGGCATACTTTATGAGGCACTTCCTCTTAGCTTCCCATGCCTCCTCTCTTGTTGCAAAAAATATAAAAAAATGCCATGAGCCAGCAAATTGTTTGCTCTTTTTTTGTTGAGCAACTTAGTTGCCATCAGCAGTAATTCAATTTCCTTTATGTGAAGAAAGTCTTTTTTGGGCAACAGGGAAAAATTACCCAAATAACAGGAGGGGCTGCCCCAGAGGAGAGGGACACAATGAAACAAGGCCAGTTCAAGCTGCGCATGGGCAAACGGCGTTTATTAAAATAACGGTACTTAAGTACGCCCTAAGCAAACTGCAACTCCAACTCCAGTCATGTCCGACATGCAACTCGCAAGGAACTAAAAAAAAAAATATATAAGGGGCACCCAAAACCCATCGAAAAAAGAAATGAAAACAAGAAAGGAAGCTTATTTTTGGGAAGCCGATGTTTGTATACCCTTGTTAAATCGTTATTTTTAAGTGCTAATTTTTGGGGTAAATCGAAGATTTTAAAATATCATAACTAAGCCAAAAATGCATTAATTTCAATTCGGAAAGCGTGTCTGTGCTAGTTTTTATTAGGTTAATAAATCTGTATACTCAGTTTTCAAATTACAAAAATTTGATTTTTTGCCAAATTTTGACAATTTTAATGATGTAACCCCTTTCCTTTTTTTGAAATTTTGAAAAAATTTTAAAAATTTATTTTTTCTCCGGACATGGCTTGATCGATTCAGTTTTTGATTCTGATCAATAATATATATGATTTATAGGGTCGGAAATGATTCCTTCACAAGTTACAAGCTTCTGACTGAAATTATAATACCCTGCAAGGGTAGACTAAAATTGAGAATGGGCGGACCTGGGACAACGGGAAACCACAAAATATAAAAAAGAAAATACAAAATCGACAGAGAAGAGACCCTTAATAAGCATTTTTTAAAAGAGACACAAAAAAATAAAAGTGGAACGGAACCAGAAGAACTCTGTGTGATCTTCTCAAGAAATATAAAAAATGACAAATAAGCAAATGTGATGAAAAATATTTTTCATTGCATTTATAGTTCTGCAGAAACTACTCACAGATTTTGATGATCTTAAAATCGGAGACATCATTTTTAAAAAGAAAAATAAATACTGGAACTTCTTTTTGCTATTTGTTATAAATAAATAATCTGCAGAAACGAAACCGTACTTTTATAGATTTTTTCTTTACACTATTGGTTGATTTTTCGAGCCAGATCTGTTACGATTTTAATCAACTTAAATGTAGTTCAGCCTCTGATTTCAGTCTTTTGTTCAACTTTAGCCTCAGCCTTTCATTGAACCGACTCGCCGCCTTGCCTTTGATTTGATTTAACTCGATTTCAGTATCATGACCGAGCTCTACACACCCCAAAGTTGGGTTCATGAACTCCACAAATTGCTGCTACTCATAAATATATACAGAAAACTCCAAAATAAAAGCGATTCAATTCACCAAGGAGCGCCCTTCTCCTCGCTCAATTGCGTTTTTAATTGCCAATACATTTCAAACACGTCAAATGACAATTTATTATGAATTATTATTGCCGGTATTTATTGTTACTTCGCCTGCCTCCAAATTATAGGGTTGAGATCTTGCCTTTTCTTTAGATTTTGTTTGGTGTTTTGTGATAAATTGCCAGCCGAAAATATACAAAACAAATCAAAATGCTTTTTGCATTTTTTGCTTTTAGTTTTTTTTTATTTATTTTTTTGGCAACAAACATCCGTTCGATTTTTGTCATGATTGTCACGATTTACTTGCTGGACAAGACAGACTTTGAGTTCGATTCAAGCACAGACTGAGACAGAGTTTCAGACCCGGACAAGACTTCAGAAAAATGTGAAATAAAAAATTAATCCTTTTTATTTCTTTACGTTTTATTGGGCTGTTTGGCAAGTAATTAAAATTCAAATGGCTAAAATGGAGTTTGTCCCCTTGTGTTTAAAAGATTTTAGCAAGTTAAATATTGTATAAATTGTATACAAAAAACAATCTTCCAAGGGTTCTAGTTCACTATATAAATAGTAAAGAATTTTAATGAACTTCCAATGAAAATGACTTAAAATCCTTTTAAGATACGCTAAAAAACTTATCCTATCCATTCTTAACATTCTCCGCCAACATATTTTGGCCAAGAATCGTAACCGTAATATTTTGGCCTGGCTAATTGCCTGCGACATGAACACGATGTGAATTTATGGCCAAAGCTTTCGGCATGTGGCCAAATTAACACCTCAAAAGTCGCCGAGGTTTCCTTTTTCATGACTGGTGACAGATATCGGGAAACTGATTGGAAAAGCGCGGTCTTAAAGCTGCTTTTTGCCTGTTTTTTTGTTGTTGTTTTGTGCTAGTGGTCTGGCCAGTTGGTGCTGCCAATTGGCAACATGTTTCTGGCCATAAAAATCAAATTTACAACTGCAGCAGCTGTCGAACTGTTATTGTAACTATATATTGAAGTGTAGCTGCGGTTAATTTAGTGCCCAGTGAACGCTGATCATGCGTTGCTGCTTTGCTCTCTAATTGCCGGCACAGCGCGAATAACTTGACATAAATGCATGTTGGTTTTAATTGTTTCATGTAGACGCAAGTTCCTTGAGGGGCAGTCACAGTGCAGTCATCGCAGGCCCACACACACGCAGAGTGACTTGGAAATTCTTAAGGAGAAAATCGTCTAGGCAAATGTCACAAATTAAATTGGCTTGCAAGTCACAAAGGCACAATCGGCCCACTGATATTTGCATAATTTCTAGATATACTATACACACACACACACCTCGCCTCACCTGCATTTGCATAATAAAAAGATACTGCATCGATAGGCAGACAAGTAAATAAATAAATTAGTAAATGCAAATGGGTAAGGGGAAGAAACCCAACAACAAAATACACCGCAATAATAAGCGATAATGACGGCTTTAACTTGACTTTGGCATTGGACTTGATTGAGAGAACTATGTGTATCGAAGTTCAATCAGTCAAAGAGGGTAGGAAATTCAGAGGGGCTGAGTGGGAAACTCTTGACGTAAATAATCCTCCGCTGAGAACTTGATCTCCCAGATATCACTGAGCAAATTACAAGTTTAATATATACTTTACAGCTTAGCTAGCTATCTGCTTCATTAGAGGAAAACTAGCCCCCCGTCTTTATTAAATCGGATACTCAATTTTTATAGCCTGGCCCTGGGATTTAGCACTTAATTTTAATGCCTGCTTAGCTCATTAGGGAAAACGATTATAGCCAAGTTTTGGCTACATTTAGTTCTTTATTTATAAACAAACCAGAAATCACTGAAATGGTTAATTTCTAGAAAGTAAATCTTTATCTCTTAGTCGGCCTCCATTTTCCGCTTTAGTTTCACAATCCCTCAGACCATCTAACCATATATAAATCTAATTTTGCAATATGTCAAGTAATCTGATACGCACAACGACCGACCGACCGACCGACCGACCGCCTTCCAATCCCTGTCCAAATCCAAAGCCATGTCCAAGACAGAGACTGAGCCCGTCTAAGCCAATTAGCCAATGAGTGACTCCATGCTGATTAGCATGACGAAATGTCGTAGCATTTTGGTAAGTAGAAAATACAAAAAAAAAAAAGAAATATCAAATAAAACATGGTGCCCCATGGTGGGTGAATGGGGCAATGCTATGGAGCCACCGAAAAAAACAGCCAAGCTTAACACAAAAAGCCAAAAGTTCAAACGGTTCAAAGAGCCGGCGAGGCGGTTTACATCAAATAGAGCCATTGATAGACCAGGATACCCAAAGGGGAGTCTGGCTAGCAGCAGCAGCAGCAGCAGCAGTGCTCTGTGAAAACAAATACCTGCACGGCAAAAAAATGCGACAAAATCTGCTAAAAAGTTAAACACACGCCACGCAAAAAACTCGAATGCAAAGCGCAAAGGCTTAGCCATAAATATTTTTAAGGGGGATCATGAAATATTTAAAGGGAAAAATATTTTGTGATATACTAAAGATACTGGTTTCAATTCTTAATGAAAAGAATTTAAAATCTAGTGAAATATATGTTTTACAAGACAAAATATCAGTGTTGCTACAGAAACCATTGGGGTTTCTAAACACTATGAAAATGTGTCCAAAAACAATGGTAAATTGTAATAACAAAACATATTTCAACTTAATTCAGTACCTTAAAAATGACATTGCATAATTTAAGAATCATTTTGAAGGGTTTTAAAAACTAAATTGATTCATGAAGCATTCTAGTAAACCTAGTAAGTCCCCTGAAAACAGAAGATTATAGGAAAATTATGTACAATCTCGTATTAATACATTTTCAGTACAATTTTAAAATAGTTTTAAAAATTTCCAGATAAGTCTAGGCCTCCAAAAACCCCCTTAAACCCACCACTGACTCCAGAGTAGAGTGGACACCAGCGGCTCTGACTTGGGACTTGTGAACTTGCGCAATACCGCGCGACGCATGCGCAAGCAGCCCGAGGAAAAGCCAGCTCCCCGGAGCGGTTGCAGTCCACTTAGGCCCCTCCTCCTGCCCCCTCGGAAAACGGTTGCACTTTTCGGTCTGCAAATTGGCCAAGCTAAACGCTGGCTGCCTCGATAGCCACAAAATGTGGCGATAATTTTATTTCTCTCTTTTTTCAACGTGTCCCCACAGCATTCCGGTTTCTTGCGTTTTTATCAATTAATTTGAATTTATTCAGAGGCGTTTAATGTTTTCAATGATATTTCTTGTTGAAATGAAATCTAATGAAGTTGACAGCCCGTTGGCTGTTCGGTAGCTTCTCTTGGTTTTTGTGGCGAAAGTGCCCGATAATGTCAGCGGGTTGTTCAATTAGCTTCAAATAATTGCAAAATTTTGTACACTGCTAAAAATTACCATATGTTAGATAGTTTAAAAAAAACCCCAAGCATTAATTCTGTGTCTTTTATTAGCCTGAAAATAGTTGCATTGCATTATTATTATTTTAGTCAGAAGCTTAAAACGGAGTGAAAAAATCATTTCCGACCCTATAAAGCATATATATTCTTGAATCGATTTAGACATGTCTGGAAGAAAAAAAAATTTCGAAATTTTTTCAAAATTTCAAAAAAAGGAAAGGGGTTACATCATTAAAATTGTCAAAATTTGACAAAAAATTTAATTTTTGTAATTAAAAAACTCAGTATACAGATTTGTTAACCTAATAAAAACTAGCACAGAAACGCTTTCCGAATTGAAATTAATGCATTTTTGGCTTAGTTATGAGTTTTTAAAATCTTGAATTATCGAAAAAATTACCACACATATATATATAATTATCGACTCAAAAAATGGTATTATAATTTTTATAAGAAGCTTGTAACTTGTGAAGGAATCATTTCCGACCCTATAAATCATATATATTATTGATCAGAATCAAAAACAGAATCGATCTGGCCATGTTCGATCAAAAAATAAATTTTCGAAAATTTTTCAAAATTTCAAAAAAAGGAAAGGGGTTACATCATTAAAATTGTCAAAAATCGGCAAAAATTTTAATTTTTCTTAATTTTAAATTGAGTATGCAGATTTGTTAACCTAATAAAAACTAGCACAAAAACGCTTTCCGAATTGAAATTAATGCATTTTTTGCTTAGTTATGATATTTGAAAACCCCAAAAATTAGCACTTAAAAATTACGAATTAATTTACCTAGAATACATATATTTTCGATTTTATTTGAGATATACAAAGGCCGCTAAGCCATTATTCGGCTTAAAAAAATATATACAATTAGATAGAATAACAAAAATACCCCACTTCCACAGAGGTATTAATCTCCCCAATCTAATGCTGAATGAAAGCTAAATCTCAACGTTAACCCTTTGTGAGCAATTGAAATTCTTGTGTGTGAAATATAATTAGGTATTTGTATGGAAACTGCTGGCTTCCACCACTGCCGATGGACATTGGGTGATAAAAGGTTTATTTATTGCTTACTTGTTGCCCATTTGCAAGCCAGCAAAGCAACTTCCACGAGGTTAGGTTTACCAAAACCCCTGAATTACACACACAAAATAAAATTAACCTTTGTTGCTTCTTCTGTTGGCGCTGAGACCTGGTTCAATCAATTATGATGGTTATCCTTTCTTTGGCATGGCCATAGAAATTGCTTGACAAACGGTAGCTGGAAATTTTTCTTTTACCAAAAATGAGAGTAACGACTTGGACAACGACAGCTTCCGTAATTTCAAAAAAAAAAAGAAAGATATATATACAGAAAACCCTGATGCACAAATGAGCAGAGTCATCGAGCTGGAGGATAGCCAGGAAAATACAAAATACAAAACACAAGATACAAAATACAAAGCAAACAGCAGAAACATGTTGGCACGAAGTCCAATGTTATCCAAGGTAGCCCAGACATGTCGCTTGACTTTCTTTTTAAGGTCGACAGCGGTAGCTGCTCATTAAAAAATGTTTTACGTTTCTTTCTTTTTGGGACTAACAACTGGCTGACTGACAGGCGAAATAATTAAATTTTTTGAGCAAATGATAAGCGATACAAACTGTAACAAATGCGTAGAAAGTTGCATTTTCTGCCACTGCTTTTTTTTTTGTGGATTTCACTCATATGCATATGCAAGAAGGCTGGACTTTGGCTTTGTTTTTTACGGAGATAAAGTGTCAATAATGCGGCAACCGACAGCTTCCACATGTCACACAAATCAAATCGAACAAAACAAGCCAAGAGTACTTGACCGAATTCCGGGCAGACAAGACACAAACAGACAGTGCCACAAAAAGTCCAATGAGTGGCTCAAAAGTTAAGACAAAAAGCACACACAGAGGGGAAAAAAGAACCCTCGGGCAGAACTTGCAACTTGCAACACCAACAGCATAATTATTATTCCTATGAGAATTCCATGCCTCTCCTCTTCCCAGAGATCTCAAGTCAAGCTGGCTGCAAAATACTGCAATTTGTAAATCAAACAAAGTCCGAAACGGACACATATTTGCAATTAAATAAGCTGAAAATAGAATTCATTGAAAGGCCAAAGTTTAACTGTCAAGTTCTTGCTGGGTTGGCCAAACTTGTTAATGAATGTGGTTAATACCACTTGGAGGAAAAATCAGTAGTGCTTGTTCAACCTACTTTCAAATATTGTTCTGACTGTTACTTTAACCCAATTATTCAACCATTAAGGAACTTAAGATTTAGACCCTTAAAAAGCAAAATAAGAAAGTTACCAAATCAACCATTTCCTATTCAAATTCCTCAAAAATCAATCAGTCTTCATTGGAGCTCGTGAAGAATCTAGTTCAACCAGGCCATTCCCATTAAGCCGATCTGCTCCCCATAAAGCCTCAACTTCTTCAATTGATTTAACGGCTTTTAAGTCATATTACCCATTTGAAGTCTTGCCCAAACACACTTAAGAACCCATGAGAAATAAAACGCATCTGCTGAGATTTGTTTGTACCGATTGGGAAGCCCGGCAGACAGGCTAGGCTTTAGCCTCCCTTCCAGGGCACGGAGACAGAGACCCGCATGAGCTCGGCTGGAAAATAAATATTTTCACACATGGCAGCAGGCAGCAACGGAAATATTTTTGCTGTCATGGTTAAAGGAAAGACTCGGGCTATATGTGCTATATATACGTTGATCATAATCTGCCAGCGAACACGACGACGTCACAATGTCGCCACCATTTCGGGGAGGAGGTACTTGCCTGGATCGTGATCCAAAGAGGGGAGAAATATGGCAAAAATCGTGCAAATAAAGGAAGAAATAAAGCAAACACATACTCGACTCGGTGAGTCGTATGTGGAAAGCTCGGAAAATGCTTCCTTGAAAGGTGTGCGCGCGACGCGAGGCTCCATCGATCGGCTATGTTTGAGTATGTTTGAACAATTAATTTTGCCTTTTTTTCGACTCGCATCGGGAAGCTTGGGGATTTTCCCCCAAGATGAAAATGCGGGCAGACGCGGCGGCCCGCGAGATGCTGCCCAGCAATGTCAGTTTGTATTTATGGCCAAGTCTTCCAGATGATCATCGCCTTTACGATTATGATGATGACCATTTTGGCTGGCGGAGTTCTAGTGGAAAGTCGACTTACTTGCAATGCGGATTTCCACGGAAAGGCAATTTGATGACGCCAATAAAATGCGCTCACAGGCAATTGATTGTTGTCGACGCGGCCGCAGACATGCGCTTCTAATGGCCCCAAGACCCGCTCGGATTTGGATTCGGATTCCAGCTCCGATTTGAGCCAACATCGGACTGGATCGGGCCACCTCCAAGAAACCGCAGCTGCAGCATTTGAGCCGCCACACAACAACTTTGCTGGCACACAGCTGACAACTCCAGTGCCACTTGAGCCTTCAAAACTTGCAGCTTGAAGTGCATATTGGAAAAATACAATGGAAAAGAGCAAAAGAATGCGGCAAGACAAGCCAACTGAGGGAGGTTTTGGCCAACTGGTACTGTGTAATTGAGTCTTACGGAATATGTTTCTAAATAAGTTCAGTGCAAATCAAACAGTTGAGAAATTAAGCAATAATTTTAGTTTAAGAAGTCTTAATGCACATAGAACCAAACTCTTTTTAACTATATTAATACCATATTTTCTGTATACATTAAAACCTTTAAACGTACCCAACATTCACTTCGATTATCATTTATATTTTCCAGGGTATCACAAAAAAAAAAAATATATATATATATATATGGTCCACAGAGGCTTGAAAGCTCTTCAGAGCATTGAATGTGAAAAATACTTAAGAGATGCATCAAGTCTTTTTCGCTTTGGCAGTTTGAGCTCAAGGTAATGTACGATTCGATTTTGTAATTATGAAAAATGAAGCTAGGCCTGACCCACGATCCCGAACTGAACTGGATTCCAATTCCTATCCCCCGTGCGGGCTCCGGACTTTCACCAGAAAAATATATAAAGAAACTTTCCCGCTCTGACTAATTAATGATTCCCTGAAAATGCGTAGCAAATTTAGGTGTCAGAATCTGTTTCAGTCTCTGATGTGGATGTGAGTGCAACATGTCGCCGAACATTTGAGTGCAGTAGGTCACTCCGTCACTCAGCCACTCTGTCACTCTGTCACTCTGTCACTCTGTCAGTTGGCCGTTGGCCTGGGCGTGTCTTGTCTATATATTGTTAATGCCATTAAACCGTTGCCCGTAGACTGGAAATTTTGTTTAAATTGAAACGCCCACGAGGCGGCCCCGCCGCACAACACCAACAACAGTCACAACACTTGTTGGCCAAGAGAGCGAAACGCAAATGTTTGAACACATGTCTATGTAAATGCAACCCACGGCAATTGCACTTTGAACGCTGCTTTTAATTACCCAAAACAAAAAGAACCAAAGTAGCATTGTGAGTACTCGAAAAGAGGGAATTGAGCTTTCAAAGTGAGCGGTGCTTGGGCCCAGCAGCCGGTAGGCAATGGGCGTTGTGAAGGAAATGTTGCCGCTTTTCGCAAGAGTCGCGGATGGAGGACAGTGGGGTAGCACTCATGGGCCAAGGCCCATTCAAGTGGGTTGATTACAGGTGTCATAAGAATCTTTTAACTGCACACTGACGGGTTTTTCTTTTAAGAAATTACGTTCTAAAATATATTTATCAATTATTTTCTGTTAATTTCTTTAGACAGTATCAAAAAATACATTTTTGAAGTTAATATTGCAATCCTTTTCAAATATTATTTAAGAATTAGATTTATGAAAAGGGATCTATTTAATATGATTTAAAGTAGAGCAACAAGTACAATTACTTGTTAAGAAATATATTCCATTATTAAACAAGAAATAAAGCTAACTCCGAGAAGCCGAAGCTTATATACCCTTTATATGGTTTCCAATCGATCATAACTAAGCCAAAAATGGATTAATTTCAATTCGGAAAGCTTTTCTGTGCTAATTTTTATAGGGCTAAAATATCTACATATTTAGTTTTCGAATTTAAAAAAATAATTTTTTTGCCAAATTTTGACAATTTTAATGATGTAACCCCTTATCAAATTTTGAATTTTCGAAAAAATTTCAAAAATTTATTTTTCTCCCGGACATGGCTAGATCGATTTAGTTTTTGATTCTGATCAATAAAATATATGATTTATAGGGTCGGAAATGACTCCTTCACAAGTTACAAGCTTCGGATTAAAATTATAATACCATTTTTTAGGCGATATTTCTATATATTTATATAACGTTTTTTTTTTTCATCAAATCAAATTTTAAAAAACTCATAACTAAGCTAAAAACGCATTAAATTCAATTCGGAAAGCTTTTCTATGTTAGTTTTTATTAGGTTAATAAATCTACATACTCAGTTTTAAATTTAGAAAAATTAAAATTTTTGCCAATTCTTGACAATTTTAATGATGTAACCCCTTTCCTTTTTTTGAATTTTCGAACAAATTTCAAAAATTTATTTTCTTCCGGACGTGGCTAGATCGATTCAGTTTTTTATGCTGATCAATAATATATATGATTTATAGGGTCGGAAATGATTCCTTCACAAGTTACAAGCTTCTGATTAAAATTATACCCCATTCCAAGGGTATAAAATCGCATTCAGAAACCCATTAATGAGGAAAATTATACAAATTAAAAATATACGTAGAAATAAATTTAAACAATATATTAACTCATTATAAATTCAAAGAGTTAAAATTCCTGTATCATTAAAATTTCTAAGCCAATAAAAAGGAATAGTAAGAATTATCGTATCCTCTATTGTATGAAAAATAAAGTACTGAACAACTCCAAAAAGTACTCTAAACATTTTCCAATTTTCATAAAACGTTAAAGATGATATCTTCCTACCAATTATAAAGACGCAAGCCAAAATTTTAGACTATTAATCGTAATCTAATTAGGCATTTCCCCATCTAGATGGACCCACGGTTAACTAGAAGGTATTTCCGTTCCGCAACCGTACTGTTCCGTTCCAGCCAAGCGGAAATGGCCGCAAATTGTGGCAATAATTGCAACCACACGTCGACTCTGCGGCTCAGACAAAGCTTCGGCCAATTCAAAATGATTAAATTCAATCTCTATAAAATTTTCACTTTTATTAAGCTACTGCTTGATTTCTGTATAACTGCAGTCAAGCCGAAAAGTTGCCTAAATCAACAAAAATTAGCAGAGGGCAAGCCAGTGAATGAGAAAACTTCAAGTGGAGCTTTTCCAGCGGGGAAATTGCTGCTGTCAAAATAATCCGCGGAGGCGGACCACAGCAAGTGTCATTCAATGGCATTTTTATGATGGACATAATAATACATTTTCATGAAATGTAACATTTTCATTTTATCATGATTATGAAATTTCCGCCGGCAAATTGGTAAGAGTCAAGCTTAGCTCAGAGAAGGGGAAATCATCTCTTTGGGGCAAGGATTTGGAGTTAAGTTGTGATTTTTTTTTTTGGGACATGGAAAAACCAGCATTTTGCACTCGAGCCCCAGCCTTACCACCACCACCACCATCACCTCTCTCCGCGGCTCGGTCTTTGGGCCAACGCATTGACATGGCTGACACATGTTTCGGTTTTGGTTTTCGCTTGAGCAACTTAATTTGAATACGCTTTTGGCACTTGGCTAATGAATAATTTTTCAGCTTTTCAGCTTTTCCTTGTGTGCATGTTATTATGGCCAGCCACGACGACCAAGGGGAAAATGTGCACAATGTTTACCTGCAACGAGAAGAAAGAAAATATTAGTTTTTATGAAGGAAGCAAAAGAAAAAGGCCATCTCTGTTGACCCGCACCCCTTTAAAGTAATTGTATTTCGTTCAGCGACAATTTGCCAGTGCTGACACCCACATCGAGTTATCTCTAGTTAATTGATTGAGTTCAACAAGTCGAAGAAATAATAAAAATCAATTTAAAAGTCTCATTTTGGGGTCAAGCGCGCCGCTGACTTGCGATCATCTGAAATTCGAATACACAAAAATATTCGGCGTTATTGCGAAAAGTTGTTGAAAATTAATAAATTATTTTTACAGTTCAGTACGCCGATTGTTGCCATTGGCTTCGGCTTGTTGTTGTCATTAAGACGCCAATTTAGCGCTATTCATTCATAAATTGCTTGTAGTTTTCGTAGATTTGGCAACTCACGCGGCGCCTGATTTCGCTTTGAATGGGAAATCTCGGTATTGCAACCGCCGTGCCCCAAAATGTTCAATCAAAAACACATTACGTCAATTTTGATTTTCATTTATTATACAAACCATGCATATAGAAATCGAAGCGTTCATTAATTGCGCAATGAGCGGGACAAACATTCGTAAACATTGCGTGACATAATAATTTTTAATTATATTTTGCCTCTGCCGGCGAGTGAACTTGAACTCGGGTTCAACTGGCAGCATGAAATCATGCGTGAATAAATTGTGTAGAATTGTTCATAAATATAATCAATAAAAAGACACATTCCTCCTCGCAATGATTCAGATTCAAAGGTTATACAAATATATATTATAGATGTTTACATCCTTCCAGGGTATTATAATTTTAGTCAGAAGCTTATAAAAGAAAAAGGAAGAGATCTATTCTGATAAGTCTATTGCAATCTGCCAGGTTATAAAAAACTTTAGCTTCACGAAGTTTCCTTTTTTGTTTGAAACGTTTTTAGTCATTATATTTAGTGAATCTTTGGGGAAGTTTAAGTTAATCATCATCATTTGTTTAATGTCGATGATTCAACCGGCTTGCCTTGCTTAAGAATTTCCATTCAAATAAAATGTAAATCCCATTCCGAGGTTCTTTTTATTATTTAATTATTTCCAACACCTTTTCCTCTATTTTCTTCTCTTCCATACTTAAAATTCCACTTGTTACGCGACGTATTCACGTATATAAAAAAGTATTCAACACTCTCTCAAAATGGAAACTTCCAAAAGTCATAAAAAAGGCTGAAGATACAATAACAAAACCTTTAAGGTTCAATGATCTTTTTTTGTAAGATACTTTACCCTTTGTTTTGAAGTAAATATGAAAATTAGGGGAATTTGTTTAATCATCTTCCCCTTTTCTCTTTATTTATTTGTTATAATAATATCCAAATATATTGATATAAATATATATTTTTAACCAAGAAACTAGGCCGAAATGAGGTCAATGTCAATACTTGTATCAGCAAGTGATAGCCATGAGTAAACATGGTTTTATCTTAAATGTTTACAAGATCTCTTTTAATATCAGTTCACGATAATGCATATCTTAGCTAATGCTACAAAGTAATTCTACCAAGTCTACAAAAACTGAATAGCTCTTTACAGATGGATTCTTGGAACTTTGGAACTTTTTATGACTCCTCACTAATGCCTTCTGTGCTGACCCCTTTTCCCATGGGAGTATGAGAAGGGAATGATAATGCCACAGTGCTTTTTAACAGTGGCGGCCATTAGTCACGACTCAGTTGATTATATAACAACACAGATGCGGTTCTATGTAATGAGTAGCTTGGCTACCCAATGAATGCAAATACACGGCTAATTGCAAAACAGCAACACCCCTCCTTCATATATGATATCATCAACTTTGTTGCAAATCGCTTGGCTTTGGCATTGCATTCTCCAATTCTCAGATTCTCCCTTTCTCGAGCAAGCAGCCGAGCCAAACGGAATTGATTTATTATGCCCTCAATGAGGGGCTCTTTAATTAATATATTCCGGCCAAGGGAAATAAATATACATGAAGAGAAACCATTTTTCAGTACTTTTTGTTTATGGCCAAAAATATTACAAAACTGGCCAAAATTTATGGAGGAAGCGGCCAGAATTCCGCCGTCTGCCGTTCAATGTCATGCGGCGTTTGTTTAAATTGAGTTTGTATCCGATTCTCAACAGTATTCGTATCTGTATCTGCATCTGTATCTGTATCTCCAAGTGGCAACTGCTTCTGCTCATCCAGCACATAAATTGAGCAAGTTTTTCGGCCGTGTAAATTGGCTCTGTAAGTGGCATCCATTTTGCAGCAAAAAAGAAAAGGCAAAGAAGCTGAAATGAAAACACTTGGCCGAGAGTAGATTCTTTTTCAACGGACTCCATGGCCTTTAATTAAGAGGCTCGCGAACGTTTAACGGTTCTTTGCTTAAGCAAATGCGAGCAAATGCATAAATTGTGGGGTATTTATAAGATACAAGTCGAGATCCGTCGATTAGCTTAGCATTTGCGCTGGTCCGTCGAATACAGTTGGCGAAATTAAAACGTCTCCACTTGCAAGAAGAAATAAATGAGCAAACAAGTTTTGCGGATTCGAGTAGTGAAATCTAAGAGGAAACCAGCTTTCCAGAGCTATTCACCGGATTGGCATAATCCGAGCTAATTCTGGAATGAATGTCTCTTCCCCGGTCCAAGTCATTAACGCTAGATTAATACATTCATTAATCATCGGAAAAGAATACCGCTCTCTGAAGTGACAAATCGATTATGCAAATGTTTGCTGTTCCATTTTGGCAAACTTCTTGGGATCATATCTATGATCTTTTAGATATATACGATTATATAGATGATTTCCTTTTTTGGGATTCATAAATTTGACGGAGCTACTAAGCCAGTTTTGTAGGAAATTAAAGGATATGACGACATGCTTGATTATGAGTTAGAAATTTGATATATTCACAGGCATTCCAGCAAACTATTCGGTTGAATGAATAAGTTTTAAACTAATTTCATTAAAGCTACAAGTATGTTAGGATTACATAATAAAATAATAACTGTGCTGACTTGCTTGCTATAATAGAGTATTTTTCATAAATTAATTAATCACAGAAAAAGCATTTCAGTATAAAATAACAATTCGATTTATGCAAATATAAGCTGTATGCATTTGGATACTATTTATGGGTTTATAAAGGTTAAAGTTTAAAGTTTTTTTAAGACAAATATATATTTTTTTAATAAATTGTATCTATATATCTTGAGCTCTAAATTAAGACAGAAGTTTACTAAATTAAATAATTATTTTTTTTCACGTGTATGGTATTATAATTTTAAGTCAGAAGCTTGAAACGTTATGAAGGAGTCATTTCCGACCCTATAAATCATATATATTCTTGATCAGCATTAACAGCCGAGTCGATCTAGACATCTCAGGCAGAAAAAATTTTTTTGTTCAATTTTTTGACAATTTTATAAGGGGTTACATCATTAAAATTGTCAAAAATTGAAAAAAAAATTCAATTTCTTTGAATTTTAAATTGAGTATACAGATTTATTAACCTAACAAAAACTGACTTAGAAAAGCTTTCCGAATTTAATTTAATGTTATTTTAGCTAAGTTATGAGTTATTTAAACTTTGGTTTTTCGACAAAAATTGTCATACAAAATAATTGATAAATATCGATTTAAAGAATGGGAATATTTCAAGCTTAGCTATGATTGATTTCCGATTCGGTTCATTTGCAAATAGCAAGGGTATATAAACTTCGGCTCCCCGATGATAATTTCCTTTTTCGATCTTTTTCTTTCTACAACTGGCCCACAACTTTTGTGAACTTGCCTGGGAAAACGTTTTGTTGGCCAAGATTGGGGCAGCAACCCAACCAGCCAGCATCAAGGGGCCGCCTCCTGCCTAACAATTTTCCCAATCCCCAATCGTGGCCAGTTGCGGGTTCTGCCGGCAGCAAAGACCTGTCTTCAAATTTATGCACATTTTTTTATTGGCATTTGCTTAGTTTAGTGGCTGGCTCGTGAAAATTCCGTTTCTGATAATTAAACACATTTCGAGTGTGTGTGAGTACTGTGCCTTGCAATTGCATTCTTTGGCTGCTCTGTTTTCAATGTTTTCAATGGGTATGTTGTTATTGTTTCGGCGTCCCACAAACATTTCAAAATTTAATTGAATTAAATTGTTGATTGAGGCGATGAAAATGAATTTTCATTGGGGTCCGGCACTCAACCAAGCCCGTCAGTCGGTCCGTCGCTCAGTCAGTTAGTTTACCAAGTGGATTTCCACGTTCTGATCTTGTTGGTTCAATGAGTTTGCATTGTGTCAATCAGAGTTTGGTGGAAACAGCAGAGGCGGAAATGGTAGCAAGCCGAAATGCCATTAACTTGGCCAAAAGCACGTAGCCAAGAAGTACCATAGAAGCTGGCGGAGCACAAACGAAAACTTCCGCCACAAAAGTGAAGGAGGAAGCTTAGCGCTCTTTTCTGATCTTGGGGAAGGAGGAGGAGGCAGGCCCTTAACTACCTGCTAAGCATTATCATTTAGTTAATATCTTCTCTTGGTCGCAGCAGGCCTTTGGCTGAAATACGTTTAAGCCGGCGTTGCTGCTCGGCTTAGAAACCAATTCACGAAAATTCACCAAAAAGAAGAACAACGGCGGCAGCAGTAGACTTCTTCTTTGGCCAAGAACCAGTTTTCGGCCAAAACACGTTTGGGCTTTTTTTATATTTTTTCATTTTACTTTTTTTTTGTTTTGCCAAAAGTTGAGGCTATTAAAGCAACGCCGCTGAGTTTGCAGCTGTCCGAAGCCATATGAAGCCATAAAGAAAATTGCTCAAAGCCCAAAAATTTCTTTATAATTAAATTTCGTAGGCTTCCTTAACCATCAAGAGAGGATTTGCGGCATGGCCACGCTTTCAAAATTAGTCGCCAGTTCATGTTGAATTAATTTTCACAAAAATATTGCAGTGAGCAACTGTTGACTGTTGGTTGCATCTGCCACTGTGGAATGATGGCCCACATGGGACGGGGATGCAATTGAGGTCAAGATAATAGGTTTTATATACAGGGTTTTATAAAGGATGAGGATTTACTTATAAGGGTTTCATGATGTTTCAAAAATTCTCAAAATTAATTAAGGCAAAGAAACAAGTTTAGACATTCTTTTATAAATTTATTCCTAATTATATTACTCATTTAGTAACTGTATGTGTATGATATATTAATGCTTAAAGCCTTTTAATGCTTTTAATTATTTTATATTTTAATATATTGTTTAAAGACTTTCCATAATGATAAATCCTAGCATTTCAACCTCATCTGTGCTTAGAGAGTGCTGACTCTTGAACCGAGCAAGTACCGCAAGCTGCAGCCGATCACCACGAGGCGATAAAGCCCACGGACAAGGAGTCGGAGCTGGAGCCGGAGACAGAGACTGGAACTGGGACCTCTTCCTCCTCCGGCAGAACAATGCAGCTTGGCTGTGCCCCGGCTGCTGCCGCAAGTTGCAAGTTGCAAGTTGGAAGTGCAAGAGCCAGAGAGTCCCAGAGATCAATGACATCATGATGAGCATTCGGCTGGATGCTGCCTCCTTTGGGTTCTGCTGTCATTCTGCGGCACGGAAGAAGAAAGTTTCCACAGTTCCACAGTCGTGAGAGAGACTAACAGCCAGACTGACTAACTAACTGACTGACTAACTGAAAGACTGCCAGACAAACTGACAAACCCGGCCAGGCTCTAACGCAGAACACAAGCTGCCGGGAGTTGTCTTCTGTCTGCCAGTTGTGCCGAGTCGTGACACCGAACAAATGTCAGCACTTGCGGGCGTGCGGCTTTGACTTTGAGCCAAACCCAGCTGAAAAGCCAGGCTATAAGCTATGGCCAAAGCCAAAGCCAGAGGCTTGGGGGTAAGACCAACTCAACCAATCAATTATCTTGGCCTAGCCGAGGAAACAGCCAAAGGTTACAGCCGCGAAATTTGATATGGCTATGATGGGTTTCTGGGCTCCAATTCGATGCCTGCTAATGTGCGTTCTGCCCTCCGGGCGGCAATGACACACGAGGCTCAAAGACAAGCCGCCTTCAAAGCTCCGATCGGGAACAGATATAACTGTGAACGATGGCCCCATTACACAGGGCTACAAGATAGATATATATACACAGCAAACAAATGAGGAGGATCAAGTGAAACACTTTAAATAAAAGAACCCGTAAAGGTATCTTAAGAAAGTCTTTGCTACCATTATCTCCTATCTAATACATATTTTTAAACACCTTGCACTTTAAAAGATTCAATATATTTTATACTTAATATCTTAATCTTTTTGTCTTGTGTATTTGCTCTACATTTCCGATGCAACCCACTAGCCTTGGTCGCTTTAACATTAACCTCTGTCGTGGTCATTCATTGAACGATCTCAGCCTCTTGGGCACGCCCACAAACTGGTCACCAACCGCACATGGTCAACCATCTCAGATACAAGATAGTCAAGTGTCTCGGCGCCCGCTATATTTAGATCAAAAGATACAGATACCCGGACTACAGTGCGTTTCAAAAATATTGAATTTCAACAAGTCATCAAGTTAGCAAAGTGTTTTAATGGTAATTTTCTAAACATGAGAACAAATTAAGTCACAAAGTGGGTTAAGTGGTACGTCAAAGACAGGTAGGTTGTAAAAATCGTATAATTTTGAAACGCACTGTAGTTACACGTATAAAATATCAATCGCCTGTTGTTGGCCATGGCCAAGCAATCGAATGTCAACGCTCGCAAAGACATTAAAACATGAAAAGACGGCCCAAGCCTACAAAACGTAGGTGAACTGAAGTGCCCGGCCGAGTCAGCCGGCTTTTGGGGAGCTTCTCGTTTTGTTAGAGTGGCGTACGAGCGATCAATCACCGCAATTTGGCCCAAAATATGTTTCTGTTTTGGCCATGTCTCCCTCCGAGGCACTTGGCCGATCGATGGGCCTTGATCTGGGTCCCAGGGATGGTTGCAATTACGGTTAAGTAGAGAGCGGATGCGGGTTCATTATGTTACGAAGACAAAAGTCTTTGACCTGCGAATAATAAGTATCTTCGGTCGCATTCTCTTCTTATTTTGGCAGGAACCGAAAGTTTTTGTTATTAAGCGTAAATTTAGATCAGATCTGTCAGAGGTGTTGAGAGATTTATGGATGGCCCAAGGCCCCAGCTCCCTCGCCTAGCCTGTCAAAAGCGGTCTATGGAGTGTGACAGATCTACGGATTGGGATCGAAAGAGTTCTCTTGCCAATGGAACATGAAATTCACTTCGCCGATCGCCAGGCGAAACAATTTTAATGGCCGATCGAGCGTGTCGAACTGTTTGTTGACATGGTCGGCTGGCTATCTCATGGATACGCATGTATCTCTGTAGCTGTAAATTGTATCTGCGCGTTGCCTTCTTCTCACATTGGTTTCTTTTCATGTTCTCGCCTCCGCCAGCAGACTTTCGGTTCTGTTCCCGTGTCTACTCGTCTATTTCTGTGGCTAATTAACTTGTAGCCTGAATGTGAACACACACACACACATTTCTTTTTTTCCTTTTAACACTTTTGTTCTTGTTAAATAAATAGTGGGAGGGATTGGTAGAAACGGTACGGAAGAGAAGGGGCCTGCAGCGGCACGCTTATAAATTCATTTTCATGGGACATCAAACGTCAAATTGGGTGCGGTGAAAGTTCTACGATGGTACAGAATGATGCACAGAAAGAAATATGGGTATAATCTTTTTGATTGGAGTTGAAATTATAATTAAATCATCAGTTAAAACTTGGTAAATTTTACGTTTTTGGTTCGACAAAATAACAGCTGATATTAGAAGAAAGAAAGGAAGAAGAAAGTTTTCCCAGCTGTTTTGGAGTCTGTAATCAAAGAAACCCTGAGACTGGCACAATTTGGTGCTGATCAGAACTCTGTTATTTTTTATCTCTTAACAATAACAGGCATTTGCTTTTGACGACAAATTTATCTATGGCTTAAATACTTAACACAGTTTATTACATAAAATTAAAAAACTTAAAAAACACATGAATAGAACTTCAAAAAATATTGATAATTTGTACATCATATGGCTTTAAATCTCGTATACCTTTTGGTCTAATATCTATAATAAATCTGCCATTTCATTTTCTAAAAATATTTCAAGTATTTTTTCCACTGTACACCTAGTTCGATGTTAACATCTCTGAGTTCACAGAACTTTTGCCATAAATTTGCTTTAATTAGCCCCCATTTAACTTTGACTCTGCTCTTTTGGGCATTGGCTTCATTAGCTAAGAGTTTTCGTGCATAAATTACGCTATATATATTTAATAAATTATAAATTTTTTGGTGAAATGAACAGCAGCCAGAGACAAAACAGCAGTCCGGCAAAAACAATGAAATTGATCAGTTTGAAAAGTCATCGATGAGCCGAGGGTTCGTTCACCTGTCCCTCAGCCGGCAGACACTAATCGTATGCGCGGACAAAGAGCTAGAAAAGCGCCCGAGGGGGAGGCGGGTGATTGAGAACTTTGGACGGGGGGCTTGTACCGTTAGAAACGTGATAAGCCGAACGGCAAACTAACGGTAGATGGGGAAAAATGCGCATAAATTGGTTGAAATTATGACAAAAACATAGGGCGAGAAGTGTTGAAGAACAAGCCCCATATCAAGTGGAAAAGATCAGCACGCGTTCTTGATCCCCAATCACCTCAATCAATATCAATCGATGGCCCTTGAAAAAATGATCATTTCGATGCCATCTCCAAGCCCTGATAATCCCCCAGATGAAGCTGTGGAAAGTTAGGCATTTGCATATCAATATGCTAGAACCGATATACGGTAAGGAACATCAGTTGTCATCGACAACACTTGGAATATTTTAGGACTTTTATTGAAGAATGGAAATTCATTTTGATCATGCATATCTTTAGATATTAACTGCATTTTAATTTCTGTCCGTCACTTTTCTTCAGGCATTTAAACGCGTCTATAAAATAACAATTTTATGGCTCAAACACAACCAGGAGATGGGACGTTGGGACAGACGCCCCCGACCTGCGGCTGCTGTAACTAAAAATTCGTTTAAATAACTAATTTTAATGCCTGCCTGCGCGAAGAGAGCGGCAAAAGGAAAATCCCAAAGATAATTCCAACAGCATTTGTCGCCGATGTTGAAATTATATATTTTTCTTCATTGGCGCCAAACAAAAATACAACCAAAAATCAGAGGCATTCAATTGAAAGAAAAGTTTTTAATAGCCCAAAATATTTTGGGTTATTTTTGAATGTGAATGTGAGTGTGGCGCACACAGTCATTTAAATGCTGATCAAAATATTGCGACCATTCCGGAGATTACCTTGTAAGCGGCTTAAGGGGACGGGGGCGCTATGTGTGTATCTTCCCAACAACACCAAGCGTGTTGCCACAGATACAGATCGTCGTCCAGTGCCAACAATGCCAATGGTTGGCCGATAAGATAAGGCCCGATCCGGACTGGGTGGGAAAAACTGGCACCGCCTCGAGGGGTGGGGCTGCATGCCATAAATTGGCATAAATTAGCCAGTCCTCGTCGAATTAGTAGATGCAAGGTAAGCGGGCCTAACAATGTACATTTTTGCTGCACAGAGAAAAACAAGTAGTAGTATAGGTAATGCGAAGATAATTATATTTCCTATTCTTTCATAAATATTTAATATTTTTTTAATAAGAAAAGATTCTTATTACAAAGCAATATTTAGGATACCCCTTTGGTATTTCTTTAAAATTAAAGTCTTATTTTCTTTGATGACTCATACTAGTTGAAACATTTTAGTTTGAAGGCATAATTTTCTATTTTGGTAAAAGGCCTTCAGTTCTGCATATCGAACAAATATCACGACCTCAATCATGCGCCTCTTCGGATTACTTAATTGCTTATATGGTTTGGGCCTCCAAATAAAAGCGGATTACTTGTAAATTTCAAAAGAGAAAGGTCCCTTAAAATGCTTTAAATTGTTTCCCAATCAAACATTTCTTATAAAAACTAATTAAGTAAATATTTTTCTTTGTGTGTTCACTCATTGCTGCTTTTGTTGTCGCGCCTGTTGGCTAGATTTGCGTAACTGGCTGAGTTAGTAACTGACTGACTGACTGATGGATGGATGGATGGATGTGCCCCCAGCTCATTCGTATTTAATTTTATGCACTTGGCTGTCTGCAATAATTGACTGTTTATTGGCAACAGCCAGTCGCAGTCGAAGTCGGCTTTTGGCTTTTTGATCATTTATCGGATCAGTCGCAGCAGCGCCTGCCCATTCTGTCATATGGCACTTCGATCTGCGGTTCGGCGATGCAATAATACCTGAGGGTGTGCTGCCATGACAAATTGCTCAGTGCGGAAGCAATTTCTGTTACATTTTGTACCTGCGAAATTGGTAGTTTTTGCTGCCTTGTATTTTTATAGCCAATAATTGTGGCTTTGACTTTGATTTCCGTGTGGGTGCCAGGCGAAGCAAAGAGATGGCTGGCGCCTCAGGTGTGGAGGTCACCACGATGTTAAACGATTGGAAAATTGCAGAAAATAAATGCAGAAATTGTTTGAAGGAAAGATGGGGAAGGAGGCCAGCAGGCCTTTTTAATATAAACTACTATATTTTGATGACAAATTCCTGAGATATTTTTCCCCTCTGATGACTTAGTACCTCTCTTTAAGAACCGGTCATAAAGCAATGTCAATGTTTGTGCATTTAACCATATCTTGAGGTTGTACCATTAATTTATGGTCTTCTTCAACATGTGCATACAAAGGCCAAGAAAAGAAAGCCAAATTTCTAGGTCATTGTATAAGAAGCCGAAAAGGAAAAGGCCAAAAACAAACAAACAAGACGTACACACAAGGCAAGATGTGTTCGCTGGAACAAAAGTTATTTATGCAACTTGCTCTTTGCGGTTGCACGGCTGAAGTTCAAATGTCAAGCGGTGGAGTGGAGAAAGGGAGCCGGCGGGGACAGGGCCAGAACATAAGTCAAAACTTGAAATAAAACATCTGGGCAACTGCTGGAGTCCCAGAGATTTCTATTTCAATTAGACGAACCAACTGATGCTGCTGCTCCATGTGGGACGTCAGAACCCATAATGAACCCACAATAATGTTGTTAATTTTCAGTTTAGTCTGCGGCACATGCTCTGCATCTGCATCTGCATCTGCATCTGCATCCGTATCTGCCCGCATCTGCAGCTGCACTCTCGTCAAGTTTCCAAAATGAACTTCAACTGCTGCGCCGAGATTCAAATTTAATGACTTCGCTTTTCAATTTACGAGATGTTTATGGCAAACAGCCAGAGCCCAGCTATCAGCGAGCCAAATAAACCAACAGAGAGACACAATCAAATTACACTTTTAAGCTCAAGCTAAGGAACACTCGGAGAAAAACATGGAACTGGAAGGGACTTTTAATTAAATATGACTTAATTTGAACAGACTATGTAAAGTCGTAGAATGGTATCAAGACGTTAATATTCTAAGTATATTTTCCGATCTAATTTGAGATTTGTTTGTCTAAAAATATGAGCTATGAAAATATTTCTAGGCCTATTAGGACCCATCAATTGTATCATAAATTGTATATTGTGGTCTAAATCAGAGGACATTTTCTAAAAAATACATCTATTGATTTTGTAATATTTCATATTCCTCAAAAGATCACATTTTGTTTGCTGTGGACTAAAGAAATCTTATTAACATTGAGAACGGCACGATCGTAAGAGATCGGCGCCGGATCGAAACGCCTACATCACCAGTAAAGGGTATATCGTTTCCGCTATGAGTTGCCGGAATTCTGTGCAGAAAGAGACAGAGAGTTCATCGAAAGAGAGACGGGGCTAGGTCACAATTGATTTCGAAGATTTTAGTTTTGTGTTGCGTTTATGGCATATTTTTATGGCACTTTTGGGTTTCTATTGAATTTCTGTTGTTTTCCACTTGGGATAACATTCACTTTTTGTTTGGCACTTTCTTTCTAATCGAAAGTTTTGTATTTAGCTGCGTGGCGGCTGTGTGTGTGGGTGAAGTAGCAGAGGGGGCCTCCATTCGGGAGGGGAAATGCGTTGGCCGCTGCCAAAAACAAAAACAAAAAACACATGCCGCTAGATTCGGTTACTTTTCAAATTAAAATCCAGCGAGAGAGAGGGGAAGAGAAAAGCGCGGAAAAGAAAAACATTGCCAGACACCTGTTTATGGTCTTGTCTTTTGTTTAAAAATTGCATCCAAAGGTGGAGCGGAGCGAGGAGGGCGGTGGTGGTTCAAATTCAACGTAGGTGGCTCGGCTCGTGGCCCCAAATTGTTGCACTTTGCTTGTCTTGTCTCGTGGCCAAAACAACAAACAATGCGCCCTGATAAAAATCTACCAAATTTGCCTATTCCGCCAGGCCCGGGAGATGTAGAAAGTTTGGACCACAGCAGCACACTGCACCGAATAGTTCATAAAAGCCAAAAACAAATTCGATAAACAAATCGGAGAGAATTTACAGTGAGTATCCTAAAGAATGATCTCGGATGGGGTATTAAAAAATAATCCTGAATGTATATATTTTGCTTTAATTTCATTTTTATACCCTTGCAAAAGTAGTTTAATTTTAGTCAGAACCTTGTTTCGCTTTGAAAAAGTCATTTCCGACCCTATAAATCATATATATTCTTGATCAGCATCCACAGAAGAATCGATCTAGACATCTCAGACAGAAAAAAAAAATTTGACATTTTTTGAAAATTTTATAAAGGGGTTACATCGTTCAAATTGTCAAAAATTGATCAAATTTGAAATATTTTCAAATATTAAACTGAGTATGCAGATTTATTATTTCCAAATTAAAATAAAGTTTTTTTTGCCCTATTTATGAGATTTTTAAACTAAGATTTTTAACAAAAATTGTCATAATAAAATAATAATCAATATCAATTCAAAGAATGTGAATATTTTAAGCTTACTTATGATAGATTTCCGATACCATTCTATAATTCAATTGCAAACTGTTTGGCATTATAACCTTCGGCTTCCCGAATCGAGTTTCTTTTCTTGTTAAATAAAAATATATTCTAAAAATCAAAATTACGCTTCGTTTTTAATTAGTTCACAGTATCGGGCGTGTACTTCAGCGCCTTGCACAATATTCCCCTAACGGTTTCGTTCTCTTTTTGAATGTAAAATTAAAAACAAATAAATTAGCAACAACAAACGACTGGTAAAATAAACAATGGGAAAATGGGAAAATCCGAAAACACAGAACCTGCAGGTGGAGGGAGGGGTCAACGCACAGGTTATCGAGGTGCGGGCCATAAAATGGAAAGAAACCGTTTCATTTTTCCCTGACTTTTTCGCAAAAGGCGTAAACACAATGCCCCCGAGGACCGGTCAGCGGGGCGGAGAGGCCATTCCAAGTGAGGCTAGACACTTGTGCGCACTAAACGATTGGGTTTTAAGGTGTTAAAAACTACCTGTACGATGCAGAGATACAAACGGCCGAGTCCACGTCCGCATCCGCATCGGAGTCCCGAGTCCCCGGTCCCAGGTCCCAGGGCATGAAATCGCTGTGCCGAGATGGAAAAATGCCATGAAATGGGCTTTCGTCAAATTAGCGTGGCAGCGTTAACGATGGATGGACGATGGGCCGAGAGGCTGCTGCAGGCAAATGTATCTAACAGATGCATCTGAGCACCGGCCGCTCGCTCTGTGGGATATTTCGCACTTTGGTTCTTTTCCTCCCCAGTTCTAGCCGTTCTAGCAGTTCGTTTGCCTTCCTGGACCGCAGCTAGTACCTGCTGTTGCTGCCGCTGCCTTGATTTATATATTTTTACTGCAAAACTGCATTCAGTTTTTATCTGTATCTGCATTTGCATGACACAAGCCCTGCTCTGCTGCTCTCTGTTATCTAACTCGAAGAATGCCCCGGCTCTGACTTTGGCACTTGATCTAGACACATATCTCTGGCCGAGGAGCGGGGATGAGCTGCGTCTGCGTTTGCGTCTCGGGCCGAAGAGGCCTCATAAATTCCCTCGTCGTTTAGTTTTTACGATTGTCGGCTGGCTTTGTTTGGCCGTGGCACACAGATACAGCCGCGGAGGAACACGAACTCACAGATACACGGCGCGGCTTGTATCTTTCGACGTTGGCCTATCTAAATACATGCTGAAGAGTTGAAGTGCCAGGGACCCCAGAAAGAAACGGCAGCGGCAGCGGCAGCGACAACAGCCTCCTGCCAAGATCTCTGCGCCTGCGTACTGTACTCGGACCAAAGAGACCCCAGACCAAGTCAAACCCAAACCGAGTCTGCTACCAAAAACTGGTCCCTGGTCCCTGGCCCCTGCCAAAGTTTGCGTGCTTTGCTGAAATTTTATGCGCTGCCATGTGGACCCCAAAAAAAAAGACTCTTGGAAATGGAGAGAACATTCAGGTAGCCCTCTGAGCCCCCAAGGGGCAAACGTTTAATATTTTTGGCCAATGTCCAGGAATTGGAATGAATGAGAGAGAAGGATTGAGCCAGAAACAAAAAATCAACAATAAATTTATTCAAAAAGGCGTGCAACTATTTTAACAGTCTTCGGTTTCTCCCATTCAGATCCCATGTTTGTGGAGAATGAATCCAGGAAATGCCTGTAAATCACTCATTAAATCAGGACTTAAGGAATGTTCTCATTTCTAATTTGTTCTTCACCAACTTGTCACGTTTTGCTATCTACGAATTTGTGTGAAAACCCGAAAGTGGCTCCCTGGTGCTTGGGCTGAGCACCCCTGCCTCGAAGGGAAATGCTGTGTAAAATCTTAATGGGTTCTTATACAGGAAATTCGATACATTGCTCTGCTTTACAAGCTGAGGGTGGCCACCCAAAGATCTCGATCATATCTCAATCTGATCTAAATCTAGCTTGGGGTTATGGAAATATACCGCTTAATCATCCCAGGGCCCGCATAGCACATCGGCCCACGAAAATGTCAGAGCCCGGCTGGTTGCTTTTAATTATGACACATTTAAGAAAGCCACAAATTTACGTCCGTAAGTTTACTCAAGTCTTGAAATTGCTGTCGAGTCATAAGTTGGAGGCCACAAAAACTCAACTCAACTCAACTCCAAAGGAAAAGGCCGACGCGGCGACGGGAGACAGGGATAGAGAAAGGGTAGACGAAAGTACTTTCATTTTCACGCTCATAAAATGGGACTCGCGTAAAACTCAAAAATGTTGTCATAAAAACACCAAATCAGAAACGTACCGAGAGGGCCAAGTTAAGCGGCTTAAATGACATTTAAATCAACCATAAAGCAGGGGGAGAGGTGCTTAATGTGCGGCAGAATTCGGACGTCCAAAAAGGCAACCACTGACTATGGAAAGGTAAACACACCGAGCTCCCACCGACACTCGAGACTGAAGATCCCTTTCACTGGGCTCAAGTTGGGACAGGAAGTTCGCACTTTGGCAAAGATCGAAGAAGAACCCCGAAACGGGGGAATGGAAATTAAGACTATAGAGAAACCCCCGGGGAGAGCCACTCCAGCACACGTCCGTCTCTCCCCGTGATTACTCTTTAATCTCGTTATAATGAGGCAGGAAAATTGCTTGGCGGATGTGCCGAGCGTGCCCGAAACGGGAATGGGATTGCAATAGGGATGGGGGTACGTCTGGGATTGGATTTTAGCTGAGCTGCGATGAGCTGCGGTTGACATCCTGAATGCCAATGCCAGCTGGCCAGCTCTCTTGTCCGTGGAGTGTTGCACCAGCGATTGAATTACCAGGGAGGAGCTCCTTCTTGAAAGCACACCAGAAAACACAATGGACGAGGGAGATATATATGCCCGAAAAAAAGAAGAAAAAAAAAACAAACCCTGAGATACAACCGACAGACAAATACACTTGTTTCCCCACATTTGTTGCCCCGTTTCTTTCTGAAATATGATGCCGCCAAGGCGCAGGTCATAAATAAACCAAAGACACGAATGAAGGGAAGGATGGAGCCCAGGGGTTGCCGGAGGGCAGGAAAGTGTTGTAAGATAAGGTTAGATAAGCGCCGGCATATGAATACCTGGCGACTAAGGGTATATGTACTTCCTACTTCTTTCAAGGGATTCCAAAAAAGTCTCTGGGTTCGGTTTCGGTTGTCTTTTTTTCGGGGGGATTTGTTGGAGAATGAAGTTGATATGAGAAGAATGAATGAATGTTGTGTTTTTTGGTTGGATACATTATTCTGGGAAGAATCGGTTTGACAATCTTTTTACTCTTAGTTCGTACAGGGAAGAGGAGCATTTGCCTTAATATAAGATACATTTTAAATGAAAATCTTAAGCTCACCTGAATTTAGATCCATGCCCGGTAGAACCACCGACGACTCCGACTTGAATCCTCCTCCGCTCAGACCGCTGCTGCTCGTGGGCTTCTCTGCACCCACATCCAAGGTGGTGGATCCATCCACATCGACGAGCGTGTTGCCCTTGAAGAGACCCGCGCTGCGGTACTCCTTCGCAAAGGGCGTGGCAGCCCGTGTGCCTATCGCCCCACAGAAGAGCACCAGGACGAGCCAGGACATGACCGACAGTTCTGCTCCTCCAGTGCACATTTCGGGCACTAACTCACTCACTTGCACATAGACGAAACCAGTCGATAGATAGATAGATATTTTAATTTGAACGGCACGGCGCGTGACACTTTCAATTAACACCGCTCAGCGGCCTGACGCCGAGTGCGAAAAAAATGTGTAACTTTTGATCATTAAATTAGTTAGAGTCGACCGGCTTGACTTTGATGGGGCACCGTAAATTCAATTTGCGGTCGGCTTCTGCTCTCTTTTCGCGCTCGTTACTTATTTACTTATTTATTTCCAGCCAGTTAGGGAAATTATGTGTGTCAGCAATTAGTGGCGACGACGACGATGACGCCGTCCAAGTAAGTCGCTGAAGTGTGTCAGACGATTTTGGCACTGCAAAGATAAGGGGCATAAAGAGTGGGATTAGTGCGGTGCGAGCCAGGAGTTCACATGTGCATGCAAATCACTTTCTTAAGCGTTCCAGGGGGGGACAGTGACAAAGGCAATAAAAGTGATTGGGAATTGCCAATGGCTACCCCAGGGACTGAATCATTTAGGTTTCAAGTCCTCAATAGTACACTTTACAATTTACAATGTTAAAGGCATTTGTAATACCAATAAATTTGGTTCTATTAATTTTAATGTGATTAGAAAACAACAAAGGAAGCTACCTTCGACATGGCAAGGTTTATATACCCTTGCTTAATAATAGGATCGCATTTGTTGAATTTATTCAAAAAATCAAAGTTTAAAAAACTCATAACTAAGGCAAATAATCATTAATCTTAGTTTGGAAAGTTTTCCTATGTTAGTTTTTATTAGGTTAATAAATCTGCATACTCAGTTTTGAATTTAGAAAAATTAAAATTTTTACCAATTTTTGACAATTTTAATGATGTAACCCCTTACATTTTTTTGAAATTTTGGAAAAATTTTAAAAATTTATTTTTCCACCGGACATGGCTATATCGATTCAGTTTTTTATGCTGATCAATAATATATATGATTTATAGGGTCGGAAGTGACTCCTTCACATCGTTACACGCTTCTGACTAAAATTTAATACAAGTTTGTATAAATGGAAGTGAAATTGCAGAATTTGTTTAAATAAGCATAAAACTTATTCAATTGTATTTGTTTGTTCTTTATTTACAACTATTATCCGAAATTTCGACTAGTGTTAGTCACTAAACCCGTTGTTTGAACAGCTAATACTTCACGTACAACTCAAAGGGCTTTTAACTCTTTTTATAGTAACAACAAATGTGTGTGAAACACATGTGCATTCGTCACTACTCCGCCTATTAGCCCCCATCATCATTATTCCACACTCGCATTTATAACGGAAACTGGTCAGCATACACATTGCCAACAGCTGTTATTTGTTGTTGTTGTTGTTAAGTGCTCTTGCCTATCGGTAAATACGCAAGCGCAGCGACATTTCTATCAATCAAAAAAATCCGCGTTCATTTCCATAGCAATTTCCCGTAATATGCTGCGCATGCCCAGGATAATGTAAAGCGAGCCCACGCGAATTCCCGCGGTGGGAATTAGGGGAATCAAAAGAAATCCCACAATAAAGGCCTGGAATACCTCGCCCACGCCTCTGAATATGTGTGTGTGTGTGTGTGTGTGGAAAGAGAGGAGGGAGGGAGGGCGGCAGTTCCTGTGTGCAAGGGAGACGCATGCACCCTTAGCGCCACTCATAAATGTCAATGGAAAGGCTGCCGTTATTCCTTGTTTTTATTTTTTCCCCCGCTTGTTGTTTTTGTTGGAAGGACAGTGAAAAGACATGTGGACTCGCCGTCCCTCTCTGTGGGGAAAATGCCGCTGCATCTTGCACTCAAAGAAATGTTTCTTTGCTATTACACAATTTTATAATATAATTATTCGTTGAGTAATATTTATAACTTTGATATCTCCATCTGTTATCTTATTTCTCACAGTGCAAAAGATATTTTTAAATTGGACTTGAGAAAAAAAAAAACAGCGACAAAGAGCAGCCGAAAAAATTTGCATATGTCAGTGTAACAAAACCGAATTGATGGATGGAAGAAACTCAAAATCACACAGTCGCGGCCTAAGCCGCCGCTTAAGTTTGAACGAAACGAGTTTTAACAAAATATTTTTGCATTGCACAAACAGCAAAGCCTCATAAAAACAAACACGCACACACACACGCACACATTCAATCAATATCCAAAGCCGGACAGAAAATAAGTAACAAAAGCAAGTGCAATTTTTATTGCCTCCTTTTGTTTGTTTATTCTTGGGGACACCACGAACGAAATTGAAATTGCATTTGCAAGGGATGCTGCGTACCTTTTTTTTTAATATTCTTGTTTTGGTCACTTGTTGAACCGTTGTTTATTGTTGTTATGCTTTATTGGCACTCTGGCGGCGGCAGCTGCGCGAGCTAACGGTACATGCAAAACGAGCCGACAGGTGAATCACGTTTCGATCTTAAACGCACGAGGTGTACACTTTTCTTAAGTCGTATTTTCAAGATATATCACTCATATACTCATATCCACTGTATATTTCAAGATTAGAACCGCGCGACCAACGAATTCACGAAATTTTCGCGGAGCGACCCCAGCGCCGTTGTTGTTTTTGGAAATTTTTTTTTTGAATGGACCTTTTCTGGCACATCGCAGCGATCGATACATCACTTTTCAAAACATCGATATTTTGCACTATCGATGCTTTGATGAAACAGCTGTTACTTAACATTTTACGCCTTACACGTAAAACAAACACCCATTTTACATGGTTACAGATACATGGAGTGGAATTTTCATGTAGAATGTAAAATTCGCTCTCTACCGGAGAGAAAGAGCGTAAATTAACAGAATTCTCTCTTGTTGGTGTCAGTCGTTGGTATTTTTTCAAAATGCTAAAAATCCCTCTAAAAGGGGCGCGATTATCCGCCTCAACGGCAGCTGGGCACACAAAACGTTCGTGATCGCATAGTTCGGTAAGGCTGGTGGCTTGAGGCCGAAGAGTCTGGCAACGCCAAGTGTCATACCGATGTGTACTGCTTGCATTTTGTACACAGTATTTTCCGTTGACCGCCAAATGCCGACAAGCAGTAAGCTGCTTGCTTGAGGGGCGGAGCTAATGCCACCCTTAAGGACTCTGTTTCCGGAAGTGAAAATAAGGGTTTATTTCGCAGCGCTGTGGCCAATCAGGTGAGCTTTCCGCCAGCCTGCAGGTGTGACAGAGGAAGGGGCATTTTTTTTATATTATTATTAAGCAGCTTTTTAGGCGCCCCTGTCAGGATAAGCGTCGCTTGACCAGCGGAAGTGGATATATCTCAACTCTGGCCCTTCAGTCGCTCGCCGATTACCAAAGTGATTAGTTTGGCCAGCTCCGCGGCAGCTCCTTTCCAAATGCAACGTCAAAAAGTGGAAGTCGGTGCCAGCGGGTGCCACGACGAGACCATCAAGCGACGCGACAGCGTTAACCCGGAATCGAACTCTACCAATATGGCTATAACTATACCGCAAAGACCCTCGTCGCCGCGACAGTTTTTCGAAAGACTCTACGGACATTTGGAGACGCGCAGCCCGGAGAGCGGGGACATCGACGTAGGCACCCATAACCATAAGCCGCCGCCTTGCGAAACGCCTTATCACAGCGACGGCGGCAGTGTATCCTCGCCGGACATCTCCATCAGCGATGAACGCACCTCACTCGCCGGCTTTCCCGCCTACGACTTCTATGGTCCTGCCAAGGATTACCTCCCGCCACAGCCACATCAGCAGCATCAGCTCCATCAGCAAGTGCAGCAGAAGCTCAGCTATGTTAGTCCGCCGCCGGTGATTAGTGCGGGTGTGACGAATCCTATCCTGCCGCCTGGATTTCCTGCCGGATTTCCAAGTGATCCGCATTTCAGCGCCGGTTTTTCCGCTTTCTGTGAGTACAAAATAGTTGTAGCAACATGCAAAAAGGGATTCATTTTGGGAGTGCTTAAAAGTATCTCAAATAAATTAATTAAATAATGAACAGTTTTTATAGAAAAAATCATATCTTTAAAAAGAAAATCAAATTAAATAAGCAAACAGATATATAAGCAATTTTTAAAAAGTTATACCTGAAACAGTATTCAGTATTATATTATTTATATTATTCCTAATATTGTTTCCTTATGAAAACTATCTTTCCTTGGAATACTCAACTCTTAAATCTTTATTTTGAGGTTTTCTTTGTTCTTACAAGAGTAAATTTGAGCTACTGCAAATTTGGTCCTAACTAGATAGTAAGATATAGGGGGAGAAGGACATTTGTACTACTTCGAGGGCGGTGTCTCTGGCTTCCCCGCGGCTGCCTTCTCCGCAGCCGCTTTCTCCTCCCGCTGCCGCGCCATCTGACGCAACTCCAGGCTGAGGAACATCTTCAGATTCGGGTCGGTGATCTTGCTCAGGACGAGTTCTCGGGCCGCTTCATCATTATCCCCCAGGAGCTTGGCCAGAGTCTGGGCATAGTCCAGCCAAACGCAGTTGGCGCATCCAGACATGCAGCAGGTGGTGGGCTCTGGGGGTAGCTATAAGTTAAGGATAGTATCGATTTGGGGATTATTAGGGGGGATTATTATTAGTTAGTTTGGGGGTTTTCTGCTTCTACAGATTAGCAGGTTTTCTGTTAAGATCAGATGATATTTTATGGCTCAGCCTTTTAAATAAAATCATTTAAAATTAAAAAGAATCTAACTAACACTTCATAAATCCAAAATATCGAACTAAAAAGTGTTACAATTTAGAGAGTAAAAAAGAAATTATTTTCCTTATTTGGCTAAGTCTCTGAAATAGTCTGATGTCAGGATAATGCATTATTCTTTCCACCTAGCCCTCTTTCTCTTATAATAACATAATATATATTAACTAAATAGTTAGCAAAAATGATCACAAACTCACCTCGATATCCTTAATAGACTTCTTTTCCTTTGAGTTATTATCTTTAGCGGTGGTAATTTCCCTGCTCGATCTGTTATTGGTGGCCATATCCTTATTTCCCATTGAATTGGAAGAAGCTGTATCCTTGCCGGCGGCGGTGTCTTTGGAGCTGCTCCCGGCCAACTGGCGGGCAAGGGTGCCAATGCCCCAACGCCCTGCCCCGCGCCTCAGGAGCAGACAGCGCGGACAGCTGAAGCCCAGGGGAGCCAACATCTCGCACCCAATCTCCCCCAGAGAGAGAAAGTACAAAAGTCAGGACTGAAAAAGCCTAGAGGAAGTGATGAACATTTCACACGCCTGCGCAGGTGCAGCCCAGCCAGAAGAACTTAGTTCCGCAGGAACTGCAAAAAATCGGATACAGAAAAAAGGCTGATTAAGTGCAAGTGCTATTGAATATCATTGCATGGGCAAGGATTATGTAAAGTCAGTCAAGAAAAAATATAAACACAACGAAGCTGGCTGGCTGCCAAGGAGGGGAAACAATGCCACACAATGAGCACCCCCAACCCGCAGTGCCACAGAAATTAGCCAAGGAAAAAAATGATTGCCAAGAAAAAAAATTAAAACGCATTGAGCCGTGAAAGTTTTCGTTTACTTGCGGCTTTTTCGTTTGCGGCTGATGAGGTTGCCCAGGTGTGGTGGTGAGGTGAGAGGTAACGAAAAAATTGAAATACTATGGCTAATGAAAAAGCGATCATACATAAGAGTATGCCTGGGTGAATAGGGGAAGTTATTATCAGGATGATAAAAAAAGTTTTAAGTGGGTTTAATTAAAGAAAAACTTTTTGTAAATATATCCTTATCATAATAAAATTATAAGAGCTTATAGGACCTTTTAACGCTTTTATTATTATATTATAAAAAGCAGACAACGTTTACGCAAACTATAAAAAAAGAAATATGATATTTAAGCCTTCTTTTCATTAACAAAAATTAAAAGACACCTGATTATAATTCCCCATGTACAACTGAACATATATCACCCTAGTTTGTAAAACTCACAAATCTTAAAAAAAAATCACATATAAGTGACGGAAAAAATAACATTGTAATTGAGCTTGACAGGAAACCTAAAAAAACACACACATAAAACCCGAAGGAGTAGAGGGTTAAGCGTGGAACAGATAGAGGAAGACTCATAGCAACCACAACAAACTGTTCAAAGGACACTTGGCTATCAAATTTCACACGTGATTTAAAAAAATTATATTTTTAGGAAGAAAGAGGGAAAGCGAAGAACTTGTCGCAGGAAGAAAGGACCAAGGAGGGAGAACTTAAGCCTCAAGCTGTGAGTTAGTCAGGCAAGGGGTAATCAAGCAAAAACTAGGATTACCACGCCCACAAACCAACCGAAAACCTATTGCCACCCTTCCCTCCCCTCCTAAACGAAAAAACAACTTGTCAGCTTCGCCCTGTTACATCAATTAGAGACACTAAACCGCAATCGGGGTGGTTGTCGGTGGGTGTCAGGTGGTTCCGTGTTGAGTCAGGAGACAGAGGTAGTGGGGCATAATGTGCGCTCGGCTGAGCTTCATCGCCGGCGACACTCCGAATGCAAACAAACAGAGACCACGGTACGGAAAATGCGAGGATGATGATGAGAATTCCGACGAGGACGATGAATGGCCAGCTGTTTGCATTGTTAAAAGTTTCCCGGATCAGCATAGATTGTCGAAATAAATAATAAAAAAAAAAGAAAACGAGGGAACTTGCTTGGGCCACGTTGAAAATGCATCTCTAATGTGCACCACAAACGCGAGCCTTGAATCGGACAAGGACGAGGTGTGGGTTGAACGGTCAGGGAAGCAGGACACATAGCAGAGCGATTAATTATTTGTTTAACTGGCAAAACACGCAACCAAGCACACGCGGAATCGTTTAGCCCCGAACATAACTTGATGGTTTGTTAATGTAAGATTAATTTCGCTCTAACATCTCCATTATGTTGGGAATGAATGTGGCAAAAGAATAGCAGTTGCAATGGGTGAGTTTGAGGGGTGTTCTAGGTATTATTTCACTTTGAATAGATCAACGAGCGATATGATATACGAAATTAATTAACAATAAGCATGAATTTAAGCGATTAAAAATGGTTAAGCTTTCTGGAAAGCATTTTATTACAATTACACAGCTCCAATTTAAATCATCACACATTTAATCGTTTCTATTGTTGGCTTTAAGCTCAGTTGTTAAGCCTATAATTGCATCTAGGATTAATGTGGCATTTAATATGTTGCATTTTAAAGAATTGTTGTTAATGAAAATGTATTAATTTGGTTCCTTTCTTTTCTTATTTCAGTGGCTCGCAGGCGTCGCAAGGAGGGCAGGCAACGTCGCCAAAGGACTACTTTTAGCACAGAACAGACCTTGCGCCTCGAGGTGGAGTTCCACCGAAATGAGTACATCTCCAGGAGCCGACGCTTTGAGCTGGCCGAGACCCTGCATCTGACCGAGACACAAATCAAGATATGGTTCCAGAATCGTCGGGCCAAGGACAAGCGTATCGAAAAGGCTCAAATCGATCAGCATTACAGGTGGGTTTGAATATTGCAAAATATTTAGATTTTACATCGACTTTTGATAATAGAAAGATTGCTTCCTAAGCTATGACCATCTTAAATCTTGATAAATATTTGTATAATAATTTTTTATCTTAAAATTTCAAAATAGGAGTATTTTTATTAGGATTACTGCTTAAATTTAATTAAAATGAAATTGATAAAAGGTGCATAACAATCTTAAAAGAACAAATCAAATCTCTGAACTTTCTGGTTTAACTTTTCAACCGTTTCCTATTTCGGAAACAGTAAAAGATCTAACATTTATGCGCTATTTAAAACTAATTTAAAACAAATAAAAAAAATGGTTTAATTACACAAAATTAGATCTTAGATTTCCTTCAACAAGCCTCTCATAAATGCCAAAAATAGTTGAACCTGAAAGCCGACCTTTATAGGCCCTAAATACTACGCCTTTGATGGATAACTCGTGAAGAGTATTTTGTTTTTTTAATTGATATTTAGATATATATTCTACTTTTGAAACGGAAGTAATTCAGGGGAAATGTCGCACGTTTAATTGATGGCCCCACATAAAATTAACACGAAATTAATTTTACGACACTAACGCGCACACAAACCCAATTAGACGATCCCTTTGGAGGGGATGTCCTTTTGCCAGGAGCTGGTCTCATTTGATGTAATCAATTTTTCAGAAACTTTGTCGTGGCCAATGGTTTTATGAGCTCTATAATGGGTCAGCCCAGCACGGCCATGCCCTCGCCGGGCGTGGGCCTGGGATACTACCCCGCGGCAGCGACGCCGGCTGCGCTGCCCAAGGACAACAACACGCAGGATGACCAGTACGAGCGGCAGCAGCAGCAGCAGCAAATGCAACTGCAGCAGCAGCAGCGACAGCAAATGCAACAGCAGCGACGCCGCGCAACGCCAACGGTTATCAACACATGCTAGCATTATCTACGAGTATTAACTAATTACTTTTAATTGAGCTTTAAACTGTTTAGGCTAAGCAACTAACTCAATAAATAGAACTGTAAACACGGATTATCACTCACGGTTTTCGTCCGCGAAATTCACTTAATTGCAGCACAGATTTGACATCTTAAGATTTAGCGGGACAGCACACAATTTGTTTATATAAGAAAGAAGAAAAACACAACAATTTGGTAAAAACTAAAAACAAAATGCAGCCCTGGTCGGCAATCAGCTGTTGCTGCTGGGACCGCAAACAAGTTATCGATAGGCGAACGGAACCAGGGCAGCAGGAAAATTGACAGCGATGGGTTCTGCTAAAGGGCGGGCACAAGAAATATTTTAAATTGTTAATGAAGTATTGGGAATTATTCGACGTTTAATCACCGATGGATTGTTCCGATCCCAATTGATGGTTATAATAAAATTAAACCTCTTTATGTAAATATTAATAAAAACATCCTCAAAAATATTATATTCTGTTTTAAAGGTAATTGTTTTTTTTAAGTAATAGTAAGTTAGTCATTAGTTATTTTGTTGTTTAGCTCAAATATTTGCTAATTAAATACATTATTTGTTCTGATTAAATTTAATTAGCAAACAATAACATAAATTAGAAATAAATAATAATGAAAGCAAAAGGTTATTTGTATACTGTTACAGGGTATTATAAGTTCAGTCAAAAGCTTAAAACGGTGTGAAGGAGTCATTTTTGACCCTCTAAATCATATATATTCTTGATCAGCATCAACAGCCGAGTCGAACTGGCCATGTTTGGTCGAAAAATAAATTTTTGAAATTTTGAAAAAATTTAAGGGGTTACATCGTTAAAATTGTCAAAAATTTGAAAAAAATTTTAATTTTTTTAAATTCTAAATTGAGTATACAGATTTAACAACCTAATAAAAACTAACATAGAAAAGTACTCCGAATTAAAATTAGAGCTTTTTTGGCTTAGTTATGAATTTTTTAAACTTTAAATAGTCGAGAAAATTGTCATATAAAATATAGATACATTTTAAAATTATTTTACATTTAATATTTAATTAGATTAGGTTTTTTGCAAAACCACATAGAGAAGAGGTGTCAAAAGTCAGGTGAATATCTAAAACATTGAAGTGTACTCGCACTGCACCATATAGATGACGTGCAGCAGGATTACGGAGCAGCCATCGAATACCAAGCTCCGGTTCATGCGATATGTGCCAAAGATGTGGACATTGGTGTGTTGCTCCGCCAGTTGCAGGGAGAACCATTCCATCTGGGGATAGAGATATACATATAGACATAGATAAAGACAGATATCTAAAAAATGTACCCTGCGCTCCACCTGTCTATTACCACGACTATAGAGCCCCCTAATCGTAGCCTTGGTATCCTCCAGCAGAGAGTCGGTGGTGTGCGTCAGGGAGTTCATCATCAATGAGAACATCAACGGTTGTATGCAGGTGACAAACACCATCTGCAGGTACTCCAGCTCGGATTCGATGGCGCTGTGGCCCAGACAGACGCGGACGAGCATGTATCCGACCCGTATGCCGCTCCACACGTTGCGCATCAAATAGCACAGGAACACGAACCTGAACACCAAGCACACCTCGTCCATCATATCAATCAGGCACTGGAACATGGCCTGCAGCTGCCGTAGATGAGTGAGCCGATCCGGCAGAGGTTCCGGATCCAAGATCAGCATCCTTAGACCCGACTCCAGCCGCCACCAGTTGCGGGAAATCTCTAGCATGAGGCCAAAGGCCAAGGAGTTCATAGCGAAGATCATACACTCGGACAGGAAGCAGTTACAAGGATTGTGGATTCCCCTCCGAAATCTATTCACATTCAAATAAGCATGGACGGCGAGTCGCAGGACGAGCAGGACGGTCAGGACAATCAGGAGGAGATTTAGGAAACGCTTTCTGCTTTTGGGAACCCTGTAGTTACGAGACTTGCCCTTATCCTCTAGCTCCTGTAGCTTCGTGATCATATTGCGTATACGATCCTGCCGTCGATGGGCACTTCCCATGCAGCTGATGAGCGACAGGAATACCAAACCGAAGTATGTAATGGCGGCCAGGCGCACCAGCGGTGATTCCTCAAAGGAGTCGGCACTAAAATGCCAAAAATCCATCAGGAACTTAATGGTCAGGATCATCACCAGGATATTGTGGAATATTCGATAGCAGAAGAGAAAGCGAGACTCCCGAATTCTCCCCGAGGAAAAGCAGAATGTCGTGAGGCCGTTTAAATTGCAAAACCAAATGAATCCCAGCTGGAGGACGCGCCTGGGCGAGGCCATGATCCTGACGGGTGTCCTTATAAAATGCAACTGAGCCAGGAACTGATTTTTACAACGTCAACATTAATCATTTGGAGTACATGAGCCGCTTAGGGATTGCTTTTAATTATAATTGTGAACTTTACTTATCGATTTTATTTGTCTGTTTATGGTAAAACTGAAAGGATTGCAAGTCTTAGATAGTTTTACATGTTTTACGTTTATGAATGAAAAATTCATATTTATAATTAGTATAGTATAAATATATTAAACGTTTTTCTTAGGTTTCAATAAAACTAAAATATTTTTTGAAGTATACAAAATAAGAAACCAGAATTAGATCATAGGTACAAAGGGAATCTAATGCGATTTGAGAAAGGTGAACAGCCTATAGGCCAGCTGCATAATCTGTAAGTTAGAGATATATTCGTATGTATTTTCTATAATATTTTCCCTTCGAGACCTCACTTACATCCGTAAAGTGGACCATATTAACCTCGATTAGACCAAAGGCTCCCAGTTTTTGTGTTCGCTGAGCATACTGCATCCAGAGCAGGAAGAACTTCCGGTACCTTTGGCTGCCCAAATACCATTTCTGGCTACTCAGTGCCAGCTCCAGCCTCTCGGACTGTAAATTACAGACTTATTTAAGATATTATCCAGGACTTTAAGCCAATGAAGACTCACCGCCTCCTCGAGCTGTGCGCCTCGCAGACAAATCTCAAAGGTGAAGCCCACCAGGACCATAGTGGGCAGGATATACTGGGTAATGATCAGCACCTCCGACGTTTCCGATAGCATGAAGAGATAAAAGCACAGAGATCCAGCGCCAACAAAGTTACTCACCAGAAAGGCCACCTTGAAGATTTCATTATATCTGCGAAAAACAAATGGCAAATATGTTATTGAGAAAATAAAAACAAGCTCACTTACCTATTACACAATCCATTGAGGAGCTGCTGCCTCTGCACCAACGTCCTCAGATGCGAGAAGAAACTCGCCTCGTGGCTCACACTCTGGCTTGGATCGAGGTCTGCGAACTGCCGGGCAAGGTAATTAAGATGCATAAGCAGTTGTCCCTGCATCACATTAAACAGATTATCAAAGGTTACGAAGAAGGACACACCGCAAATGGTGCAGGACACGTCGATGAGCCAGACCAGAAAATAAAATCTGGGATCCTTTCGCAGGTCCCACGGCAGCCAGCCGGCCAGAAGTTGCTCGTGCTGGGCAACCGGAGCACCTTTGCCCTCGTGACCCAGAAGGAAGAAGGCCACGGGCATCAGGCAGAAGATCGGGCCACCGACATGGGCATAGATCCGGACGAAGCGGTACCGCTGCCAAAAGTTGCGGTACGTCTGCTCCATCTGCATGTCCAACTGACTGACCAAGTCACGAGGACACTCCCGATCCAAGTCATTAACGAACTCCACGATCTGCCGCCGCTTCAGAAAGAGCATCAGTCCGCGAATGGAGAAGTACATGGTGATGCTGAATACGGGAGGATTCTGATTCGCCGGTCTGCCCAGCCACAAGTGCAGCAGGATGTCGCTGCCATTGCTGCCGAAGAATACGACGTTGAGGAAAGCCGACAGCCAGAAGCCCCTCATGGAGGCGTTTACCAGGCTGTTGTCCTCCGGGTTCCTTTGCCATTGAAAGTGCACCATCTGCGATTGCTGCTGGAACCACTGCGGTCGCAGGAAGTCCTCCATCCGATAGGGTTTCATAACTTCCGTGGTCCTCATCGTCGTGTCTTACCTACTTTGGTGTTCTTAGAGAATTTAGCCTCGTTGGAGGATTCTTATATATACGGGGAAGCTCTATAATTATGGACATAATTGTTGAGTCCTTGGCAGCTAGGATATATAATTGCTGGTTAGCTGATCGCTAGATACGGGCTAAGAATATTTGCAAAAGTGATTAGATTATTTATTACAATTGTACAATTACAGATTTATATGAAAAAAATACTGCTTTCTATTTATGCCACTATTTATTATTTATTTTTTAATTTTCTTAATTTTTTGTTGTGTTTTTTAATTAGGATCTTAAAGGCGAATCGAAATATATATGACTTTTAGCAATCATTCCTTTTTTGGTCTTCAGATGCCATGAAAATTACCAAAATTATGTGCATTTTAGGGACTTTATTTCTATAGGTTTATATAAAAAAATATAAGTTTAAAAAATGGCATTAATTTCAATTCGGAAAGCATTTCTGTGCTACTTTTTAACAAATTAATAAATCTGCATATAGATCTAGGATATTTGAAAATATTAATTTTTCTCTTAATTTTTGACATTTTTAACGATGTAACCCCTTATAAAATTTTGAAAAATTTGCAAATAATTCTTTTTCTATCGAACATGTCTAGATCGATTCGGCTGTTGATGCTGATCAAGAATATATATGGTTTATATGTCCGGAAATGCATGAGTAAAATTATACGGTATAAAAAATACAAACCTTCACTGTACTATCTTTCAATTTGCAATAAACCAATTGATTTTAATTGCTTCATTAATAATAGGATTTGCAATTTAAAACCCTAGGTGCATGGCGTAATTGCTCAGCTAGTGTCGATTTAATTATTGGGTTCGTAAGCCTGATATCTTGGCTATCCAATAAATACAGCAGGATATTGTATACTATAAGTGCAATCTGGCATGAAATGTAAATTTTTATTTAACAATATTAAGTTATTTATAAATTATTACCACAGCGTCCATAAAGAAGTGTTCTCATAACGTAGGACTGTACCCGAAATTATTGGAATGCCCTTAATTAATTTCGTAAGTGCGTGGGCTGTTTACACTGCAAAAAATTCGTAGTGCGTTGATGTAACACACATGTAAGTAATTGTCTAAGTGGTTCTCACTTGACGCTCTCTTGCTCTCTCTCACACACACACACACTTGAAATCAAGGCCGCCATGGTTGGTTTTTTGTTGTTGTTTTTTGTAAGTGGGTCAAAAGCAGCAGCAAACATAAACAAAACGGGAGAAAGACACTGAGAGAGAGAAAAATACGAAAAGAGAGCGGCCCTTAGGGGAAGGTGTACTTGTGTGTGTGCCTGAGAGAGAGCATGCGTGTTAAACGAAATTATCTACGCAGAAGTAACAGTACAGTACACACTCGGTACGGTACATAAAAGATATTTCTAAATTATTTTGAAATAGAAATAATAAACTATTAGCTAAAATTATATTAAATTTAGTAGGATTTTAGGAAATATTCAAATTATAATTAATAAACATACCTATTATAATTTTATTAAATCACTCATTCTCCCATTACAATTCCTTAAAGTCCATTATTACAGCGACTTCACTGTACCTGTATCTGTGACCCCGGCCAAACAATTTTGGTCGTTAGATACAGATACACAGCTGTGCTCCCTGCGAGTGGTTTGTTTTCGTTCGTCTGTCGGGAAAATTCACATTTATATTTTGGATTTTGTAACCCCGACCAGCGACAGGCAGCAGGTTGCTGTCAAATTGGAGAGGAAAACCCTGAAAAATAATCCGGAAAAACAGAAAGGAATTTATTTAAAATACTCGGACAATAAGCTAAAGTGTTTCACGGATACAAAAAACAAAAGAAGATTCAATCACAAATCGAAAGGAAAATATAAACAAAAATACAACGCAAATATTTGATTTTCAATGTTGGAAAACAATTATAAATAGCAAGCTGTCATGTTGTGTTATTTATCAAAATATTAACACAATTTGTTTCCTTTAAAATTTATATTAACGTGAATACAGAAAAGCATAAATAAGTTAACTTACAGAGTGAGAAAATCAAGTAAAAAGGCACAAAAGCAAATGAAAATATATAGAAGAGAGTTAAAAGTAATCAAGCACAAATCGAGCTCTTAAAATATTTAATTTAAATTAAAGGAAAATAAAAAAATATACAACTGTGACAAATAACATAAGAAAGTGGTAAAATTAACTTGTTAAAAAACAAGTTTAAACAAAATAATTCCAAGGAAAGCAATCCATTAAAGGCAGACAACGGATATACATTTTCCAACACCTCATTAAATGCCAGTTTTTTAATTGAGTTGCTGCATGGGTAACAATCTGATAACGAGTGGAAAACCGAGTCAGCGCCGGGAGAGGCGATTCTTCGAGAGGCTGAGCTGCAGCTACGCTCAGGTGAGTTGTCCCGGGAAAATTCTAGGGAAATGCATTGCGGCAGTGGTGGAAAACTGCAGTTGGATAACCTTGGCAACGAAGCTTACACCTGCCGGGGGGAGGGAAACAGGTGGCCAGCGGGTCGTCGAACTGTTAAGGGGTAGGATCTGGACCGCAGGTGCAAGGAGTCGCCATGGTTACCCCTGGGTTCCGGTCCCCAAGCTTCCTCCTTTCCAAGCTAATATTAATTAATTCTTATTCCCGCAGCACCACAATAAAATAGACCTGCAGATGAATCCTTTGCTAGCTTTGGCCCGCTCCTTGGCAACGACTCCAACGATGCCGCCTCCACTTACACCTGAGAAGCTGGATGCGGATAAGGAATCCCAGCGGGCGCCCATCGAGCTGTTGCCCAACGAAATGTGGCTGGAGATCATGTCCTATCTCTCCTACAACGATCTGCAGCAGCTCCGCATGGTGTCGTGGCGCTGCCGAGAACTGGTCAGCCGACGCCGCTTCATGGAGAAGGGCAAGGTGATTGTGACGCAGCACAACCTGGAGGCGATTCACAAGCACGTAAAGGGCGGGAACTCCTACCTGAGCTTCGAGAGGATTGAGCTGCGGAACCTGCACCAATGCCGCCAACTGGAGAACTTCCTCAAGCTGGTGGGTGCCGAGGTGAGGCACCTCCAGATACGGCATGCACCCGTGTTCCGAAATCTGGACGGCAAGATGCCGAACCTGAAGGTGCTGACAATTGCCACCACCAGTTCCATGGATGACCAGCAGATGCGAGCCATGGACGGTCTGAATATGAAGCAGTTTAGCCATCTGGTGGGCCTCGAGTGCGACGGAGTGAGCCTGGACTCGTCCCTGAAGCTGCTGATGCTGCTCCAGCTGCGCCGGGCGGAGAACAAGGTGCACCTGCGGAGCCTGCAGTTCGAGTACCGCCGGAACAACGAGACAGCCCTGCTGGATGTGCTTCGAGATCATGCGGACACACTGCAATCCGTGGACATCTTCTTCAGCTGCTCGCCTGGTATTGAGACGCGAGATTGGTGCCAGGCCTTTGAGTCCATGGATAATCTACGCACGCTGAAGCTCTCCGGGAACTGTCACCTGATGCTGCTCGATGCCGTCATCAGGGCTGTGCCGGAATCAGCCCCACTGCGTCAGCTAGACCTCACCGGCATGCTGTCCCTGACCAACGAACTGCTTCTCTACATAGCCGGCAAGTGGCAGCACACTCTGAAGGTGCTGGATCTCATGTTCTGCGTCCAGCTCAACTCCAGCTGTATCGATGCCTTGCGTCAGTTGAGTGGCCAGCTGCAGGTCCTGACCATGGCATATTGCCGGGAGCTGACGGGCGTGGGCCTGGTCCAGGGTCTGGCCCAGCACATGAACTATGCGCTGCAGGAGCTGCATCTGGAGGAGGTGTGCTTCATCGACGAGAGCTCCATGTGCGAGCTGCTGGAGCGTCTGCCCAATCTGCAGCGTCTCAGTTTGGACAACTGCAGGCAGGCGGTGACAGATCTAACCATGTCAGCCATATGCAGGTAAGGATTACTACCTGATCAATCAGTATTATATGGTTCTTAATCATTGATTACTCTGTGGCAGGTACCAAACGCGACTGAGGAACCTCAACATCGATTACTGCGTGAAGATCACGGATCAGGGACTGATGGGCTTTGGCGCTACTCCTTATCCAATCAGCCGGCTAAAGGGCTTGCGGGAGTTGAACCTTCGGGGCTGTCGCAATCTCACAGATCGATCCCTGAAGCACGCTATGAAGCTGCCCGAGCTCCGTGCCCTCTCCCTGGGCTACTGCTCACGCTTCCAGCCAGCGGGCTTCGAGGCCATCACCCACAATTGCCCATCGCTGGAGGCTCTCTGCGTGTCCAGCTGCATGGCCGTGGACGATGACACGGTGCGGAATATCGTGGTGAATCTGAAGCGTCTAAGGATCCTCAACTTGAGCAACTGCTCCAAGCTGACGCTGCAGTCCATCCATCACATCCTGCGGCATGGCCACAACCTGGTGGAACTGATTGCCTGCTCCATCGACAGCTTGGACTCGGAGCAGGCTGAGAAGATTCTGGAGCGGCAGAGGCCGCAAATGAAGCAGGTGCTGCTATAGCAGGAGAGGTACATTCACTGACGGACTGGGACTAGGCTCCGCCAAAACAACTGGGGGAGTTGGGATGACGACGACCAGTTCGAGGACGAAGACGAGTCCGAGATTATCGATATTGTGGTTTAGGCAAATACGAGGCAGCTTAGCTAAGCCCATTGTATTTCGGGTATATCCCATTTTTAATAACTAACTAATCCGAAACCCAGTCAACTGTGAGAAAAACTCTTGAGGTGAAAGCTTAGATTTACGTTTTAACCTTTGCCCTTCGATCGCTACTCTGAGATACGAACAGAACAGAAGCCAAATATCACAGTACAAGTACAAGTATAGTGTACATCCCACCCGAAATCCATCTGCATTATGATTCAAAGAGCACAACTCTAAGGCTATTTTATACTCGATCCACTAAGCATATAAAAACATTGACTAAGACTTATGATTTTAGCTTTAACGAATCCAATAATACCAACAAGCCAACACATGAGCTTAAGATGTGGACTTACACTTTTAAGGACCATAAAAAACAGACCCCTAAACAGCATTTTAAACAGAAATCGCTGGGTATTTAAGATCTATCAGAACGATGTTAAAAAGTAAACTTACTTTTTGACATCTCCAGTTGATTTTAAATCCCTAGGGAAAATACACATTTAATTAGGGGCTGACCAACGAACTTCTTGAAGATTATAGATGTCTAGATATATTTCTTAGAGCGTTGTCCAAGTCAATATAATATATAAATCAGAGTGTCTAACTTTTACTAGGAAACACGACGAAGTGATTGCAAGAAAATTGAGGTTTCGAGTTTTGCGAAATGAAGAGGCTGGTAGCTTAAGTCAATGTTCAAATAATATAACAAGCCATAATCTGACATACATTTTAATCCTTAGAGGTAGGGCATTTTTGAGAAAGTTTTTAAATGTGAAATAGTTTGATATCGGTGCGTGGGAATGATCTTCCGGACTAGAACCTTTGGAATATATATATTCTTTTGAAGAACTTTATTTTAATATCCAAATTTTAAGGAACATTTATTAAGTGTTGAATGTGTTATAAGCTAATCGAAACATAAAAAACAATATTGCAATTCCCTGAAAAGAGGAAGTATTTATAAGATATATGTATGTGCGAAAACGATATTCAGCTTCTTTTGAAGAAACCCAATTAAACACAATAAATATTTAAAGGTTTTAATAAGATAATTGGGTTTTGTTTTAAACCAGCTTAAAACGAAAATGAATGGCTGTACTTAAGTTGTTTTTAATGATTTAATCTTTTAACTCTGCTGACCCGCATTTCATTTCCTTGGCGCTGCAACCCTTGAGCTTTCATCCATCACCCCGTGGCGTTGATTGATGGGCTTTTCCTCGGATTTTCCCGCCCGAAAAAAGCTTCGAAGCTACCACGGGAAAAGCTTGGCAACCGTGACAAACTCCACCGGGACCGCATGCCCTTTGACATCCATCTCAGGGGGCGTGAGTGTGTGCCTTCGGGTCGGGTTATGGCCGATAACCAGATAGCCCCCCATCCTTGTCACTTAGCACAGTGCTAAACGGAACGAAACAAATGAATGAAAATATGAATATTATGTGGCCATAGAGAATGTCACTCGTCGACAGCGTGGGACATGCGACAACTAGCCAGAGTCTTGGGTATGGAGACTAGAGACTCGAGACTAGAGACTCGAGAGCCGATACCCGAGAACCGAGAACCGGCGAACCGCAAACAGAGGCACTCGCGAAACGCATTCGGCCAAGTTAGTAGCTCTTGCCTGTTGTTTTTGTTGGCACCCAGTGGCTAATGTCCCGAGGCAACTGTGCTGCTCCATAGCCACTATGAGATATTGTTGCCAAAATACACACACGACAGCGTAAATAAGACGGCGGAAAGGTGCGCGTGGCATTCGACAGAAATGTAAATAAGTTTTGTAACAAAACCTGGAAAAACTTAATGGTCCTTAGAATATTTTAGGTGACATAATAAGCTGAAAGAAGAAATAAACTTACAACGTATTATAGAGAATTATATTTCGCTCAAGTGGAAGCTTTTTTGTTATGCAAATTCCATAAATAAATAATATAATACATAAATAATAAATGCCTTCAATAATGTCTACTGGGAATGCTAATTACTTGGCTCGTACTTATTTGAATTTAATTATATTGCTATAATGAGCCTCCAATAGCATATCACGCATACGACCTGTTGTCTTTGCTCAAGTATTTTACTGAAACTTCTCTTAAAATTCTATCACGTCTCCCCATTTAATCAAAACTAGTTTCAGCTTGCAGTTAAAAATTGTTTAAACAAAATATAATTAAAGCTTGTTTTGCTAATTAAACTTAAGTAGTTTCAACATCTGCGTTGTATTCAAAATTCGGCTGTCTCCACTGCCAATCAAGATGGATAATTGCCGCAGCACGTTCGAAGCATTACAGCCATGTCGCGTACCTTCTAACAACACACTCTCATGTGAGGGGAAAACGCGACGCTTCGTCGCTGGCTTTCATTTCAGATACAAATCTGAATGAACTGTCGCCGCGGCTTATCAGATAAGTTCGGAGCGCGCTGGAGTGCGGTTGCAGTTGCTCATTGCTCGATACTCGCGGGATATAGCCTTCGATAGCCTCGATTCGGATTGAGACAGAGAGTCGCGCCCCCCGGAATCGGCGGTGCCGGGTAATTTGGTGCGTTTGCGTGCCAGTCGGGGTATTCGGTGTCCGGAGTCGAGAATCGCGCATCGACAACCGGGGTATCGAATCAAGAGTCGAGAAATCTCAACGGGCCTCTACCTTCGCCTTCCTACTGCTCCTCTGCGCCCCGGTTGGCTCCAATAAATTATTATAATTAGCATAGTTGAGGGGACACACAGCAGCCGAGTTAAGCGACACTGGAATTTAGCGCTGTTAGTGGAAATTTTGTGAAAACAAAGGGGGAAAAATTCCAAAAATCCCGGACACCGACATGTCCGTCTCAGAGCCAGCGGGCAATGTCAGCCAGATCCTGGGACCGACGCGAGATCCCCTAGGAATCGTGGTACCCGTCACCGTGGTCTACTCCCTGATCTTTGTCAGCGGCGTGGTGGGCAACATCAGTACCTGCATTGTGATCAAGAAGAACCGCTCCATGCACACGGCCACCAACTACTATCTCTTCTCCCTGGCCATCTCCGACTTCCTGCTCCTGCTCTCCGGCGTGCCCCAGGAGGTGGCCTTCATCTGGTCCAAATACCCGTACGTCTTCGGCGAGTACGTCTGCATTGGCCGGGGTTTGCTGGCCGAGACTGCAGCCAATGCCACCGTACTCACCATCACCGCCTTCACCGTGGAGCGGTACATAGCCATCTGTCATCCGTTTCTGGGCCAGGCCATGAGCAAGCTCAGTCGGGCCACGCGGATCATTGTGCTGGTTTGGTTGCTGGCCGTGATTACGGCCATTCCGCAGGCCGCTCAGTTTGGAATCTTCGCCGATGACGGCGTGGTCAAGTGCGGCATTGTCCGCATCATAGTCAAGCACTCGTTCCAGCTGTCCACATTTATCTTCTTCCTGGCCCCAATGTCCATAATCCTGGTGCTGTACCTACTGATTGGCCTGCACCTGTATCGCTCCAGCCGGATTGAGGCTCCGGCCTCGGTTTCCCGCCGCCAGCAGCTGAAGAGCGTGCCCAGCGACACGATCCTGTATCGCTATGCCGGCTCCAGCAATGCCATGAATCTCAACGGATCCGGATCTGGAGCAGCGGCGGTGGGCGGCTCGGGGGCGCAGCTCAGCTCGGTGAGGGGTCGACTCAATCACTATGGAACCCGGCGGGTGCTCAGGATGCTCGGTAATTATATAGCTAAGCTTTGGTAATTTGGCAAGTACACAGCGAGAAATTGGAGATTAATGTGGGAGGTTTAAGTAAGTGAAGAGGAATTAGGGGGGAAATGTTCTAGTTTAGGGATATACCCTTCTTTTTTTTTAATTCATATTATTTTTAAAATAAGTAGCAGAATAATTGTAACTCAGTAAAAATTCTTAAAAAGTCTTCACTAAATAATATCCATGGGCAAGGCAAGTCTAGTCCTATCCTTAGAACAAATTTAGTATAATACTTTCCTGTTTAGTTAATTTCAATTACCCCATTTTGTATGCAAGTGTACTCTAACTGTTTGGCCATATGCCTCTAAGCACACTAATCAACCCGTCTGCGTCCAATTTATTGCGTTTGTCATTTCGGCATTTGCCATTTATGATGACAATTGCGATTACCGAAAAATATAATCGCTGACTCTTTATCTCTGTGCTCTCGCTGCGTCTGTACGAACCCGAATTTGAACCCAAACATCAACTATGTACATCATCATCATCATCATCGTCACCCCCCTTCTGCAGTTGCCGTGGTGGTGTGCTTCTTCCTTTGCTGGGCTCCCTTCCATGCCCAGCGACTGATTGCCATCTATGCCCCAGCACGTGGGGCGGACCTGAGGGACCAGCACGAGTTCGTCTACACGGTAATGACCTACATCTCCGGAGTGCTCTATTACCTGTCCACCTGCATCAATCCGCTGCTTTATAACTTGATGAGTAACAAGTTCCGAGAGGCCTTCAAGGTGAGTAGAAGGGTTTAAGGGTTTATTAATCATCGATAAGACTCAAAGGGATTTTGTGCAAATTACTCACTATTATCCTTTGCCAGGCCGTGCTCTTTGGCAAGAAGGTCTCCAAGGGATCACTCAACTCCCGGAACAACATCGAGTCACGGCGCCTGCGCAGAGCTCTTACCAATTCCAGTCAGACGCAGCGTGTCTCCATCGACTCAGCGGAGCAGCCAAAGCAGACTCTGGGACAGGCAAGGCATCCTCTTAGGCCAGGGGATTTCCCATAATAAATGCCATCTATGATCCCCTCCAGAACCCTCTGAACGATCGCCTGGCTCTGGTCAAGCCGGTGATCAGTGCCCAGAACAACTGAGCAACGAACTTCCTGATGCTAATTCCAGGCCGGATTCTTACCAAAGCGTTTAGTATAAGCTGCTGTCGCGTTCACCTGCCGGGCAATTAGAGGTTAATCGCGACCTCTCTCTCCTCTCTCTCTCTTAAATATTAAGTTTTCATTCATCCAGCATCGGAAAACGAACCTGAATCGGGCGATTGTATGTACATACGTGTATGTATGTATGCCCGAACTAGTCTTTCAAGTATTCTGAATTATTTAGTGTAAGAATAGTGTCTCCGTTAGTTAATCGCTGGGGGACGTACTCTTAAATATGTAAGAAGCCAGAGGAGGTTATAATAACTTTCTGTAAATTTTCCAAATGATACAATATAAATTAATCACTTAGTGAAACGCCCACCTTTTAGATATATACAACTTTATTAAAAACAAACAACGTACCAATTAATTATTCTCAGACAAATATTCGAGACTTGCAACAAATTGTCTATTATAAAATTGTTGATTAAAATACAATGCAAGCAGTCGTAATATTAGTTCTAATAAGTAAAAAGATTCCAAAAATGGTAACCTTACTATTCTATTATAATAATAATTTCCTTAGAAACATGTAAGCACACTAATGATAATGAATAATAAACGCCCTAAGCGTTTATAAACAACTTGATTCAGTAACCTACTCAATTCTATTGACGGACCAAGTTCGATTACTTACCAGATATTTATGTGTATATTGTGTATATGTCCTAAGGATGCCTGCAAGGATTACTTTGATGTGTTGCAAATTATTCCAAAATAAAGCTTAGCATATTCCGTGTCCCCGCTTACGTTCCACAGTTGCCACAGTATCCTTCCTAAGGATTCTCGAAATTCTAATTTCGCCATAAAATACATTTTGGGGTTTATCGATTCCGTCGTCTGCCGCTCGCTGACTACAAATGAAATTCTAATGAGCTGGGCGGCTGGCCCTCTGGCTCTCAAGGTCATGCAAATGCAGGACCAACGTGGCGCATTAGTAATCCTGCAAATTGTTATGAAAATGCAATCAGACAAATGGAAGCGGAGGCCACCGAACCAAAAGGCCAGAAGGAGTTTCCCCAAGAAGATGAAGAAGGAAAGGTGGAAAGTTCACTGAAATTGCACGGTTGGATCCAGAATTAATACGGCGCAAATGCGTCAAAGTCCAAAGTCCAAAGCGCAGCGGGCCATAAAGGAGCAAACAGGCAAAAGTCAGATGATGGCTAAAAACAAAAGCGATTTGTTCTGCCAACGTCACGTATAGAGCTGCGGGCCAAAAAAAAAAAGGAAGGAATTCACTTACAGCCAACAAGCTAAAGCCACGCATTCGCACGCCCGCAAAATGACGTAGAAATTATGAAGTTTTGTGATTTACGAGCGAATAAGCGGGGCAAGGCTCTGCGGAAAAAGCCAAGTAGAAAAATGGTAAGCTTTTGCACAGCTCGAATGTCAGAGTACCGGGTTGCTACCATTACACAATAGAGTTTATTGTAGTAAACAAAATTCTGTAGTACTGAATAGTACTGAAATCACCTTAAGAGGCGCTGGGAAGTATGCAATGTTTTCCTCAGGTTCACTTTAGCTATCGTTGCAGCTAAAATATAGCATACCTTTTAGGGCCCTTTAAGGTGTCTCTGAATACATAATAAATCTTGAAATATCTAAATAAACAAAATTGTTTTTAATTTTTAATTCCTTTTAAAAACATTTCTCTAGCTTTAATTTGTGTGTGGTTAGAAACAATTTTACCCAAGTCTCCATCGATATCCGAATTTACAGTATTTTAATTTAACAGTCATAGTGATTGCTTGACCCACTTGGGAATTGTTATGAATATATTAAATGTATAGAAAAAGCCCAACCTTGAATGGTCCCGTATATGCCTTGGACTTCTATTTTGTTTTTAATATTAATAATATACAAATACCATTGCATTTTCTGGCTTGATTCTTCACAAACACCTATATACCCTTCTACATCCCACAAATAACGGGGTATTCAAGCAAAAGAAAAGCCAAAACAAAATTTCTAACGGCATTTAACATGCCACAAGTTTAGACAAACACAAAAGCAAGCCCACGCTCACACACAAGAACACCCACTGCCACACACACACACACACACATATTCTCTCTCGAACACACAAGTAAAGAAGCCGCAAAACAAACAGACTGACAGGCATGCAGGCTTAAAGAGGCGAAGAGAGAGACAAGGACGGCACCACCACCACCACCACCCCCTCGCCAGGTTGAGTAAGGCAAGCTGCCAACAGGTGGCGCCTGCGGAATTAATCAAAAACATTGCTAGAGTGGACCTTGTTTATTGCGTCTGCTTTGCCCTGAAATGTTTACTGGCGTCTGGGCTTTGTTTTTTGCTTTTGTTTTGCGGTTTTCGCTCTATTTTGTGTGCTTGATTTACCTAATTCGCTCCTCACGTCTCGTGAGTCACGTGCTGAACTTAAATCGAGACAAGCAAACCTGACTGGGCGACAAAAAAGAGAGTAAATAAAAGTACGTATACGCAGTGTTGCCGTCACTTGCAAGTTTTAAAGAATTTATAAGCTGCAGTACAAAATTATATTGTTGTTTTTGACTTTGTTACATGCCATTAAATGAAAAGATTACCGATTTAAATTATAATTCATTTTTTAATTACTAATTTATCTATATTTCATAATAAAAATATTAAACTTATTAAAATCAAAGTCAATAATATTTATTCTATAACTTTTACTCTTATTATAATAAAATATATGTTTCTTCGATCAAAGTAACCTTTTAAAAAAGGAATTTTAATCACTATAGCCCTGACTTTTGGCCGTCAGTCGTACTAGTTTTGACCAAACCCTTGGGAGTTCAGTCTCCAACTACTATTCGAAGGGAAAGCATAAACTGCCTCAAAAAAAATCCCAAAAAAAAAATTGTTTAGAAAAAAAAACACTGCAAAAAAATTAACCCAAGACAAAGTGAGAAATTATTTTTTGTAAGAAAAATAATCCAAATTCATCCTTAATTCTCAATCTTCGTAGTTTTTTTAGTTCTCCGTTCGGCGACAACCTTTGGCATTACAAAGAACTAAGCGAGACCATGTCGAACGTGATTAAGAAAGTGATTCCGATGCTGGACCGCATCCTGATCAAGCGCTTCGAGATCAAGACCACCACTGCCGGCGGCATCCTGCTGCCGGAGGAGTCGGTGCCCAAGGAGATGCAGGGCGTTGTGGTGGCCGTCGGTCCAGGTGCTCGCAATCCGGCAGGTGCTGGACACCTGGCCGTGGGCGTCAAGGAGGGCGACCGTGTCCTGCTGCCCAAGTACGGCGGCACCAAAGTGGACATGGACGACAAGAGCGAGTATTTGCTGTTCCGCGAGGGCGATATCCTGGCCAAGCTGGAGTAAGAATCCAGGTTGCTGCGCAGGACACACTATATATACACACCTACACACCCACACACACACACACATGTTCAACATTACCATGTTGGTGTTGCTGCATCCTGGAGCAGCAGCTGACATCTTTATTTGCTCCAATTGCGTTCGAAACTAAATGATTATACTTACGTAACAAATGAAATGTTTGTTTGGTAGCCAATTAAATACACTACCAAGCCACGCACGCACTCGCACACATAGACCATAAATGTACATGCCACGCGACAGGCATAAAACACACTGAATTTTGATTGATTGTAAGGACAGCCAATTAAAGGAAGATAATTCAAATTTTATTTGCTTCATTAAATATATCTACTTATGTTATACCCTTGTATGCTTACAAGTCAAAAGCTTATAATACTGTGAAGGAGTCATTTCCGACCCTACATATCATATATATTCTTGATCAGAATCAACAGCCGAGTCGATAAAGCCATGTTCGGTCAAAAAATAAATTTCCGAAAATTTTTCAAAATTTCAAAATTTGATAAGGGGTTACATCATTAAAATTGTCAAAAATTGGCAAAAATTTTAATTTTTCTAAATTTAAAACTGAGTATGCAGATTTGTAAACCTAACAAAAACTAACATATAACAGGTTTCCGAATTGAAATTAATGCGATTTTAGCTTAGTTATGGGTTTTTTAAATCTTGAATTGTCAACAAAATTATCATGTATATATATAAAATTATCGACTCAAAAAATGGTAATATAATTTTAGTCAGAAGATTGTAACTTAGTGAAGGAGTCATTTCCGACCCTATAAATCATATATATTCTTGATCAGCATCAACAGGCGAATCAATCTAGCTATCTCCGGAAGAAAAATAAATTTTCAAAATTTTTTGCAAAAATTCAAAATTTGATAAGGGGTTACATCGTTAAAATTGTCAAAAATTGATAAAAATTTTAATTTCTTTAAATTTAAAATTCAGTATGCAGATTTATTAACCTAATAAAAAGTAACATATAACAACTTTCCGAATCAAAATTAATGCGTTTTTGGCTTAGTTATGAGTTTTTTAAACTTTGATTTGTCACAAATTGTTAAATACATATATTAAAATTATGCGAATATTTTAAGCTTACATACGATCTATTTTTGGTATGATCCTATAAATCAATTGCAATTCGGCTTCCCGAACTTAGTTTACTTTCTTGTTTTGGTGTGTAAAAACCCAATTATTTATTATTATTAATAAATAAATTCTGTTTTCCCATTTAAAATTGTCATTGATACACAAAAGAGGAATAGATTTTTCACTTTAACAGATGCGAAAACGTGAAAAAGGTTCAACACAACTTTTTTTAACGGTAATTAAAAGTTAAGTCCTCGGTTGGCCACAAAATGAACTTGCGTTGCTTGCGTGGGGTTCCAACAACTGCATTGACTTCATAGCTTGGCCTTTTCTTTTGGTACAAAGGTGTAGTTTAGGGGGAGTGCGTTGAGTCTAAGCTTTTTCTAAATAATAATATAATACAAATCTTTTTATACTAAAAATTAAAATAAAGACGTAATACAAATATTTCTTCATTGACATAACCATTATTAATAATAATGTTTAGTGTTTAATATTTATTATTCATTTAGTAATAATAATAAAAATGTTTTTTAAACAATTTCCAGAGCTTTCTATTTTTAATGTTTTTTAAATTCATTAAGTAGAATTTCATGGATAATGCATAAAATGGTAATCCTTGTAGTAAATACATTTTTTAAATATCTCAGGCCTAAATGTATCCCCTTGATGCCGCCCCTGTCAACAAGCACACCCTGCCATGCTGCCCACAGTACCACCCCATGTTACCCTCCCCCCCCCATTAAAGTTGACCCCCTTAACCCTTGCCGACAACAGCCTGTTGCGTGGGCGCCTCCATCTCACCGCTCATTGGTTCATTGGTTGCGCTTCGTCTGCGCTCGTGTTTCTTCGGCCTGGAGGCTCCGCGTTCGGCAACTTCCGTTCGCATGGGCTGTCCCGTTATCTGCATTCTCCGGACGTAAGGTGCCCGTGGCAGGAGCATGCTATAAAAGCCGCTGACCGACCACAGTGTGCTGGCAATCCGCAGCGAAGAGCACCTGACTCCGATCAACAAGTGGCAGCTCACCTCAGCTCTCGGCTCTCCAGGCTCTTGGTTCTTTGGCTACCAGTGCTCCTTGGTTCGGGTTCCAGTTCCCTGGCTCCAGGTTCAGTGTTCAGTTTGCAGTGCGAAAAGTTTTGCTAAAAGTTGCCAAAAGTGCTTGCAGCTGGAATAAATTATAATTGACATCGGACAATTTGAGTGCAGAAGAGAGTGCTATAAAAAGAAAGCAAAAATCCATTACAAAATGCGTTACATCAAGTGCAGTTGGACTTTGTTGGTGCTGGTGGCGCTCTTCGCCTTGGTGACAGGTAATTAATAATTAACATAAAATTTCACTTAGTATTATGAATAATATTTCTGGAATATATATCATTCTGGCTGTGGTCGAAAGTTAGTTTCTGTTAATTTATATTTTAAAGAAGCTCAGGTAAAAAGTATATAAAATGTATGTATTAAGCCATATACTGGCCTTGGCAATCCTTATATTAAGATAATTTAAATTCATTAGATATAGGATATATTGCCAGTTTTAATTTTAATTTTTACTTTTGACAAAAGAATTACATTTATTATCTGCTTTACGGTTGATGTTTGATTATTTCTACACTTGAGTAAAACAGTTCTTAAATGTATTTATTTTTCTCAAAAGAGAGTTACTTTTTCTTCTCACCAATTTATAATTTATTTATCTATTTGATTGGCTAACAGAAAATCCTGAACTCAATTTAATAAAACATTAAATTTTAGTTTGAATATTGTAATAATAAATTAAAAATTATTTCATGTGGGAATAAAGCCATTAACAATCAATAAAATGCTTTACGAAATCAAGATCAATTCCTTTTTCTGATCTCAGTTACGTGTTATTTATTACTTGATAATACTAAAACTATTCATTTTTTATTGAATATAATATTCAATGTTTAAGTATAAGTAACTTCAAACCTTTTTCTGATCCATCAAACAATATTTCTCGAATATTTCATTAAAATGTTCAATTACTTAAACAAATAATATGAATACATTTATGGTACCTAATTGTTTTTTATCAGCTTGCGAGGCATACTTTCGGGGCTTTGGGCTAGTGATGAAATTGAATATTTAGCTGAGTCACAGTTCCAAGAACCAACTGGTGGTGTCCTATCTGGACCTGGATCATAAAAATACCAAACTACCAACTGATTAACCCATTTTACCAATATCATGGTTTAACTGGGGAAAACTCCAGCTCCCAGTTACCCCATTAACCCCCCTTCCTTTTGGCGGCTCTAATCCCGTTTATCAGCCTGAGTTTTATGCACATTTTCCTGTTGATACGCCTTTGTTAGCTCGTCGGTTTTGGCGGCTTCCCTTTTCGGGGTTTTTTCTACGTATTTTTCCTTACTCACCTGCGAATGCAGGCTAACAGGTGGAAATTGATTAGGGATCGGGGCTGGGGCTTGGGGGTGGGTTAGATCGCCCTTCGGACCATCAACAAACCCCTCCAGCACAACCGCTTTCGACGCTTTCAATTGCCGTCGTAAATTAATCCCAACTGCGTGCCAAATAACAGGCACACGGGGAGAAAAAGCAGCATATATATATTTTGATCTTGATAATAGAAAGGATATACAAGAAGTTTAATTTTGAAATTGATTTTCAAAATTGAGAAAAGCACTTAATTCTATTAAATGAAATATTCTGACAATCAGGCTTTGGTTACAATTGGCTTAAAATTTTTGATACTATTTAAAGTAGGATAAATATGATAAAATCGAGACCCGTGATTTTCTCTGTGTATTCTATGTAAAGCGTAGAGCCCGTGACATGGCCCATAGAGAAACCCACGGAGACGCGAAAAGAATGCCAGCGAGAACGTGGAAACAAACCTCGAGCCGAACGTGTGAAAATTTCAAGCTGTGCCGCCTGCAAGCATTGCAGTTGTGGGTGGCATGGCCGTCATTCTTGGCCAAGTTAGCACCCCTCCCCTTTAGTCGGGGTTTTTTTTATGGGATGCGGCTATGAGAGACAAAAGAGCCGACATTTTGATAGGAAAAATTCCACAATGTGCGTAGATTGGGTTAGGTTCAGGTTTAGTAATCTCAACAGGGAAATAATCTCTTTTTTGACTACATAAATTATATAGAATATAAATTTTGGAAATCTGAGCAGGGATATTTGTTTACGATATAAATGTTATGGACTATAAAGGAAAGCTATAAAAATAATATTAAAAAGAGTCCTAAAAGAAAGAAAAGACAGAGTGACTTTTTTATAAAACTTATATAGATATAGATATATAAAGATATGCATCAACTTTATTTAATTAAATAATTCAATTTTGTATCACGTTCTTTAACCTATGAAATTTTTCCTCAATCGATTTATAAAAAATTAATAAAAATGTGAATGCTGTGCCCCATTATATATGGTGTTATAATTTAACTCAGGAGCTTATTTCGCTATGATAAAGTCATTTCCGACCCCATAAAGCATATATATTCTTGATCAGCATCAAAACCAGAGTCGATCCAGCCATGTCCGGTCAAAAAATAAATTTTCGAAAATTTTTCAAAATTTCAAAAAAAGGAAAATTTCAAAAATTGGCAAAAAATTATTTTTTTTTTAGTTTTAAACTGAGTATGCAGATTTATTAACCTAACAAAAACTAACATAAAAAAACTTCCCGAAGTGAAATTAATGCGGTTTTAGCTTAGTTATGAGTTTTTACAATCTTGAGTTTTCGAAAAAATTATCATGTATGTAATTATTGACTCAAAAAATGGTTATATAATCTTAGTCAGAAGCTTGTAATTTAGTGAGGGAGTCATTTCCGACCCTATATTTCATATATATTCTTGATCAGCATCAACAGCCGAGTCCATCTAACCATGTCCGGAAGAAAAATAAATTTTTGAAAATTTTTCGAAATTTCAAAAAAAGGAAAGGGGTTACATCATTAAAATTTTCAAAAATTGGCAAAAATTTTAATTTTCTTAAATTTCAAAATAAGTATGCAGATTTATTAACCTAATAAAAACTAACATAGGACAGCTTTCCGAATTAAAATTAATGCGTTTTTGGCTTAGTTATGAGTTTTTTAAACATTGATTTGTCGAAAAAATTGTCATATAAAAACATTAATTATATATATATTTATATATATTTATTATATTATAAATTTTCTAAAGATTAGCTAAAATTAAACTTTATTAGGTTTGTATATATCCTCTGCTCTTGAGACGACTTGCATAAAGTATCTGCTTAATGTCCAACGACACTTCGCTATTAAATTAATAATTATAGCGCTAAGTGGCGCACTAAACAATAACCCAAACACCGAATGACACATTTAATGATTATTTTGGCAATTGTCTGTGCTGAGTGGGGGAATCCCCGAAACGGAAACCGAAACGGAAACCATCGAAACAAAACCCAGACAAAAGTCAGAGATAGCAGCAGTCAGATACTGAGATACTCAGATACTGACCCGTCACAGGTAGAGTAGCCCATTAAATGGGGTTTTCAGACAAATTGCGTCGCCATTAAAAAAGGCATTACTCGCATTATTCGCATTACTCCGAAGTGGCCAGCGAGTCCAACGTTGGCCAAGATCAAGGATGTGGCCATTAAACTGCAATGGTCAACTTAATTAGGCATCGCTGTCGAAGGATTCGCTGGAAGGCCGTTAAGCATGGACTTTGCTTAATGACAGCCCTTCGGAAAATGGGGAAACGCTATCTCTGATGGCCATGCCTGTCAACATGTATGGGCCACAGTCACTGCCCGGCTGCCCGGCAACAATTAATCCATGGTTTAAGTAATTGACAAATGATTACGGGCTTGATATATGACCAGCGGGGTAGCAACAGCCGACACTGAAGTGAGTCGTCCGTCGTCTGGCCTGGATATAAAAGATAGTTATTTATATTTATCTAAGCTTATGCAAACGCCACCCACTCCTCGGCCCTGTTTGGGGCCATCTGCGTCATGGAACTTGTTGCTATTCACTTGCCATAACTCCTGCTCTTTGTCGCAGATCTGCCCTCGACTGACATTTCGCATCCGTTTCCAGGCGTCCTGTCCCAGCTGAGGTCCCGTCCTCGTCCTGATGATGCGTTGCCGTCCATTTGTGTGATTAGTTCTGGGCCGCCACCTTCTTTCACCTTTTCCGTTCTTTCCTTTTTTTTTTGGCACACAATGCACGGAGTGGCATCAAGGACGTTGTGTAAGCTGTGAGTGTTATGCACAGCCACAGGTTGCACTGTGGAAAATATGGCAACTGTCAGTTCTTCCTAGTAGAGAAGGGTACAAAATTAGGTAACACCTTGTTGGCTCAATGCACGCACTGGGAAGCTGCTAAGGGGCTTGATTCCCTCTCCTCCTGCACCTTCCACTGCCGAGTGCATTACTCAACCCACTCCGACTTCCATAATGGCCGCATTTATCATGGCTGGCGACATTAGCAGCCGGAGCACACAATAAACATCAGGTTTTGTGCGGCATCAGCCAGAGTAGCAGCAAAAGTAGCTCCAGCAAGGAACTTACAGGAAATGACTTACCTTGAAAGGGAAAAACTTTAAGGCCTTTTGAGCTAGACAACCCCCAGGAGGGCTTGAAGCTACGGGGTTCATTTGTAGGAGGAATTTACACCGGCAGCTGATGATGATTTATTCTAAATTGCAAAAAAAATGTGTTGCCTACTTGCAGGTTCCTGCCTGGAATACGGACATTCATGTTGGGGAGGTAAGTGTCCGCCGGTTAGGCCCTAATAGGACTAGTTCATCATCTTTAATACTCACATGTGTGCTTTGTTCCTTTTATTTTTTTACAGCTCATGGCAAGAGATCCGGAGGCAAGGCGGTAGAAGATGCTAAGCAGGTAAGCCCACACACCACCTCATCCTTAATTTAGAACAGGAATATCCTTAAAAACCTTGACTGAACAAAGATATATTCCTGTACATATTTCACACCAACTTCAACTTTTCTTTCCGCAGCTACCTGGACCCAACACCTATGCCCTTGATGCCCTGGCCGAGCAGCTGTACAATAACAACCAGAACAATCAGAACCCAGAGGACAACGATGACGACAACATCAACAGTGGACCCCTGGCAGCAGCTCCTCCAGCTACTGTTCTGCAAGCCCGTCGGGCCGAGGAGGAGCGCAACCGTATTGGCAACGGCAATGGCCTAAAGTGGACCCAGCTGCTCCGGCAGCATCGCTACCAACTAAGGCAGTTGCAGCAGCAGCAGGAGCTGGGTCGTGGCCGAGGTTCCCAGAGGGGCTACGATGCCGCCGCCGAGAGCTGGCGGAAGTTGCAGCAGGCCTTGCAGAATCAGGATCTGACCCTAGAGCCTGCCGAGAACGAGGAGCAGCCGGTGTACGAGCTCAAGAAGTGAACTCCGTAGAATGGTAGCGCCGAATCGAAAAGATATTTATCACAAGATCACACACGAGATCATTGCATGCCGAGCATCAATTAAAACAAATTCAATTCCAAAAACCAATTAAAGCAGGCACACCGCGGATAGTAGAGCAGTGTATGTACATGAAGGCGTTTCGTAGAGTTCGTTGTGGACATTTTTTATTAGACCTCTTCCGAGCGGGTTCTGGTGGTGTCCCCTGGCCATATTGCGTCACTGGCTGGATGCCGCAATATTGGCCACCAGATCACACGCGCGCTCTTCGCAATGGGAGCCCTAACTTAACCGTACTTAATCCCTATTACTTAAGCTTCTAAGATTTACCACTAATAAAAGCTACATTGAGTGCACTTCTTGTCCTTCGTGACGTGTCCTAAGCCTTGATCTTGGCGGGAATCTGGAAGCAGGCGGCATCGCCCTGCTTGTCACCGAGTCCCCAGTGGATCTCCAGGCTGACGGTGGGGTAGACGGGCAGGATCTTGAAGCTGTTCTTGTAGGTGTACACCTGGCCGGCCCTCAGGGGGCAGCCCACCTTCTTCTCGCCCGCCTCGTCGTAGATATGCGGACAGGCGCTGGTGCCATAGTACCCGGGGAAGGGCAGCGGCACGTCCAGGATGATGCCCTGGATGTCAGAGGTCAGTTCTTGGAAGTCGCGCTCCGGCCGGAGCTTCATCTCGATGCTGGCCTCGGTGTTGCGCTTGAGGATGCACTTGTTCTTCGGGCAGTTCGAGATGGACACCTCGCTGGCACTCAGAGCCTTTGATTTAGCTGGGAAGGCAGGAAAAGAGTATACACAAATATTAATATAAATTGAATTTATTAAAGTGAATTAAAGCTAAATCTTTGCTGGCTAGAATATACTAAGCATCAGATAAATTTTGAGGCGTAAATAGCTAAAAATAGCAAATTAAAACAGATTTTATTATATAATTACAACTTTAACCTAAAGAGTAATTACTCATCCGCCCCGTTGGCTACTGACTAAAATAAAAATTTACATGTCCATCAAGAACTTAGTGTCATTATTATAATCATTATCTAAATTCAAATTACAAGGCATTATAAAAGTCATTGTAAATATATTTCGTTGGACTTTAGTTACAGTGAGTATATAGTTGTATTATATATATTACTCATACGCAGTGTTGAAAGGGTAAGTTAAGCTTATTTTAAAAAGTAATAATTGGTATAATACTAACAATTTTTATTTAAAAAAATAGTTTATTACGGCGTTGATAAATAAGAGTTTAGAAAACCGATTATATATTCATTGAATATTATTTATATTAAAAAGTGAATCTTGTATCATCCTTATTTCGACTTTTTTACAGGTCCATCAAGAACTTAGTGTCATTATTATAATCATTATCTAAATTCAAATTACAAGGCATTATAAAAGTCATTGTAAATATATTTCGTTGGACTTTAGTTACAGTGTGTATATATTTGTATTATATATATTACTCATACGCAGTGTTGAATGGGTAAGTTAAGTTTATTTAAAAAATAAATACTTGGTATAATGATAATAGTTTAGGTTTAAAAAAATAGTATATGAAGCGTTTGATTAAAAAGAGTTTAGAAAACCGATTATATATCCAATAGATATTATTTATATTGAAATCAAAAGGAAATAGAATTAAAACCAAATTATTATCTTAATCTTCTATTAAAATAATCACTGTGAAAATTAACAAACTACAGAAAGTATCATTTTATTAGGTTTCCTAGTATTTAATTGATTCTTTTGGAGGGGTTTTTTGTTGTTTTTTTTTATGTACAAGAAATATTTTTGTACTTTGCACTAGATATATTTTTAACTACCTTATTTTATGCTTGGTATTATCATGTAATCTTTATAACTTTTCTCACTTACATTTCGGACATGGCCTGACATCCGTGGCCGTTGAGCATCCCAGCAAAGCGGCGCAGATGAGCAGCAGACTCGCGTTGAGCTTCATGGCGTGTTTGGCGTTGACGATCTGGCTAATTGCAAGAGAAGTGAGGCTAATTTAACGAGACATTGCTAATTGCTGGTCAACTAATTTGGGACCCGGGGGCCGGGCGGGGTCTCGAGCTTTGGCTTTGCCTGCTGTGATAACAAAACTTAACCAGACAGCAACAAATGAAACCGGTCTTGGACCAGTCTGAAGCGAGCTTAAAGCGAAAGATCGACCTTGACTTAAAATCGCAGCACTATATATCACAACAGTTCGAGACTTAAAGTCTGTAATTATAAGCTGAACATGGCGGCTGACTGACTAACTGACAGATGACCTAAAAAACCACTGTCTAACTTTAAGAGTTCTATTTACTCCCCTATTTACGAACGTATTATCATCTTTATCATCTTATTAAACTGCTTAATTTACCAATTTCCAAGCAATTGTTGATCAATTTGAGTTGTATTTTGTCTAGATTTCAACGCGAAGACTGAGCTGGGAAGTACTTGAAGCTACGAACGACGAGCGGCAACTGAGCGGCGACTGAATCGCGTGTTCGCTATATATATAAAAGATATATAAGGTATATAAGATATATGTGAGCCACTGACCGATCGAGTGGCTCAACTGACTCACGGGCCGCCCATTTTCATCGCCTGCCAAGCCTTTGAGTTGCCTCAAGACACTCGCAGACAATTGCCACAGGCCATATCCATTACTATTTCAATTTACGTTGAGGTTTTTCTTAAAGAAAAGTGAAACCTATACCTAGCAAAGGGAAATGCTTCAATCAATCAAACTAATGCCCTTTCACCACAACAAATTCTCATCCGTTTCTATTACATTTTTGAAGAAAATAAATTTGAGACACAGCTTTTGAAGGGTATGCTCTCTGACCTTAGTTTTAAAAACCTAAAGAGCCAACAAAGGTGCAACCTCATACCTCATATCTACAGTGTCTTGTGGCCATAAAAAAGTAGGCAAATAATATTTGTTGTGTGCATTAAAAAAATGCAAATATATAAACAAAACATTCGGCATGAGCAAACATTAAGCTTTGATTACTGTCTGAGAATGGGCTGGAAAACGATATTATATAGAAAGAGCATGGGGAGGCCCTGCCAGTCGATCGTCATCGCCACTTGTTATGCAAGGCACCGCCTTAATTTAGTAAAACTGTTTAAGAATTAACAACACATTCCGTTCCCCTTTGTTTGGGTTAATCCAGGAAGTAAATGTCGCGCCCACTTTTGTAAAGCTCAGAGTGTCTCTATTAGCATTTAGAAAGTTCAGATTCAATCCAAATGAAACCGAGAATATACAAAAACCGAAACTGAAAGCGAATCGTGACGACACAGAAAACATTTGTTGATCGATTGTTTAGATGGGTTTTTTATATCACAAAAATATGAATGCGTAGAACTATCTAAGATAACCGTGATTTACGAAATGGTGACGACACATAAATAATGTTTGATTGATGGACTAGGTTTTTATATATACCAAATATACTAAAATGGTGAGCAGATATATTGATTTTATCAATGAAATCAATTGCTATTTTAATATTTAGGAGAATAATTGTATAAAATATTGCGGAAAACTAATAAAAGAAAAGCTTTAAATTACAGAACTTGGTTTGAATTTTATTAATTCTCTGAACTTTAAAAAGCATTATAGAAAAATTATTTGCCTAGAGAAATATAAAATTTACTGTAGAAATATGCATTTTCACACTTGAAAATGTTTTCTTGTATCTAAAAATCACAAATCCAACACACTTACAGCTTAGTATGAAAACGTTAATTTTCTGTTATTATTATACAGCGATTTTTGCTTTGTTTTAAATAAATACGACTGCAACTGGTGTGCTCGGAGCTTGAAATGCAACTGACAGAAAACGCAAAACCAAACTGAAACGGAAAGCCGTTCCCAAATAGGTTGAAAATACAAATGCCTGGCAACTGGTCGGCTTTAAAAACTCGCAAGTCGCGACTGGCCGGTTTATATGAGTGTCTTTCTTGCTCGACTAACTCTTTACTGAATTGAAAGTTTCCGGCCTTTTGTGGAGTGTGTGTTTAGTGTGTGTCTAGTGTTTGGCCGGTCAACGTTCAATCAGCAATCAGCTGCTGCTGAAAACTTTAAACAAAAAGAAAAATGAGAGGAAGGCGGCCACTGACTAAGCTACCTATTCGTATTTAGAAAATCTGTGTATACTTAGCTTTTAAACACCGAATGAGGGGGAAGTGGGAAGTGGAAGCTGACAGGAAAAGGAAGAGGTATTGGGGAAGTGCCTTTGTTTGTTTATTAAATCGGAAATAACAACAACACGGAGCTGAGGCAGGCCAGCTGATCATGACGTAGATCATGACGTAGTTTCTCATATTCAATACGTATTTTTAAATATAAAAAAAAAATCATAACAAGAAAGGAAGTTCACTTTGGAAAGAAAGCTTTTCTGTACAGTACAAGTACAAATCTGCATATTAAGTTTTAAAATTTAAAAAACTAAATTTTTTGTCAAATTTTGACAGTTTTAAAATTTGACAAAAAATTCGCCTCTTGATGCTGATCAAGAATATATACAATTTACAGGGTCGGAAATGACTCTTTCACTAAGTTACAAGCTTCTGACTTAAGTTATATTACCATTTTTTGAGTCGATAATTATATATATATATATATGATAATTTTTTCGACAATTCAAGATTTAAAAATCTCATAACTAAGCTAAAAATGCTTTAATTTCAATTCGGAAAGCGTTTCTGTACTAGTTTTTATTAGGTTAACAAATCTGCATACTCAGTTTAAAATTTAGAAAAATTTAATTTTTGGCCAATTTTTGACAATTTTAATGATGTAACCCCTTTCCTTTTTTTGAAATTTTGAAAAATTTTCGAAAATTTATTTTTTTACCGAACATGGCTTGATCGACTCGGCTGTTGATACTGATCAAGAATATATATGAAACATAGGGTCGGAAATGACTCCTTCACTAAGTTACAATCTTCTGACTAAAATTATATTACCATTTTCTGAGTCGATAATTCAAGATTTAAAAAACTCATAACTAAGCTAAAAACGCATTAATTTCAATTCGGAAAGCTGTTTGAAGCTAGTTTTTATTAGGCTAAAAAATCTGCATACTTATTTTGAAATTTAAGAAAATTCGAAATTTTATAAATTTTTGACAATTTTAATAACCCCTTATCAAATTTTGAATTTTTGAAAAAAATTGTGAAAATTTATTTTTACTCCGCAGATAGCTAGATAGATTCGCCTGATGATACTGATCAATAATATATATGGTTTATGGGGTCGGAAATGACTCCTTCATTGTTTTAAAAATATCGAACTGAAATATTAATACCCTGCGAGGGTATAAAAAAACAATTAATTGTCATATGTTTTTAATATAAATATATAAAGAAAAATAAAAAATATAGTAATATATAATAATATATTTAAAACTACAAGTTAAGCCTATTCGTAGTGGCTTTTTTAAGGTTTTTAAAGTTAACATATAATTTTTTTACATTTTCATACTCTTTTTAATTTTTTTAGATTTATTAATATTTTCCCCATTAAACATTAGTATACGGATACCTAAAGATTCTATTTATATTGTCAAAATACATAAAATAATAAAATTATAGTAACGGGTTATTATTATTATTTTGTTTTTGTATTCCTTTTCCAAATATTATATATTTACTTTATTTGTAATAATTAAAGTGTAATTATTAATTTATTTTTATAATTCAAATTTTTCAGTGTTTTGCACTGCTTTCTTTCAAAGTTTACAAACTGCTTTTGAGCTGCATTGCCGACGTGACAAAAAGCACTGACGGGAACTACGGTATTTGCAAACTTGACATATCTAAGATTTCCACCTTTTCTTTACGATACATACAGTACGGTCAAGAAAATAGGAACTAAGTCTAAGTCAGTTACAAAAAAAAATAAAATAATTTCGAATTGATAAATTCAGATATAACTTTCCATCTAAGTTGCTGTGGCGCGTGGCAGCTGATGCAATACGCTAAGACATACAGATGCAGATACAGATTCAGATACATATACAGATACAGATACAGTTGGTGGCGGTATTGGTTCAATCTGAGCAACTTGTGTGTCAGAGGAGGAATCTATCTCCATTGGCTCGCATAGATCGACTAGAGGAGGACGATCAACCGGTAGAGGAACCACCTCCTCCTCAGCCACATCTACATCCATTGGTTCACATTGATCATTGAGTTTTTGCGATCGATTGAATCGTTTATATATCTTGAAAACTTTACAGTTTCTGCGCTTTGAACAGATCCTCATGGTGAAGGCTGACAACTTTAATACAAGTCAAACAAATTTATTTTTCTCTTCTATATAGTGCAAAGATTTAAGATTTGTCAGTTGCTTTCGGCAACAACGATACAAGTCAAACAAATTTATTTTTCTCTTCTATATAGTGCAAAGATTTAAGATTTATCAGTTGCTTTCGGCAATAACGAATAGCTTTGTGTTTGGCGGTGATGAAATTGAGCTCAAGAACGTCTTGATGACGTAAGCAATTTGTGGTCGGGACTGGTACCATTGCGATACTGTATTTAAGCTGCTTGACGCGGAAAAACGACTTGAGAATTTTAACGTATCTGCGCAGAGCTCTTCCTGCTATACTGTTTTTGCAAGCCATGATTTAAATAGCCTACTCACCATCGATGTCGCTTCGATCGCTGTGGTTAAACTGTCTAAAGTGAGGCATTGTTGCTGACAGTTATACATTTATCCAGAAAGTTGAGGGCTCGAACCCTGGCGGGATTCTTTTTTCTTTCTTTTCATTCCCTTGCAGGGTATCATAATTTCATTCAGAAGCTTATAATTTTATAAAGGAGTCATTTCCGACCCCATAAAGCATGTATATTCTTGATCAGCATCAACAGACGAGTCGATCTAGCCATGCCCGGTCAAAAAATAAAATTTTCGAAAATTTTCAAAATTTGCAAATTTTAATAAGGGGTTACATCATTAAAATTTTCAAAAATTGGCCAATAATTTTAATTTTTTAAATTTTTAAATTGAATATGCAGATTTATTAAGCTAACAAAAACTAACATAGGAAAGCTTTCCGAATTGAAATTAATGCGTTTTTGGCTTAGTTATGAGTTTTTTAAATCTTGAATTGTCGAAAAAATTATCATATACATATATGTATATAAATTTATCGAGTCAAAAAATGGTAATATAATGTTAGTCAGAAGATTGTAACTTAGTGAAGGAATCATTTCCGACCCTATATTTCTTATATATTCTTAATCAGCATCAATAGCCGAGTTGTTCTAGCCATATCCGGTCAAAAAATAAAATTTTCGAAAATTTTCAAAATTTGCAAAATTTTATAAGGGGTTACATCGTTAAAATTTTCAAAAATTGATAAAATTTTTAATTTTTTAAATTATTAAATTGAGTATGCAGATTTATTAACCTAATAAAAACTAACATAAAAAATCTTTCCGAATTGAAATTAATGCTTTTTTGGCTTAGTTATAATCGATTTGCGATTCGATCCTCTAATTCAATTGAAAACTGGAAGGGTATACAAATATCGGCAGAAGTTAGTTCCCTTTTTTGTATACTTCTCATTTTTGTTGTTTTCCTTGGAGCCAGAGATATTAAAGACTAGATATTAGTGTTGTTTCTTATATTGAATCATCAGTTTATTCATCTTCACTCCGTTTTTGCATTTTAAATAGTATGAACTACATTTGAATTGTACAATCTAGTTAATAATTAACATTTAGCCCATAATAGTACACAATGATGCGCATGTTGTTGTATTTGCTTGTTATTTCTGGTTTCTAGTTGTGGTTTTGGGTTTTGCGGATATTCTGTGATTTCTCGTATTCCTAATTTTTGCCTAGCAACATTTACATTTACTAATATTTGAAATTTCAATGAATTACATTCAATTGGTTTAATGTTTTTAGCTTTTCATTTCGTTTGTTTGTTTAATGCGTACGATCTACATATGTATTGGCAAATAATTAGTGGGTAACGAAAGGGGGATTGTTGTAAGATTTTCTGATGCTAACTAACCGGAGAATTTATTACGTATTCCATTGCGAATCTTAAGCATAATTTTTACACAAGTTTCTTCTTTAAGGGTTTCATTTGCTCTTGTTTTTTATAGAAAAAAATATACAATTATAATTAGATTTTTGTTTTTCAATTAAATACATTAATTAAGCATAAATTATTACATAATTGTGCTAATTTCTTGTTTGTTGTTGTTGTTTTTCTTGTTTTTTTTTCCTCATATTATTTCTTATTTTCCTTCCTTGATAGCTTGACGAATGAATATAGTTTTCCATTTAGTTGTCCGAACATTAAGTTTACGTTTTACGCTTGTTTTTGTGGTTTTTATCATTATTCGTAGTCGTATTATTTGTTGGTTGGTTGTAGCATTACGTCAAGGTTATTAAAATTAATATGTACAAAGTTGAACTTAATGACTAAACCGTGTTTTCTTTTCAATTCAAAGTTTTCCCTCGCTAGCTGACAAAGTTGCTTGCTGTTTATTTAGTTTTCATGTTTTCTTTTTTTTTTTTTGCATTGCCACAACAGAGAATTTTACTAATGATGGTAGCATCTAATTATTGGTGATTAATTGGTATTATTTGTATGCTTCGTTTTCTATTTGTAATGCATATTATATATATATATTTGTAGTTATATATCTATGTATATGTATTGTATGTATGTTAAATTAGAAGCGACCAGATTTATCCTGAAACGAAAGAAGAGAAACACAAAAAACTATTAGTGAAAATAGAAATAGAAACGGAGCTATAAAGTAGAGTTAAATTTCAATGGAACAATCATTTCCCACATCAACACTTCATAAAAGGACAATCAGCATGTCCTACAATGACCAGGACAAGGCCTCTGGTTCCCCCTCCTGCAGAGCTAATTTATTCAGATTTCTCTATATTTTTTTGGGAGGGGATCTGTAATGGCACTTGACACTTGGCAGGCTCCGAAATATTCATAAGCAGAGCTTGATGAGACTGAGATAGAGGAGATTGCTCCCATTCCGGGCAATTTTTATGCAAATATGTATTCTTCCCCCCCCAAAATAAACAGAAACTACAAACGGGCCAAAAAATTATGCCATAAAAACGACAACGGCAAAGCTAAACATTTAAAATAAGATTTCTTCCCCTTGGCTCAATAAATTCCCTCGAAAAAAACATAAAAATCAAAGCTCCTTCCTCGCTCACGCTTATCGCTGACACAATTTTATTAGTTACAGCTTTAAATTATATTGGGTATGTAGATCACGCGCAGTTTTTATGGCCTGCAATTGAATTTTATGCGCGGCACTTTGGCGGAACTGCCAGTCCAGAATCAGAGATGAAAGGATCTGCTGCAAGGAGATGGAGATGAGGATGAAGGAGTGCCAAGTGCGAAGAGTATTGCCTACTTATGAGCGCTTTATGGCCAACACCCGCGGGGGCATTAAATATTGTTGGTGGGTAACTACATGTCACGACCCCTCACTGATTAGATGCCTCGGGTATAATGCATATATTTGCAGTGGTTTTCACGGAAGGATGGGCAGGACAAGACAAAAGGCCACCAGGTGTCTTTGCCAGTCTTTGCCCCTGTTCTGGCAGGTCCTTTCTGCCACCTTGCAGGTTTATAACACAGCGAGCCTTCTGTTTGCTTTATTACTTACACAAAAAATATTACTGAATACTTTTAAATTAAAACAAAAAAAGGAAACAAATTTCGGGAAGTCGAAATTTTAATTACTCTTCCAGGGTGTCTGATTATAACTAAGCTGAAAATGATTTCTACACAGCGTTACAAGCTTCTGACTAAAATTATATTACCCTGCAAGGGTATAAAAAAAGTTAAGAAGTTTAATATGATTTATATATATTCACATTTTCATTTAAGTTATGTTTCTTATAATTGAACCTCTACTTTTAAATTACTTTAAAAATTTTCCATAATTCCAAAAATTCTGTACAAAAAATCCTCCTTAAAATTACAGAGCATCCCAAAATATTCTCAGTGTAAAGTCAACGTGTTTTATATATATGTGTATGTTTTATGGTCGTCACTGTATAAGTAAGGACTCCTGGCTGTCACGTCATTATTATCCTTTGTCCATGCAACAAGTGTTTAAACCGCTCGCAGAGCTTTATTTGTTTGAACGTGCGTTCGAGAGCGGGAGAGAGAGAGGGGGGTCCTTAAGGACCTTAAGCAGCTTGTACGTACACAAGCCGTTTTTCCGCTTTTCCCTCACCCAGACTGCTCCTGCCGGCAATTGTTTTCCCTGCTCAGGAAAAGGGAAAAGCTATCCATGGAGGCTACGACCTCCGCATCGTGTCGAGTTAAGTGAGTGTAAATGCGGTTTGTTGCCACAAGGACCCACGAACAGGTCCTTGTTGGATCAGGACTCTGAATCTGTCTGTGTGTGTGAGTGTGTGTGGCCTCGCTTATCATTGCTTCCCGCCGTTGGCAGCTTAAATGTTATTAAATTGCTGACAATTTGTACGATGAAAACGCGCATTTCCCCAGCGCGCTGACAAATTGATTTCCCGCTAACGCCACCACCGGGCGCAGGATAATGAAATTTTCATTTGAATGCCAATGCCAATGCAGGGTCTACATTTTTCCTACACTTTCTCGCACCTTTTTACCGCCACTTTTTTGCTGGACAATTAGTTCTGACACTTTAGCCTCCCGGTGACGGCCAAACCTGTCCAAAGTTTGTCAAACAATCTGCGGGGATTAGCTCCCGCAGGACAAAAATGCTGTCGCTAATTCAATTTATTCAAACTTCCTCCCGCCCCCTCCTTCTGGGAATTTATTAATGATGTGCACTGGCATTAAAATTTAATCAAATGTGAGCCGGGAGGCAGCAAAGTTTTTGGACCTCTGAATTATTCAGCGAGTTGCGGACAAGTTTCAACACCTAAGCGAAACTTGCGGTGGTCCTGCGGTGGTCTCCTCCAAGTCTCTGGTTGCCAGGACAAAAAAATTAAGAAAAAAAACGTAGAGGCCGCGGCAACGAAGCCGCACATTTTTTCCCCCATTTTCCGGGCGCGTTTTCTTTTTTTTTTTGTTTCCTTCTTTTTGTCAACTAATAAATTGCCAGAAAATGCCTTTATGTTTCACGCGCGGTTTCACCAGGGCAACCGACCTGCACCCCCTGTTAAATATGCACTGAGAGAAGTTTTAGGGGAGCAGGAAAATTGATTAAAATTATTATTATTAGCTGTGGCTAAAAACAAAGATGAAAGGTTCAGTTATTTCTTTACCTTCAAAATCTTCAATCTTCAATCAATCTTCTTCAAAATCGCTTCCTTTTCCTTATAAATAAAAAAGTCTATTAAGTTACAGATTCTTTTGGGACTTATAGAAGACTTATAGATTTTGAAGATAATTGTATAAAACGTTATAATTAACCCTACCAAAAATAAACCTTCCAAATGAAGTAAAACTCTCATTAAAATAAACTAAATTCAAATTAGAATTTTAAACTAATTAATTCACATTTAAATATCTATGTTATATATTTCTTTATATTTTTCAGTGTATTAAAAATACAGAGAATTGTGAATTCTTGCTCCTTGGTGGCACAGCATCTGCAGCCATAATTTGAGTGTGACTTTATTATGTGTCAAGTCAGTCAATCTGCGGACGATGATGTGATTTCCACACCTACCCCCGATTCCCTATCCCCGATCCTTATTTTACAGCATTTCAGTGCTTTATAGAAGGACTTTGGTGGCTGCTGCCTCCGGGGCAGATGTTGCATGGCGGCAAGTTATTGAGTGGCATGTGTCGCTCCTGGCTAATAAGCCTATCCAGGACACCAGCCCTTGCCCTGGCTTAAAGTAATACAAATCCTTATGAAATTCATTATTAAATATGCACAGAGAGGGGAGGTCACTTTAAGGCATTAGCATAATAAGAAAGGAATTCCTCTAGTCGCTGTCAGTTGGATGAATTATGAAAAAAAAGCGTGGATAAAATGGAAATGGAAATCCACTGCTGATGCAATTCAAATTATTCACTCAAATGAAGCGAAGGACTAAAAAGAAATGCCGGCAAACACAAAAGTTTGCACTTGGCATAAATTTCGAAATCATTTCGAATTCTCTGCTGGCAAATTTTATTTTATTAGCACGTCATGCGATTGGCGCCAAACTTGACAAAGTTACAACTTTGTCCTTTTGCCTGGCAACTTGGTCCTTTTTCTTTCATTTCATTCTTTGGTTTTTTTCTGGTCGCTTTGCTGTTTTCTAATTGTTGGCTTACAGCAGCAACTTGGTGTGGAATTCAATTTGTGTGGACAAAGGTTTTCCCCGGTCTCTACTCGAGGTCCCCAAGGACCTTTTTTCCTGGCACCTCACCTCGCCTTCTCTCGCTGAAGTTTGGCACAAAGCAAAAATGCGCGGTGACAGTCGCCGCCAGTCGTGACATTGAAATTGAAACAAAAAAATGTATAAAAAAGGACAGTTTAGTTCCAGAAATGTTAAGTGGAACCACAAATTTCTGGATCAGAGTCCGGGTGTAATTGAGAGTCTGGAAGAGTTCATCTCAAAGTAGTCGGTCATTTAGATATAATTCATTTAGATACTGTTGGAGTTGTCCTTAGGTAAATTAAATAATACATTAATTGGACATTTTTTCAATAAGCAAAAGCTTCAATATTATTTGAACTACTTCAATAGAAAATTTGTGGAAAAGTTTTTTGAATTTTGTAATGTTTAGCAGTAAATAATATTACAATCATAAAGCTAAAAGTTATTTCACATTCATTAAAGGAATCCCCCCATTGAATTAACCCCTATTTAATCATTGTTTATAGCTTTAAATAAATAAATAAAATTAATGAAAACTGCTTTAATTAATAAAAGAACCATTTATCAAAAATTTCACACAAAGTATATACAAATTTAAAAGGAAATAAGTTGAAACCTTCATGAAATCAATCAACGTTTTCAATCTTTAACAATTAATTAAAAAGTGTACTCCTTTTCAAAGTGTATTTCCCATAAAAAAAATAAACATATTTCAATCAAATAACACTCTCAAAATCCTGCTAAAATCTCTGCCATTAAACAATCTTACCCATCAGCTGGGTAATTTTTCAATATTAGCAACGTTTAACGCGCTTGATTTGAGCCGAGGAGTTCCCTCGCAACTTCGAGACCACCTCCATCATGACCACCTGACGAGGGGTCAGATATCAGTGGCATGCATAAGTCACCCTAAGGACGTAATTAATTTTTCAGCATTTGCCATCCGGGGAAAATCGAGGGAAATTGGGGAGGTTGCCTTGACGAATTTGCGCGGCGGCCTGCTGGAGCTGAGGAAATGGCCCTCGGGCTGTTTCCCTTGGCTTCGCTCCGCTTGGCCAGTCAAATTAGCGCTGGCCCCGGGAAGGACACTCCGGCCAGGAGGTATCCACGCTCTCGTCCAGGTAGCAAAGTGGCCTCTTACATATTTTATGGCTTAGGTAAATTGACTTAATTCGCCATAATTTGAGTGAGCGCCAAGCGCGAGGCAAGCTCTCACTTTAAAAGCGCTTAAATTGAAAAAGGAACAAGGACACAAAGCAACTCCTCTTGACAATGTATTATGATAATTGAACGCGTGTAATTGCCCTCAAGTAGCAGCAGACAAAAAAAAAAACGGAAACACATAATAAGTACAAATTCCGCGGCCAAGAAAAGGAAATTCGGAAAGGAACCAGGAAGACGGAAAGGAAACGAAACAAAATGTCCATAAAAGATTCATGGTTAAAATGAAGTCAAGTGAAGACGATTTTGTATATAAACAGGACACGAAACAAGAGGAGGAATGGAAGGAAAATCGCTTAAAGGAAATGCGGGGGAGTGTGGTTCCTCCCCTGGTCTGTGCCAGTTTTTCACATTTTACATATTCATAAAATGCGCGCCATGAAATGACGTTTATTAACATAATTTATGCTGTCACATTGAATGGCTTTTAGAGCTCTGATGTAAATTGAAACCGACCGATGTCGACGCGGGGTGAAGCTAGCCCCCTTCAATGCAGATACTATTTAATAATAATTTAAGAAACTATCCCGAATTCCTACTCACTTTGTAAACTTTTTAGTGGCTATCCAGCTGCGGCTCCTGCCTGCTCTCCTGCTCACTGATCCTGCAGCTGCTGTTGCGGCGACTATGCTTCCTTTGCTTCCACTTTACACTATTGTCCTTAGAATTAGCGTTTTAAAGCGTTCCATTGGCGACACAAACAACACACACACTCGCAAGCACACGCACACTCACACGTTACCTATCGACTATGGATCATCCTGAAGACCCTGGATCCTGGCAGCGGATCTAGTGCACCCAGGAGGGCGGCGAGGTGACCACGCTGGGCTGCGAGTACTGCACCCGTGTGTTCAGGTTTGTGCTGGCCGTTTGTGTCACCAATTCCAGACTGCTGCTGCTGCTGCTGCTATTATTATTGTTGTTATTAAGCAGCAATTGCTGCTGGTGTTGCTGCTGCTGCTGCTGCTGCTGCTGTTGCTGCTGCTGCTGCTGTTGCAGTTGCTGCTGCTGCTGCTGCTGTTGGAGCTGTGCCTGCAGCTGATTCAGGCTGGGATTGCTGCCGGTATTGCTGCTCAGATTGCAGAGACCGCTGAGGTTGCTGAGGTTGCTAAGGGTCGAGCCACCGCCAACCAGGTTGGTATTCACGGTGGCCAAGGGTATGTTGATGTCCAGCAGGCCGCCGTAGCTCATCTCCTGCTGTAGCAGCTATCGGGAAATAAATACAAATATATTAATAACCCTTTTTAAATCAATTTAGCTAATGCTAATAATTCAAACCTCCTCGACATTGCACTCCAGGTTCCCCACTGGAAAGTTCTCCAGATTAAATTCGTCTATCGGCTGCGCCTCATTGTTGAGCACCTCCAGGCATTGTCCTATCAAAGTAGAGGCGCAGTTATTATCTAACATTTCGCATCGAAATGGGTGGAGTTTCGCAGACGGTTAGAGGGATTAGAGAAGATAAGCGGGATACACAGATTTGTAGTAGAGGGAAGATATATAGAGATAGAGAGGAAGTTGAGACTACCTTCCAGCTGCTGCTGTTGCTGCTGTTGCTGCTGCTGCTGCTGGACAAGAAGCGATCCAGCATCCGTGGGTCCATCCAGCACCACATTGCTGTACGTGTTCAGGGAGTCCGAGGAGGGCTCGCTGTTTGGATAGGCGGGCGACATTGTGGTGGTCACGGAGTTTGGCGACAGGCCCTGGGGGAGAAAAACAAAAATTGCATGGCGTTACACATCTTGTTCTTACAAGAACTTCGGCTTCACACTCACATCTCTTGCGTTGTGCAGGCAGCTGCAGTTGAGGGAGCGATGCAGCAGGCACTGCGACTGCGGCTGCAGCGTATTATATCCGCTGGCATTGAGGGCGGGGCCATTGAGGGCGTACTGCGACTGCTGCTGCTGCTGCTGTTGCGCCTGCTGCTGGTGCTGCGGCGGCTGGTAGGGCGGCGGGGGTGGCTGCGTGGGCAAACCGGAGGCGGCACTGAACCTGCTCCAGCCGTACGATCGTTGGGTGGCAAGAACGAGAAGAGAGTTGACTTTATAGATCTGACTTTCAAACATAATCCAAGTTCAGCGGCAGCATGCAAAGCTCTGGCTACGATTGGGTTTCATTTTTGCCGCATGCATTAAATGATATTTTTGTGAAAAACATAATTTCGGTTTTTGGTTAACACATATTTACACAAACAAGGGAATAACCAAAATAAACAATTAATCAAATCAAACAGCCATCGAGAGAACTGACCCTTGCTGCTGCTGTTGCTGCTGCTGTTGGGTGCACAGCGTCAGCTCGTCCGCTATGGAGCCGGTTAGCTCCTCCAGCGCCTGGGCATGGGCCTGGGTCATCGTTGTGTTCTGGTAGTCAACGGGGAAGCCCCAATCGGGCTCGAGATCCTGGGCGCGGATCGGACTCAGGCGTCCGCAGGAACTGGCATTGGAGGAGGCGCGCTGCCGGAAATCGGGCGATAACTGGAAGCCGCCGCCACTTAATCGTTGCGATTAAGGGAAAAATTAAGAAGAAAAAAAGAAAAGAGAAATAAATAAATAAAAAATCGAATGAAATAATTAAAAATATAATTATCAACTGTAAGGAGAACATAGACATAAGACTTAAGACGGGACTATGCCTCAAGGAGGCGCTACAAAAATCGCCAATTGATCATAAAAGTTAAGGTTAAGTATTGATTGCTAATTAATTAATTGATTAAATTAAGCAAAGCTCTAGAAGTGCTACTTTAACTTTCTAATTTTATTTAAAAGCGTATTTATATTAGGTATATTATTTCAAAAAGAAACTTGTAGTATTTTGTAAATAGTAAGACAAAGGTAACATAATCACATGCTAATACAATTGAATATTAAATATAAATTTAGGGTTTAAATATTTAAAATAATACAATTTTTGAGGTTTTAAGTAAACCAATAAAGTTTAATTTACCAGGTTTATTTTTAGAAAAAAAAACAAATTCCTACTTCATATTTCAAAACTTATTACTTCTGATAAACTGCGCGCCTTTTATTATTCTAGACTCACGACCGGTTTGTAAAAATCGTGACATTATTCTAAATTCCAAACTTTATTACTTTATTTAAAGACTCGACAGCTTAGAGACCATGAACTATTACTAACAATAGCAATTAAATCTTTGGAATTGTTTACCTAATGGTTTATCAATTAAAATTAATTGCCAGCAAGAAGAACATAATGTTTTTGAACCAGAAAATGGTATAAATTTAATATAATAAATCTCCAAAGGCGAAGCAATTAATAAAAGGTATATCATTTCGCGGTACGAGGTTATTTGACTTTAATTTAATTTAAATATGAAATATAATTTAAAAAGTAAGTCAAGTCAACTCTTAAAATTTATGAATTTAAGAACTATCAAATTTAAAAACCCATTTTTACGCGTTTTCTATATTAAAAATCTACAAAACATAATATACGTAATATAGTATGTTTTATATTCTAAAATCTAAATAATAAATCAACTTCCAAGCTAAGCAATAAATTCTCTACTCTAAGCTAAGGCTTCTACTCGCAGTTGGTAGTTACCTGTGCAGCGGACTCTCCGGAAAGTGATCCAGTCCCTCGGACACACTGCTACTTGGCGAGGGCGTGGCATCGTTTAACCCAACAACACCGGCCTGACGCAGTGCCTCCACACGCTTCTTGGCCCGTCCGCGTCGCTTCTCGTACCGCGATGTCTCCATGGAGGCGGCACGGCGACGCACCGATTTTCCAGGTTTGGCCTCTGGGTTGAGCATCCACCAGGAGGACTTGCCGGTGCCCTCGTTTTGCACTCTCATAAAGCGGTTGTGCAGCGACAGATTGTGACGGATGGAGTTCTGGAAAATGCAAAGATATTGAAAGATTTTAGATACATTTTTAAATATACTATAACAAGAAATATATAAACAATCAGGATAGAAAACTTATTTCGGGAAGCCGAAATTTTAACTGTCATAATCAATACAGGTAAAGACATTTTTGGAATCAATATTATATTATTATATTATTATTTCCTAAATTATGCTCTTAACCATCCCAATCCTTTTTCCAATTTCCTTTTACAAAAATATAAAAATAATAAAATAAACAAATTGCAAAATTTGCAAATCCCTGGATTTTTTGTCTCTAAAAACGAGCTCATTGCGCTGATGTAACAATTCGCAAGCAATCGCTTTGGTGACGAAGGAAAACTGCTGCTGGCTGCGCTTTCCTTTTCGCCAGAGTCTTGTGCCATTCAATTGTCTGTCGACGTTTTTATTTCCTTGGAACATACAGATACGTATTCCCTGCTCCCTAATTGGAAGATGTCTTCACTAGACCTCGTCGGATGTCGCCGTCGTCGTCGTCGTCGTCGTCCCTGTCAATTCATATTTTCCAACAATTGTCATAAATAACCGCGTGTAAGCAGCGTAATGACAGCAAATCGACATCGACTACACACAGCCCAGGACCCATCCTGTGCCATCGCATCCATTCCTGTCTAGGTGCGGGAAAAAAGAGGACAATTACATGTCACCGGGTGCAGAATAAAAAAAAACCGAAAGAAACAAATAGAATCAAACACGTTTAGTGTGGATTTGTCATCAGATGGATCTTTTTTTTACCCCAGAATGGGTTTTGGGTATAACCAAAAAAAGGAAACTCTGGAATGAGCCAAAACTAAATGGAGCATTACAAACTAAACTAACTGAAAAAGGCAACTTGCCGCAGATTTCACCCACCTAAAATTTGGTACACATTGAGAAAATAATATAAACGAGATATACATTATAAATACAGAATATTTCAATACCTTCAAGGCATATCCTTGAAGGATATTAATTCATCATTTTAGTTTAGTTTTCCCTATAGGATAAACTATTCAAAGATTAACTTAACCATGTAATAATCTATTTAAAATTCTTCAACTTGTTCTTCAAGTTTTTTCAAAACATATAAACAATACTAGATATAGGTTTAAAAATATAATTATTATTTAATCATATTCTCTGTATTAAAAAGCATAATTCCTTCATTTAAATATTTTTAAACAGGAAATTCACATCAATTACGTATCCTTCTCCTCACTTTTCCCATAATTTATGATGCTTAAACCTTGATTAACCTTAGACAAATTGAAATATGAATAAATTTAGTGGCAAAATTAGATAATGCTTAGTTTTTAGAGTGTAGACATCCCGCACATCCCCTTTCAAAGGCACCGAAAAAAAGCGATTGCGACGCGTCGCGACTTCAGGCGGCACATTGGCGCCATTTATCACCGTTGCCAGGACATCAGGACGTCAGGACATGTGAGTGGGCGGCCAAAGGGAGACAAGGGTAACCAGGATAACCCAGGAGAACTCCAAGAGGAAAGAGGTAATAGGAAGGACAAGACAGACGCCCGCCTGACGACCTGAAACCTGTTCGCAGACAGAAGCTGCCACCAAACCCAAGCCACCGCAGACTTTCTAATACTTTTCTGGATTTACTTGACTATTTTTCTTTATCCTCCTTTTTTTTGGAAAAACTTTTACTTGGCGTCAGTGGATGAGGAGGCTGCTGGCTACTGTTGCGTCTGTGAGAGAGACCGAGTCCTGTAATGACATTTTCAGTCCTCTAATTTTACCCCTTCGCATAAAGTTATCATTTTTATTTAAATGTTTAAGTGCGGCGGCGTCTCTGAATTTTTCCCATTTCCCCCCTGCTCCATGCATGTTCAAACATTTTCCTTTTCCTGCTAGCTGCCACTTGGCAAACGTTCTGATTATGCTAATGGCCAGATTGTGGAATTATCCAACCAACTTCCGCCCAGAAACAGGATGTCTTGGATGTATATCTATATCTGTATATATATATGTGCTATCGTGGGTGGCTGAGTAATGAGAAAGTATTTGGAATTGGATAATTCGCAGGGTTTATTTGCTTGGCCAAAAGGAGAGGGTTAAATGGAAGGTGGAAAGAGCCAGGAAAAGCAAATTTATTTAGATAATGGTCACAGGAAAATTTAAGTATATTTTATAGAGATATTTACTTGCAAAATTTACAATTTACCAGGCAAATAATTTCATTAAAACTTATTAGTTGCTTAGCAGCAACAAATTTAAATATTTAAAGATGATTTTAATTTAAAAATTTAATATAATTTCTTTGCCTTACTTAAATTAAGAATTTCCATAACATTTTAAGTGCCACCAAAAAACAGAGGGGTGTGTTTTAGGCCCACTTGCTTCGCCTAGCCTCAAGGCCATAAAATCAAGGCAAAATGCAAACAAATGGCATTCATAATTTATGGCACACACTTCATTGAATATTCATAAACTTAAATCTCGGCCAGAGAAGGAGAACAAACAAAAAATGCCAAAAGTACGCCGTCGCATTCGGAACATTCACAATTCATCTAACTAATTGGGCCTATTAAATCGAGGGAGATATATGCGAGACCCGGCGACAGCGGCCACATGCCGATCTTTGTGGGGTGCGAGGCGGGGTCGGATCGGGTCTATATAGTGCCACTGGTTTCGGTTTCCAAGGAGCTGCATTATGTGTGCCCAATCATCCGTTGGCATACACTCAGAGAAAAGTATTACGATTTTATTTCTATAAGAAAAACAAAAAAGAAAACTAACTTCGAGCAACCAATGTATATAAAAACTTAGAGTTTGTAAATCGAATCGAAAATCAATCATACCTAACTTAAACTATTCGAATTCTTTGAATCGATATTTATTTATATTTTTATATGAAAATTTTTTCGACAAATCAAATTCTAAATAACTCATAACTTAGCCAAAAAAGCATATATTTTAATTCGTTAACATTGTCTATGTTAGTTTTAACTAGGTTAAGAAATCTGAACAAAATTTAAAAATATTAAAATTTTTCCCAATTTTTAAGAATTTTAACGATGTAACCCCTTATAAAATTTTGAAACAAAATTTGAAAAAAAAAAAATTTTTGCCCGGGATGGCTAAATCGACTCGGTTTTTTAATCTGATCAAGAATATATATGATTTATAGGGTCGCAAATGTTTCCTTCCCAACGTTACAAGCTTCTGACTAAGACCCCGAACTAAAAATATAATAGGATTACTAAAACATTTTAAATATAGTTACATTTTCTCCATACTTTTTTTCCCAGTGCACTCATGCTTATTCATATGTAGGTCACCTCTCACAGTCCCCCCATCTCAAAATTCGCGCATCCATGGCAAACGCAAGAAAAGCAATCGGGGAAAAACTTGGCTTCCATTGAATTCACTTGTAGCAGCAGCAAATGAGCAAAGAGAGCCCAGAAATGGAAATTTCATACAACTCGTAGCCAAGGATATTATGTGTGTATGTCCTTATTTCGTACAATTAATGTGCATCCAGCGTGAATCACAATCCCAACTACTACAACCAGAAAATTGAGTTGCTAGGTTGAAGAAGTGACCCAAAATCGATGCGAATGAATGGCATGGGTGGTGGAAAATCGCATAGTTAAAGTTTTCCCGTTGACCAATTACAATTATTACAGCAGAACTTTTATTTATGAACATGGCAGCCGGGGGCGGGCTTGTTCCTGATTCATTTCTTTATAATTTATATGAGTAATTGGCGGGGGAGACAGAGCACTAAAATATATTAAATCTGTGCCAGAGCATTCCCATTTCCTTGGGGGAGGTGGTGGTGACTCCCGCCCGAGGCCTTATCTTTTGCATCCCCTCATGACGTGGTGGGGGCCACCTCCTCCTCCTTATTTTCCTCCTCTATGCCGCTGTCATCTCGTATCAAATATGCATATTTCATTGGGCCATTTGAGCGGCTTATGGAGCAGAGGAATCGCGAATGGCATATAGCATATAGCGACATGTGCCGCTAACTGGGTCGTCCTCAATAATTCTAAGCAAGTGGGTTTTTAAGGGAGGGGTTGTTGAGCTTCACAAATAGGTAAATTTCTTAAGGAACACGATTTCATTGCATAGTTTTAAAGAAAGAATTAGGAACAAAAATTGATTAATCTATCAATTAGATATTTAATTAAATGTTCAACATTTTATATACACTTAAAGTTTTTACTTAGCATTTTCTGTACTTTCTAAAGACCACAAACAGTTCACTTTTAAAAGATGCTCATCTCTACTTTACTCCTAGATTAGGATACTTTTCATTGATATCAAATTTAAAAGGATTCAAATTTTTTGTGTGGTTTGTCAGCGATTCAAAAAATGTTCGTAGTACCAAATAAAAAAATAAAAAAAAACGAGAAATAAAACCCCACAAATTGGCAAAAAAAACTCGCTAGATCTATATCAGTTTATGGTAAAAGGTTAAATCCCTCGAAACAGGCAGAAGGTGGATCCAGATCCAGCCCCAATGCCAAACAGCTGCAGCAATTCTCACACACAAATCAAATGAACCCATAGCACTCAATGGACACTCAACACACTCATTCACACACACAACCAGACTGGTATAGAAAAAAAAAGAAAAAAGATTATTCGCATTTAGATGTGAAATTGAGATATAAATTTTTGAAACGACACACACTCTCTTTTCACTCCCCCGAAAAACAGGTTACTACTGTAAACCCCCCTAAAAACCCCCACATCTAGTAACGCCATTCATTCAGCTAATTGCTGCCGAGCAGCAGTCTGTCCAGTTAAAATTTAATATACAAAAAAATAAGGCAAAATGTATACATATTCTCTGTACAATTTCAACTTAAAGATACCCTTTAAAGAGTTTAGGAAATATAAGGAATTTAATTGTTTTTGCTAAATAAAAAAGCTTCTTGCATTGCCAGACTTGGTAACAAATATATTTCAGTTCTATGAAATATATCAAATACTGCAGTAATCATTCCAAAATAGATTTTATTGTTTTGCAAAGGAATTGATCTGTAAAATCTTCTACGAGTGGGCAAAAAATAAGCAGGAAAGTGCATGAATCAACTAAGGTATTACAACTGATCAATCATTCAGAGAAAATGATTCATTGTAAGCTTCATCTTTATACAAAATTTAACATATTTAATATACTTGGTATTCCTAAATCTTCCTTGAACTCTACATAATACCAGCTTGGTTTAAAAAATCAATTAATCAAACAAGTATTAAGCCCGGTAAGCAATAGAATAGCACGACATTTGCCAATGCAAATAAATGCTACTCGCTTCACATGCATAGTATATATAACATATACCCTTGAACTCTTCAATAACCGGGAATGGGAATGCGAACAAAAAATGGCAATAAAATACAGACCAGTAAGTTTGGTTTCCAGTTGAAAATGTTTTAATTGTTTGAGCTAAAACATTTTGTTTCGTCTCTGGACCACAATTTGTAAACACTTTGGCGGGACCAAAGACCAAAGACTAAACAAATCGGAGAAAGAAATTTATGATGATGGGGATCTGGTTCGAAGATTGAATCTCTTGCACCCTGTTTACCCCTGGTAGACAAATTAATTGTTTAAACAATTCCGGCTGGCTCACCAAGAGAAATGGCTCTGATATTTGCCAATTGTGTTTATTCCCAAAGATCATTGACAGTATGTGGCGGCAATTTGGAAACCAATTTAGAAACGCATCACGATCGGGCTATATTGATGGGATTTCGATTCGAGTGATTTCTAGCGCGTGCGGCAACCAGAAATCAGCAAAATGCCAGGCTTTAATTGATTAGATAATGACCGAGTAATGACCTAGACCAAGTAAACCATTAAAAAACGGAAAAAACTGGAGCAACTTCCCAGGCTTACCCTGCCTACCCGCCATCGATCAAATCAAACATTAAATTCCAATCAAATGACAGTTTAAGACTTATATAAGATAAAACCGATTTAATGTGGCCAATTTCCACACAAAATTTCAGATTTTTCAAGAGAAAAAACTCACTTAAAGCCTAAGGCCAATCTAAAATCAATATTTAAGCCATTTCTATACTCAAAAACCCATTTGCAGGGCAACACAAACGAGGGAATTTCAAACTCTGCAAAAAAAAAAAAAGACGAAACTAAACTGAACTATAGATATAACCTAACCCCTCTGAACCCTCAGCAAATCTCTCTTCATGTATTAGATATGTGAACATAAAGCAGGCGGCATTATCATCGCAATGATGATGTGATGATATGATATGGAATTGCAAAAGTTTTCTCTGTCTCAGTTTCGCTTTTAGGGTTTACTTTTCTTTATTTGCCTTTTTTTTTGGCAAACTTTTATGAATAGGAAGCGGACCTTTCTGCGACTGCGACGATTAATCGCAGGACACGTTGGCGCCTGCGTGGCAAACGGAAGCGGAAATCAAATGACAAAAATATATATGTATATACAAGGTTCTGCCTGCTGTCATTCGATTTCCACCTGAGGGAACTTTAAACGGCAAATCCTTGCTTGAGTGGAGAAAGAAAATTCAATCGAAGGCCACAATGTCTGTCTGTCACTATTATTATTATTTTTTCCGCAGGACAAGTGCATTTTGTAAGCAGTCGCATAAGTGTCGCAGTTTGTCGCGGGACAACGATAAAGAAAAGCAAAAGGAATGAATTTGGTTAAGGATATTACACTGACATGTTGTTATGGGAATATCATTTAAAGGATTTTGCAAAACATTGATTGTATTAATAAATTTCCCAAAGAAAATATTTAATATAAACTGATTAAAGTAGGAATTTAAAAGGCTCTACTAAACCAAGCTAACAACTATGGTTTACATCTTAAAATATATCACAATATCGAAGAACCTAGCTCAATATATTTTAATATTTTCTATATTTTTAATATATTATTTAAAAAAACAATATTTTGGCCAAAAGATTAAAAAGAACCGCTTTGGCAAGTGTAAAATAGAAGTTCCTCCTAACCAAACTTAGAAACTCACACAAAAGGCCAACTGAAACTTTAGCAATTGCACTTTACTCTTTGCCAGGACAAAATCGGGCCAAATGATGTGCAATTTCTGTGTGAGACACATACACACACCCTGAAACACCCACACACACATACATATTCGAGTTATTCAGCCCGCGGGCGAGGACATTGCCCCAAAATGTATGCAACTCAAATTGGAGCCAAGTTCATAAATGTATTTCTGTCTGCTTGCTGGCCATTCGTTGCTAAGTTTACTGAGCTGAGACACTCATTAAGGATAAAAGAAAGAAAAAAAAGGATATAATGCGACAAATCCCTTATGGCTGGTCGTAATACTCCAACTCGCTGGGATCCTTGATTGATTACGCGTGCGGATTTCGGGGCAGGCGAGGCTTAAAGCGACTCGCGCCACAAATTAAATAACGATTGCCACACAAGTATGCCCACAATTGCTTTAAGGCAGAGGCATATAATTTGCACCAAAACTTTATTTACGATCCTATGTGGCCGCCCCATTAGTTTCGCTTCCTTCCTTCCTCCGACTCCCTTTTGGCCATTAACTGGACATGAATGGCTCCGTCTCTGGCCCACCCCGCCTCTAAATCGAGTGATAAATGTGGGCGGAACTCGAGCAAGTGGCCTTTGAGCGACAATCAATGGGGATTTGGATTTGAAGTTGTCATCGGGTGTGTGTGTGTGTTGGAATTTATATACATATGTGTATGTAAGCCACGCCTTCTTGCAGTCTCAGGGGGCGCAGAGAAATAATAATTTTATTATCTTTAGCCAAGTCATTGTTATAAATTCATTGAAAACTTTTCGTAGGGAGTTCTTTATACATATATGAGAAAAAGGCGTCTGTAAATCGAATAGAATGAACTATAATTATCACTAATCTATCAGAATCTGTAAACATTATAAAAATATTTATTGTAATAACAAGATGTTTACTTAAGAAAAAACTAATGTTTTATAAATAAATATCTGCATATAAATTACTCTTAATAAGATCCCAACAAAATCTTAGGTAAATCTTGCTTATTGGTGCTAAAAAGTATGCTACATATTTTAAAACCTAAGGTTTGGTGCTTTTTTTGGTAAGCCCTTATCTTTGTTATCAATTTTTCTTAACAGATTTAGATTAAACTATTTTAATATTGTGAAAATAATTATTTTTTAATACTCAGAGCCTTTTATATGATAAATATAACACATTTTAGATAGGTAAAATCATATTTTTAAGCCTAATATTCCTCTCATTTAAAATTCTGGGGTACCATATTTTATATAGTCAAAGACAACATTCTGCAATCTATATTTACTTAATTTTTTTACTCTACTTTTATAGCAATTTGGTCAATATTCTGGAAGCGAAGCCGGCCAAGCTCATCGGTTTGGCTGATTTTATGGCTTATTTCTTATGATTATTGCACTTTTATTGGATTCCCAGACTGGACTCTGGCTTCTGGGCTAACAAAGTCAGACGACGGGTGGCATTTTTTTTACGAGATAATTTCTCAATAAATAATTTGCAATTCTTTTCGTTTTTAAGGCATTCAAAACCAGTTTAATTTGCGCTGCCTTGATTGTTGCAGTATTTAATAATAAAAAGATATATTAATAGAAAGAGGGTCCAAACAAAGAAGTTCATTAAATTGACAACTCGTATATTTATATGCAGAGCGCACAGTTCCATATTAATTATATTATACATATATATATTCCCGAATTTGCAGGCAAAACAGGCAACTGAAAGTGTGGCAAAAAGTGGATAAATGATGGATCTCAGGGCCAGACTTGTCGGCCATACCGTAATGCCAAAATACCGAAAACACCAGACTCCGTCTACGGCCATGCCCGAGTGCCACTTGCATTCCGTCTGACTGGCTGGCTCGGTTCGTGCTCGAATCGTAAAATTCTCAAAGCAAAAAGCATAAATTTCCAACATAGAGACACATTTTTGCATGTGTGCTTTTCGCTATGTTACAGCCCGGAGGCGGCGAGTGCCTGGCGTGGTGTTAATTAGCACAACAATAAAACGCCCCGAGAAATTGTATACACACTAACCTCACACAACCCAGAGCCAAGTGCGCCGTGCGAGAAACTGCAGCATAATTAATAGCCGCCACATTTACGATCTAGTCGGGGGTCTGGCAGTACCCCAGACATGATTGACTAGTAATTTGCGATACATTTTTATGAACTGCAGCCGAGACGAGGTCATATCTCATATCGGAAATATTTGGCATGCTTTTCAGATAAAATAAATCATTGCCGGTGGGCAGGTATTAACATATATGGGATAGGGAAAGATCTCTATTGTAAACTTGGCTCGTAACTCAGGATCTTTATGGGGAATACTCGAAATATTTGGTATACAGCGAGACATGTCATTAAAAGTGTCAGAAATATGACAATTAGATTTTTAATTTCAAAAGTACACATTAAACATTTTGAATTTTTAAATATCTGGTAAAATATGAGTTTGTAACACAGTATCTTTGTGGGGATTGTGCGAAATATTTTGTATGCAAAGAGCTATTTCATTAAATGTGTCATAAATATTAAATACATGTATGAATGTATATATATTTTGTGTGTCAGAAATGTATACATTTTAAATTATAATGTACACACTGTTTAGATATTTAATAATTGTAAGAATATTTTGAAAAGATTTCAATACATAACTCTGATACTGATAAAGCCATAGTTAATCATTGTGCATGATATTAGATACTTTACTCACTTTCCCTTAAGATACTTTAAGATCTATTGCGCCCTGGGTTCATATATTTTACAAATGATAATATACCACGTTTTATAAGTCCTTAATCAGATTTATGTAATATGTAGAACAACATTTTATATATAATTTATTTAAAATAGAAATTACTACTGCGCAGTAAAGTAAAAAACTTCAAAGGGATCTATCAAGTGATATATTAAACGATTAAGGTTTCATATTATTCTTATTTGCCATATAAGTCTGTAATATATATATGTATTTAGCAACAGATTATTAATGAAAGCAATTATTAATTAAAAATGATAATGGCGCAGCAGAGTACCCAGTAAATCCAGTATAAATTCCTGGATCAAGTTTTTACTATATTAGATTAATAAAACCTCTCAATGCGCTATACAAAATGGCATTAATAAACACAACAAATACCACCTGTTTAACCCTCTTGAGTGATTTAACATTGAGTAATACTATTACATCGATTAAGCAGCAAAAAGTCAAACAACTTATGTCATAAAATTCTTTGATAACATTCCTGATATAACCTTTATACAAGAATTTAAATTAAAGTCAAGGAAAGACATTCAAAAGTGTTTAATGAAAGCAATTAAAATTTAAAAATTATTAATGCGCAGTAGAGCGCCGCCATCAAATCGAGTATAAATTCCTCAAGCCAGTTTTCGATGTCGAGCAATATTATTAATAATTATAATTTAAACTGCTATCGAGTAAAATGTAAATATTTAAGCCAAGAGAATGTTGAGTAATGCGAAATTACATTGACAGACAAGCTCGAGCCCCTTTCTGCCGTAAAAAACAAACATTCAACTTTTTTATTCATTTTTTTTTGTGTTTTGTGCTTTTTAGTGACGAAGGCGAGGGCGCGGCTGTCTTTGCTTCCGTGTCGCCACCGCCTGATAGCGTCGCACTGAGAGAAAAAAGGGGGCGTGTGTGGCTCGGCAGGTGATACCCACCCATTACTACGCAGTTCGCCGGCACAACAAGTGCCGGACTGAGGCAGAGAGTTGTATGCAAATAATAGAAATAAATACGCCAAATAGCTCGTGAGAGCGAGGCGGCAGGGAAGGGAGCAAGGTTAATGCTTATTTATAAATGAATATTATGCACACGATCTTAGCGATTTTAGAGTGCCCGAATTTCGATCTCATTCTCGTTTGCTCCCATTCCCATTCTCGATGCGATTTGTTGAAATTTGTTGGCCAAAAAAAAAAAATCAATTTCGATTGTTTCCAGTATTTGCACGTTTCATTTCAACGCCAAAACTGCCAAATCAAGTGGCTCTAGCTGCGATTTGATTTGTTTTTAATAATAAATGTGCAACTCAAGTGGCTTTGCTGGTTTTATATTGTTTGTTATTGGTTTATTTTTGTTTTGCATTCAAGACTGCACTTTACACTAAATAAAATGCGACGCGAAATAAGACACAAACAGGCCAACAGTGCGTATACTTAATGCGCGTCTAAACAAGCGTGAAAAGCGGGGAAAATGTGGGAAATGTCCAGGGATAAATTGTGAAATAATATGAGAGGAAGACAGAGACAAGAGAGAGAGAGGGAAGAGAGGAAAGAGAGAGCGAGAGAGCTATAGACACTGTCAAGTGTCAAATTGATTACGCAACGCCTGGCACTGCACATCTATGTATATCGAAACGTTAATAAATGCCACTTCCCATTCCCCATTGCCTGTTCATTCATATAAATATATATTGCTTTCGAATTACTCAGAAAAAAATATACCCACTGCACATGAGAGCTGACTAATTCCTTTTGGACACTTGGTGTGCATTCTTGGCAAGGCCATTCCCTTGATAAAACCCATATATTTTCATAAGGCCAAAGTTAACAAAGGTTAAAAACTACTGCGTTTTCCACTGATATATAATATTATTACACAATATAGCCCACGAACGTTATCTTTCAGATTACAAGCAATTGAATCAAATCGGGAACTTTCCACAAAGACAGGAATGCCGCCCTATAATTGAGTTGGATCTAGATAAAATTCTGAAAAAGCACTAGACTTAAGGGAGCTTTACTATATTTATTATACTATATATATTTACTATAGATCAAAGAAAATTCGTATTAAATTCTAAACTAATAAATTTAATAAAGAAACTTTTATTATATTAAAATCGAAATAAATATTTGTAATATCGAGTTGGATCTATAAGAAAAATCATATACAAAACTAGAGTTATGGAAGCTTCACTATATTTACTATACTAAGCTATACTTACTATACTAAGCTATATTTTCTATATTTACTATACTATACTATGCTATATTTAATATGCATCAAAGAAAAATTCATATTACATTCGGAACTAATAAATTAAATTATGAAACTTGTAATATATATACAGCTACTATATGTAAATATTTTTAATAAGAATAAATTCAAGGCTCTTACAAAAAAAAAACTTCTAAAAAAATGTAACATTTATTTTCCTAAATTTCCAAACACCTTGCTCTTTAGTTAATGCATTTTCCATTATCTTTCAATGTCTATTGTGTGATTTTCCTTGGTGGAAAATCTCCGTATTTAAATGTATTCCATAAATTCTAATCCTCACCAACTCTGATCTTTCCCTGCTACATATCTTTTCCACGAAATAAAAATCCCCTCACGCCTTTGCCCCAATAATAAAATGAGGAAATGTACATATTCCCGGCCAGGTCGTAAATAGTGGGAGATGCCACCTAAGAAGGCGTCATAAATTACAGAAATTTCCAAACATAATTGCCAAAGTGCGACGTTTCACAGGGCGAGAGTGAAAAACCACGAAAATGTTGCGGCCAAGCGAAAAAAAAATATTTATAACACGATGCGGTTCGCTGCCAATTAAAAGAGGCAAAAATATAACAAAAAAAAAATACAAATACAAAAAATACAAATAAAAAAAGAACCAAGCGCTCACACGAAAATAAATTGATAAAAGGAGCAAGGCAGCGGGAAAAAATACTTGGCAGCAGTTCAATGGCCAAAAACCTGATGAGGATGATGATGAAGACACGAGCCACCGTAGCCACATCCACAACCACATCCACCACCACTGCCATCCGGAATCAGACAGCCGCAGCAACCACTGAAAAGAGGAAGCCTTCGGCGTTGCAGTCGCCCAGAGTGGCAAAAATTTAAAATTCCACAAATGTCATTTGAGTGTTTCGCTCGTTTCGTTCTTTATTATTATTATGACGACGCGGAGGAAGCTCTGAAGCCACCAGAAGGAAGGATAGGAAAAAAGGAAGCAAGTGTCAGGTGGAACGCGGCATCGCCAACAACGTGTTGCATAAATTAACAAAATGTCATAAAACTTTATAAAGGAATGTGCAGCGCAGGCACAAGAAACTCTTCCTTTCAATATGCCAAAGAATTGTACAAAAAAAAATTGCAAAAATAGTTGAGTCTATTTTTATAAGGCACTTCCTAAAGGCAAATACATTTATGGTAATCTCTGATTTTAAATAGAAAAGGAAGCCTCGTATTTAAGCTAAGAATTTGAGCTAAAGCTCCACTTATCTGCCTGAAATATGTAAAAATTATTCTTTAAAAATATAAATAATTATATTGACAGCTTTCTTACATTTATTATACAATTTAAAATATATTTTTATTCTTAACAAAACGTTTTTCTAAGAAAAACTCCTAATAAATTCAATAAATTAAAAGAAATATTTCTTATAATTCTCCCATAAAAAATATAGAAATCACAACAATTACGAATTTATTTTTCTTCTTAAAAATTCCTTTTCCTTATCAGCAAGCCCCGTCAAAAAAATAAACAAAAACACGCATTAATTCTCCTAAAAAACCCTGCAATAATTGCAGTTTTATTTACGTTTTTTTTTCACTTATTCTTAGAAAGACTTTCTAGGGCTCAACTAACCTTTTGTTTCTGCGACGCGTGAATAAATTTCATTATCACGGTGATGAGTGTTATTTCCTATACGTAATCTCTAAAAAACCCAGGCAAAGCGTCGTCGACCCCGCTCTACTTCCGTGATAAATGCGACTATAAACAATACACTAATATAAATAATGCAATATTAGTTCACAGACCTACAAAAAGAATAAGTAAAAAGAAAAAAAAACCAAAGAAAAACAATAATAAACCAAAAATTCTGTGGAAGCGCGCTGTCTGCGCAAAAAAATAAAGTTTCGGGTATCAATCGTCTTCAATTTCTTCGTAGCAAATTCAGCAAATTCTTGGACATTTTTGTTGGTCTTTTTAAAGCACCTCAAGTCAAGGGGTGCTTTGTGCATTGAATTATCAGCGAATTTGATAAAGCAAATAATCACGTGAATGACGCACTGGGCTAACCAAGAAATATGAGTGGATCGAATGATTTATGCCAGCGAGGATCACGTATCCCATTGAGGATCGATTAGAGGAAGTTGTAGAAAATATATATTTTAAAAGAAATTAAACCCTTAATTATACCTGAAATTTGATTAAATTCTACTTTCATTTAGTAAGATCCCCAAGTGTGTACAGAATTTTGCCATTTGTGGTTTAATGTCAATGAACTCCACTGAGGCTTTATTGATAACTTTGCAAAAAAAAGGTACCAAAAATAAGGTTTTATAGTATAAACAAGTGAAGTACATGGATTTCGTCTATGTAAGCAAATGTTATCAGTGTCAAAAATAAATTAAGAAAACGAAAGCAAAACAAGAAAGAAAACAAATAGAAGCATCGACTTATTAATTTTTAAATAAATAAATCAGGTCTTTGAAGGGTTTATAGGTTTTGAATACATAAATTAAAAGCCAAATAATTTAAAAGGTGTGAAATATGAAGTAATTACTGTCAAAGTCGAGTTTAAAAAACCATATAAAATAAATAGAGATACAACCAAACACGTTTTAACTATTCCCTATTAGATGTGAAGCATTAGTTCGGTTAAAACCTGATTAACTACGATTTAATCTTTCAAATGCATTTCCTGAAAGAAATACCCATTCGAAATTTTCAAATAGAAAAGGAAAAGTTTTCCAGGGGCAAGACAAACCACAAAAGAAAAGCAAGGGGAAACCGGTATCTGAATATGAATGAAAATGAAGCATGATTTACGCATTTAGCCCGTGCATGCTATGATTGTGTACGCGTCTATTTATTTATTTATTTACGTATGCTTGGATGTAAACAAAAGCGAAAAACGATCCGAAGATAAAGCGCATTAATTGCAAAAAACTCTGCAAAAAAGCAAATGCAAAAAAAATGGAAATCCGGTCAAGATACTGAGGGGGAAAAGTGATGGCGGCCATGACAAACATTTCACACACGTAACAAATGAAAAAAAAAAATATATATATAAAAAAAATTATATGCATTGCATAATATAAAAAGCAGACCACAAGAAGCAGAAATATGAAAGCCAAACAACACTCCCAGCGGCTTCACTCTCACTCCATTTGACTTGACTGACTTGGCCCTGAACTTGACCGTTTTGCCCGGCGAAATGCGAATTGCGAATGAATTTGCCATTTGAAAGCCAAAGAGCATTGTGGGAAAAAAAGATACAAAGTTGAAAGCTCTCTTAAAAAAAAAGAAATAAAAAAGACAACATAAACAATGCTAAGAAAACTGTAGAAGTTTGGGTTTAAGACAAAATTTACTGAAGTAAGTTGGAAAAGAGTTACTAAAGAGGCTAAGAGAGTGTTCAGTTAGGCATTTATTCTAATGTAAGGTTTTTATTTTATAAGATTTTATTTATTATCCAATATATAGGATTTTTACTACTGTAGAAAAATGTATATATATTCAACTAAATAGTTGACATAGTTTAAAAAATGTATAAAAAGATCTACAGTATATTTAAACAATATATTTTGTTTGCTGATTTTTTGTCCACAGATTAAAGGCTTAAAAAGTACCTATAAGATATAAAACTTTCCAGCAAAAATAATTTTAAAAATTTTTAAATTAATAAAACAACCTGAATCTTAAAGAAACCTCGATCCAAAGATCTCAAATCAAAGGCCCCGTACAAACCCGCAACCCGCAAACTATCGATAAGAAAACTCTCACCAGAGTTCAATTTCCCTTTAGAAATGCAATTATTAATAGAAAATCCTACCTTCCATCCGGCACTGCTATTCGAATCGCCCTTGTCCTTAAAATATGGCACATTCTGGACCATCCACTCGTAGATCTGGCTCAGAGTCAGTCGTTTGTCGGTGGCCGAGCCAATGGCATGCGTGATGAGATCCGCGTAGGAGAGATTACCCCAGGCATTGCGACGCGATGAGTTCTTTTTGGCGGCATTCGCGTTCTGTATAGCCTGCTGTGAGTCTGTCAAATACAATTATATAATATATATAAGACAATATATTGGGGGAAAATGCTTACCTCCGGCAGCCAACTGTTGATTGCTGGCCTTTGTGCTATCCAGCTCATCGACGGGCTCCACAAAGTTCTCTGGACGCGGACAGGGCCATGTGTTGGATCTGGCACGGGTTTGTGGCTCAAAGCCGACGTCCCCGGGTAAATCGCCCACAACTACACCACCGACCACGCCCACCCCCAGCTGATCCATGGCCGAACCCAGGCCGTTGTCTGTGTGGGTCAGCGTGGGCCAGTCCTGGGCGAAGCCGTCCATCATTGGGTAGAGCAGGTCGTTGTGAAGTTGCAGCGTTGCGGCTTTTCCGGCTCCTCAAGGTCAAGCTCAAAGCTCAAGGTCTCCTCCAGCCAGCCCCAAGAAAGGTCAAAGTAGCCGCGAAAGTCTCGCGATGAATTGGGAATCCTGGAAAGGAAAAGAAATTATGAAATAATTATTTATTATTGATTATTTCAATTAAAAGTATTTCCTTATAATTGTTCAAGAATAATTTATAAAACCTGACATGAAATATTTAAATAAAATGTATCTAAAGTAAAATTTTATCAAAATATATTTATTCTATACTTGATTAACCCTTAGCTACATTTTTGAAATTTATTTAGAAATATATACAAACATTTTATCACCTACTGGCAAATTCATTGTCCCAGAGAGAGATTCACCTTGAATTAAAATTGCTATAAAGCTATAGAAGCTATATAAGATTATGTCAAGTCATCATGTCATCTCCCTGCTAAGCATTTTGTTCAAAAATTACATTTTGATTGTTTTCGTGCGCTTGAAAATGTGGAAAAACGATTTTCAAACGATCTTGAATCGTTCAAACTAATTGACATTTTTCGATTTTCAATTGATCACGTGTTCGCAGAGAGAGAGTAGTGTCTTTAAATCGTTTTAAATTTTCCTGCTTTTCAAATTTATTCAGTTTTTTTTCAGGACCGAGTACTTAATAGTTCGATAGCAAATGATTTATAGTTTGATTGTAAAGCTTTTCTATACATATGTATATAGTTTTGCGAGTGGCTAGGCACTTGGTACGTAATCAAATCAATAAAAGTGACAAACTGTATTGTATAATTTTCTGGAAATTTACGTTACGTTATTTTTCCACAGAAAAAACTACGGATATCTATAATTTAAAATGCTCTTAAAAGTATCTAAGAGAAGACCGGTGCTATCAGGCAAAGAGCTCCGTCTGGCATAATGTAGGTTATGATCTTGTTCTCGCACATTTTCTTGGCATTCCGATGAGGCTCTCGTCTTTATAGCTCACGGAATGAAAATCAATTAGTTTTAATAAAATCTATAAATGCTTTTATGACTAAATTTAGCACACAGTTGGAATGGAAACGATTTCAATTAGCGGAATGGCGGCCGCGCCGACTACGACGAGAGTTATCAATATATGCCCCAATAATAATATAGCGATAGTATAAGTATTTTTGGTTAATCAAAATGCCATTTAAATACACTGAAAAACGTGATGAAGTCTCTCTCTCTCTCTTTCTCCTCTTAATTCACTGAGAGAATCTGTTTGCGAGTCTGGAATATAAAAGGTCTATTGACACTGTCTGGAATGGAGCAAAACCCAGCTGATAAGTCAACGAAGCCTGACGGGCATCGCTCGAACTCTCATGATAGCACACAACATTGTCTGGTGCAATTTTTAACCGAAAAAATCGGCATATAAAATTATATAGAACGCCCTTATCAATGAGCTTTTGATTGCATTAACTTTTAGGTGGGAATTTACAATATTTTTAGTCTGCAAACTGCGATTGTTCTATAGAAAAATGGTATCTTTGAGGCAGTATGAGTGATAAGTATTAATTTTTCCATTTAAAGTGTTATTTTTAAACTCTGAAAAGTATTTCTTTGATACAGAAATATTAACTACAGATTTGCTTATTTATTTGGTATGACTTTACGTGGTTTAAAATAGATATAGAGTAGAGATATAGAGTTTTTAACTAGCCTAAGTTATCTTGTATTGTATGTGTATTTAATAAAATGTATCATAATTATAAAATAAATAAAATTGTATTGCTTAACTTTCCAGCAACATTTCTTTTTAAAAATACCTGAAAAAAACCTCTATAAAACCTCTTTATAAATAAAGAGCAAATAACATAATTGCCAGGTAACAATATTTCGAAATTTTAGCTTAAAAAAATTACAACAATTTAAAGAGAGCTCAAAGCTTTTAAATTCCATAAAAAAAAAGAGAATCTCTCTCGTCTCTCTTAATCTCAAAATATTGTAAACAAATTGAAAAGTGTGCGTAGAGCGCGTAAACTCAATTAAAAATCAAGTCACACACACTGTGACAAAGTCCAAACGAGGAGTATCTGTGTGCGAGTGTGGATCGTGGTACAGGCATTTTTTATTAAGCTTTTTTATAACAGAGAAAAGAGAGAGAGAGAGTGTGTGTATGAGGGAAATAAAAAGGAGAAAGAGACACCGAACGACATCGAAGAATTTACCTTGAGAACACGGAAGTTCATTCATTCGCTACCTAAAACACACTTTTCTACCTGAGAGCATTCCGAATCATCGCCTCATTATTTCCCTTAAAAAAAACGTTGGATCTCCTCATATTTTTGAGTGTGTGTGTGTGGGTATGTTGTGCTTGTATTTAAATACAAAATTATTTAGATAAGGTCGCGCACGTCGCGTCCGACGTTGTCATTACATAATATCTTCCTAGCGAAAGGTTTATGGCCGCAAATAATGGCAAATGCGAATGAGTCGCACTCAAGTGCCCCCAGCAAAAAATAATACAAAAAAAAATTAAATAAAAAAAACCCGGACCGAAACATTCCAACCTGACCTAAGCCACTAGCAGCAACAAAATTAAAGCGAAAAATAATGAGACTGTCGAATATATACATATATATATATGTATATAAAAAAATGAGACCCAGAAATACCCTAACGTAGAGCTAGCACTGATCGAATCAGACATTCCCCTTTTTCCATTGAAATTTCCAGCCTTTTTTTGGGTCACCGCTTGGAGTTAAAAGCTTATCTTAACTTTCTTTCTTTTTAGTGACTTTCTTGGGCTGGTTTTTGGGTCTTTCTTTTATGCTTAAAAATCCCTTGTAATAAATTTAAAAAAATAATAAGAGTTTCAAATACATTGAGTCCCAATAATGGTTAAGATTTTTATATACTTCAAACTATGTGATATATGGATTTATTGCAAGCTTATTTCTAGATGAAAACATCATAAGATACTTCTTTCAATTTTGAGATACAATCTATGTTCCTTACCTACAACACTTGAATAGTGCCTTTCTACCAATTTCTTCTGTTTTTCAATATTTATTCATTGACTTTAGATATATTTCGTAGTAATAATAGATTAAATAATATTTTATACCATTTGGTTTAGGTGCATACTTTTTTTCTGATCAAAGAAACATGTATCTTTAATATTTGAGATACAAATTTCTTCAACTATTTTATATTAATCTTGTCCTTTTAGGACTTGCTTCTATTTTGCAACTGTTTTTCCTAAATTCCTTTATTTTTATTCCATAAATTTTTAACTTCAAACGAAACTTTTTATGTAGAAGATTTCCTCCGTTTTGAAATACCAATTTTGTTCACTTAAATGCCCAAACATATCCCTCCTAATTACTGGGTACCAAAACAGTCCAGAGTTCGGCTGTCTCTAAAAATAGAGTACAAATTCTAATTGCCGCCTCTCCATTGCCGGCTGCCAAACTATTTTGAGTAAAATTAACATGAACAATTTGCTATTTTGCTTTTTGCACTTAAATATATATTCTATTTCTTTACTTTCGCCCGGCACAAACACAAAGTGAAATTGCGTCGCACCGTTGGGACAGTCCGACTCTTGAAACATTAAATAATAAATATGCAATAACATTTGTTAATAATATTCAGCAAAAGCACGTCATTATATTAAAATAACCAAATAGGCAGAAGCAAAACAAAAAACACACCAAGGAATGGAAAATGTAAACAATAACAAGACAATTCCTCTCAAAATATGGGTTGAGAATTAATTTGCCCGCTCTGCTGCGTCACAAAGTATTTACTATATAAGATCAGATCAGATCAGATCGGATCACAATCATTTAAGTGGGGGCTTGAGTTTATTGTTAACGACAGGTTCTTAACAAACATGTATGAATGTACATATGTATATATATTTTTTTTATTACGTTAGATTAAAAGACAACTGGCGACGCCTATTTGCGTAGGTGTTTTATATTCTCTTTGATCACGTTAGATTATGTTAATTGGGATAATGTCGAGTAACACAAAAATTCCATCATCAAACTTCTCCAAACAACGCAAAAAGCTATTATCACAACGAAATTGTAGAAAATGATTCAGATTCCGATTCCGATTCTGATTCCTATTTGTTTGGCAAAACATATTGTATACCATTAAATCACCTTTAAAGCACCCGGCGTGGGATGATGAAGAAATTAGCATTGGAAAATCATCATCCCCAAAATATTTTCTGATCTTGAACATTACACAATGGGGGCTGGCATGGAAAATGTGGATATATAGTAGTGAGGTATTCGAATATTTCAATGTCACGAACAGAACTGAGTTCCATTTAGGTGGAAATCTTCAGGTGGTGTTCAACCACCCTCAGGTTTTCCTCTGTCAGGGGGGCGTGACTGCTAAATGGGGCAGCCAGGCATGATGAGAAATTCTAAAACTAGACGTGGGAGTCCTCAGAAAGCTTCTAAAAACATTTTGTATATAGAGATGCAGAGAGAATGATATGGGAACGAAAGGCAAACGCAAAAAAGCGACACAAAAACGAGAAGCGAAAACAAATCTTAAATAATAATAAAAAGCAAAACAAGCAAGAGCAAAACTAAATAAAGAAGGCAATAAAAAAATATATAAAATAAAAAATTAAAAACAGAATCAGTACAAAGAAAGCAAAGAATGAGCAGAGAAAACGAAATGAAGAAAGATCAACAGAGCGAACAAAACAAAAATAAACCCCACTCTCGTTACGTAATTTTCCTTTCAATAGTTCGCCCGACTTTTCTCATGACTTTTCGTTCTGTTTCGTTTCAGTTCCCAATACGTATGCGTATTATTTTCCCCCTAATCAGTTAGTCTCACTAGACACTTGGTACTCCAAGTGCCAAGTACCAAGTACCCAAGTACTGTCTATTAAGTACCAAAACTAATCCTGAGGCCACCTTCTCATCGAGCAGCTGTTCCGGTGGAGAATCGACCTCGAAGATTTGATGATAAGCTTCAGGGGCGTCGAAAAAATATATATACCAACTCAAAAGGGGAGAGATCACATTAAATCAGACAATTAAATCGAAATATTAATTGTAATGGTTGAAGATTACACTTTAATTATTTGAAATTTGCTTAAATTTAACTTCCAGTAAGCTAGAATATTTAACTTTAGGTTAACAAAATTAGGAGCTATATTTATATCTCGTGAGATGATATTTAAGAAGACAATTAATTGTATTAAAAAAAGATTGAATTGCCAATTTTATTATAATTATATGACATTACTTTATCAAACTTTAAGTTTAATTAATTAATATTATGTATTTTAACTAGACAATAAAAGCCTTATTAAATCATATTTAGTTCTAAAAAGCATAAAACTGTAAGGAAATATTTAGTAATGAAAAATTAAGGTATTTAATAATATTTTTCAGATACCTCTTATGATTTTAAAACTAGATTTTTTTCAGAACTTTAAGAGTTATAAGTTAAATTTATGGTAACTTATTTAAATCACTATAAAAACTGAAAAAATACTTTCTCTAACTTCACCATTTAAATAGTATTTTCCCAGACTTTCCTTCCCCTATAACCCAATACCCTATTCTCCCTACGACCATGGCAAATTTCTTAGCTTATCAGTCGGTAGCGCAGCCAGGGAGATCGCACAAAAAGTATCTGCCAGATGCTTTTTTGGATCCATGTGATTTTTTATATGCATGAGCCACTGTTACTCTCTGCCCCTGAAATCTCAGGTATTGCCTGATACCCTTCCTCTGCGCCGCCACACATGACCGACCGGGTTCAGCAATGTGGAAGTAAAAGAGATCCACTAGCCGGCACAACCCGTCAAACAGGATTATATATGTGTGTAGTAAAAGGCGGAGCAGACTGGAGGCAAAGCAAAGTAAGTCACCGCTGCTCAGGGAAGGCCTGACCGAAAAAATCAAGAAAAAAAATACAAAAATAAATAAATGGAAAATGAGGAAAAGAAACCCAAAAGAGTGAAAATAAAAAGCAAGACTGACAGCTGGTCGTCGGTGAGTTTGAGCCCGGACTCCGGAGATATAGCAACTGGTATGGTCTGCACCGATCTGGTCCGGTCTGCCCTGCCTAATGAGCTGGAGACGGAGGTGGATTCACACAGATGGAGATGGAGATGGAGGGATGCAGACGACGACATCAATCCCGATTCCGATCCCAAAGCCGGAGCCCTTGTTCGGTTTTTGTTCCAGACCCCAAGCTCAAGTACCTCGCGACCCATTATGACCATAATGATAATGACAATCATCATTATGTTGACGGTGACGAGGCCACATCGAACCCACTTGTCGGTTGTTCGTATTGGGGGGATCTGTGTGTGAGTGTGTGTGCGAGAGTGTGTGTTCGAGAGTGTGTGTTCGAGAGTGTGTGTGCGAGAGTGTGCTTTGTCACCCTCCGCATAAAACCGAACCGCACGACCTTTGGTTTGAAAGTGAATTATAACCCAAACAATATCAACTCATGGCTTAACCTGCTGATAAAGAACTGCTATATTTAGCTCAGTAGGGACCCTTTTTTAGACTCTAATTAAGCTTTTTTTTGGGAGTTAGTGCTGAGCTAGGAAACAATATTATTATTATAAAAAAAAACCTCGAACCTTATGTTAAATTCACGTTAAATTAAGATTTTAAGGTTCCCATTGAGCTGGAAATGTATAGTACACCCAATTATAATAGTAATAATTATATTTATAATAAATTTATAAACAATTATATATTGTAAATATTTATAAACCTTATGAAAAAATTTTCTGAATCTTCTGGTCAATAATTATCAAGTTAACTTCCAGGTAAGTTTGTGGGAAGTGAAGTTTTTGGATTTCTTTATATTCTGAGCAAGTAAAGTCAAGCTTATTATGAACTCTATTAATATATATTCTTATTTATAAATATATATATAAAATCTTGATTAATGTTTAATGTTTTACCTGCTGGCTAAAAATGGTCATGTTAACTTCCGGTTAAGTTCATGTTACATTAGCAAAAGTTAACCTAAAATTAATATATATACTCAAAGTGAAAAACAATTAACTCCTAATGTTTTTGTAATGAACTTATATTCCTTTTTTGCTAATATTTTGTAAAATATAATCAAGGTTTAAACTAATTAGTATTTGGTATTTTAAATGACACTCAATTTATATAAAAACAGAAAATGTAAAACATTTTTAAATGGTTTATGAATACTAAGAAATGTAATCAATTTAGATCCTTTCTGTTTGGTTATTTAAGATCATAGTAATTAACCAGATATGATCTTAATTAATTAAATAATTTAGCTTTCCTACATCATTAAACAAAAATATATTATTTATTTATTTTTTATATATTTATAAAATTAAATATACTCAAAATACACCTGATTTAGAATATATAAAAGCTAAAATTAAACTGTATTTTCCCTTTGAGAAGTGTCAGTCAACTCTCTGTATATCCCCCTTCAATTCCCGCTGGACAGTAGGCGCTTTCCTCAAGTTTTCCCCCGGTTTCCCTGCTCTTGTGTGTGTGTGTGTGTTATCATCAAGCCGCCTAGAGATAAGGCAAAGATAAAGCATTATAGCAAAAGCAATGCACATATAGTGTATTTTATGCATTCCCGCCACAGAGAAAAAAAAAACTGTTGTCATGTGGCTCTGTCTCTGTCCCTGTTCTCTTGCTCACTTACTCACTTGCTGACCATGTTATCTATGTGTCTCTTTCCCGGTCAGCTTATCACCAGCCCTCGCAACCCCCCAACCCATCCCCACGCCCTCCAACAACACCCACATTCATGCCCGCCTTAACCCCTTGACAATGCCAAACATAAACCTTGGACAACAAATCTTTTTTGCGACACTTTCAAACTGCGCTCTTCTTTACAACATTCTTTTGTGTGGCTTTTTGTGTTACTTTTTTTATGGTGAGTTAAAAAAATGGTTATTAAGGGTTTTTGTTGTGGATTTAAATTGTTTTTAAAAATATATACTTATCGTTTATTTATTAGGATATGTTAAATCAGCAAACAACTTTGATATAGCAAAGAAAATTAAAGAAAAAAGGTTTAAACTAAAGAGAACTTAAAGAAATATATAAGCAAATAAAGCTTCATTCAAATAGTATTCCAATTTTATTTAATCTATGCTAACAAAGTTAATTTAATATTTAAAACAAAGTATAAATCTCCCTACCAACATTTATGCAATAATATTAATTACACTTATGACATTTATAGTGGGTGTAAATAAACATTTTGTTTCCATTTTCTAAGCTGCTTTGCATGATTTACTCATTAGATTTCATTAGAAAATCCACGAGTAGAGAATGCCAGCTGTCTGGGCTGTCAGTAGTGAATTGCATTCTGGTTTTTTCTACGCTGTATAATATTTAATAATTTATTAAGTCAATTATCGCGGAAGCTTATTCAAATAAAAGCTTATTGAAAGTGCAGTTATCTATCTCTAAAAGCGGTGGCACGTGCACTGGCGAGAGGAACACGCGCTACTTGAGGAGCGGCGAGAGAACTATATAGTACTATATAGTGCCATATAGTGCAAATTCTGAGCAAATCGAAATCGAAATCAGCTCAGGAATGCAGCTGAAATGCAAATGCAGAGCGCAAAAAGCAATGTCTATATTGAGAATTCATTAAAATAATTTAAAGAGAACGGGGCAAAGGAAAAGTCAACCAAGAATGTAACCCTCAGCCATCCATTCAACGACAACAACTGACAGCTGAGAGACGGAGACAGAGGCTTGGGAAACTCTGACGCATGGAAAACTTTGATGCGATCATCCGACTTAATCATCATCCGCAAAACCCACAATCCTCTATCGATCACTTAAACGCTTTTGATTGGCATTTTAACAGTCAATAAAAATAAATAGAAAACATTAGTAGAATATAACTTAATTGAAATTAATAATGTCCTAGAAGACTTTCTGAGACTTTAAGTAAAAGGAAAAGTTTTTTTAGGCAATGTTTTGAATAATATTTGCTGCTAATTTCTTTATTTGCTTGATTGACTGAAATATTTGAACCCAAAGCCTGATTTAAAATTTAACCATAATACTTTAAGTCTTTAGTTTACTTGTTGGCATCAATAAATAGCAGTCAGTATGTCTTTTTATAAGTAAAAAAATCTATGAAGTTTGATTCGTTTAATATGTTGTGTTCAGGGGATTTTTTACCAAATTTCAATACACATTTAATGCATAATAATACAAAAGTAATGATTTAGTACACAATAATAAATGTTATATATTTTTCTCCTCTTAAAAACTCTCAGAAAAGGCCTTTTCCTGGCAAATGATTATAACATCTTACTAATAATTCCTTTGCTACATTGAATACCCAATAATACACTAATTAACCTTAAATTTCCTAAAAATAATACACTAATTAACCTTAAAATTCTCCTTATAAACTTTTTCCCTTTTCCTTTAACTTTCCCTGCTTTCGGCTCACCAATTACAGCTTTTTTTCGACAAACTTTTCGCACACTTTGGCTGTTATCACCTGGCGGCACGTTCCAGCAAACACTCAAGATATGATAAAAGGCCCAAAATATATACAAATATATATATACACTACTATATTCTGTGGGCCATCAGCTGCTGCTGTACCTTGGCACATTGCGGATAGATAAAACCCTATCTGCTTAGGCCTCTTGTGGCTGCCAACCCAACCGGAGCTACGAAAAACTAAACCTAATCTCGTTTCAATGTCAATATTGATGTCGAAAAAATAACTTTGGAATTATTTACAAAATATGTATATGGTGCGAGTACACAAATCGGCGAAGATTATAGCAACAAAATCGGCCTTCATGGGTCCAATATAATATTTGAAAAAAATATTAATAAATAATAATATTAAATCGAGGAGAAGCAAAAACAGAAACAGAAAGAAATGAGCGGCGCGACACACGCTCCTCCGCGCGGTGCTATCAGTGTCAGCGCTGGGCTCCAATTCTATTTTTAGTGCCATTATCAGCAGTGCTCTAATTAAGATCTCCCCCAGACCCCCCCTTCTGTCTCTCCCTCCCTCTCTCTCTCTAGTATAACTAACACCCCAAAACGGACTAATCAAAGTACCGCACGAACAGAGACAGAGAGGAGATCATCTATTGGGGGAGCACGGAACGTGACCGGGATTTCGATTTAACATTATAGCTTTAGGTTTTTCGGTTTTTTTAGTTCCGTTTCTACGTTTTGATCTTGAAAGTGAATTGATTGTAAATCACTTTGAGACACTAACGGTTTTTGGCTTATATTTTAATTAATTTTTAAGGTGAAATAAAGTATTAGATAATTTTTTTGAATTTTTGCGGAGTTTTAAAGTACTCCTTAACTTAAAAACACTTTAGAGAAAGTGAATATAAGAAGGTTTCTTTGATAATAAGGTTATTTTGATATATTTTAAAAAATTCAACAATATTTGGTCACAGAATTGATTCATTGTTTTTTATTTATTGTCTTTTTTCATATTTAATAGTTAATTTGTTGATCTAGTTACTTTTTATCAAAAACCTCTCTCGTGCTTGAAAATTATTTGAAATAAACAATTCACTTTAATTAAACTTATTTATATGAATTCTTTTATCATTGCAAATATCATTTAAATGTATTTTAGAAGACAAAATATAGGAAAAAAAAAAATATTCTTGAAATTAAACCTACTTTTAACAAGATGTAGTTTAGAAATTATACTTAAAGGCATCTCAAAATAACTAAAGATTTTATATTTGTAAGTCACTTTATTTAATATTAATCTTTTAAACACACAACAACAAAAGTATTTTAAAATATGGTCTTTCAAAATATATTTTAAAATAATTAAGAAACCGTTAAGAGTATCAAGAAAACAGTAACTCAATCGAATTTAAATTGATTTAGTTTTATTATTTTCCCGCCAAAAGTAATTGTAAAGAAAGAATGTTGTGTATACTGCAATTATTGGTGTTATTATTGTAATTACTTTTAAATTAATAAACATTGAGTTGTTACATTAAAACCCATAAAAAACACATGGAAAACATATGGCATATGGATATGTTTCTAGTACTTTTTTAAACCCCTAAAAACTAAATAATTTTTAAAGATTACGGTAGAAAATCAACTGAGAAAACCCTTGGTAAAATAGTTCCTTATTGTTTATTATTTTATTTTGTATTTAATTAGTTATTTACCCGCCAAAAGTTGCCGCAGGGGAGGAGATCGCTCGTTAAGTCGCTCGTTAAATCGCTGCTCCTTGTTATATTGACTGCGATTATTTAGAGTTTCTGTTGACTTTGTGGATTTGCTGATCTGCGTTTTTAGTTACTTTTGAAATTGGCACTGTTTTTAACTTTATTTCCCTTGTTAGTTTGCACTGCTGTTGTTTGTTTGTTTTTTATGCGGTAATTTGTGTTGTTGTTTTGAGCAAAACTTGTGCGGGTTTTTTTTTGTTTTGTATTATTTTTTTTTACGGAACTTGCTGCGTATTTATTTCTTTTAGATTTTAGATTTCTTCGTGCATAATTTCTTGCTCACACACACAAACACTTTTGGGATTACAGAATAACTTTTTTTGCGGCGTTTTGCTTAAGCTGCGTATATATAAAAAATAATATATATTATAAATGGGTGTAAATGACAACAACAATAACAATAAAACACAATCAAAAAGCACAACAAAAGAGAGATAGAGAGCGAGAGAGAGCGAGCGGCGAACACGCGGCCGGAACACCAAAGAGAGCGGCTATGGCGCGATGGCGCAATAGTGTGCGTGCCAAAGAGAACCAACACACACCGATCACGTCATCAATTCATGCCAATTGGACGCACACACTACACTTAATTGGAATTCGTATGAGAATTCAATGAAAAGACCGAAATGAGAGCCGAGCGAGGCGGAGGGGAGCGAGGCGGGTGGCGACGTTCAAAAGTTGTTTAAAGTTCAAATGGGGAACACAAAATTTTAATATAAACACGTTTCCGAAGCTTACTCCAATTCGAATTAAAAAAAAACCGTATTCGTATTTGTATAGTCGCTATATGTGAGTGTGTGAGAGTGTGTTTTATAGGGCTATGTGCGTGTGTTTATGTGTGAGTGAGTGAGTGTGTGTGTGTGTGTATACAACGTGACTGAAACGAAGATCATCCAAGCATCGCTATGTATTCTTTTTTATTTCGGTGCGCCTTGCTCTTTTCGCCTATTTAATGCTGATACGCGGCCTTTGCTTCTTTTCTACGTTCTATTTTTCTTTAGCTTCTTTCACTTGTTTGTTTTTTTTTTTGTATTTCTTTAGCTTTGCTTGCTTTTTACATATTTATTTATTTTTGCACTTATTATTTGAAAACGATCTCTATATTTTCGTGCGATCAACGAAAGTGTTTCAAAACGTATGAGCGCTGGCTGGGAAACGGAATAAATTGAACGACCTCGTGGCTTTCAACCGCAAGCGTAGAGACACGGACTTGCTCGAAACTTTCTAGTTGGATTCGAACTGACAACTGATTCGTCGTTGCCTTCGTAAGCGCTCGGTTTGCCTTACGTCGCGTAAGCTTTCGTTTTGCTTTACGTCGTCGCTTCGTTCGGTTTTCTGTGGCGCAAAAAGGCGGTCGTGTCTCTCGTGTGTGTGAGTGTGTGTGTGTGAGCGAGCGGAAAAAAACAACAACCCTCTCTCTCCCGCTCTCTGTATTGGATTCCACACACACGTTCCACACAGAGCGCGCTCATTTCACGTTACGATTTTTTTTATATTGTATTTTGTGCTCTAACACACACACACTCACACACACATACAGCTGCGGTCAAAATAGTAAAACTTTTATTTTATTTATTTTTATTTACTGGAACCAGAAATGGCAAAGAAGACTGAGAATTGAAACGGCATTAAGGCGGAGAATATTGTGAACCTGTTTAATGCTCTTTCTTATTGAAAAAATATTGTAAATTGCTGGATATACACTACTGGCCAAAATAATAAGTACACCCGTGTACGGTTTCTTTAACTTCTCGTAAAACTTCTTTAATGATCATAAAGAAAAACTAAAATTTACTTATAGCTTTGTTATATATATTAGATTATAAAAATAGTTAACATAGGCAATTTTCAATTCATTTATAAAGTTTGTGGTTGATTATATCTAAAAAACATAAAAAAGGATTGGTCAAAATAATAAGTACACCAATTCTACAAACTCAAAAACTGAAAACTTAACAACAATTTTTCAAAATTTTCTTGATTTCCCTAATCTATAACTAGTATCCAGTATAGCCACCCTTATTTTGTAAAACTTTGGCGATTCGTTTTGGCATACTAGCAATAAGCTTGCGACAAGTCTCCACTGGAATGTCATACCAAGTTTTTTGGACAAATGTCCACAATTCTTCGGCATTTCGAAAAGTATTTGTGCCGATACGACGTTTTAAGTGTTCCCATAGGTTCTCGATCAGATTTAAGTCCGGAGACTGGCTTGGCCAACTCATAAGATTTACTTTGTTTTCGGTAAACCAAGCCTTGATCAGCTTTGAGGTGTGTTTTGGGTCGTTGTCTTGTTGAAAGACCCATCTCAAAGGCATGTTTTCCTCAGAATATGGTGGCATAACGTCAGCAATTATACTTTTATACCCAAATCGGGTCATAATATCAGTTATGCGATGTATCGGACCAACGCCATGCCAAGAAAAACAGCCCCAAACCATTATGCATCCGCCTCCGTGCTTAACGGTCTTCTTTGTGTACCGGGGGTCGAATTCTTTACCTTTTGGGCGTCGTACATAACGTCTAGAGTCGTTACCAAAAAGGTTTATTTTTGATTCGTCGCTCCATAACACATTGTTCCATTTTTTAGAACTTTCTGGTCCAGACCATGCCAAATGATTTTGTGCAAACTTTCGCCTCATCTGTAAATTTTTTTTCCGAAGTAAAGGAACTTTTCTGGCTATATGTCCTGTTAGGCCGGCTTTTTTAAGTCTACGCCGAACCGTTCGAGATGATATTTCATTGCCGATTTCAGCGGCAATGGACTTTGAAGACATAAAGGGATCCTTTTTTGCCAGACTGACGATGCGGGTGTCCGTCGTTTGGGAAGATTTCTTCTTCCTTCCTCGATTTTCGGTAGGATCTTTCGATTTTAAGGCATTCTGAACGAAACACACCGAGCGTTCAAGGCTTGTCGCAATTTCTCGTAGACTTTTTCCTTCTTGTTGAAGATTCAAGGCAATCTTCTTTTCTTCCGGTGTACAATGCTTTTTTCGGCCCATCTAAAGAATTTTTTGTAGCCCGAATATACTTAAATAGTAAGAAATCATTAAAAATCGACATACCGTAGTCCAATTCTAAACTTAATCCTTTCAAATTTGTGAATAATGGAAGTGTACTTATTATTTTGACCAGACCAAAAACGACCATCCAGAACAAATTTAGGCTTAGCACTGGATAAATGAGGTTCCCCGTTTTCATTTTTGATTTAAATGTTTTAAAACACTATAACCTTTCAAAATATAATCAACTAGCAGCCCTGCATTCGATAGCTTTCGAGCTATGTCTCAAGAAATTATACCTATAACTATGTACTTATTATTTTGGCCAGTAGTGTATTATATTTAAGAGTAGATTTAATTATTTATAATGTAAATATAATAATAATAATAAGTAATTAATTAGTTTATAGGGTAAAATGTATTCTATTTTGATAAATATTTAATAAATGTTAATAATTTTTAATGATTTGATGAGTTAGAACCTAACAAAAGTTAAAGATATTAAGGTTTTCGCTAAAAATTCCCAACCAGTTCTAGTAATTTAACGAAATTTGTCTATGTATTTATAAATATACATTTTTGGCTAGAATACATCTAAAATATTTCATTTAAATCTAAAAGTGATTTATAGTTGAATAAATTACAAATGTTTAACAAATAAAATATTGTAATAAATAATATATTAAATTCATCATCATATTATCATATAAAGTAAATCTGTTTAGGGGACTAAAGAAGTGATTTATAGCTTAAAAAATTCAAAAAGATTTAACAAATAAAATATTGAAGTAAAATAATATATTACATCAATAATTAATTATAAAATAAATCAGTTTAGCGAGCAAAAGACGATGCTGGGCTCTCTAAAAATACCTGCTAAGCTATTTTCCCTTTTCTTAAATGAATTAATTAAAAATTATTATTTTTTAAATATTTCTTTATAATTAGAAGAGTATTAAAACTTTTGTTTTCCCAAAAGTCTTAATATTTCTTAAGCTTTCGAACGCATTTGTGTCTCGCTCGGTATCAATAAATAAAAGCCATAGTTTACCTATTTTATACATTTGGAATTTAAATTGTTTCTTTTTTCGCTGTCAACTTGAGGTTAACTTCCATAGCGCAAGGAGAGGTGTTGCTGGGCGGGGTGTGGAGGAGTGGGGCAGCGGGGCTGATAAGAACGCAGAGGCAGCAGCTGTTATCTCACAGTTCCCTTGCTCGCTCGCTCTCTACCGCGCGCCATCTCCCTCGCACTCTCGCACTCTCTGGTTAGTACATTCCGTTCATTGTCTCGTGATGCGATGGAAAATTTCCCGAAATTGCATTCAACTGATAATGCCAGCAATGCACATTTTGTGCATAATAAATAAATGAGTTTAAAGTGAATTTAAAATGCGATTTTAAATGAGATCGAACATATATCAGTCGCCCCTTTGCGCCACCCCCGAAAAATACTAGTTTTCCGCCAGAGTCGAGGCCCGATATATAAACACAGAAATATGTGTGGTATGCTTGTTTTTTTTTAAGTGCCTGTCACATAAATTCTGCAACATTACATGGCTAATGAAGTCTAGACGCTGAGTTTATGTTTATGGATCTGGTTGGACTTAACTCTCAGCTCGCTATCCTATCCCATCCGATGGGATGCTGATGAGAATTGTGGGAATTCAGGCTATGCACCTGTCGGGTCGGGGGATCTATAGAAAAGAAGAGTATTTGGTCGGCTTTAATTGGGTCACTATCATAAAAAAATTTATTTTTAGGGGATTATAGAATTATATACAGCTTACAGTGGGTTTTTCAGGTGATATATTTATGACATTTATGATGTATTTAAAAATATAAAGAAAAAATAAATAACAAATTAAAAACGTTTGGTAATTATGAAATATAAAATTTGGCATACAAATAAATTCAGTCTTTATAAGTTTTTTCCACTTTATCTTTTCCGTAGTATAATATAACCCTTATCAAATTCAGTAAAATATATAAACCTCTCTAAAAATATCAGAAAAAATATGTTTATTTATTATATTAATTATTATATTTATTGTTACATTAATTTAAATAAATTTGGTATTTATTATATGATTAGTAATAAAAAATATTAGCTTGTGACAGACAAGATCTCTAAAAATTGGATTCTAAACGATTTTACAGTGCTTTTAGGAATAAAAATATATAATTATTTATATAAATAGATATGAGTCTGATAAGTGATTTATATAAATATTTATAGATATATAAATCAGCATAAGAAGAGATTTATTAATGCATTTTCAATAAAATTAAGCCTAGAAATTAATTAGAAAATATTTCAGAAAATCTAGAAACATCTAATAAATGCCTGCAAACCTTTTTTTGTAGTATGTCACGTATAAAGTGTGTTTCCAACTGTAACTTTCAAGAGATTATATTATTGTTTGTTAAAACTTATAACATTCCATATATTTTCATAAATTTAAGCTGATTTTAATACATTCTAAGACCTAGTAGTTTAGTGTAGAGCCATAAGAAATGACAAACAAAAATCAGTTTGTTTAAACAGGGATTATGAAAAAAACGAGAACAACAAGAAGATAGGCAGAGATACTTTAGTTGTATTTTACAATGTTATTAAGTTGGCTCTGGTTTGATAAGTAACACGTTGGTATAGGTAAGTTCCAGCTGAACAACTGGACAGGTATGCACACCATAAAAAACGATGGTAATTGGTGTTTCGAATATGACTATTAACTTATTAGAAACACTCCCACTTCGGCGACACATTCCATTGGCATTACACAAACACTGTTTCGGGTAAAGCCAGTCTAGACTTGGCCATAAATAAGAAATATATGTATGAAAACAAAAAATTGTTTGAAATAAATTGTGGTACATAAAGTGTTTCACTTGCGTTGGCGCGTGGCGACGTCGTCTCGTAATCGCATCCAAAGTGGCCTCAAACTGGACACGCAAGGCACTGGCTCAGGTTTCAAACTGCGCGCCAAATAACAAATCTTTGGCTCCATGTCTGTGGGCCTTTTTGGGGAGAGTACTCCCTTGGTTAGTACCGATGCTACTGCTCCTCCAGTGACGCACTTCCAGGCCGGTTATTTGGATACTTTGGACATCCATTCCGGTCAAATTTCGCGCCTTTTCAGCCGCCAAAAAAATGAGCTTAAAATCTGGTGGCTACGTCAGCAAACGGCGACGTAGTAGAACCAGAAAATATATTGTAAATACGCTTAATTATTAATATTCATAATATATTTTTATTTTTTAAGGTTACTAAATTTTTAAATACCTATTATAATTAGTATTTATAAAAGTAATTTATTATTTAAGGTTACTAAAAGTCTAATCAATAAACATGCAACACATCGTAATATCTCAGTAATAGCTTCATCTAGAATTCATTAACTAAATATTAATTAACATTTTTTAATAGTTTCTTCTTCTTAAGAAATAGAAATTATATTTATAATAATTTATTTTTTACGGTTCCTAAACTTCTAACCAAAGAAAAAACAAGCAAAACAAAAATATGTCGGTAATGGTTACTTTTTCATAAGAGTTCATTCTAGGATTTAAGAAAACATCGATAAATCCATACTGTATTGATTTCAACCCGAAATTCGATATATAAATCCATATTTTAACGTTGCAATTTAAAAGCAAAAATATATTTTCTGTTTGATTCATATATTGAACAAATATAAAAATAAAAAAGGATTTTTCGAAATTTTTGCTATAATTTTGATGTTTTAACTTTAAAGGCGTTATTATTTGACATTAAAAGTTTATGTTTAATTAAACGTTGCGCTAAGTTAATTATGTTATTAAGCGCAATAAATATTTTTCAGCTTTTCTTCACGATATATCTTAGTTCTTTTTAACATAAATCGCTCAAAATATCACGTATACGACCCGGTGTACAACTTGAACTTATAATAACTGTCGTAATTATCTGAAAACATGAACTTTTATTTAAATCACTCTAAAAGCAAGCTAATGAAAAGCATGATAACATCCTGTATATATATACTTTCGATACCCTGACTGCGTCATAGAGCATTATTAACATTACCTCGAACCGCGTCGACGCAATTGACATTAAACCCTCCAAACCGATCCGAATCGCTCCGAGCCGCTGGCTCCGATGGCCTTCAAAAAATTATAATTTCTGCTTTAATGTCTCGACCGATCTGGTGGATGAACCAGCGGGGCGGAGGTCTGATCTCCAAGCTCTAAGCTCTAAAACTCGGGCTCCAGTTGTTGGCTTTTGTTGGCTCCTCGCCCGATGTTTGTTTACCCGCCAAAATTTGCTCGGTGTGAGTGTGTGTGTTATGGAAATTTGAAATATTGTTAGTAACAATTTGTTAACTCAACAGTTTACAGAGAGAGAAAGAGAGAGAGAGAGAGAGGGGGAGCTCTGATAGAAGGGAGAATAGAACACGATTGTTTTCCTAACTTGTTTGCAGCAATAATTGGAATCTAGATTCCTAATTGGTTTGAAGTTCGTTTATGATTGCAATAAACAGGAGGTTTGAGGATTTATTTACTGGGTTTTAATGGTTAGAAACGTTAGAATGTTAAATAAATATCGAAGATTAGTTTTTAAAAACAGGTATAATTAATACTTGATCTATTATTGAGACGAGGATATTTAAGCTGGGTTTTAAGACTGTTATTTTATCTATTTTTAGGAGCTTGCCTAATTTATTAGGTTATATTTTAATTATATTACTAAATAAAGTGGATATTTAGTATTAAAAACTAGCTTTTAATAGCAGAATCTATGTGAACTATAACAGTTCTTTTGTGATATAACTTATTCTTCTTTTGGAATTATAGAAACAACCATACCTTATTCTGAAGTATTTCATTTATGCCCCCTTTCTTAATCTAATTTGTTGCACATATTTTCCCATTATCATTACCGCCGCATCGTAATTCCATTGAGACCTTTTTGAAAGGTGTCTTAAGACTGGAAACTTCGCCATTATAATCGCTTGATCAACTGTGGCTGAAACGGTATTTGCAGGCGCTACTGCGTTGAGGAAAACGAGATTTCGTGACGTCGATTGTCACGTCGAACTCGAAGTCGAATGTCGACTTGTTGTGGATGGGCGCCTATCATATCGAGACTTTGAAGACCCACTCACAACCGCACCACCGCACCACCAACACGGCACCACACAGTCGTTGTCGCCCCGCGGAATTATGCTCACACCGCGAGCATGTGTTTGTCGAAAGCGAGCCCCCCTAATGTGGACACATGGAATTCTACGCGGACAGAGGCGTAGCCAGGAAGTGGAAGCAGAGGAGGGGTTCCTCAATATTTATAAAATTTAAATCTATATTATGATTACTTTTTGTTTTTTAAGAAACTTAATATTTGTAGCTAACGGAAAGGTGCTTTAAGGTGTTTCCTTAACCTTTTTAGTTGACTTATTTTTAAGAAAGTGAAAATCAAGAGGATGTGTTTCATAATATTAAATTATTTATATTAATATTATTATTATTTGAAACAAACTTAAAATTTGTACCAAAAAGGGTATTTTCTTAACCTACTTATCCTATGAATTTGTACCTTTGCTGGATATTATAAGGAGTCATTTGTTCTTGTTTAGCATCAACAGTAGAATCGATCTAGCCATGTTCGGAAGAAAACAATTGTTCTTCTTTTTTTAAGTTTTATAAGAGGTTACATCGATCTAATTGTCAACATTTTTTAGAAATGGTAATTTTATTAATCTTATAAAAACTAATATAGAAAAGCTGTACAAATTAATATTAATTAACTTTCCGACGTTACCTTCCTTTCTTGTTAAAGCATAAGTTTATTTATTTATTTTACCAGACTATTATTATATTCTTTGCTTTATTTTTCCTTAACAAACAAAATTCTTTAAAATACTTATCTTCAAAGGAAAGATCCTCTGAGTCAACCCCCCCTAAGGACACCCCTGACTTCATTTTAGTGTCGTAGTGCTGGACCCATTTGCGATCCAATAACTGTACCGGTTCGGTGTGTTTTCACTCCTCCAGTCCCCCTCCCCCTCCCCATCCTTAGAAGCGTGTGGTATTTAAAATGCAAAAAAAAAAATATACATATATATACACTGTATATCGCATAAGCGTTATCTCTAATTTATTGAGATTAAGGCGGGCTGATTAATTTAACGACGTAATTGATGCAGCCGCAAAAGCGCACGACTACTCCCGGACAGCGCAGATACGCAGCCATACGGGTGCCCCCGAGATACAGATACATAGATACGATCTCTTCTTTCGTCAGAATTGCCGATAGAAGTGCGACTTAGATTGGCGCAAACTATTCACCAGCGAAAAGGGGGGCGCAACCAGAGGGGCGGGGCCGCGGTATGCAAATTTTGCGAGCGCACATGTAAATGAAGGCGATGCGGCAACGTTGGAGCACTTCCTCAAGAAACCCCCACAGATGTGGAGATACAGTATCTGAGAGATACAGAGCGAACGCGATCCACTCACACAAACACACACACACACGCGCCCGCTTGGCATCCACTCAGAGCCACTACACACCACGTGGTCTTCCCAAGTTCAGAAGAATCGTAGGCAAAGGCGTAGAGCACAATAAATAGGCGAAAAAAAAAATAACGTAAAAGAAGCATATGAAGAGCGCAAAGAGAGACGAGTTTCAGTGTATATGTAAGCGATACACTTAGCGAAAATTATTAAAGTCTTTGCCTGTTTTGAGTTTTGTAGAGTTTTTTTAATTACAGTTCTTGTGGCTTAATTAAAAGATGTAATAGAACAATTTTATATGTGAAAAAAAGTTTGTTTGTGGTATTTATATAAGTATATATTTTTTATTCGAAGTATTTTTATACAAAAGTGTTTATTATCGTTTTAGAAATACTTCAAAATAATGTATTTAATTACGAGAAATTAAAAATATTGGGTAGAAACCATTTAAAATTGGAAAAATGTTTCAATTTTATAAAATCTCTTCTTATAACCCTGAAAAGTATGCAATAATATTTTTCCCAATGATAATTACAGTGTTTAGAGAACTTTTTTATCCAAAACTATGCAATTTGTTTTTTTAAAACGAGCGCTTTTAGCAAAAATTAAATTTTATAAAATTCTTATTCTGTTTGTCAGTGTAGCCGTGAGAATAATTGAGGAAAACCACATGGTGCGAAATGATTCGTAAGCAAAACCAGTTAGAAAGAGGCGGGAAAGCCGACCTATGGCCAAAGCAAAAGTAAAAACACAGAGCATAGAGCAAAAGCAAATGGCAAAGAGCGGAGCAAAGAAAAGCGGAAACAAACAGCGGCGAAAAAAAGCGCGCGGTTTATGTAAACAAAGCGGCCTCAAGATTAGAAAGAGCTGCGAGTGTGGAGGTGGTCGTGGAGAGAGTAAAGGGGTGGGGATAGAGAGGTGAAAATAAAAGAGAGACAGAGAGAGAGAGAGAGAGAGAGAGTGGAGCGAACAGGATGTGGCAGAAGTGCGGATAACGATCAGAGTGGAGAGTCAAAGGCGGAACCAGAACAAATCAAATTCGTGGCAGCGACGGCTGTGGAAAAACGAAAACAGAATTTAAAACCTAACCTTACCTAATGTGGGCTATGAAATGCCCACCAACACCAGCACACCTCCGCTCACACACTCCCTCGCCCCACACACACACACACACACACACACTTCCCCCTCTAAACTCACACGCTCGCACAGCGAAAAACGTGGTGTGCTGGCAGCGACGTCGACGCTATTGCGTCGTTCACAAATTCTTACAATACAAAAAAAAACTGAAGAAACAAAAAAAAAATAACAAAAAACAAAAAAACAATACAAGCACAAAAAAAAATACAAGCAGAAAAAAATACAAACAAAAAAAATGTTGAACAAAAAACGTAAGTAAAAGCTACAAAAACGTGGAGCCGCCTGAACAAATTTGAGCTTTTTTTATAGTTTTAGGTCTGCAGGCGTTTTTTGGGGTTTTTGGGGTCTAAAGAGCATCAAAGTTGTGGAAGAGCAACACCTTTAAGAGATGTTAAATAATATAATACATAGATAGATCAAAGAAAACGAATAGGTCTTTTTTAAAAATTATTTCACTGTTAATTATAGGAACAATTTTAAGAGTTTAAATTTAATTTTAAGGTATAAGATTTTTACACAGTTGGGCAAGGTACTTACATATGTACATGTCGGAGAAACACAAAAAAAATAAAAACTATACTACTGAAAATTATACTCGGGAGTATATTGTTTTTTACAATATTTAGTGATAGAATCACTCTTCCAGGATAAATCATAGTTCCTATACAGTTTAATTTAAATGAAAACAAATATTTCCAAACCCATTTCTCATCAATATGTTAAAATATTATTATATTTTTTTAAGTTTTATATTTTTACATATAATTCTTAATTAATTTCATTAATTAAAATATTTTTTCTATAAATGCTACTAATTTAATGACAACCATCGTTGTGTCTGATCTTGCACAATACAATCCACTCTCTTATCCTTTTCCAGCTCTCCCTTTCCTGTGGCTCTCTGCTGTGCCCACTTGTTGGATTCCACCATGACTTCAGTTACGCTCCACACGAGCTCTCTCTCTCTCTCTCCGAGGTCCTCTCTCTCACAGGACATCTCCACACACACATCCCCTTCGTGGCCAAACTTTCTCCCTTTCCCCGCTGCAAGTCCTTCGCTCCTTAGCAAGACACGACAAACTTTTACCGCTCGGCTGTTTTTCTTGGGCTTTCCTTTTGGTTTGCTCACTCAACCTCCCCCCATCGACGCAAACACTGGCTATCCTGCTCCCTCGCTGCTGGCTCCTTTTTCGGGGGGAAGGAGATGGCACTCGTGAAAGGACTCGCCTTCGGCAGGTAATAATGGGAAGCTCTTCCGCTGACACACTTTCCGCAGGATGGGGAAATGGAATGTGGATGCAACGTTAACGCTGGCTGCCGGTTAATGTGTGCCATTTCTCCTACCCAAAAAGGACATCCCACCCATCCGTCGGTGGTGGGTGTGGCATGCCGGCTTCTCAGGATTCTGCGCAGGATATGCTCGGCTCCAATAGGTTGTTGGCCAGCTGGGTTAGTTGGCCGCTTAATTGCCGACTCCCAGGACGAGCCTCGTGGTTGGACGGGAGCCTAGCAAGGAACCCATCCCCTGGGGTGACGTTCCAGGACCTCTATTGCTCTGCAGGATCCTGCCGAAGAGTCGCCTGCCGAAGTCTTATTCACCGTCGGCCTTTACCACGGCTGCTCCCTAGATTTATTCACCGTCGGGATATATACATTTTCCCTTTTTTCTTCATTTTTGCTTCGGTTGTTAGGCAGTCCGCGATGTCCTTGGGTGTATGTATCGAAATACCCGCAGGATACGGAGGCGTAGGCGTAGGCGGGTGTAAGTGGGTGACAAACGGTAATGGTCCATTACCATATTGTACGCATACATTACACGTGTACATAATAAAAAGGTACTTACATACCCGCACAGGAACAATCACATACACAGGCTCAGTAGCACTTTTTGTTTGTGAGGTCCTTTGTGATCGGGTTCACCGTTTAAGTTAGTAGCTTATCCTTCTCTTCCTTTGTGGCCGCGGGTAGGGGCTTTAATTACTTTACATATTTGAGGGAGTCCTTTTGATAAACATATGTAAGTGATTTCATTTTATTTTTAGGGAATTTGCATTGAAATAGGAACAGGATATTAAGGATAGGGGTCACCACATAGATGGTTTCTGGGGAACTTCCCTTGACTTTCCTTGACTTCTTTTGACTTCCCCTTCCTTCTTAAGAATAATAGCATAGCTCCTGGGAAGCTTCCTTTACTTTCCTTGACTTTCCTTGACTTTCCTTGACTTTCTTTGACACCTCCTTTATTAACAATATTTATTTATAATTCTAATAAATGTTAGTATCTTTCTGTTTTATCCTTTAGATACTTGAGTATTATGATACCCTACTTTTTTTCCTCTTACCATTATATTTAAGGTTAAGGCTATTTAATTACTCTACCAAACCAGACAATGAGCTTGGTAATACATCCGTATTATATAACACCCAATGAGACGCAAGGACACCCAACAGGACGACGGGCGCTGCCATATCAACAAGTGGACAACGATGGCTGGACCCCTTGAAACCACACCATTATTATACTCAATATTCATATCCCTAGCATCATTATTATCATTGTTCACTTCATGCGTCCATTAGGAAAATTATGCTCAACAGTGTGTGAGTGGAGTGTTGACCCATTTAAGTCATTATAAAAACCTGTTAATTAAATTCCCTTTCATATATTTAGCTTTGCTTGGGGACAAGGATAATAGACTTGACTCCTTGATAATATGAAACAATGAACAATTAGGGCAATAAATACAATATTTTCTATATATAAGTATTACTTTCAAGGACAAATAAATGTTTCCCGAACTCGCTTTAATATGATGCTTTTGTATATATAAATGCAAACGCTCATCTTGAATTCCCCCAAGATTTCCTCTTAGAAAAATGATGAAATTTGCCAATTAGGTTAAAGCATTCTGCTGATATTCCAATGTGCTTCCCCTCGCCTGTAGTTCCGCGATAAGTGAGTTCGAGCCATGAAAGTAATGAGGGGCAGACAATCGACGTCATCAGGCTCTATACTGTATATATATTTGACATGACCAAGAAGTTCACTTGACTGGCCTTTTTGGGGCGATTGGTGGTTGGAGTGCCCAGCCTCTCATACGTGGAGTATACACACAGTATGTACATATATATACGAACGTACAGATAAGATTCACCCCTGCCTGTAGCCTTATCAATGTTATCAACTTATAGGCCAGACAGTGGAAACTGCCTAAGTAGGGTGACGTTGATAATAGCAATTATTTTCAAGTTGTTTTTTGTCACAGTAATGTAGTTTTTATTAGATTAAAAGTATGGCTGGAACATGGAAAATTTACAAAATATTTTACATAATATTTAAGAAAATAAAAACAAGAAAAATAACTAACCTAACTAATAACCCTGCAATTTGCAATTGAATTATAGGACCGTAAGAGAAATACATCATAACTAAGACTAAAATATTGGCATTCTTTGAATCGATATTTATCTATATTTTTATATGATAATATTTTCGACAAATAAATGTTTAAAAATAACTCATATATAAATATATAAAATATATATTGTATTTAAATTAATCTGTGACAGAAAGCGTGATGTAAGGTGGTTAAATAAGGTTTATATATATTGCCCTCTTTTTGTAGCAGAAATTAAGTAAATTAATTTAAAATATTAACCGTTTTAAAAGTTTTGGTTAATAAATGAATTAATTTAATGTCCCGATATCTACATAAATATATTTATTATTTAAAATAAATTGAAATCATTCATTTTTATTATATATGGTTTTAGCAAGCTGGTAATACTTCTTGTAGTCTCTTTATTCTATATCCAGGAATAATGTTCATATTCCTAAGATGAAACAGATCAAAATATATAGAAACATAAAACCAGTATAAAATTCCGAAACTTTGAGTATATTTCTTTATATAACAAAATAAACTCATATAGCTTAGGATCTAGTTTCTCATTTCAAAGTTTTTACTGTACAAACAGTTGTTTGCACTTTTGATGGCTACATTGAACCAGCAGCTTGCATTGGAAAATTCTTTGTTTCGTTGATTTGCATTATCATCGAGGCACCGACGAGCTATCTAAGGAGAGCGAAACGAGGAGGAAAACCAGCCAGTGAAGTTCTGCTGTGCTCTGTGGGTGAAAAGTTTGCTGGAGTATGGGAAATTGCTTAAGCTCCGCTCGGCCTTGCTGATTGCGTTGCTATATATGAATATCAAACTTGTGTCGTGTGTGGGTTCGCTTTGCTTGTTGCCGGGCAGCAAATGGAATTGCAATGGCAAATTGCAACCGCAATTGAAACTTACTTGGCATATGCGGAAATATAAATATGAATTGTTTCTTGGTTTGATCAACTTTGCCCAGTGCCAGACCCAGCCTCAGCCCCAGCCTGAGCCTGAGCTCCTTTGTTCCAATTATAGATGCAGTTCTGGGCATATCGCCCTCTACAGAACGTATCTATATGAGCAATATGTAGATGCTCGTGTGCCGGTTTGTGTCTGGCGCTCCAGCTCCAACTGATATCACAGTGTCTGTCTGGCGCTGTGGCCTGAAATGAATGATTTCTCGCAGAGGTAAGTCCAGTATGAGTAAATCAGTGCGAATACATGAGTGCACGCGAGTGCACAAGTGGCCGTACGGGTTACTAGTTACGAGTCTGGGGCATGCAACACTCCTCGGGCTCCGGCTCTGGCTCTTGATTGGACTGGAAGGGCATAAATCATGTGGTGAATGAAGTTGAATGCACTGCAACAAGTTTTTGCGTTATCCACGGGCGGGCATTCTTGAATTCCATTCGTATCTGCGATTTATATGAATGAAGCTGATGACGGAGCAGGGAAAAGGCATTTGTGGCTTCCACTGATAGCAGAGGAGAGAATAATGTTTTATTTTTAGTATAAATAACTTAAAGATATATATATTTATTTAGGGATTTTAGTTTAACAAATATTCATTCATAAAATATTCCAATCAACCAGAAACTCATAGTAATATATATAGTTTAATAAACCTTAGGTAAGAATAAATATTTTAATAAACCAAGTAAGCAAATTGCTTTTGGCTTATTTATTTCCCACGAATATTTAGGCCTAATTTAATATTTTTTTCTTTTCACGATTAGATCATACTTCACAAGTTTAGGTAGACCAGAGAACACCCTTGTAATATGGTAATCCGGCTTACGGTTTTAGGCATTCAGGAAGGCATTAATATTGATTAGTTGATCCATAAATTGAAACTACATTCATTCCATAAACATAATTTATGCATTTTCCATGGACCCCTTTTATTTCTTATTCTTTCTTTCCCCCGGTATAATAAAGCGATTAAAATGTAAAATATCTACATATGAAATGATGACCCAAATACAAATGGCATGGGGTTCATACGTACATGAGAACTATTTAAATGCTAGTTGTGCCCTTTGCCAAGATTTTGCCAACACAGCTGTCGATGGATAAACAGCAGGACAGGATGAGATAGGAATAGGAATAGGAATCCTTTTCCTGACCCCCACTACCTCTGGCGACCCAAAAGCCCTGGAACAATTGCCAAGGCAACCAATAGCCACTAAAAGGCTTAGATAATCCATTAGTGCCAAAGGCCAGGCCAAAAGGTATAAAACGGCCACAGGAAGTCGGATTTCTTTTTTTCGAGGTTGCACAACAACACTGGGAATACTCTTTTAAAGATACATTTTAGAAATGTCTTAGGAAATAAATTTAGTTTAAGGTAAAGGTTTTATAAAGATGTTGTAGATACACCGATAATGTATTCATAAAAGATCTGAATGTTTCTTATATCGAAAATAATTGTATATTATATATACGGCTATTTATCGATGTCACTATTTAAATGATAAATGCTTTATTTTGTATATCTAAAATTTCCTAAAAGTTAAGTCCAATGTATCATATCATTTTCTTACAATATACATCCCTATCTTGTTTTGTTAGGTTTGTTAGGTTCTAGTAAGAATAAAATTAATAAAAAATTTTCTGTCATTACTAGATCTTTAACCTTTATTTATTTGTGGCAAAGATCTTGCTCTAATTATATTAGTTGGCTGCAATAATTTGAGCTTCGATACCGCCGTGGCCATTTGGATGGTAAAACGAGATCGAGATTTGACATTAAGAGCGGGCTTCTTTGGCTTTACCACTTTGTGGTACTGGTCCAGCAACTCGATCAGATCACAGATGTCGGACAGAACGGGTAGAGGCTTCACGGCGGATTGTGATATGACGTTATTCATAAACTGGGTGTATGCCATCAGTTTCTCATGGGTTTTGTTGAGCAACATACGGGTTCGATTCACGTGATTTAAGACTTCTGCGTATTGCTTCTTATAACAGGTTAGCGATATCTTGGGGTTTGCACATATATTATTAGATTAGTAGATAAATCAAAAGGAAATTTTTAGATGTTACCCTTGCGCTGTAATTGTGTTCCAGGGACATCAGTAAAGGCCGCAGGTGTTTGCTGAAGGTCAGGTAGGTGCAACAGGTGATGTCCAGCTCGCTGAATCGCTCCAGGCACAGTCCCGTTTGGTGTTTGAGCTCCTCCATCCACTTGGGCACCTCGTCCATCTTCCTGGCCAGATCTTGGGTGCACCGCTCGCTCTCCTGGATCCGCGCAGCCAGGCTGGCCAGCTTCTTGGTGGTTTCCGCCAGGCGATTTCTAGCCAGCTCGATCTGCCGAAAGGATCGTGAGGTCTCCTTCTGGATTTCCCTCAAATGGACGTTGCCCGAGGCAGCTAGCTTCTCGAATTCCGCCTCCACGGGGTCACTGGTGGCTGCTGGCGGACGAACTATCATACTTTTCATCTGCAATACACGTTGCTTCATCATCTCAAGCTGATCATAGGCCGCATCTAAGTTAAATTCATCGTTTTCTGAGATGCTGCAGGGCGTCAGCTCTATGCTCTGCTCTATGCTCACATCCTCGGATAGTCCTGGCGCCGTGCAGAACATCACAGGTACTTTTGTGTATATATTGTGTATCTGGGGACTAATTTTTTGTATGGAGGAGTATTAAGTGTACTTGTGGGGTGATCGTGTGTGTGTAGCTGTGGGTTTCTCGGGTATAGTGTGTGTGAGCCAAGGGAAATTATGAGTATTTTATATAAAAATAATTAACAAAAAGAACCAATGCCTACTTGAAATGAATTAGAAATAGTAATGAAAACAAAGTCAAGAGAATATAAAAGAAACGAAGTCCTTACTTATCATTGAAAGATACACCGATGTTAGACTAGGTGGCAATATTGTTGATATACCGATGTAAGACTAGGTGGCAACCTTTAAATAAATTTAAATGTTAAATGTCAATGTTAGGTGTCAATTTAGATAGAAAAGAAAGACACTAACTTAATAGTACATTATTTTAAGCAAACAATTTTCTGGAATATTTCCTGGACCAATTAAATATATAATATATATATACCAATGTTAGCAAACTATTCCCTGGAATAATCCCTATACCAGGCGCCGTAAGGTAGGCAATGATATTTGCCAGGAAACACCAAAGATCACTGCGACCCATACCAAAAAAAGGGTATTCTTTGAAAAAAGGGCGACACAAACTTATCCACATTGCCAGGACGACGACGACGACGACAAGAACGCGAATTTCCCTCGCTTTTCCCCTCGGCTTTTCATATCCTGTGCGTGCGGGTGCGTCCACGAGTGTGCGACTGTGTGTGTGTGTGTGTGTGTGAGTCGACACAGCAATTTGTACAAGTCAAACCCGTTGGCGCCAAAAGTCTACGGTTCTGCCAATGGCAAAAGGAAAAACCCGAAAACGAAAGATGAAAATCGGCTTAAAAAAGTGCCCAGCAGTATGCCAAAGGTGCTCTCGCCGCCCCCGCACACCCCTCGCCCCACCAGCCACCCAGGAGAGGATAATTTATAACCCGACAAACTTTGCGTACAAAAGTTTTCGCTCTTCCACGATTTTCTTGGTTTTTTTCGCCTATTTTATTATTTCTTCTCTTTTTTTTTGTGCTGCGTTGCGATGAAAAGTTTTTCACGTTGCGCGGCGTTGGCGATTTTTAATTCTTGCGCTAAATTGTTTAAAAATGTTCGAGAAGAATTCTGCAGAGCAATGGAACTTTGCCACCCGAGCGATTGGCAAAGGGATAACTAACAGGGGGAAAAAAAGTTTGTGGCATGTTGACCACTTTGTCGTCGGCCTTTGGCTAGTTTTTTATATCGTGTAGCATGGTAATAGAGGGTATATTAGTGTTACTAATACTAGATTAAATATGGTAAGTTTTTTAATTAACATTAAATTAAATTAACTGCAAGTCTTTATAAGATATAGGGGCGCTACTAACATTTTTCATTAAAATCTAAATAAGTTATGATACTCTAGTTTATGCCTTTAATTTAAATAGTTTGTTTTGTTAGATTATATCTTTTCATTAAAGTTTTTAAAGCTTAAATAAATTCAATAATAAAAGTGCTTATTTTTTGACACAACAAAAAAGTATGAAAGAAGTTTATTTACATAATGAAAATGTTGGGTATAACTTGTTTGTCCTGGAAATATATCAATTTTCCTATCCATCCAACCATGAGGGGTGTTTTAAAAATATCTTGGGATCTATTAGACCAAATAATCTGAATATTGGGATGTAAGTTCCTTAAACTTCGTTAAGAAAACCCTCATTTTTATCATTTTGAAATGTATCTTTTAGTGATAAATAGCAATTGCGAAATAAGGAAGTAATAATAATATTAAAGTCATACTTTGTTTAAATTACGAACGTAAACTGTGCTTAGCTAATGAATTTTTGTCAGAGATATATATATTTATTTTAGATACAAATATACAATGTATAAATATTCCATATATATATACCAAGTATCTCATATTCGTAACACCCTCATCTAGACCTTGTTTTGCTCCTTTCCGTGCGATTTCCGCTTCAGTGTCGATGCAATTTGTATTAGGAAAGTTTTTCGCCAATTCGAAAGTGGAAGTGGGCAGGGGCATGGAGTTGTGAAAGAATTTCCACAGTGCGCAAAGTATCCCGATGGCAATAAATTCTTAGTAACGAACATTTTTAGCATCTCTGATTTATGCTCAATTAGCACTGACTGGCAAGTGCCCCCGGTACTCCAGATACTATACAAACTACTGAGATATGTATATCCATAAACCTGACAGCGCCTTCGCACCACATCCATCAGAATGCTCTTAGCCCCGCTTGACTTTTACAGTGTCCCAGTTCCCGGTTCCCCTCCGTTTTCTGGAGGTCGTAAAACCATTTAAGTTCCTGCCGCCGACGCCTTTCGAAGATTTTATGCTCGGTTAACCCGCGATATAGTATAAAGTGTAGTGGCGGGGCGGGGCCCGAAATGATCGTAAAACTATACACGCGCCTCGCTCCGTCAAAGTCAATTTCATTTATCCTTTTCTGGTCCTGGCTATATGCTCCTTGTGCTCCTCACGCAATATTTTTTTATGACTTAATACGATTTTTACCAAGTTAAGCCGGCCGAGTGGAAACTTTTTTGAGTTTTGCCGCTCGTAAAAATTAATTTAAATTGATTTTTGTGATGAGTTAAAATTATGGTTGGGGTTCAAGGAACCCCTCTAAGGCAGGAAAGGTTTTAAGTGGTTTTTGGAAGCTTAATGGAGTTTTTAAAAACCCTTTTTGGGTTATGGTTATAACTCAATTAAAATATCAATAAATATTTTACTGAAACTATGAAAATGAATACAGAAACCTTTTCTTTCATCTTAATATATTTTTTTGCAAATCACTTGTCATAATTATTAACATTCTTCACGTTTCCAGAGACTCTTTCATATTGCATCTCAAATGGCCTTTGTTGGCACCTAATTTATTCATTATCTAACCATAAATTATATAAGCTCTCTCGGCAAACGCAGCTGGTGTAAGACATTCACTTGGAGTTTCAAGCCAAAACCAGTTATCAGCATTCGAGCCAAGTGGTAGCAACAACTCTGTCCCAGTTCTCTACAAAAAAAATAGTAATAAAAAACAAATTAGATAAGAAATATTCCGCTCATAATTAGCGGTTGGCAACTTCAAACTCTCTTTTTTCAATTCGCAGAATCTCTGATAGAAGAAAGTGCGAATTTTGGCAGAGAAAGTACACGTGACGAGGTGGCCGAGAGGTTAAGGCGTTGGACTGCTAATCCAATGTGCTCTGCACGCGTGGGTTCGAATCCCATCCTCGTCGGAAGGTATGATTTTTTTATTTTTAAGATTCCTATACAGATTTTATATATATTTATAAGCATATATTTTTTATAATTAATTTAATTACATTACTGTTGTTATTATTTATTATTATGTTTTGTTATTGTTCTATTATTATATATTATTATTTTCATTTGACTTGAAATTAATTTGTTGAGCTAGGATTATTTTCTTTTATATACATAAATTATTATTCACATTCCTTATTATTTATCGCATTAATATTATTAGTAAATTATATTAAAGTAAATACAGTCAAATGTATTTATAAAATGTGTGTTAAAAATATATACAACCATCTAATGGAATATTTTTTGCCAGACATGTTAATTAACGTTTAACAACACAAAGTTTGGAACTGGTTAATAATAATTAAATGTATAAATACAAAATCAGACCACACAGCTTAAAATAAAAAAAATATATATATATATATATATATGTGTTGGAATTATTAGTTATTAAATAAATGAAATTATTATTAATATAGGAACCCTAATATTAGTTAAGTTTAATTTGTAAAAAATAATTTTAACATAAATTGAAATAGTTTTCAATGGAAACTTAGCTGGGAATTTAAGTAATCTACAAATTTGAGTTAAATTAATTAACATACAGTTAAAATTTGTATTGAAAATAATGGTAATTTCACTTAAACTGTTCAGAAAACAATGGTAACTTGTGACTTTTTGGCAGTATTTTACAGGGTATTATAATTTCAGTCAGAAGCTTGTAACACAGTGAAGGAATCGTTTCCGACCCTATAAATCATATATATTCTTGATCAGCAGGAACAGCCGAATCGATCTAGCCATGTTTTGGAGAAAAATAATTTTGATAAATTTTTTCAACATTTTATAAGGGGTTACGTCGTTAAAATTGTCAAAAATTTTGAAAAAATTTTAAATGTTTTAAATTTTTAAAATCAATATGCAGATTTGTTAACCTTAAAAAAATAAGCATAGAAAAGTTATCCGATTTTAAATTAATGCATTTTTGACTTAGTTATGATCGTTTTCATATTCGAATCTATGATCCTATGGGTAACTACAAGGGTATTCGCACTTCGGCCTCTCAAAGCTTCCTTTCTTGTTAGTTTTAGTTTTGATTCCCCCCTTTTCGATTCTTGGCTGGTTCCATATATCAATATAAATTTTTGGCTGCCTGATGTGGCTAGGCATCGGCATCGATATGGCTCTCAGATTTCCCCCCTTGAACCATGGCTTAACCCAATTGGCCATAAAGCCAAGAGCCAAAACGAAGCCGCGGCGGAGGCATCTTTTCACTTTGTCCTGATGAAATGGCAACCAAATGTTTCCACAATTGCCAGGCACCAAGCCCATCCGCCCCCTTGGCACTTGTGGCCAAAAATCAAAATCTTCAAAAGGGAAAAAAACGAGATCCTGGGAAAGTAGAGATGGAAAGCCAAGCAAAATGAATTGGATTGAATTGGAATGGTAGGCGATAAAAATAAATCTTTGCGAGTGCGCAACGCGGCGCCATCAACAGCTGACGTGCTGCAGGGGTGTAGAAAAGGGGTGGAGTTGGGGGGGGAGAAACCCCAGTGAAAGGGGGTTTGGGGGGCTGGTAATGATGAAAATTGAAGTCCTCGAACTGCACTCCAAGGGGATGGATGTAGTCATCGCCATAAGTCATACACGAGGAGCGTTATTCTTCGAAGGGTTTTGCATCTCCAGATTTAGAATATCTGAGTTTTAGACACTGAAGAAAATGTATTGTTATTGATTTTTTATTGCACTTAATAAGTCTGGTGTTAAGTTTAAAATAACCCTTTTAAATTAATTTAACAACCATAGAAATTGTTTTTTTATAGGTATTTATTTTAAGGCTTCTTTAGGTATAATACAACAATTTATGTAATCCTAAAAACCAATTTAAATAGAGAATTAGGCAATTCTATTCAGTTAATTTTTTTAAGTAAAGATTATGAATAAATATAAACCTTAAATAGTATTATTATATTATTTGATTTTAATCCTTTAAACCTTTTAATTCCTTTAAAGAAAACTAAAGTCGGAAAGCCGAATTTTATATAACTTTGCAGTTTGCACTTTTTTTTACTTTAAACAAAATTTACAGTGTTCATTCATTTAAAAATCACCACTGTCATAGTTTTAAAATTCCTAAAATTACTTTTACAGTGCATCCTTGATGCTCAAGGATACCAGGGATATCTTTACAAAACTATCTTTCTTTTCCCTTTCCCAAAAATCCCCGAAATGTATTCTTTTCTCCGAACAGTTGAAGTTGCGTTGTCTGAACTCTGTTCAAGTCACTTCAATATGCAAATGCGGTTCAATTGAGCTTGTCCCTCGACGGTTATATGTCTTAACCCTTAACCCAGACTTAACCCTTTGCGTTTTAAAGCCCTTTTTTCGGTCTTGAATTGAGAAGAAAAATGTCTCCGCCACAGCCGCCATCAAATTTGATGCCTTTTCTATCGCTGGCCATTTTTGCAGCGGGTTCATAAAAAGGCGACTTCGCACAGAAAACTTTACGATATGAGCAAACATTTTCCATTGAGAATGTGGATGTCATAAATGGATCAGCTTCTGCTGTCCGCCAAATGATGATTCGGACACCATATACTCCTCCGACTGTTTATTTTATTACTGAAATATAATGAATATGGCATTATGTTTAGTGTCAATTGTTTATGGTCAAATTTGTATTTATTTGCTTCCGAAAAGGGGTGTTGGTGTGTGGCGCAAAAAATCATTAGACTTCTGACGGGTGTCATATGGTTTTTTTGATGATTCATTTAAGGAGTAATAGCAATAATGGTTTTATTTTACCCGATTAAGCTGACATATTTCCTAGCAATAAATTCACACTCAATTTTATGTTTCGAAATTAATGGAAAATCTATTAAATAATTCAATTTGTGGGGCAATATCATTATCATTATAATCTTAATAATTTTGTAAAGTAATACCCCTAAAAAATACTCCCTATTTGTTCAAAGAAAGGGCTATGGCTTATTTTTCATATTTCTATAAATAAATTACAAATATTTCTTTTTATAATAAATATTTTAATACAACTAGTTACATTTTTATAATAAAAATTTGTAGCGTACGTGCATACATTTTAGTGTGCATGTATTACTATTTAAATTTAAATCATACAGAGGTCAGAAATCGCTTTAAAATGAGTTTAAAAAATGTGTCAAATGTATGCAATAATGTATTGATTTTCACAAATTTAAGCTGCTAAATTTTATAGCTTTTATTTATTTTTTTATACATTTAGACCGCACTTCAAGTGCTTCAAAATCCCCATTAATTTTTTGCAGCATACGAAGTACTTTCCGATTAACTTAAACTCCTAAAAAAGAGTGTGTATTTTTTCTTCATTCGTCTCAAAATTCACCTGTACCTGATTCATTTTCAAGGTCGCCTCTGAAAAGCCTTGATAATCGCCGACCATTCATTGAGGCCTAACCTCTCCCCCGGGGCACCGTGCAAAAGGCCAGACACAAGTTACATGGCTTTCGCCGCCCACACACAAGACTCTCCCCGCCCTGGGGGCAACGAGGATGAGTTGGTGGTCTCCAGTGGATCGATGGGGCCAGATGGACGACCCACTGCGAGCTGGAAGCCGGCAGAGTTGGGATCTAAGAGCTACAGCTCCGAACCTGATTGAATAATCGCCCCGCCGGGTGGAGGACAGTGGAACAAATCGTGTCTAATAGACTGATTAATATACAAGATTTCCAGTTTGGCTCAAGTCAAGTCGACCAGAGAGCTGGACCCTTCCTCCCGCTTCTGCTGCCTGACCTCCACTGGCCTCCGCCTCCGCCTCCGCCTCCTGGGGTGTCCCCTTCCCTTGGCCACATGTAACACGATTCGTGTGGATTAACTGCGCTCAAATTGATTGATTGTTAAAATGATGTATAGACATTTGATGGTTTTTTTGTTCGCTTTTGCCTTCTTGCCTTTGGGTTCTCTGAATACACTTGAAATATTACATTTGAGTATGTGATTAAACTAATTAAATATAATACAGATTGTCATAAAAAAAATATAGGAAATAAATAAGAAAACTTGCAATAAACATAAAAACTATAAATTAAACAATTATTTTTATGCATTATATGCCTAAATAAGTTCAGAATTTTACAGTCGCTTGAGTGTACAATATTATTTTTACTATTAAAGTGATATTTTAAATAAATCTTAAAATAAAATCTTTAATGAAAATCACACTTTAATATTTATGTGACAAAATAAGCATACTTTATTATTATAGTATGGTTATTTTGTCACACAAAAACGACAATGAAACCTATTACTTCCTGGAGAAATATGTAAATATTTAAAAGCATTAAGTTTAGTTAAGTTATTCAAAGAGTAAATAAAATTTAAATTGAATAATTAAATTTAAAAATATATATAACTTTTTCCTGAATGCAACCTCCTACTTTCCCCCACCTAAACGTCTGACTACCGCTCTTCTAATTAGTAACGTTCAGGCGAGAAATTAATTTTTGTAAAGATTTCTTTAACTTTTTTCACGTTTGATTTTGGCAAAACTTTTTTTTATGGTGAGCACACATCAAATTGATTGAAAGGAACAAGTTTCTTTATTTTCTCACAGGAAGTGAAATAATAATGAAACAACCCTTTTTTGGCTAAGTTTTGGGAAAAAAGAAATAAAGAATAATTTGTAGGGAAATTATATATAATATGATATATTAGGCGGATGTCCGGATGTGTTCATTGATTTACACACTCTCCAAATACCCTGGAAATAATGGGGATTGGGGTATGTTTCGCAGAGGGTAAAGTGAGGCATACGAATAATGATTTAAAATAATATAAAGATTAGAAATAATATTTTTAGTACATTATTTTTTATAAGAACGGGAAATATCCAAACTATTCAAGGACAAAAAGATTTGATATGTTTTCAAAGGTAAGCAACATTCTTCATCAGCATCTTTTAGTTAGAATCATTAGATATCTTATTTAACTATTATTCTTACGTACTTATGATGTTGTTAGCGGTTAGTTATAAATTTAATTTAAATTTTAACTGATCTTTACATCATTTTACAAAATAATAAGTATCCCTGAGTCTATCCCCTTAGCTTCCTCTTAAAACCAGACAAAGAAATGCTTTGCGCTAAAAAGTATGCAGTGCTATTTATAGTTTATTATCCTAAGCACATACCGCACACCCCGCAGGATATATGGACTCCCATTTAGTGTCCTTTTTTCCGGTAACCCTTTCTCTGTCACACTCACAAAAGGCACACCTTAAGTGCTGCGTGGCGGCTAGAAGCGGATGCGTGGATGCGGATATAAAAAAGAAATATTACACATTATGCCAAATTGGCGGAGACTGTCAGGCGACAATAATAACGTTTAAAGTTAAATGCATGACACAATGGCAGACAGTTTTAGTGTTTGCCCGGTTATAAAGTCTGCAAAAATACGCACTACCCTCCACGCCCCCCGCAGGATCGACTTTCGTAAGGGTTATATGTTATAAACCCATTGATAAGGAGAGTTTTGCTTAAATGTTTATGCACTCGCTGGGTCTCCACAAAAGTTCTTTCAGCTTATCTATATTTTTTGGGGGTTTTTTCTGCGGTTTTCCCCTGCGGTGGCTTTTCCTCAGAAGGTGAGGTTTTTTGCTGAGTGGCAGGGAAAATGCATAAAATAACAATGTCTTCGTGTGGCAAAGGTTTTATTTGGTGGGGCGGGAATAAAGTAAATTGCACTTTACCTTGTAGAATTTGTAAATAAATTAAAAAAGAGTTTTTGTGTAGATATCCTAAAACTCAATCAGTAGTTTCTTAAGCTTTCCTTTTAAAAATAACATATAATTTACTTACCTATTATATATTCTTTTATTTTATTTACCATCGACCTATGTAAATAATAAAATATTCCATCTACAGAGCATAAATTCTTCAAGCTATAACTTTCATTCGCCCTCGAATACGCGAATAAAGTTCAACTAAATCATAAATAGTACATAAATAAATTCTGATATTTTTCTCTATATAAAGAAAATCTTATTAAAATATTTCCCTTAATTTTCATATTTCAATTCAGCTGCCATGACCTCCATTTCCTGAAGACTATAAATTTTCTAGGCGGTCAATTGTCTACCTTTTGGGTTAAGTACCTGCCCCCTGCCTAGGCTTACATAATATGTAGGTAACTCATGTAAATGTTAACCTAGACACTAAAAATAAAACCAAAAGCTGGCAAATAAAAATTTATTGAGACAAAACCAAAGGATACCCCCAAAAAAAAGGGAATTCCCCCAAGCAAAGCAAACTCAGTGAGTCGAAAGGTACAAAGGATGTTTGCAGTCGTTTCGCCTAACGACACTAATAAAATATTGAGCAGGCCATCGATAACCCAAAAGGAGTTGCTGTCAACGAACCTTGGCGGGGTGTACAGGGGGGGAAAAGGATACTGGGAAGATAGGGAAACGCTTACGTAGATGGCAAAGATGACGATTAAAACAAATTTCCACGACAACCTGGCGCCGTTTAGCCAGCGGAAGGAAGCGAAATTGTTAAACGCAAAAGTTGCAAAATGTCAGGAGATACATTATGGCAAGGACTTGGTGCGGCTGGAAAGGGAAACGGAAGCAGGACTTTACGACACACACACACACATACTTGAGGCTTTGCACCTATCTTCCTTTTTGGAAGGAGCAAAGGAGAGGCGACTTGGCAACTTGCAGACAAGTTTTAAATGAACGACCACCGGCTTCCGTTCGATGCGTTCCAAACTGGCCAATGCCCAGGGCTAGAAAATACACTGAAAATAATTTTAACAGACTAAATAAACATTGATTTATAGACTGGAAAAATTCAAAAATAATATTCGACCAAATTATGCAAGCTAAAAATATTTGTAAGACATGTGCAAATGATTGAAAATTTGTATTAAAACAATTAAATTCTCTTTGACAAATAACCTCATTTAATTAGCCCTAAAATACATTAAAATATATTTCAAATAATTTTGTACAGTGCCGCCACTCCTGCGAAACGGTGTCTGTGTGTCCATCCTGTGAAGCATGACAATGGCCAAAAGGATGCTTCCTCGAGTGGCGACCACTTGCCAATTGCGATTATGGTTTATGTACAGCCCGATAAAGGTCGTCAATAGGTCGCCTTCGCCAACACACACACACACACACTGGACCCTCTCCACCTCAAGGATAACTACTTCTGGCTCCCTCCTAGGGTATCCCTGGGCAAGGAGCAAGTTTTCCTACTTCGCTATCAGTTAGAGTCGGAACTTTTGCTGACCATTCGAGCGCCTTCAATGGCTCAATTATTTCGCTTTCCTTTTCTTTTTTTTTTTTTGGTTGGCTATAACTTGGTTGCTACAAGGATAATTCCTTCGTGGCGTCAGTCAAGCGCACACCCATACCCATAAATATTTAAGGACACACACTACATTTGAGCCGGGCTTTCGAGTGTTATTAACGTAATTGAGTTTGCTAGCCAATTATGCATGCAATGAGCCAGAAGCTTATAGAACTCCGAACTCCGGGACGACGGATTCCAATTTCCCCCGAAATTTAAAGGCTGTCCTTGAATTTTGGGCATTTCAATGCAAATTACAGGATCTCCTGCGCTGCCGCTGCGGCTGGTGTGCGCAACAGTTCTTGAAAATTGCATTTTCTTAATTTATTTGCTATGCAAATTTATTTATTGACTGACCCCACGGCAGCCACAGATACAGCCACAACCTACCAATGCCATTTTGGCACAGACATACTCCTGTTCGTTTGCAGGACAAGGATATAAGCGGACAAATGCATATGCTAAAGGAGCGGCCAAGAAAATAGCAATAAGGACTTAATATCAAATTCAACTTGATGGAAGCTGTGCAAATTTATATATAATTTTTTTTTTAACAGAAAATAATTTACTATTTTACTTAGCAAACTAAAAACTATATTAATATTTATTTAAAAGTATTTAAACTTTTTTATAACCTTGAAAATGTTTCTTAAGTTTAGCCAGTTTTTTTTTAATAAAGCCAATGATCTAAAGTCCACCTTAACACTTATCAAATATAATTTATAAACAACAAAGAAAGCTTCTATTATCATACATTTTATTCCCTAAATCTAAGTAAGATATAACCTTTGATTTATTTTTTATATCTAATGATAATTTCTACTTCAAAATAATATAGGTAAATAAAAACAAATATTAAACCCAGCTATCAAAATCATTATTTATATTTATTTTATTTATTTTTCTCACCTCAATTGTAAGTGCACTCCAAATTGCATCTAGCATTCATTCAGTTCATGAAGGGAATTCCCCCAAAATTGAATGGAGGATTGAGTGGCTTCATTGAGAATGCAGGAAATTCGGTATTTTCGGGGGGTCGCTGGGACAATATTGAAAATCATATGCTCATTGTCAAATCCTTGACTTTAATTTGATTTGCGAAATTAGAAAAGCTGGATTATTAAAATGTTAATCAAAAGTTCTATAAGGTTCTATAAGGCAAGACTCAAAGTTAAGATATTAAATGATTTCGATTTAATCGATGAAGAAAATTCGGAATAACTTAGTAATTGATAAAAGTGAGTTTATATTTATACTAAAAATATCATTGTATTTTAAAAATTCTTAAGAAATACTTAACAGGCTTAAGTTTTATTTAAAGTGTGTTTTTATTCAAAGAAATAGGAAATCAGCCTTAAAAGTAATATTTTAAGTTAGCAATAAAATATATGCTAGACATCTATCAAACTTTTAAATTATTAAACTGTCCCCGATAACACATTTATGGCGTGTCGCCGTCATCCTTATCCTTGCATCTTTATCACACACACTTAAAGCCACACCAACAAAAAATAAATAAACAATAACCACAAACCAAAAAAAAAAAAAAAAACAATAAAAACGAATGTAAAACGTAAAAAGCAACCACCGCAAAGGGAAACAACAACGCCAACAGCGACACAGAAATTTCGCCCTTGGAAAAGACAATGCAAGTTAAATTACGTCACGCGGTCTCTCCCTCTGGAAAAACTGCGAAAAAAAAGAGGAAAATTTACTGTGTGAATTTTTCGGGAGCCAAGCAACACACGCACACACGAACACACACACACACATGCACACAATGCCCCCAAAGATATGCAATGCTCGATTTGGCATTGCAAACACCACAATGCCAACCGAAATTGCCAACTTAATTTATGTGCTGCGCTAATTAGCGCCATAATTTCATTTTCAATTGGCGCAAAAGGGGGGGAAAAGAAGGAAGTGCCAGAAAAGTGTGGAGAATGTATAGGAAAAGTTGGAAAAAAGATACAGAAAACCCTGTTGCATCACTTACTCCGTGTTTTAAGGTATCCTTTAGAAGAAATACTTTAAGAAAGAGTATTTAAACTCCGTAAAGAGCAGGAAAAAATACCATAAGTATAAGAAAAACTAGTTTTACACATTGTAGGATAAAAAAGAAGCTTGAAAGGATTTACAAAGATTAAACTTACACAAGTCCATAAGGACGATTTCTATTTTATGCCTGAAAAATATCTTTAAAAACTGGTTTCTTTCTATCCCAGGCTTATATTTGACCTAAATATGTTTCAAACATTAAATTAAATATGTTTAATCTTAAAAATAAATATATTTAAAAGCAATTGAATCCCCTTTGGGAGAATCTGTGACATAAATCTACCAAAACCATTCCCCCTATTCGCAGCTCCCCTCATATTTTCGATTCTCTCGAGCTTTGCATACAATATTCCGTCGAAAAAAACCCGCTGGCTGCCGAAAAAATAAAATCGAATTAAATGCAGTGCACATATGCTTCAGGACCCTCCTCATTTGCCACCACAACCCCCCTTAACAAATGATGTTGACCGCCCATGGTCATGGATACTAATTAATCTTGATTTTCAACAGAAGCAACGTCCAAAGGATAGGAAGCAGTCAGTGGATATAGAGTGTGCGAGTGTCCTTTCGTCAAAGTGACAATTAAATTAATCATGATGCCAAACGATTATGTCAACAGGACATCCCAGCACACACACACACACACACACACGCGCATATATTGAGCTTAAAGGACACACAGGAAGCCCCCCAAGGAGTCGGACATCCATGGGTGTTGAGCTAGTATTCGTGTCTCGGTTGGTGTTGCAAAATCTAATTAGATGCGGGCATCAAACTTATAATTAACATTTTGACCGCAACACACAAAAATTTTGCAAAAAGATACAACAAGCAAAAAAAAAGGACATTTGCAGCGGCTTGGATTTTATGTGCGAGACATTTATAATTAGTTTTGCGGTTGACACATAAACTGCAGTTTTAATTTTAAATTATGTGTAAGAATTTAACTTGTTCTAAATATTTAAGGAAATATTCGAATAAAATAAGTTCATAAAATATGATTACTTATTTCATATACCTTTAATTTAGAAATGGAATGCAATAAAAAGTGATATAAATTTATGTTAATAATTATTTCATATAGTTTATACTTAAGAATTTATTTTAAAAGTGTTTTTGAAATCGCCAATTTGCTAACACGTAAGATTTTTATAGACTTAAGAGAAAGGATAGTTAATTGCAAAGCAAACTAATTTAAACAACAGTTTCCAAGAACATTAATATACATTATAGTATATAAACGGAAAATAAAATATACAATAACTAAAATATAAATAATTAATTTTTTAACCATAAGGGTAAGGTTCTCTAATATTAAAATATTTTTTCTTTTCGTTATAAACCTTCTTATAAAAGGTTTAAGGCACAGGTAAAACGGTGCGGAACATGGCTAAACATATAAGTGTTTAAAACAACGTAAGTAAACAACAACGTATAAGTCGTAACGTAAGATTAGAGCCTGTTGAAATATCGATGACATTTACTTGAAATTACTTTTAAATAAATATTTTTTAAAGACATTTAAAACTTTATAAGAAGCATTTGTCAACATCACAAATATACTAAAGCTAACCAGAAACTGCAATGTACTAAATTAGGTCGATTTTTACTTAAAAGTTTTTAACAAATTTTCGAAAAGTCGAATATCCACTCAAGTAGCTCTGGTGCATCCGTCCAACATCATCTAAGCCAAATATTAAATAATTTAAAATACAAAAAAAATTATATATATATTCCGCTCATCTTTTTCGATTATAAATATTTATTTAGCATTCATTTACATTTTTCATTTATTTATATTTTAATTGTAAAGTTATTAAGGTTAAAATAACATCAACCTGACATCTACAGCTGTCAATCGATCTATCGGCTTGACTATCGATATTGTCCCATCGCTAATCGCACGAGGTGCTCGAACAAAAAATACAAGTCAACTAAAAAATTTAATAAATTAACTTAAATATCAAACCCAAAATGACGGAAGCTGAGGAAATTAACGGTACTGAGGTGGAGGACGACGAGCAGGACTCGAACCAAAAGAAGTCCGATGCCAAGCGACACGATGATGGAGCCGCAGGTAAATGTTCCTTCAACAACCCCCGCAAAACCGCCACCAAAAAAATAAATGTTGGATTTAATAGCTAAACATGCAGAATTACTGCACAAGTTTTTAAATTAAGTGAATTAATTTAATATGTAAAATATATAATATCCGCAGATTTGGAGCGTGTTACGGATTATGCCGAGGAAAAAGAAATCTCTGCAGCCAACATATCCAGCGTAAGTTCGCTTGAATAATCAAATTTATAAGGAAAAGATTACTAAATAAAGTTCTCCTTAATATTTACAGGCTGTGGAACAGTTTGGCAATCAGCGAAACAGGGAGAATGAACTGCGAGTGGCCAAGGAACAGGAACTCCAGAAGGTGCAAGTAAAGAAGGAGGATATTGAACTGATTGTACGTACCTCTTGAAAATATATCTTTGGATCCTCTTCGCCTTTAAGGGATCCTTCTTGAAGTTCATTTAAAACATCTGAAATATATTAAATCCGTCCTCGATCCAATTTACAGATGAACGAGCTACTTGTTAGCAAGTCGCAGGCCGAGAAGGTGCTCCGTGAACAAAGCGGCGACGTGGTGGCCGCCCTGGAAGCCATCATTAGCAACTGAGGTGCTCTGGACAAGCAAAACTCTGACTTTATTTGTACATTTATAAACGCTAGCAAAGAAAACAAGAAAAGAAAACACTCTTAAGCCCAAAAAGAAGAAAGATTATTTGTTGGTGTAAAGAGATAACTTGCAATTTTTATTCAAGAGTATCGCCAGTGGCCCATCATCCGTTCGTTGACAATTTGACTATAAATAATAATGTGATCAATATGCGTTTCATCCTTGTTACAATTCATGACAAAAAACAATAGTACTTCTTCGTCTAAGCAGTCTCCCAACTTATACTCGTAAATATATGACTTTTTTGGCAGTTTGCAGTTTGCAGTTGCTTCGCCGATTGCTCTAAAATAATGCCATTCGATCGGATAGATCGTGCTACTTGTTATTAGAAAAGACCTGAAGGGTCATAGCATCAGCACTATGCTGTTCATTCATGGGGAGAGAAAGGAAGGAAAGGTAGTTTAAACAGACTTTATAAATTATAAAAACAGAAAACAAAGATAATGAAATTCATTTATAACAACTAAGCAAACGACAACCCAGTTAAGGCATTAAAATATGGGAAATATGTAGGTTTTTCGTGTAGCAGCAAACATCTAACTAATTTATGTGATTAAATACTTTTGCAAATTCTCGCACGACGGCGTATTAATATTCTGCGCCTTTCGATACAAGTCCCGATCGCCAAAGGTCCTTGCTTTAGCCAGCATTGAATCTCCTGTAAAAAGCATGCACAAATACTTATTAAGAGCTTGTTTTTTTTTTAAAGTTAAGTCAGATACTCACGATAATTCCGCTCTCGACTGCAAGACTGCTTCAAAAAATTCACAAAGTCTTCTTCAACGGATTCCTCTAAACGTGCCACCGAGCCCTGATACTCTGAATAGAAGTTGTCCTTGACGTAATAGGGAATCTTCAGGCCATTAGTCTCGCGCTTCACCGAATATTTACTATACAAAATATAAGAGACTTGATTAGTTCTGATCTGTAGTGGGTTTTTGTAGCCATAATTACTGTGAGGGCGTGAGGCTGTACATGGGATCCGAGATAAAGAAGGATGACATCATAGACAGGCCAATGAGCAGCAAGATGGGCAATAAGTTGATCAGTGCTGATGAATTGTTGCCCTGAAAAGTAAAAAGTAATGTGTAAATAAGCTTTAAGATAATGTAATTAGACGCCCTTACCTCCCGATCCTCGCGTGCCTGATGACGTCGACGTTGTTGCCTCATATACACATTCTGTTGGGGAAAGCCGCCATTGAAGAACATGTTAAAGAACTCCTCGGCACTGATGTCGGACTGGAAGCCACGCGAGTAGCCGTACTCGTGGTTGAAGTACTGGCCCTGCCCGTGGTGATTTCCTCCATTATTGCCATGACCGCTGTGCGACTCATTGATGCCATAAAGATCGTAGACCTTTCGCTTTTCGGCATCGGTGAGGACGCCAGCAGCATTACCCAGAGCCTTGAACGCTTCCACCGATCCCGGGGCCTTGTTCTTGTCCGGATGCAATTGCAATGCTAGCTTCTTGTATGCCTTCTTGATCTCCGAATCCGTTGCAGACTTGCTAACACCCAATACCTCATAGTAGTCCTTGCACCTGAAGGATTATAAATAATATAAACTGGAAGGAAGGAGGGCATGCTGGATGACCTACTTTTTAATCTTTCGCACTGCCTCCAGTTGATCGTTGGTGTAATCTGGGGCACTGGATCGTGAATCCGAATTTACACGCTTCCTAGGACCGGTGTCCTTCTCATCAGTTCCACCACCTGCCGCTGGTCGAGATTTGCCATTGCTGCCATTGCTGCCATTGCTGCTGGGACTTGCCTTCAATTGGGCCAGCAGCTCTGCAAAGATAAAATGTATGTCATGAGTCAAAGGTCAAAGGTTGGAGATATATCTACGAGGTTCTTTTTAAGATAAAAATAATAAACTGTCAGAGAGACTTGCCGAGTAAAACAACAAATACAAACAAAGGAGTTAACCCTCTAAGAGATACCAGGAAGAAACCCTGCCAATAGAGTGTCTTCTTATTTTCCCATTTTTTTATAATACATAAAGATAAAGCTGGTCAAAATGGTACCATTATACTTGATAACAAAGAATCGATTACCAACTAACGTTTCTAAACTAAAGATAAGATTAAACTTGACAGATTACAACAGTTTATTACTCTTGTTATTGTTATTATAGCTCAGTAGCAGTTTATTAACCGGACTACCTAGGAAAAAGCAGTTCTCTGGGTTATATCTTGAAAGTATCACTAGTTCGCAATTTAGTTTGTTGGAAACTAGTTCACAAAAATAATTAATACGCAATTTAAACAAACCTAGAACTATTTATTAAAGTTCCTGGTGGTTTACTGCTTATCTACTGAGTTTTTAATATTATTAAAAAGCTATAGGAAAAACTCCCAAAGATACCAATCCCGCAAGCGCATTATCAACACTTAGCATGGTCGCCTGAGCCCCAAAACTGAATTTGATAACAGCCTCACCCATATAAAGCACGAAGTTAATTACTTCTCCCCGCTCCCAATAGGATTTATTCCCTCCCATCCTTACTTTTCGCATTCTCCGTAGGAAAGAGCTTCTCCGCCTTGATCAGGAACTTTTCGGCCTTCTCGATCTTGCCCGCGGCCAGCGCCTGCACCGCAAAGTCAATGCAGCGCTGAGCCTCGTCCTTGTTGCCGTCCATGGATTCACCTGACTTATCCACTAGTTAGTACGTGGTGATCAAAGTAAATAGTGGGGCTCTGCTATTTCCGTCTCGCTCTGTGTGCCCTAGGTGTGTGTGCTTTACAATTTATGGGCTTCGCACTAACACACACGCACTAGCCTGCTCCGTTTCTAGTTACCGCACTTGCGTCCGGTGAAAGTTCCGCGTGTCTATGCTATGCACCTGCACATTTGTTTTGGTAATTTGATTTTACGCTAAATTTAATTGATTTTATTTGGTCAAATTTTTCATCAGCCGAAAAAAACAGCACGGAGTTGCCACCTTGTTTGTAGAGAAACATGAATAGAGTTGCCAGGGGCGCAGGGCTGCCACCTTTCGGAGAATCCATCTGGTTCCTAGCTAGTAATAGAAGAACTTCAGCTCATAAATATATAAATAATATAACTAAGTAATGCAATTATTCCTTGAGCACATGCAAAAAAGATACTTTGCATACTTAACTCGAAATTATAATTATGTTATAAGTAAAAGTAAACTGCAGGCAAATTGCTTGAATAAAATCAACCCGCAAAATCAGTCATAATTTATCTTACAACAAGAGAGGAAACTAACTTTGTGAAGCCGGTGTTTATATACCACTGTGGTTTTCCAATTAATTTTGGGATCGTATCGGAATTTTATCATAACTAAGTATAAAACTTAAAATCGATATTTTTATATGAAAAAATTTAGTTCAAAGTTTAAAAAACTCATAACTAAGCCAAAAAATTAATAGTATCAATTTGGAATGCTTATCTGTATAAGTTTTTATTAGGTTAATAAATCTGCATACTAAATTTTAAATTTAAGAGAATTAAAATGTTTTCCAATTTATTTCTTAGTTTTTACGATGTAACCCCTTATGAAATTATGAACGAATTGATAAAAATTTTTTCTACCTGAAATAGGTAGATCTACTGGGCTGTTGATTCTGATCAAGAATATATATAATTTATTGGGTCGGAAACGGATTTTTCATAGCCTTACAAGCTTCTGACTAAAATAATTATACCCTGCAATGGTATAAAACCATTTACTGAGTTATTTATCAAATGATATTTTTTCTACAATAAAATGATTTACGTGAATATTATTAAATTAAGGATATATAATCATGTTCTTTAAACTCTGTCAAAAAGTCATTATGGTTTTAAACTTAGTCTAGTAGGCCGTGTTAAGCTGACAATCGCTAAACATAAACAATTTAAATAAACCGTTATTTAAAAGTGATCAAACGGTCGGTTTTTAAAACAATTTAATTTCATCATAGGAATCAATGAACCATTGAATTAATTAATTTAATAATTAATTTAATAAATAATAATTTATTTAATAAATCTGATTCGCTGGAAAATAGCCAAAACCGCGAATTGGCCAGATAGAGTTGCATTACCCGCGCGGCGTTGCCAGACCACCAGCTAGCACCCACGAACATATGTATGTGTCCATGGCGGGCGAGCGCGAGTGAGTGTGAGTGTGTGCCGCAGCATGGGAAGCGAGTGATTCGCTGATTCGCCAGATTTCGTCGTATTTATTTGGTAATTTGCTAAGAATTAGCGGAGGGCCAGCGCCAAACGAGTGCAGTGTAATTAACCGCGAAAGGCGCTCTAATTAACGCAGTGCGGCCCCCGTCGTCAACCGTCATCGCCGCGAACGCGACAGTGTGCGTGTCGAGTGCGTGCGTACGCGAGTGTGTGTGTGTGTGTGTGTTTGTGTGGCGCAGTTCACACAACTTGGCCTGGAAAAAGTGAAAGAGTATTTTTTCGGCCATATTGTGTTGTCATAGTTGGGGAAAAGTGCATTTCCCCGCCATATGGAGTTACCCGAAAGTGCATTCTAATTCCCCCCGATGCGAAGTAAATAGCGCGACTTATGTAAAGCGGAGCAACAACAAGAAAAACCTATTTACATTTACAAAGGTGCGTACGAGCGGCTTGCATGTGTTGGTGAGTGCATGCATCTATGTATGTTTGTGTTTGTGTGTGAAAAGTGCATCCAATTGACATTTTCGTTGGATTTTCTATTTCAAATGCTTTTTATTAACTAGATAGTCGACTATTTAGGGTGTTTCTTAGGTTTCTAGTTCTTAAGGGAGACCCGCACGGGTACTCCATGTTTGGGCATGAGGGGTATACCGTTTACACCGAACTCGATCTCGCGCTTCTCTTTGCGGGTTTCCAGATTGAAAGTGGACAGAACCTTGGCTACCGCTATCTTTACATTCAACTTTCCCATGCGGGCCCCTGGAAAATTGGAAATTGGAAATTGTGTTATTTACAGTAGAGGAATATTAATAAACTATTTGTTTATATCTCACCTATGCAGTGGCGGGGTCCCTCGCCAAAGGCCATATAGGCAGCCTGATTGAAGTCCTTGGTCTCGTCCAGGAACCGCTCTGGCTTATAACTGAGCGGATCGGGGAAGTACTCGGCATCCCGGTGCATTCCTATCACAGAAATCACAATCTGTGTGCCCTTCTTGATCACCATCTTGCTATCCGGCACTGGATAATCATGTGTGCAAATTCGGTTCAACAGGGGCAGAGCGGGATACTTGCGGGCAGTTTCTATAAAAGGGAGATTTCAAACATTTCCCCTGGAAGGTCTCCCTGCATGGCTTACCCAAAACGCAGGCCTCCAAGTACTTCATATCCGCAATGGCATCGTAGTTCAATCCGCCGTGTGTCTCGATCGCCTGACGCACATCCTCCTGCGCCCTGGCCAAGGCCTCCGGATTCTGGGTGAGCTCGTAGAGAGTGAAGGCAGATGTGGAGGCTGTGGTCTCATAGCCAGCTACGAAGAACAGGAAAAGCTGTCCAGCAATAAGATCCTTGGACATGGACTTGAGGCCCTTGTTAGAGTTCTCAGCCGACCAGAAGGAATCGTCTGAGCTGATCTGTCCCTGGTTGCGCAATTGCAAAAGAAGTTGCAGCAGATCCTTGCGAACAATGTTGTTCTTCTCCCTGAGATCCACGGTCCGGTTGGACAGTTCCCGCATCCTTTCGTTGGCCTCCTGCTTCCAGCCAATTCGGACGAAGAACTTCTCCAATCTAGATATATATACTTTGTTGCTTGAGTTTTTTAATATTTAAATGTTTTGGTTTGAATCTTACCCGGGATATAAGAAACTTGCTGCGCCGCGAACAATATCCTCAAAGTTATTGCGATTTAGTTTCTTGCTGATCGAGACGAATTCGTTGTTGGGATCTTCAAAACTGTCCACTTCCAGGCCAAAAATAGTCGAGGCAATAATGTCGATGGCATAACTAAACGTAGAATATAAAATGCTCATTTTAGTACTTGTATCTAGATGCAGTATTTGTACAATGTGATAAGATAGGAACTCTTTACGGGGGGTTACAATAAGTAACTTGCACTTAGGAAATCAAAGTTCTATTATTAAAATCTTGAGGATTTTTTAACTAAAATTGATGGTCCTTATAAAACATTTTTGTTTTAATCATTTTATAGACAAACTTTAAAATAGAACCAGGCACAGATAGCGACAGCTATCAATTGCTGTGCTAGCTTCTTGCTCGGACAAATAAACAAATGCTAAAATAACAGCTATCTAATCAGGTATTCCCCCGTCCACCACTCACGTTGCCATAAGACTCTTCAGCTCCACCTCCTGGGCATCGCCAGACTTGGGCAGTTGTTTCCTCAAGTGGGCTATCATCTTATCGCCGACTGCATTGGAGGTCTCGAACATGGCCTTCAGCTTGCCGGAGGTGAAGGAGGGCGACAGCTTTGTACGCAGCGTCTTCCAGTTGGATCCCTCCATTTGGAACAGGCCCGCGGACATGGGGTCGTTCTCCTCGTCCACGTATACGCCGCGATCATGAAAGCTGGGAAAGTCCTTGACGAGTATATCGTGGGCCAGCTGGGCTTCGCGAACCAAGAGGGCGGGTCTCAGGGTGAGGTACATCCCGATCACCGGCTCCTTGGTGGAGTTGTATGCGTCGTAGATGGCCATGCCGAAGGATCGTTTTCCCTGTTTCACGGACTCTAGGATACCGAAGGGTATACTAACGCCCGTCGTCGGGATACCCTTGCGATCCCAGTAGCTAAATGTCCACTTCAGGTACACATATAGCAGGGTCGCGGCCCCGATCAGCAGCACTATTCCGATCATATTGCTCTAGACTGTTTTCCTGATGTCCGCACTGTTAGCGTGTCCAATTAAAACTAACCGGTCGATTCCGACTGCCGATTTATAGTCGTTAGGGAGTCCCAGTCGCCGGTCGGGCGCTTGTGTTAAACAATTTCGCCATTTCGAGCAAGAGATTAGGTTATCTCTCGCTCGGCTCGGACGTCAGTAAACACAGCCACTCAAGCCTTGGATTCCCTTAGAGGTAGGTTCAGGCTAGCCTCCTGAGAGAGGGATTTCACTGTCTCATTGTGCCTTCTCAGTGTGACACGGCGCCTTAGCAGTTGTCGATATTTTTTGCCGACGCAGCATTATTATTGTACTCATTTCCAGATATTGTTTTGTTCAAACAACCTAGGCAACCCTGCGTTAGGTGATATGTCAAATCGCTGTTTGTTAATGATAGGCCAATCGCCTATATTTGCTATTTCTAGACCCAGTATGTATTCAACTCTGACGGTGGGTGCTACGTCTCAGAAAAATGCTAGTGAAAATGTACACCTTAACTTATAAGGGAAGTTCATTTTAATCTGTAGATGAATAGATTTTAGGACAAGTATTGGGTCGAAGGGTTTGTAATATAATAAAACAGATGCTTTATTTAGTTAATGAAGATTTTATTTATTTTAATATATCAGAAAAATGTCAAAATTAGTAGGTTTTAATGGGTTATGACAATAATTATAGGTTCTTCATACTTAATAGGTAATTACAACACGAGTACATATGTTATTTTATGAGTTCTCAATTTCGAAGAAACGAAATTTAACCTTCGATTTGTATATATTTCTTCCCGTACCTGCACTTTTTCCGCATTTTAAGAGATATGATCTTTATGAAAATAGATTTCGTTTTTGGGTTTTCCTCTCTTTTCTTTTTCATTAGAAAACTGCCCTTTTAAATGTGTTTGAATTAGTTGAAAATCCAGGAATTCGTTTGAAACCCAAAAAAGGATAATAACGTCGGGAAGCCGAAGTTTGCATGCCCTTGCATTAAGCCATAGGATCATCGAATATGCAATCGATTATAACTAACTCTAAAATGCCTTAATTAATTTTAATAAAAATGCTTAAGAATCTATATTCTAGATTAAGACACAATTTTTATTTTATTTAATTTTTATTTTATTTTTTATCTGCTTTGATATTACAAATCTCTTAAAATAGTTGAACATTCAGACCTTAAAGGTGTAAATTGGTTGAGTGAAATGTGAACAGAATTTCGTATGAAATGCATTTGTTACACCTTAATTTGTCACCGCTAAACAATTAGCTTTGTTTGTTTTATAAACTTTATTTACATTCATAGAGCGGGCTGATTGAATCTATGGAATCTCTAATGGGGCTTGTGTCATTTGTAAAACTTAGGTATCATTCTAAGGTTTAAAAATACGAAAGAAAACGTAATATTTTAATTCAGCCAGTTATTTATATTATAAAATTCTAGTTTCTGGCCCAACGCTTAGAATTTTAATTAACCAGTTTGTTTTTGGTGGATTTTAATTTATATAAGTTCTCTATTTCCTGTTTGGAATAATTTAAAAATGCCTAAAGTCATTAGCTTATAACGTTTTGTTTTCTAGTTTTTTAAATATAATTTCACTGAATACACTACAATTTCACATACGTTATCAACAAATTATTAAATCTTGGTCATGTTGCTGTTCATAAAATCACTTTTTATTAATTTGAAAGATTTATTTGATTTTAATGAAGCAGATTAAGTGCTTCGCTTATCACAAGGCCCAGCGGAATTGATAGAGTTTTGCGCGTTTTCGTGGTGGTTCTTTTTGACCTAGGCCAAGAAGAAGGGGACTTCCCCAACTGTTGGGGGAACCCATGACTTGCATATTATCCCGTAACTATTATAGCCAAACTCGCTACGCCTTCAAAACTTTTCCGCTGTCCGTTTTGACCCGGTTTGTTGACTTTGACGTTTCTGGTAGCGCCGTTCCCGGTGTTTTCATTTTTTTGTTTTTCAGGTTGTTCACTTGAGAACTTTGTGCTGTTACTGTGTTATTTTTGTTTTTATTTTTGTGCAGCGAGTGGCAACGACTTTGATTAAACATGTAAGCAACCCACACAAAGGCAACAACAACAACAAAATGAGGGAAAGAACAAAAAAAAACACAAGCACAACAACAGCCATGCGCCATACAAAGCCAAAGACGTTGAACCGATTCACGTATTTCTGCTTTTTATACGTTTTATTTTTGTTTTTGACATTTTTTCGGTTGTATGCAAATAAATGTATAAATAATTACAGCTGGGGTTAACTCACACATGCAAGGGATCATTTTTTTGTTGATATTTAATTTTCTAAAGTTTTATTTCTAAGGAGTATGTTCTTTTTTAATATAAATTTTAACATTTTTAGTATAAATACAATTAAACAAATACATTAAAATCAAGAAAGTAGAACGACACCTCTTAAAACATTTAAATTCGGTATGTTTGGTTAGACATCAAATCATAAAATATACTTTTTAGTCCTAGATTCAGATTAATATTTTTCCTTAAATCAAAACAAAAGTTGTAAACCAAGTTCAATAGTAAACTTGTAAATAAATTGTAAAGAAATTTAAAGAAATAGGATTAAACATTTAATTGTAAATGTTAAGACTCTCAAAAGTTATTTAACTTAATGAATTTAATTAATGTTAAATTCCCTATTTAATTCACAATTTCTTTTATGTCTTACAGACCTCTCTTAACGTGTTTGTCTTCGGTTTGGTAATTACAGGAAGGAACAGGCAGTAATAACACAAACAAGGTAAGTTCCTTGGCCATAGGTCTTAGCAATTAAACAGGGATTACTTACTCGAGGGAGGCAAGTAACCATATGATTTTCCAGCTTAATTATTAAGTCATTAATACTGAGCGGATTAGATTTCTTTCTCTCCCACTCGGCTCACCCTCTCTCTTTGTGTGATAAGCTGCTGCTGCTGCTGCTTGCTATCTCTCTTGCACCGTCAATAGCCTTGATAAGGGCCTTGAGAGAGCGGCGCCATCAAACATCCAGCAGCAAGCTTTTTACTTTGTTCTACAAAGTACTGACGAGTTGGTGAATTCCAAGCTAAGTTTGGCTATTTTCTAAGTAGTACGCTGAAATAATTATTAAATGTCTTTAAAAATTGAAGAAAGGTTTCCATAAATTTCTCTACTTTAAAATATTTTCATAAGGAAAATATGACATCTAATATTTATATTATAGTGTAAAGAATTAAAACAAATTCTTTTCCATACTATATTAAAAAATGGTAAATTTGAAAGAAGGAAATTCTTAGCTATTGTCAATTTTTGGCTATTGTCAGATATTTTCCCTAATATTCAGCATAGTTGGCAACATTGGTTCTTTTTCGCTCAAAAAATGCTGCTTTGTCAAAAGCTCAACCGCTTGCGCTCTCCCTTTGCGACGGCTGTGAGAGCGTAAAGCTTCCCGTGCCAAAGCAAAACAAACACAGAGCAGAGCAGAAAACGCTGCAGAGGCAGAAGCAGTAGAAGCAAAACAAAAAAAAATATATATTAAGAAAAAAGCTCAATCGTCAGCTGCTGCGCGTAGCGAGTAGTAGTTTGTGTGCTTTTTGCGGAAAAATCCACATTGCTAACCGATTTTCCCCGATTTACACCCACAGCGATACGCAACGGTAAATGTCAAGTGCTTGGTGGTGTCCAGCTTAAAAAGAGAATTTTTCTTTTTGGGCAAATAATAAATCGCAGTTTTCCTCGCTTTCCCACGCGCGTGTTTCGCTCTCTCGGTATTTTCAGAGCGCGTGACCTTAATCTGTGAACATTGTAGAACATCGTATAACTCCTCCACTCGAGGAAAAAACGGTCTCGAATTTGTTTAAAAACACGCGCAATTAAACACACAAAGTGAATAACAGAAAGACGAGCTTTTTACAACAACTCGACCAGAGGCAGAGCAACTTCCTCAATCTAACGCCCTTCAACAGTGTTTTAGGCTATATACACAGATATATACCACGTTTATATATGGAAATAAGCCCCCAACTGGAGAATAGGTTGGAGAGAGAAGAAGAAATAACTTTTTCTATATGCAATACATATCTTTTGAGAGGAGTCGGCTTTTTCCAAGACACCCGGCACTTGCTCTCGCTCTTTCTCTTTTCTTTCTCTGATACTCTCCAGTCCCCCCATCTCTTTCACTTGGCTGTCTCCACAGCACACTCTCTCTTTCCTTTGGCTGTGACGCAAATCACATGTTTATAAAGCCGTTCGATTTTTGATTAAATTTATACAACAATTAAATTGTGTTTGTTTAACATGTGAGCTTTTTTTTTTGGCCAGAGTTGCCAGATGGACGAGATACCGAAATACATAGCATTGACATTCTCGAAAAGGTTGTGAAGAGAGAGGGGGGCGGCGATAAAAAGACACATGTTTCGACTTGCCCAAAAAGCTCTCGCAGGGGGGGGCAGTTCAATTAAAAACATGTGCGCTGCCGCTGCCCTCTGTCCAATATTTTTGTTTATTGTTTATAAATGAGAGAACTTTGCTCCATCCCGCTCGCACTTGACAAGGGGTAAATGAGCAGCTGAGGTCAGCTTGGAAACGCCGGCGCAGCTTTTTGTGTTTGTTTTTTTTCTTACTTTACACTTTTGCAAAGACACTCGAAGCTTTTCCGTAAGCTTTTTTTCCTATATAGTATGTACACATGGATGTACGTATGTATGTATGTATTAAAGTGGAATCGAGTGATATAGGAAGAACCTTGTATGCTCATGACTATGGAATGGAATTTAGTATGTGTAGTTTCTGTATGTTTTTTTTTGTTAGTAGTTTCTCAATCCATCATGCTTGCTCTCTCATATTGTTTCTGTCTTTTTTTGAGAGTCTTACAGAAGATTCTTTAGCCAGGAGATGTATAGATGTAGGGTTCTTCTTCTATTCTCCGCTGGGGCGTCAATGTTGACCTCCAAAAAGCTGCTTTTGCACTGATTTATTTTGCCGGCCAGCTGCGGAAGCGTTTGTGTTTCTCTTTCGCTTCTTCTTCAGCGTTTTCTGCTCGTTTTTTTTATTTTTATTTATTGATTTCATTACTTGTTTCTTGTTTTTTTTTGGCCGAGGCTGAGCGATTTTTAATGCCGGTGGGCCATGTGCAGAGTCGTGGAAAGAGAGAGGGCAATAGGTTGCTCCAAAGAGTGAGTGATACAGTGAGGACTGGGTTTTCAGGGAAATTTTCTTCTATATCTAGGCATTATATAGATAAGAATTCCATGAAAATAATAAATAATCTTCTAGTTTGAAAGCCCAAGGTCGGGGAAGAAAGCTGTAGAATGTAGTTTGAGTAGTCTTCAAAGATTTCCCTGGACTTACTTAATTTTACTACATTTTTCTAGTATTGTTCTCCCATTTTTTATATTAAAAGATAGCATGGTTTGGTCACCAAATATTTCAAACTTAGAACCTTGATAATTGTTAAATCCCTATTTTTCCTGTTGTTCACTATACGTAGAGCATCCTGTATGTCTTTGTTTAATTTAAAGCTTATCACAAAAAGAAGAACGAACACAAAAATGCTGCTGCTGATAACTTGAATCATTTTTTGATGTTTTTTTTTTTTTCACTCAGTATCTTTTCTGTTGTTGTTGCTGGCTTTATTTTTATATTTTTGATTTGGCATTGAACATTGTACGCTGGTTTTTTCACCCTTCTCTTTCGGTGTGTGAGTGAGAGACGATTATATTTGTGTGAGTTTGTGTGCCGCGTTTGGCTTTTTGATTATTTCGCGTGCAAATATCACGTATGCGACGGGTTGTCCAGAACTTGCTCATTATATGGCCACACACGTTCGCTGAACAATTGAATGTGATAAAATTTATGTCTGTTTCTCTGACCTTTTTTTGTATATGCGGATATCTCATTTTTCATACTTGATATTTGATAAAGAAAAAGGTTTTCCTACTGTGGAGTTGAGTTGTTGTAATGCCAAAAGCTAAATATCTAATCTTGGTTCTTGTAAATGTTCAGATAATAATCAAAATGACGTTCGTGTGCTAACTACGAATAAAAAACACCTTCTTAAAGTTGTTCAATTCAGTGCCAAAAACAAAACAACCTATAAAATATAATTAAACAAATTAGAAAAATAAAAAACATCATTAAAGGAGCTGTAAAAATCAAAGCAAACGTTTTGATTTTTCCATTTGAGTTCGGGAAGTTGTTGAAGAAAAACCTTCAAAGTGGATACCCTGGCGTTGCCTCTGGGAGGGCTCTCTCATGTTAGAATGGCTCTAGCCAGGTAAGAATCAGGCACCTATAAGGTTATATTACTTATATATTATATTACTTATAATCTTGGAAAAACTAGAAAGTATATAGAAGAACTTATTGCTGATTTTTCTTCTGATTATTAATAGAACGATGATTAATATTCTGATTCTGATAGTATTTGTCTCTCAAGCTTACAAGCATTTTCTTTAGATAAGATTATATCTTAAAGGCTGTATCTTTTTTACTGTCTTATCACTGAACGAGATAAAACTATTGTGTAATTTATCGCAATCATTAAGATAGCTTAAATATTATTGCTCCTCCTTTGTCTTCACGCTTTGCCTGCAAAGTACATGCCAAAATGAAGTTTTAAGCCTTAAAGTTTTTAGTTTAAGTACTCCAATACTGTTTATTAATCATTGAGACCCATGAACCTTGTCATTAGCGGTTTTCAATAGAAAATCCCTCATGCCAATGCGAAATCTCACATAAAGTTGGATGATCTCTAAAGATCAATTAGTGATGCCCACGCTAGACAGCGAAAATTCAATGTCGTCATTAAAGCGATTACCGTTAAGCGATGAAAAAAATACATCAACGGCGACGATAATAATAACAATAACAAAGCAACAAGGCGAGTGCCGCGAAATCGAGGAAACAATCAAACGAAAATGCAACATTTGATGTGCACGTGTGTGCGTTGAGTGCGTGCTTACTTTGTGTATGTGCGTGTGTGTGTGTTGTGTGTGCGTGTGTGTGCATTGCATTAAAATTCAGGGGCAATGCCGTGCCTAGATGTAATTACCGTTATAGTCAAGTGCAAACCATATGGGATACGAGATAAATATCGCCTCGCCTGACCCCTCGTATTCATAAAGTGAAATGAAATTTTCTTGCGAAAAATATACAGTGCACTTTGGGTACAATAAATAATGCGGTTTATTATATTACAGAAAAAAAACATTTTTAACAACCGTTAGCTTTTGTTAGGACACAAATAATATGCAATTTGAATTAACTTATAATAAAGAACACGAAAATCTTCTTTACAATTTATGAAAACAAGGGATTCTTTTTTTAATATTCTATTTTAAAAAATGTGACCATATTCACATAATCAAGGTACAGCTTGTTGCAATACAAATATAGTTTTGTTCCACTCTTAAAGAATACCTTTTATGTTATATTCAAATTCGTAAGTGTTCATCTTTTTACAATTTATTTTATATTTAATGTGACCATCTATCTATCTAATGATTATAATGAAGTATTCACTCTCTGGAGTATACACTGTACTAAACCTCCTTGCAATTGTCGTAATTGTAATTGCAATTTGTTGCAACCTTTCGAAAGGAATGATTACATATTGTTTAGGGTTAGGCTTGACCCTTGTGTGGGCTACACTTTCACGGTTTTCGAGAATGTCTTTTTGCATTTCGGAAACCCCAATTTCCATTATTTATTGAGAGAAAGTAACGGTGAAGAGATCAACAGGCGTGCTGCGCTCTCTTTCGCTCTCTTTTTGCACTCGACCAGTGGGAGGGGGGTTAAGAAAGCAGGGGGGGGAAAGAGAGCCTCGTGCTAATTCATTTTAATTCATTTGACCGAAGGTGAATGACAGAGGGAGAAAGAGAGAGAGAGAGAGAGAGAGAGAGAGAGAGAGAGAGAGAGAAAGAGAGAGAGGCAGAGAGGAAGCTTGAGGAAGAAGGGCACACATGCACACTGCTAGTAATCTCCATATCTCCCCCTCATTACCTCCCCCTCTCTTGTGTGTTTTGTTTTTGTAACGGGTTATTTGAATTGTTGTAGTACTAGTTTTTTTTTTTTTTTTAATTGTCTACGAGGAAGTGTGTGTGGCGGCTTTTTGTTGTGTATTTGTCAGTATTTTGCGCGAAGGTGTTTCCATTTGTAATTACCATTACATGCCAGCTAGCTAGTGTGGTGTGTGTGTGTGTGTACTTCGGGTTGTTGTAATCGTGGGTTACAAAAGCTCTGTTTGTTGTTGTACCTGCACATGCTGCCGCTTCAATTTGTCCGCGATAAGGTCGTTTTGCTCTATGATTTTGCGTAATTGCATTTGATAATATTTCAATGCGAAAACCTTTAAGGGAACCCTCACAGCCCAATGTGTGGGGGTGTAATTTACTCGCTAGTTAGCTGTGTAGTTAACATAACACACAAAAGTCAGTCATCATGTGCACTTCCTTGTTTATGTTTAGTCAACACATTTTGCAAGATGTGATGTGATTTTCCTATATTAATATAGACAGGTGGAATTATTATAACATTCCTTAGTTATTATTCCCTTGAAGGGTATTATATGTTAATTTTAGTTAGAAGCTTGTAACGGCACTATAAATAATGCATATTCTTATATTAGAAAATAAGAAATAAGTATGCAGATTTATGAAGCTAATTAATAATAACATCGAAGACATTTCGACTTGAATTTAATGCTATTTTTATGTAGTTATGCATTTTTCAAACTTTAATTAGTGTAAAAAATATATAGCATAATATATAATAATAATAATAATATCGATTTCAAGAATCTTGCAGGGGATATTATTATTTTAATCAGCGAAGCACTCATTTCCGACCCTATATATCATATATATTCTTGATCAGCATCAACAGGCGAATCAATCTAGCTATGTCTGGAAGAAACAAATTTTTTTCAATTTTTTTTAAACATTCTTTCAACAATTTTTTATCGTGTTGAACTTGTGAAAAATAAGCAAAAAATTTAATTTTATTAAAATTTTAAATTAAGTATGCAGATTTATTTACTTAATAAAAACTAACACAGGAAAGCCTAACAAATTGAAATTAGTGATTTTTTGGATTAGTTATGAGTTTTTTAAACTTTAATTTGTCATTTAAAAACATCGATAAATACCAGTTCAAGCAATGCGAATATTTTCAGCTTAGTTATGATAGATTTTCGATATGATTCTATAATTTAATTACAAATTGCAAAGGTAGATTTCTATATCTTTTTGGGCTAGGTTTAAGAAACACTCTACATTTTATTAATATAGGAAAAATGTACACCAAAAACCATCCTTAACATCATAAAGCAAATAAAACAACCTGTGTATATTTTGATTTTCTAATCCCAAGCAAAATCACCTATAAAGTATTTCCTAACATTTGAAAAACAACCAAAACATCAATAATATATGTATATTCTTCTATATCAATAGAATGTATAAAATCTACAAAACTGTTGGGATTATAATAATGTTTATGGTCTGAAAATACAGCACAGTCAAAAATTTGCTTGACATTAATAAGAAAATGTCTCCTTTCATGTTGGGTTACCCAATAATTGGCTTCAGCAAGGAATTTCTCAATTTGCATACCAAAATGTTTGCACAAAAATATGACATTTTCCGAATATTACTCAATATTTTCCTTTTTGACACATACAATATGGTTTTTTTTGGCAAGGTTCTTTTGCCACAATAAACCTCGAACCTGTTGAGGAGCTGCCTGTGATGGGGAAATCGATGTATGTGGTCACCGTGATTGAAGGTCCTTTCCATAATCATAAAATTTCCATTTCCTTGCGGGGGACTTTCCCAAAAAGGGGATTGGATATTCATTCACTCATTCTACCACCTCTGAATACACCTTTGAACACCCTAAAACACACACACACACACTCTACTCGTTCTATATTTATATCGATGACATGATTTCGTTTCAATGTTCATGCCACAAAACTCACGGATTCCGCGCCCGATAACAATGACACAATTCGAGGGTATCTGTCAGTGTGTGTATCTGTATCCGTGTTCCGTATCTGTAGCTGTGTCTGTGTTTAGTATCTGTGAGGTTGTCAGCCACCCGCAACGAAGCCACAATCATTGACCCTCATGCCTTCAATCGGGCCAACACACACACACATAGATACACACACACCCATGAGTGGCAGGGACTTATTGATTCAAATTGCTGCCATATTATGTCGGCCTATCTCACTGGCAACCTAATTGGTTAACCATACCAAGGGTATTACGATATGGGTCGAGTGGAGCACTGATTCTCAACCATTTTCCCTTGAAAGGGTTGGGAAATATTTTAGTGACATTTACACGCATGCAAAATTCTAAACTTTAAGATACTACTACCTTTAGATACTACTATGTGTGTTGTCTTTATAAAAGCATTAAAAAAGACTTGTAGTACCTGCAAACTGGTTAATTGTAGTACAGAAAACTAATTAAATTTGTTCAAAAGAATTTCCATTCAAACAACAACAGTGCAAAAGGTCAATTAATGACATTAGTGACATTCGTCACCAGTTGTTTGAGCAAGTCGGCTGCAATCGCAACTAATCGCAATTACAGCATTTCATTCTCGCCCGCAATTCGCATTCAAACATTATTCGAATGCGAAAACAACAAACAGAAATAATGTTTACAACAATAACAACAACAACAACGAAAGCGCGACGAAACAATGCACACAAGTCGAAAGGAGGTGGAGGCTAAGAGTAAAAAGCAAAAAAAGGCAGAAAAAGCAAAGAAGCAAAAGCAAAACAACGCAACGCAACGGAACTGAGCACAGCGCGCTGCTGAGCGACAAAAATGCAGCTGATGAAAAGCGTTGGCGTCGCTGCCTGAAGCTCTGCTTCTGCTGCTCTGTCTCTGCCTCCGTCTCTGCTCCGATTTAGCCTCGTTACAAGCCGTCGCGTCGCACGCTTTGGTTTGCCGTTGGATGGACGCTTTCGAGGTGTCACCAGTGCTGCCAACTTTCGGTTACGAAAGTTGTCCAAAATCCCGATAAAAGAGGGTTTTATGATGGATATGTCTAACCCTTAGGATCCTTGTTTTTAACCAATATAGATAATTAAGCATAGCCAGCCGAGTTGATTTAGACATGCCTTTTTCTTTGCCTGTTTTTTTTTTTTAGTTGTGGAATTATTTAGGTGAAACTTTCTGTCTTATATTTCTGAACAATATAACAAATTATAGTAACTAGCCGAGTCGATTTAGATACAATTTAGCTTGTGCCTGTTCTCTTAGTCGTACATTTTATTTAGGTAAAGTTTTCAGTATAGACTTTATTTTATTATTTTTTCTTTAAATTGTGTCCATAAATTGGCTCACCATATCTCATAAATACAATCTACACTTTGTGTAGTATTTATAAAATACAAAGTAAACCAATTCCAATGGAAACTTATAAATATTTCGAAATATTTTCATTATGCCAGGTAGGCCGATAGCACAAAGTGACATCTTTTGTTTATATTTCCCTACAAGCTATGTTTCTAAATTGAAATTTCGGAACACCTCTGCCTTAAAACTAGTCTAATTTCGGTTATAAAATGAAAAAGGCAACAAAATTAAATAAATGTGCATTGCTTTACCAGCCACATCTCACCCAATCCTTTTTCGCCTTACGTTTGAAGTCTAAAACCTCAAAATCTTCGGATGCGACAAAAAAAGGTAATGTTAAATAATGCCTAATACTAAAATGATAGTAATATTAGCGTTTGATGGAGTAGAAACCGAATGTACATTGAACAATGATGCTGGGGCAGATAAAAAGACTAAAGATGCTGCGGCAGGTAAACCAACCAAAGATGCTGCAGCAGGTAAACCAACTAAAGATGCTGCGGCAGGTAAAGATGCTGTTCCAAGTAGTAAATTGACAAAAGATACTGGTGAAACTAAAGCGACAGAAAAAGCGAATCCACCTAAATCATCAAAAGAAGCTGCACCAACAAAAGAAGATCCAATTAAATCAGCAAAAAAAGACGAATCTAAAAAAGAGGCACCACCACCTAAAGACGAACCTAAAAAGGAGGCACCACCACCAAAAGACGAAACTGTCATATCCGGTGGATCCGAATGCAAAGCAAGAACACCTATCCTTCCACTAGTGGAGAAACCAACTAAAAAGAAGAAGGAAACCATTGAAACATTACTTTATAACAAAGCTGATCCAACTATGAAAAAGAAAGTACCTTTGACTAGAATTCAAGGAGGTGCTCCTGATTGTCAAGCTAAACAATGTTAGTATTTTCTCCCACAACAATAGCTGCTAATCAAACTAATTAATGCTCCATAATTAATCTAGCACCAGAAGGACATCTTGCAAGTCGTTATCAAAAATATTCACTCTGTGTAGCCTTGCCGCTAATCGCCATTCTAACGCTTATTGTTTTTGGCAATCGATTGGAAGAGGATCGCTTAGAATTCAAAAACTATGGCTATATGTATAAGCGTGAGAAGCGATTTTCGTTTGGTGATGGAAATCGATCGGCTTTTCATAATAGTTATTATAATGCCTTACCGCCAGACGGGTATGAGGATGAAATTGATGAGGAAGGATTGGGGCAAGAACCGGAAACGGAAAAGGACAAGAAATCTCGATTGAAAGAATTTGAAACGGTTTTTAAAAAATGGAAAAAGCACGATGACAAAAGAGATGCTCAGGTGGCGGCCCATTAAAGTTGTAAAATTAAAAATTAAATAATAGTATTTTTTTGTAAGTAAAAAATTTAGGATATTATGAAATGGGTAGCACTGGAAATTGCTTCGCTTACGAATTATTTACGTGTTTACTGATGGAAAATTCAGTTATTCTTTTGAAAAAGGGTTGAATTTTAATTTTCACAACTTTTTAAAAGAGCAGTTTTTTTAAGATTATTTTAATAATTAATATTTTAAAATCTTCGGAAAAGAAATATTGCTTTAAATTAAGAATTATGTAGTGTTTCCTGATGTAAAATTCAGGAATCCTTCTTAGAACGGGTTTAATTTTAATTTTCACACTAGTTAAAAAATAAAAAAAACTGGAGCACATTATTTTCTATAATTTTAAATTATAAATATTCCTCAAGTCAAATATTGCATAAAATTGGCATCACTGGACAAAGTTATGAGCCAGAAACTGGGCATCACTGAACGTTGGCCGCGCTCTCGCAGCGCCGGCTGCGCAGTCGCCCTCGTCCGACGGCCGCAAAAATCTTAGCCCCGAATTCGAATTCGAATTCGAATTTTTTGTATAGGAATCGGAATTCGTCACCAACTTTGGACACTTACAATATGCCGCCAACGCTGACGTCAGCGGAGGCGTTAACGTCGCTGTCACAGCAAGCGTTGCAGGTCGCAGTCGCAGTCTACGCCGACGTCAGCGTCAGCGTCAGCCTCAGTTGTCGGCAGCGTGTACTACTTTTGTTTTCATTGAAAGCGTTTGCTGTAATGTTTGTGGTATGCTCCGCCGGCAGCGCTGTCGACGCTGCTCACATGGTCACTGAGCTTCCACTTGGCTCTCTCGCCGTCGCTCTCCCTCTGCCGGCGTCGCTGCCTGGCGTTGCCTCGCTCATTTGTTTTGGGTCGAATTGACCTTCTTAAAAAGTAGGTAACCTCATTTCTCATTTATCGTGTACAACTTACATGCTGCTGCCGCTGCCACTGCCACTGCCTCTGCCTCAGCCTCTGTCTCTGCCTCTCTGCTGCCAGTATGTGTGTGTGCGTGTGTGTGTGTGTTGTGCGGTGTGTGTTTGTGGTGGGGGGCTTGTCTCTTGAGTAAAAAAGCAACAACTGAAATCGCACGCATCGCTCTTAATTGTTTGGCCAAGATTCTTTGATTGCTGGTAAATACTCTCTCAACGTACTTGGCGGTGGAAAAACTGCCTAATCACTGTTTGAGTTTCCACAACAAGAAAATGCTGAAATGATGTTACATACCTTTGGTATATGGCACAAATATTCTGCATATGTTTTCTTGAGCATTTTTGTTATTACAAAACCTTTAGTATTATGAAATTTATTAACATTTCTCAAAAAGGCACTTGAAAAGCACTGCTTTATTTGGAATATTTTGGAATATTACAAGATTTTCGATTCATACGACTCTTAATCCGACACGGTTCTAATATCTAATATAAGCACTACTTTTATACATCAAAATTATACAATTTTCTTTTCAATTAAGGCTAACATTTAAACCACTTCACAACTTCTATACACAAATTTTGCAAATCATCTTTAAGTCATATGTTATAGCCAACCCAAAATTGTTTAGTGTTGGTCAAGCCCTATCATTGTTCACTTTTCACTCTGAATTTTAAAATTAACCTCTGACCTCCATTTTACCTCAAGCCCAAAAGGTCACATTATTTGTAAAGTGTTGGTGAATTACGGTCACATTGCTTATAACAGTGTTGGTGAAGTACAATAGCGGTCACATTACTTATTTAGTGTTGGTCAAGTACTGTCACAAAGCTTATAATCGTGTGGATTAAGTATTTAAATTCCTGACAATTATTTATTGATAACCTTTTAATAATAATATTATATTACATTATTATTTATTTAATTTAAAATTCAACTCTGACCTCCATTTTACCTCATGTCCAAAAGGTCACATTATTCGTAAAGTGTTGGTAAACGCTTATAATCATATTAATTATTATTTAGTTATTTATTGATAACATTTTAATAATAATATTACATTATTATTATATGTATTAATATATAATATAATTCTTAAAACTACAATAAGAATATTGTATAATTTGATAAGTTGTTGAGTCACTTCTCCAATAGCTTAACATCTTATAAATTTATTTTTTACCCCTCAGAATATAACAATCCCTCTTTTACAATACTGAAGAAGGGTCCTCTATACACTCTCCTATTTTATTTTCTTACTTATATATTTTTGATATATTTTCCTATTTAATTTTCTTAAAGCCCAAAAAAAAAAAAGTATTATCGCTTCCTAGTGTGTCACCGTCGCTGACTGACGTCACAAGGCGGCCAGCAACGACACTGACAGAAAATAATTGAGGCGGGCAAGGTTTTTCTGGTGCGGCGCACAGATAGATTATGTTACAGACTTTTCCGAAGGTGAGGCCTAATTCGAAAAGTGTGTAATTTGTTTTCCTACGCTGATTGCACTTGGAATTTATGCTGCTCCCTTGGTTTACTTGTGTATTTATATATATTTATTTTTTGCTGTGTGCGTGCATAAACATTGAACGGTGTTTCGCTCGCCGAACTATAACCAAAAGAAAAAACTATATATATAAAAACTATACAGTAGTGAATCGAGCGAACTGAACTGAGAGCTGAGCGGTGGCAGCGAGTCGCTGTCGTTGTCGGCAGTCTCGTTTACTATTGACACCATTAATGTTGCCCCAATGTAGGTCAATTGCGCGCTAATTGCCCCGCAACTCGCCTTCTGCCGGGGTCGTTTCGCCTTCATTTCCCCGCGTCTCGTCGCCCCACCTTTCAATGCTGTCGCTGTGCCACTGCCACTGCCTCTCATCAGATTCAGATTCAGCTTCAGCTTCAGATTCAGATTCGGATTCGGATTCGGATTCAGCTGGCTACCACCTCAGCTACCTCAGCTGGTGGTGCCACTTCTGCTGCTGATGATTGACGCTGCCAGCAGCTTGACCTTTTAGGCCTCAGAAGGTACAGTGGTGGTGACCTTATTGGCCAACATTTTGACCACTTTCTTATATAGTTTTTAACAAAACAGTTTCTTCTGGCAGGGAAAATATTATTTATTTAAAATACTGAGACATTTTATGGTTGAGTATCCATGGATAACTTAGACTAAAGACCTGAAGAAGCCTAATTATTAAATAAGTTTTATAGTTTCTTAACATGGTATTTCTAATATTTTTTAGCAACTGAAATTTTAAGAATAGAAATATAAATATACAAATTTTTAAAAATTAAGGAGCAAGAAATACATTCAAGGTAATAACTTAAACAATTAGCCCGACTTCTTAATGGCAAAAACTATATCTCTCTTCAACATTAGGACTTATAATTATAAGCAACTATTAATTAGATAAATTCTATTAATTAAAATAAATTTTTCAAAATTTGTAAGGCCTCTTATGATTACCTTTAAGCTAACTTTGGCAACACTACCGTGTGGAAATTGCGTACATTGCGTATACGCCCTGTGAGACGACATGGCAACCGCAAAATATTATAACTCTCAGCTCACTGGAATTGCCTGTGCCGCCGTTGTCTTTTTTTGGTTTTATATATTTTTTTCGGGGCAGTCAGCCCCCAAACTCTGACCCAGTTTCCGCCTTTTTGGGCACCGAAAAAAAAAACTTTTGTTGTACATTTATTTTCTGGGCCTTTGTAGTATTTTTGCATATTTTATGATTTAATCAAAGAAAATTATACACGCATGCAGAGAGGAGCATCCCAGGGTGTGCCCTGGAGGAAACGAATCCAACAAATGCGAAGGTTTCCCCCCCCGGAAAACACACACACACACACACACACACACACACACACACACACACTCAGTTACTCATGCTGCCTGCTGCTGGGGCAATAAAACCGAAACTTGACCCAATTCTGAAAACTGATGCCGTCTCTGTTTTCGCCGCTCTGTTTGTGTCTCCATATCATTGTGCCTGCTAGAAGTGGTTGTATATATCCATATATACATATATCCATCTTGCATTATAATTATCGAATTCCCGATAAACAATTGTGGGTGCTGTATAAATATCGATCTATGAGCTAATTGAACACTTGGGAAATTGGAATTACTGTACTGGGAGCAGCGAATCACTCGATAAGCAAATAAAACAATGCTATGAGGAAATAACAAAGAATACGTGTTGAATGCAATGTAAATTCATAAGAAAAAACTTAATGTGATTGTAGCGCCAGTGCTGGGATTATGAAATAGACTTTTCCATTAATTGAAAACAGTTTCAAATGATTTATTTTAGAGTCCATTAGGAATTAGAGCAATTGCCTAACATGTCTTGGATAAATTTTAATGATAAATGTGTGAGCTAATTATTACAAATTTACCACAAGCTATAAAAGATCTTGCTTTAAAAATAACCAAACAGGATATCATAAAAAGAAAGCTAAATATAAGTCTTAAATTGAATGTTTTGAAACATGTTTATGAAGAGGATGTTTAGATTATAAAATTTAAGTATACTTCAAAATATTTTCACCTCTCATAAATCTGCAAAAAGGAAGCAATGATCATAATTTTTTCTTGTTGATCTTTCGTATTATTTTTCTTTTGCGTATGTATATCAATCTTAAGATGTTGAAACGCCCAAATGATGTTGTTTCCTTTCGAGATACCGCCCCCTTTTGGCTTCTTTATAATTTCAATCCATTCGCAAAACTACAATTATTTGATTCACTTGAATCGCACCAGATGTGGTGCCTTCCTTGACTCTTTTCCACATATATCATCGGGTTTATATGTGTATATATATTGGCTGTCCCTCCTTTGCTTGATTAATACAATCATCATACCCCTTGGGGTAATGCCCTTGTCCCTCCCTGCTAACTACGCCCCTGCCCACGGTTGAGGTTCTATTTCATTACAACCATTATTTTATATATGTATATTTTTTTTATTGCCAGTAGCCTGTTGCTAGCCGATGTCTTTCTCGTTCTCTCTTATACTTGGTTGGGTTTCTGTGTAATTTACGCGGTCCGATACCTATTGCCCTTAGTTTTGGAGGGGTATATGGGGCTTTTGGGGTTGTATGTCTATTAAAAACAAGATTTGCAAATTTTTGTAATATAGGAAAATAATTTTGTTTAAGTACCAAAGGTTTGTTGGGAATAATAGAAGCTATGTACATATATTTATACATATTTTTAATAGGGCACTAAAAAGACTTATATATTACCAATTAAGGTACTAAAAAGGCCTATATATATTACCAATGCTAATTAAGGTACTAAAGGATTTATTAAATCCGTAAACATAGATATAAATAAAGAATGCAAGAACAAATATAAGTTTCCTTGAAAATGTTTTTGACAAAAGTAAGCTAAAAGACTTTGAAAGGCTTTTAAAAAGTATCCTTTTTAAAGTTGTATTACTTTTTTTTTAGTATATTATTATTTAAAATATTCATTTAAATACTTTTTCTTCTTAAATCCATTACTTTTGTAAATAATATAATATAAATAATTACTCCAAAGGGTATTTAAAGATCTGTTCAGCAATATCCAACTCTCCTTTGTCATCGGTTCAACTTTATAATTTGCTTATTCCCTTGGCCTGTCTCGGGTTGGTTGGTTGGCCAAGTATTTCATTTCATTGGCCACCGGGCTATGGGAACACAGAGTCGTCAACCGAAAGCTAAAGCGTACTCAAAACCCTGGCTCAAACTGAAACTGAGAGAGCAACGTTCTAACCTTGTGGTGCTCGCTGTTTGCTGTTGTTGGTAGTAAATTTAATGTATATTTTTGTACTTGTTGTTGTTGTTGGTACCTTTAACCTTTGGGCTGGCAGCAACAACAACCTTCTCTGACGTCGTTGAGCCGTATCCTTGAAAGTGTCTATCTGAGGTCATCAACTACAATTTTCGTCGAGCTTGGAGTCGTTGTTGCTGCTGTTGGGGCTCGTTTATCATTGGACTTTTCATGGTCGACGCTCTGAACACAAAGGGAGAAATATATATATATATAAATATACATATATGTAAAAGTATACTCACAGGATTTCACCAGGATCTGCTGGGAGACAGGCAGCAGTTTGACAACGCCACATGCATTTAACGATAATTATATGCGAGCATTAACCAAAACCAATATAACCACCACATCGTCAAACCCCATTATCCATTATCAGTAATTGCCTTTGTTCAAATATCGATTTTTGATAGCAAAGCGCTTTTGCTTGTACACCATAATGCCAATATACATTATAAACGGTTCGAGATGACTAACTTTAACCACACAGCAACCACAGAAAGTTAACGAAACATTTTCAAATGATTTTTTATGAATTAGTTTAAATACAAAGACTGGGAAAAAAGGAGGTAGATAGTAATATTTATAAGGCTAAATACGAAAACTTATGAAAAGTGAAATAATGGCTTAAAAATAACCTTATTAGTATCCTTTTAAAAAGATAACTTTTGAAGTATAGTATCCTAGGGTTTTCGCATGTCTAATGTTAATGGTCACTTATCTATTTAACAATATTATATGTTAGTTTCCTTTTCTTCTCATATTGAAATTAGGGAAGTTGTACTGTAAGTAGACCGCACCGCCACCGCACACACTCTACTAGTTGGCTAAGCAAAGGTAAACAGAAAAAAAAATACGTTTCAGGTCAGGGTTTCCAAAAGTACACACACGTATGAACATCGCATGCTTATACACCCGTCCAGTGATAATTATCCGACAATGAGATTGCGGACCGCGGGCCAAGCCAACCTCAAAATCAAAATCAAAATCAAAAGTGAGCTAAAAGGCCGAAAAAGAGAGCAGTGCGGGGGTGTCGAGCAACTGAGGAGGGGGACTTAAGTAAACTGCATTAATGAAACTGGGTTATAATTGAAATCAATGGCAGACACAGCCATGCTGCTGTGGATTTCAACATAAACAATGCCTAAATCCGAGAGATACTTTACCAGCCGCCGGGCCACGAGACCCGACGAGGGCCCTACAAGAGTCAGCAGCGGGTTAACCACATGCGAGTCACCAGTGAGTAGCACCAAGACCCAACGATTTATGAGGGTATCGGTGAAAACTTATGGCAACTTTACAGTGGTTTTGAAATTATATAGTATGGAGGATTGTTATTTATTGGATTTTTGTGACAGTATAGGTAATTTAATAAGGCTATATAGTTAATAGTTATAGCGGGTTTCAGACAAATTTGTAGAGAACATTTTTATTTACTCTTTATTATATTAATTTTTCTTGAAAAGCAAGTTTATCTTATTGAAATATGTTTAAAATACTTTTAATTGCACAAATTAAACAACAAAATTATTTTTTCCCACTGTTTCCTTACTTAACCGTTTCATTCCATTTCGGAGCTATTAAATGCTAAACAAATTGAATTAAAAAATGAGCTCTTCACACTGATACTGTACAGTCGTTCCATGACATTCCATTCCATGACATTCCATTTTACAAACTGAAATTTAAAATGTCATCCCACTGTTTCCATACTTAGCTGTTTTATTCCATTTCGTTTCATTTTGAGCACTTAGTGAAATTGTCTTAAAATTGTTTTCTTCCCACTGTTCTCCTACTTAGCCGTTTCATTCCATTTCGTTTTGTTCCATTTCGGCACGCTTAAATGCTTAACAAATTGAATTCGAGTGGCTGGCGGCATTCAAAGCAACAAAGAGAAACAAAGCAGCAAAGCAGCTGTAGAAAATGAAGAAGCTGAAGACAGAGGACAAAAGACAGCAGACAGCAGACAGAAGACAGAGCGGAAGACGAGTCTTCGGCAAAAGAGCAGAAGAGCCGACAGTCGAGTGAGAAGCCTTCAAAATGGCAACGTGCGTGACAAAAATGATGACAGACAACAGACACGACCCTCTTTTGGGTCCCCCGACTTTTGGATGCATTAAAGCAGAGCTTTTCGAATCGTTTGCGTTTCTTTAACTTCCTCGACATTATTTGCATGTGTAGAGCTACTCCGTTTCGTTTCCGCTCCGTTCCACTGGTTGGCCCTGAAACGAATCGAATCGAAACTGATCGAAACGAAACGAAACGAAAGAGAAAAGGAAAAGGAACGACCAGGGAGACATGCTCTTTAGCTCTTTTAATCATTTTCATGCTGCCACCGTAAATCGGCGTTGTTTATTTATTGCTATGTTGCCGGGGCCTCAATCTCAATGTCTACCGCTTGTAATTTGTATCTTTAAGATACGCGATCCCCACGGCTGGCTTCCATTTGGTTTTTGTTGCTGCTGTCGCCCGTCTTCACTTCTTTCTTTTTTTTTTTTTTTTGTTATTTTGTGGCTGCATCTCTCTGCACATCTTCACATTAAAAATTTATGATGTAGCCAAAGAGTTAAGTCGCTCAAAGGCGTGCCCTCTGCTTCTGTCTTGTCCAGCGGAGTTGAGTGTTTGGCCTTTAAATAGCTAAATAAATATAAATTATTATTATCAAAAATTTTTCTATTTTCCTATGTCTTTTAGTGCAGTTTTCAATAATTATTTAGAGTTTATAAAGAGCTTTTAATCAATGTTTATAACATTTATGATATCTAGTTATTTTTTTCACAATGTCCAACACTGTCGCTTGTCCGTCAATTTGTCCGTCTGCAAAATTTCTTTGGGTTTTTATAAACTCAAAAAAATATTCTATATTTTACAAAAAATCTACCTTAAACTAAGAACATTTTTCTATAATTAAGAAACAATTTTCCATGAATATAAGGCAAGGCACCATAAAATCAATGCAACTCACCATAATTAATATTTTTTAAGATTATTTTATTTATTTTCATTAAATTTATGGTGACTATATTTTCTTATATGCTTGGTTTAGTTCCTTTTTTAATTTAAGAGCGAATTGCACTTGTTTTTCTGGTAAATTTTGTATAAAACCATGACAAATTCGCTTGGAATTTTTGCTGACAAATCTCGCACGTGTGCGCATATAATTCCCAACTGGTTCTAACATCCCCGGAATGAAGCGGCAATAGCCAGCCATCTCTTTCATATGTGCAAAAGTGCAAGTCATGATTATTTACTATTAAATTTATTACATTTTTTTAATTCTCTCTTTATTATTATTAATATTTATTAATTATTAATAAGTTAATTAATTAATTTTTATTTTTGTGCGTCTCTCAAACGTATCTTAGCTATTTATTTGATTCTAAGAAGTTTACAACACTGTGGCTTGTCCCTGAGCTTGCTTGTCCGTTCATCTGTCCGTGTGTCCGTTTCTCTGTCCGCTCCTCGTCGATCGTCCCTCTGCGGTCGTGTGTTAAGGTGTGTGTGTGTTTCCGCTTCGTGTCGAAAAGTATCTCAAGAGCAGGGCTGTGGTCTAGAGGGTGTATCTTGTGGCTACTTAATGTCGTCTCAACTTGTATGGCCGCTTCCCAGTGGCGGCGCGCTCAGCTCACATCTTCCATAAAACCCATCTCCGTTCTCCGCTCTCCGCTCCACTCTCCGGCTGTTTAATATGTATAATCTGACGGGGGCCTGCCCGGCACATCAACTGCTTTTTATTGTTGCTAATCGCTTCCATTATATCTCGGGCTGCTGCTCCTCTAGCTCCAGCTATCTTCCCACTTTGATCTCGTGCTCATCATTTTCTATCGCTGGCGGGCCCCTCGGAACCCTTCCTTTCCCCTCATTTGCATGACACGGCGCAAAGTTCTCACTAATTACTAAGGTTTTTCCTGCCTCTTTGTGGTTGCTTTTTAATTTGTATAATAAATCAGTTTTCTCAGCCAAAGGGAGAGGGAGGGAAGGCACTGCTTTTTTAGCGGAAAAGCGTGAAAATTATGCCATCTAATCTCTGGCGCTTTCACCGGAGCAAAAAAAAATACAAATAAAATATAGGAGGGGAGGAGAATTCTTGTTAACAGCGCCTATCGCTCCACCTGCATCGTGGCTCTGCTTGTCAAGAATTTAACACTTTGCCGGCCTGTGAAATTTGATAGTTGTTAGAAAGTATTTACTCATGGCTTGTAAGCAACAACGACAGCGACAGATGGAGGAGCAGAGATTAGGCGGGTTCAGGTGAAAAGCTATTGCTCTGAATGGCGTTACGGGGAAAGGGAAAAATTGAGAGTCTGTCAAGCTTACGAGGATGTGGTTAGTTTAGTTGCTTCTAACTAAATCAGAAATATGATCAAAGACAGCTCCTGCTTCCTGGTTTAAATCCCAGCAATCTCTTAAAAAAACCCCCAATATCTTTAAACGTTTTAATCTCGCTAATCACTGTCTAAGTTGCATTGCTTATTTAATCGGAAATTGCAATACATTTTGTATATTTAAACGTGTCATTTATTTTGCCAACTTTTCCTTATTCACTCAACTCAACTCAACTCAACTTCAATGCAACTTACAATGAAGCTATTAAATCGAGCCTTTCTCCTCTCTCGGCTGCCAAAAAAAAAAACGCCCACCCATGCAAAGGCAACAAAAATTGTGAAAAACCCATTGGAAAATGCAATTTGAAAAAAACTTCGCTAATCTTCTGCACACAGAGAAAATAAAACCGAAACCGTATTGCTGCGAGTAAAAGTTAAAAACCGAAATGAAATGGAATACAACAAAAAGCGGCATGTGGAACTCATTTCACTTCCTGTTTATCTATAAGATACTTTTACAAATGAGCAGCGAGCGGGCGAGCGGGCAAGCGAGCGGCGAGTGCAGCTGCCAGATAGCCATGCACATATAATTAACTACACAGCATCTCATGGATGCAGCTATGTCTGCAGATACATATTTGAAAGCGCTGCGCTGCGCCGATGTGAAATTGAAATTGGTCCTTTTCACTAAAATCGAAACGAACGAAAACCTCCGCCGCAGCTCCTCCAGAGAGCGGAGCAGAGAGTTTGAGTATCTTTCACTTGGATGAAAGTAAAGGAAAGTATCTCTGACGGTGACGATGGTGTGTTTGTGTGTGTGTGTGTGTGTGTGTGTGTGGTGTGTGTGGAGCCGGCGAAATGAAATCAAATGAAGAAATGAAATGAAATTTGCTTTCAAACACGGCAAAAGGCAAAGCAGCGGAGCCAAAACAAAAAAGTAACATCATCAACAAACAGTGGGGGCTATGATTCATTTAGCGATGACAGCGTGACACGAACTATTTGATTGAGTTATAAATATTTATAGTTATTGAAAGGAAGAATGAATTATGTTTATATTTTGTTTATATTTATATTGAACAAGTTATTATATTATTGTAAAAGAAAGAGGTATAATCATCAGTTGCACATTACTTTTCACGTGATAATTCATCAAAATATTTATTTATGCTTCTAAAAATAAAAGAAGTAAATTGAATAAATAAATTGAAGAATATCTAATATGGATATTTAAAGGAAGTTTAATTTTCATTCCCCTCTACACATAATATAATAATTCATATAAATATATTTATGTATTTTTAAATATTAATTGAAATACAATTTAAAATTTGATTTAATTTGGTTTTGCCTCATGTTAATTTATATTTTTGCTAAACATTTTATTACATTAACTTCAAAGAAAGATATATAATCATCAGTTACATCTGCTCTTTATGCATAATAATATTTAAAAATATTTATTACTGCATTTCAAAAAGGCAATAAATTGGATTAGGATATCTAGTAAACATACTTGAAGTAGTTCAAATTTTAAGAGTAGGTCCATATCAAATATATATTAGAAATATTATTTAAATCCATTTACCAAATATAAATTTAAATATTATTTAAAATATTATTCAAAATCCTTATAGTAAACATATATTTCAATATTTTGTAAAATTCCAATTACATAATATATATTTAAATATTATTGAAACTTCAATTTAAAATACATTTCCCTTTTGTATTGCCTCACATTTTCTGGCTCTGACTTTTGGCTAAATGAAAGCTTGATGCTTGTCCGACGACAGCTGCTGCTGCCTGCTGCAGAGGCAGAAACAGCTTCGATAACAGCAGCAGCCGCAGACTTATAATAATATTAACAAAAACAAAAATAAAAACAAAAAGAAAAAAGCAACAACAAACCAGAGGCATGAAACGGCAGCCGTTTTCAAGGTGGCAACTGTCATTCACTTGGCGGCCAGCAACTGATGGCGATGGCGATGCCTCAAAACTGTTAACTTGAAAACTGAAAACCCAAAACCCAGTAAAAATCCGAAACTTCAGCATTGAGTTTTCAGCTGCGTCCTCAGACCCAGCTTTAGCTTTAACTTCGACTTCGACTTCAGCTTCAGCTTCAGCTCTTTGGCATTGACTTGACACCTTGCCGGGGTAAATTTATGAAGTGAGAGCGCCCCGGAGTCTTCGTCTTCGTCGCCGTTGAATTCAGAGACTGAAACGGAGTTTCGAAGCCACTGCAATGCATTACTTTCTCTTCCTGTTTGCCACTAAATGAATGGAAATCATATAAACTCCAATGGCAATGAAACTAACTTTAAAATTGAATTTAGTCAACTAATGTGGGTGCTGGCACTTGAAGGAAATATATAGATTTTTATGTTATATAGAAAAATATTAGAATCTGCTTGAAGGCAACCTAGAATTTTCGAAATGGAGCTTTGCGTATCTAGAGATTTTTAGGAATTTTTAAAGCTATTTTCCATAATTATTTGTTCATTTATTAAGGTTCTAGTGAAAATACAATGAATTTATCACAAATCTCGCACATGTGGGCATATAATTCCCAACTAGTTCTAACATCTGTGAAAGGAAGTGGCAATAGCCAACCAACTCTTGCATATGTGCAAAAGTGCAAGTCATGGTTATTTTCCCTATGAGTTAATAAATGTTTTAGTAATTCAGGAATAATTACCCCTAAATGTTAAATAATATTATATTTTTTATAAATATTTAATATATAATTCTGAAATTTAAAAAAGTATTTCTAGGTAATCATTTTTATGAGTATAATTACAGCATATGCCTATCAAAATTAGCGTAAATTTCTGAATCGTGCCTTAGAAATATTTAAAATAATTGTACCAACTTCATGACCATGTTAGTATTTCTTTCTTTAAACTAGTTTTTTGTATTATTTATTTTTCCCAGTGCAGTGACAGCCTCAAAAACTGCATTCACAAGTTAAATAAATCTGTGCAAAGTGAAGTTAAGTGAGTTGTGTGTCCAGGCTGGGCGACAAAGTGACGGACAAAGACAATAACAAATGACAATTGAGTTCCCCTCTCCTGGTGTTGTTGCTGCTGTCTTGTCAACCGATTCTCATCTCAATTGCCACAGACTGAAAGCCAGACTTGGACTCGGACTTGTGTCTTTATCTTGGCCGATTTCATTTGTTTAAAATTCCATATGAAAATTACAGAAAAACTGACTGCAAACTGACACCCACACGACGCCAATGAATGGATTAACGATTGAAGGCGTCTGGCCGGGCCAGACTTTTCCCTCTGACAAACAACAAAAGGGACAAAGACCTGACAAATGGATGTGGGACATATGGTTTTCATTTGGTTTTTCTTTGAGAGGGAAACACGGTTTTATTTCAACTTGCTTGTATTGTTTTTTTTTTTGTTTTGAATTGAAAAGCAGTTGAGGAATTATTGATAGTTGCGAGTTTGAGTGCAGTGAACTTATACTGACTCACGCATTGATTTGTGTTTTATTCTATTTTTATATATATATTTTTTTTGTTCCAATTTTGCTTAGAAATTTGCATTTTGTACAATTATTTGACGTTGTTAGTTTATTGCACAATTGGACAACAAGTCGACTGAGTTTAACCATAAAGTGTCGGTTGTTAGCTGCGGTGCTATATGTGAGTCGGAACAGTGGCTTTAAGACAGCAAATAAACATTTATTTGATTTGTTAAAATGAGTTTAAAAAGAGGCTTAAATTACTTGATTATCTTGCATACCTTTTCCCTGCTCTCTGTTTAATCTTTTAATTTATTTATCAAATGAATAAGCTACCTTTTAATGCTGTTTTGTTTATTTTCTTGTCGTTGCTTACTGCTACTGTCTGGTATTTTTTAAATTACCTCATAAACTAAGCTCAAGCATTCGCCGCCTTTAAAGCCCATCGATAAATTTCAATTGCCACTGTGCAATATGTTAAAGTTTTGCCCCCTTTTTTTGGGGGGGACTTTAACTTGGATTCGATTCTTTTTCAACTTCAGTCTTTCAGTCTCTCTCCACGTCTGCAGCTTGGCATTCTTGATAAGTTAAGCTTTATGGTTGCGCTAGTTCATTAAATTTATTTCGCCGACACAGACACACACACATATAGCAACAATGTCTGTGCAGGCGCACACACAACACACTCCCCCGCACACCTAACCCCCTCCCTCCAACCCCCTTGCAACTACCAATTTACCGCACCCAAAAGACTCAACTTAAGTTGCAAAACTTGCGGAACGACAGGCTGCACTGCAAAGAATGCACAGTCTAGACTGGTTTTAGATCAGGAAATTTCGGGTATTTTTATATTTTATAAATTATTTTGTCAAGTGTAAAGTATATAGAGAAAAATAATATAAATTGTCAGAGGATTATTAGCCTGCTTTAGCTAAATATACCTAAGCCAGAAGGCTGTGATTGTATATTCTACGTATCTCTTAATTTTAAAAGGACCTACTTAGGCGTTGATCTTAAAGCAACCCTGCTCTAAATTTATTTTTAAATTGTATTGTGCTAAAACCTTATGTTAAAATTGTATATTTTATTTTGTGTTATTTTATTTTGTGTTATTTCATGTTCTATTATTTTATTTTCTGACATTTTATTTGCTGTTATTTTATTTTCGGTTTTATTATTTCCTGATTTTATTTTTGATTTTAATAAGCACATCCTTGTTTTTTTTTTTTTTTTTTTTTAATATTGTAAATATATATTACAATCCTTATCTCAGTGTGCTACAGTGAGAAAGAGAAGGGGAAGTGACAGCCAGAACCACCGGCATAACATACAATCCTGTCCTCCAGTTCTCCTGCTCTCCTGCTCCACGGTTCTCCAGTTCTCCTGTTCCCCAGTTCTCCCGTTCTCCTGCTCCCCGGTTCTCCAGTTCCCTCTACTCCTTGTCTCTGGAGAAGAGGAGCTGGTCGCAGACACACATCTCTCGCAGGGGAGTCTCTTCCTCGCAGTAGTAGTAGCCTTTGTGGCGTGTAGTGAGTGGCAAAGTAGTAAATTTAATGTCAGTTGCATTTAAATTGAAACTTGAGTGCCGGTTGCTGGGGGGGAAATCTCATTCCACTGATTCTTCCCCCCTCCGGAACCCCTTTCTACGCCCACTTAGTCATCCCTTCGCGGTTCTTAACCCCTTCACTGCTAAATGGAACATTTGCGGGGTCTGTCGACAGTTTGAGTTAATTTCCACACAGCTTTCCTTGTTTACCACACATTTATCCTGCAGGGTACAGTGCGGTGTATATGTGTATGGCGGTATTAAACTGTTTTAAAAGAAGAATTTGTGATAAGAAATAAATAATAATGATATGAAGTTCGAATAATTAAATTTAAATCCATTAAATATTTTTAATAATTATAAATGAACATTAAATGAAAAGTAATAGGTTTTTCTTTGAATAATTTGAGATTAACTTTATCCGATAACATTACAAAATACATCGATTAATCATTAACTAAAGATGTGCAAGTTAGTATATCTTATATTTCCATACCACTCAGTAGTTGTATTTAATTTGTTTTACTTTTATAATTATTTATTACTTACATATTTCTGGAATGACTATTAATTAACTTGCAATGAAGGATATTTGATTTTTCTTTTAATAATTTGAGATGAGATTTTTTTGATAACATTACATAATATATCGATTAATCATAGACTACAAGATACTATATCTAATATTTATAGAATAGAGTGTGTCAGTAATTGTATTAAATGTATCTGGCTTATTTAATTAAGATATTACTTACTAATATTTATATAAATAGGATGGGCTTTTAATGATATGAAATTTTAATCAATCAATAATTAAATATAAGTGTTTTAAATCTATTAACCATTTAAAAACTATTCAGCAGTGAGTCCAGCCCTACCCAATACACTCTTCACTATCATTAATTATTTAAAATAAATGAGTGGCTTTGTGATACATATTAAATTAGCTAAATCCCACCTCTAGTTCCGCTTTGTCTTAATTTGAACTTTCAACTTTCCTAAAGTTGCGCAACGCAGCGTCTGCTTTGAAGGTATTTCCCTTGGATGATGGCTGATTCCGTTCAAATTTGAGGGGTTCCTTCAGCTTCCCAATCCCTTGATTTTTATGGACTTCCTTTAACAGATTCCCCCCGATGCAGAAACTTAAAGTTGAGCAACGAAACGAGTAAAAGTTGGGACCCTTGACTTGCTATATGACTTTACCGCGCTCCACTGAGAGTAGATATACAAATTGTTATGCAAAATGGTGAAAAGTTTCATTCCGTGCGGCTGACTTCTTTTTTATTTTTCGTCGTTCCCGTTGCTTTATGCATAAAAAAGAAGAAAAATAAAAGAAATACGTTTTTTTGATTTATTTTCATTTTATGTTGATCTGCTTTTTGCAGCCGTCGCCGATGTCTGCGCTTTTATTTAATTTCGCTTCCCCTACAATTGACTTTGCGATGCTTGTGGTAGCTCCTCTGTCATCCAGGGATCTTCTCTTTTTCTCTCCTTTGTGTACAAAAAATAAAAAAAAAGAAAGAAAGAAAGATATATATAATGAAAAAGGAAAATAAAGCGAATCAAAACAATGCACAATGCGATCTTTATCGAGCAAAGTCTGTGCAAAACTGTTGAGAGTCATTGTACAATATGTTATTTATGTTGTTTAATATTACCTTACATGTCGGTGATTTTCACCCCGCTATTCCTCCACTGCAATAAGCCTTTATTAATCGGTTGTAAACCTTTAACTCTTGTCGTTCCAGGTATGTTTATCATCCGATGACATTTATGTTGACAATTGCCTTTACCCGAAAGCGGTGTAAGTAAATGGGGTTAAGCAGATGATGATCTATGAGTGATGGGTTATATAAAAAAGGCTAAGACTGGGGTAAGCAAAGGGGAAATGAGTATTATTTTTGGTAACAATTATGTTTGAAGAACTTATTAATATAAAATGATAATGAAATATATTTTAAAATATTAGTTAAACAAGAAAATCAATAAAAAGTGACTTAAAAGGCTCTATTAAACAAATATAAATTAAATCATCCATTAGGCAAAAAGAAAAGTAATTAAAATACAAGCTAAACTTCTTTTAAAACTCTATTAAAAAGGTCATCCCTTTATTCCAAACCCTAATTCGTATTTAAAACCCGCACTTATGCCCTCAAATTATGCAAATTTGAGCAACTTAAAATCCCCCGCAAAAAGTAAACTTCTGGGCCCCTTTCTTTCTGTCTTTTTCGTTCGCAAAAATTCCAAAACTTATTCAAAATTAATGGCCATCAGTGAGGAGAAATAAAGGAGAGAAAAAATGCCGCCTCGAATTAAGCCTCGGGGTCGAAATTGGTGTACGAACGACGCCCTAAACCTTGAGAAGTTCGACTCGATGGCACGTTTAATGCCCCGAAGAAGCCAGACAGCGATATATATATGAATATATATATACACTCGCACATATTAGAGTCTTCTAACGTCTATAATTACTAAGCAAATACGTCGAGATACTCAGATACAGATACAAAGATACAACAGATACAGTCACGAACGCTCGTCGGTCAATAGCCAAGAGAGCTTGTTAATTATGCCGTCTAACCAACGAAATTATGACAAATTCATATGCCCAAAGAATACGTTTTCGGAAGATGGAGTGAAAAAAGAGTCAAATAAGTTCAAATAGTCCGCCCATTTAAATAAACACAACCAAAAAAAAAGAAAAGAAAAAAGGCCAAAAAACCCAGCAAAGTAACATGAAGACGAGAGCCAAACACATTCTATAGCATACATTGCCCCACAAAATAAAAAAAGGGAAGGAAAAAATAATGAAATGAAATAAAAGCGTGAGCCATTTGAAACTTATGATGGGTTCATGGTCAAAACAACCTGAGTTCGTTAAAACAATAAAAAATAAATGGGGGAAAAAACTGCGAAAAGCAGCAAATAACCAAAGAGTCAGGGCAATATTAAGGCGCACAGAACGCAAAAAAAAAAGCAAATGAACAACATTTATGTGTACTTGCCAGAGTAAAAAAGCATTTGAAGAATATAGAAAAGAAAATGATAAGGGTAGACTAGAAGTTATTAATACCCTCTCTAGGATTTTAAATGAGTTCTATGAGTTATTTAAAATATAACATAGAAAACATAATAAATAAGTACGAGTAATACCCTTTCTAGGATTTTATGTGAGTTTTATAAAGCTATTGAAATATAATATATGTAGAAAATATAATGAATAAACAATAATAATAATACCCTTCTCTGAGATTTTATATAAGAATCATAAAGTTATAAAATTACAATTAATATGAGAATCACAGTTATTAATTTATATTTTAATAACTTTATGATTCTCATATAAAATCTCAGTGAGAGGCATTATTATTATTGTTTATATAATATAATATATAAACAATATAATCTATATATTACAAGAAAATTTCTATATATATTTAAAGAAAAAAGAATCATTAAATAAATCTTTATGTTTCATTTTCAAAGTGATATCTCTCTTTAGGAGATGGTTAGAAGGGTTTCTTATAATGAGAGTTCCGGGTTTGAGGATCCTCAGGGACTTTAGAATTACAGCCATTAAAAAGATACTTTCTCAAGGTTATATGTTCTCAAATAAAATCTATAAAACACCTCTGTTCTGGTACATATATTTGTATATAAAGAAAGTTTTAAAAATCAAGTATCTCTTAGAATAATACTCTACCCAAAAGTTAGGATATAAAAATAACACATCATGAGAGTGCGATACCTAGCTGTCAATATTTATGAACAACAAATAATAGTCTAATGAGTGACAGCTCTTTGCGAATTCGTATAAAACTTTATAAACAACTTTTGCCAGGAAACACGACGAGTGCCTTGTACTGGGCCCTTTCCTTCTGACGGATGCCCACGGAATATAGAGACCGTGTCTGCCCATAAATTATGCTCTACCTTGTATATATATATATATATATATATATATATTTCTTTATTTTTTATTTGAACAACTTCTAGTTTGGGTTTTTGTTGTCAACGGCAGCAACAGCAGCAGTTGCCTCCACCTCTTCCGTTTGAAGCGTGTGCACACCTTGAAAATAACTTCCAAGGTTGCGACTCTGAGAATGATTGCCATGCCGACCGTCTCTTTCGTGCTGAGGTCTTGTGCCCCGTGCCGAGCCATGTGACTTCCCCGGATTCCGATTCCGATTCAGATTCCTCCACCCTTGGGATACTATATAATATATATACACATATATATATATATTGTGTAGAAGTAGCTCCCTTTTCTGTACTTGTCTTGCCCAACTTGTTCCATCAACCCGTTTCCATCCGTTCTAGTCGTTGGATTTTCCTTGGCAACCTTTCTTCGTTCTGTTTTTTTTTTTTACTTAAGTTTTTGCTCGGTTTCTTCTTTATTTATTTATTTATTTTTATTTTTTGCTTGTTTTCTGAGTTCTTAGCCGGTTGTTGTGACGTCAGAAATGCCGGTTCCGGCTTTGTCTCTTGTCTTTGCCATGGCAATGTAAAATGCTAATAGAATAAACCTTTAAGAAATTGAGATAATCACAAGAGCATGGTAAATGAGGTTTATTGGATGTTTATTTAAAAGTTAAATTAATTAAGTTGATTTACATACTAATATTAATTTGTAGAAAAGATTTAAAGAGTAGAAGATAGCGTCTTTGCAAGCAGATCAAGTTTGTATATATTTATATATTATTATAAATTTATAACAGTCATGGTCTAGAAATAAATACAGTTAAATATATAATATATTTTGGCTTAAACGGTTAAGAAACTTAGGAGTTATTGCTCAATAAACTCCAATCTTCTAAAGCCATCTCGCTCGCACTCGACTAATATAGCTAGTTGAGTCTCAAACCTTGGTTCCTAACTTGGTCTTAATATTATTTTTATTTGTGCTAGTTTTAAACATTTAATTTTTATAGTCAATTGGATTAAAAGTTCTACAATTTTTGAAAGTTTTAAGAGAGTTTAAAGACGGTGTCTTTACACAAAAATTATAAAACTATAGACATCTTTAGGTAGTCTTCAAACGTTTCCAATAATCCCTAATGATTTCTTTATTAAACTTTAATGATTAAAGCACCAACCAGGGACCCCTGGTTTAATGGCAATAAAAATATAATAGTTTATCGAAAAAGGTCTGCATTTAGGCAGGAAAAGAAAAAAAATAAAAACAGTTAAGAAACCACTTTAAGGGCAGTCTGCAGACGATCCACTTTTGGCAGCTGTGCCGCTAAGGCCTTATGCTCCTTTGGACCCAAAGAAAAAAAAAGCATTCCTCATCCTTGCCAGCCTTCGCCAAAGAAGAAGTACCGAAAATTATGCCAGACATTAATGAACGTTAAATTACCGGAGCCGCCGCTCTCTTTATTATGTGACGACGACGATGATGATGATGATGATGACGATGACGATGACGACGGTGGTTTGAAGTCAGTCTTGGTCTCGCTCTGCGGCTGTATCTGTATCTTTGACCCACTTCGGGCAGTTGTAAAAATTCAATAACAGAAACGGAAAATTAACTGAAAACGGCACTCGAAAGCTCAACAAAAAAAGAAGAAATAAAACATTGATAAGACACCGAAAAGAAACACTTGGCAGGGTGGGGTGGAAGTGGAAGCCAAGGCTGCAGCTCAGCACGATTTCTACAGCTGCAAACGAAACTTATTTCTTGGCGCTGCATGCCCTTCGAGTGTGGCAGAAACCCAAGGAGGAGTCTCCGAGTTCCAACACTAAAACACCCCACTTACCAGTTACCAATTCCCCCCCCGAAGACACACGCACAGCGCACACACACCTTGCACCCATTTCCATGCCATTTCCATTTACGTGGCCGGCAAAAAAAAAAAGAAAAATGAAACAAGAAACGTGAGCGGAGCGATGACAGCCCAAGAGCTTCGGGATCGGATCGGATTTGGGTATTGTTTTGGCTTAAAGTGCACGGAAAATTATTTTGGAAAATCTTATAATCAGTGGGTTTTTCTTCCTGGATAGAGATAGAGATTATTGAGAAGAAACAACAAGTGCCAGAGTTCAATCATTGTTTAAAGCTTAAAAGAAGTTATAAAGTATCTTTCTTCTTTTTTTTTTACTGAAGTTAATATTACACATTCTATTCTAAGTTTACCATGACTTTTCCTTTAAAAAAACTACTTTAATTTCTTTCACTGCATTGTCTTTAACTACTTTTGCTTTGGGTTTGGTTTAAGGTCTGAGAGGGTAAACCCGAGGAAGCACTCCGCTCAGCTCTGGAGTGCGTGCGTACGTGATGCAATCAAAATGTTATTAATAACGCAATAAAGTAACCATAATTTGGATCATTAAAATGCACACATTTCGCGCTACGTGAGACAAGAGCTTGTCTCTAAAATCCCCCCGAAAAAGCCACAAATTGAACCTACTTAAAAAGTCTGTCAAGAAAAGGCAACCCAAAAAATACAAAAAAAGCGAGGTAAATGAAAAACCTATGTTAACATTTACTGCGGTACTAAATACTTGGAAAAGACTCTTTTATTATTATCTATGCGTCACATGGGATACTCTTTCTGGCATAAAAATAAATGTGTACCCTAAATAAGCCAGAGATCCTATTTCCTCTTTTAGATATACATTTCTTAGTAAACAATTACCAAAATTAATTTATTTTTGTTACAACTTTAAATCATTGCTCTTCCATGGGCTCAACTTTAACTTAAAATTCGAAATACCTTTTGCCAAAGTAGAGTATTAAAAGCCTTTTGGCAGTCATGTTCAAGTTTACGACTTTGACTTGGCGCCATCGTTTTTTCAGTAGTTCAACTCGCTTAACTAAGCCCATTGACCACGCCCACAGCCGCCCCATAGATATGAAAGTTGGAGTTTGTGTTAGTAACTGAATGTGTAGGTGTCTGAGCCCATTCAACCGAAAACCCCGAACTAATGTGTGTGTTTGTGAGTGTGGCAAGCGATTTTACACGTTTAAAACAGAGATTAGGGCCAGGTATTTGATTTAGCCAAAGGGGCCAAAGCCTAAAGGCTGGAACAAAAATTATAATTGAGCTGCTTAATAAATTATTGATTGATTGATTGTGTGGTTTATATAGGACATATAATTGAATTGTAATGAGGGAAAGAGTTTCGTTAATGGTTTACTATGAAGGCAGTTGATAAGAGTGTGACCAGGTCTGTGGATCAGAGTGACCAAGTCATAATATGATGCACTTAAAAGCTTCTCTAAAAAAATGTTAAACTAATTTACTTCCTGTCCTCTTCAATTCCATTCGCTCGAAAATAGTTGAGAATGGGAACTGTAATCATGGGAAAATTCTCGCATTGCGAATGGAAAACTGCCTTTCAGGTTGCATGTTCCTCGTTCTTTAAGCCTTTTAACGACCTGTTTTCCTTCTGCTTCTTCTCATCAATTACAATCACATTCTCTCTCCCCCTCTCTCTCTCTCTCACTGTGTGTGTGTGTGTCTGCCTCTTGGCCACTTTTGGCCAATTCAAATGCAACTTTCCCATAAAGCCAAAGTGTGGATGCTCCACAAAAATTTCACCCAACAACACACACAAATTCACAGAGAGCTGAGGAAAATGTGGCGAAACTAAAAGTAACATCTTGCCATAAACGTGTGGCAATGGACATGGAAACGGGGCACAACATCTCTGTGCTTCTTTTTTTTTGTTTTTCTTGTTTTCGAGGCAAACCCAAATCAATATTGATTCTGGCCCTAAAATCTTGTGCAATTTTCTCGAACTGTCTGGGAGCAAACGATAAGCTGACACAATAACAAAACTTTGTTGCTGCCCCGAGGAAATGCAGGAAAACTGTTTGAGCTTCTGGTCAGGGCGAACTTTGACAGTGGCTGTGTCAAGAGGGGGTTTTTTAGCGGGGTTAAGGCGTTTTCCAGTGCCTCAAATATATATATAATGGTTTAAAAATATAATAAATTGATTTAATATTAAGACATTTGTTATGTAACTGGCATAATCTTTTTAAGCACCACCAGGCGAATCAATTTAGTCATTTAGGGAAGTTCTTAGATGCCTTAAGTTTCAGAAACTATAAGAACTATAGTTATCAAATTTGGTGAAAACATATAAATCATAAAAAATTCGCCGGGATATTTGAAAATATTTAATATTTTTATAATATCTTTAGTCTATAGATCAATTTCACTTCGATTTTAATGCCTCCCCCCAAAGGCAATTTCCCCAACCACGTCCCTTTCGTTCTAGAACACACATTCGATTTAATGTTGGAAAAGCTCTCTGCCATTTCTTTACAAATCCCTTTGGAAAATGCCCAGCAACAATGCAGCCAGATATGTGGATGCTTGGTATCTATGAGATACTTTTTTCTTTCCACATTTATTTTTTTTTCGAGTTTCTTTGGGGAAGTTTTTTGGGTACAAAGAAAGCGTCAGGCTGATAGGCACCCGGCGGCGTATTGTTTCAGCTCATAAACTATTACATAAAAAATTGAAAGCAGGCAGCAAAAGAGGAAGCCAGAGGGGGGAAAGGAAGGTGTGTGTGAGTGTGTGTGTAGTAAGGTAACAAGAAATTTGTTCAAAGGAGAAATCATTAAAGACAAAGTTGCAGAGAGAAAGAGAAAGAGAGAGAGGGAGCCACAAAATGCAAAGTTGCCGATAGGAGTAAATGAGTGAAAAGCGAAGAGAAAAAGGAGACAAAAGCTAAGTGAATGGTGGAATGCAGTGTACGGAAAATCAATGGAAAATTTTATAGAAATTGGAATTTCAAAGTCAAATTATTAATAAGAATTAAGAAAAGATATCTTGTATTAATATATTTACAGAGAGAATTAAAGAGATAATTTTTTCAAACTTTCAAAAATTTATGTAATATATTTCTTACTTAAAAATCAATGAAATTTTTTTAAAGAAACCAAATTTAGTAACTTTTTTTATGGGATATTTGTTATTTAAATAAGAGATGAAACTAACTGCAGGCAAGCGAAGTTTTTATACCCTTGCAGTTTGCAAATGAATTATAGAATCAATTCGGAAATTAATCATAACAATAAAAATAATCTCATACTTTAAATTAATATTTACCAATATTTATGTAAGACAATTTTTCCTTACAAATTAAAGTTAAAAAAACTCATATCTCAATCAAAAAAGCTTGAATCTTAATTCGGAAAGGTTTCCTATGTTAATTTTTTTAAGGTTAACAAATCTGCATACTCAATATAAAATTTTTAAAAATTAAAATTTTTGTCAATTTTTAACAATTTTAACAAGGTCAAAAACCACTTAAAAAATGTTGAAAAAATTTTTAAGTTTTGTTTTTTGTCTGAGATAGCTAGATCGATTTGCTGTTGATGCTGATCAAAAATATATATGATTTATAGGGTCGAAAATGATTCCTTCACAGCGTTACAAGTGTCTGACTAAAATTATATCAGCCTGCAGGGGTAAAGAGATAATCTTATAGAAATATAAAATATTGTCATATTTTATGGTCAGATATTTGTTATTCATTATATATTTATTTATTTATTTGTTATTTTATTGGAATTTATTATTTAAGTATCAAGTCTTTTCAATTCAAGGCCATTAATTTTCATCTTAGGAGTCCAATAAAACACAAATTTTGTTTAGTTCTACTTTAAAGCCTTAAACAACATGTTTCTTATTCACTAATTACTTACACATTTTATTAAATTCTTATTTAATTAATAAATATATTAAATATCTTAGATTTCCCATTTTCTTTCTGTGCATTTTCCTAAGAGAAGCCGTCTCGGGAAATCGTTATGCGGTGATATGTTCAGGCGATATCACCAAACCAAGACATTGGCCAGCAGCACCAACAACAACAACAACAAAAGCTCAATTGAGCTCGAGTTATGTTTATGACAGTTGTCAGTTATTGTTGTTGTAGTTTTCGCTGCTGCTTTCCATTTTTCAGTGTGTGTGTGTCTGTGTGTGTGAGTGTGTTTGTAGCAAATGCAAATTTGTGCAGCGATGCGTTTTGCCAGCGTTTAAAGTCGCGCGTGAAAGTCGCCAGCGTCAAAACTCCAAAAATAATAATAGTTTTTCCAAAGACTGCCTTCCTCTCATTTTTTGCTACCATCTCTACTTGGGAGAATTAAAAAAACTAGGAAGCAAACTAATCGGTATTTTTTTAGTAAACTATTAACATAAATACGATTTAAAGTATGTAAAAAAATTGAACTATTATGAGTCTAAGATTAAAATATAGAAATCTTCTATTAAAATAATTGCAAGTAAAGTTGAGGCTTTCAAAAATGGTTCTTAAACTTAATAATTACTTAAACTCGTACTTATAGATTTTTCTACATTCTTTAATTAGTTGTTTTTTAAACTTATGCTCTAATATTATTAATATAAATTTCTTAAATTGTCTAAAATTGGTAATTTCATTTCCTATGAAATATTTAAATACCATCCTTAAATTTTTAGTCTCTCCTCAACTCCTCAATGTTTATTAATTTTGAATAGCTGAACCTATTTGTTTTCTGCCTCGTTTTTCGTCACAGTCTTGTTGCAAAACAGATTTTCTCTCCAGCAATCGTTGCTCTAATGTTTGCTGCGGTTGAAATTGTTTTTAATTTTTTTCCTGCTGCTTTTGCAATTGTTGCCAAGCAGAAATCATTTCCAAAGGCCACTCAACGGATCGGCGGCACTAAAAAAAAATGTGTTTCTGCCATAGAGGAGGGGAGGTGGTGGAGGAGGAGGAGCTCTGCGACCATTGGCGTGAAATTTGTGTGAATAACTCAAAAAGCAGCAGCGGCAGCAGCAACTGACTGACTACAACTAGCAACTGCTTTTCACTATGCGAGCCAGCGAGCCAAACTATGCCTATGAACGGGGTCTGGGTCCGGTCTCTGGCCGTGAAACTCTGGCCATCACTCTGTCCGTTAACCATTCAGTCATTTGGTCAGTTTCTCAGTTTCTCACTTTGTCACTACGCCAAGTCGAGCTGGAGCTGGAGTGCGTCCTCCAAGCAAAGATTATGCGTGAGTATTTATTGTTTCAACTCGAATTGTTCGGATGCCGCTAAAGTTGGGAAAAATAAACCCTGAGAAGCTGAAGATGAGGGAAACTAACTGCCTAGATTCAGTTGGGGAAGGGAAGCCGTAACGAATTCAAACACAAAACGCCCTAAAAGTCGCACATGACAAAAGACGAGACGAAGATAGACGACAAATGGACAGGTATGGGCCAACGCCTAGGCCGCACTATATATATTCCTATATATACCTATATATTCCTATATATACTATATCCATTTCTATATCTCCATGGCTCCCCGTGTCAACTTTGACGGGTCTGACTAGGGTCTGTGTGCCTTTGATTTATGGCGGGATTAATATCACAACTCGGAACATATCTCTCTCCGTTTTTTTTGTTAATTTTCTGTACCTTTGATGGGCTTACCTTTTACTCGCATTTGGGGTTCATGTAGATTTCTAAATGGATTTCAACTTTGGGCTAATTTCACTTTGGCATGCCGTCACAAAATGATTTCATATTTATTTTGTTTCTTTTCATGTTTTTCATTTCTTGTTTTTTTTATTGTATATATATTTTGAACGATTATTGATGGATACTTTGTTGAGTATTTTTTTGGTTGAAGATTCTGAGAAATCAATACCGGCTTTGAGTCATTTAAGACATTTATTTTCTGAGCTAAACTTTTATGAGGGCTCTTAAAAAGATGTTCTTAAATGTATAGATCATAAATCTTAAGGAGGGTCCTGTATATACAGTTTAGACCTAAGACCATTTAGTAGGTAACACCTTCTTTTTCTATGGGTTTCTCATAATCACTTTATTTTTATACCCTTTTTTTTGAAACCCTAATTAAATCCACTTAAGTAATTGAACTTTATTATCCCTTTTTTTATCGTTTCAGGTATGTGTACAAGCCCTTCCCTTTTCTTTAAGTATAAAAATTCAACTGAGTCAAGGATACTTTTAAGGAGAAAAACAAAAAACAAAATAATACACAGCGTTCAGCGTGAGTAATTATAATTTATTTAAATCGATTACGACGCATTGCCTGCGAGACAAAAGGGAAACTCGATCGATTCGAATCGATCCGATCCGATCTCGACTCGACTCTCGGCGTGACCCATTTTGGAGACCCAAGCGCAATTATTCATTTATAACGACTCTAAAAAATGTCTGAAAAACGCAGGCGATAAGCAAACCAGTTGCCTCGAAAACCCCATGCGTGCCCCAAATAACTAGAGTTATTCCAGATCAGGGGTAAGACGGGGTGAGGTAAAGCCCCTGAACTGAACCTCAAAGATATTGAATTTTGCTCATCTTTAGAGATGAACCTAGAAGTGAAAGGTTTAAGGAGTTATTAATTGTAGAACTAAAGTCTGAAGGAAGTTTAAATTAAAGGAAATTAAGATTAGGAATTTCTTACAAATATTTAGATCTTCAAACAATGTTTTAGTAAAGGAAATGTGTCTAAAATATTATCGAAATATAAGTTATTATACTGTTAAAAACTAAGAGTTCATTAATAATGTAGTTTCTTATAAAATAATATTATTATTTAACCTTATGAATCTCCATAAAAATGTGCTAACAATTAGACATTTGATTAAGATCATTATAACGCATATATTGTCTTGTATTTATTTGATTTTAATTCAAAGTGTCAATGTTTTAGGCCTCGCTAAATTGATAATTTTTGGCATCAATATTCAATATCTATTGTGATATTCATATTTAGTATTCAGTATAGCGAAATTCGTCGATTTTGTGAGATAAAAAGGGTTAGGCCTTGGGGTATTTATTTTTGCGTGTTGAACAGATTAAAAAATACTCAAGACAAGGGCGCTACTTTTGGTTCAACTCCTGTGGTGTTAGGTAATCCTCTTTTTGGCCGCTAAACCCACTGTGAAATTGGGTCACTAATTTTCACTCGAAAACCTTTTTTCTTCTTTTTTTTTATTTTGTTGCCTCTAATTTGACAGACGACCGCATTTTGGTGGCATTTTTACTGAAAACCCAAGCAACTTTTGTTGGTAACTCTCGCGTTTACAATTTTAATTGCGGATGCGCACACTTTCGTTTTCGTTTCATTGTTGTTATTTGTTGTTATTTGTTGGTGTTGGTGTTGTTGTTGGTGTGTGTTGGTTGGTGCCTGTTGTTAATATATTTGTTGTTGGTTGTCCCCACGCATTAAAAGAGAGGCCTACGGATAGCCGGCTCGTCGCTCTTTTCTTCAACTTTGGCGGCGGCTGTGCGACTTCATTTTTTTACTTTACCTTTTTGCGGCTTTCCAAAAAATAAAAACGAAAAACTGTAGGAAAAAAAGAGATATATATATATATAACCGCAGCTTACAGTTTCACTTGAGGGAAATCGCACCTCTTCGCCTCCCCCTGCTCGTTTCCCCCAACTTACCTCACCTGGGTTATGTCATAACCCAACTTTGCTGCTGCTGCTGCTGCTGCGACTGTGGAAAGTTAAACAAATTTTGTTTGTCGTTCGCTTTGAAAATTTTGCAACTTGGAAAGTTTTTTTTTTCCGCCATACACCATGAAAAAAATATCACCAAAATTGGTTCAGTTAAAAGAGATTTCCAATGCGAATTAATTGGGTCAAGTAATGCTTATAAAGATTATGTTCTATTTATTTCTCTGGGAACTTGGTTAATATTAAACTATTATCAGCATATTTAGATGCAATTTTTGATTAGAAAATATTTATATAAATAAAATGTTTGTATGTTTGTTTGTTTTATTATATAACATTATAATGTACAAAAGATTTTAACAGTTGATACAGATCAAGTGAAAATAATTACTTTTTGTGATAATAGAACTTCTTTGTAAAAGATTTGAACTATTAAGAATATTTGATTATTTATAAAAGAATTTTTTAACAATGGACACTGAAAAATTAACATTTAATACAATAAACTCCAAAACTGAATCTAAGTCATTTAAATCATAAAAACTAAACCTTAAGAAATCGTACGTTGATGACGCTTTCCTTCTGACTGAAGAACCTACTTTCGTGACTTAAAATAAATAGTAAATGTTTAGGGACTTACTATTTTTTCCTTCGTGTACATCTGTTGTTGTTTCTGGGGCAGAAAATTGAATTTCACATTAGTTGCAGTTGTTGCAATTACTCCGCCGAAATGAAAAAGAGATACATTTTGGGAGGCTCAAAAACGGAGAAAAAAAATTGTGCAACGCGGTCGGTCGGGGCACACACATTTAGAAAGTATGGTATCATATGGAGATCGATGTGGGCGCCACTGACTCCCCTTAACTTTCATTTGAATAAGCTGCTAACACACCAAGCAAACACACAATAAATTGAGATACATTTCGAAAAATGTATCTCTCGCCGGCTAATAATAATAATCACTTAATTTGAACGCTAATTTGTGACTGCCGTTGGTGCTGCTGCTTCTTTTTTTTTTTACTATGTATAATTCGGAGTCTCTCCTCTCTCACTGTCAGACATTCACTTAATGACTTTCTTTAGCCCAAAAACGATCGGAGGATGAACTGATTTTTCTTCTCTTTTGTCGGTTAAAGGTTTGCTTTTCCCTCCCAGGGAAATTATGCAAAAAAACAATGCCGAGGTCCGAGGAAAAGTTGAATGCAAATCGTCGTCGCTGTTCATTTGTGAACAATTTCATTTGGGGCTTTTGAAAGTTCAGTCAGGGAAATTTATGTGAGCCGGCCAGGGCAAGAGTTGAGTTCAGTTGAGACAAAAAATATAAAAAACAGAGAAGCGAATCGAAACGAAAAAAGTTCCCGAGGGTCTTGTAACAATGCGGGCAGTTCATTTTTTATAAACTATACTATTTTCTATAGTTTTTTTTTGTCTTTATCAAGGGGGGGGCGTGGGTTAACCAGTGGGCGCCAAGTGTGGGAGAGAAGGGCATCGGCATCGGCGTCGGCACCGGCAGGGTCCCTGACATTTCGACACGAACATTCGTGTCTCTGAACTATTGTTCACCATTTGATTTGTTGTTATAGCAAATGCTGTCCGCCAGAGATGCATAAAAATCATTTTAATAGAGTTTTCACCTTTCGAATCGGATTCGGTAACTTGTTGGATTACTTTCGATTGATGTCATTCGATAGGTCAACGTTGGTGACGGTTGTATGCGTGTATAACAGTTGTATAACACCAGAGTGTGGTGTATTTTTGAGATGTTTTGTATACACTGTTTATAGATGATGATTTACATGATCTTTGTGGTGTATTACAATATATCCAATATATATATGTTACATGCAATAATATATATATATATATAACGATAAATATAACAGTATAACACTCTATAAGTAATTTTATTGTTTGTATTATTTTTGTAAATTATTGTATATTATTGTATTGCATTGATACTTACCTTAGTATAACCATAGAAAACTGAAAAATGTTCTTTATTGTTTGCAAATGTTAATGTTATATACAACCGTATAACTATATAGAACACCCAAAAGTGTTGTATATACCTTAAAAATGTTAGTGCTATAAACTGTGCTTATAACACTTGTTAAAGCTATTAAATAGAATATTTTTGTATTATTTTGTATTATATATGTAACTGTGAGCTATTAAAAATGCAAAGTGTTATACCTATAGTTTATAACACTTTCAAAGATAATATTTGTAAGTGTTATAAGCTTTATGTATAACACTTTGTCTTAAATCCCTATATTAAAAAATAAAATTTTAAATTATGTTAAAAAGAAGTACATTTTCTCGGTATAAACAGCATAAAGTAACTTCCTTGTACTGAACTGTTATATTTCGTATAACACTTCCCTGCATAGATCTGATAAAACGGTGACTTTCAGTCACTCTTCACTTTAATTATGCAATTTATGCAAATGGCACATCCATTCACACCCTCTTAGCCGTTTTCACCGCTCTTATGTGTAGCAATTGGCTTAAACCGGAGATTTATCTGGCGGCAAGCTTTAGCTTAACCGTTAACCACCATCGATTGTCGCCACCCGCTGACCCCATCTCTCCCCCTCTCCGTCTCTCTCTCTATCTCTATCTCTCTTTCAATCATTCGCGCTGTGGCAATCAATTTCTCGACGCCCCCCTGAAAGTTTTGACCCCACTTCTTCTTCTTCCGAAATGCCGGAACTATCATCGGTGGCCTAAAAAACAAATTCATGCACTTTTTACCCCGCATCTTGGCTGCGATTTCACTCGAATTCGTAACACCCAAAACAAGAAAAAAAAGTCCAAACCAAACCAAACCAGAAAGACCCTAAATTTATATATTTAAAACCGAAAAGCGGAGGGAAAAAAAACGAAACATATCGAAGCCACCCGCGATTTGTGTGCTGTGTATAAGCGCCAAGGCACAAAGCAAATCTCACCCGCTATCACACACGACGCCTTCAAAATAAAAAGAAAAATTTACAAAAAAAAAAGAAAAAAGCAGACTGGAGAAACAAAAACTCTCTTTTCTCCGCAGCCCGATTATCTACACCTTTCACCTTTCACAGAGCAACGATGCTGCTGCTCAACCTTTGTTTTTATTTCTCCCCCTTAAAATACTCAAACATTAAATTCGCGCAGCCTTTCTAATTTCAATTGTCTTTCGGTTTTTGTGCGATTGTTGTGCAATCGAATTAATTGTAGATACTACACGATCACACTCTCATTGCTTCCTCATTCTAGGAGTGACATTTCACAGCTATCAAACAGCGCCCACAAAATAATTCACAAAAATAAAAAGGAAACGTTACTCGGATTACATAAACGCTCCCAGGGATTTCCACACTGCCAACAAAACAACAAAAATTAGTTTCACCTCTTTTTCATGGCTTGAGCTGTAAAAAGCGCGGCAAATTATAAAATAAGCAAGGCAAAAAAAAACTCAGTATAAGCCAAAAATAAAAAAAAAGCAAATTGAACAATTTTTATCTTTGAATGCGCGAGAGTTCGCCCACAGTTAGTCGACGAAGTTGCCTCTGGAAGTTGAAGTTGCAGCTGCAGTTGCATTCGCTTTTTTTGGCCAAATCGCTTTTTTGGCAACTTCGAAGTAAGAAAAAAAATTAAACCAAAATATACTATAAAGCAACAGCAACAAATAATAATAAACAAAATGCAAAGGCTGGCTTTTAAAGAGACCGACTGGGAGAATACCTTTTGGTAAATGAGATTTGATATTTAAACACAATGGCAGATTTACTTCTAAAATTTTTTATAGGCTTAAAATTTCTTAAACCTAAAAAACATGCTGTTGTGGAGCAAAATGTACTTCGTTTTTAGATATTTTGATTTATTCAAAATACATATAAAATATGCCTTAAAAAAGCTTTTCTTTATTTTACAATCTTTTCGAGATTTAAAATTTCATAATTGTCTTCTAATATTAAAAACTATTAATAGCATTTTTATTAAGCTTATTATATTAATAGATTAAAATTTCATAGCCTGGAATTAAAAAAAAAATGATGGTGGAACAATTGTAGTTTAGATTCTTGTTTAATTTCGATAATATTAAAAAAAAATACGGAATCTTCATTTTAATAAAATTTTTCTAAGGATTAAAATTAAAATGAAATCTTTATAGTCTGGCAAATAAAACTGTGATGGTGGATTAGGGCTATTTTTCAATTGGTTTTCAGTAACCAAAGGCTATAACCTACATATATTGACAAATAACAACAATATAGGTTTGGATAGTAAAATAAAACAAAAAAAATTAGATAATACTGAAAATAGTACCGATAGTTCCGAATAATAAACTTGACAACTTAAATTTACATTCAAAAAAATGTTGTTACCTTTTTAGTAAACTCTATTTGAAATGCCCCAATACCCTGAAATGTGTGTAACCCTTCCAAAATTAAAAATAAAAAAACGAAAACGGCAAAATGACAAAATGTAGCGTCGCCTCGTTCGTTATTCGTTGTTCGTTACCTAGCTATCGCATTCGTTACCTATTACATAACAAGCGCGACGCTTTTTTTTTTGTTTTTTTTTTATTTTTGTGCAAGCCTCGGTCGCCGGCGTTGCAGTCGAAGTCGGCGAAGTTGGACGTCTCGGCCGGCGTCGCCATATGGCCCCAAAAAAGGGGGCACGACAGCAGCAGAAAAGCCACAGACAAGCAGAAGCAGAAAGACAGCAAAGGCAAAAGCAGAAGCAGAAAGGCAGCAAAAGCAAAAGCAAAAGCAACAAACGTAATAAGCGGCAAACACAACGAATGAGCCGCAAAAACAAAAACTTGGCTTAGTTTGATCAAAGCCGAAGATGAAGACGAACCGAAGACAACTTCCAAAAGCCGAAGATTCCCAAAAAACCGAAGACTGCCGCCCAAATAGCGAAGACTCCCAAAAAAACCCGAAGACTGCTCAAATAGTGAAGACTTCCCAAAAAACCGAAGACTCTCAAAAGTCGAAGAAGACTCCCAAAAAAATCCGAAGACTCCCAAAAAAAACCGAAGACTCCCCAAAAAACCGAACCCACTCTTCTCGAAGTCTTTTCTTTGGCTTTCTTTTTCTTAGCCCCACACAAAAAAAAATTGTAACTTGCATCTGTCTCTTTTAATTTTTTTTTTTTTCTTAAGAGGTTGTCCTAATTTCGCTTAATTACAGGAGCAGAAATTGGCACATATATATTAATTTTTTAAAATTTTCATTATTAATTTGTGGCTCTCTTTCTGCCAGACTTTATTTTAATGCTGCAAAAGCCCTTCTTCACGTTTTATTTCTTACTTTTTTTATGTAACTCGGAGCCCAAATGTTTGTCCGCAGTCCACACAGTTTTCACTTGGCGGTTTCGAAAATTTACGTTTATTTACAATTTGTCTTCATTTAGGGCGCCAGACGACCAAAATTTTATTTATATTTCAGTTTTTTTGTTGTCCATTGTAACTCTCTTAACTGGGCCTTGACGAAGGCAGTTTTTTTTTAATATTTTTCTTGAATGTTTGTCGTTTCTTTTTTTACAGTTTGCTTTGGTTTTTTGGGTGGTTAAATTTGATTAACAGCTGATTTGAAATTTTTTGGGCCTAGATTTAAGCTATGGCTTATTATATTAATAATTTTAAACCTAAATTGAAATATTTCTGGCCTTAAAAGTGTGTTTCTTATGTTCTTGGCATTATTTTTATTTATTTGTCACTGTTATCATATTAAATCAGCTAAATTTTGACTACCCCAATGCCATTTCTAATCAGTTCTTATAAAGAAATTAATTTATGATTATGTTAAACGTGTGTTGAGTGAATCATAATATATTTACCATTAAATAAGTATAATTTTTGTTGGCATTATCAATCAAAATATCTTATACTAAGTCAGTTGCCTTGAACACCTTTTCCTTGGACTGCCACAATATCATTTATCATTCTTATAACTCTTATCAGTTTGCCAAAAAACGTGGACGTTTGATTAGTGCTCAATGCAATTTCTAATCAGCTTCAGATTATGGCCAAGACAGCCTTGAGTGAGTTGATGTTGATAACAACTTGTGTCCATATATTGTCAGTCTTTAAATTAATGAGGCAAATCATTAGAGTGGACATTATTTTAATGATTCTGTAGCAGACAGAGTTGACTGCAATTGATGTATCCATAAACAGAGGAGAGGCTCCTTCTCTCAAGGAAATCAAGCAAAGTATCAATATACCATTACAGCCAAGACGCCAACTTCCCGATAGGCATCTTAAAATCACATAAACAAGCTGCTCCTCCTTCGTCAGAATAACCACCCAAGAAGCCAGGGAGACACAGCAACCTGTGGCTAATTTTACAGACTAATTACTAGCTAAATGTTCCATAACAAGAATGATAATAAAAAAAAGAGAAAAAAGGAAGGGAAAATTAATTACCCGCCGCCTTAATCGACGCCCGGCACAAGAACACAGACGTTGGAAAAACAACCGCAGTCGAGTGGCAAAGGTCAGGAAAGGGAATTTCATTTAATGGAGGCGGCAGCCCGAAGGAGCCTTGGACCTGATCTGTTTGGATTACGGGAATGACTGAGGGCCAGGAAAACAATTAAGCTGGAATAGCAACAGCGAGGGCCATAAAAATCCATAAAAAATAAAAGACAAAACGTTAACGGGGGGGAAGGGTCACGGCGACAAACAAAACGATTCTACTTGTTGGCTCTGTTTTTTTATTTATTTTTTTGCCTTACGGTTTGTTCTTGGCCGCCTCAGTTGGCCTGGCTTTCTCGTCTCGGTTAGAGGTTTTAGCCAGAGCTGTTAACTTGGCTGCTTTTCAGCTGTAATTTACAGTTTGCCAAAGTATTTAGCAGGGATTTCCCCAAAATTAAGTAAATTTAGAACAAATTTTGAATGGGCTTAACTTAATTTAATTTAGGAAAAAGAGTTTATAAAGTTAGCAGCCTAAACTTTAACTTAACCATCTTATAATAAAGGTATATAATAATACTTTCTTACATTGCAAATTAAATCCAACTATTCGTAGCATATCTATTTACCCATTTATTATTAAAAATTAGTTATTATTACCAATTAAGATGACCTGCCTTGGCCGCTTCCTGTAATCCTCTGTTGGAAACACTGCCCCCTTTAACTTAACCATCTTATCTACCTTTATAATAATACTTTCTTGTGTTAAAACACAACTATTCTTAGCATATCTATTTACCCATTTATTATTAAAAAATTAGTTATTATTACCAATTAAGATGACCTGCCTTGGCCGCTTCCTGTAATCCTCTGTTGGCAACACTGCCGCCCCCTTTGCCTTGCTGGATTCCCTGGGACCGTCCAAGCGAGACGTCTGCGGTGGTTCCAGGCCCCGGCATTCAATGGTTTGGGTTCGAGAGCCCACCAACGCCGCTTGATATGCGTGTTCGTGTGTGGCAAGAATCGTCAGCCGTCCGTCGCCATCGCCATCGTCGTTGTTGTTCTTGTTCCTTGAGAGTCAAAACGGCCTCACATGTTTACTTTGTTTGTCTCCCCGGAATCATGTGTGTGTGTTGTGTGTGTGTTGCTGTGTGTTTAGGTTCTCTTATAAGCCATGTTTGCCCAGCTATAACCCAAAACCACTCTGGTGGCATTTTTTTTATTTAAATTATTATTAAAAACAAAAGGAAGAACAAAGAAAGGAACATTTTATATGAGTCGGTCGGGAGTCCTTGATGGTTCTCCTTTTCTTTTTTTTTTTGGTTGTGTTTATTAAAGGTTTTTTTTTTAAGTCGGCATTTGAATTTGGTTCCTGTGATTTGTACAGTGAAGGTTTTACAGGTTGAAACTGAAATATTAATTGAATAAAAAGGTTTTACATTCATAAATATTTTTTTTAAATAATCAATTGGCGAATTTCTTGTACAATATTAAGAAGTACCTTTAATAACAAGTAACTATATAAACTCCAGCATTTAGTCTGCACAAAACTATTGCCTACTTTCTGGCGCTTTTCTGAACTACAATTTTTTGGGAAAAACTCTTATTTTGCTTATAGTAATAATTGCTGAAACTGTATTAAATTTACCCACAAATTATCATAAATCTTTATTTAACACTTTAGTCATCATCACATCAAGAGTCTGCACCCTAGAGACCCCTTTTGAGCCCCCTAGTTACCCGATCTTTATTTTCAATTAGAACAAATTCCATTCCACAATGATCTGTTTCTTTATCCTTTCACAAAGGAAATCCTTTATAGCTTAAATGCTCATTTAATTGATTTTCCCCCTCGTCGGAGTGTTCACTGTGGTCTCTGGGATCATTGCCGCTGCCGCAGGCCACACACGAAGCTGATGCACGCACTTCAAATTAGCCTAGCCGCAGATACAAAGATACAGAGCCCCGACACAGATACACATACATACCAAAAAGATATAGAGATACACGGATACGGATTCAGATGCCCAGATACGGACACTCCATCCACACCTGACTGAGAACCATGTGTGTGTGTGCGTTCTTTTGCTGTTCTCTTTGGGAGAGCTATATGCTATCCATCATGCATCCATCAGACAAAAGAGCAAGAGAGCCAGCAGCAGCAGCAGCAGAAGAAGATTGAATTATATGCCATTGAGGCGTAATTGTTAGAGAATTGTTTGCAGCCAAGAATGGAGAGCGAAGCGGAAAAAGGGGTTTGTCTGGAGGGACCTCACACGAAGAATTGTCTTTCCTTCGCGCAGGTGCTAAGGCTTCACGGCCGGCGGTCTTCTCGTCTCGGCCAGAGTTTGCCTATTCGGGTGGCACCTTTTCACGTTTAATGAGCGTAAACAAACGCCGTGGGATGTGCATCCCAGCCCGGCCAGGTCCTCCTCCTTTGTCTGCCAGCCACTTGTAAGGCTTCAAAATCCATTGCCATTTGCCATTCTTGCGGTTAGCAGCGGGACATATGCAGCATTATTGGTAGATCCATCAAAACCAGAAAATGCCATTTTCAGCAGACACTTGCAGAAATAAATGATGATTTCTGATCATAAATGAGGCCAGGAATGTAAATTAAATTATAGAAAATCAAAGCGAATATCATGTTAGTGAAGTATCTTAATGAAGTATCTTAGTTCCATGGTTCTTACCTTGATTTTGAACCCAAGTACAGGTTAATGCATTGCAATGACAGTGTTTCATAATTCACCTTCCTCACAATTACACAAAGGGAAAGATTAAGGAGGAGGTACGAGGGACGACCGGATGGTTTGTTTTGACATTCTCGGTTTGAGGTCCAAGATAAGATCTGACAAAATGCCATCCTGGGTGTTCTCCAGACTCGCTTTGAATGATCGCTTTGTCCCCGGGTTTGGATTACCTTCGACTTTGTTTATTTTTAGTGCTCTTGCAACTTGGCTTGAAGCTGTGTATTGATGTGTCCATTGTGCGTTGATCCCTGGGTTCCAGACAAATTGTTTGCTCAAAGACTTTATATATTTTTTTGCACACATGCAATTTGTCTTGACATTATTTTACCAAGAATCTAATTTAGGCATACCTGAGCCGCTTCCTTCTCACCTCATCTTGGAATTTCGAATTTATTGTATAAGCCAAAACCACAAAAGTCGTAAAAATTCGACCCAAGGCCAAGTGAAACTCGGTGCTGCCGCCTGGCAACACTTTTCTTTTGGCCCATTAGCCGCCAATAAAAGCCAGGCCGAAATGGGTTTGGTTTTTGGGTTACGAAAAAAAAACACACACAAACAAAAAGAGAAACAAATACAAATCGAATCGGAGCGAACCCGAATTGTAAATCATTTTATGATTTATCACTGGACTAGTTTTCGATAGGCGCGTGACAGGGAATGGCCCAAAAAATACAAAAAATTAATGCAAGAAAAACAAAATCCGATCTGTGTTACAAAACATCGCCGTAGCAACCATCTGACAGCGATCAAATCACAACGATTTCGCCCAATTTCCGCCAGTTTTGGGTTTGACATAAAACCGCCTCAATTAACTTTGGATTATCCGATGAAAATTTTGGGATATGTTGTGCAATGATTGATGTGTTTACATTTAACGAGGAAAAGTTATATAAAGCTTATTTTAGTTGGATATAATCAAAATAACCTAATTTAGACCATAGTTCTTGAAGCATGGTCATATTATATGCTTTGCAGTAGCTCATGGTCACACTGGTAACCCTTTTATGACAATTGTTTTTTTACAATTACTATAATGGATACGAAAATAAATAAATGAGTACGTAAATGGTAATATTTTAAGAACACATATCCACTGTGTTTCCGAAAACCACAAGCAAACCCCAAATACTTGACCCAACCATAGCCCGCGTTCCTATTAATCTCACTTACAAAATTGGCCCCCTTAACAGATTTTACTCGAAACAATTAACCCGGCAAAAAGAAAGCCCAAATAGGAGAGAAGAAAAAGGCAGCAAATCCATGGCAACGATGTCAATGATGACGACAAAGCGCAGATTTCTATGATCGCTCAGCGAGCGAGTGTGTGAAATGCGGAAAGCTGCTCCAATCACTCATTTGTTACATGAGCAGCAGCACGAGAGAAGGCAGCGGGGGAAAAGGCGAGGAGGAGAAAAAAAATAAAATAAAATAAAAGGGGGGGAAAAAAAAAGATTGTGAAAATGTGAAATGTAAATTTCTCGTTTGTGTGTTCAAACCGACAAAACCGAAACCGAACCAAAACGCCAATTGCTGCAAAGTGATTACGAAAAGTCGCTCTCGCCGAAGTCGTCTCTTTCGCTGCAGTCGCTTTCTCTCGCCTCTCCGCAGAGTTTCACCCGCGGCACGAGTGCGGAAGTTATCCCACGGCAGCTTTTTCGGATGGCTAAGATACAGTATCTCTTGCCGCCGCCGCTGCGCCACCTTTTACAACTCCATTTCGCATCTGTATCTAGCGGATGCAACTGGCCTCCGCCTCGTAACTCGCTAATCGCTGGCTCGGAATCTTCAGCTCTCTGCAGCTTCCCTTGGAGGCCCTCACTTCAAATCAATTAACACTTTCGGCAACGCACCAAATCGACGCCGCCGACCCACGCAATCAACAGCAAGCGAACAGCGAACAGCCTCCAATTTTGATTGCTTTGATTTCAATTTTGTCATCTGAGGTGATTACAATGTTGCACCGTGCTCGAAACGTAGCCATAATCGTTCATAATCATCAAAGCTGACCGTAAAATTAGTTGAGTTTTATTTATGGCTCATAAATGGATACTCAACTTGCGGATTACTACCGGCCGCCAAGTCATTTGGAATTAGCAAAATCTTTTGAGTAACTAAGACTTGCCTAACACTCTTATTTCAATTGTTTTTCTAAAGAATATAATAAGAAATATGCATAATAGCCTAAATATGACTTCAATTTCTGTGGCAAGGGCACACTTCTTCACATTACTGTAACTGATGGTCACACTAGAACATTTTGGCACATAAATATGAACTTTTAACAATTTTATATTGAGTCAGATGACTACTCTACTCTTAATTTAACATCAAAAAAATAATAAATCGCCTTATTTTCTAAAGCAAGGGCACACTACTAGATACAGCATTAACTCCTGGTCGCACTGTTGTACTTACGTATGAATTAAAGATACAATTCGAACTTAGTTCAATATTAACTTCGCCTAATCTTTATGATTTTCCAAGTAAAATGCAAATAGTTTTCAAACCACAGTGCCGAGGGAATGACGGCGCCTGCCTTGATTGAAAATTGGGTTATTGTCATCGACCCATTCAAGCGGCAGGCGGCAATGTTATTAAACTTTTGTTTTATTTATGGAAATTAGTGTCAAGTAAATCATGTGCATGAGCACTATTTTGCAGTATTATCGCCGCCATAAACATTCACATTCAAGCATATGTATATTGGAAAGCATTAGACGAAATTTCTAAATCCACATCGATCGATCGATCGATCGGTTCGATGCTGATGATGATGATATAAGTGTGAGGCGGTGAGAGGCCACTGAGGAGCTGCAACAGCAGGGGTCAGGCAGCTGGGCAATGTGAAAGTCCCAATGAAATTGAGACTCATTGAAGATTCAATGACTAAGTGGAAAGGTGAACCAGTTGGGATTGCTTAGTGTTTCCGCAAAAACCAAATTGAAAGGAAGTTGAACCGAACGATGCCGCCGCCTCCAAGCGAATTATTAAAATCGAAAAAATTAAAAAAAATGCCCAAAGGTCGCTGAACGAACGTTTGTCTCCGGCCTTTGATTTCGATGATGAGCAAATCGCCAACGGATCTATACATATATATCCCCCCTTATATAGCCTCTGTGGCATAATTAGCCGAGTGGGCGGTGATAACTTTGAAATTGATCGTGATGATCCGATCCGACACACAGATGGGGTTTTTTCAGTGTATTTTATGAGTGTGCGGGGGGGCTTTGCCTTGGAATTTCGGTTGATTTATTGAATAGGCAGACCGTGAACCTTTTAGGTGGAAAACCTTTTCAATTAAATTCTAGCCTAGCAACACGATTCTATATGTAAATTAGAAGAATAGTGTATTTTTTAAGTAAAAGTTTGCCTTTGGACTTTCACAAGTGATCGGTTTAAGCCCTAATCTATAGCCTTGGCTTCAAGGCAGTAGCAAAATCTTGGCTATAACTCAATTACCCAACCAATTTCACAAATCCAAATCCATCTCGAGTGTGACTTTCAACACCTCCGAGCGTCGCAACTTCAAAGGGTGCTGGACTTGAATGGTTGGTCCCTACGACTAGGAGGGCCGCATTACTGTCCAATTTTCACACATTCTGGCCCTGTTGAGGAGGAGGTTTCCTCCGGGCCGGGTTTCATTCCATCTAACTAATGAGCAGGCAAACACTCACTTACCGAGACACACACCCAACGCACCCAACATGATTTGCGCGACGGACAGAAGCTGAACACAACACTGAAACTGATGCGATCCCGAGCATGAGCTTGTGTGTGGCCCTCAGCATTTCCACAACCATATTCATGTCCCAAAAGGACACACACGAAGCCTTTTGGCCTTATGCTAATTTGCACGCCATAAATGAGACGAATGTGCCGAGTGGCGAGTGCACAGCGGGAAAATCATTGCATTCTATACTCCAAATGGTTTACATTATCCCTGCCTGCTACTCGAATTTCATGATGAAATTGAAAATGAATGAGAATCTCTTATTTAAACAAGAATCACATTGAATTGTATGGCTTTTCTTTGAGTGTTCCCTGTTGTAGTGGTTATTGCTGTGGCAGATGCAATTGTTGCGAGTGGAAAACTGCCGCGGCCTGCCACGGATCAAGAAGGATGTGGATGGAGAGTGGCAGGCGCAGAGGAGAACCAAGTGGAGTGGTTTTCGGAGTACAAGTGGAGGGGTGGGACAACTGAAAAATCTGCAACTGGGTGGCCTTTGGCTTTGGCCCCGGTCTTGCTTGTGATGATGGGTGACTGCCAGCGACACATGTGTTGCTCCTCCTGGCTCCTCGCTGCCTTCACTCATTGGATCCTCCTCGTGGCTCCTATGTGGCATAATACATACATACATAGTAGGACGACGGCTAATGCCACTGACATCGACAACGCCCCATTTGGATACAGACACACATTCGAGGGTACATTGTACACCACCCGAAAAAGCAACAAAAACAAAAAACATGAGCTGACAAAGGACGACAGCTTGGCAGCAGTCGAAGGGGTGTTCCAGTGTCAACTGTTCCTGCAGGAACAACAGGCACACTCGAAAAAAGAGCTTTCCTTAAAGCTAAGACAAAGAGTAGTCTTTAAAATGGAGAATATAAATCGAATCTGGACTAAAATTTACTTAAATCAGTTCTATGCTTGACATTTTTTATAAAACAAATTAAGAGTATAATGTTAGCAAGCGAAACAAGTGTATTGATCAATTCCATTGTTCCTAAAGTCAAGAAATTGGTACTTTTCTATAGAAGATGCATGTTTTCGAAAGGATTTTCACTTATATTCATACAAATTTATAAAGGTTATTTTATATATAACCTTCCTCTTAACATATATTTAATAATTATTTCCCATAAAAATATTTTCAAAAGTAAATAAGATTCCGAAAGGTCGCTCGCTATATGGTCTCCCTTGGAAAATTGATCAATTATATTTCCGCAATGTGTTGTTCGAAGGTGGCTCTGACTTGTCCCTGCTCCTTGAAGGCTTTTCCGTATCCCCGCACATTCGATATCTATACATAGCCATGTGGAAAGGAAGCCCCTGAAGGCCGAGCAAAAGATGAGGGCAAGGAGGAAGCCGATGCCAGCCAGCAGAAGGCCAGTGGATAGAGGGGGAGGGGGATGAGCACCGGATCGGGGACCGCCTGTGTGACCAAGCGATTACCGTTTATCGCCACGCCAAGGACCGCCGGCAAAGGCAAAGCCAAAAGCAAAGTCACCAGTAAAGGCAGAAGCGGCGGCCTCCGTCCTGCGACCACACAGATACACAGATACACGCGCGTTTTACGCACAAGCACACGCAATGTACGGATACACGCGCAATAATTTATCAGCTGGCCCTCAACCTCGCTCTCTCTCTCGCTCTCGCGCCCATGCTGTCGCCCTCTCTCTCTCGCTCTTTGCACTTGCGCTCGATTTTCAGTGTCGCTCTAACCTCTCGCTCTCTCCGACTCTTGTCGTTGCTTCCTTTTTGTACCCTATACTTGTGGGGTATGCGGGTTTCTTGAAAGTGTTGGGACCATTTTGTTAGAAACTTTAATTTTAATTTAATTTAATTCTAGTCAGACTTTTACAAATAATAATTATAATTAAAATAATTTTTATAAATAAATTTTTTTCTCCTCTCCCTCATCTAACTTGTAATTTGGTTAAGTTTGTAATAAAACAAACAACTCTCAGGCAATAGTTCCCCTTACAGGGTATCTCGTTATTGAGACCCCCTCCCCCCTCCTGGCCCCTTAAAACAAAAAACCTTTCCCACTCGTTTCCCATATGTGCTCATCGACCTCACACCGAGCCAAAACGAAAGTGTGGGTGTGCGTGTGTGTTACATGGTGAAACGCCGCGAGAGAGATGGTGAGAGAGAAACGAAACGAAACGACACGACACGACACGAAGCGAAACGAAACGAAACGAATCGGGACAAAACGAGAGAGAATTGAAACGCGGCGGGCAGCGCTGTCGGCGCCCAGCCATCGCAGTCGACGTCGTCGGCGTTGCCGTGAACACTGGCGGAAATTTGTGTATTTCGAAGCATTGTATCTGTATCTGCTCATTTCAACGCGCACTTTCAAGCGGAGCGGTTCGGCTTTTTCGTGGAATCTATAAATAAAATCAAATAAAACTCGATTCGATTCCGCTCGCTTCGCTGTGTGTCGCCGCCTTCAAACAAGTTGGAAATATCTAAGAAAAATATACAAGGCAAAATCAAATACTAATCGGAAAAGAGCAAAATAAATACACAAACGGAATGTGGCAGCAAAGAGATTAAACGGAAAGTTGAGCAATTGGCAAAACCAGAAATCTAGCAATCTGTGCGTGCGCGTGTGTCCATTGAGTTTGTGTTTTTTGGAAAAGTTTTGGAAAAGAGAAAGAAAAGCAAGCAAAAAGCTAAAGTAAAATGTTTGAGCCCTATGTGAAAATCAAGAAAAAGCGAAATGTGCATGAAATCTATGAAAGCGAGAATTTAGAGCAACAGCAGCAGCAGCAACAGCAGCAACAACAGCAACAACCTGCCACTGCAGCTGGGGATAATTGTTGCTGCGAGAATGCGCCCGAAGTTGCAGCAACATCTGTAGCATCAGGAGCAGCAGCAGCAGCGGCGGCAGCATCAGCAACAGGAGCTGCGGCGGCCACCAGCAGCAGCAGCGGGAACTGCAGTCGCCTGCAGCAATTGATATCGACGCCACCAGTATTATTGCGGCAGCAGCAGCAACACCCACAACTGCAGCAGCAGCAACAGCAGCAGCAGGCTGCGCCTTCGGTTTTGCAACAGCATTTGGGTCACCTGAATTACGAAAGTGGAGCAACTGCAGCGGCAACAACCAACAGCGGCAGCACCAGCAGCAGCAGCACCACCAGCAGTAGCAACAACAACAGCAGCAGCAGAAGTGGCTCGGCAACACTGGCGCAGCATTTGGCAAGCCCCAGCAACATATTGCAGGCGGCATTCGGCAGCAGCAACTTGCAACACATATTGACGCGCGCCGCCCCCGCCCACGTGCCCGTACCGTCGCCATCGCCGCCCTCCTCCTCCAACAGCAGCAGCAGCAGCAATAGCAACAACTGCAGCAGCGCCTGTGCTGGAAATACGCACTACAACGGCGGCAACAGCAACAGCAACAGCATCATTGCCAGCCGCCTGTTCGGAGCAGCCTCCTCCTCATCCTCATCCTCGTCGGCATCACCCTCCTCCTCCTCATCCCATCATCTGCATGGCCACCACTCGGCGCTGACCAACTCCATAACGAATCGCATCAATCAGTCCATTCGGAGGCATCTCAATCAGCAGCAGCATCAGCATCCCCTAAGCGCCTCGTCCTCCTCCTCCTCCTCCTCGTCAGCGTTGTCATCCGCGTCCGCGTCCTCCTCCTCCGCCTATCAGCACTATCACCATCATCACCATAGCAGCAGCAGCAACTCCAGCAGCAGCAGCAGCAGCAACACCAACAGCCATCACCAACACCAACACCACAACTCTGCAAATACAAATCAACAACAACCACAACAATCTCCTCTGTGCCTAGTATTATTAGTTAAATGCCCAAATTCCAAGGAATTTTGTAACGCCGCCGCAAATTTCTGTGATAAAAGGTAAATTCAACAAGAATAACTTACTACTCCCTTTTGAGTTAAAATGTCTTTTGATATTAAGTATAAATGAATATTATCTCTAGTTTAAATGCCAAAAGTTGACATTTGTTCATGTGGAGACCACACTTGCCATATCTATTTAAATAGCAGTAGCAATCTAGTATTTAAATAATAAGTTAGTAAGAGGTGGTCTCGCGAATGACAAAAGATGAACTTTAAAGTCATATCTGATGGGGTTTTCAATTTGCAAAACTACAGATACAAGCCTTAGGCTATTTCTACAATTTGTTCTACTTGAATTAGTAGAATTCCGCTTTACCCAAAGTTTTTAGTACATAAACCCTTCACTTTTATAAAGAAATATGGAAATTAGACATCAAAAATACACTTGAACTATTTTTATACAGAAAGCTGAAACCTAAACCCCCTTTGTCCCATTTATATAGATTATAGGTAGTCTCAGGAAACTTTACCAGTCTTTTCCTTGGACTACAACCACAGATATTCCCTATTAACCCTCCCCTTATGGATAAACCAAAACTTTGTACCCAGAAAACCCCCCCTTAAGATCTAGGCTGTGTTATGTATGACCCAGTTTCGGTTTCCAGGACCTTTCGCTTCGCTTCCTGAGCCAGCTACTTGCACCCTGAACTACTTGGGCTTAGCTGTGGGTTCAAGTAACCATTGTCACATCCTTGAATTACGGCCACAACAAACCCACCAGGCCGAGGCAAACAAAACACAACAGTTTGTTTTGTAAAAGTTTCTCTGCCATTTTGATTGTTTGCCACACCGTCGAGAGTGTGCGTGTATTAAACGTTGATATATACTAAACAATATACAATATACAATATATGTATATGTATATATTTAATTTTGATGACTTGTAGTTTCTGAACAACCGAGAGTTATAGTCGCTACGACTTTAGTCTTAGTTGGTGGCAACCTCGACTGTTTTTTTTTCTCTTCTGATGACCTTACTTTTGCGTAAGTAATTGGTTTCTTTAGTATGATTTGCTTACTAATTCCATTGATCTTTTGGGCTGGCACAGAACCGACCTGGCTCTGGTGTCGTAACTCTTCGCTCCCCGGTCGAATAATAAACAAAACTTAAGTAATTAAGTTCTCTCTGTGTATCAGCCGCCGCCGCCGCCACCCTTAATAGCTGCTTGCTTTCTCTCTCTCGCCCCGTGTGTGCTCTCCTTTTCGCTCTCGTGGCTGCCGCTTGGCTTTCACACGGTGACCCCAAAAGGCGTTCGCCTAACCTCAAAAAGATGAACGGAAAATATATATAACAATTTGGTAAACACAAAACTTTTTCACTCTTTGTCTTTGTTGTTGCCTCTTGTATTTTTTATGCTGATGCGTTGTGTTCTCCGTTGGTGTGTTTTAACTTTTCCGTTTTTTTTTTTTTTTGTTTGAGTGGCACTCAATTTTCGGTTAATTAATGGGCGTGGGCGAAATGAGTGCACAGAGAAAAAATATGGTGCCAATTTGAGACCAAATAGAGAGTGATTAAGGTGATCTTTAAACCCTTGATGTCTAGGTGTCATTTCAATTAAGTTTGCTCTTTTTACCCTTCCTTATGCGTGCTTTTCTGACCTTTATATATAAACTTTTTGCACTAAAATTCCCAAGTACGAATTCGGGGACACTAAGAAGTACGATTAAGCTTACTTTCAGAGGCTTACTAAATGGTAATTAAGTTTTAATCAAGAGCATTGTGCTAGATTTGATACCTTCAAAGCGAAGTAACATCTAATAAGGTTATATACTTTATTTCTTTGAAAATAACTAAACAAATTGTATCTGTTCAATTGATTTCCCTCTTTTACCCTCCTTCATGCGTGCTTTTCTGACCTTTCTGTGAAAACTTTGCACTAAAATTCCCAAGTACGAATTCGGGGACACTAAGAAGTACGATTAAGCCTACTGGCAGAGGCTTACTAAATGGTTAATAAGCTTTAACCAAGAGCATTGTGCTAGATTTGATACCTTCAAAGCAAAGTAACATCTAACAAGGTTATATACTTAATTTCTTAATAATTTATATCTATTAAAAACTTGCTTAAATCATAATGAATGGGATAATGCACAGCATATTTTTTTTTGCTGTGCCTCTGGTTGCGTGCCAACCTTTGTCATTTGGGGTCAGCAAACAGCTGCAGCAGCAACATCTACTGCCACACCGCAGCAGCTGCTGCTTTGTCATTGAAGAAGAGAGCTGGAGAATCGAGAATCGAGACCATGGCTCGTGCTTGGGTTCTTTCTTAGTGCCTACTGCCCCTGCCCTGACCATGTGCCAGTAATTGTTATTATTTATTTTCTGTGCCTTTCCCCATTCACTTTACACTCTAGGGCCCCGCATTCTGTTCTGCTTTTCGTGCACTTGTTGCTCGATTTCTTTGGCCTTGTCTTGCCGGCTGCAAAATTGCCCGATAATCCGCAATATTTTCAACAAAAAAAAGAAAAAGTAGAGCTCTTTGTCTCAGCCGCCAACTGGAAAATCTGAGTCATGTCCCCGCTGATTGCGAACAAAAACGACTCTTTATCAGTGCTTTTGGTTTGGTTTTTCTGCTTTGGTTTTTGGGTTTAAGTGCACCCACTCTTGAGTACATATTGTAAATTATTTATACACTTTAAACCAAAGCAAGCAAAAGTTGCAAGCATTTTTGCAAGGTCTTAAAGGGGGAATTACTCTTGATACAAAGTATATATAATTAGTAATCTGAATCTGACATCACTGAAATATATATATTAGAAAGTGATAAGTTATAATTTTGAAATATTTAAAGAATTGCTTAGCTTAAAAAGCAAATATTTCTGTTGGAAATATTGTTGCTTTCTTACTTTCCCACAATACATAACCAGAACTAAACTTTAAACTACAATTCAGGTGTAAATATTCTACAACATACCTATAAAAGAAATGATTAATTTCTATTTAAAATCGTCTAAAGAACAGTTTAGCAAAAAATCAAAATGAAATGTTACTTGAACAACAAAGTAAATTAAACTTGTAACTATAATTCGTTACTATGTGATCACATTTACATTTCACCTTGAAATCAGAAGCTTATCTTATGATTATTTATCTTATTTCCTGATTTTGTAAATACTGCGTTGAAAGTATATTTAACCTTCGGGTTTTCCCCGCCAAAGTGCTTGCACTCCAATTGTTGAACCCGTAACCCCTTCCTGTCTTTCGAATACCCTTTCCCTCTTTTGTTTCGCTCTGCGGTTTTTGTATTTTATCTGCTCGAATGGGAAGAGACGGGAAGTTTGCTTCGCTGATTTTTGATTTTATTTGAAAGGGCCGCCCGTGTGGATATGTTGCTGGTCGTCATGTTGCAAAAGATCAGGCAACATGTTGCCGCAACACTGAGCAATTTAAATGTTAACCAAAAAAAGGTTTATAAAATCAATTAAATAGAAAACTAAGTAAATTAGTAATACAAATACTGTAAGAAAGCTTTCTACATTTTGTAAACATTATTTAAAACAATTATAATAATTAATATATTTCTAAAAAACAATTGGTAATAGGGTTATTCCAAGTTTACCCCAACTTCTTTGTTGAAAACTCATACTTAATCCAAAAATTTCTACTTCTCACACATTTTTACACCCAAAAACCTTAAGCCGTAAATCCCAGAAGAGATCGGAGATCGAGATCACAATCAAGTTAAAGATCGAGACTCAAGATCGAGCCTCTTTCACTCACAACCCACATTTTATTTAGAACAGATCTCACCTAGAAATCGGGCGAGTGGCGAGAATCTCTTTGGCCAATAAAAAAAGAAGATCTTTTAAGCCAACAAGATTGCGCCTAGTGAAAGAGGGGCAAGTCTGAAAACGCTGTAGAAAAAGAAAAGAAAAAGCCGAAGGAAAAAAAAAGAAAGCCCGACAAAAACAAAATGTGAAAACGCATGAAAGCCCGATCGCTCGCCCGCTCGCTCGCTCACAATTTGTTTAGAAAGTGCAGAGAAAGAGGTAAAAGCGGCAAAATGCAAACAAGCCAAAAAGTTTGGGCCCCCTAAAAGCGATTCAATGAAAATTGGGCACACAGCAGCACCCAGCCACATGTGGCTTATTATTAATTTATTGATTTCCAACTCCCAAACTTGTTTGTCTGTGTGAAAATGTATTATACAACAAAAGCAGCTGGTAAAAAGCAACACGGAGACACGCGCTAAAACGGCCACAACAACGTGCTTTTTGGACTAAGAGAGCTACAAAGAGAGTTAACAAGGGGCCTGGGGGGAAATGGTTGGAAAAAAGAGTTAACAAGAGAGATCTGCGAACACGACGACGTCATCAAACTGGTTTCAACGATTACATAAAGTCTCGTCGTTGTCAGCAAACTTGCTCTCGTTTTTTGTGGCTTCGGGTTTTGCTGCTTCGGGTTTTATTTATTATTGTTTTTTTTATTTTTTGTTTTTTTGTTCGCTGCCGATCGGGTGAAACTCTCTGCCAACGTCGCTGCCAGCGTCAGAAACGCCTACGCAAACACAGAAACAAAAAATGGGTGTCTTACAAGATCAATTGGTTGTAATAATTATTCCAACAAAGATACAATTTGCTTTTCAAGTAATTTTTGTGTCTAAAGCAACGTATTTTAGATTCATTAAAATTTATGATCTTAGAAACAATCTTAACAGATCGATAAATACTTCTATTATAAAAGATTTTATGTCTCGAAATTGTTGGTGTAATTTTCCGCTTTTTCAACAACACGCTCGTCGCCCAACTATGTATGATGCTATGCTCGTTGTTTTTACGTAATCGAAATATGTTTGTTTTCCCCCCTCATTCATTATTGTTTGTGATTATTAACGCAAGGCGCAAACTTTCATTTATGCTGCAATCCCTCCAAAAAATTCACAGCAATAAAAGTGTCAAACCAATGTGGCAAAAATGGTTTTGAGTTTTGGTTAGCTTCGCTTTGCTGTTGCGGCCTAGTTTCGTTTTTTGGGATTGTTTGGGCCCAGAAACTGTGACACGGACCGATTAGCATTTCGAATCCAACAATAATCCAAACGGCAGTTATGTAAAAATTAACAACATTAACTTTATGCATGGTGGAAAATGGAACGCTAATGTGTTGCATTGTGACATGCTTTTATTTTTGGAGATTTATGAAATGAGAGCAGGAATGAGCAGGAATTATCGTTGTAATTAAAAGTCTACTTAATATTTAATAATGTTTAGGTAGCACAAATTAGTATAATTATTTATAAATCAATTAATAAGAAGGATCAAACCATTACTTAAGATGAATAATTATTAATTACAAGGATTAAATCATTTCAAAAATATTTCTAATAATTATTTCTTAAACGGTATCCCTAATCCTATATATTTTAAACAAAAATCATCAAGAAATCAATTTAATACAATAGCTACTATTTCTCCAATCCATTGATAAGGTTGTTGATCCATTAATTGGCGCTACCACAATTGCAATTGCAGTAGCCTTGTTAAAGGAAAAACTCTCGAATCGTTTAAGGGTATAATTATGGAAACATAATAATTTCCCCTGCTCTTAGCGTCGACTTTCGATTGTTTTCATTAGTGCGAAAAACAATCGCAGCATAGGCCAACAACAACATCGACAACTACACCAACACCAACATCATCAACAACAACACCAATTCCAACAACAACAGCAGGCAAATTTCACTCTACTTACATGATTTCGTACGCTTTAGCTTTATATAACAACAACTACAACAACATAAAGCAGCTTCGGGCGACTTTCACGAAAAACTGCAGGCGGCGGCGGCGGCAGCGAAACTGTGAAACTGCAGTCGCGCCGCAGCCCCCTTGTGTGTGTGCGAACGAGAGGGCGCTAGTAACAGAGGCAGAGCAGACGCCAAAGCTGGAGCTTTCTCTCCCTCTGCAAGAGTGGCAACAACAACAACAACAACCAAAACTGTAATAACAGCAGAAATAGCAAGAGCAACAACAACAACAACAACATATCGGCGGGGGCCAAAGGCAAACGGACGACGCAACGAATGGACTTTTTTTTCAGTTCAGTTGAGTGAAAGACCCGCGAAACCAAAACGAAACCCAGCCAAAAACCTAAAAAAGCAAAATGAAAACAAAATGGCAAAGAAAACGAGCAAAGAAAAAGAAATGTTGAGCGTGGGAGTTTTTAAAATTAATATGCGTCAAAACTGTTGACACTTTTTATTACACACAAGCGAGAGAGTGGAGAAAGAGATGTGGAGACTTAAACCAGCCATGAGTCCCATACACTCTTCAAAATTGTAAAGGTTTTACAAATTGGAAATTAACTGTGACTATTTTAGCATTTATTTTCCATGGTTAAACTCTAGACATTTTTTTATGTTTAGTTTAAAATATGTCCAAATATATAATATGAGTTAGCTAAAAGTTTATATTCCAAATATTCTGTAGATAGTTTTAGGTTGCAGGCTATGAAGGAGTCATTTCCGACGCTATAAATCGATCTAGCCATCTCCGGCAGAAACAGATTTTGTACAATTTTTTTAATCCAAATTTTATAAGGGGTTACATCGTTAAAATTAAAAAAAAAATTATCAAAAAATGTCATTTTTTATGATTGAGTTTTCCGATTTATTAACCTATCAAAACCTAACATAGGGCAGCTTTCCGAATTATACTAAATGCGTTTTTGGCTTAGTTCTAAGTTTTTTTAAGCTTTGATTTGCTGAAAAAATAGTTCGATAAAAATATGAATAAATATCGATTAAAAGACGAATATTTTAAAGCTTAGTTATGCTCCAATTCCGATTAGAACGTATAATTCAATTACAAACTGCTATGGTTAATAAACTTTGGTTTATATTCTTGTTTCTTCCTTTCTTATTTGTTTAAACAACATAATGCTTTGTTTAGTACAATATTTAGAAAAGTAAAGCTTCAAAACATTATAGAAGTGCCTCTAAACCAGATTTAATGTGTAAATTAATTCAATACTAAATACATATATTTTGCAACACAATATTTTTACACAAATATATTAGTACAGAGTATTAAAAGAAAAGATAACTTTAAAAATCCTTTTAATAATTTAACTAAAAACCCCTTAATTTCTCCTTGTGTCAAAGTTAACTGCCTATTTTTGGGTGGGTATCATCATCCGTGTTGGCGTTGTTCATGTCGCGGTGATGTTACCCCCAAGATGTGGCTATGTGTCTTTGTTGCTCGTGTTGTTGTTGTTGGCTTGTGTTGCATTTGTGGCGGAAGTGAAGTTTTCGTTGTCTGAGTCGCTTTTGGGAGTTAAACTTGCGTGGAGTTTCTCTTTTGAAATCATTTTCATTGGCATGAAAGTTCACATTATTTAAATTAAATTGCCGCCGCTTCTTCTTCGTCGTCGCTGCCCCTTCTCTTTGGCGACGACTGAAAAATGTATCTTTGCATCTGTGTTTATGTAAAAAAAAGCAAACTACAAACAACAACAACAAAAAATGCGCAAAAAAAGAAAAGCCAAGAAAAGCGTTTCCTTTTGGCTCGAAAACAACGGCGACAACTGAAAAGCGTTTTTCACTCAACTCGACTGGGCGGCGGAGTGAAAGGAGCATTTTGTTTTTGTTGGTGAAAACGCCAAGTGAAAAGCCATGCGATAATTTGTTGTAAAGAAAAATGAAAAATTTTCACCATTTTCAGCTTGAGTTCGTTTATTATTGCCTTTTGTTATTGTTGTTGTGGCTGTGGTTGTAGCTGCCTTTATCAAATTTCATTTAAATGCTAATGAAAACTTGCCGGAAGTGTGGAAAGCGCCAAAGCGAGTCGCTGGAAAATTATATAACTTTTTCCTTTTTTTCTTTACATTTTTGTTTGGCGGAAAAAGTTTTCCCTCCCTCTCTCTCTCTCTCTTCATCTGTAGTTTTCCCAATGAGCCGCAGCAGCTGCTGCGTGAATAACTATCAATTTCTCTGCTCCCCAAAAAAAGAAAAGAAAATAAAAGTAAAGAAACGTAACGAAACGTGTTTCCTTTTGGCCAAAAATCCAATTTATGGCATTTCTTTAACGCGTGCAGCTCGTGCTCCCTGCAAAAGGAGAGATTTGTGCTCCTCCCTGGATTTGTCATAAATTCCCAGTCTTTGTGCTGCGATCCAAAGGATCCAATGCCAAAAGGATACCCCAGGGAGAAGCTGAGAGTACACAGTACAAAATAAGGATATTGTTATAAAAATAAAGATATTGTTATAAAGGAAAATATTTAGTTAATCAGTGTTGATAGTATTTAATTTTATTTTTAATCTAGCTTATTTCATTGTAATTAGGATCAGAATGAGTCTTAGAGGAATGAGTTTTATGTAAGAAAAGTTTAAATCTATATTTAACAGATCAAAATAAAATGAATAGGGATATATTACGTAAATTAATAATATAATAGAAGATTTAAATAATATTTTATGGATCAAAATTATATGTTAGAGGTCAAAATAATATTTATATCCTTGTCAGAAGCTTGTAAGGCAGTGAATGAGGCATTTCCGACCCTATAAATCATATACATTCTTCTTGATCAGCATCAACAGCCGAGTGAATCTAGCTATCTCAGGCAGAACAAATTTTTTTACATTTTTTAAATAATCAAAATTTAAAAGAATGCATTTTAAATTTCTAATTTATTATGCAGATTTAATAACATACAAAAAACTAGTACCTGAAAGCTTACCGATTGTAAATGAATGAATTTTTACTGAGTTATGATCTATTTTCACTGCAAGAATATTGAAATTTCGGTTTCCCAAAGTAAGCCTCCTTTCTTGTTTTAGAATCAAAATTAAAGTTATAACCTACTCAACTGACCTTGATCTTTTCTCAAACAATACAAGGTGTAGGTTCTGTGTACAAATACCTATATATATGGGTTTCCTCGATCCGTGACCAACTGGATTCGTCGCATACCAGCTGTCTTTGCAGACCCTCATCCTTCTCCGATGGACTGCGGGTCCAGTGTGTGTGTGTTCTGCAGCAGAACTAATGCTGGTCTCCGGTGGCTAAGTAAGCAAAGCTAATGGCATGACTATAGAAAATGGCTAAGCAAAAAGGGCATTAATGCCGCGGTGTGTTTGCCAAACAATTCAAATTTATTTACCAGGAGAACCTCTTTAAATATAGAGGGAGGTTAGAGCATAGTTTAGTGACCTGCATAATGTATAGAAATGTGAATCTATAGGTTTATTTGTATTATAATTGGAGGGGTATAGTCTACAGTCTAGACAAAGATGTGCTTATGTTTATTAAATATTTACATCAACTCTCAGGGGAATGTTTGGTATTTATAAGGGAAAAAGAGGGTATGATTTATGCAGAGAGTGTTAATAATATAATAATATAATATTAGTATTTCCAGAGAGTGTTAATAATATAATAATAAAATATTAGTATTTCCAGAGATTGTTAATAATATAATAATATTATATAGTATAACCATTTGTATGCATTCTTGCATACTTTTTCTCATGTTTTTTTACTTCTTCGATTAGATTATGGTTTATTAAGTGAAGTATATCTTTACATAACTTTTTTTATGCTTTCTTGAATACTTTTATTATACTTTTTTATACTTCTCAGTATAATTTATAATTTATTTATTGATTTTTATGATTTGTTTCTTATATTTTATGAGGATACCAGCTCTTACTGTGATTTTTGGTTGAGTCAGAGTCACCTTTACCTCTCCTAATTCGATTACAAAGTTCTGACTTTGCCTCTGGGCTTTTCAAGTTTAGCCTTGTTCTGTTTCCCTCCCACAATTCTCCTTCTCCAATTCTCTTTTCTCTCACTCTCCTCCCACAATTCTCCTTCTCCTATTCTTTACTACTGTTCTGTGATTTTTTGTGCCTTGGGTTTGAGGCGCCAAACAAATGATTTTCAATGTCATAACAAAACAAACTTATTTTTTGGCTTTCGGCCCTTGGCTTGGCTTGAAGCACGAGACACAGGGCGAGGGCAAGGGAAGGGAGAGGTGAGGTATATATGCCTCAATGCCAAATCAATGTCATTAACATTAAGGCACACTCACTAAAAATTGAATAAAGCGGCTCAGCAGCGCAGAGCTCAGCGCAGCTCGGCTTGGTTTTCGGTGTTTTTGGTGTTCGGTTTACGGCTTATGGCTTACTACGGTTTGTTCACCTTGACGAGCTGCGTCAACCTTTTGATGGCTAACACACACAGAAACACACACACGCACACATACAGGCGCGTGCGGGGCCCATTGAAGGTCCTTTAGCTGGATTTTGATGATGGCCATCAAAATCGCCAGAAAGAGAGAGAGCCGAGCCGAGCCGAGCTGAGCTGAGCTGAGGCTGCAAATTTACTAAACTGAGAAGTGAAAACTGAGAAGTGAGAACTGAGAACTGAACACTGGAAAATGGGAAGCGGAAAACGGTTTGCACCTTGAAAATCTCAACCTTGCCGAGCTGAGAGGCAGGCAGAGCAGCCTTGCTTTGATTTTTCCAACATTTCCTATGCTTAATTGTGCACTGGCAGGAATAGCCAAATGAGATCGGCTTAAGATTATCCTAAAAAACATGTATTTAACTTTAAAACTAATTTTGAGAGTTAAAATGGTTTAATAGGCAGCAAATTGTAATTTATTTTATAACTTACAAATGTTTAAAGAGTTTCTTTAGAAGGTTAATAGCTTTAACATGTTAGATTCATTATTAAATATATATATTAATTTAGTAAATCATTTTAAAATGTTTAAAGACTTTCCTTAGAAGGTACATTGCCTTAAAATGCTTAAAGAAATATTTAGATTATTATTAAAAATGTTCTTAAGAAAGTTTTTAAAAATTTTTAAATGTTTAAATGTTTTATTATAATTTTGTATTTAATTCTTAAAGAATTAAAATAATTAAACATTTAATAACATTTAAAAATTTTTCAAAACTTTCTTAAGAAAATTTCTTAACTCAAAAGCCGGAGAAATATATATATTTAAATTAATATAACATTTTAAAATTGTTTAGAAAACCTTCTTTACAAAATTTCTTACCTCAAACCCCTTATAATATTAGTATATATTTTTTTAACAGACTATGAGATTTAATAAACTCAAAATTGTTATAAAACGAGTATATACTTTTTAAACGGATGTGTTTTAAGGTTTTCCTTCCTTTCTTTTTATATAATTAAATATCAAACCTCTTGTAATTTCGCTATATTTTTCTCCCAGTGTAAAATTGTCTGCTTCCTTTGCCATTTAATGTCTTTTCCATCTGCATCTGCGCTCTGGAGACAAAAAAATGACCTTATGAGGAATGGCAGATTGTTATTGTTGCTATTGTGCGTCAAAGATCCTTCTGCTATCCTCCCTCCCTCTCCGCCTCTCTCCTCTCCTCTCCTCTCCTGCATACGTTGCACCTTTCCGAGGTGAGCAACGCACCACATCATCCACATCCTCGTCCACACTCACCTTCGCCCTCAACCGCCGCCGACTGACCCATTGTTTGTCAATTTTCCACTCCTGGCTACATTTGCTCGGGTCCATTGTTTGGCCTCGTCATCTGCAGGATTTTCTTTTTGGATTTTTCGATTTTCAACTCCTCCTCTGCCTGTCGTGATTTTTCCAATTTTCCGGGTTCCATCAGTCAGTTTTCCCTAGCTGCTCCTGCGCAACGGTTGTGTGTTGTGTGTGTTGTTTTCTTGTGATATTTATGCCGTCTTGAGGGTTACTTCTTTGCGCGAAGAAAAGCTTCAAAAGCTAAAGCTTTGTTTTATCTCTATTTGATCTATTCTCTGGACATTCTGGAATAATTCGGAGTTACTGTAAAATCAATATATATATATATATATATAATCGGTCTTCGCCCCAGCTCCCTTTTCCGGCAATTATGAACGCCACACTTTTTGGCGCACTTCGCTTTCTATTGTCCAGTCGTTCGTGTCGTCTCGTTCAACGTTCTTATTAACAAATTAATATTTAAATACTTAATTTGGAGTAAACAATTTTGTGCGCGTTTCAGTCTGTGTTGTATATTTTGTGTGTGTTTTATATTTTGAACGGGCGGCAAGCTGGAGAACTCTCTGCTGTTGAAGCTGCTCAATCTTTTGGCCCGGAACTCGAATTCCGACAGCAATTTTGTGAAAGTTGAATTCGAGCGCAGCATCATGGATCTAATACAGGAGCCAAGGTGATCATCAAAACTCTTGGATTAAATCTTAAATTAAAAAGAACTAAAAGTACTTAAAATGGGGATAATAAAAAATTAACAAAATCTTCAAGATAACCTTTAAATTTAGGCTCTGAATAGTTGTCAGTTTAAAAAGTTTTAAGTGCTTTTATACGAAAAACTAAACTGAACTCTTTAAACATATTTTAAGACGATTTTTTAGATGTAAGAACGTAGGTTTTCCTGTTAATTTTATTTATACATATTAATTCTTTGGTTTCCCTTTAGAAAATTACTGTAACTCAGTCCTTTTCTGTATAAAATAAGCTTAATTAAAGAATTATGTTTCTAAAATGTAGACACATTTTATATACAAAGAAGTATCAAAGGAAAATAGCTTCAAAACACACCTTATTCGTACCACTTTAAGCTCTTTCTTAGAGCTGTTTTTTTAATCAATTTTATTGTAATTGTATTTATAATTATCTCAATTATTATACCTTTAACTAACCCTTGATTTTTCTCTTCTGAAATCATTTTAGATTGCCGGTGAACGAATGTCAGGCAAGCCAAACAGCTAGAGTCACCTCGAACCTGCACGCATCCAGTAGTACGATGGCGGTCAGCCGCGTTCCCTCGCCGCCCTTGCCGGAAGTTAATACGCCAGTCGCCGAGAACTGGTGCTATACGCAGGTAAGTCCTAGTAGTCCCTCCCAAATCCAAAAAACCCCAGGATTAAATTTCCTTCACATCCTCCGATGTTTGGTTTTTGCATTCCTATGGATTTGCGACCGACTGAGCCATCCTAAACCGATCGGATTTCACAAATATCTTGTTGTAAATGCACTTCCGCTCACCGAGAGAGAGAGAAAGGTGCCCAGGTACAGGTGATGGTGATGGCTCAGGTGGACGAAATCCGAGAAGTTTGTTACAATATTTACAAGGCATCGTTGCCCCCATTAATACCCGTATTCTTTTGTTATTTATTCATCTCTAAAACAGGTCAAAGTGGTTAAATTTAGTTATATGTGGACCATAAATAACTTTAGTTTTTGTCGGGAGGAAATGGGCGAAGTACTCAAATCGTCCACATTCTCAGCCGGTGCTAATGACAAACTGAAATGGTGAGTTCATCAAACCAAAATCACTCTCAAATAACTCACTTAATTACTGAATTTTCTTATTTAGGTGTTTACGGGTCAATCCCAAGGGTCTCGACGAGGAGAGCAAGGATTACCTCTCGTTATACCTACTGTTAGTGTCGTGTAATAAATCGGAAGTGAGAGCCAAGTTCAAATTTTCCATACTGAATGCCAAGCGTGAGGAGACCAAAGCCATGGAATCCCAAAGGTATGACCTACCCCCTTTTAATAATTCCTGTTCGAATCTGTATTAATCTCTATGATCCTTTTCAGAGCTTACCGCTTCGTGCAGGGCAAGGATTGGGGCTTCAAGAAGTTCATCCGACGCGACTTCCTGCTGGACGAGGCCAATGGCCTGCTGCCGGAGGACAAGCTAACCATTTTCTGCGAAGTCAGCGTTGTGGCGGACAGCGTCAACATCTCCGGACAATCCAACATCGTGCAGTTCAAGGTGCCCGAGTGCAAGCTATCCGAGGATCTGGGCAATCTCTTTGACAATGAGAAGTTTAGCGACGTCACGCTCTCTGTGGGCGGTAGGGAGTTCCAGGCGCACAAGGCCATACTGGCAGGTGAGAATTCACAAAAACTACTTAACAAACTTCATACTAATTTATTATATTTTATTATAAATTATTTAAATAAACAGCGCGCAGCGATGTCTTTGCGGCCATGTTTGAGCATGAGATGGAGGAGCGAAAGCTGAATCGTGTCGCCATAACCGATGTGGATCATGAGGTTCTTAAAGAAATGCTGCGATTCATATACACGGGCAAGGCGCCCAATTTAGAAAAAATGGCTGATGATCTCCTAGCGGCTGCTGATAAGGTAAAATTTAAACTATATTCTACTCCAAATAGCAGAAAATAATGAAATAATTTGTTTATTTTTGGCAGTATGCACTCGAAAAGCTGAAAGTGATGTGCGAGGAGGCGCTGTGCGTCAATCTCTCTGTAGAAACAGCAGCCGAAACACTAATATTAGCTGATCTCCACAGTGCGGATCAATTGAAAGCACAAACGATAGATTTCATAAATACGTAAGTTATCGATTAAAAACTATATATATTTATACAGATAAAAATCAAATTAAAAATCATTCATTCTTGTTACAGTCATGCCACCGATGTGATGGAAACCTCTGGCTGGCAAAATATGATCACAACACATTCACATTTGATAGCGGAGGCATTTCGTGCGCTCGCAACACAACAAATCCCACCAATTGGACCACCAAGGAAACGCGTGAAAATGAGCTGAAACAACAATGCAACAAAGGCAATACCAGCAACAAACCGTACACCAACTACAATCAACAACAACAACAACAACCACAACAACAGCAACCGCAAGAACACCAACAACAATACCAACAATCGTTTCAACAAGAATTGTTATAGAAATGAGAAGAACTTGATTGTGAAATATTTGATAGATCGATTGGCGGTTAACCTCAAGAAAGCATCATACGGCAATACTAGAACAACAACAATAATAAATTTTATCAACAACAACTACAACTACCACTACGACAACACCAACAACTACTACAACAAGAGCAACAAAAGCAGCAGGAAGATAGTTCATGATGATGAGAATCAGAGCAGGCAGTACCGTTTATTGTTTCGATTTCGAGTAATTTAATTCATTTTGATAAAACAAAATTTGAGTTTAATTGTATTTTATTTGTTGATTTAATATTTACCTATGATTAATATGTTTACGAGTAATAATTATTAATTAATTCTAATCTTAAGTCCAAAAAGCAGCAATTAAAAATAATTACAAAAAAAAAACAAAAAGTAATAAGAAGAGATACCAACAAAAAAAGAGCATAAAAAACAAAAACGGAACATTTAAAGTAAAAATAAATTAAATTTAAAATATAAAACGAAGGCATGAAACCAAGATAAAATAAAAAAAAAAGAAAAGAAAACAGCAAAAAATAAAGAAATTCACTGAGAAAGCAGCGTCACTATTATTATTATTATTATTATTATAATTATAACGATTATGATTACCGATTACTGCGTATAATTACAAAGCGTACACTTTGATTGTGATGTATATTCGATGAGTAACGAGTAACGAGTAACGTGTAATGAGTAATGAGTAACGAGTATATGAGTAATGCATAATGATACGGATATGATAATGAAGTTGATTTATATATTGTGTATATGTAAAACTCGGAACAATTTTCAATGCATTCAAGGTTTTATTGCACCCGCCCACCAATCCACTTCCACCTTACCTATTGTGTTTCCACTGAGGAGTGTGCTGCCCCATTAAATGTATAAAAATTAATTGTTATTTACCAAAAGTTCTCAATTCTACCACCGCCTAAGCAACAAATTTAAGCGCACACTCCTCTGAGCTCCCTTCCCCAAGACACCAATTTTAACTAATTAAAAAATTACTTTTACTTCAGTGTTTATTTTAAAATCACTTCTTAGGCTTTCTCGTGTATTGTTTGTCTTTTCTTTTCTTAAGTATTTAAAACACCTACAACTTGTTTCTCTTTGTTTAAGCGCAAATGTAATTAATTTGTTGTACAAAACTCTAAAAACAAACAAAACATTGTCGAAATAAAAGCAAACAGTAGCAATTTGTGTATAGTAAGCAGATAAAAATTGAAAAAAACCACAAACAATATTGCATCAATTCATTTCTGCAAAGGGGAGACTCTCTGGGGGATGGTTTCTCTTCTCTCTGATTGATTCAGAAAATTGCGAATAAAGTACGAGTAAAGTAAACGTGATAACAATATTTATCTAACTATTAAATAATGCGAAGAATGAGTAGTAGGGCTGACGATGACATTTTTATATGCTAAAACGACGGATCGTGTAGGAGTTTGGACAGAACAAAAACTTCAGGTATTCAGGAAAGGGTAAATTATAATTACGTATAATAGGAGCAACTAAGAACGATATTTCCATACATTCTATGTGTACTTCCGATTGACTTTGCGTGTGATTTGCCATCCGAAATGAAAGTGTAAATAAATTAGCCTTAGCCTAAGTCGCAGCATCAGTTCTATTTTCTATTTGAACCAACTTACTAAGGTTACGACAAGTCCAAATGCTTTAAATCAGTGTATGTGCGATGAATGTATAGTAATCTAGGTAACCAACCAACATTAGCCTTTGAGTGGATGGGAAGGAGTCCGGATGGGAGCAAGTTCTATGTTTTGTGGCATGCTTTGTTAGCTATTTATTATATTTTGACGCCATCGTCTAGGCCTAATCTATTGGAGGCAGAGCTCCTAAATAGGAGGTGTTCCAAAAACAGTTTTTCCCTAGGACTAAGGGCATTAAATCCTGTTAATCCCTGCGAGCTCTGCTCCTTGAGAAATTGGCAGTTATTGTGCTTTTTTGTGTTGCTCTCGACTCGCAAATACGTTTCGAGGGAGGAAAATCTAGCGATCTACAAATGTGTATCATCTAGTGAACCGACAAACAACTTTTTATGCATGCCAACAATCTAAATGTGTAGAAAAAATGACAAAAATGAATAAAATGAGAATGAAAATCTGCAGCAAGACAGAGACACACGACACACCCATTTTTAAAAAGCGAAACATTGTAATTGTATTTAAACAAGATATTAGATAATAAATTAATATGTTCTAACATTAATGCGATGCCGACCTCTATTTCTTATCCTTCTGTTCCTCGAGGAACTGCTGCAGCAGGCCACCATCAATGGGAATGGTTAGTTGCTCGGAGCCGTCCACGCTCCGCTTCGACTTGACCAGTTTGTGATCCAGGAACTCGGTTAGCTGGGCGCGCAGAGCGAGATCGGAGCTGACCAAGAAGGCCTCGCGGCAGCTGGAGTACAGATCCCGGAATGGCATGCCCTGATAGGTGGCGTTGCCCTTATTCTTCAGCTGATACTTCACAATCAGCATGTAAATGCCGCGCGAGTTTGTGGTCAGAGAGGAGAAGACGCTGCGCATCGAGGAGAGGGCCAGTTCGCCGGAGTTCTGCACCAGCAGGGAGTTCTCGAAGGCGGTCTCATCCGTATAGGGCAGCATGGTGGTGCAGTCCCACCACGAAAAGTTGAAGCTGCTCAGCTTACCTTGATCCCAGACTGCAAGGAGACAAGAGGATAATGGTTAGGATTCTATCCAAGACGCCAAATACTCACGCAAAGGGGTATTGATATGATCGATCGACGCCAGCAGATGGATATTGGGCACTCTCGCCAGTCGGGACAAGATGGCCTGAGCCTTCACATTGCGCAGCATAGCTCCATCCAGATTGTGGACAATCAGAAAGAGATGCGTCTCCGGTATCAGGGAGAACTCCTCCTCGATCATGTCCACTGCCTCGTGCGGATTTGCGGGACTTATGCCTGCATCCAGAATCTCGTTTGTGATGCTGTCCAGCACATCCTTCAGGGTCAGACTGGGAAAGAAGCCGTTTATCACCAGCACCGTCTGCTTGCCCAGCACCTCGCGATGAAAGGCCTGCAACAGCTGTCGCTTGGAACCCAGTCCATAGAGCAGTATATTAAATCCCTCGTTGAGGATGCACATCCACTTGGGGAAGTACGAGCGATACTCCTCCATAATCGCATTTATTGAGGTCTCGTGCTCCGCCGATAGCTTCATTTCCGACAGCAAGCTAAACAGACGATCAGCAGCCAGCCGGGGATTCTTCAGGCGGTCCAATGTGTGATCCGAGGTAAGGATCTTGCTGCTGGCATGTGAATGGAAGTAACCATCGCTCTCGGGGACAAATTCATTGGACTTTTTGGCCCGCGCCGTTTGCCGGAGTCGGGCTGCCGATGGAGTTTTGGGCAGAATGGGAACCACAATGGCGCGACGCGTCTTACACGGCGTCTTGGGCTCATCGTCGTCGGCGGCATCGTTCTCAGAGGAAGAATCATTGCTGCTACTGCTACTAAGGGATTCCTCGTCACTTGGTCTAAAGTCGCTTTCGTCTCCGGAGAAATCCTCATCGCCGGAGTCTGCCACTATTTTGGCAATCTCTGAAAGGGTAAAGAAAGAATATCAGTTGTAGAAACTTTTTAAATATCTTAAAGAATCTAACGACTACCCACGATTCTTGACACGGTTTCGCACATGAGAGGGCGTCTTTGGCTGATCCGCGGCGGATCGCTTGCGCTTGGTTTCCGGCGTCTTGACACCCAGTCGCGGTGTCTTCGGAGTCTTCGGCGTGCGGGGCGTGGCATTGAGGGCGGCCAGGGCCATGGCATCCCGCTTTTTGGGCGTATTGAAGCCGAACAGACTGCTCCCAGCCACATTGTACTCGGATTGGATGAGATTTAAGTCTTTGTTCGTGGGCCTTGCCGTATTCTCCACTACAGCTTGGTCCTCCTCCTTCTCCTGCTCCTCCTCCGGCGTGTCGACTATATCCACATCCTCGCTCTCATCGTCCGTGCATTCCATATAGTTCACCACCACATGCTCCGTCTGCCTGCTTTCATTCTCCCGCTGATAGGCCTGGTACTTCTTGGTGGGACTCGGACGACGGGTGGAGCGACGAGTGCTCCGCTTGGAGCTTGACTGTGTTTCCGCATCCCCGACAATGGCCTCGTTCAGGTCCGCGGAATCATCCTCCGAGTTTGTGAGGTTTTCGATTGATTTGAGGTTCTGCTTGCGCGGGGTCTTGTAGCTGCCGCTCATCTTGCTAATTAGCCGGGGAGCAGGATTTCGCAAATATTTAAAGTTTGTAAACAAAAACTGCTAAAATTGCAACCAGGTATGGCCAAATCTATGCCAGAAGAGGCGGGACTTATCGATTATTCAGATAATCACTCTGGCTGGTCCCACTAAACGGCGATGATGGAATTGGCGTTGCCATACTTTTCGCTATTACAATTTAGCTTGCTTGTAACATTTTAAAAATTTAACGTCGGCTTTAAACAAAGCCTCAAACAATTAAATTTTTGTTAACATTCAACAATAATCCAAGTAAGTTCCCGGTTTTACAATGTATAAAAATTATACTTCGAGTTTCTACATTATGTTTGGCATGTCGTAAAGCTACCTTCAACTTTAAACACAAAGGGGGCGATAAGGTGCAAATAATTAAAAAAAAGCTTTTTTGACACTTCTTATTTAGGCACCACACCACCTGGCTTGGATACTTTATAAAAGCTCATTTTCTACGACTCGATTAAAGATAGAGCTGTTTTCCACTATCGATATATTTTACATATGTACTATTACTAATATAATAAATGTTGAATTAATAATTTAATAACTTTGTAATACTTATTAATTAATATAAAGCAGTATAAAAATGAAATGAAAATTTGAAAAAAGAAATCACATATCATATATATATTTATTTATTATCGATATCCAAACATCTATAGTATCGATACTGCTTCGACGTTTTGCCATCACTAGTTTGCAGTGCTGCCACTAAAAGGCCAACAAAAATAGCTGTTTTTGACGGGAAGAATGAAAAATTAGCCAGTTTTGTCGGGAAAAAAGCCAAATTGGCAGCATTGCTACTTTGCCTATATATACGGGTTGCGGTCTCTCTTTCTCCAAAAATTTCAACCCGTAAGCACCCCTGTGCTGCTCGCTCCGCAGTGACTTCGTACGGAAACGCGAAAAAATATAAACTAAACGCCGGTTAAGGATTTATTTGTGGTTCGTGCAATACAAGTGCGCCCGATCTATATGTTTATTATTTTGCAATTGTCTTAAAGCCGACGGGTTGGATTTTTGTTGCCGGTCCCTAATCGAATCACAGGAACCGAGTGTTAGTGAGCTGCGCGCCTGATAAATACAGTTAAAAAGCGCGCCATGTGCGGATATTTGTGCAAGGAATAAATAAAAAGGAAGAATATTCTAGTTAAAATCCGAGTACCGAGAAAACAACGGTGTCTGTTTATTTGTTGCTGTTGTCGTCGTCTTTGCCCGAGAAGCAGAGATTCGTCGAACGGTTCAACGGAGCAGCGGCGCAAAGCGGAATCGACCAAAACAAAGTGCATGCTAAAACAAAAGCGTTTTCGAAAATGTTCGAACTGGAGGATTACTCGGGCGGCATACACGAGGGCTTCTTCAGCAAATATGCGGTGAGTTTTTTATCATATAATATATAGTACAGCGTATAGCAGGCAACAGCTTAATAACGTTTTGCACACAATTTGCCGGCCGGCCGCGTTCACACACACACATGCACAAGTGCTCACACATACACATGCACACACACACACACGCGCGCGCAATTTATCCGCAAAATTCAAAATTTAACGTTCGTTTCGCGTCGACAAAGCAGCTCTTGGGTTCTCTTTTCCTAGTATTTCCCCCATGTCCCCATTCTCCACTCACGATAGTCTCCACTCTGCCCACTCTCCTCAACCGTTTCCATTTCGCTGCGGCAAACCCACCACTGCGGCGAAACTTTGGTTCCACTCGCCATCTCGCTCGCCCCTTTGCTGACCGATTCCCCCTCTCGCTCACACCAGAGCTTTGTTGTTGACTCGGCGCTTCGTTGTCGCCGCGTTTAACGTGCAATTTTGAATTTCAACTTCGCCGCACCGGGGCCCTGTCAGCCAGTGTGTGCATGCGTGTGTGTGTGTGTGTGTGTCTGTTCTGTGTGTTTACTTTTGATCGTTAAGCTTTGAAAATCGTCTTTTCGCCTTTTCGCTTTTTGCGCTGTTTCGCTTTTCGCTCAATGGACGGCGGGATGATTAATTACAACCGGAACACAGCAGACGATAATAAATGATTGGTGCGCTTGGAAGTTCTATGCACAGAACGAAAGTACTTCCTCATCTTCGGCCGGCGGCGAGTTCGGGTTATTAACTTGGCTAGCTGGAGGCTCGGCGGTTCGGCGGCTGTTAATGTTAAACCGGCTGTTAATCGCCTGTTGTTTGGTACTAAACAACAGCTTGTCTTTTAATTCACTTTTCGCAATTCGCAATTGTTTTGCAGCCTAATTTACTTTAATTTCTTTCGCCTCAAACACGACGAGTTCCTTTTGTTGTATTCATGCGCAATTTACTTAACTTATTTATTGTTTTGCCACCTACAGCGGGGGTGGAAAGAGTAGGGCAAACTGAAATTATTTGCGCTGAATTGCTATTGTTTTAATGAATTTATAGAATATTTTTCTCTATAATTATAAGGCAAATGTCAAGGGAATTGGCATAGCTAAGATAAGGAAATAAACTTAAGGAATTTGCAATTTCATTCACACAAAAATTGATCCGATTTAATGAAGATGCTCGCTTGCAGTGTTGCTATTATCTTGTCCCCAACTGTTAACATTTGTACTTGTGTGTGTGTTGTTGTTGTCCGCCGAGTTTTCGTCTTGGGGCCTCTTCTTCATGGTTTTTTGCGTTTTAAACTTTTTGAAGGCCAAGCGTTCACCTCGAACCTTTTGGCTTTTTGCTGTTTTAGCCGCCGCAACAAGCCGAAGTGGTTAATGTGGCAACTAAATTGTAGTTTCAGTTTAAAATGATCCTTTTATATGGGAAAGAGTATTGACTGACCTCCAGCACAGTTGGCGGAATTTAGGTGTAACTTCAATGGAAAACCCTAGAGAGTAACGGACTTTTGAAGCATGTGCGCCTGTTAAGTGCAACATGCAAAACTCCACACAAACACACACACACACACACACACCCAAGCAAAGCGCCACAAGTGTGCGTGTGAGAAGGGGAACAAAGAAAAGCAAACAAAATAAAAAGTGCTCAAAGCGAAATGAACGTTTTATCTTGCCGTTTTTTGCTGTTCACTGAGAGAGAGGAGGTTGCCGCCCGTGTGTGTGAGTGAGAGGGGGCAAATGGCAAAACAAAAGAAAAAGCAACAGTCCGATTCCCACATCAAAAGCTTTCTCACACGCTCTTCCTCGCGCCTTCTCACTCGCTCTCTCTCGCTCTGTTCTCTTCTCTTACCCTTATGTTTCGGCAACCTTTGTTGCGGCAACACACGGCAACAGCAAGAAAAAGACAAAAATCAAAGCAAAGCCAAAAGGCAAAAAGCCAGCCAAGAACAAAACTTCAAAGTTCAACGCGCTTTTCATGTGGATTTTCAGTGGGGTCTGGGGAATACCTACCCCAAAACTGCACACTCACATGTATGCAGTGAAAGCGAGACGGAGAGAGAGAGAGATAGTGAGAGAGGGGAGGACACAGAGACACTTGTCTGCCTGTTATGGGCGCCCAGCTTTATGCCGCATAGATTTTCTCACGGCCCGAACACACAGACACACAAACTGCCAAAAAACGGACAAACACACACTTAACCCCCTGTCTCAGCCACCCACAAGAGAGTCCTGCACCCACCCATGGGAGGCTGTAGTAGTTATTTTGTGAAAATTGGGAAAACTGCAGCAGTGCTGCAATAATAAGTCATACATATAAATGAAATATTATTTATAAACAATATTATATGACAATTTGTTCGACAAATCCAAATTTAAAAATATCATAACTAAGCCCAAAAAGCGTTAATTTTTATTTGGAAAACATTCCTATGCTAGTTTTTATTAGGTTAATTAATCTGCATACCTATTTTGAAATTTAAGAAAATTTAAATTTGTATCAATTTTTGACAATTTTAATGATGGTAACCCCTTATCAAATTTTGAAAATTTTGAAAAAATTGGTAAAATTTAATTTTTCTCCAAACATAGCTAGATTGATTCGCCTGTTAATACTGATCAATAATATATATGAAATATAGGGTCGGAAATGCGTAGTTATTTTATAATTTAAGAAAATTCAAATTTTTATCAATTTTTGACAATTTTAATGATGTAACCCCTTTCCTTTTTTTGAAATTTTGGAAAAAATTGGTAAAATTTATTTTTCCTCCGGACATAGCTAGATTGATTCGCCTGTTGATGCTGATCAAGAATATATATGACATATAGGGTCGGAAATGATTCCTTCACATCATTGCACGCTTCTGACTATAATTATAATGCCCTGCAAATGATATAATTAAATAATATTTATAAGAAGCGAAACTTTAATTTGGCAAACTTTATATCTTTCTATCATTATACATTTCTACCTCTCATATCCATAAGATTCTTTTGACAAATCCCAACTAATTAGCCAGAATAGAACATCTGCTTGGGGACAAAACTTTCCCAAAGAGAGCAAAATATCAGAAATGCATTTCCAGATTAAATATAAACTTTTTTGCGATTGCTAATTCCTTAAAGCAGATGCACAGTTAATGAATGAAATAACCCGAGGAACAAGGCCATATTTCGCGCTAACCAAAAGAGATTTAAAAACGATTTACAACGGGCAAGGATATGCCACCTTTGCTTAAGGCACACATACCTACCTCGGATTTAAGATTTGGTCCAGACTCAGAGCTCAGGCAATCGTCTTTTATTGCACCATAAAGTAATTTACAAATGGGCGCTCATGACCTCAAGGAAGATCTGTCTACCTGAGGATATATATGTATATATTCCTCCCTTGATTTGCCATCTTCTGTTGTTTTTTGTGTGTCATCTCATCGGAGCGATTCCTGAGGTGAAAGAAGAGAGTGCCTGTGAAAGGCAACAAAGGCCAAGAAGCAGATGCAAGAAATGCAGGAAATGCGGAAAACATTGAGCACAATTGGGTGCACGAGTGAGTGACGAATCCTGCCGAGGAAAGACCCAAAAAATACCCCTCTGCCGGCTGTGTGCCGCCTTGTGTGCTCCTTGGTTCGTTGCACAACTTAAAAAGGTCAATATGCAGCTGCAACTGAGCAGCTCGGACGGGCGGGCGGTCGGGGCCCCCTCCCGGTGCACTGCTCCCTGCCGAGGGGGTAAAAAACAGGAGGCGGGACTCTCTCTAGGCCTTGTCGAAGTTTCACTGACAACTTTTGCACTTTCCCCTTAATCCCTCGAGCTTGCTTACTACTTGCTTGCTGTGAGTTTTGTTCGCCTGTTCAATGCATTTTTATTTCGGCATATTTTTTCCACACAATTTTTTCCAACGGCAGGGGGGGCAAGGAAAATAAATAAAAATTAAAGTAAAAAGAAGGTGCAAGTGCCCGCCCGCCCTGATGTGCACTTTTGGCCAGGCCTGGGACTGCACATTCTGAGCGCCGCATTGAAAGCCGGTTGATTTATTAGGGCTCTGGGTAGTATTTTATTAACCCTTCACTCGGTCCGAGTAGCTTTTCCTTGCCTCAGAACGAACAAAGGGGAGAGGAGGTGTGAAAAATGGAAATTACTTGGCAACACCGTAGGAAACGCAGGCTGTAAACTAATTAGAGCCAGGAAGTTCGCTTTCCGTTGGCAAATGCAATGCAAAACAGTTTTGCAATTCTAGAATTAAATCTAAAGTAGGCACCACAGGAAGAAGTACGGCAACAAATACAGTAGTCTATCGAAAAAGGTGACGAGTTGTTGGTCTACAAAAATTTAAATTTAGATACTTTGAGTTTGTATTTTATTCACAAATCAAAGTTTAAAAAACGCATAACTACGTAAAAAATGCATTAATTTCAATTCGGAAAGCTGTCTGATGTTAGTTTTCATTAGGTTAAAAAATCTGCATACTTATTTTGAAATTTAAGAAAATTAAAATTTTTATCAATTTTTGAAATTTTGAAAAATTTTCGAAAATTTATTTTTTGACCGAACATGGCTTGATCGACTCGGCTGTTAATACTGATCAAGAATATATATGAAATATAGGGTCGGAAATGACTCCTTCACTAAGTTACAATCTTCTGACTAAAATTATATTACCATTTTTTGAGTCGATAATTATATAAATATACATGATAATTTTTTCGACAATTCAAGATTTAAAAATCTCAAACCTAAGCTAAAAACGCATTAATTTCAATTCGGAAAGCGTTTCTGTGCTAGTTTTTATTAGGTTAACAAATCTGCATACTCAATTTAAAATTTAGAAAAATTAGAATTTTTGCCAATTTTTGAAAATTTTGATGATGTAACCCCTTATCAAATTTTGAAATTTTTGAAAAAATTTATAAAATTTATTTTTCCTTCGGACATAGCTAGATTGATTCGCCTATTGACCCTGATCAAGAATATATATGATATAAGGGGTCGGAAATGAATCCTTCACAGTGTTTTCAGCTTCTGACTAAAATTTACATACCCTGCAATGGTGTCATAATTTAATATATTTCTCGAAAGTAAACTATTTAGCAAATATATATTTTCCTTCTATATATATTCTTCTCCGCAATTGGAACCCTTGTGGTTGGTTGGTTTTTTCAATTAGTTCATTCCTTCGGTCACTTACTGTACCGTCAGCCACGGAACAGACTCTGGAGAGAACTCCAGAGACTTAACAACCCCTGGCCTGGAGTTGCAGCTGCCTGAGCTGAGCTGAGCCCTCTTCCTCTACCGCGTGCCCATTCTCTTCCAATTTCAACTGGAAACTCGCAATTCAACAGAGGGCACACCAAAAGGTTATCACACACACACACACACACACACTCATGCTGAGCTGGAGGGTGAAGAGGGAACCAGCCGGAACTGGGCAGGAAAAGGAAAAACTGAGGGAAAGAGCTAGAGAGCGAAACCCTCAATCATTCCATCACTCCCATAATGGAGCGGTCTACGGGCCAGAGTAATATCATATCATCTGTCGTCCTATTTCGATTGTAATGCCCAATTAATGGGCTGTGTGGGGGTGGAAGCGGAAGATGTGTGTGTGTGTGAGGGGTTAACTGCCTGCAAGGGGTTAAAGGGTTGCCAAGGATCGGTATAATTCAGCATAAAATCTGTATGAAATTGGTGAATCATTTTCCGATTGGGGTAGATTATGGGCAAATAGGGGGAGGGAGTTCTCGATGGAGTGTGTTTTAAGCAGATAAAAAAGCACTAAACAAACTGACAAGTAATTTGTTTTTATTAGGTTCTAGGTTTATTAAGAAAATTATCATATATTAATTATACAGGGAAATGGGGAGTAGTTTTGTTGTAGTTATAAGACTATGAATGTGGTGTAATCTTTAAAGTATTTAACAACTATATTATAGCATTATAAACCTTTTATTGAAAAATATGAACCCTGCTTTTAGCAGATGCAACTTGAAGATACATTCAGAGTTCATGCTTGGATAGATATGTATCTGAAGAGTCTCTAGTTGTTTCTATCAAAACATAAAGAAGTGGCATATCTTCAGCTTGTTTATTCTGTTATTGTTTTTGGATCCTTATTCGAAATATCAATTGATTTCTTGCACACACTACTCAGTTCAATACAAATCGATTCGATCGAACGAAGAAACTGCAAAGATGTGCCAGCTGCTGCAGCTACTTTATTTCCAGCTGAAGATTACCAGCTGCTGTCCTGTCCCTGTTTCTTCTGGCTCCCTGACTTTACTCTTCCGAGTTTGCCCTTTCTCGGTTGGGTTGCATGTTGCATGCTTGGTGGCTGCATTCGAAATGCAACAATTACACGCTCTCGGACTCGAACGATCGAACACTGGCTCTGGATGGAGTCCCTTGGGTCTGACTTATCGTACCAACACCTGCCGTGAGGTAATTCGATTGTGTTTTGGCCAGGATGCGCCATATGGAGGCAACGTTGCAGGTGTTGCAGGAGGATCTGCAGTGGAATTGCATAAAGCCCTTATGATTTCAAGGGGGAAATGATAAAACTCGGGGAAATCTTTATTGTATATAAATAATTGAGAAATCTCTGAGGCCTTTTGCTTTAATCATAGAAACTATATCCCCTTTTGCTTTAATATAATGAATTCGGTTTTAAATTCCTCTATATATCATGTTTATAATTAATATTTCCAGCTTAATACAAATTCCTAAAAAATCCTCAAGAGTTTCCCAAGAAAAAGTCGGTTACAATTAGCAATTAAGATTCCTTTTAAGAATTTAGAGTTCGCAGAAAAGGTTTATCTCATTCGCTTTCTAAAATATTTAATAAGTTAAAAGAAAATTTAAGTACTAATAGCTCAACAGATAAGTTCGATATTTCCTGTGTTTACGGCCAATTGCTTAATAGAAAAAATGGGATAGAAAAGTGGTCATGGGATAGGAGGAGGCACTTGAATGGCACTTGAAATTCTCAACTGACACAAAACTCTGGGATCCCCAACATCATGCTGCCTCCTCACCTCACCCCCTTTCGTCTCCGGCACATCCCGTTTATGTTGCCGCAGACAGTAAAAGGGGGACAGAGATAAAGGTGCGTTCTTTTTTGGGGATTCCCCATCCTCCCACAATCAGCTCTCATTGTCTGTCTCCCTCTTTCGCCGCCATGTGGACAGGCGCCTGCCTGCACCAATTTATGATATCCTGCTAAATTATGCAACTTATCATTCTCGTGTGGCGCTCGCTCGCTCTATATCATCCGCATATCCTTTTGTGTATCCCGGTGTGTGTATGCTCTTGTCTATTGATTTTTCGGCGTCGCCTCGCCGCATAATAAAAACATGCAAAGGTGGTGGTGGGGTCACAGGATGACCCCCCCACTTCGGGGTCAGGTCAGTGTTTTGCGCTTTGTGGCTCCGCCTCAAGGACACCGTGACATTGGGAAGCTCGCCCGCCCACTCCCACTCCCTCACCACCTAACAGCAACAGCAGCGCCACCTTTTTTAACAGCCCAAAAACTGTAAAGTGACGAAACCATCACGACGGCCTACTACTAATTTCTGCTGCCTACTACACTTTTTGCACAGTTGCGGCAAGAAACAAAGTCCACAGGCAGCAGAAGCAGCAGCGAATGTGGCGAAAAGCAAAAGTGCTTGCTATTTCGCTCATTCTTTTGTTGTTGTTGCTTCGTGCTTCGTTTTTACTGTTCTCACACACATACTCGCCGCATGTTTTGTTGCCTACTGTACGCGCAACAGAGGTCGTAGCAACAACTTCGCCCTGCCTCTGTGGCAGCTCTGTTATGTGAGTTCTATGTTTTGCTACCCCTCTCTCTCTCTCTCTCTCGCTCACTCGCTCGCTCGCTCTCACTTGCCCTGCTGTGTTTCGCCGCGCGCACACATAGAGCGAGCGAGAGAGAGAAGTTTCCCTGTTTTCTGTTTTTGTACGGCTTTAATTCCTTTTTCCCTAGCCATGTATTTAGGTATATGTTTTGTATGTGTGTGTATGTATGTATGCCCCTTTGGCTGTATTCTTCTTTTTTGCTGTTAACCGAGAGCTGGCAACATGTTGCCAGCAACATTCTATCCACTGGTGGTTGTTTGCATTTCGTATTCCCCTCAGGAAACTGCGAAAAAAAAGTATGTGTGTGTGATCTGCAAGTAAATCTAATTCGGAGACTGTGCGACCACGATATGAGTCACTTCTTTGAGGGGGGTAAGCGCCACCCCACCTCAGTCTGCAGTCTACAGTTTGTACTCACAGCCGCAGTCTTCAGTCTCCAGTCTACAGTCTCCAGTCTACAGTCTACAGTCTCCAGTCTCCAGTTCGAACCTCATTTATAATGCAAGGCACAATTCGCGAATCGAGACTGCGATCCCGATCCCGATCCCGATCCCCTCGATTATTGCATAAAACTTTCAATTTTTTTGATATCCGGTTTGGTCACTGTTATTGTTGTGTGGCCTTCTCTGGACCTCGACTCCTTTTCCGCCTACTTTGTACGATACTATGTTGGGTTAATACAGCCGATGACAAAATAATAAAATCGTTCTCTGAGTTCCTAAATAGTATTTTGAAAAACTGAAAAATTTAAACAGTAATAATTATAACAAAATAAATCAGTTATAGTATATTTTTTATGAATCGGTATTTATTGACCTTTTTATACGACAATTTTTCCTTATAATAAAAACTAAAATAACTCATAACTCATAACTAACTCATAACAAAAAAGCATTAATTTCGATTCGGAAAGCAGTTCTATGTTAGTTTTTATTAGGTTAATTAATCTGCATACTTAATTTGAAATTTAAAAAAATTCACATTTTTATAAATTTTTGACAATTTTAATGATGTTCCCCTTATCAAATTTTGAAATTTTTTAAAAAATCTATAAAATTTATTTTTCCTCAAGACATAGCTAGATTGATTCGCCTGTTGATGCTGATCAACAATATATATGGTTTATAGGGTCGGAAATGACTCTTTCATAGCGTTTCAAGCTTCTGACTGAAACTATAATACCCTGGAATGGGTATAAAATATATTTTAAAATTCCGAATTTTAGTTCTTTTAAAACGTGACATTTTGGCTTATGAAATTCCAGAAAATTCCATATAAGCAAAGTTAAAAGGAAGGATATAACCGAGAGTACACTTCCGTTGTGACCACAACTGTATGTACTTGTAATGTTTTGAATGTTTGGTACATCAATATACAGATTTATGTGTGTGTGTGTGTGTGTGTGTATGCAGCACTGGACTCCAGACTGCCGAGGAAAGGAAAATAAATGTTTACATGTTGCCGACTTTGCCGTTGTTGTTGTTGTTGTTGGGTTCGGTTCTCTGGTGTTGCAACATGAGTTATTTTCGTTGTTGTTTGGTCGTTGTTGTTGTTGCCGGGAGTGCTATATGCAACTCAGAAATATTCCCCGACCAGGTCCCTTTTCCTATCCTTTGCTGTCTGCTCTTCGTCGCCTGTTTTTGTTTCCTTTTTTTTTTTTTTTACATATTTTGTATTTTTGTTGTTGTTGTTGTTCAGCCTTGCCTGCCTTGGCGCGTAAAAACTGGTTTTGAACTCGGCTCTTGCTCCTGTGGTCCCTCATTTATTATTGTTGTTTTCGTCCCAAGTTGATGATGATGACGACGACGATGTGGTTGTTGTTGCTGGCTCATATAGAAAATGAAAACTTATACGACGAGATCCCCAATGTGTATCTGAGCACGGAGATATCGGATTCGGATCGGATTCCAAGAGAGACGACTTGTGTTACAGATTTAATCATTATTATACACGAGTATGTGGGCCTCTGTGTATGTGTGTGTGTGCGTGTGTGTGTGTGCTCAGGAATGTTATCCCTACGAGACTTTCAATGGAAAATCAAAGCGCGGGAAAATTCTGAGCTCATGTTCATGTTTGTGTATGTAGGTAGGGTGTTTGTAAAAGAGTAAACATTTCTTGGATGTTTTGATTTATGCTTAGAGCAGCGGAAGGAATATTTAGAAAACTATGTAAATAGATATATACATACATACATACATTTGTTTTTTGAAATGTTTTATACATACATATATACATATCTATATCTATGTACTTATGTATATTTTTGTATATCTACATTTTTAATGCTGTTGTTATTGTTATATGATTGCCTGTATTAAATGTTATATTACTCTAAAATTTAAAGAAATTATTAAAAACCAATAAAAACTAACTCCAAGCAAAGTGAACATAATTTTAATATTTTTATACCCTATCAGGCTTAATAGTTTTAGTCCGAAGCTCGAAACACTGTAAAGTAGTCATTTCCGACCCTATATGTCATATATATTCTTGATCAGCATCAACAGGCGAATCAATCAAGCTATGTCCGGAGGAAAAATAAATTTTATCGATTTTTTCAAAATTTTCAAAAAATTAAATTTTTTTAAGTTTTAAACTGAGTATGCAGATTTATTAACCTAACAAAAACTAACATAGGAAAGCTTTCCGAATTGAAATTAATGCGTTTTTAGCTTAGTTATGAGTTTTTTAAATCTTGAATTGTCGAAAAAATTATCATGTATATTTATATAATTATCGACGCAAAAAATGGTAATATAATCTTAGTCAGAAGATTGTAACTTAGTGAAGGAGTCATTTCCGACCCTATGTTTCATATATATTCTTGATCAGTATCAACAGCCGAGTCGATCAAGCCATGTTCTGTCAAAAAATAAATTTTCGAAAATTTTTCAAAATTTCAAAAAAAGGAAAGGGGTTACATCATTAAAATTATCAAAAATTGGCAAAAATTTTACTTTTTCCAAATTTTAAAATAACTACCCATTTCCGACCCTATATGTCATATATATTCTTGATCAGCATCAGCAGACGAATCAATCAAGCTATGTCCGGAGGAAAAATAAATTTTTCAAATTTTTTCGAAATTTTCAAAATTTGATAAGGGGTTACATCATTAAAATTGTCAAAAATTGATAAAAATTTGAATTTTCTTAAATTTCAAAAAAAGGATTCCAATTTTTTAACCTAATGAAAACTAACATCAGACAGCTTTCCGAATTGAAATTAATGCATTTTTCACGTAGTTATGAGGTTTTTAAACATTAATTTGTCGAATAAATTGTCATACAATAATATCGATTCTAAGAATGCTAGTATTTTACCTTTTGTTATGCTCGATGTCGAATGCCATAAAAGATAAAACCATAAAAGAAAGACTTCAAAAAATGTAGTAACTTTATTTTATTACCTTTAGTTTAGCTTAACAATCTTATTGCATTTCAATAAAATATAAACGTTAAAACTAACGAAACATCCCTCGCAAGCAGTGCAAATCCATACAAGCAGTTTGCTAACACATTTTTGTTGTAAAGTGGAGGGAATTTCAAATATGTTTTAATATAGGACTGCACTGCTTTACCCCAAGGAAATAACGATACTCTAATAATTCCAATACTCGTAGAATTTTACTAAAATGTATTTCTTCTTGGTTATTTCAGGATGCAGCTGGGCCCTCGCTGGATTTCTACGTCTCCGACTCAATGCAGGAAATGCTGAATGTGGACATTCGCGCGGAGATTGCCAATGTGGTGGGCAGCTCCAGCAGTGATCTCACCTCGTCCCTGGATCACGCCCTCGAGGCCATATCCGCCATAAATAACAACAACAGCAGCACAGGGAGCAGCAGTCTGCCGGTCTCCTACAATGCCAATGCCAACTTCCTGACCAGCAGCGCCCTCCATGCCTCGCCCACGGCCAAGTGGATGGGCTCCTCGGCCAGTTTCTGGTCCAATTCGGACTACTATGCGGATCTGGGTGCCTGTGTGAATCCCATTTCTGTTATGCCGCTGATAAACTCCTCCTCCGGATCGGTATTGGGTTCGCCGCGACGCAACAAGACAGCCACATCTGCCCAGGGAAGATCGGGAGCGGTGCCGTCGTCGCCCCCAGCGGATCGGGATCACCCCAAGTCGCACTTGACCTTTTCACCGGCCCAGATGAAGGTCAGCGCCGGATCTCTGCGCAGAGAGCAGGTGATGGCGCATATACCCAAGCAAATATCCGTGGTCACAGGCACAGGCACCACAGCGCCGGCCACGATGGCCACCAACTCGGCCCTGCAGCGTCGCAACTCGTCTGCGGTGGATGCGGTGCGCAAGGATCTGGCCACAGAGTTGCGCAAGGCTCAGTCCTCGAGCCCGGTGCCCAACAACCTGGAAGTGGAGATGGGCAAGGGAAAGGGAGCCACAACACTGCTCACAGCGGGCGGCGGAGCCACAAACACCATTAAGCTGGCACCTGGCATCGGCGGACTGACCTTTGCCAATAGTGCTGCGTATCAGAAACTGAAGCAGACCTCTGTAGTGAAGTCACCCGGAGGCATGTCGCCCGGAGGCCTCATCAAGCGGGAGGATGGAAACAAGCGAGGAGGACATCAGGTTAGCAGCACCACACCAAAGAGCATCGCTTCGGCGGCCAATTCGCCGCATCATCAAATGCAGAGCAACTGCAGCTACAGTCTGGGATCTCCTTCGTCCCTGTCCTCCGCCTCCTCGGCGGCCCTGTCACCGCTGGGCAATGTAAGCAATCTGGTCAACATAGCGAATAACAACAATGCGAATGGAGCGGGCGGCCTGGTGAAGCCACTGCAGCAAAAGGTCAAACTGCCGGCTGTGGGCAGTCCGTTCCCGAAGCCAGCGTATTCCTACTCCTGCCTCATCGCTCTGGCCCTCAAGAACTCGCGTGCCGGCTCCCTGCCCGTCTCTGAGATCTACAGCTTCCTCTGCCAGCACTTTCCGTACTTCGAGAACGCCCCCAATGGCTGGAAGAACAGTGTGCGTCACAATCTGTCGCTAAACAAGTGCTTCGAGAAGATCGAACGCCCGGCCACGAATGGCAATCAGAGGAAGGGCTGCCGCTGGGCCATGAATCCCGAGCGCATCAACAAGATGGACGAGGAGGTGCAGAAGTGGTCGCGCAAGGATCCAGCTGCTATACGCGGAGCCATGGTCTATCCCCATCACTTGGAGTCCCTGGAAAGGGGAGAGATGAAGCATGGATCAGCGGACTCGGATGTGGAGATGGATTCGCAGTCAGAGATCGAGGAGTCTTCTGATTTGGAGCAAGACTTCGAGGACACCCTGGTGGATGCCATGCTGGTGGAGGAAGAGGAGGAGGAGGCCGGGGAAGAGGACGATGACGAGGAGGAGCACATGCTGAGCGAGTTTGACGCTGAAGAAGAGCACAATTCGCACGCCAGCATCAATCAGTCGAATAACCTGCCCATTGACCACGAACTGCTCGTCCAGAAGCACAGCGACTTTGACATAGTGGTGAGTCTTGGTATACCATTCAGTTAGGAATTGGTTAAACTAATTTGCTGCCTTCCAATTCCAGGTCGACGAACTGTACGATGCCATCGACATTGACGATGACAAGGACGCAGTGCGTCGCCTGATGAGCAACCAGTCGCAGCACATCATCGAACTGAACCCAGCCGACCTGAATGCCAACGATGGCTACCAGCAGCAGCCACCTGCAAAGCGTGCCCGCGTGGACATCAACTATGCCATCGGACCCGCCGGCGAGCTGGAGCAGCAGTACGGCCAGAAGGTGAAGGTGCAGCAGGTTGCGCAACTGCACCATCAGCCGCCCACCTACAACCGGCGCAAGATGCCGCTGGTCAATCGCATCATCTAGGGCGGGGGCAGAGCCCTCTGAGGAGCATGCATGCCACCCCTCCCATTACATTAAACACTTAGTGCTAGGTATTTGCATTTAAGGCATCCTTGCTACGCTTACACGTACTCCCTAAGAGTCACAGTCCCCCTTATTAATATCCAATATCGGATATCGAATATCGAATATCAGCATTCAGTTTTCGGTACAAGGCTTCTACCCGAAATGTGTTATTCAATCCCCCCATTTTGGCCGCCGTTTGATTTTAAATCTCGATTCGAGCCTAAGCCAGAGAGTGGAGAGCCAGAGCGCCACTTTATTTGAATATTTTTCTGTAGTCTACCCTCGAATAAATCTTTATTAATCGTAACATACCCGAATTTCGAGTCCGTTTGCTTGACGCTTGAGCCAGAAACTCAATATGTTTTCTCGATCCCATGACGACGCATGAAGCTTGTTAATTATTTTCCATTCGATTCATTTCCAACTTGATCTCTCCATATTGACAAATGAAGGAACTATCCTCAGTTTAAGTAACTAACTTGACAATGCATTTATATGACCTGACCAGCGATTCCACTCATGGTCGTAGAATAGTTACTATGTGCAACACACAACATCGATTAATTTTGACAACGAAATGTGAACATTAGGTTTATGTTTCGAACTTTTCCCCCCTCATTATAACTACGATTTTCAGCCTAAACTTAAGACACGATCACACATACAAAACAACTTGCCGGTCCAGTATTCGTATGCGAGCAATATATGCGGATTTTTATACAAAATTTTGTATGTAATGTACATTATAATTATAATAAACAAAAAATGGAAAGCACCCACAATTATTGTTGGAAAGAACAGTCAATTAAATAATACGATTATTGTATTGTAAGGCAATTCCAGTATGTAAATAGTTTTTTAAATATAAAGAAAAACTTGTATACTACGCCCGTGCCTAGCTGTAAGTGTAAATTGTAAGCCAAACCGAGAATTCCAAATGAACCGACGACTCAAACGATCCGTAAAACCAATAAGACTTGAACGAAGCGTACCCCGACACGAAATCAGTCTCAGATTTAAAATAGTACAAAGAGCCAACTAACTAGGTTACGGATGACCCTTAAAAAAAACACAGTCAACTCATGGATGGACACACCGTTTTTGTTTTGTTTATATATCGTTTTCCCCCATCTCTGCTGTTTCGAGTCACAGCCCATATTTGCATCCAATTATTATTCCATAAACGACGAACCAACAACATTCACGCATTTATTGTTGTAATAATAGCATCTAAGTAGCATTTAACAAATTAATTATATTGTACGAATAAGTAAGGCATACTATGTAAATGACTTTGGACTAAGAAAGGACAATTTTTGTATAGAGTTGTTAGAAAATCAATTGACAAAGTAAAATTGAAACCAAAAAAAAGACAAATAAAAATATAAATAAAAATGCAATATTTTGTAGTTTTTCCTTGGATTTATTATGTAAGAATGAATTATGATTAGAATTATACATGATAATTTTTTCGACAATTCAAGATTTAAAAAACTCATAACTAAGCTAAAAACGCATTAATTTCAATTCGGAAAGCTTTCCTATGTTAGTTTTTGTTAGGTTAATAAATCTGCATACTCAATTTAAAATTTAGAAAAATTAGAATTTTTGCCAATTTTTGACAATTTTAATGATGTAACCCCTTTCCTTTTTTTGAAATTTCGAAAAATTTATTTTTTGACAGAACATGGCTTGATCGACCCGGCTGTTGATACTGATCAAGAATATATATGAAATATAGGGTCGGAAATGACTCCTTCACTAAGTTACAATCTTCTGACTAAGATTATATTACCATTTTTTGCGTCGATAATTATATAAATATACATGATAATTTTTTCGACAATTCAAGATTTAAAAAACTCATAACTAAGCTAAAAACGCATTAATTTCAATTCGGAAAGCTTTCCTATGTTAGTTTTTGTTAGGTTAATAAATCTACATACTCAATTTAAAATTTAGAAAAATTAGAATTTTTGCCAATTTTTGACAATTTTAATGATGTAACCCCTTTCCTTTTTTTGAAATTTCGAAAAATTTATTTTTTGACAGAACATGGCTTGATCGACTCGGCTGTTGATACTGATCAAGAATATATATGAAATATAGGGTCGGAAATGACTCCTTCACTAAGTTACAATCTTCTGACTAAGATTATATTACCATTTTTTGCTCCGATAATTATATAAATATACATGATAATTTTTTCGACAATTCAAGATTTAAAACACTCATAACTAAGCCAAAAATGCTTTAATTTCAATTCGGAAAGCGTGTCTGTGCTAGTTTTTATTAGGTTAACAAATCTGCATACTCATTTTAAAATTAAAAAAAATTTAATTTTTGGCCAATTTTTGACAATTTTAATGATGTAACCCCTTTCCTTTTTTTGAAATTTTGAAAAATTTTCGAAAATTTATTTTTTGACCGAACATGTCTTGATCGACACGGCTGTTGATACTGATCAAGAATATATATGACATATAGGGTCGGAAACGAGTAGTTATTTTAAAATTTAAGAAAAATCTAATTTTTATCAATTTTTGACAATTTTAGTGATGTAACCCCTTTCCTTTTTTTGAAATTTTGGAAAATTTTCGAAAATTTTCGAAAATTTATTTTTTGACCGAACATGGCTTCATCGACTCGGCTGTTGATACTGATCAAGAATATATATGAAATATAGGGTCGGAAATGACTCCTTCACTAAGTTACAATCTTCTGACTAAGATTATATTACCATTTTTTGCGTCGATAATTATATAAATATACATGATAATTTTTTCGACAATTCAAGATTTAAAAAACTCATAACTAAGCTAAAAACGCATTAATTTCAATTCGGAAAGCTTTCCTATGTTAGTTTTTGTTAGGTTAATAAATCTGCATACTCAATTTAAAATTTAGAAAAATTAGAATTTTTGCCAATTTTTGACAATTTTAATGATGTAACCCCTTTCCTTTTTTTGAAATTTCGAAAAATTTTCGAAAATTTATTTTTTGACAGAACATGGCTTGATCGACTCGACTCGACTTATATTACCATTTTTTGCGTCGATAATTATATAAATATACATGATAATTTTTTCGACAATTCAAGATTTAAAAAACTCATAACTAAGCTAAAAACGCATTAATTTCAATTCGGAAAGCTTTCCTATGTTAGTTTTTGTTAGGTTAATAAATCTGCATACTCAATTTAAAATTTAGAAAAATTAGAATTTTTGCCAATTTTTGACAATTTTAATGATGTAACCCCTTTCCTTTTTTTGAAATTTCGAAAAATTTTCGAAAATTTATTTTTTGACAGAACATGGCTTGATCGACTCGGCTGTTGATACTGATCAAGAATATATATGAAACATAGGGTCGGAAATGACTCCTTCACTAAGTTACAATCTTCTGACTAAGATTATATTACCATTTTTTGCTCCGATAATTATATAAATATACATGATAATTTTTTCGACAATTCAAGATTTAAAAAACTCATAACTAAGCCAAAAATGCTTTAATTTCAATTCGGAAAGCGTGTCTGTGCTAGTTTTTATTAGGTTAACAAATCTGCATACTCAGTTTAAAATTTAAAAAAATTTAATTTTTGGCCAATTTTTGACAATTTTAATGATGTAACCCCTTTCCTTTTTTTGAAATTTTGAAAAATTTTCGAAAATTTATTTTTTGACCGAACATGTCTTGATCGACTCGGCTGTTGATACTGATCAAGAATATATATGACATATAGGGTCGGAAACGAGTAGTTATTTTAAAATTTAAGAAAAATCGAATTTTTATCAATTTTTGACAATTTTAATGATGTAACCCCTTTCCTTTTTTTGAAATTTTGGAAAATTTTCGAAAATTTATTTTTTGACCGAACATGGCTTCATCGACTCGGCTGTTGATACTGATCAAGAATATATATGAAATATAGGGTCGGAAATGACTCCTTCACTAAGTTACAATCTTCTGACTAAGATTATATTACCATTTTTTGCGTCGATAATTATATAAATATACATGATAATTTTTTCGACAATTCAAGATTTAAAAAACTCATAACTAAGCTAAAAACGCATTAATTTCAATTCGGAAAGCTTTCCTATGTTAGTTTTTGTTAGGTTAATAAATCTACATACTCAATTTAAAATTTAGAAAAATTAGAATTTTTGCCAATTTTTGACAATTTTAATGATGTAACCCCTTTCCTTTTTTTGAAATTTCGAAAAATTTTCGAAAATTTATTTTTTGACAGAACATGGCTTGATCGACTCGGCTGTTGATACTGATCAAGAATATATATGACATATAGGGTCGGAAACGAGTAGTTATTTTAAAATTTAAGAAAAATCGAATTTTTATCAATTTTTGACAATTTTAATGATGTAACCCCTTTCCTTTTTTTGAAATTTTGGAAAATTTTCGAAAATTTATTTTTTGACCGAACATGGCTTCATCGACTCGGCTGTTGATACTGATCAAGAATATATATGAAATATAGGGTCGGAAATGACTCCTTCACTAAGTTACAATCTTCTGACTAAGATTATATTACCATTTTTTGCGTCGATAATTATATAAATATACATGATAATTTTTTCGACAATTCAAGATTTAAAAAACTCATAACTAAGCTAAAAACGCATTAATTTCAATTCGGAAAGCTTTCCTATGTTAGTTTTTGTTAGGTTAATAAATCTACATACTCAATTTAAAATTTAGAAAAATTAGAATTTTTGCCAATTTTTGACAATTTTAATGATGTAACCCCTTTCCTTTTTTTGAAATTTCGACAAATTTATTTTTTGACAGAACATGGCTTGATCGACTCGGCTGTTGATACTGATCAAGAATATATATGAAATATAGGGTCGGAAATGACTCCTTCACTAAGTTACAATCTTCTGACTAAGATTATATTACCATTTTTTGCTCCGATAATTATATAAATATACATGATAATTTTTTCGACAATTCAAGATTTAAAAAACTCATAACTAAGCCAAAAATGCTTTAATTTCAATTCGGAAAGCGTGTCTGTGCTAGTTTTTATTAGGTTAACAAATCTGCATACTCAGTTTAAAATTTAAAAAAATTTAATTTTTGGCCAATTTTTGACAATTTTAATGATGTAACCCCTTTCCTTTTTTTGAAATTTTGAAAAATTTTCGAAAATTTATTTTTTGACCGAACATGTCTTGATCGACTCGGCTGTTGATACTGATCAAGAATATATATGACATATAGGGTCGGAAACGAGTAGTTATTTTAAAATTTAAGAAAAATCGAATTTTTATCAATTTTTGACAATTTTAATGATGTAACCCCTTTCCTTTTTTTGAAATTTTGGAAAATTTTCGAAAATTTATTTTTTGACCGAACATGGCTTCATCGACTCGGCTGTTGATACTGATCAAGAATATATATGAAATATAGGGTCGGAAATGACTCCTTCACTAAGTTACAATCTTCTGACTAAGATTATATTACCATTTTTTGCGTCGATAATTATATAAATATACATGATAATTTTTTCGACAATTCAAGATTTAAAAAACTCATAACTAAGCTAAAAACGCATTAATTTCAATTCGGAAAGCTTTCCTATGTTAGTTTTTGTTAGGTTAATAAATCTGCATACTCAATTTAAAATTTAGAAAAATTAGAATTTTTGCCAATTTTTGACAATTTTAATGATGTAACCCCTTTCCTTTTTTTGAAATTTCGAAAAATTTTCGAAAATTTATTTTTTGACAGAACATGGCTTGATCGACTCGGCTGTTGATACTGATCAAGAATATATATGACATATAGGGTCGGAATCGAGTAGTTATTTTAAAATTTAAGAAAAATCGAATTTTTATCAATTTTTGACAATTTTAATGATGTAACCCCTTTCCTTTTTTTGAAATTTTGGAAAATTTTCGAAAATTTATTTTTTGACCGAACATGGCTTCATCGACTCGGCTGTTGATACTGATCAAGAATATATATGAAATATAGGGTCGGAAATGACTCCTTCACTAAGTTACAATCTTCTGACTAAGATTATATTACCATTTTTTGCGTCGATATTTATATAAATATACATGATAATTTTTTCGACAATTCAAGATTTAAAAAACTCATAACTAAGCTAAAAACGCATTAATTTCAATTCGGAAAGCTTTCCTATGTTAGTTTTTGTTAGGTTAATAAATCTACATACTCAATTTAAAATTTAGAAAAATTAGAATTTTTGCCAATTTTTGACAATTTTAATGATGTAACCCCTTTCCTTTTTTTGAAATTTCGAAAAATTTTCGAAAATTTATTTTTTGACAGAACATGGCTTGATCGACTCGACTCGACTTATATTACCATTTTTTGCGTCGATAATTATATAAATATACATGATAATTTTTTCGACAATTCAAGATTTAAAAAACTCATAACTAAGCTAAAAACGCATTAATTTCAATTCGGAAAGCTTTCCTATGTTAGTTTTTGTTAGGTTAATAAATCTGCATACTCAATTTAAAATTTAGAAAAATTAGAATTTTTGCCAATTTTTGACAATTTTAATGATGTAACCCCTTTCCTTTTTTTGAAATTTCGAAAAATTTTCGAAAATTTATTTTTTGACAGAACATGACTTGATCGACTCGGCTGTTGATACTGATCAAGAATATATATGAAACATAGGGTCGGAAATGACTCCTTCACTAAGTTACAATCTTCTGACTAAGATTATATTACCATTTTTTGCTCCGATAATTATATAAATATACATGATAATTTTTTCGACAATTCAAGATTTAAAAAACTCATAACTAAGCCAAAAATGCTTTAATTTCAATTCGGAAAGCGTGTCTGTGCTAGTTTTTATTAGGTTAACAAATCTGCATACTCAGTTTAAAATTTAAAAAAATTTAATTTTTGGCCAATTTTTGACAATTTTAATGATGTAACCCCTTTCCTTTTTTTGAAATTTTGAAAAATTTTCGAAAATTTATTTTTTGACCGAACATGTCTTGATCGACTCGGCTGTTGATACTGATCAAGAATATATATGACATATAGGGTCGGAAACGAGTAGTTATTTTAAAATTTAAGAAAAATCGAATTTTTATCAATTTTTGACAATTTTAATGATGTAACCCCTTTCCTTTTTTTGAAATTTTGGAAAATTTTCGAAAATTTATTTTTTGACCGAACATGGCTTCATCGACTCGGCTGTTGATACTGATCAAGAATATATATGAAATATAGGGTCGGAAATGACTCCTTCACTAAGTTACAATCTTCTGACTAAGATTATATTACCATTTTTTGCGTCGATAATTATATAAATATACATGATAATTTTTTCGACAATTCAAGATTTAAAAAACTCATAACTAAGCTAAAAACGCATTAATTTCAATTCGGAAAGCTTTCCTATGTTAGTTTTTGTTAGGTTAATAAATCTGCATACTCAATTTAAAATTTAGAAAAATTAGAATTTTTGCCAATTTTTGACAATTTTAATGATGTAACCCCTTTCCTTTTTTTGAAATTTTGGAAAATTTTCGAAAATTTATTTTTTGACCGAACATGGCTTCATCGACTCGGCTGTTGATACTGATCAAGAATATATATGAAATATAGGGTCGGAAATGACTCCTTCACTAAGTTACAATCTTCTGACTAAGATTATATTACCATTTTTTGCGTCGATATTTATATAAATATACATGATAATTTTTTCGACAATTCAAGATTTAAAAAACTCATAACTAAGCTAAAAACGCATTAATTTCAATTCGGAAAGCTTTCCTATGTTAGTTTTTGTTAGGTTAATAAATCTACATACTCAATTTAAAATTTAGAAAAATTAGAATTTTTGCCAATTTTTGACAATTTTAATGATGTAACCCCTTTCCTTTTTTTGAAATTTCGAAAAATTTTCGAAAATTTATTTTTTGACAGAACATGGCTTGATCGACTCGGCTGTTGATACTGATCAAGAATATATATGACATATAGGGTCGGAAACGAGTAGTTATTTTAAAATTTAAGAAAAATCGAATTTTTATCAATTTTTGACAATTTTAATGATGTAACCCCTTTCCTTTTTTTGAAATTTTGGAAAATTTTCGAAAATTTATTTTTTGACCGAACATGGCTTCATCGACTCGGCTGTTGATACTGATCAAGAATATATATGAAATATAGGGTCGGAAATGACTCCTTCACTAAGTTACAATCTTCTGACTAAGATTATATTACCATTTTTTGCGTCGATAATTATATAAATATACATGATAATTTTTTCGACAATTCAAGATTTAAAAAACTCATAACTAAGCTAAAAACGCATTAATTTCAATTCGGAAAGCTTTCCTATGTTAGTTTTTGTTAGGTTAATAAATCTACATACTCAATTTAAAATTTAGAAAAATTAGAATTTTTGCCAATTTTTGACAATTTTAATGATGTAACCCCTTTCCTTTTTTTGAAATTTCGACAAATTTATTTTTTGACAGAACATGGCTTGATCGACTCGGCTGTTGATACTGATCAAGAATATATATGAAATATAGGGTCGGAAATGACTCCTTCACTAAGTTACAATCTTCTGACTAAGATTATATTACCATTTTTTGCTCCGATAATTATATAAATATACATGATAATTTTTTCGACAATTCAAGATTTAAAAAACTCATAACTAAGCCAAAAATGCTTTAATTTCAATTCGGAAAGCGTGTCTGTGCTAGTTTTTATTAGGTTAACAAATCTGCATACTCAGTTTAAAATTTAAAAAAATTTAATTTTTGGCCAATTTTTGACAATTTTAATGATGTAACCCCTTTCCTTTTTTTGAAATTTTGAAAAATTTTCGAAAATTTATTTTTTGACCGAACATGTCTTGATCGACTCGGCTGTTGATACTGATCAAGAATATATATGACATATAGGGTCGGAAACGAGTAGTTATTTTAAAATTTAAGAAAAATCGAATTTTTATCAATTTTTGACAATTTTAATGATGTAACCCCTTTCCTTTTTTTGAAATTTTGGAAAATTTTCGAAAATTTATTTTTTGACCGAACATGGCTTCATCGACTCGGCTGTTGATACTGATCAAGAATATATATGAAATATAGGGTCGGAAATGACTCCTTCACTAAGTTACAATCTTCTGACTAAGATTATATTACCATTTTTTGCGTCGATAATTATATAAATATACATGATAATTTTTTCGACAATTCAAGATTTAAAAAACTCATAACTAAGCTAAAAACGCATTAATTTCAATTCGGAAAGCTTTCCTATGTTAGTTTTTGTTAGGTTAATAAATCTGCATACTCAATTTAAAATTTAGAAAAATTAGAATTTTTGCCAATTTTTGACAATTTTAATGATGTAACCCCTTTCCTTTTTTTGAAATTTCGAAAAATTTTCGAAAATTTATTTTTTGACAGAACATGGCTTGATCGACTCGGCTGTTGATACTGATCAAGAATATATATGACATATAGGGTCGGAATCGAGTAGTTATTTTAAAATTTAAGAAAAATCGAATTTTTATCAATTTTTGACAATTTTAATGATGTAACCCCTTTCCTTTTTTTGAAATTTTGGAAAATTTTCGAAAATTTATTTTTTGACCGAACATGGCTTCATCGACTCGGCTGTTGATACTGATCAAGAATATATATGAAATATAGGGTCGGAAATGACTCCTTCACTAAGTTACAATCTTCTGACTAAGATTATATTACCATTTTTTGCGTCGATATTTATATAAATATACATGATAATTTTTTCGACAATTCAAGATTTAAAAAACTCATAACTAAGCTAAAAACGCATTAATTTCAATTCGGAAAGCTTTCCTATGTTAGTTTTTGTTAGGTTAATAAATCTACATACTCAATTTAAAATTTAGAAAAATTAGAATTTTTGCCAATTTTTGACAATTTTAATGATGTAACCCCTTTCCTTTTTTTGAAATTTCGAAAAATTTTCGAAAATTTATTTTTTGACAGAACATGGCTTGATCGACTCGGCTGTTGATACTGATCAAGAATATATATGACATATAGGGTCGGAAATGACTCCTTCACTAAGTTACAATCTTCTGACTAAGATTATATTACCATTTTTTGCGTCGATAATTATATAAATATACATGATAATTTTTTCGACAATTCAAGATTTAAAAAACTCATAACTAAGCCAAAAATGCTTTAATTTCAATTCGGAAAGCGTGTCTGTGCTAGTTTTTATTAGGTTAACAAATCTGCATACTCAGTTTAAAATTTAAAAAAATTTAATTTTTGGCCAATTTTTGACAATTTTAATGATGTAACCCCTTTCCTTTTTTTGAAATTTTGAAAAATTTTCGAAAATTTATTTTTTGACCGAACATGTCTTGATCGACTCGGCTGTTGATACTGATCAAGAATATATATGACATATAGGGTCGGAAACGAGTAGTTATTTTAAAATTTAAGAAAAATCGAATTTTTATCAATTTTTGACAATTTTAATGATGTAACCCCTTTCCTTTTTTTGAAATTTTGGAAAATTTTCGAAAATTTATTTTTTGACCGAACATGGCTTCATCGACTCGGCTGTTGATACTGATCAAGAATATATATGAAATATAGGGTCGGAAATGACTCCTTCACTAAGTTACAATCTTCTGACTAAGATTATATTACCATTTTTTGCGTCGATAATTATATATATATACATGATAATTTTTTCGACAATTCAAGATTTAAAAAACTCATAACTAAGCTAAAAACGCATTAATTTCAATTCGGAAAGCTTTCCTATGTTAGTTTTTGTTAGGTTAATAAATCTGCATACTCAATTTAAAATTTAGAAAAATTAGAATTTTTGCCAATTTTTGACAATTTTAATGATGTAACCCCTTTCCTTTTTTTGAAATTTCGAAAAATTTTCGAAAATTTATTTTTTGACAGAACATGGCTTGATCGACTCGGCTGTTGATACTGATCAAGAATATATATGACATATAGGGTCGGAAACGAGTAGTTATTTTAAAATTTAAGAAAAATCGAATTTTTATCAATTTTTGACAATTTTAATGATGTAACCCCTTATCAAATTTTGAAAATGTTAAAAATATTGGTAAAATTTATTTTTCCTCCGGAGATAGCTTGATTGATTCGCCTTTTGATGCTGATTAAGAATATATATGGCATATAGGGTCGGAAATGAGTCCTTATTTTAAAAGAGGCATTTTAGTTTTCCTTATCTACTGAATCGAGTGGAAAATTCAGATGGTACGTATCGAATTTTAAATGTTAAAAAATATCGAAAGTGAATTATCAAAATAATATAAAAAATGTATGTTGTTGTGATTAAATTTTCGATTGCCTAAGACTTTTAAACAACAAAACCAACCGCTGTTTAATGCAGATTTCGAGTCTTCTTTTTCGTTGACAATTTTTATTTCACATACATAAATAGTTTTGACATTTTAAAATTTCAGTTTTCAATGTATTATTTATTCTTTTTGTTCAACAACCAATAGAACTTAGGTGGTAGCTAAGCGATTTGCAGTTTGAGCAGAACCAGTTCCCCCGAGAGGGAGCTCTAGTTATTATCATTGGTTTCTTGTGCCAGAGCATAGTTCAGATGTGTGTGCTTTACGACTAGACAGTTGGTGACGACGTTCCAGATTGGAGCTCTGAACGTCCCCTTTTCACTTGGCTAAAATGCTAGTTAGTTGACTTAAAAAACTGGCCTCGCTTGCTGCTTGTACTCGTTGCCCAAAACGGCATAAAATACTATTGATAAGCGCCTGACTTTCTCTGTTAAAATACATGCTTCTCGTAATAAAATGATTCCTTGTAGTTAAAATATACATATACATTTATGTATCTTTAGGTATATATATACCCCTATATATATAATTATATGGTAAATTGTATTGTTTCCAAATTGAGTGTTGATCTTTGCACATTTAAGGCCTGTTGTTCACTTAGCCTAGGGTTGATTTTTGAGCCGAGTGTTTCGTTCCCTTCGGATTTGAGCAAGCTGTTTCGATGTGAGCTATAACCTATACACCTTTCGATCTATCCACCTGAGTGCGAGTGTGGTGCTACCTTTAGAGTGTGTCGTTGTGTGTTGTGTGTGCGCCGTGCGCTATATGATATACAAGATCGTGTTTGTTGAAACCAGACAAAACTGATGAATGTATCGTTAGCGTTACCATAGAGTAGACACCTGCCAGTTAGGCGTTAATTACAATTACTAATGCACATGTACTTAGAAACTAAAACGTATATCCTACGAATACAGATCAGGGCAGACATGGGCCAGGAGTGCTGGCTATGTTTCCCTTGCCTGCTGCTTGCTGGACGGCTCTTCACTTCGATGCGGGGGCAGTCCTTTACTCGTAAAAGGCTTAGAAAAGGCTCTCTTGGACAGGGAAGGAATTTAAAACAAAATCTCTTGTATTTTGTATTACTACAAATTGTTCCAAGGTTTAAAAGGGATTATGGGCACTGTTAGCTACTTAGAAAGTTGTATAAATGAAGTTGAATAAAAGGATTAACTAAAATCACATTTTCCAAGAATCCAAAGAGAGCTTTTACTGCCTACACGAGTCTCCGGAGTCTGCCTTAAAACTAACCACTAAAATTTCGACTGACTATGCTGGGGTTTGGGGCAATGACTTAGGACTACAAAACTAACACACGGATATGGATAAGGGTACGGTTATGGTTACGGATATACAACACGCTTCGACTACTAAATGCAGAGCTGAATGAGCTGGTGACAACGATTATTTGGTACATAAACACTAAAGATCTTCATCCTCCTGGCGGCGCCTCATTCCTGCTTCAGTCGCTTGGCCTCGTTGCCCACGTCGCCGCCACTGCTGGCCGAGCTGGGTGTCGTCTGCTGCTCCGTGTCGCTGGTTATGTAGGCGAACTGGCACTCGAACTCAAAGTCCATGTCCTTTTTCTGCGTGGAATCACACTTTTCATTATAAGTTAAACATCAAATCGAATGGAATGTGCTTGGGGTCTTACCATCCGCTCGCAGATGACGGCAATGGCAGTCTTGTGCTGTGCCTCGGCGATCTTGTGCTCCACCAGGTAGAACATGTACTCATCGAACAGCAGGCGGATCAGGTGGAAGCTACCGAAGCTGGAAGCGGAGCGGAGTGTCAGGTCCCGGATAATCATTGAGCTGTAGAAGCTCCATTTGAGCAGGAACTGGCGTGCGGCTCTGGCATAGCTGGGCTTCCCATTGTACTCCTCCATGGCAGACTCAACCACCAGCTGCAGCCAGCTGGCCCACTGTTCCAGCGAGCTTTGCTGCTGAAGGGCGGCCTTGAAGTCGTTCTCCAGGCGCTGCACCACAGCGGGTGCACACTGACTAACCCAGGCAGCTTGCTCCTGTTCGAAAATATTATTGATTTAAATTTTATACTATCCAGGTTAATGGAAAACCCACCTGCACATTGTGGAAATCCACTCGGTTGAGATCGCTGAGCATCTGTGAGATTTGGGCACCATTCTGGAGCACTGCTCGAGCGGCCTGCGCCAGGTGATTCAACGAGGTATAGCGGCGCAGCGTTTGGCAAAAGGCCGAGACGGCACTGGTCTTGATCTGGGCCAACTGCTCCGGCACGCCCATCATGCTCTCGCACAGCCAGATCTCCAGATTCTTGGCAAAGTTCCGGATGGCCTGGGTCAAGGCGTTGGGTATGGAGCGAAGCACATCCGGAATGATGACGTCGACGGTGTTCTGATAGAACTGATAGTCAACCTAGGATTAAAAAGGGAATTAAATATTTCATTTAAATTGAAAATAAATGGAGCTATTGGTTGGCTTTCACTTTTGGTGAAACCTTTCCGCTTGTGAAAACCGGAACACACCGAGGCAATAGGCACTCGGCACCCTCCCTACTCCCCACACCCACCTCTCGCACAAACTTCTGCACTTCTGCGCAGTGGCACAACAGATACAGCTTCGTCTTGCTCAAGTACTTCTCCTCCTCGCACTCGTCCAGGTTGTTGTTGTCGCTCGCCCGCCAAAAGTCGCGCAGCAGGAACTCCACGGTGCCGAACTCCAGGTTCAGCACGGCGTCCAGGAAGGACTCGCAATGCTCGCGATACAGGGCCCGGAATGTATCCACATCCTCCAGCGTCAGTTCGCTGTTGAAGCTATGGCTCAGCTCGATGGCCGGGAACGAGGGCAGGGCACTGCTTCCATCGCCAATGTACTGCGGATTTCGAAAGGAATTGAAGCGGGGGGAGGAAATCAATCAATAATTGCTTTTACATTTCTTTTTTATATGTGGGAATTTACATTTTTAATCAGGAAGGTCGTTTGCTAGGTGAATATTTTATGATTTTTAAAAGAGCAGGAGGAGAAAATTCTAGGAATTGTTTTACGATGTATTTAATTGTTGTTTGTTTAGTTTTCAGGTTATTTTCAGTAGAAATATTGTTTCAATTATTAAATTATAGGAACAACAATGACTTTAATTGCTATATATTAAATTAAATTAAATTCTATGAAAGAAAACGAAACTAGAGCTACAAAATTGTAATTTTCCTTTGAAGGAGTAATTTCTTTTCTTTTATAATACCCTAAGGAAGTCAGGATCTCCTTAAATTAATAGAAATGCTTTTCTTTATACAACAAAATATGTTTTTAAATAAATAATATTCCTTTAAAAGAGTGAACCACATAGAAATAATGTCTAATATTCCTTCCTGACTTAACTCTTATTTTTCTAATCGATCCTCACCTGTATGCAAGCCTCATAGGTCTCCGGCTTAAAGGTGTGCTTCTTGGTGCCATTGTGCCGCTGTCCCTGGCCGCCGCCTAGACCATTGGCTCCCATTTGGCCGGCGGTGCTGCTGCTCACGCTGACCAGGGCGCCGCCACTGGAGACGGTGCCGCCGGATCCACCGGATGACGGCCCATAGCCGGAGCCCAGCATCTGTTTGTCGTCCATCGCTTGATGATTCAGCAGCGAGCCGGGCTTGATGCGGATGCCATAGTAATGGTACTTGGAGTTGCCGCGCGTGCCCAGGCGACGTGTGCGCAGGCCGGAGAACACGGAGCGTATCAGCTTGCCGAAGCTGGCTGCATTCACGGGCTCCAGCTTCTGCTCGCTGCAGTGCTGCATGTAGTGGTTGTACAGCGTGCTCCTGGGCAGGCTCACCCCGTCCGCCGTCTCGTAGTTGCGCGACAGCCACTTGATCTGGCGCGACAGAGCAGGATGCAGAGAGAGAGAGACAGAGAAAGGGAATACTGTATTGGGGATGCTGTCCGTAGGGCGTATCCATGGATGCACTCACCGTTGCCGAGGCAATCTTGTTGCTGCTGCCAAGCGCACTCTGCTCCGAGTCCGGGGAGGCGCCTCCGCCGCCCGTGCCCAGGCTGCCGCCGCTGGCCGAATGCGTGGTGGTCGTCGAGGTGGGCGTCTGGGGCGTGCTCTGCGCCTCCTGGATGTACGCGACCTCCTGCACCCAGTGGCGATTAGTTCCGTTCACGCTCAACCGCTCCGCCTCCCCCTCATCCCGCTCCCCCCACTCCCGACTACTCACCGTCAGGCTGTGCGGCGAATCGCGTCCGTGCGACTGTGACTGCGACTGGGACTGTGCCTGGGCCAGCGAGTGTGCGGAGCCGTTAAGCAGCAGGCCCTCCTCCACCGGCACCAGGTACGGCAGCGTCGTGGAATGGGCCCCATTCGAGGAGCCGCCCGCCGAGGAGGCGGCTCCATACTGACCCGTGGTCGAGTAATACGCTGTCTGGCCGTTGCCCTGGTAATCGCCCACCGGGCAGAATGGATACGTCCTGGATTAGGTGAGGGGCGAAGCAAGGGAACAGAGTTTAGGTCGAATCAGTCATTCATTCAAGCAGCTTCATGATTCACACTCACATTTGGGTCTGGCTGGAGTTGCTGTGGTACAGCTCCGAGTCCACATATTGCACTTGGTAATTCTGCTCCTGTCCGGAAACTGAAAGATAATTAAGAAACGAAATATGACATTAATAATAGGAACAGGGAATAGCAGGTTCTAAATAAATAAACTAGAGATTGGCTTAATGCTAAATACATATTTAAATCTTGTTAAAGATTTATCACCAGTATTCGTCAGTTGAAAGAATTAAATAATTACCATAAATGTTACCAGGTGTCTCATTTTTTAAGAGCATACATTTCCAAATAATCCCCGTATATCCAACAACAAGAAAGCAAGATTATTTTGGGAAGTCAAAGTTTGTTTATCCTTGCAGGAAATCAATCATAAATAAGCCAAAAATGCATTAATTTCAATTCGGAAAGCTTTCCTATGTTAGTTTTTGTTAGGTTAATAAATCTGCATACTTAATTTAAAATTTAGAAAAATTAAATTTTATGCCAATTTTTGACAATTTTAATGATGTAACCCCTTTCCTTTTTTTGAAATTTTGAAAAATTTTCAAAAATTTATTTTTTGACCGAACATGGCTTGATCGACTCGGCTGTTGATACTGATCAAGAATATATATGAAACATAGGGTCGGAAATGACTCCTTCACTAAGTAACAATCTTCTGACTAAGATTATATTACCATTTTTTGAGTCGATAATTATATATATATATATGATAATTTTTTCGACAATTCAAGATTTAAAAATCTCATAACTAAGCCAAAAATGCTTTAATTTCAATTCGGAAAGCTTTCCTATGTTAGTTTTTATTAGGTTAATAAATCTGCATACTCAATTTATAATTTAGGAAAATTAAATTTTTTCCCAATTTTTGACAATTTTATCAAATTTTGAAAATTTTGAAAAAAATTAAAAAATTTTCTTTTCTTTCTGACTTAGCTTGATTGATTCTCCTGTTGATGCTGATCAAGAATATATATGATTTATAGGGTCGGAAATGACTCTTTCACTGATTCGCTAGCTTCGAAAACTAAAATTATAATATCCTGCAATAGTATAAATATATAAAATATTTACTAAAAATGTATGATATTCTTTAATTTCCTCTCTATATATGCATCCGACGGTAAATTGCTTAATTCATATAAACTGTGAAAAAGTGTCTAACTTTCAAAAACTCTTGTAGGTACTGCAGATTTAAAGACTTCACCATACTATAAATAAAATAATGACTTACGCACTCGCACAGGCTTATTTCAAGTATCAATAAATTAAAGGTAACTTTTCACCCTTTGTATTTATATATGTATATAGTTTACTTAATATCCAGCCACAAACTTTCAACAGAGATTATTGAGCAGACCTTCTGTGTAAATACTCTTGAATCAATCAACAGAAGGAAGTCTTTGGTTTGCCAATTCATTGATAAATACACTTGACACTCTCATTGGCCACATGCAATGCAGCAGCAGAAGGCAACTCTTTGCTACACCAAGAGAAATAAGGATACTTTTGGAAATCCATTTCAGTAGAATATGTTAGAAATATTATGAGAAAGAGATTCCAATAATGTATGGAATTAAAAAATAAAAAAGAATTCAAGTTGCAGGATCGAAGAGAAACTTTAGCTCGTATAAGAAATATTTTATCTTTCTGTTCCAGTCTTGATTCTTTCTAAAGCTCCCTTGTGGGTTATTTTCCATATGAAACTCTGCCAAATTTTGTGCTGTGTACACACAAAGTTTACATTTTCACAAACTCCAAGATGCTGCCTTCGGGCCCTTAATTATAGTTCAAAGTTTCAACGGAAATCGAGATTCACTCAAACTGAAATAAGGACGGATGCAGATATTTACCACCGCAGTAGGACAAGTTGTTGTGGCGTCTGTGATGATGATGGTACATGGTGGCACTGGTGGCCGATCCACCCGCTGACAGCACCGAATTGGTGGCTCCAGCAGCGGTGGCGCAGGAAGCAGATGCCGAGGAGCACCCAGTGGCTCCACTACCCGTGCCCGTGCCCGAGCCCGCTCCAATCCCGGAGCAGTTGCTGTAGCTGGCAGCAGTGGCAGTGGCCACGAACGTCTGGTGGTGATGGTGGTGGTGGTGGTGATGCAGCTGCAACTGCAGCTGGGCGGGCGGCGGTGGTACGGGCGCCACGGAATTGGTGGCCACGGTCTGCTTGCACCGACACTTCTCCAGCAGATTCGAGTAGGCCACGGCAGCAGCGGTTGTGGGGCTAAGAGCTGGCGGGGCAGGCGATGACTGGAACTGCTGGTGGTGCTGGAGCTGGAGCTGCTGCTGTTGCTGGTGCGGCTGCTGCTGCTGCTGCTGCTGATGGTGGTGGTGATGACGCGTTTGGCAGTCAAAGCCGTACCGCGAATGCATTCGTTTGGCCGGAATTGATGAGCGAAGGCTACTAAAATTTGATGGTTCCAAAACCCAGCGGGATGGCTGATTTCAAATGATCCAGGAGATTAGGGGATCCGCCAGGTTGAGCTGGAGATGTGGCAAGAGGTTAACACTGGTTTTGAATACACCACACATGACAAAAGTCCATTGGCTCAGAGGAGATATCCAATGAAAATGATTCAGTAATAATTATTACTGAAGGCGAACAAGATCCGGAACAAGGAATTTAAGTTAAGGAGCCTCATGTATTAATCGTAGTATCTATAGAAGTCCAAGAATCAGGGTTTAGAGTTAAGTATCCAGGAAATACTGTTGTTCCAATGATGAATTCTCAATGATCCAAGTCTTTATATTATATCTAAAGATCAAGAACTCCGACATTAGTATCCAAAGATGCCTTCTTTATGGCCTGGATCAGCATTCATATATCAGAACTGTGCTGTCTTTATCCGAAGATGTATTCCTTAGCTTTCAAGTCCAGGTTTTTCCAAATATAAATCCATCCACATTACTTCCTCCAATTATATTAATCCATGAATTATTTATAAGTTAGTCCAAAGATAAAGAAGCCGAAGCCAAAGGTAATCCAAGAAGGAAATCAATATTCCAAAGTTTAAAGTTTCCACAATGTTGATTTAATAGTTTCACTATCGATCTCCAACGGGGTCCATTGAATAAACTTAGAGCAGAAATCCACGGGTGGTGTAAGCGGAGAAGCCACCTGGTTGCTTCTGGCAACCACTGGCCAAAACTGGCTCAGAAAGCGAAAGTGAAATCCTTGACCAAGCAACCAGTCTCCATTCAGATTTCTCCTTCAATCTGTGGGCGGTGCTGTCTTTTGCGTTTCGCTTTTCCGTTTCCGTTTTCCGTTTCACGTTTTGGGTTGCGATGGAGGATTTTGGGGACCGGATGCCGGATGCTGGATGCTGGATGCTGGATGGCGAATGGCGGATGGCGTGGAGACGGAGCAACCAGTGCCTGCGAACGGTAGAATTACAACTGAATCCAAAATCAAATGTTATCCTAGCAATATGCCTCCGAAAATAATGATGATGGCGAAAACTCACGACGACGACGGCGGCGCAGCAACGAATTAAATTACAACAACGGCGGCGGCGGCGGCTGATGCTGCTGCTGCTGCTCCTTCTGCCTTGGTGGTTGGGTTGCCGGGTGGGTGGTTGCTATTATGATCCGAGGTGCCCGTAGCGAGTAATCCAACCCAGACCCTCGACCAGGTACCCTCCCCTCCCCCACACCACGCCGCCTGCGCCGCCTGCTTCAAGCGGTGTGCCTGGCTAATTCCGGGCTCAAAGTCGCATTTTCTGGGATCTGCACAAGTGGTGGTCGAGGCTGGTGTGGACTCGGGGGATGCTCCTGCTGGATGCTGGATATGCGAGCGGGATGGCAACAACGCAGCAACAACAGGGCGACGGCGTCAAGGCAACGCCGCCTGGCCAATCCCACTCCTCGCCGGTTGCCAGGCAGCCAGTCGCTCTCTGTCCCTCTCGAGACGGCTCTCTGTCTCTCCTGTGCCGAGCAACCCCTGAAGCAGGATGCTGAGGGATGTGTATCCTGGCCAACCAAATCGCTGGCTGCCATCCCGCCCGACCACGGAGATGGGGGAGAGGTGAGTTGTGGGTGTAACCAAGGGCAGAAATATGGGTGCCTGTTGGAGGACGCTGGCAAGAGATGTGGGTGGCATGCGTGGAATTTTTCCATATTCTCCTCCGTGGTCAGGTCAGAAATTGACGTATTTTTTTGTGTCTGCTCCCTAGCCTTTGTGCCGCTTTCGTTGACACGGACATATCTCACATATTAATATTCGCTCTGCCTTTGGCAGCGGCAGGACGGTTGGTCCTTGTCAGCGAGTCCTGAAGTTGTTGCGGTCAGCTTTGCGGGATATATCCCTCCATCCTGCCATCGTCCACCACTTTCCCCGCTCTCCACAGAATTTTCCTTTGACACGCTGCTGTAAACTGTAAATATTAACAGGTGACCCTCGGGGCTAACTTCGCAATTTGCAAGTGGAACGGGTAGGTCAGAGCAAGGGGTTGGGGTGGGGGCTTGGAGCTTGGGTTGGGGTTGGGAAAATCAAGCCGCAGGACGGTTTGCACTCCGACATTTGTCCTTTAAAGTTGCCAAGGCAGAGGAGAGGTCGGTCTCTCGTTTGAGGTGCCTTCAAGTGGACCGCATTCTCGCCAAAACATTTGGGCTCTCAATGACTTTGGTTTGCAGTGCAAAAGCTGTTTTGCTTTCGTAATTGCCTTTTGGAATAGACCAAGATTGAACTTTTAGCAGATTGAAGAGCAAGTTGGGTAAAGGAAAGCCGCTCAGCTGGAATGGATCTTCTTGGTCATCGAAAGATGGAGGAAAAGGGAACCTTTTCCATCGTTTAAATTAAGTTTAAGCTTTGATAAAAAGGGACAATTAACTTCATTTTGAGAAAGTAACCTCATAAAAAGATATCATACGAAAATAGTCTTCTAATTTTGAGGATCCTTCAAGGAGTGTCTCAAGGTACCATTTATGGTTGCTGAAGGGGCTCTTTGCCCTTTCTTTCCATTTAAATTTATTTTAATGAAAATACGCAAAGAAAGAACACATCTCTCACTACTATCCCTGTAAATCTTATTTTAAAACAAGAAATGAAGCCGAAACTTGTTTAGCCTTGCAGAAAATTGTTCACAACTAAGCCAAAAATGCATTAATTTCAATTCGGAAAGCTTTCCTATGTTAGTTTTTGTTAGGTTAACAAATCTGCATACTCAATTTAAAATTTAGAAAAATTAGAATTTTTGCCAATTTTTGACAATTTTAATGATGTAACCCCTTTCCTTTTTTTGAAATTTCGAAAAATTTTCGAAAATTTATTTTTTGACAGAACATGGCTTGATCGACTCGGCTGTTGATACTGATCAAGAATATATATGACATATAGGGTCGGAAACGAGTAGTTATTTTAAAATTTAAGAAAATTCGAATTTTAATCAATTTTTGACAATTTTAATGATGTAACCCCTTATCAAATTTTGAAAATTTTGAAAAAATTGGTAAAATTTATTTTTCCTCCGGACTTAGCTTGATTGATTCGCCTGTTGATGCTGATCAGGAATACATATAATATATAGGGTCCGAAATGAGTCCTTCATGGATTAAAATTATAATATCCCCCGCAATATTCTTGAAATCGATATTTTCACATGATATACTTTTTTTAGACAATTCAAGGTTTAAAAAACTCATAGCTACGTGAAAACAGGATTTTTGGTACTGCAAAAAATTATATAATTCATATAAAATATTATATATTATGAGTTTTAAGTAGAATGGTTACCGATGACGGCACAATCAATGTCCGAATAGGATGTATAATCAAGCTTTTGACATATAATCTTCATATAGTTTTTTTTACAATAGAAAGTCAACCACTATTAAAGAGGTAACCTATCTTCGATAGATCAAACTATAATGAATGAACTTTTCAGATATTTCGAGTTCAAAAGGTTTATTGCAATACGTCCACTTGTGTGCAATCTGCGCCACTTGTCCGAATTCCCAGCTACCACTCCAGCTGAAGCACGGCTGAGCACAAATTGCCAGGATCAGGGATAACAGACAAGTGCATGACACAGTAAATATTGGGATGAAGAGGTAGAATCCCAGCTGCCTGGCTTATCCTATCCTGCATCTATCCAGCTACAACGTCAACAAACAATTAACCTTTTTGTGAGCCGGTCGGTCACCCACTCGCAGGGATGAGCTGCAACTGGATGAGAGTCAAAGCCGGAGTCAGAGGTGAGTCCCCTTTGTAGGGCTTCATCAGTGGCATGATTCCTCCGGCAAGATAGCATTCAGCGAGAATTATGAACTGCGACGACCACGACTCGCTTTGACAAATAAATGAAATAAATTTGCGCTTATCTTGATTGCCAGGAAGCTCGCACAAATAGCTTTTTGTTTGGCACAATTAAAGGAAGCCCGCCATATGCGGCAGTTCCCTGGCCAGCCCGGGGACCCCAAGGATCTTGGTAGCTGCCCTCCACCCACACTCGGCCAGAGAGCCACCTGGCCACCTAGCCAATCATCGACCAACTGAAGCAACCACTCCAACTGGTACGGATTCCCGCTTTGTAATTTTCTATTTTTAGTGGCTCTCTCGTTATTAAACGCTAAGCTCGTCATCTTCTGCCTCGTCGATTCGATGAGCACCCATCACAAATCCGTATCAATTGAAAAATACAATACAACATGTATGCGGGGAAGGGGGCAGATACATATATAGTATCTTCCCCTTCCGAATAAGTTCGCTGGAAAACACCCACAACCGGATAGAAGCACGGATACCCTTCAACAGAGGAGATATGAAACAGATTCCACATCAATTTTGATACAGAATCAATGCACTTGGAGAAAAATATAAACCTAAAGTATTTAGTATAATAATTTCAGTCTGAAGCTTGCAACGCTGTGAAGGAATCATTTCCGACCCAGCATCAACAGCCGAGTCAATCTAGCTAAGACAGAAAAAAATGTTACCAATTTTTTCAAAATTTTCAATATTTTATAAGAGGTTACATCGTTAAAATTGTCAAAATGTGGCAAAAATTTTAATTCTTTAAATTGAAAAATATGCAGATTTGTTAACACTATAAAAATTAGCAAAGAAAAAGTTTCCGAATTGAAATTCATGAATTTTTAGGTTAGTTATGATCTATTGCAAATTCGAACACTTGATCCTATAGCTAACTGCAAGGATCCTTTCTTCTAATTGAATTCAATTTATAACTAACGAAGATTTTAAACATTAAACAAAATTTTATGATGATGAAAGTTATCATCATTGTAGAAAATATTAAAATATAAACACAGTATAGATATTTGACACGAAAATTATAATATTTCAATTCCAATAGCTTAGGATATTTTCGTTATGATATTAAGAAGGATATGGGAAAATATATAGTTATTTTAAGCCTTAGTAAGTTACTCATAGCTAAAAATAATAAGTAAATTTAAATCTAATCAAAAATTATGACAGTTCTTAGCAATTCAAATCTAGATAAATAGAGGAAATTAATTTAAAATATATTCCCCAATTTCCATATAGATTTTCCCGCAGTGTTTCGAGTTCGTGAGCCTTTTATCGCAAAAGGAAAGTATTAGTTGACAGCGGGCGGTTATTAGTGAGTCGTCGACTCATCCACGTGAGCACCAAGGACCTTCCCACACCCATTTTTACCCACTCCACCCCCCTCGAACCATTCACGCACCGTGTGAAGCCCTCTCAATTTGTTGTGATTACCCGATGATGTTGCCATCCGGATTGGGATTGAAATGATATGCCCTCCTGCATGTCCTCGCTGTCGTCCTTGTTGGTGGTGGTAATTTGCGCTAATAAAATCAAGTACGTGGGCAAACAGGCGCCCCTCGGTTCGACCCTTTTCCCGGTCGGTGTGTCCGATATTTTGTTAGATAGTTGCGAAGCCGCGGCGAAGTGTAATCTCGATTAATTCATTGTGCGGCGCTCGAGTGGAACACAATAATTATGTGTGCGCACCGGAGGATATAGCGCCCGGCCTGGGTGCCGGGATTCCGAGTTCCGAATCCCAATTTCGAGTTCCAGCTGCACTTTGCCTCTTTGTTGCCTTCTGCTGGCTTGCACGTGGCTCTCGGATGGCTGGATCCGTGCCGTGTCGTGTGTCCTTCGGACAGGTAGTATCTGCCATTATCCTCCGCGGGGTGTGCGTCCGATGGATATTCAGATATTCAGTCGTACCCATCCATCTGTCTAACCACCCAACCAGACAGCCAGGCAGGCATCCCATTCATCCCAGTGCCAGTTTTCGAATTAAGTCGCTTTAATTGTGATATCAGGCAAACGTTTAAATTACGCCCGATTTTAAGCTGGTCCTTGTGCTCGGCTCGCCCCGTCACCCCATCCCCGGGGACATGTTGATCCTGTCATTATGTTTGTTTACAAAGCCGCGACTTTTGCTGTTTTGTTGTTTCCCGTTTGCTGGTTTCCGCTTTGATTTCCCGCCCACTGGCAGTGATTTAAGGATACCCCGGAACCAGGAGTTTCTGTTTCGGGTCCGGATTTGCTGTCATCACCCCGTAAAAAAAACAACAAAAAAATCGGTAACGCGAATCGTACGCTTGCAGTTTTTCTGCTCATTAAAAATAAAAGAAGTGGCATCCCAATTGATTGTTATCCATTCAGTTTTCGCACATGTTTTGTTTTGTTTTCGAATCAGCGAGTTTTCAGCCAATAAGCAGCAGTAACAGATTTATGGAGATTGGCATCTGTTAATTGGTATCCTTTAAGGGGATTAGTTACCTTACTTGTAACTCGAAACGTGGGAATCAAATTGGGATACTTTAAGGGCAATACAAATATTCCACATATTTGTAGTAATGTTTTATCGAAGTTTTTTTCAAGTTTGTACTACGTGTGGACTCATCAACTGGGAACTGATTTTCGACAAACTGACATATTGGCCGGGCTAAATCGTTGCGCCTGGTGATGCTAACTAAAAATTTAAATACTTTAAGGTATCGGAACTGGCATTATCAGCTTGTTATATACAATTTGGCCTGGTGCTAAGTTATAATATCCTGGCTATCGCTCATTAAAATAAACTCTTTAAGGATCTAATATGATATCGAAAATAAAACAGAGTTCTGAACCATATTTAAATAAGAAATCTCTATATAAATCATATTTCTAATTGCTTATAACAGATTTTGATCAAAATAATACTTCTTGAAATAAATCTGATATCTGTATACAATTTCAGTTGTTATTGATAAAGAAATCGGATTTCTTTATATAGTAAGTAAGTAAGTAACTAATTTTTAAGAAATAACATCTATAGTAATGTTCTCAAAACTCACCCGTCACAGTAATAAACGGCGTTCCATCATCATCTTCGGTGGCCTGCACCACAGTCACTTGGCCATTGGCCACCTGCTGGGCCAGATCCACGCCGTCCTTGATGGCAGTAAGATCAGCCATGCTATGGATGGGTATCGAATGGGTCACGGTGGTGCCGTTGGGCTCCGTGGTTGTGATGGTGCCAATGGTGCCGCCGTCGCTGCTGCTATTCACCACATGCCCATGGATGTGGGCCTCGTTGCTGGAGTCGCTGGCATCCATGGGCAGGACGACGCGTATCACCTCCAGCTGGTCGTCGTCCGTGGTAACCGCTCCCGTGGAGTCGTCGTCCACCAGTTTCTTCTGCAAGAGCTGGCAGTTCTGCAAGAGGGGGAGATATTTTACCTATTTATCAAGGTAAGGTGAGAGCTTTATTTTAAATAATCATTTATGTATTTAGCACCTGGCTATGGGAATTACGGAACTTATATGTTATGAAGTGATTTGAAGTGATTTCAAACCCACCTGTGTCATGACATCCTCCAGGGTGGCGGACACAACAACTCCATCCTCTGTGCAGAACTCAAACTCCTCGGTATGCGGTGTCGAGGTGTCGCTATTTGTGGTGCTAGCGGCGCCGGTATTGGTGCCCGTGGTGGCACTCTCTACCTCCACGGTCAGCTGCTGCTGCTGCTGCTGCTGCTTCTCCACAGGATCCACCGGCGGCGAGGCGGCATCCACAATGGCAGAGCGCGTCGAGATGATGAACTGGCGCTGGGAAGCCAGGCGTGTGGTCATTGGTTTTGTGTTATTTGGTATTCTGCGTTCGTAAAAGATTTATCCTGGAACTGAGGCTGCACCTTAGATGCTAAATTCGTTGACTAGTTGCGTTCCGTTTCAGTTTCCTCCAAGAGTTAAGGCAATGGCGGTATTTAGGTTAAGTTTAGGCTTCCTGTTCAGGTTCTCCCTTTAGGCTCCTTTAAGGTGCTCCCCGTAGATGCTGCAAGGGAAAGTGAAATTTCACGGATTTTACAAGGCATGTTTGTCGTCAATCAAAGAGCAGGTCTTCTTCAATAAGGAAGCAACATCATCCCCCATTGTGTGGCAACACCACCCCCATCCTCCCTCGCCCCAGGATCCATATTCTTTGTTATTCCCCACCCTGGCGCTGAATAATGGCGGCGGCGGTGGTGGTGGTGGCTTCGCTGCTTCCGCTGGGGCGTTGCTATGAAATTAAACTTTTCGCAGGTATTTCTCCGTGCTTTGATTTCCTCAACGCTTTGTTCTCCTCGCAGCAGGAGCAGCACATAAATATCTATATATAAATATGCGAAAATGCACGGGGCGGACGGAGGGGGCGGGTAAGGTACGCCTATTGTGTACAGCATCGTATTTTTTCCCCTGGTCGGCCATTTTGATTTACTTCCGATTCCTGCTGCGGCATCTTCAAGGCAGTGCCATTCCTTTTTTCTATAGCATACAATCGGGGGCAATGTTTTGGGGAAAACTTGACATTGCTCGGGGACAGGAGCGTCGTTGGGTCCAAATTTGGGGAGGGGTTACTTTAAATAAATACATAATTGTCCAAGTAATAGTAGATAACTTTTGTAATTTAGTTTCATGGGGATATTCAGGTGCCTTATGGCATTTGAGAAAAGTTATTGTACTCTTGCAGGGTATTATTTATACTTTTAGTCAGAACCATGCAACCGGTAAAGGAGTCATTTCCGACCCCATAAGTCATATATATTATTGATCAGCATGAACAGCCAAATCGATCTAGACATCTAAGTCAGAAATAAAAAATTTACCAATTTTCAAAATTCAATTTCAAAATAAGTATTCAGATTTATTAACCTAATAAAAACTAACATCGAACAGCTTTCCGAATTGAAATTAATGCTTCGTTTACGTAGTTATGAGTTATTTAAACTTTGATTTGTCTAAACAATATATAGGATGTAAAAATATCGATTTCAAGAATCTTGCAGGGGAAATTATAATTTTAATCAGTGAAGGACTCATTTCATATATATTCTTAATCAGAATGAACAGACGAATCAATCAAGCTATGTCCGGAGGAAAAATAAATTTTACCAATTTTTTCAAATTTTTCAAAATTTGATAAGGGGTTACATCATTAAAATTGTCAAAAATTGGCAAAAATTTTAATTTTGTAAAATTTTAAATTAATTATGCAGATTGATAATCCTAATAAAAACTAACATAAAAAAGCTTTCCCAATTAAAATTTATGTTTTTTTGGCTTAGTTATGAACTTTTTAACTTTGATATATACTTATTTAGGATTTAGGATTTCCCCTGCAAGGATATAGCAAGTTCGGGTTCCCAAATTAAGCTTTTCTTCTTGATATTAATATTTAAATATTTAAAAAGATCCGAATAATGAGCTAAAATTATTACAGTAATAAAATATGTATAATGTACAGTTATAATAAAATATAGTTTAACAATTTAAGTTTATATTTCAATCAACAGCATATCTTTTAATGGACAAACAATGACAACCAACTTATCTAAACTTTTGTTATTACAATGAATGAAAACTTCCCCTCTTTAAATCCTCAACTAATCCCGCACTATTCAATTAATTATCCTTAGTGAGATAATAGCCCCGGGGAACTGTTCGCGAGTGCAGCTTTCACTGTACTTACATCGAACCCCACCATTTCTGCACAAAGCTACGCCTCTGGCCAATTAAATTAAACAAATTGTAATTGTTGGTGACACAAATTTGTATGTTTACGATTCAATTAAAGAAAAACACATTTCCATTGAGACAATTTCATTGTTCATCAGCAATATTCTTCTTTTAGAGCACTTTAAATGTATTATTTTTGTGTTTTCAAGGTTTTTTACTGTTGATTTAAATGTACAATTATATCTATTTCTTGGTGGTCTCTTATTCCTTTTAACTATAAGTTTAGTATTCGTGAATTAATTTATCTGTAATCTAATTGTAATTTATTGTTAAATAACATTCTGTTCTATTTTATTTTACTAGTGAGTTTCTTTTTAAATTGCGAATTCACTGAAGCTCATACGAATGTATTTCTTTAAATTAAAAACACTTTCTTTAAGAATTTTCAAAAGTTATTATCAAACTTATGTGCCTTAGGTATTTAACTGAATTGAATTAATCAGTTTTCAAGGTCTTAAATTTACTGTTTACTAAAAAGTACCTAATATCCGTTTGAAAAACATTTTTTCCAATGCTTTCTAATTAAGTTCTCCCTTATGTTTAGTTACAGTTCAGTCCGATTGATTGAAATTTGCTAGATTTTCACACTTTCTGCGCTTTTCTTGCCACTTTTGCACTCTTGCACTTGCCACATGCACTTGTTCACAGGGCAACCGGCTCAAAGTAAATAAGGTCTGGAGAAGGCACCGCTGGCAATTCATCCCGAAACTCAGGGAATTGAACTTTGGGGGGGTTATTATATTATTATAGGGAATGTCGACTGGGGGTATCCCCCTTTTTTTTGGAGAGCGCGGACAGAGCAAACGACCCGGCATACGTCACTTCAGGTCTGGTCTGAACTGGGAGTTGTCGGGCTGAAAGTTGTTGTTTATAAACAATAAACGAAGTTGGCTTTAAGGGGGGAGTTTCCCTAATGGACGGCAGTGGTGGAAAATGCCCGGGGGAGGTGGGTGTAATGCGTTTTTCCCCGGTTGGAAGCGAACTCCTTGGGCTTTCAGTGCACAAATCAAACGGCGTGCGAGGCGAGCTCGTAAATTTTGACGCGTGAAAAGTGCAGCTCGCTCGGGGTAAGTTTTCAGTCACGACACCCACACTAGCAGTGTTTACACCTGCACACCGGTTCACCTGCACAGCACACACACACACTACACACTGAATAAATCACTAGGGACGCGCAACGCCAAATTATTGATCAAATAAATATTCTTTTCGGGATTCACTATACTGTATACTCTCTCTCTCCGAGGCTCTCTCTGGCAGGATGTCGGGGATTTACCGTGTTTGTATAGTGGTTTATATATAGTTGTTAAAGCTGCTGCGGTGTGTTTAGTTCGAGCGTGAATATGCAACTACGGCGGGGAAAATATTTCAACCAACTTGACCAAGGAAAAACACGGCAGCAGCAGCAGCAGCAGTGGCAGTGGCAGTGGCAGCGGCAGGAACGGAAACCAAAAACAGAAACGCACACGAAATGCAACTGAAAAACAGCAGCAGCAGCTCTCGAAACACACTCTGGAAACTCTGGCAATGACAATGGCCTGGCCCAAAAGTGGGGGTTGATAGTTTTTGGTAAATTGAATTGGTCAAAATGCATTCGATGTGGCGCACAACCAACCTGCTGTCAGAGCAGTCAGAGCGGGATGGAAATGCATTTGAATATCATTTGAAATTACAATGGGAAAACAGTAGAGACTGCCTAAAGGGAATTCCTTTCTTGATCTAAGTTGAATTGTTTTTAAAGTATTGTTTGGCTGTAATTTTGATTTAATTTAAATTTTATTTAGAACTTTAATCTATGGACTTGAATTCTTATTTCATGTTTATTGCAAACATTAACCATAAAACCATTAAAAAAAAAAATAAAAATTTGCAAGTAGTAATGCTTTAAAAACTTATTTAATTAGAGTTTTAATTTACGTATTAAAGTATTTATGAAAGTTTTGTTTTTCAAATATTTGCATTTCCCCTTTCGATTTTGGTTTCGAATGATTTTTGTTTGTTAATTTCCAAAGTCAGTTAAAGATGATTGAGATAAAACTATATAAATTTAAAAGATAAATATTTGTTTTTTTAAATTCTAATCTAAACTAATTAAAAGTTTAAATACTGTATATTAACTTATACTATATACTAATAAACTCCAAAGATCCTTTGATTGTTAGCATATTTTAAACTGGTAGTGTGTTCTGTTGAAGTTACTAAATTGTAATTTGGATTTTTATTTTAACTCTATCTAATTTACTAAAAAGTTTCTTAAATGCTTCATTGAATTTTTAAGTATTCACAAATTTCCCTATATCCTTTAATTTATTTATTTATGTTTAGCATTAGAACCAAATGTTGTCGTCACATGTTCAACTCAAGATATAAGTATAAAAAGGATAAAATAAGGGAGTGTGGGAGCAGATAGGACCCTGAAGTGAGTAGCTGCACTTTCCGGCTAGTCCATGGCATTGACCCTTTTTTAAAGTCCTACCCCTAAGGTGGTCTATCGCTCGGCAGCTGCGTTGGCATAGGGACAACCGGCCCAGCTAGGGGGCAGGATAGGTGACTGAAGCTCAGACAGCGTGACGCTTTCCTCCTTGCATGTGCCTAATATTCATTTATTCGGTTAATGCCTGCAGCAGGTAACCTGGACTCGCGGGTGGAACAGCTAGGATAACATGTGTCCTGGTACAGGACGAGGAGAGGCACATAAATAGCCTGGCAGTTGGTGGATATTTAATAGAAACATGTCGTATTTATTATAATTTTATTGTCAAGTTGGGTCTCCTGAATATTGTTTTATAAATATATTCAATATTTTTGTAAATAAATATCGTTTTAAAGGGAGAGTTTTTAAAAGAAAAGAAGAAGAAAGTTTGAATACCTAAAAATAAGGCTTTTGTGCTAAATAAAGAGAGAATATATGAGCATATCCTGGCAATTTGTTTGCCTCCTTTTCAATTTCGGTTACAACTGATGGCCAAATTGACATTGACATTCATTAGAACGGACGCGACTCATCAAATGAAAGATGATGAATGTAACATGGCACTCGCTCGCTGGGCGTGTGCGGCGTGTGTCCTGTCCCCGCCCCCTTGACCGCGTCCTTGCCCTCATCCCCATCCTTATTCGCATCCATATCTACCTTCACTCTCCTGCTCGGCATCAGCCCCTCCTTCCATCTATCCTTACAGGGAAGAAGACGAAGGCACTGAAGCAGGACGAGTGGCGTGGCGAGGCACCAAAGCGGAAGTGCCCAGCAAGAGGAAGAAGGAGTTCTACACTCTGCGAAAACTAGCCTCTCAACTTTTGAGCTATCGAGTTGAAGTCGTATTTCAATTGCAAGTTGTTTATATATTATAAATCTGCTAAAATAATTGGAAAATTTATATAAAACTGATCAATTTCAAAGAAAAACTCTTAACGATGTATGCCAGGGTATATACACTTCGTCTTGCCGTAATTGGTTTTCACTCATTTCATCCTTGCATTTTAATTATTCTAACTTTAGTCAGAAGCTTGTAAGGAGAGAAGGATTCATTTCCGACCCTATAAATTATATATATTCTTGATCAGTATCAACAGGCGAATTAATCTAGCTATGTCCGGAGGAAAAATAAATTTTACAAATTTTTTCGAAATTTTCAAAATTTGATAAGGGGTAACATCGTTAAAATTGTCAAAAATTGAACAAAATTAGAATTTTCTTAAATTTCAAAATAACTACTCATTTCCGACCCCATATGTCATATATATTCTTGATCAGTATCAACAGCCGAGTCGATAAAGCCATGTTCGGTCAAAAAATAAATTTTCGAAAATTTTTCAAAATTTCAAAAAAAGGAAAGGGGTTACATCATTAAAATTGTCAAAAATTGGACAAAATTTTAATTTTTCTAAATTTTAAATTGAGTATGCAGATTTGTTAACCTAACAAAAACTAACATAGGAACGCTTTCCGAATTGAAATTAATGCGTTTTTAGCTTAGTTATGAGTTTTTTAAATCTTGAATTGTCGAAAATATTATCATATAAAAATATAGATATCTATACTAAAATTAAATTGAATTAAGTTAAGAAAGCTTGTGTTTTATTTAGCTTGACTTACTAAAAAAACATTTCCTCGAATAGAAGATTATCTAGACTGGGTGTAAATATATATCTAAATTTAGCTTTAACCTTTACTAGTCCCATAAGAATCGTGAAAACTGCTAAACTAATTATCTCTTTTTTGCGAGGCAGTAGAGGTATATATGGTAATAAAATATAGCCAATATTTTTACGCACAAATAAAAATATATATTCTGGGAGAGAATCAGTGGAATTACCCGTGTCCGAGGAGGAATAAATATACCTTCAGCAGAAGTTCAAGTTTAAACACAAGGTTATCTCAAGTCAGTGATAATTATATAACAAATCGAGATTTTCAACAAACTGTGCGCTCTCGCCTCTCGAGAATCAGTTCATTCCCATCGATCGGCACCACTGGTTACCATGCTCAAGTGCGGATTAATTTTTACTTTTGCAATAATTGCCACTTGCCACTTGGCATCTGGATCGGTGCCGGAGAGTGAGGAATCTAGCTCTCTGAACTTTTCACGGGAACAAATGAAACAACTGAGCGGAATCTGCTCCACGGCACTTGAACAACTGGAACACCTGACTCCCGATCAGCAGGAAGGAAATGCGTCTTCTCCAAAAAAAGTGATTCCATTGGACTTTGAGCAGATCGGCACACGATTCTTTTACATCTCAAAGTTTGCCCGAAAGAATTGGTTCGCAGCCGCAGACACCTGTCGCCAGATAGGTGGCCAACTGGCGACCATCCAGAGCGATGAGGAACTGACTGCCATTAGTTCGCATCTGAAATCGGAGAGCTACTGGATTGACATGAACGACCTGGTTGCCAGTGGTAGGTACGTGTCCTGGAGCACCGGCAAGCCAGCATCCTATTTCAAATGGCATCCCAACCAGTCCGAGGAAAAATTAAATAATGAGCATTGCGTCGATCTCTTGCAAGCGGAAATGCACTATGACAGCTGCTTCAAGAAGTACCTCTTTATATGCCAGGCAGTTGAGAATTAAAAATTATATGAATTTAAAAAAAAATACCGCTCAGGACATATTTTTATAATAAATTGTAATGTTTTTTATACAGCTCTCTTTCCTTTTCCTATGGCAAATATATACACTATATTATCTACAATCCTATCATAAATAAGGGAATCTAACACACCTAAGTGCTAATTGTAACTACCAGAAAATAGCACCAAATATATTATAATTTGGTTTAATTTTAAATAAATTTTGTAGAATATTAAGTTTATACACAATTATCACACTTTCTTCGTTATCAACTAAAAACCAGGTCGCAAAGTCAATCTGAAATAACCCCGCAATCAGTTCAATTAGAACGATTACGTTGTAGCCCCTAATCTTAATGGGTGTGATCCTTAATTCAAAAATAAAAATAATAAAAAAGGTCTAAACAGTCCTTTTTTATTTCTGAGGCAATCAAGGACTGATCGTTTTTTAAAGGTTTAAATTACTGCTAACTATACAAAACTGTACTTGATCTTTGAGATTTCGGTCATTTTAATCAAGAGTCTATGAGAAAACTATTTAAATCTGTCTTTTATTTGTCATTAAAAAATAGTATTAATTAAAAATAGGCCCTTAGACCCAACTACATACTAGAAGAGTATACAAGACTTCGGCTTCCCGAAGTTAGTTATTCTCTCGGTCCTCAAATAAACAAAATAATAATGGAGAATCTATTATAAAAATTTATCTATAAATTTATGTTAATTTAATGATCTAGAAGATTATTTTAAAGGTATCGTAAATATATAACGATACTACAACAAACATTATAATCTCCATTTTATAACAATTTAATTCTTCTTCTAATTCCCTGGGTTAAAGTAACAATTCTCTCAGTGTATATTCGGAATTGTAGATGCCTGGTGTTTACACCTGGCGCTAGGACTCGCTGTAATGTGCAACCGGCCATGGCACACTCCATATGGATGTGCCACTTGGCTTGGGCTCGGGCTTGGGTCGGGGGTGCTCCTGCAGGGTTGCAGGACGAGATGGGATCAGGGGGAGGGGATGGATAGGTCTGACTGACTGACTGGTTGTCTGTTTTTTGGGTTTTCCCTGAGAGGACTCGACTTAATTGTCTCTAAATGCCGGGGCGCCGTGGCTGGGAAAAGGCGCAAATGAAAATGCGGAAAAACTGCTGAGCTGGGGTTGGGTAATTTTCTCATTTTCTCGTTCAATGAAAATTCGCGCGTTGACAGGAAAATGAGAAAAGTTCTAAGGCTTTTGATCTTTTTCGATTTGCGGCTTGTGGAAGTTTGTTTTCCTCCCATTTTTTTCATTCTTCAGTTTTCCTTCTTTTTTTTACCTGATAATTAGGAAATTTTTGGTTGGCTTACATGTATATGTACATTTATGGGTATATATGTATACGCCGTGCTAGAATCTACCAAGAACTGCGAATCTAGAACTTACCATATCGACTAAGGTAGCTGCTTTGGCTACTGGAACTCCGTTTGTTTAGTGAATCATTTTGAATGTTTCAGGGAATCCGTGGGCTCCTTGTGTTCTGCCCAAGAACTTCTTTTGCCGAGTTGCTGTGTCGTTTTCCTGCTGGCAATCCTTGGGTTTTTCCAACTGGATTACGGCGCAGTAAAGGGACCGGAAGGAAATGGCTCTCCGATTCGACGTAACCGAATTGTTTGCGTTTTTGCGGTTGCCTAGCAACAGATGACACGAAAAAAACAACAAACATTCGGCGCGCTGACATTTCCTGGTCCTCGGATTCCAGAGGTTCCTGCCTCCATTCAATTAATGCACTTATTGTTCATACGCCTTGGGCCGAATCACTACACTTAAAAATCACACTTCTAATAGGAATTATTTGCACGTTTCGAAGTAAAAACAAAAAAATAATAATAATAATGGCACCGACCAGCTGACTAGCCGTGCATATCGATATTCGATAATTTCTGCAATATCCAAATGCGATACTTTTCCCGATGTTTTTAACCGATATTTTAAAATGTAATATGGCGGGAAAGGTGAATTTATATTTCTGGTAAATAAAGGAGAAGATTTTAAGCTGGACTTTAAATATTATTCAAGTACTAGCTACTTTGTAAGTCTAACATCAAAACACGCTCTTTATAAATTGTTTGGCGCTGATTTATCGATGTTTAACAGCCGAGCAGCTGGCAACAGTGTTGATAAATGCTTATCATAAGTAGCAGTATGTTAATTAACAGTTGGCGGTAATGTTAACCTAACATTATGGCTATCGATATCCATATCAAACATACATCCAGTAGGGCGGGCTTTTTAAATCTGAAAACCTAGAAAAATGATAGCTGCATAGTAATTGCAAGGTTATTTCTAGTTAAAAACAACTTTCACACATAGCGCACGGTTCAATGTAGATATATTTCCGCCTTTGACAAACGTGATCAATTCGCTGCGCATTGTTCGCTAATTAATTTGTTGCGAAGTGCAATTTTAACACTTGCGTTAATTGCGCCAGCAACAAAATACGACAAAACAAAAAACCTCTGCGAGTTGGAATGAAGCAATAAAAGTAGCAGACACCCTCTTACGTCCGCTTGTTTACTTTTAATTTTTTTCCAGTTTGTTTTTCGTTTCTAGTTTTTCCGTTTTTGCCGCTTAATTAGCCAGGTATCTCGGCGTTCCACAGGCAGGTGAGTGAAGTGCACACGTGTTGCACATTAATGCCATAACCTGGAATTTATTGCACTGCCCTCGTCGCTCTCGCAGATTTGCTTTTGTTTTATTTAATTCAACTGCGTTGCAGGTTGAAAGGGGGAAAACAAGGGGTGTGAGGCTTTTCCCGGGGTGGAAAGATAAATGGGGTCTCTGTAATGGATGTTTGTAGTTTTATTTTCTGCCAAGTCCAGTGCGTTGACAAACCATCTAAAAAATCCAGTCATTTGCATGTCATTTCAGGGACTCCTTGCTGTTGGCAACCGCAGGAGGTATGCACTGGAAGGAAATAATAGAGACCATTAAATTATTTATTAGATATGATTTTAAATAAAAAGGTATTAAATAAGTTATGAAATCTATTAAAGTCCACATTTTGCTTGAAACTTTATTATGCACAACTTAAATGCATTACCTCTTCAAAACTATTTAATTATCTGCCTGCATGACAATCAATTTTTATTTTTAGTTCGATAATAGTTGATGAGTTTTTCTTGTTTATTTTCATGAAATATTTCCGGTGTTCAATGAAGGGGCAACATTCCTTCAACGAGATAGTGTCAAGCAAATTAGTTTGCTCAAGCTTTGTCATGGAATTCTTCATTTTCTTAATACTCTGTGACAAGTGGGTAAAACCCCTATCAATGAAAAGGAAATGCATAGAAAACTATAGGATTAAATTTCTATTTAATGATGTTAATAATAAATGACAAGGGATTATAATTATTCTTATTGAACAACTATAGTTATTTGAGCAAATTAACTTGATATGTGATACATTCCCGTGGAAAATTACCATGAGAACTTGTATTTTTCCCAATGAAAATATTAAAGTACTTGACAGAAAAATACTAAAGAGAGTCGATGACGCTTGAGGAGTTAGTTAAAAATGGTTAAATGATATTTAAATATTGTTCATAGATTAATTTAATTTTTGAATAAATTAAGGAACCTTTTAATCATTGAACTTAATGAAATTCCCGTCTAAATCTTTATTTAATAACCTTTTTTTGGCTAAGTGCCAGAGCTGGACACGCGTAACCTACAAGTACCTGATTGTGACCCATCGGGGAGATACACAGACATAGAAAAGCGGGGGGACATGCCGGGGATAGTAGGAGTCACAGCACGTTTGTCGCCGTTGCTGTTACGTAGTTTGGGAATCGCTTTAGGGTTGAGAAGGGGATGAGGGTTGGGATTTAGGGGGATGGGAATGGGCGTCACTGCGTCAAAGTCAGCTTTCAATGGCATTTCTCGTCCGCCCACGTGCATATGTAACCAACAGAGGCAAAACCATGGAAAAACAAAACACTTGCACTGCTACAAAAATAATGGAAATAAATCTTGGAAAATTAACATATATAGAATAATATATGATAATCTCAAGACAATTCTTTAAGCGTGAATATATAATTTGTACAGCTTTAAATAAAATTGATTCTTCTGTAATAAATAAGAAATAATAGTAGAGTTTACTTAATGAATAATCGACATTTAAGAAACGGTATTTATCAAGACCCCTTCTTATTTTAGTAGATATAATATATATGCTTAAACCCTCTAATTTCGTTTCTTTCAGTGCCTTATCTAGGGGCAGCTGTTGCAGCATGTTTGTGTCTTGTGGCAAAAGCGTTTGTTCTTGCCGTCTTACCATTAAAGCGGCCTCCATGGCGTATGCGTAACGTGCTTAGCCTCTGGCGTTACATCAGCTAAATGCGGAGGCGAACTTGGGGCACTTGGGAGAAATGCAAAAACATCAAAAACAGAAGAGACGATGTCATGAGCAGACTGCCCGGCGAGACACTAGCCGCCTATTCCGATTTCTTGCACACGATTTGACAAGTTGCGGATACACCATATATATGTATCTGTGTACACATATGTATATGTATGTGGTAGAAGCACATCCCGCGTAACGCTCTTTTCCGTGGAGCATGTATCACATGCAAATTCAATTAATGCAAATGCCATTACAGCCAGCAACTGTGCACATATCTCTCCCGCCCGAGTGGTGTGTGAGTGTGCATATAATTAACTTGACTTCCTCCACAAGCACCAAGTCAGGCTTGGAAAGGAAACAAAGCCAAACAAAATACAGTAAAACTATTGTATTTCTTAATCGCATAACAGTTTTTAAGTTTTAGGTATTAATTAAATTTTTAGTATTATTTTTTTCAGTCAGAAGCTGGCAAATCAGTGAAGGCGTCATTTCCGACCCTATAAATCATATATATTCTTGATCAGCATCAACAGCCGAAACGATCTAGCTATGTCCCGCAAAATTTTATTTTTTTCAAAATTTTCCAAATTTGATAAGGGGTTACATAATTAAAATTGTCAAAAATTTATAAAAATTGTAATTTTCTTTAATTTCAAAATAACTACTCATTTCCGACCCCATATGTCATATATATTCTTGATCAGCATCAACAGACAATTCAATCTAGCTATGTCCGGAGGAAAAATAAATTTTACTAATTTTTTCCAAATTTTAAAAATTTGATAAGGGGTTACATCATTAAAATTGTCAAAAATTGATAAAATGTTAAATTTTCATAAATTTCAAAATAAGTATGCAGATTTATTACCCTAATTAAAACTAACATCGAACTTCTTTCCGAATTGAAATTAATGTTTTTTTCACGTAGTTATGAGTTTTTAAACTTTGATTTGTCTAAAAAATTATAGCATATAAAAATATCGATTTCAAGAATCTTGTAGAGGATATTATAATTTTAATCAGTGAAAGGCTAATTTAAATAAAGATAAAACATTTGCTAATAATATACATAATCATACAATCCTGTGAAGGATCCAAAATCTGTAAGGCAAATAATTTAAACTATATTAAATTTAAGATACAAATCCTAAATATTTGTAGATTTGAGTTGAAGAGTAGTCTCTGTATTACTAAGCTTCCGAAAATAAAAAATATATAATAAAAAGGAAATCAATCAAACAATTTAAACCATTAACCCTTTTAAAAATAGTTCCGCTTATTGGGGCCTGACTGTGGCACCAAAGTCCGGGCTTTGGAGAGTTACAGGCGGCGTCACCTTGTCGCCGCTGTCGTTGTTGCTGACATCTCGAGCCCAATAGGAAATTCAAAACCACCTTTTGCCTTTTTTGCTTGATTTATCAACAGCAGCATTCGCATGCAAAACGTGTAACAATTTGTGGGTTTTACATAAGCGGGAGGTGCTGGGCAGAAAATAGAACTCGTAACCATAGCCAGTAACCGTAAACAAACATGAAATCAATTAAAAGCAAATGAAATTCATCGCAGGCAGGCTTGTGAGCCAGAGATAATTCCAGTTGCATACGAGTTGTAAGATAATCCATAGATTTAAGTTCAAAAAAATCTATCTATAGTGGGGTTAGGTTAGGAAATGCAACAATTTGCTTGCTTTTAAATTAAAAGTTCACTAAATAAAGCTTGGAATCAAGGTTAGATTAAAGTAATATTGTAATATCCTATACAGCGAATTTTTGATTTGTATTATGTAGAAATAAGATATATTTTATGTAAGATATATTAAAATAATACATTTATATTCAGTTTAATTGTATTTAATTAAACTTTTTTATTTGGTTATGATATAATTAAATAAATTGGTTCTTGGCATGCAAAACATGTTTTTGAATTAACTGCAGCATACTTTTTGGGGCACATTTTAGAGATTTACATTTCATTTTCATTTACATTCTCCTCTGATTTTAATAAACTCAATTCCTGTTGAATAATTACATGGAATCTCTTAGATAAAAGTTCCCAAGCGAATAATTCCGATTTCGTTGATTAATTTTGAGTGTGACTGCGACTAATTAATGGCAGACACTGTACATGCATTTGCTCTATGACTCGGCTGCTATTCACCTATATATACACAGATATATTGTATACTCGCACAAACAAAAGCGGCGGTCTATGTAAAATAATTTTTTGTATTTTTATTTCTATTTGTCCAGCTGCGGGAGCACGTGTCGTTGCCCCTGTCCCCGTCACTGTCTCTCGCTCTGCCAGTCTGTCCCCGGGGCTTTTTATAAACATTTCTCGAGATTTCTAATCTACATAACAACAACAGAAACAACAACAGCGCGATAGATAGAAGTATCAGCAGCAGTAACAATCGCAATTTGTGTTCAAATATATTATAGCTCTCAGACCCGTTCCACTTGAATCTGTTGTTTCGGTTTAATTTCAGATTATTTTCGCTTTTATTCCCAGCCATGTAGTTGGTTCTTATCAGGATTTCATTTGGCATTTCGTACGTTGTCACTTTATTGTTTCTGATTTCACCTCGACTTTGAAATTGAAATTTCGCCAGCTGATAAGGTAAGGGTATATCAGCCAAGTACATATAAGTATATGTGTGCGGTTAATACGGTTTAAGAGTCAGCCTTCCGTCAAAGGTTCTATTTTCTGTTCTGTCAATTAAGATGGATCACGATTAAAGTTTATTTATTTGCCACGCCCCAGCTGGCTAAGTACACCCCGTTTCTCGATTAGCCCTTCGTTGGTCTGCTGATCGCATCAATGTCGTTCGCACCTGTCCTAAATTAAAGGTGCGAATTACCTGGGGTTTGTGGAGTGGTGTGCCTTATTGCACCAGCGAGTGTTAGAGTAGAAAACGAAGCGTTGCCTTGCGACTATTTGTGGAAGTCATCAGCAGATGATGCTTCAGTCAAGTCACAGTGGAAAAACCTATAAAAAAAAAAGGAATATTTACATTAATTTAAGGTTTTGTGCAATATATACTATGATGTGCCATACAGTTCTACCTTAACAAATTAATTTAAATCAGTGCAAACTGTTTTGTGCATAAAATATACGTTAACTAAACACGTTTCTGAGTTATTTTGTTGTTTATCCGTGTGAACGAATATATTAAAGCAAGTTTGTAGCATTTATGCATCTATTATTAGGTAATATTTATTAATAAGGCCTTTGATCAAGTGATTAGTCTTAGTTAAGTTATGATATGAAGCCGTGAAATATATGTTAATAACTATATTAATGAAGATTTCAACACAGTATCAGATAGCATAAAATATACGAAAAATAAATAAATAAATAAATGCTCTGATTTCTCAATAGTTTCAGACTCTGACAAACTATAACGTTTCGGAAGGGGAAATATTTTATAACTTAATCATGATATACACACAAGTACTTCTCTATTTATACACATTCCATTTACTGTTCCTATGCCCCCAGCACACTGTGTTTTTGGATTCCCCAGTTGGAAAACAAACAAAGGTGGGCGCTTCCAAATAGGTTTCACCAGGTCTGGCAAGTGCAATTGCTGTCGGTTGCCGAGGGGTTTTCCTGTGGCTTTCGTGATTACTCTACGGCCATGCAACCGGGGAGGGTGTAAACAATAATAAAATAATACAATAATACAATAATAAAATAACACTATAACGCAGACGGGGAGCTGTACAGATAAGCGGGCACCCATGCTACTGGAAAACATGAAATCATGAAAACAATCCACAAGTGCCGGGGCCTGTCACTCCGTTTCGACTCGGTTCGAGCTCCGTTTGCTCTGTGCTCTGTGCTCCGAAAGGTGATGAAAAGCCAGTGCCATTGCATTTCGTTTACGTGGAAATTCACTGAAACCACGTAACGCTTTCGATTAGTAACACGTGACCGTAAAAAAACGTCCGGACCATGTGAGCAAGTAAGTGTATTACAGCTGAGATAAGAAGGGGGGCTCACATGAGTAACGGTGAGCCAATTTCTGTAGCAGTTGCACGTGCCCGCCACCGGGGCGTATGTGTAATATACAGAGCGTACACGTTACGTATACGTAACGCCGTGCAAGGCGATACATGATGCACGTGCCGAAGCCGCCGCCCTGCAATTAAACCGAGAGAGAGGGAGAGAGAGGAAGAGAGAGTGAGACAGATCAGCGAAATGCCGAAACCAAAACAAAAACAAGCCCCAGGCCCAGACTTATGCAAGTCCAGTGCCCAATTGGACACGTTTATGTCATTCGTCATCGCGGATCACGGTGCACGGAGCTCGGAGCACGGATTTCGGATTACGGGCTACGGACTGACCTTTAGGGGCAGCTAAAAATAGCCAGAAACAGCCATTTAAATACATCAACACGCTGGAGAGCCCAACACAAAGGAATACAGTTGAGCTTTGATTAAAGGAATTTTTAAAAAGCGATCGTTTTAGTACCTCGAAAAAACCTTTTAAATCTAGAAAATTTAATATATCTGCTGGAAACTTATAGATTTACTGTAAGTTGTGGATTTAAAGGTCTTTAAAATACAAAAATTAACTTAAATTTATAACTTTTAACTTGATTTACGACTTTGTGCCTTTGTTTGCCACTTTTAATAACCAAAAAATGAAAAAATATGACAGTACTAAAGATCACTGCATTTAAAAAAAAAACATTATAAACTATACAATAACAAATGTATATGAAATATAAGAAAAACAAATAATTAAAGCAATATTAATAAATATATCACTTATAATATTTCTCTATTTTTTTTCTTAATGGTTTGTGTTAAGGAATGCCAACTGTAAGATCCAAAATCAACTTGAACACAAACAACAGCGTTTTGTTAATGCGAAAACATTTCAACAACACGTGACCAATAACAAACTTGAGCGCCGCCTTGGTGTGCGTGTGTGTGTGTGTCCGAGTGCGAGAGTGTATGTGTGACATGCTCGGCTCGCGTGAGAAATTACGTCATGCGACACGAATTTTTGTGTTGTTATTATTTGTTTCTTGTTGCTTTTTTTTGCTTTTTGTTTTTTGTTTGCCACTTTCGACGTGTCTCGATTAAAAAACAGAGTGCCAGAGGGAGAGAGACGGAGAGAGCCAGAGCGCGATAGGGGCAACGCCGCGTATGATTATTATTTCGTTTATTAAACGGCAGCAGGGACAACAACAACAACAAGCTAAAGCCGCCACGACTGTTGCGCTCTGTAATAAAAACAAAATGTCGGCCGAGTGGCAGTTCGGCCTGCCTATGCGTGCGTGTGTGTCCGATTGTTGTTGCCAAGCGCTCTTTATCAGCTCAACGCTCTCTCTCTCTGGGTGCACGCTCTCTTGTTTTCGCTTCTCAGCCGCCGCCCAGTTGACTTCGCCGTTTCGCTTTGGAATTTGTCACGTTCACGTGTTTTATTGTATGCCGCTTCTCTTGTTGTTGTTATTGTTCGCCTTGAGCTTCTGCGTCGTGGTTTTTTTATTTTATTATTATATATATATATTTTTTTTTTTCTTTGTTTTGTTTTTTTTTTTTGACTACAGATACAATGGCAAGCCATTATAACGGGACCTTTGGGGTTTGATCGCCTCCAAAAGATACATAAATAAAAATAAAATAAGGGAAAGAACACACACACACATACAGTATGTTGCACTTATTTATGGGAATCGCACATTTAGTTGGCTCATTAATATAATTCACACGCAACTAATTTATGCCTGTCTAGCAACAACAACCACAATGCCAACTAACATATATGTATGTCTGTGTTGTATGTGTTGTGGTTGTGTAAGTGCCGTGAATTTACCAGTACAAGCACCGAGTTATAGAGTCGTCTAGTCATCAAGCCCCGAAACGGGGCAATCGGCGGCACAGTGGTGCGGGTGGATCGAAAAGGTCACCATACTCGCAGCCGAAGGTCGTGTCGTGTAAGTGGGCAGAATGTCTGAGGCGTGACTTCGAAAATATTCATTTCAATCAGTTGAAACTCGTTGTTACGGAGGCTCTCCTGAGATCTACGGTACTACAAATAGAAAGTAGATCCCTCATATCTACATATGTATGTAAATGTCTGAAATAGATATTGTCTAAAATGAATATGTATAATTGAAATTAATTTCATAAACAAAATTATTAAATTCACAACGAATTTGGCAACTTTTGCACTTTTTGCAGCCGTTTTGTACGTTTGAAATTCGGATAAAATAAGATTTCTTTCTTTATATTCCATTAATAAAACCACCAACATTAAAAACAAAAAGGTAAACAAACAATCTGGCAAATTGGGCAATCTCTCTTTTGCAAATCCCCCATGAGCCAATCTCGGTGGGGACTTTTGTGACCGTAAAATGTGGAATTTGGTCCCACTGTGGCAATCACGTTCGCCGCACACGAAATGCGATAACACACACACACACACCCACTCAGCCAGCACAGGCACACGCACAGTGGAGATGGAGGCAGCCGCAGCCGCTCTCTGGTGTGTTATCTACCACCACCCCCCGGCGCCCCACACGCCCACTAACACATGTTGCTCTCTCTCGTCATCGGCAGACACGATTGTGTTGGCAGTTTAGCTAAAATAGAGAAACTTATACAAGTTACAAATAACTCATACCCTTAAATATTGCTTATTTTAAAAGGCATTTACCATATTAAAGATATCTAAACTGATGTAAAAAATTAACAGTTTTCTTTACTTGCATTATTAGGGATCAATGAATAAAAATATTTTTCTTGTAAAAAATAATCAAATTTTCACCAAAGGGGCTAATAAAACAAATTAAAAAAATTCTAAAAAATATATTACTGAAGAAATGCCATATTTTCACCTATTAAACTATAAATAAAATATGTATTATTTTTATATTTACCTCACTCTAGATTAAATCGGTCAACACTGATGCACGTCATCAATGTGGAGCTTTCGCTCGTTCGTCTCTTTTTTTGGGGTCTCGTGCCGCTCGCCGAGTAGCGATTCATTCATTTCGTTTTTGCTTCGGGCCGCGAACGGACGTAAAAAGGCGGTGAAAACGCTACAGTGACAGTGCAAAAAATAAAAAGAAATAACCAAACCAAATCCAAAAAAAGAGGGAGAGAGCAAATAATAATAAAAAAACAGCAAAATTAGCTGGAGGAGCAACAACAAATTTGATATATACATATATATATCTGTATGTGCTTTAATAGTGAAACACGCACACACACACACACTCGCTCACGCACGTTGTCCGCTCGCATCCGCAGCTGTATGAGTGTGTATATAGGCGGCTGGTAAAATTCCACTGTGAAACGAAAGGAAGTTATTGTTGTTGCATATTAACAAAACAAATAACAGTGTACTCTGCTCTCGGTGTGTGTCGTTAAATCTAAAAACGTGTAAGCAGGCAGGCGAAAAATAACACTGGAATACGAGTAGTACTGCAGAAAATAAAAAACAAAAGGCGGGCACGTTTTTCGACATTATATTCGTTTTCTTTGTTTTTGTGCACCGCCTCTCACGCGAGAGAGAAGGGAGCGAACGAGGAGTCGCGCAGGGAGCGAGCCTGCTCCAACAAGTGCACTTTAATTGCTGCTCCAAAAATAGAGTACAAAAAACCGTTTGTTCGGGTGAAAATAACGCGACGTTATCGCTATCGTTATCGCCCACACGCTGCCCGTACGCGCACACACACACTCACACATACTCGGACACTCGAGACGTCCTGATAAGCGGAAAGAGTAAACATCCACACTTATCAGCATATTCCACTCGTTCCAACATAAATATAAACACACGCTTCGAAATGCCATTCTAAATTTGAAACAAATCCGGGAAATACAAAGAAAAAACGTACCTAGGCTCGCCAGCCATCTAGAAAAAAAGAGTAATTCGCCTCGCAGCCGAATTCGCCGCAGTCGCAGCAGTCGCCTTCGCCTTCGCCGCATCGACAACCTGTTTGCTCGGCCATAACTCGCCCCGGCATTTATCTCTCAATTATTTCTGCATTGACGTAAGGAGCGCAGACCACTTCCACCATTCCACCGCAACTGCAGCAAACGACGACGACGGCGACGCAGCAGCAGCAGGAGCAGCCAACGGTCATACTGCCCAGGAGCGGATTCAGAAGCGAAATCGGAGTCCGGCGAGGATCGGGGAGTGGATCGCGGAGGAGCAGCGGTAGCGGCAGCGGCAGCGCCACCATGGAGCCCTACTGGAGCGAGGCGAACGGACACGCCGCACATCCGGTTAAGTATGAGAGGTAGGTATGACAGCCACAGATCCGCTGGACTGCTAGTCGAATGATCAATAAAAATCAAAACAATGCAAAAATCCAAAAATCCGAAATCAAAATCGAAGCCAAAAAACCAAAAACCTCACTTTCACCTGCGCGCGTTTAGCTTAAGCACACAGAGAAAAAATATCACCAAGTGTAACAGCAATTTACCATTTAAAAAAGGTCAAATAAAGCTTAGAAAATGGTCTACTGGAATCTAAAGTATGAAAAAAGTATTTTATAAAACAAACCAATTTAAATTCTCCAAAAATAAGCTTAATTTGCGTTTAAATATTTCATGTTTACTTATTGTATTGTATATTGCTTGAGGTACTTAACTTATTTAATTTATTTAATTTAAATTACATTTAAGACCTCACTGGTTAGATCTTAAGGATGCCCTATTTATTTTATTTATTCTGAACCATTTTGTGATGCTTTTTCTCTGTGCATTAATTAACTGTTTAGTGTAGATCTTAGACTCGCATTTAGTGGTTTTAGCCTAAGTCTCTGCCTCTTCTATATGATCTTTATTATTTTTTTTATGCGTGTGTGCTTGACAGGATCGGGTGTGGATCACTGGGGAACTCTTTTGGATCTTGAAGTGTGCGTGTGTGTGTGTGTGTATGTTTTTGTGTGGGCCACGTATTTTTAGCCACCGAGCTAGAAAGCAATTTTGAATTTGCAAAACAAACGCGAAAATCGGGCGAAGAAAACGTGGGCAGACTCTGTCGCCGGGCTATTCTTAGTTAAGATTTTTGCTTTAGTTTTGCTTTATTTCATCTTTATTTTTCTGTGTTTGCCAAAACAAAAAATAAAGCAAGATAAAAACAAAAAACAAAAAAAAAAAACGAAAAACCAACGCACGACTTGCCAAACGTGATGTTCCGTTGATTTTCCCTGCGAGGTTTCCCCTTCCACCTGCCCAACGAATTTAATTTTTTGAACTTGAATTTCGTTTAAACGTGCCCGAGTGGAACCGCAAAAAAGCTGCGTTGGTGTGGCCAGAGTTGAGATAAATACTTCAAGGCGTTGGTGTGGCCAGGGGCAGCTATAAATAAATAAATTTAAGCCGAGCGCTCGAGGACCTTGTGGTAAAATCTTTTTAATTTTTAACGCATTTGTTTCATTAAACTTGAATTTGGCTGAAACTTGACCAGAGTTGGGATAAACAATTTAGGCGGAGTCCTTACGGACTTCTGTTCCTGTCTGCTAAATGTCAACGGCCAAAACGTGGCTATAAATATCAGTTAACAACAGCAGCAAGGGCAGGCCCTTTCCCAACTCCCTCCGCATTGTGGGTTGAATGGGTGTGCTTTTCACGTGTCTGTGTTGGCCTCTGCGAGGGTGTGGGGCGTGGGGTGTTGTGTTGTGGGTGCCAGTCGGTGTCCTTTTGAAGGTCAACAAGTTGTGTGTTTCCCTCATGTTTCTGCTGTTCTAGCTGCTGCTGTGTTTTTTGATTGAGCATTGTATTTGGCTATTTTGGTATTCAGTGACCACCACCATGGTCCCTCCTGGGAGCGTTTTCCTCTATAAATACACAAGGGCTAATCGAATGAACCGCTCATCAAATATGCAGCCCAACTTGATTGGCCTCAGGTTTTGTTTTCGTTAGGGTTTCCGATTCGGTTCGGTTTGGGGTTTTTCCAGTTGGTTTTTGGGTTTCAGCTGTGATTGGGGAAAGTTACCCATGGCGTATGAGTGATTATGATTACGTATACGTCACGTGTGCCGTCTAGTCGCTATAATTAGCTTTGAAACTGGCAACTAATGAGCGAAACAGGTTAAATGCGTTTTTAAACGATCGGTTCGGTACGACTCCTAATCGTTGCACGCGTGATCAAACGACAAAAAATAGAATAAACATTATAAATTTGGTTTGCCCCTGCGGTTGGATGCCTTATCAAGTGGCACTTGGGGTAAACACGCGTCTCTGTCGCCGCTGAAGTGTTTATAATTTGCATTACGCGCTGCCATCTTAATCAACACCAAAGTCAGGCAGTAAAAAACGAAAAATAACGGAGAGAAAACACACAAGTATCTATAGAGATAAGCAAACACGCGATAAAAAGCGAAGCGGGCGTGACGCACAATCGCCCTCGGAAAGTATAGTGTATCTCTATCTGTATCTATATCTATATCTATATCTATAGCCCCATGTGTATCCATCAAGTGTCCAGAGTTGTCAAGCGCCAGTGAGATCTCGGGTTTGTTGCACGACGAGACAGTTGCTAAGCCCCCCACATGGAAAACAAAACAAAAAAATAATATTTATAATAATACACTCCCCAACCCCATTTAATACTCAGCTGTCTCTCGTTGTTTTCGATTTCGGGATCTTGTCAACGACGCCTACAGACGATCTAAAGACCCTGACCCAGTGATTAGTGTTATTTACGGTGGAAAAATCCAATGGAAACTCAACAAACTGCACCTCTGAGAAAGTGTGTTTGTTTGCTGGCTACGTCTGTGTTACAGGGTATCCTGATGGGACTCCCTGTAGGCTTACAAACTCACAGATGTTCAGCAAGACAACACGTCAAAATAACCAACAAGGATACGCAAGAGTTCGTTCGGAAGTTCGGTAATAATTATCTCATTTACAAAGTGATTAAACTTGAATTTGATATCTAAACTAGTTGTAATTTAATGGCACAGTACAAAGTATCTTTTTGCATTCATTTAAATGTGCAGTCAACAAAGGTGAACACCCTGAAAATAAATTCTAAAAAACAACATTATTTACTAATTAATTGTCAAAATTCCCATATAAACACAGTTGTTTATAATTCTTTCACTTTTTCGATCCAATATATATATATATCGTATATCGTGTTTATCAACAAAACAAACAACAAACGCATGCTGCAGACTATAAATAGCCCCAGGAACGGAGAGTGTTATAAATTATATGGACAGATACATATGTATCTGACGGGACGAACCCCGAACCGATCTCGATCTCTATCTCGATCCGATCCGCATCGATCCGTTTCGCTCCGTTCCGTCGCCGGTCTTCTTATCGTCGTCGTCGTCGTCGTCATCGTCATCGTCCGCTCGGTTCGACGTCCATTGGCATTTGAGAGGCGGGCACGTAGACCCTGTGCAACGTTCACGTTCCATGCCAAGCTGACCCCCCTCTGAATACAGCCCCCTCCCCCATTGTAACCCCCGTGAAACGTGCTGCAGATATTGTGAAATTCACATAGTATATATACACACATATATGCACGGGTATGTGGTGGATTTTCGTGACTGCCGTGATTAATGCACTCCGCTCGATGCTTTTTTGGCGGCGACGGTGACTCATGACCACTGCATTTGATTGCCGCTAAACGATTTAAATAGATGGATTTGAGTGTCTTTTGACCCAGTTATGGCGCGAGTGCGGTGCGGCACATTCATTTCATCTGGGGAATGCGGATGGGTCTGGTCCCCGGGGGGAAAATGCAAATGGAAATGTGACTGCAGATCTGGGATGTACGATTAGCGTTGGAATTTGGAGCGTATGTGGGGGGAAACCCATTTTTTGTAGTAACCATTTGCATATGTTAAACTGGGTAATAAAGGGAAACAGTTCGTTTCGGAGCTCTTACTTATATTAGTGAATGGTTTTTGTAAATGATTTGCAAGGCAAAGTTGGGGAAACAGGTAATTGTGTATCTCATTTATATATCTTTTTCTGTAACCAATTGTTTATTGATTAATATTTGTTCAATTACTCAGCTATTGGGCTGTTCATAACTAAAGTTGAATGAATATTTAGATATAACTTGCCTTAATATGGCACATATCATCACCTTAAAGCTTCGTGTGGAGATTTCATAAGCCAGACTCAATTGTGCTGTATAGTCCGCCTTCTGTGATTCACTTTCCTTGAAACAAAGACAGCTTTATCTCATCGCCCGGAGCTACGAGATTTCCATTTGCACAATTCCAGTGAATCTTGAAAATTCGATGGTTCCCGACAACAGTGTGCGTGAAAACCTCCTACAATTGGCCTCGTATTTGTATCTATGCACAGTATCTGTGTGCGGTTTTAGTATCTGTATCTTTTGCATGGCATATACACACCCATGTATCTGTTTATACTCGCAGTGAATCGTTTTTCGCTTATACAGCACGCCAGAGAGCCATTTGCCGGGGTACGGACTGTTGCCCTCGCCACCGCAATTTCATCAATTTCGCCTCCATTTTCAGTTCCTCGATTCCGCAACCAAATCCCGCACCGAATCCCACCGAATCCACCTCTCCAGGCCCTGTTGCCGACCAAGCCATGCGGCACGTGCACACACGTTTGTGTTGGTCTGAAGTCTGAAATTGCTGCGAGTCGAATTGCGCTGCTGCTGCAATTTTCGGCGCTCACATTTTCCTGGTCTTTGCACTTTGGCCAATAACAATTATATCACGTGCCCCACGGAACGTAGTTTTTCGTCTGTTTCGCCTGTTGTATATTTATCTGAATATTTATGAGCTGTTCGGCAATTTCAGTTCCAGTCGGCGGAATCTCACGTGATGAGAGGCGCATCGCTCACCTGACCGCAGATGCAGCTTTTCCAGCGTAATTGGCGCTAATCTAGCTGGGCCATATATTCGTGATAAATCTTATCAGCCAAGCGCAGCATTCAAGGTCGACGATCAGGCGAGAACCAGACCGGTCCAGTCCCGGACCCGCCCACTTTGTTAATTAGACACACACAGAGCAGAGCAGAGCTGAGCACACACAGTTTCTTCTATTCTATTTATTTTGATTTATTTTTCGTTGGCGTCATCACTTGTCTCGGTTGTTTTCCGCTGATGCTGCCCTCGAAGATTTCACAATTCAAAATCTGAGACATGGGCGGGGAGCGCATTTCCATTGCCCAATGTCGATATGGAAATTTTTGTGACACAGATCGGCGGCGGCGGAAACTGTTGGCATTGAATGCCTCGGATTGTCCACCGTTAACATCTGGGTTGTGTAAATAATTACACAGTGAGAAATGGTTCTGTTTAGCACCACAACTTGCACATTAATAAAATATAGTCTTGTGATTAATTGCTAGGACTAAAACAGGTGCAATATTGCTTTACCATTTCTATAACTTTACCTATACTTTTGAATAATAAATTGATTTTTGATTAGTTTCTCAGCATTGTTATGCTCATATGAATCACATCTGAGTGAGTCAACAGTGAATGACTCTTGAGTGTTGATTAACTTTGGATTTTTCGGTCATCGAGATATGACTGTCCCAGAGCATTGTCATTGTAGTACATCTCAGAGGAAGAGAGGGATTAGTTATTAATCTTAACAGCTTGTATTGGTGTGTAATTCATGGGAATTTCCCGCCATCGAAGCAGATTAAATGAACCGCCAAGAACAAGTTGTATTTGGCTCATATCAGTTTGCTCTACTGTTTATGGCACTCGAAATGACCAACAATAATGGCAGGAAAACAGAGAAATATTGCAAAATAACATGATAGAAAGGCCGTCACTTGTTGCTCGGTAATCTTATCATCATAGGGTTTAACTACCCGCGATAAGGGCAGGAAATGGTTAGACTCGAATATCAATGAACCAAGTTCAGAGATATTGAAGCGAGCGTGTGCAAACTATATTATGCATTACTACGGGCCAATTATCACCGACTCATGCGTAGACAAACGTGCCAGAAAGTGCTACACTCACACCGTGTGTGTGTGTAGGATCCGGATGGGGGAGTGCTGTCCATGCCTTTGGCAATCCACGGCGACTGATCGGAACTGTCGTCATCGGTGCAGGGTCGCTGACTACCTGTGGATCTCGCCCTCGTATTTGGCGTACTTGTGCCGTGCTTTCTGTGCCAATTACTTAATAGTGCGATGACAAAAACGGCTGAGAACGTAAACAAAAAGCAAGCCAGCGCCATCGCCATCGACATCTTTTTGTGTTTTTTTGGGGGGGTGGCGGCATCTTGCCAACTTTGGGAATTTGGGGGCAACTTTGGGGGTTCTTAGTCCACATTTTCTCATGAATCAAGCGAGTGATACTCGCCGTCTGACGTTGTTCTCAGAGCCCGCTCTTTGGGCCAATGATGTAAAGTGCGCCAATGAGTACACGCCCTGTTCACGGGATTGTTTGAACGCGATGTTTCCCGATGGCGCAGCCCCCAAAATTAAACAAGCCTTCGCCAAATAGACAACAATCTGATTAATTCGATTGAATTGTATGACAAAGAACAATGGCGGGGAATCATGTAAAATTAATTTTTAGATAAATTAATCACCTAGCACTAAAGCCTTTCAGATTATTTAAATATATTCTGGGAATATTGATCTATTTTATTTATGTTCTAATGAATGGCAATGATTGGTAATAGTAATTGCAATGAAACAATATATATCTAGTGCAGTTACAAGTAATTAAAATTTAAATATTCCATAAAGTTTTGGACAAGAAAACTAATTTAATTAAATTTCAATTAATCAGAAAACAATAAAGGGAACTAACGTTCGGAAACTGGACTTTATATACTCTTGCACTTCGCAATTAATTATAGGATCGTATCGAAAATCGATCATAATTGAGCTTAAAATATTAGCATTCTTTGAATCGATATTTATTGATATTTTTATATGACAATATTTTCGGTAATTTAAAGTTTAAAAAACTCACAACTAAGCCAAAAAAGCCTTAAATTCAATTCGGAAAGCTGTTCTATGTTAGTTTTTGTTAGGTTAATAAATCTGCATAATTAATTAAACATTTTAGAAAAATTTAAATTTTTGCTAATTTTTTAAAAAATTTTCGAAAAATTGGTGAAAATTTTTTTTCTCCCTGAGATGGCTAGATCGACTCGGCTTTTGATGCTGATCAAGAATATATATGATTTATGGGGTCGGAAATGATTCCTTCACATAGTTTTACAAGCTTCTGACCCTGCAAGGATATAACTCATTTTCCCCTTTAAATAGTTCCCAAGTCGTATTTTTTCTTTAATTACACTTCAAGAACACCCTCAATCGGCATCTAAATCATGGATAAATATTGTCCCAAGTGCAGTCGTCAACCTGCACTTATCCAAAAGGCAATGATGATGGGACACGCCCAGTTTGAAATCACTTTTGTGTTTGCATTACTCATACGCAGTGTGGGCCAGCGAGTTGAAGAGCTGGTGGACCGATAATTGGCCACGGTTTACAAATCGAATTCAGCAAATTGTGCTAAGCGCTGAGATGAAAACAAGTTGCTGACGCCTTTTTGTTCGATTTGCAAAAAGGGGCGGCAGGGGCGGGGCCAAGTCGATTCCGATCGGATAAACAAGTTCTAGGCGCCGGGGACTGGTGCGTTCTGGTATCTCTCGCCAATGTATATATATACTATGTGGACGGATAAATAACGCATATATATGTGTGCATAGTATATGATTTGTTTGTTGTCGCCCCGCTTATCGCCCAGAGCCATGACACTTATTGTTATTATTATTACGGGCAGCAGCAGCGGGCCACTTTATTTTATTTTGGTTTCTAGCGCTTTCGAGCCGTTTCTCCTCTCGTTATGATGTGTGTGCCGCCTTTTGTTTTGGTTCGAGAAATTGGCATTCAATGGTTCTGTTAAATGTAGAATCGTGTGGGCTGTGAGTGTGTCTATAGTTTACTCTACGATATTTCCTCTGCAGCGGCGCTTGGCAACCAATTTTCTGGGATTTTTTTTTTAAGTGTTGTAGTTGCTGGTTTTACAAAAATGTTCGAGTTTTTGCGCTCAGATTTTTTATTATATTTTTTTTGGCACATGGCAATAAAAACGTGTAGAGTCTAAAATTAGATGGCCCGATATATAGAAGCATGTATGTATATATGGAGTACACATGTATGAGAAAACGTGTGGCATCTGGCGGGGCAAGTTCTTGAAATAAATTAGAAAATCAAATGGTTTATGCTAGTAAAAATGGTTTTAGCGCAGAGTGTGATTGATGGGTTGTACTCGGAGATCTTGTTGTGATTGTGGGATAAATGTGAAAAATAAATATAATGATTTCAGACCTAGTATTGTACTTAATAAAAGAGATCCACACACCCCATTTGGTCTAATTAATATTTCCATAAAGTGCGTGTGTTTAAATGTGAGTGAGATATCTTTCCTGGTTCCTGGACATAAGGAGTGTGTCCCTCCTGCACCAACAACTACGTATCGTATTTGCTAATTGTACTTTAAGGCCTTTGCACCCCGTTTTACTACAACACAAACCAAACAAAACGCTCGTTTGATTTTAGCCAAGCGACCGACCACTCGGCCCAAAAACCCAGCTAGCTGAGGGGGAGAGCTCCTTGAGATGCACTCACTGATTGATTTGGCTGAACCGGCAACATGTTTAATCCTTTGTTCTCTCTGTTCCATTGCAGCCTTAATATATCTTACATACCAAATAAATATAACCAAAAAACCAACTAGTTTTAAGCGCCTTTAACTATTAATCTTAGATTAACTAGCTTTAATTACTACTCCTAAGTCAGGCTAAGTTATGCGCCTAATAAATGCATTACTAAAACAAACAAAAAAAAAATACAAAAATCTGAACCAAAACGAAAATCTGATCCACAACAACAAATAATATAAAAACATTTTTGAACAAGATTTGGACTTATCTGTGTTTCTTTATCCTTCCCACTTCTTTTTGCATATCGAAACGAATTATAGCGAAGCAGCTGTCTCCAGTTTTCCTTATTGCACAGAATCTAGTTTAAATTTTTCAACATCCGCCACGGCATACAGCGAGGACGATGCTGAATATGCCACCGGGAGACGTAATAAGACATCGAGGGTAAATATTACAATTTTAGAGAGCGAAAAAAACAAAACAAAACAAAAAACAACTCGCGATCACATATATTTTCGAATTCCGAATCAATTGAACGAACAAGTAAAAAGTACAAGCACTGAGGCATGATCAAAGGATCAAAAGAGCGTTAGAGCAGCGCAAGGATGATGACGCCCACGCCCACTAGCTATCACACACTCTCACCCCACCAACCACCACCCACTACACACACGAGCAATGACCTTGAGCCATGACGCCGCCCCGCCTCCGCCATCGATCGACGCCAGCCAACACTTTTGACCCTTTTTTTTTATTGTTAGCCGAAATTGATGAAAGAATGATAATAAAGCGAAAAAAAAGAGAACCGAAACTAGCGAAAAATAAAGTGAAATGAATTAGCAAAAGAAAAACGAACAATCATTTAGGTTTAGGGGTCGTGAAAAGCCCAAGAAAACCCCCCTAGTGGGACCCACCAAACACACCCCTTCGTAGACGTCACTAACCAAACATTATGTACGACTATCTATCCATAGCAAGATCCGCTCTCCCATCGCATTATCGAGAAGCGGAGACGGGATCGCATGAACTCCTGCCTGGCGGACCTGTCCCGCCTCATCCCGCCGCAGTATCAGCGCAAGGGTCGCGGCCGCATCGAGAAGACGGAGATCATCGAGATGGCCATCCGCCACCTGAAGCACCTGCAGAGCGAGTGCCAGCAGAAGGAGAGCGACTACCGGAGTGGCTACATGGACTGCATGAAGGAGGCGGCCAAGTTCCTGTACGACGTCCACATGCAGGACTTTTGCCATCGCCTGTTGGGTCGCCTGCAGGAGCACATCGATGAGATGTTCAAGAGTGAGTCCTGCGGCGCATTCCATCGGAGTGAATCGATCAGCTAATCCCTGTATCTTTCATCCTTTCCAGCGGACTGCTACAAGTCCACGCGCAGCTGCCACATGCCGGACAACGTGAGCGCCTCGAGTGGCAGCCCGCACCAGGCATACCATCCGCCGCTGTGCCACCTGCGCGACATGCTGGGCGCCGCCTCGGCCTCGGATGTGGAGCACAGCCAGGACCACAACGATGTCAAGGATCTGAGCTTCCGCAACCATCTCAACCAGCTGCAGAGGAGCCAGCAGGCGGCGGCAGCAGCAGCAGCCGCTGTCGTTGCTGTGGCCAATGGCAGCTCCAACAGTGCGTTGGAGTCCAAGGTTCCGCTGAGCAATGGAGCAGTCAATGGTGGCGCCTCGTTAGCCGGCGACAATGTGCCCAGTAATTCCACCGGCAGCGCAGCTGGTGCGGTGCCCGGTGGCAATAACAACAGCAACAGCAGTGGCGGCAGCAACAGCAGCAGCAACGCCGCCAGCTCCACCACCTGTCCGCCGGCGCCCAAGGTCACGCCGCTGGCTGCCCACCAGCAGCCGCACCAGGCGCCCGTGATCACCTCCACAGCCCCCCATCACCATCATCACCACAACACGGACAGCAGCCACCACGACTTTGAGTCGTCGCGGGAGCCGATCCTCCACACAGACACCTCCAACATGCACTCGCCGCCGCCCAGGGATCTGCTGTTGCAGCAGCATCCCCACCTGGCCCACAGCCACCACACCCAGGACAGCCTGCTGTCCGTGCGGATGCGCAACTACTCGGAGTCGTCGCACGAGGTGGAGCACAACAACAACTACAAGTACAAGAACCACATCAAGGAGCGCTTCGTCCACGAGCTGCACGACGAGGAGACGAGTAGCGAGCACTGTCCGGTGGCCGCTCACCTGCAGAGCGATCACTCCCACATGCAGGCACACTCGGAGCACTCGAAGGACGGCACGGAGCCGGAGATAGCCCCCATTATGGCCAAGAAGCGAAAGCTGGCCGAGGCGGCGGCCAACGGTGAGATACCGCTGGAGGTGCACACCGAGGCCAGTGGCACCAATACGAATGCCGCCCGTCTGGACAAGCCCTCGCCCTCGTTCAATTTCAGCGACATCAAGGACATCAAGTCGGAGCTGCATAACGGCAACTCCAATTCCAGTCCGCTCCTGGCCAAGCTGAGTGCCGTGGCAGCTGCCGGAGCCCAGCTGAGCACGCCCAGCAGCACCACCGCCCCGCTGCCGCCGCGGCACTCCTTCACGGTGCCCATATTCGCGCTCCACGGCCAGGGCAACTACTATGTGCCCCTCAACGTTGACTACAATGCGCTGGTGCCGTACCTGAACGGCATGGATCTGCTGGAGAAGAGCTTCACCAGCATGCCGGTGGTGCATCCCATCAACATCAATGTGAACTTCATGCCCAGCGCCCCGTCCGCTTCCCTGTTGGCCGCAGCAGCGGCTGCTGCTGCCGTGGCCGCCGGAAAGCAGCAACAACCAGCCGGAGCGGGGGGGATTTCCCTTTCCAATAACTCAGCGGCAGCCCAGGCGGCAGCAGTGGCTGCGGCAGCGGTGGCCAAGGCCAAGATGGAGCAGGCCATGAACCAGAGTTGGTAGGATACGTAGTCCAAGAGGGCGCAGGCGACGGCAGATGGAACAACTCTACCTCAGTACTTCTGTGAATAATCATCAAATGATTAATCTCAAAACAAACAAAAAAACTAAGCGGCATCTGCGGCCAATTAGGAGAAAGGAGAAAGTGAAGAGAGCAGCGGAGAAAGTGAATTCATTAGGGGTGCTTCTGAGAGCTCTAGGGACTTGGAAAACGAATGAAATAGACAGAATGTGGGGTAACCTAAAGTTACAAACTTGTTCCAAGCCAAGAAATACTTAAAAAGTGTAAAACAAAGGTTTACAAATTATTTATAGATCCATAAAAAGCTTGAAGAGTATAAAAACATTAACGAAATTCAGCATAGCATACTTTTAGACACCACAAGAGTAGACTTCAAGTCTCTGGAGATTTCAGAAGCACCCGTCTTTAGTGTTCTTATTTGGTTTCTTAAACCAATTGAGGAACTCGATGGAGAAGAGCAAACAATTAGGAGGTTTGCTAGTTAACTATTTTTGAACAAAGCATAAATGTCTATTATATAATAAAACCAAACATATATGTATATGTGTAGGAAACATGTATGTATATGATGCCAAGAGTCAGTCCCACGTAAAGAGAAATCTAATGGATTTTAAAACAAAACTAAATGTGAATTAAATGTATTTTTTATAGGTTTAACGTTTTTGCAATTTAAATAAGTGTTGTGGTTTCAAATCAGGTAGTCTAATAATGCCACTGACTCCCCCGTCGGGCATATATAGTAAAAAATATATATATACACAAGAAGATATATTGATAAACACATATATATAGTAAACCACTAGTCAGAGAACTTGTACGAAGACGTAAAACAAAACAAAAACAAACAAAATGGGAGGAAAAACAAATCAAAAAACAAATTATTTTAAATTCTATGTGTAAATACTATTTGCAAGCAAATTGTCGTTCGTTTAAGTTTGTATTTTAGTGACAAATTATTTTAAGTTGGTTGGTTAACATGTGAAAAAAAAACAAAATCTTAAAAAAACAACAAATTTAAAAAAAAATCCAAAAACTTTTCTATTCAAGAAAATGTGTACCACGTTTCATTCTCGAAATGCGGATATAGCAACTATTATTATTATTATTATTACTACTATAACTATTATTATTATTGCTACTGTCTAACACCTAAGTTGATTGTTTCTTTGTGTTCTTGTTATTCAACAATTAAATGCAATTTCCAAGATCTTTCTATATGTCGTCACCTGTTTCCATAGAATCCTGTTTGGCGAGCTAAGCTTCGTGTGCGGCTGAAACTGAAAGTTGATATAGCACAAAGATGTAGATTATGAATGTTTTATGACTCTTATTAATGTGTACGATTACTTTTACTGTGTACGGTACTGTTAATATACAACTATGTTACTGTTTAATATATTTTATAAATGTATACAGATGTAATAAAAAATGTCCGAAAATTAAAACGGCTTCTTCTTTATGGTTTTCTCCTGAGTTATATGGTGTAAGAATAAAAAGCCTGTGCACTTGAAGAAACAAATTGAGACTTAAAATCGGAATCAAAATGTTTCGTTCAGGACCTGGCTCTTCGTTTCTCCCTATGAACACCTATGTAGATCTCAAAGAGTACAAGATCTCGCTCAAGGTGTTCCTTAGGTCAGTGATTGTAATAATTTAGGAGTGTTATAATTTAATTCAGAGGATTTTAACAATGTTAAGGAGTCATTTTCGACCCTATTTTTGATCAGCATCAACAGCCGAGTCGATCTAGCCATCTCAAACAGAAAATAGAGTATGCAAATTTATTAACCTAATAAAAACGTACAAAAAAAAAGCTTTCTGAATTGCAATTAATAAGTTTTTGGTTTAGTTATGAGATTTTTAAACTTTGATATGTCCAAAAAATGGTCATAGCCGGAATCTGTAATGTGTAAATGTCCTGAGTATGTTTAGAGCATTTTAAGATAGTAATGAAAATATTCGTAAGATGAGATTACTTTAATATTGAAATGGGTTAAGGCAATGCTGGTTAGTTCGTGGTAAAGACTTTCAGTCATCAGCCTTGATGTATGGAAAAGATTATCGATCCTACGACTAAGGACTTTTACAACAATTTAATAATAATAATAATAACGCATTCGTTTGGATCACCGTCAGTGAAATGATCATTCTCATAATGCTGGTGGGTGGATTGGTAGAGATGGTGATAATCCTTAGACTCCAGGTGTTACGACAGTTTTCCTGCTGAATAAACAGTAAGTGTTCAATTAGAAATTAAAGTATATTAACTCCCTTCTTTTTACCGAATTACTTATCTGTTATGGTTTAGTTTTCCTTCCCACTTAGAAATTAAGACACTTTGCTTAATCATAGTTAGGTTGTCTTGTATTTGAGCCAGCATTTAATTTTATTTTAGGACTTGTAACTGGCAGAAGAATATTTTCTTTCAATATATATATATATATAGTAGGTCTTACGTTTGAATAAACTTGTATATTTTTCACGCGACTAACTAAATAGATACTGCCATTACTAGTGCAGTATATCGAAATGTGTTGCTAACTAATAGTAGAGTCAATAGTCAAATCGAAGTCCCGAATATCAAAAAGTATATGCACGAGATAATCGCGTGTGTAAGTATGAGCAGGATCTTACAGCTAGATTGTAGGTTTCCTTAAATGACTTCAGTCGAGATGAAGACGCGTTTCAACCGTTTTGAGAAAGCGTTTCGTTGCACTTATTAAGGTATGCTTTTTTGTAAACTAAAAACTAAATACAGCACACGATTTGTTGTTGTGTTTAGAACTGAACTAGATAAGAACGCAACCTTAGCGAGTGTCTTACAACCTAAAAAGCACCGATGCAAGATGTATTTTCCTTAAGGTAAAAGCTGGTAATTCCCATAGTTAATTGCGACCGATAAGGGCTCTTAAAAAATTGAGTTTATGTTTTCTAAAAAACAAATTATTTGCAAACATCTTTTGGTTTTAAAAATGAAATTAGAACAGAGAATATAATAAAATGTTTAAAATGTAAAAAACAAAAATGTAAGTTAAAAAAAATGTTATAAAGAACAGTTAAAAGATGTAAATAAGTTAACAAATATCACCAGAAGATTCTTTGCAAGTAAGTTTATACATTAGCCATAAACTCCTTCCTTTAGATCGCATTTAACTTCCGTTTCCAAACCAGCTTTTACTTTAAAAAGAAAAAAACTTTTTTATCCTGACCAGTGCCCAGCCCTTTAAGCAAGTTTTTAGATCGCTCCCTGGGGTGTGCGCTTCAAGTGAAACTCCACCATGTTATCGAGGTCGCTTATGTACGCCTTGGACTTTCGTATGTCTGAGTTGAGCACGCGCAAATTCGAGGCGTAGTCGGGGAGATTGAGCCTCAGGCTGTCGGCCATCTCTTGACCCATCTTCCTGGCCAGCTGAGCGAAAGTTAGGCGGGCCTTGCCCAGCCGCTTCAGTGGACTGAACTGCTCGTGCGTCTCCATGAGTTCGCCGTAGTCAAGCACCTGCCACTGTCCACTCTCCGTGTTCCAGGTGAATAGGATGCGGCACTCATACTGCCGGTTGTGGAATACACAGTCCATCCGACCGGTACAGTGCAGACAGTTGGCCAGCGGATGATCCCGCGCCGAGAACTGCGCCACCAGCAGGCAGCCGATCGTCTGGCTGAGCGGGCAGACACTGATCACCTCATACGCCCAGTCGTAGAAGACGTTGTACATCTTCTGGTGCTTCTGGCACAGCATGCTAATTACGTAGTATGTGAAGGTCTCCAGGTCGAACGAGTGCTGGGTGATCACCACGCTGCTGCTGCTTGCACGCAGGCGCTGGTAGGAGGCCTGCGATATCATCTGCATCTCCGAGTAGCAGGAGCCGTGCACCTCCATGGGCAGCGAAGTATGATAGCCGGGCGATATGCAATCGTCTGCGGGAAGGGTTTATAACTTCATTTACTGATCAAAATATATTTAAACTCACCCTCTTCGCTGGTGATCACCGAGGTGGCGTCATCCTCCTCCACATAGCGACGACTTAGCTTCTTGGTGCACACTGGCTTCTCTGGCATCACGCCGCCCTGCATTGGCATCTCCACGATGCGCGGCTCCTCGCGTCGCGGCGACAGAAACGAGAGGCCGGCATTGGGCGACATGGAGCCGCCAATCTCGAACCGCTTCGTCATGGTCACCTGGAGCGGTGAGAGAGCTCCCAGCGGACCCACCGGCTTGTAGCTAAGCATTTGCTGAGTGGCCTGCGACAGGGGCGGCGACTTCTGATTGAAGATTTGAGATGCAGTGTTAGCATTCCGGCTGGGGGAGCGCATCAGCATAGAGCTGGACGGCGGCGAGCGGAATCCCAGATGCGGCGGCGTCTGGGCCGGCTGGGAGGAGGGATGTGGCGAAGATGAGGGCGAGGCGCAGGGTGAATTGTGAAAGAAGTGAGCCGTTGGCGAGAAGCGATGCGAAAAGCTGCGAGCCGCAGAACTGGCGGCCGAGGAATTAAAGGCCCGACCTGCCAGCCGGACCTTCGTAAAGGGTATGATGTTCTCCGAGTTGTCTTCCGAGAACTCGTACTTCTTTTCCGCCAGCCGTCGCTTGCGGAACGTGGAGATCTTCTCGTACTTCTCGTTGTCCTCGGAGAACTCGTAGGCATTTGATTTATCAGTCATGGAACTCGAACTGGGTGTGCTCTGTGGGAGGGGATTTATGTATACAATTTTAAAGATTTCAAGGAAAGTAATTAAAGTCTACCTGCAAGTCTATAGTGGTTATGCCGTTGCGATAGGATTTGGTCACTATCCGCTGATTGCGTCTGCGCGACTGACTAGCTTCGTTGATATTGGTTGGCTTAGTTACCGGCAGCGTGGTCTCTGGCAGGGTTAGGCTGCTTGGACTGGAGTGTGGCGTGAAGATGAGCCGTTCATACGCTCTGGGAGAGCAGCAGTTATTGCCAACGGTTGGCACCTCGTTGTTATTATTGTTAGAGCGCTGCGATATCTCCGTTTCGATGTCACTGAAGTCGGCTATGATGCGAGCCACCACGCTCTGTTCGCTGCCAGACTCCGCTTCTGATCCTGAAGCTGTAAAGGCTGCCGAAGCACGATCCTCTTCGCTAGAGAGCAGAGTTCTCGGCAGCAGGAAGGATGGTGACGGCATCGAATGAGCCTGAGTTTGAAGACTGGGCAGAATCATGTTCTGCTGGGGTAGGTAGCTGCTGCCGCTGCTGGTGCCCGAGGTCACGGCCGGCGTGTCCACATCGATGCGCAGCATGTGCATAAAACCATTGGAGATGATCAGAATGCGCTCTGGACACAGCAGATTGATTTTCGGCTCGAACACAGGGTCCGATTCAATCGAGGAGTACTTGGTGTGCACAGTCAAGTGACAGTTCAGGCAGTGCGCATTATAAAAGGAATCTGGTGAAGAGAATAACAATTATAACTGGTTCTTGTTTCTGATGATGATGACACCCACATGGACCGTCGTCGTTGAGTTTCTTGCACTCCAAACAACCCAGTTTAGGAACTTTTACGTAGGTTATGTAGCTGTCCTCGCCCTCTTCAGTGGCAGCTCCATGGATGACTAATATCTGATGCTGGGCATTCTTCCACTGCGTCATACTAACAGTCTTGATGTTGTCCACCACATGGTCGTCGAAAAGACGTCGAGAGAAGAAGTAGCGCAGATGCTTGTGGGGTTGGAACAGCCAGAAGTAGAGTCTGTGGGGGAAAAATCATATGTTAATTATTCAAAATGTAGGGTTGGCATGGAGAACCCTTTTAATAAGCTGTAACTTACGTGTACTTGTAGCCCACATTAAAGGAGTAATGGTTCAGCGAGGAGCTGTCATTGCACACCACCCGGTGGCTGAGCATGTACTGGCCACAGGCTGTTAGTCCCATGAATATGTGCCTGCAAAAAGAGGTCCGACTTAAAAGGTAATCAAATAACACTCGGTAAATTGCCGCTTACCCCTCCATCACATTGCTGGCCAAGACGTCTTTGAGGTAGAGCTTTAACCTATTTGGCACTCTGTCGTAGGGAAGTTGTGGCTTTTGGCAGGCCCGTGAAGAACCAGAGAAGAAGCCAGTGCGCTGAGAAAAGATCATAGGGAAATATTAAGAAATATGTATATAAAAAAATATGTTAAAGCTCTTAAAAATAGGTATTTAATTAATAAAGAATTGACCGAATAGTGCAAACTTTTAAAAGTAGGTCAGAGGTCATATTCAGCAAACGTAAGATCATTAAGAGGAAGATTAATACAGCAGGGTTGAGGATTTGGGGTTGCAAACATATCGAGTACAAAGAAATAACCCTCAAAATCCCTGATTTCTCTTGTGTCCTTGACTTCCGAAAGGTACACAATAGCAACCTCCATTCTGGATAATAATTAACCCCCAAGTGACCAATACTCACTTCCCTGTCGTACAGCATCTGCACCAGATTCCGTGTCCTGGCCCCAAAGGCTGGCGTGGCTCCACGGGCCGGCTCCTCCGCGGACTCGTCGGAACTGTCCATTGTGGAGATGTCGTCCTCGTCAGAGGACACCCCCGACAGCGACTCGACGTCCATATCAGATCCCTTTCTCCAAAATCAGACTTAATGTAATTCCTTCTTCCTTATCCTATCTTCCTTGGGGAAAACTAGGCTGCGTTTTCCCGGCCGAAAAGCGCGTAGGTCCTGGGCTCCTAGCGCCTCCTCAGCTGTTGGCAAGTGTCGGCTGTGCTGCTCATCGGACTCAGCTGTCCCTAATCCGTTGCCTGGGTTGACCTTAATTAAAGCACCATCAGTTTTTCGTTATAAATAAACCGAATTTTAATTGCAACTTTTTTCTCTTTTGCGAATATGTTGTCGGCGGTGTGACCAGACTAGGCCAACGAACATATGCAATGGGCACCGGCTGCCGGTTATCGATTGATTTTAGGCGCAAAATTTAAAATAGTTTACAGAGAATATACAAGCCTTTTAAAATGTTAATGTTTCATTCTTTCTTTCTTTTTGATTATTATTTTTTTGGTAAGTTACATTTTTAGTTCAATCAAGAACTGCACTTCTTAGAAACATATATAGGAATTGAATCGAAACATTATTGGCTTATTAATGTTACAAAACTCTTTTTTATATGTATATCTTTAAATATGCATATATATTCAAAATCAATATAATTTTCAAAATTATTTCTTTTTAAATATGTCAACTTTATATTAAAATCAAGCAATTTAAAAAATGTGTGGAAAATAATTATCAAAACTACATTAAAAGTGAACTAAATTTAGTTTGTTAATCAAACCTATTTAAATCGAATTAATTTATTTTTACTAGAGGAAATCGAGGTGATATTTTTGCAATTATTACATAAAACACAAGCCCTCTTCTAGCTGACCCAAAAATTGAGTGCGTTCCATAAATGTGGCAACGTGACTGCATGTTCATTGACCCCACCGATGGCTTTTGTGGGTCAATTCGGTTGCGGAAGCCACCGGAGAACTCACAATAACCCCCGCCGACACCCAACCCACCATCCCCATGCCGGGTTCAGTGCGCCGAGGGCTTAGGAGCTGGACAAAGTGCAGCAAGCACCAGAGCACCAATAACTGGGAAATTTTCGCATTTCGGCATAAAAATGTCGAGCATGCTAGAAAGCCAATTGCCGGGCTCAGCGATTTTTGGGCAGAGTTGAAAGTCGGAACGGAGCGGAGTGTGGAGCAGCCGATCAGCCATCGGCAATCCAGGAGGAAACCTGATGCGCTGGCAGCGGCCATTGAACGCTGCCCGTGCTTATAAGAGCTCCGTGGCTCCAACTCTCAGGTTTTAGTTCTCGGTCTGAAGGTGTCGCGATTGGTGGAACAGTGTGGAAAGTGCCTCGGAGTCTCGATCGCGTCCTGAATTTATATCGAGTTATCTAAGGAAATAGTAGCCGTGATTTTACACTCAGAATCCTTCTCATATCACAGTTGCTGTTTCTTTTAGATAGCTCTTTTGTAAGCAGCCTAGATCCGCATCCGAGTTGAGTGCTGGTCCTCGAAGGACCTATCGAGTGCCCCCGGTTTCAATTTATGGGATACACACAGTTCAGTTTTGTCACATTTTTGATCCTCATCACTGGGCTTTGTTTATCTCATAAGAGCGAAATTCTATCAGCAAAGGGGGTTATTTTAAGTAATAAATATGATTTTAAAAAGTGCTTCTTTGAATCTACGTTTAGTTTAACATTAATTTCACTGTTTCGCGATATATTTCTCTCACGGATGACTGTACATCCCCCACTTTAATTGGATACCAAGATTAGGGCTTAGTTTATTGGTTTGACCAGGTTGTTTTAGGGAAGCACCACCACAAATTATAAGCTAAGGGGACTACAATTTACAGTGTAAAAATGCAATTGGAATAAAGTACAAATAATATGAAATATGGGACGCTTAAGAGAGCATCTTGCGGATCATGTAGTTCAGGATGCCGCCGTTCTTATAGTAAGTGATGTCCACCTCGGTGTCAAACCGCAGAATGGTTTCGAAAACGGTGCCATCAGCCTGAAAATGAGAATATAATTTAATATATATAAATATTTGAGAAGGTTTTCAAACAACTCCGAGTATAGCCAAGACTTTCGATATATATTACCTCCACCTGGATCTTCTGACCCGGCTTTAGGCCGCTCTCTGGCAGCGCAATGTTGTAAACCTCGCGACCATTCAGATTCAGGGTCTCGGCACTCTGTCCTGGCAGGAACTGCAGCGGGATGATGCCCATGCCCACCAGATTGGAGCGATGGATGCGCTCATACGACTCGGCAATCACCGCCTTCACGCCCAGCAGGAAGGGACCCTTGGCGGCCCAATCCCGGGAGCTGCCGCTGCCATAATCCTTGCCCACGACCAAAACCAGAGGGGTTCCCTCCTCACGATACCGCTCGGCAGCATCGAAAATGTCCAGCTCCTCCTGGCTGGGAATGTGCACGGTGCGGGGTCCGGTCTTGGTGACCAGTTTGTTCACCAGGCGAATATTGGCGAAGGTGCCGCGGGACATGATGGCATCGTTACCACGTCGCGATCCGTACGAGTTGAAGTCCCTGGGCGTGATGTTACGCTCAGCGAGGAATCGGGCGGCGGGTGAGGTCCTGGCAATAGATCCGGCCGGCGAGATGTGATCCGTGGTCACAGAGTCGCCCAGGAAGAGCAGGCAGCGCGCCTTCTGGATGCTCTGCAGCTTGGGCAGGTCCCGGGTCATGCCCTCGAAGAAGGGAGGACGCTTAATGTAGGTGGAGTCGGCGCTCCAGGAGAAGAGCTTGCCCTCGGACACCTGCAGCGTCTGCCAGTCCTGGGATCCCTGCTCGATCTTGCCTGTAGGAAGAAGGAATTAAATGGTATTTATGCATTTAAAATGATTTAATTTAAATACTCACTGTACACCTCCTGGAACATGGCAGGGATCACGTGCTTGTTCTCCACCTCCTGGATCTCCGACCGCGTTGGCCAGATGTCCTGCAGGAACACATTCTTTCCATTGGCATCCACGCCCAGCGGCTCCTTCTCGAAGTCAATGTCCACTCGTCCGGCGATGGCATAGGCGATGACCAGCAAAGGACTTGCCAGATAGTTGGCTCTGGTGTTTGGATGGATGCGACCCTCAAAGTTCCGGTTGCCAGAGAGAACTCCAGCACAGACAAGGCCGTTCTTCTCGATGGTGTTCACCACGTTCTCCTCGAGGGGACCAGAGTTGCCAATGCAGGTCATGCAGCCATAGCCAACAATGTCGAAGCCCAGCTTCTCCAAGTAGGGAATGACGCCAGACTCCTTCAGATAGTAAGTAACCACACCGGAGCCAGGGGATAACGAGGTCTTAATGTAGGGCAGGATGTTCAAGCCCTTCTCCACCGCCTTTTTAGCCAGCAGACCGGCACCCAGCATCACCGAGGGATTCGAGGTGTTTGTGCAGGATGTGATGGCCGCAATGACCACAGATCCATGCTGCAGCTTGTAGGTCTTGCCGTCGTCCCACTGGAACTCACCGAATGCGGCCTGAGCCTCCGGAGCAATGGCGAAGCCCTTGAAGCCCACCTAGGGAAATGGAATAAATTGTTAAAAATTATACAAACTGAAGAATTTATAATGTAGTAAAAACTTACGGGATTGGACAGACAGGACTTGAAGTCTTGGGGCATGTCGGAGACGGAAACGCGATCATGAGGACGCTTGGGACCCGATACCGAGGTGACCACCGTCGCCAGGTCCAAGGTGATGCTCTGTAAATGAAGTTCCTATCATAAGAAGAACCTAATAGGGATCGTGGATGGTGTACCTGGGTGAACTTGGGGTCTTGGGCGGCATCAGCATAGTTGCGTAGCTGCTGAGTGGCCTTCAGATACTGACGAATGATGTCAATCTTCTTCTCCGAGCGATCTGAAGTGTATAGGACATTAAGAAGGAACCTCAAAGGGCTTACAGATTGAACTTACTTGTCTGCTTCATGTAGCCAAGTGTGTTCTCATCGATGGGGAAGTAACCCACAGTGGCTCCGTACTCCGGACACATGTTACTGATCGTAGCCCTGTCCGCAATGCTGAGCTCGGCCACTCCGGGACCGTAGAACTCCACGAACTTGCCCACCACACCCAGCTGACGCAGGTGCTTGGTGATGGTCAGCACCAGATCGGTGGAGGTGACCAGCGGGCTCAGTTTTCCCACCAGCTTGTAGCCGATAACCTCGGGCAGCAGCATAGAGATGGACTGTCCCAGCATCACGGCCTCCGCCTCGATTCCGCCCACACCCCAGCCCAAGACTCCCAGGCCGTTGATCATCGTGGTGTGGGAATCAGTGCCCACCACACTGTCGGGATACAGGATCTTGGAGCCATCGGTGGTATCGTTTTCGAACACCACGCGGGCCAAGTACTCCAGATTCACCTGATGGACAATGCCAGAGCCGGGTGGCACAATCAGCATGTTGTTGAAGGCCTTGGCTCCCCACTGAAATCAAGGCAAAGCATCACATCTATGAGCTATCTCCTGAGTTGTTTGGTAAAAGGTAAACCCACCTTCAGGAAGGTGAAACGCTCCTTATTGCGCTCAAACTCCAGGGTCTGGTTCTTGGTCAGAGCATCGGGAGCACGGGCAAAGTCCACCTGGACCGAGTGATCAATGACCAAGTCAGCGGGGCAGATGGGATTGATTTTCTCGGGATTGCCGCCGAGATCCAAGACAGCGTCGCGCATGGCGGCAAAGTCCACAACAGCGGGGACGCCAGTGAAGTCCTGAAATGAGAAATATTATGTTAAAAAGTACCTTACTTGGGAGGGTAATGTGTGTAGCTAACCTGCAGGATAACACGAGCGGGCTTGAAGGACACCTCCACATCGTTGGAACCCTGCTTGAGGGCAGGCGACCAACCCAAAATGCTCTGCACATCCTTCTCTAGGATATGGAAGTTGTCACAGTTGCGCACCGCCGACTCCAACAGCACACGGATCGAGTATGGGAGTTGATCTGTTTAGGGGGGAAATAAAGAGGTGTTAATTATTAAATGTTATCACAAATATAGTACAGTAAAGCATCGTAGGAATCATTATTAATTAAATAATAGATTTAACTCTTTTGTATAAATTTTAAAACAAACTACTGTATCAAATCAATAGAAATTACTTCTTCGTGAAGATAGATAAGGTTTCGCAAATCATGATGTAGTAAACATGTATGAAAAGCCATTTTATCAAATTGCGTGATTAAAAACAATTTACTGAAAGTTACTCGACTTAATTCAAGCTGTTTAATATAGATAGTAATTAGATGTTAGTCATTTTAAGGTTAATATTTATACCCTTGCTATGATAGGCTATGATAACTTTAGTCAGAAGATTCTAACAATGTGAAGGTCTCATTTCCGACCCGATAAATCATACATATTCTTAATCAATATAAACTGCCGAGTCGATCTAGACATTTCAGGACGAAACAAATTGTTTACCATTTTTTTTTTTTAATTTTATAAGGGCTTACATCAATAAAATACACCCATATATTTTAGGTTTTATTGGTGGTAAAACAAGTAGCAAAAGCCAATATTTGCTTAAAGTCATATATATTTAGATTTGCAATTAAAATCTTAAAAAAAAAATATATTGGAAAAAATGCATTAAAATGTAACTGAATTTTTGAAAATGTTGTAAAATGAAATCATTCAAAAATGTATAGTTTTACATTTCAAATTTAATATGCAGCTTTGTTAACCCAATAAAAACTAACACAGAAATGTTTTACTATTGAAATTATGATCTATGATAGGTTATTCCTGCAAGGGTATGGATATTTCGGTTTCCCTTTCTTGTTTATATATATATTAATTCCTTCTTATAGAGTTCCCCCTGTACATGTTTCTGAGATAGCAGCCATCGCCACCACCTGTTATCACGAAGCACAATGATTGCGTTTGCTTAGAACTCAATGATGGGTACCGACTGATAGGAGAAGGCACTATATAGCATAGTATATCATGGTGTGTAGTGGCCATTTAAGAAAACCCTCACCTTAGACGCGACTCGACCCCGCGATGCTTGGACACGCGCTGCTCCAGTGAAAAGATTCCACGCGACTTTTCGGAAGCCCCAAGCCCCGACCGGACCACGACCCCCGAAAAACATCTGATTTGTGGCGATAAGTGTGGGCACGTAACACTAATAATACGAATCCAAATCCATGGAGGCACACACAATGACTCGTTATCACCGGCAGACGAGCCCCATTATGATAACTTTCGCTTTCGGCGCGAGACGAGCTCAGCTTTGGAAACTATAGAAAAATTCACTTAAGGCGGCGGGCAGCACCTTCCGATTGACTCTGCTTAAACTTGCAAATTAAGGTGTTCCATTGGTTTCATTTATTTTTTCAGCTTTTAGGGTCAAACTCCACTTTCCACAGGCTACATTCCTCCCCAAAATTACACTGATTATTTGCACCTGTTAAGGCAATTTAGTTGGAGTTACCACGTCGACACTGCCCCGCCCCACTTATGGGCTAGAGATCTTACAGCCACTGGACTTACCATATTTGCTGTCGATGGAGGCGAGGTCAAAGTACTTGTATGTGGTGCCGGCCTGCGAGAAAGTTTTCTCGAACTGAGCGAACGGATTGGCGCCTGTGGATGAACGAATGGCGAGGAGGTGGGTTATGTAAGCCGCAGGACATCGGGATCAGGTTGGGGTTCTTCTGGGGGTTATCCGGAGGATTGCACCTACCTGACATCTTATTGGGACACTTTACTGAACTTGTTGCGGACGAGCAAAGCTAGAAACTGATTGGAGAAGCGAGTCCGTCGTCGGATTGAAACTTGCCTAGCTTTTCGGTATTTTATCGATGGCGCAGGGCTGGACACTTGCAATCATCGATATTCACTCTAGAGGCTTCTTTCCTGGGCGCGCGATTTTAAACAAAGAAATTATAGTTAACAAAAGCTTAAAGATTAATTTTAGTTAAAAATAAACAATAATGATCTTCGTGTCTTTTTCACATCTAGAGAAGAAAATAACTAGAGAAGAAAATATAATAACTTTTACACTTTGTTTCAATTAAAAACCTTTAAAAGACACATTTCATTTAAAATATGTAACAAATGTTATTAATATGTTTATGTTAATGTTAATTAATATGTTTTTTGTTTTTAGCTCACCAGACATTTTAGTTGTTTTTTTTTTGTTTTAAGTTTATAGCACCTTAACTGAACTTACTCCGTTCAAGGAGTGGCAACGACTCGTATATACGATTGATGGTAGCGCGCATTTTCTACGATTGAGCAGGTTTAAGATAACAAATTAACAACAAAAGCTCATTTCGCGATAATAGTGATAACAAGCTTTCGATTTAAATTGTATTATTTTTAAAGTCCCGCCAAAGTTTCAATGTCTATCGATATTTTCACAGCTTGGCGTAGTGTGTGTGACCGTTGGTTACAAACTTAAGAATTCCACGAAAATTTTTAATTTCGTTGGTATTTTGAAGTATATAGATTTATCATTTAGTTTTCCCACGCGCACGTTGTTTTTTCTTGAAATTAAACAAAATAAAATGAATTTACCGGAGAAAATGGATGTGCCCAAGGATCAGCTGCGCCAGATGAACTGCGAGTTTAATCCCTTGTCCCGCTGCGATGGCTCTGTGATGTACAGCCAAGGTTTGTCTCTATGCCGGCTTCTGTGATTGAGCAATCTCCTAAAGAGTTTTCCGGGTCCCAAAACTTTTCTAGGTGCCACAGTGGTTATAGCCGCCGTGCTGGGACCCATCGAGGTGAAGACCCAGAACCTGAGCATAGACGGCTGCTACCTGGACTGCAATTACCGGCCAAAGGCGGGACTGCCCCAGGTGAAGGAGCGCATTCGAGAGGCGACCATTCGGGACATCCTGGAGCTGGCCGTCCTATCCGAGGCCCATCCGCGTACCAAGATGTCGGTGCAGTTGCAAGAGCTGGAGGATCGTGGCAGTGTAGGAGCTTTAGCTCTATCTTATGTAAAATCTCTTTTATAACGAAGATTCCTTTCACAGATCGATGCCTGTGCCGTGAATTCCGCCTGCCTAGCCATGCTCATTGGTGGCCTGCCCCTGAAATACAGCTTTGCTGCGGTGCACTGCATCATCAACGAGCACGGAGATTATGTCCTGGATCCAGATGAGATTGAGACGCTCCACCAACGCGCCAGCTTCACATTCGCCTTTGATTCCGTTGACGGAGACCTGTTGATGGTGCAAACCAAGGGATCCTTCAAAATCGCCCAGTTCAATGACATCGAGTGCCTGTGCCGAGCCGCTACTACGGAGATCTTCAACTTCTATCGCAGCCAGATAGCCAAGTACCATGGCAGGAACGAAGCGATAGCGGAACAGGTGAAGGAGCAGCCGGAAGCAATGGAGGCGTGATGAAAACCAGAGAATAAGTTACGATTAAAGTTTGATTTATTGCGTAAACTCCGTCCTTTTGTGGAAGCTGCCTATGCTGCTGATCTGAAGAGGTGTTCCTTTGAGCACCTGGGAGTTGGATTCCTCAATTCGGGCCACCACAAAGTCACCCACAGCCATGGGTTTGGTTGCTCCACCTTGTTCAGCGGGTAATTCCATAGCAGGCACAATCACCTTGATATTGGCATCGTTGCGACCGAACCAGTGCGTGTCCGAGCGCTTGCTCTTGCCCTCTATAAGGATGAGCTGCTCCTGACCCTCCATGCGGCGGTGTAACTTGGTGGCTTCCTCTCGGAAGGCCAGCACCATGCGCTTAAGCCGCTCGTTCTTTACATTCAGTGGCACATCGTCCTTGTAGCGACGATGGGCTGTGGTCTTCTCACGCATACTGTAAGCGAACAGATAGGCTACGTTGTACTGAACCTGCTGGATGAGGGTGACGGTGTCCTGGAACTCTGTCTCCGTCTCTCCACAAAAGCCGCAAATAAAGTCACTGGAAAGGCCCACGTTGGGGAGCAGCTCCCTGATGTGCTGCACAAGTTCTAGGTAAGCTTCACGGCTGTATCCACGCCTCATTCTTTCCAAAACTTGAGTGTTTCCGGATTGGGCGGGTAAGTGCAGCTGCTTGCAGACATTCGGGCGATCTCGGATTACGCGTAGAACCTCGTCGGAAAAGTCCTTCGGGTGCGGGGAGGTAAAGCGGATGCGCATTTCAGGAACAGCTTCGGCTACGGCTTCCAGCAGCTCTGCAAAGGGAGTTCCACCTTTTTTGGGCTTGTAGACGGTGCTGAAGCCTGGCACGGGAGTGGCATTGGTAGCTTCCCTGGTCTCTAAGGCACTCCTGTCCCGGTAAGAGTTGACATTCTGCCCCAGCAGGGTAACCTCCTTCACGCCCTGCTCCGCCAAGGCCTTGACTTCGTTTACTATGGATTTCAGCGGTCGGGAACGTTCGCGGCCGCGGGTGAAGGGAACAATGCAGTAGGTGCACATGTTGTCGCATCCTCGCATTATGGAGACAAACGCTGTGGGGGATTCCGAGTTTAGCCGCACGGGCATCACATCCGCATAGGTTTCGTCGAGGGAGAGGAGCACATTAATGGCTGAATTGCCGTAGTGACGGGACACAGCCAGCAGTCTGGGCAAATCCTTGTAGCTATCCGGCCCGGCGATCACATCCACGCACTGTTCCTGCTCCAGCAGTCGCTCTTTCAGCCGCTCCGCCATGCAGCCCAGCAGGGTGAGCTGCAGGGGATGCCGCCTCGGGCTGCGTTTGCTCTTCATTGCCCGCAGGTGCTTCAATCGGTTCCAAATCCTTAGCTCTGCTCCATCGCGCACGGCGCAGGTCACCAGCATGATGACATCCGCCTGCTCGGGCTCCTGACATCGCTGGTAGCCCTCCTTCTGCAGGATGCTCCACACCACCTCCGTGTCATTGGTGTTCATTTGGCAGCCATAGACCTCGAAGTGCACTTTCCTGCCCTGGCCATTGAAATCCACGGCATTGAGGTATGGCACACTGGTGTCCACCGGCTCCTCTTCGTTTAGCTTCAGCTTGGCTGTGGGTTTAACGGCGAAGAAGTCTTGGAGGCCAGGACCACGCTGAATCCTCTCCAGAAATGTGGCACGTGCAACCGGTTCCGGTTTGATTGCGTTTTCTTCTGCTGCACTGGCTGTCACAGTTGTGGCTCCTTTGGGCACAGTGGTGGAGGCATGCCGCACGTGGCGTATCAACGCCCGGCAGCTCCGTTTCATACTATTTCGATTTTAATTAAGACTTTATAATGGAAATGAATTTTAAAAATTATGCAAGTCTCAGAGAAGGCACTAAACAGATGGACAAATTATCGATAACAAAGCCGGGTGGGTTAGTGTCAAATTCTGCCGCTAGGAGGCTGTTACTGAAGTGTAGTACCAAAAACTTTCGCTAGTCTTTGTAGGATTTCTGCAACCGTTAAATTTTAAATTCGTTTCTTTTAAATTTTTGTTGTAAGTTGTTGTAAATACTATACGAAAATTGGTTAAAAAATTAATACAATTTTACTGAACACTTGTATCTAAGTTAGATTTTCACAAAAGCTAGGCACAATTTGCATTTATGGCACGTGAAAGACATCCTCTGCAAAATGAGGCTTAATTAATAATTTAAATATCTCAAACAAAACCGGACAATCCTTTAGACTTCCTGCACAGATAAACACTCAAAGGCAGCCAACTGATGTCCGGCCTGGCCGCACATTTGAGGACAGACCCGGCCAAAATACGGCTCAGGCCATAAGAAATTAGCCTCGGCCTCATTATGAGCTTATAGCCGTGGTCGTGTTAATAATGCCCAGGTGAAGACAATGCAATTGCAGGAACCACCTTCGAGTGCTACCGTTTCTCTCTCTCTCTGGTTTATGCTTCTGCCTCTGTAGCTGTGTGCCGACACTTTGTGGCTTTGTGGGTCAATAACTGAATAATTGCTGTGCCACCGAGTGTGGGCCATAAATAGAGCCAAATTCGTTGGTATGTCAGTCGATAAATGTTACTGAATTTAAGTAATTACAAGTGGCTAAAGATAGAGTTAATGATTTGGGAAATATTACACATATAATTATGTATATTTCCTTAAGTTATAAACTAGTTTTGTAGAGATTCTTATAAAGACAAGACTAAGTGGTTTATTTTGAGTTTAGAGAACTCTATAAAGAACTTCTACTAAACTCATAGTTGAACTTGAATTAAAAATTAGTTCCCTCCAATATCGTATCTAAAAGATACATAGAAAACTAGGAAGGAGTAGAGGCAGCAGCCGCTGGCACACACACACATATTTTGTAAACACTTACAAGCAGAAATATTTTAATGAAAATGAAATGAAAATTCCACTTTCGGCCAAAAGAATTTCGTAATTACAGCGAAAAAATTCGGTAATTAAATTCATGAAGTTTCTGTCGGCGAAACCGGAGGGAGCAGAAGAGCCAGGAGCCAGGAGCCACTTGGGTGGCCCTCACTCGCATCCTTGTAAGTGGGTCTGGGTCCTTTCTGGCAACTACTGGGCCTTCTGCTTTCCGCGTTCTGTTGGTTAAGCATTTTCTTGTATTTTGTCGGCACTTTTCCGCTAAAGTTATTTTCCCATGAGTTTTCCCTCTAGTCCGCTGCTATAAATCTTCGGTGGGGCTTGGGATGGGTAAGGGTATGGGTATGGGAGTTGTGTGTGGAGGAAGCAAAGTCCTGCTGGCGGGTTGTGTGCATACGCCGAGGAGCTTAAGCTCAGGGCTAGTTGGCCAACAGGACTTGTGTGTATCTCAAGAAAACTGTCAATAAATAATAAATAATTCAATTGTACAAATGCGTTCTATATTTAGTTGTGGCAATTAATCCGACAATTCCACAACCGAACACGAACATGGCGCCCCCGGCAGTTGACAATTTGTGAGAGCTTTTTAATCGAAAGAGGTCCTGCGGAGAAGTCCTTGTGCTACAGGGTCTAAAATAAAGTGCAAAATAAATTTATTTCCCCCAGAGATTAAGTTGGAAAAATAAATAAATTATACTTGGAAAAACGAACGATAAATACAGGCACCTGATTATCCTTTCAGCTTTTTTTGGGGTTGATTTAAAATTGAACTAATTGTAATATATATTTTTTAAAGTTCTACATTATTTATGCGATTTTTGGTGCTTTAAATAATAGTATCGCAGGTATAACCCTGGAAAGATATAGCTTTCTTCTAGTTATATTTAATAAGCATATAAAAAGTCCTTTACAATGGTAATTTTCCTTGTTTTAAATCAAGTATTTTATATTGCCTTTGATTTATATTAAAACCAAATTTTCCCTTTAAAAAACAACACTTAAAATTATCGCAAAAAGTGTGACTTAACATTTGCTCTTCTTACGTGGACAATTTTCATACCAAGAAGCCCCCTTAACTTCCCGTTAATACAAATTTGAATGTTTAAATCCCACCGAGCCACACCTTCGTCAACTTTCAGACCGCCCCCCTTGGCGTCGACCGATTTTCACCCACTTTTCCGCATCGGAACCCTCCACCGATGCCACCACCGAACCCACCAACGACACTTTGAGGCCCCATAACGCGGGCACACGCATAATGATCCCCCGAATGGCTCAATGCGTGGCAACTCTCGCACGCCAGCCGGAAAAAGTTTACTTACAGCTTACAGATTTCTATTTTTCGGAAAGCCATTTTCCCAACCCTTGGGGGCGCATTTTCCAATGCAAGATGCCGCCCAGCAAACAGCGGGAAAGATGCTGCCCAGGGTGAGAGGGGGAAGTGGTGTTAACGGCTCTGCTGAGAGTAATTCTCTCCACGCAAAAAAAATAAACAAAAAAAACGAAGAAACAAAGAAAGGCAAGGCAATGTTAATAGAAAATGGTTCCTTGTCGTCGTCGTTAAATTGAAATTGTCGCGGAAATAAAAATTTGCATATTTTAGCATTGATTTTGGTTCGGAACAGCCGCCAGTCCCCCCATATATATGGCCCCTAGGGAACCCTGTCGGTGGTGCACTCAATAAATTATATTGACTTAAACTTATTTTAAGATAGATTTAATCAGGGTTTAGTTGGGGAAAAATTTTAGTTTATCTTACTCTTAGTTTCTTTTACTCAATATTTTAGAGTTGAAAAAATGTGAGTAGAGTTAAAAAAATATGTAAGTAGAGTTGAACAAATGTTAAATGATTTTAAAGATGACTTTAGTTTGTTTAATTAACTAATGATTATGATATGATATGATGATTAACTAATGATTTAAAAAAAAAACCAAATTGTTGATTTAATTGTTAAGACTTACCGCAGTAAAGGACACGTGGTTATCCTTATTCGTCATTGCTTACTTGCTTCCAGTGTATATTTGCATTTCCGGTGATCATCGAAGTAAGCTCCTTCCTGGTTAACCATCCTATTGCATAGGCCACGTCATATTTTTGGAGGCGCAGGGAAATCACAACACTTTCACTATCACTTTACAGCGGGGAGGCTGCCGATCGACTAACGTGAGCGCGACGGGAGTGCCCCTATTTATAGCGTCCGAGTTCAGAGAACAGAGAAATTGAGAGCGGGAAAGAAAGTGATGCCTCTAGAGTTAGGCAGAGCGCGTAAGAGAGAAAGAGTTATCTCTAGCGATGCACAGAGATAGACATGCCGAGAATAACAGAAAGAGAGCGCGAGAGCGGGAGTGAGTAAGTTAGTAAGTGAATGAGTGAGAGAGAGCGTGAGAAAGAGAAAGCTATTTACTGCCATTACAATATTATATTATTATTAGAACGGCAGCTAACCTTGATTATAATTTGTTTTCTAAGAATATTCCTATCCGTATGTTAAAGTCGTTCGATCTGGTTAATCATTCGTATTGCACTGGCCACGTCATATTTTTGGAGGCTGAAGGGAAATCACAACACTATCACTATCACTTTACATGTTAACAGCGGGGAGGCTGCCGATCGACTGAAGTAAGTGCGACGAGAGTGCACCTATTCATAGCGTCCAAGGAAAGAGAACAGAAAAAATGGAGAGCAGGAGAGCTGGAGAGAAAGGTATGCTTCTAGAGTTAGGCAGAGCGCGTAAGTGGGAATGAGTTATCTCTAGAGATGCACAGAGATAGACATGCCGAACAAAAACCTATGTCTGAGAGAGAGTGTGTGAGAGAGAAATAGAGAGTGTGTGTGAGTGTGTGCCAGCGCAATATTATATTATTACAAGAACGGCAGCTAACTTCGGGTATAATTTGTTTTCTCTGAATGTTCCGATTGTTCCTATGTCAACTATATGATATAGTCGTTCGATCCGGCCCGATCCTTCTTACATATGTACATATATACTAGTGAGAGTAAACAAGATTCATGCAGATAGCTTTAAAATTGAGAGATGGGCAGACGAATAGATGGACATGGCTAGATCGACTCAACTGTTGATGCTGATCATATTCTTGATATATATATAATATATAATATATATGGTTGAATACATCACTGCGTTGCAAACTTCTAACTAAATAAATAATAATACCCTCTAAGGGTAATCATGTAAGCTTGTACCTATCCCTGTCATCCCACCCGTCGTATACGTAATATTGCAGTAAATAAATAATCTTAATTACTACCATAAACAAAATAACATTTTTAGCAACTTAGTTGTTCTACATAATTAACTTAAATTGCACAAATAATTTGTTGTTCTTTATTAAATGTAATTAAAAAATTACTTTAAGCTATATTGAACCTGTCCCTACCATCCCACCCGTCGTATACGTAATATTGCAGTAAATAAATAAACTTAATTAATTAATTACCAGCAACAAAACAACATTTTTAGCAACTAAGTTGTTCTACACACCTTCCTTAAATTGTACAAATAATTTGTTGTTCTTTATTAAATGAAATTTAAAAACTTTAAGCTATAGTGAACCTGTCCCTACCATCCTACCCGTCGTATACGTAATATTGCAGTAAATATATAAACTTAATTAATTAATTACCAGCAACAAAACATTTTTAGTAACTTAGTTGTTCTACATACCTTCCTTAAATTGCACAAATAATTTGTTGTTCTTTGTTGAATGTAATTAAAAAAATTACTTTAAGCTAGATGGAACCTGTCCCCACTGTCCCCACCAGTCGTATACGCAATATTGCAGTAAATAAATTAACTTAAAATTAATTACAAGCGAGTTGCATAAACCAAACAAAATCCAATTGACCGAAACCAGAGTGAATAGGGAGCGTCCTGTGTATTTCTCATTACTGACTGCCAGTTCCAGTTGCTGTCTCTAGTAAATCCTGACGCTGTCACAATAAAATCCACTCAAGCTAAACATACGTCAGCGGTGACGAGCCTTGGTCCTGGCTGAGTCCGAGTCCTAGCCAGAGTTCTGCTCCCTGGCCAAGTCGCACAAATTTATGCCCCAGAAAAGCAACAACAACAGCAAAAAAAAACAGAGAAAAAGAAATAGCAGGCAATCTCCTCCTCTTTGGCGCTGGCAGAAGTGAGTCCAAGGCGCAGGATATAATACCAAACTGCTCATTGATTTATTTACGAGCTCCTCTGATGGCCCAGCAGCTGTCCATGGGCGGGGCAGCTGCAGCAGCTTCAGGGATGCAAAGTCCTTGGAAGGACGACCTTTAAACTTATTAAAAAAAGAGGAGGAAATGAAGCTTAAAAATTGTTCCAGTATATTAAGCAACAATTTCAGAAATTCTTTCAAAAAACTATTTGAATTCCAACTCCGAAATTATTTAATTCCGGCTTTAATTAAGCTTTTACTTTTAAGTTATTATAAAGTAAAATATATAACAACTCAAATTAAATATTTATTAACTTATTTCAAGTTAGTTTCAAGGATTTCCTATTTGTTTTCCCTATAACCCTTTGATTTTCCATCCCTGCCTTACAAATTGCAGCTAAATTCTGGCTTTTCCTCGAGCTTCTGCTGGACAAGGCTGCCATATCCCATCCGCATTTTAGCATTTTGCCGCTCCCTCTGTCATTCCCTCTGCCATCGTCTTTGCGTCCTGCGCCTGTGACTTACATAAAGTGTCCTCGACTTTCTCGCAGAGGCGTCGAGTCATTTAGGCGCAGGTCGTAGATCTTCCCAGGCAATGGCTTTTGACACTCAATGTGAGCTCCAGAGCCTACACTTGAATTTCTACACCATTACAGCAGCAGCAAGGACTTTAAGGACACTGGCTGTTGGATGCTGGGTACTGGTGGCACCTTTGGCTACCTGCGGTGTTTGCTGGTAATTTTCATTGTCACGTGGCGGTAATTACCGGTGTTGCAGACACAAACACAGACACAATCGCAGCTGCAGACACGCGGCCAGACACGGCAGAGACACACACACAGAGGCACAGACATTGAGTCAGTCATGGCCATGGCTTTGAACTGCAAAATGTTTGCACTGCAAAAAAAGATATTTATTTTACAGGGAAATAACAGCCAGATGGAATAGGCAGAAATTCGGTAAGTTAAGTTAGTTAATTTGTTTAAGGAAAAATTAACTGATTAGGTTTTTGTTGAAGGAAATGCTTGGGAAAGGTTGATTTCTTAGAACGTTCCTTTAGAAAATATTTAACATTCTTTCTAAATATTTATTTTATGCATATTTTTTCAAGGCATTCAGCGTATTTTTTTACTTGAATTTATTTATTAAAAAAACATTTACAAAACCCTTTCCTCTTCACAGTTAATAACTTTCATTTGCAGTGCATCGACAGGACTCGATTTCAGTCAGAGTCTACCATATATGTACGCCTGTTTATACGTATGTTTATCTGTGTGTGGGTGTTGTATGTCTCTCTCTCTGTAAGTGTGTGTGTGTGGGCTATATCCTGTGGCGTCGCGACGCGCTTTACAATTTCAATTCATTGAATTTTAACAGCGCCTGCAGCGTCCTTGCCACCAGCCTGCCAGCGCGGCAGCGAGCCTGCAAGTTAACCGAAAGTTTGTAAAACGTTATGTGCAACATTTGCTGGCACGGCGCTAGGGGGGGACGTGGGGCAAGGCAGATCCTGGGGGCTATAGTCCTGATCCCCGGGCAGCGAGGTCCCATTGTCAATGGAATCGTGCAGGTTGGCCGCTGATATTAAAACGTGTTTTATCACCCGCCGCCATTTCGCGGCCGGGTATTCATTCCAATTGCGGCCAGATTGCACTTTTCAAGTGCGTGTTAATGCACTGCGTGTGTGCGGTGACGTGGGAGGGGGGAGAGTGTGTGTCATGGGGTTGGTGTTTCATATTGAGTATGGGATTTTAGGGGAACAGGAACTTAAAGCTGACACAGCCCCCTCGAAGGGCAATGGCTATTCAAATTAGAGGAACGAGCTGGCAAATGTCACAGCAGCAATCTAAACAAAAAACAGGACGAGGACAAGGACGAGGATGAGGATGAGGAAGGAAGCCAAGCAAAAGGGTTGATGGCCGAAAGGCACAAAAACAAGTATTTAGAAGAGTGCACAAAAGGGAAAGGGTTAGTACACAGGGAAAATTGATAAATTTATAGACTTTAAATGGGAAATAGAAGGTTTTTGGTTTGTATAATTATTAAATTTGATTTTTAAGGGGTTTCAACAATTTATAGAAGAGCTTTCTTGAGAAAATATATTATTTAAGACAATTATAGGTTAAATAAATGAATTAAATAAATATTAATATAATATAAGACAATGTGTTTAAGAAAATAAGTCAATTTTAAAGGCAAACAGAGCATATTAGTTTTTGTTTCTTAAGTAAATAAATAAAAAGTTAATATAAGAAAAGGTTATTAAAAAAATATTTGAATTTTTAAAGCAAACAGAGCATGTTAGCTTATGTTTCTTAGTTATAATAATAAATGTAGTTGTCATGCTATATAAATATCCCAAAAGTCTGAGTAGCTATGGCTATCCCAATCTGTAGCTTTAGTTTATAATTTTAAGTAAACAGTATGTAAATAAATAAATTAATAGTTCTGTGAAACTAAAAATATAAACATGTTTTCTATACAAACTGTACAGACTTTGGGATTTTAAAATGTACAAAGTATTTAACAAGTTAACATTAAAGGTACGATAACATCCTATCCTATTAAATTAAGAACATAGAAATTGATTGTTATTGTTATGTTAATAAAACGTAAACATTCCAATATTTTGCTATACACTTAACTAGTAAATATTTAAATTCCAATAACTCCCCTTTTTCCTGCAGTGTCTGTGTGTTTTTGGGGGCTGTGGGGCGAGGCAAGTGTGTGTTGGTGTGTGTGGTGTATCCTAGCAGCAGCTGTTGTTTGTCCTTCGCCGCCATTTTGTGTGTGTGTGTGTGTGTTTGTGTGTGTGTGTGTGTGAGTGTGTTTGGGCATCCCTTTCGCTGCCGAGTCGCTCCCGAGTTTGTTACATTTTCGTTTTGCAATTTCATTAAATTCCAACATCCGCCATAAATCTTCCACTCTTCAGCACGGCTTCTGTGCTTTGAAGCGATAAAGGTATGTCTGCTTGTTTGTCCTGCGAGTATCCTGCCACTATGTGTGTGTGTGTGTGGGAGTGTGGGGATCCCAATGTAACCCAAAATGGCCGTTGAAGTGGTTGAAAGCGATTACGCCGACTGCCAAAGGTTGACACACACGCGCGGGGGTGTGCGGGTGTGTGTGTGTGCGAGGGAGTGTGCGTGGGGACCTGTGTTTAAATGTTGTATGAATGAGCTTTTCGGAGGACACTTTCCCCACTCGGACCCACACACACACACACACACACACACGGGGGACTGGGAGTTATGGCCGGTCCCCTACAGCTGGCAAGGACTTTAAGCTGCCCGACATAAACTTGCCTCAGTTACACCCAGATGCTCTATTAATGTCCTTGCTCTTTGACAAGTCATTGAGGGAGCCCCTTTTGTGGCACTAGCTGATATTTATCCCGCCCGGAAAACATATAATTTGACAACAGATTAAAAGGACATAAAGCGTGTTCCACTTCTGCTTTTGCTATTTATCATAGCGCAGGGAATTCCCCGGATTTCTCTTGCTGGAAATCTCTCCGGGTTGATGCCTCTCATCATTGCCAGTTCATCGGCATTCCAAGCCTTGGCTCGTGGTATGCAAAAACATTATGACAAGCTCTGGTATTCACTGGAAAAAACCCCACCTTTCCACCAATTTATTCCATTCCCAGTCGGGGTGCAAATAAATGAAAGGAAACTAAACCAAAGGAAGCCGAAGTTTGTATACCCTTGAAGGATGGATTCTTTGATTCTTTGAATCAATATGTTTCGATATATTTATATGACAAATATCTTCGATAAATCAAAGTTTTAAACTAACATAACTAAGCCAAAAAACAACTAATTTCCATTCGGAAAGCTGTTCTTTGTTTGTTTTTATTAGTTAATAAATCTGCATAGACTATTTAAAATTTAAAAAAATTAACATTTTGATCAATTTTTTAGCCCCTTTTAATCCCCAATAAAATGTTGAAAAAAAATTTATAAAAATTTTATTCTTCCAAACACAGCTAGATTGATTCGTCTGATGATGCTGATCAAGAACATATATGACACATAGGGTCGGAATTGACTCTTTCATTGAAAAAATTATAATATCCCTTGCAAGATTTTTGAAATCGATATTTTTACATGATTTTTTTTAACAAATCATAACTAAGTCAAAAATGCATTAATATTAATGTTTCAATCTGTTCCATGTAAGTATTTAGTAGTTTAAAAAAATCTGCATACCTTCTTTTAATAGAAATTTACGAAAAATTATATTTTTAAATTTTTTTACAGTTTTATGTAAAATTGTGAAGAAAAAATTATAAATTGTATAGTTTTTTTCTCTCTGATATGTCTAGATTTACCCGGCTGTTGATGCTGATCAAAAATATACAGGATTTATAGTATCGGAAATGACTCTTTCACAAAGTTGCGAGCTTCTGACAAAAATTATAATACCCTGCAAGGACACAAAAAGGAAACGAGCGGAAAAAAGGCTGAAGACGCAGCTGGTCCGGGTTCGTCTGGCGCTTATTAAACTGAAATCCCCGCCTCAAGTGCCTGCTGCCATTGCCGGCTGCCTGCAGTTAACAATTTTTGCAAGCCACCAAGCAAATTATTATTGTTTTTCTTTGCCAGCCGAGCTTTGGTCGAGCTTAGAGTTTGCAATGGTAAAAAGAAAATATTTACCGAACAGGGAGTGCTCTTTAAAATATATATAGAAAAGGTGGCAATAAATTAATAGAACATATAAATTAAGATAATTTAAAGAGCTGCTAAGATATTTAAATGCTTTAAAAATTATACAAAATATTATGCGTAAAAATAGTTTCCAAATTGTTATTATACCTCATTCATTTTTGAAACTACTTTTTGAACAAAATATTAAAATTAATTAAAGCAATATATTTGAAGGATATGATTTAGAAGGTTTCCTTGTCTTGTTTTTACATTAACCTTTCTATATTATTTCTATATACATATATATTTATTTTATTTTTTAAATGTTGGTTTTTGGTTGACAATTCCATAAACCTTAAGCAAAGCGAGGACTCTATGTGGCTTCTGGTTCCTCTAACTCCTTGCTGTCCTTATGGCCATAGTCTGTGCCTCCTTTAACCATTTGCTGGCTCCTTTTTTTTGTAACTCCTGCTCCTGCTCCTGCTCCTGCTCCTGTTCCAGCTCCTCCTACTGGTCCTGCTCCCTTTTGGAGCTGCGCGCGTGGCGATATAATTGAATGTCTCAGGTGTTTTGTCAGACATTGCTTAAGCCTTTGCCGGGAGGGATTTTCTACTGATGTCCCTTGGCAGCGCGGATTGCCTTTTTAAAGGTCCTTAAAGTGCTGCCTCCACCCCCTAAGCGAAAGGCGAAAGGCAGAAGGACTGCCATTGGCAAGGTTTCTGCCGTGTGACATTCAAATCCGCGCCATTTCAGTCCACACCCACGACGACGGCGACACCGATGCCTTCACCTGCCCGGCCTAATTAAAACATTCATCTTCATTTTCACCTTTTGCCTAATTAATTCACACAAAAATCAACTAAATTAATATGAAAACCAAGCCAAGAAGCTGACAAGCTGCTGACCACCCCAGCCTTATTGCCTTTCGGCTGCTTGTTGTTCCTGCCTTTTCGGACGCTAACGAGAATTAATGGTTTGCAGTGTGGCACACAATTACGACAGGGAAAATCTTAGGTAAGCAGCGCCGAAAATTGTCACCGGCCTCAGGCAGGGGGAAAAAAAATTGAGAGAGAAGAAAACGAAACGAGAAATAGAAGGAAATACAGCTCCACATAATTGGCTTTGCGGGGGCGGCTGTGTCAAAAACTGCTCAATTTACGCGTCGTGAAATTAATTTATGCCCAATGCAATAACCTCGGCCACGTCAATAAAATACATTAGGGCCAGGAGTCCTTAGATGGGGATTTGGTCCTGTATATTTCAGCCAGGGCACAGGGATGGTGGCCTGAGACGATTCTGCGGGTGCGCTGGGTGGGTTAGTTGGCCTGGGACAGACGGTTGCCTAATTGCGCTTTGTCAATTTGAAATTAAAATTGCCTTTGCCATGCACAAACACACACGCTTCCAGGAGGGATGAACTGAGAAAAATTCTATACAACCATTTATTAACATTTCTATTCTTTTTTGCTGTCAGATAATTCTTTTTGTCGATATATATTTTTTTAACATTGTGTTCAAATATATATCTTTGCGAATATCTGTTTTAACTTTGAAAAAAATATTCTTTAAGCCATATTTTACTAGATATATTTTATTTATATATTGTGCTTAATCACCAGAAGAGAATAAAGAAATTCCGAAAATATTTTCGTTGAAAAAGCCTTTAAGAAACACAAGGTTCTTGTCATAAACAATTAAAAGGTATGGTTATAGAGCAGTTTCATATGAAAGTCACCTCTTTGTCATCAGTAATTGACCCAGCTCCATATTTAGCATGGTTAACACCTATTTGCAAATAGAATCCTTAGGGAATTCTAGAGCAACTTTAGCTATGTGTAAGCTACAGGTTCCTAAAAAAGCTTAAACTATAGGAAATTATATATATATTTTTTGAAATAATTCATTTATATTAAATAATTTAGCTCGATGGATCCAGATTATTATAGCAAGATCTTGTTAGCACTTCCAGCAAAGCTGTCTCTCTCAGCCATAATTTGATAAATATTTTTCTATAACATAAATATATATAAATTCCTAGACTTTAAGTAATGTAGGTCTTTGTTATTTACTAGAATTTTCTACTGAATCAAGGCCATTTTTGGTAAATGTTGGGGTTGACTTACACATAAAATAAATGCCCCAAAAAATATTAAAATTAATATCCTATAAATTTTAATAAGTCATTACTTAAATATATTTATATATTTATTTTTTTTTATATATTTCATGCTAATGTAACCCTCCTTATCTCTCAGTGTCCGCGCACCGGCACACGCTCCCTGGCCATTGCTCCCACACGGCGAGCGTAAGAAATGCGCCTTGCAAAAATAAAAATTTCCATAATTTAACGATCTAAATGCAAGTGGCGCAATTGAAGCGTAATTAGACCCTGCCAGTCACTCACACCCCAGCACACACCCACACACACACGGAAATAGGGCTGGCGCTAATTGGTTTCTGGTCAGGATCGCTGGCTGCAGGGATGCAGGATTCAGGACCTGGGCCAGCTTTCATCGGTGCGCCGCCGCCAATTAAAAACGTGCCCACATTATGCTTTATTGACTGCCCCCCTCCTTCGACCTCAAGGATACACCCCCATTGGCACAGGATTCTTTTGAATGTATCTTTCAATACCCAAAGGACTCGCTGGCTACCTGGCAAAATGGGAGGAAAAAAAAACACACACAGAAAATAAAGGGAGCCGGGTGGGCGTGCCTTTTAGCAATAATAACGTCCTCGGATGGCCATAAAACAAATCATACGAGTTTATGGTCACCTTACCAACATTGTCCACTGCGAAACTTTATCTTTTTATATGCGGCATTATTGCCACAGATTAGACACGGGATTTAGTACAATGCCCACACACAGGTGGGGCGGGTGGAGAGCGGAGAGCGGAGAGCCCAGGATGAGGTCCTTGTACGCATATGTGCGTATCTACATATAGGGGTTACCATTTTTTTCGATTGCCAGCAGAACGAATTAAATATGACCATTTGTATAATGGCCGAGACTTGAATTGGAACTCGGAGAGAGTAACTTCGATATCTAATACAATTATGACCGGGAGGGAGGGGGGTGGTATATACAATGTATATTCGCATACGTATGCAAGGATGTGTCCAGGACAAATTCGAATGCAAAATGCATGACGTTTCCTGTTTAATTTTCAGCCGGGTAAGTGCTTTGGCTTAACTCCGGATCTCCTCTATGGCCAGCACACAAAACAGGATTGGTTTTGGGGATTGGCCTGGGGTTTTGTGATGGTTTTGGGTCTAACATGGGATGTGGAATGGCAGTATCTGAGATCTACTGGCCTCGGGATATATTTTTCACACAATAAACTGTGTTTAGTTGATGGCACGAAATTGTTGAGACACATTTTGGTTTTTATTTATTTAATTGTGTTATTGTAAGAGTAGTTTTAGTTTTGGTTTCGTATTGCTGGCTGTTCTGGAGCTAGGTCCTAGATGCGATTAACTTTAGGCTACAAAGTACACAATAATAAGTAAGAATATATCTTGAAAAGTATCAATTCAATTAAAGTTTGAAGCTAATAAGTTATTTACACAACGAAAGTAATCTAAGTTTCGAATTGGAAAGCAGCAGATTAGCTATAAGTATAGCTTATAGAATGTTTCAGACATTAATTATGTCAATATTGAGAGCAAAGTAAACTGGCAAAGGCTATGGATAGATCATCAGATCCTTCTTACGAGTCCTTGGGGGCTTTCAGCGTAAGGGGAGCCTCCCTGTAGTACACATTCGCCCCCTTGATCGGCAGTGGATGGGCCTCCGTGTTGAACACCCATTTGTCCAGTGGCAGCACCGAGTCATCCGAGAACAGCAAGTACAGGTACTTTAAAGTTTCCGCCAGGAAGTAACTTTGCTGAACATCATCCTTCGGCGGTGGCTGTTGATAGACATTACGCAGGCCACTGTATCCATAGGGCGTCCGGCAGTGCTTCTCCAGCGCCAGGACTCCCTCCCAGCCCCAGTCGCGATACTTCTGATCATGAGTCAAGCGCCACAGTACAAAATAGCTCTCAAAGGTCTCCGGTCGCAGGATATAGGCCTTCTCCTGCGATCGCAGAGCCCGGGCCTCTAGGGCCTCGCTGAATCGAAAGGTCTCGGGTCCCAGTTGCGTGGGCGTTCGTATATAGCTCTCGTGGCAGGTGTTTGCGATGCCCTTGCCCACCGCCATGTACCTGTCTGTATAGGCATTTTGCCTGGTGACAGCTCCCAAGGCAAACAAGCCGCCCGAGAAACATGCCAGATGATCCATCTTGTGCTCCATCCAATTGTTAGTCAGATCAGAGACATAGATCAGCCCGCCCCGGCTGATGCGTACCATCTCCTTCAGAATGGCCTGCATCGCCTCGTCGTACATCTCGCGTGCCTCGGCGTCCCTTTGGCCCGACTGCAGCCAGGACTTCAGCAAGTACTCGTAGTAGCTGTCACCCAGTCCGCCCAGGGAGATGTGATGCTGCCCCCATTTGCCCGTTTCGGGATTCAGATAGTTCGGATACAGGCCTTTCGGCTTCCTAAGCTTCTTGAGCACCTGACGAATGGTCTGGACCCGTTCCCGATACACCGGATTCCCAGTTATGTCGCTCAAGTAGGTGAACTCCAGATGCAGCGTGCCGAACTCGGCGAGGATCGAATTGCCGTCGGATGCCCATTCGTGGTTCCTGGCCGCGCCGGTCTCTGTGGAGACCAGGCCATAGGGGATACCCGTGCGGGTTCGGAAGGCCGGCAGCAGCTTGTCCGCAATCTGCTGAGCCCGCTCCTTGTACAGTGGATCCCCGGTGAAGGCGTACAGTGTTAGCATGCCGCCAACAAACCGAATGTTCGTCTCGAAGACATTCAGCTCCGCATTAAGCCTGTCCAGCGAGAATTCAATTTCAATCCAGTCGCGACCCTCGCGATACTCTTTCTCCAGTCCCATAATGTACAGGGTATCCAGGCCATCCACAATTGTGGCGCCCAAATGGTGGAAAAGAAAGATGCCGCCCCAATGGGGGCACCGCGACAGGGGACGCAGCTCGTTCTTGCCCCAAGCGTATCGTTTGTAGTTGTGCCAGGCGTGTAGCATCATCTCCTTGACCTTTTCACGTCGCTGCTGCAGGGTGGCATTCAGTGAATCTGGTGCCTGATCATTGCCACCTCCTCCGAGGGGCAAGGCGTTGACTACTGGCTGACTAGGTCCTTCTACCCCGCCGTCATCTTGCGCGGGTGTCTTCGTATCCTGGCCATCCTTGCCATTGGTATTCCCTTCCTGTTCTCCAACCTGCTGATCCTCCGGTGTTAGTGCTTGGACTAGAGCCTCGTCTGTGACAGGAGGCTTGTCCAACTCGGCAAGGATCTTCTGCTCAAGGCTCTGGCTGAGATTCTCGCTGCGTTGGGGCACTTGACTGGATGGTATGTAGATCTCGGTCCCGGCCTTCCGGAGGATCCGGTCCCTGCTGTAGTCGTCCGGCAGTAGGAAATTGACGGCGTAGCAGAGGAAGCTCAGGGTTACCAGGACGAGTCCAATTAAACATCTCTCATGCGAATAGCACTTCGATTTGCGTCCTATTGAAATAATGTGACGCATGGTAGAGTCTCACAGAAGTTTCTTAGCTTTCGGTTTCTCAGATTTCTCATTTATATTGCTTTTTGATTTTATTGTTTTATAGAAGACTTGCAAAGCATTTGTTGCTATTTTTTTTGCTATATTTTGATTGATATTGAATTGTTTCAGGATTTTTATATCGATTCCAGTGTGCCCTGGTTGTATTTCCCACAAGGACTAACCGGAAATGCTTTCTTTTAAATATTTTAAAACCTATTTTGTTTCAGTTTTTCCTTTTTGCCATAAGAAATACTAAGCTTTTACCTTTATTACAGTTAAGTTCTTGTCAAAGGTATGCCTTAACAGGCTTTCTCAACTTTCTTGACATCAATTTTCTTCCTTAAAGGTATCCCTTACCACCTAGACATCTGCAAGTAGGACAACTGCCACCGTAGATTCTAATTTGATGAAGTTATTTGCGAACCAACTGCCATAAATAACAATTTTTTTTAAAGAAAACGGAAAAGCGACAAAAGCCAAGTTAGCGGAGAGAAGAAAGAAGGTGGAGGCTGTGGCGGAGCAAATGTAAATTAGAAGCCAACTGTGACTGTCTAGATAAGAATGTACTTATGTATATATCTAAACGGGGAAAAAGGTGGCAAAGGAAGCGGGCGATGCCGCGCCAGGACCCTGGAACGGAATGCGGTTCGTGCCTCGTCGCGGGGCACCAGTGTGCGGCATTTTATTTCGCATTAAGAGATTAAGATCAAAATTAAAATTTATATTACCATGCGACACGCTGTGAGTATCTGTGTTTGCTTTGTCTCTTCTCAGCTCAGCTCAGCCCAGCTTGTTGCCCGTTTTTGATGGCCTTAAATTGCTGGAAGTTTTCCCGGATTCAGGATTCTTTTTGCTACTCGCAACTGAATCTTTGTCGGGTATTTAAAAAAAAAAATAATGTGAGAGTGTAATTAATTTGTGTGAATACTTACCTTGGCAGCGGCAATGAGACTCGCTGATTGACAGACAACTTAATTGGGTTTCTTGAAAATCTTCCCCGGTAGAAACTTGCAATTAGCTAGCTCGAACTTTGTACTGAGTACTAAATCCTTGCAAAGGATGCCACCACCGTTAACAATTTAAATGCTGGCATGGAGCCGGCAACTACAGATGTACATGGAGAAAATTGTAGTTAAATATATGAATTGATTAAGTAAACCGAATAAACTCAGGAAATATAGGGTACTTGAGGAGTTTATATCAATAAATATTAAGTACTTGAGCAGTTTATATTTAAAAATATTAAATAACTAGGCAAATATGAATTTAACATAATATTGTTGTAAACATTTCCAGAGTTTCCTTTAAAATTGATCTATGCTTTGGTAATATTTTGCCTTTATATTATAATTTCCTTTAAAACTCAATAACAATTTTATTAATTTTTTAATTTAATTTAAATTACATTTATTTTTAAATATTTGAATGATTTTCTCCACGTGCATCGCTGTTATTCTTCAGAAAGTATATGTAACCAAAACTTGCCGCAATGTCAGCATCAGTTCAGTATCAGTCTGCGTCTGCGGCTGAGACACAGCCTGAGTCCTGAGTCCTGGCTGCCTCATCCACCTGAGCCCACACCCCTCCTCCCCTCCGGGAGAGGAACGGGGCAGAAAGGGCTGCAAGTGACGCAATGCAAAATCCTTACCACAAGCTCTAGAAAAATTTATGAGCACTCAAGTTGATTCAATTTAAAATTTCTCCATGCGGCTGCTAACCCAATCCCTTGTTCGTTTTCTTTTTTTTCCTGTTATTTTCCTTTTTTTGGTTACCCCTTTTTGACCCCTTTTGCAAATTTTCAGCCTTCAGTGGCAGTGGCCCCCGAAAATGTGACGCTGACGTCTCATTTTTATAATTAGGCTAAGCCCAGGCCCAAAGCCAACTTGCCAACTGTGCCTGCTTTTCTCTGATTTTCCCCGCTTTTCCACACAGCACGGTCTGCGTCTGTTGTTTTGGGCCTGGCTAATTGTGTGTGCGAGGGATGGCGAGGCAGCTTGCCGTTGCCAAGATTTTCCTAGTAAACTATAGTGTCTATACTATATAAAGTGCGGTCATACTGAGAAAAAAACCACAATAACAAAATTATAATAATAATATCTTAGAGGGAAAATAGTACCTTAATTTTCTCAAGCTAAATCATATTTTCTTATATTTTATGTAAGTAAATAAAATTATAATCAAGTATTTAAATCTCTAAAAATTAGCTAAATAATTTATTATTGTAATATGACACTGGAAATAATACCTAAATTATATCCTGCTCATCCTCACTTTTTTATATTAGAAAATATATAAATTATTAAATAATAATAATAATATGTGCCTGGTATATAGCGAAATATTTCAGGCATTTTAGGTCATTATGGGGTTATGACACTACCTTGTTGCTTGTATTTAATACAAATAAATTAAGCAACATAATACTGCCATGACTTCTCAAGAAATGTAATACTAGATTAAATTATATATATTTATATATATTTTTAACTGTCCAATTTCATATCCAAACAAAGCAAAATTTTGCCTGTTGTTGTTTCGGACATTTCGGGGGAAATATAACAAAAAATTAGCAACTGAAAACAACGGCTGATGAGAAGCAACTAAATTTTGCTGGGAAAACGAAAAGTTCTTGCGCAATTTTGAGTGGCATCAATTTTGACATTTACCTGCAGCAACGCTGGCCGGGCAAGGGAAAGTTTTTTACACTTTTCCCGCTAACTGGGCACCTTTCCCTAAGCCGATTTCAAGTAATTTCAGCATTAGATTGCTTTCTTTTTCGGCTGGGAAGTTGCGAGGCGAAAACTTTTCTTGATATGCCCAATCAGGGCGGGCAGAAATTATTAAAAAAAAAATATAAAAGAAAAATAATACAGAAAATGGAAAACAACATAAAAAATAAGGAGAGAATGCAGGGCAGGAAAAACTGCAACTAAAGTCCGGGGCATGGAATGTGTCAGGATGTATAAGTCTGTAAAAATTCCAGTTTGGCTTTTGTTGTTCGTTCCCACACCATTGTTGTTTTGTGCTGGAAAAGTTTTTGGCGCAACGGGTGCGGAAGTTGCAGCTGGAAAATGCGGGGGAGGTGGGAGGTGGGAGGTGGGCGGAAGTGGCGCATGCAAAGTGCAAAAGCTCGTTGAATATGACCGGGCATTAAAGATGCCATAACCGTGAGTGTGCCTGTGTGTGGGTCGGATGTCAAAAGTTTTGTTAAGTAAAACCTCATGTGCATCTAATTAAAAATATAAAAAACTTTATTTTAAAGCCGCCAAAGAAAACTTTGTCTCCTGCGGAAATGAGTGTGTATGCCAGTGTGTGTGTCCGTGTGTGGTAGTAAAGCGCAAGGATTGTTGCCTCCTGCCTGCCAGCCTGCCTGCCGTTGTATTTAAAAGTTCCTTGGCATGTTTATCAGCATGCATGTGTAAAAGGATTTTTCGCAAATGAGCTGCCAAATTGGCGTAACTTGCAAACGTTGCTACGTGGAAAAGCAGGTGACAGCCTCATACCCACAGCAAAATTATACACAAAACACGGCGAAAAGCGAATGAAAAGTTTTGGGAAAATCCGCATGCTTAATTAGTTTCTTTTCAGTACTGCAGGAATTGTCAAAATATATGAAACCGACGAGGGAAATCGTCAGAGGACTTCTTATTACATAATTTATGGTTTGCAATTTGACAAATAATTATTTTTGGGGGTTATGAGTTAGAATTAAGAAGCTGTATTTTTGTTTGAATTAAATAAACTTAAAGATAAATTAATTGAAAAACTATTTACATTAAATATAACCTATACTACATTTTGAAATGGATGTAAAGTCAGTGAAATATAAGTTTTGATACTCTATTTTTTAAATAACACACTTAATAATTTACCCTAAAATGTTTTATATTATCTATTTAATTAAAGATATAATTTTAGGCCCAACCCAAGCTTGTAAGCTTCTTAATTCCCAACCCCTGACCGCTATAAGTAAATATCCTAAGCCTTGAAAAATCAGCTGCTGGCGACAAGTCAAAAGCTTAATGGTTTGCTTTTGACAAACAAAATGCTCACTAACAACAACGGGTGAAAAGTATTGGCTATGTTTTTGGGTCTTAAGAGGAGGATACTGGCGAAGGATTCAGTGGGAGGACTCATCAAGAGGATTCAGCTGGAGAAGGAGAAGCTCCGAGCACATCTCTGACCGTAGCAGACAGATCCACTGACAGTCACAGCCGCAGCCCGTTTGAGTGACTGACTGTGCCTTCGACTTGCACAGAGGCCATCATCATCAGTGAGCCTGAATCTCTCCAGACCCACCACCATCCTTGTGGTTGCGTAACTCCATTTCCACCTCCCTGCTCCCCCCTTGAGGTCATTAATGCAGCTGGAGGCTCTGGAGCCCGGCTTAACCCTTTTTTGGGGGGGTGGAGCAGGCCAAACCCCGAAATGCTTTGCATTTCTGCTTTGCACTGGTGGCCGCATGTCCTGCGAATTTTCCAGGACCAACTCCCCCCTTCACACTCCACTGGAAATTTTCCGGACTGATGGAAATTTCCCTCATGAAACTCACCCACCCCCCCTTCAGATTCGATGGCGGCACAGAAAAAATAACAAACGAGCACAACATGAGCTGAAAATAAGATTTTTGAGTCATTTCGTTTTGTTGCGTTTATGTGTGAGAGGGTCCTGCGAGTGCGTAAGTGTGTGTGAGTGTGTATGTGTGCGAGCAGTTGTCCTAGTCTTGGTGACATCGTCTGGCTGACTCTGCGCCTCACTGGCTGATGTATTCATGAAATCGTGTGATTAATGGCTCGCACAACATTTGCACACACTGCTCCTGCTCCTGCTGCTGCTCCTGCTCATGCGGCTGGTGCTGATGCTACTGCTCTTGATCCTTCTTCTCGTGCTGCTCCTGCTCCTTCTGCATCCTTGTGCTCATCCTCGACAGGCGGCGTATCTGTCTGCGTGCAGATAAACATGCCCGGACCAGCTCCCCTTTCCCCAAAAGGCACTTGGCGAAAAGGATTCCAAGGACTCTTGGAGGGAAGTTCCTTTCTTTTATTAAATTTTTTGTATATATTTTAATAAATATTTTAATTACTGACATTTTGCTTTGGTTTTTAAATTCCCAAATAAAACTGCAATATATTTTCCAGTGCCTTTTCGTTGTATACCTTTCATTTTGCTAAGTGCAAGCACTGCCAATCTCCGCCAGCAACTGCTGTGCATGCAAAACGAACGGAGGATGTGTGGACCGGGTGGAGGAGACAGAAAGGACACCACCGACGACGACGACGACGACGACGACATTGGTCACAAAAATTTTCCGGCTCTGCGCGTTTGTCTGCCATTTTATCAGAGCCGGCCGAGCCGCATGAGGCGTTGAAATTAACAAACATCCTGTGGCCCCCACGTAGTCGCTCTCACATCCTTTTCGAAAACAAAAATGCGTCGTAATTAAACCGAATTTAATTGCTTTACCCCTCCACCCCCCACCCCCCTTAGCCGGCCGCAATAAGGATCTGTGCCCCTTATAACTATGCTATAATCTTTGACACTTTTATTGCGGCTCTAAAAGTTATTAACTTGATTTAATAAGCGCCTTGGACAGCATCGGCAACAACATCACGAAGAGTCGAAAAGGAATTTGAATGTTTAGCATTTTACAGTTTTATCTGAGACGGGGGAAAAGTTTGCCAAATGAATTTGATCGCCTTGGCATTCAGAACGTGGCTTTAATTAACTCATTTTTCATTGGAACTGCCAGCGGGGGCCCAGGACACCGGGGGATGGAAAATCCGGAAAGCCGCGTGGGCGAGGGTTAGGTAATCTTATCTGCTAGGTGGGCGGCTGTGGCACAACAGGACTCAGGCCAGGCCAGGAGGAGAGATTCCTAGCTCGCGGGCGTTGAGACTGAGGCCATCACTCATCCGGGGACCCAAGCCTTTGTCTCCCTGCTGATAAGGCCAAAGAATTTCCCCTGCTCAGTCCTCCTTTTTCGGAGCTCTTATCAGCGTGAACAAATTTGAATTGGGTATTTGAATTCGGAATTTTCATGCCGCATTATGCGAGGCAACGTAGCTTAGCTTTGGACTTTAATTTACATTGATTAGCTGGGGGAGAGCGGGCTCTATTTATTCCTAAATAAACATAAACAAAACTAGGAATCTTTTTGTTTATCCTTTGAATAATTTCTGCTTATTAGTGAAGATGTTTTTCTACCAAAAAAAACATTGGTTAAGTGTCTTTCTTCATACCTAAACAATAAAACTTTAAAGAGCCCATAAAATACTTAATATTTTCTAAACTTTCTACTAAATCTCACCATTTCCCTCACCGAATCGAGGTAAATCTGCCACAAAACGTGCTTTGACAACCCAAGACAATGGCTTTGTCATCGCTGAAAAAATAAGAAAACCCAAAAAGACTGCTGCCACAAGTTGTTTAATTTTTAATCAAGCTCAAGTTTTTGCATGACTGCCATTTAGGTGGGTCAAAGGTAAATGCAATTCCTGGCTCGGACCCTCCCATGGAAAGGCCACAAGAAAAGCCAGACACAAATGCAGACACTTTTTATGGGCTATAGAAGAACCTCAAAATTGCAGATTTAATTTTATTTTATTGCACTTCTCCGTCTCTCTCTTAGCCAACGAAAATTGTTTCTTTATGCTGCAGGAAGCTTCATTGTCCTGGCGTCTGATGACATGGAAGAGATTGCCAAAGGAATTTAATCAAGGAAATATTTCTGGGGACACTGGAGAAACTCCATTCAAGACTGGAGCTAAAGAAGTTTCCATTCCCCTCTATATAGATGGATTTCATTTAGCTTTCTGCATCGAATGTTGGCTCATTAATAAACATAAGCAACAAATTGCTCGACAAAATCAAAAAACCAAAACCATTTTGCCACTCAGTGAGTGAAAAAACAAAAAAAGAATGCCACAAAACGAGTATAATATTTGTAATCAAACGCAGTCGGGAGTCATAATAATCAAGTCGTAAAAAACAAATCCATTTTCGCGCTTGAATAAACAGCCAAAAGCGAGACTCTCCAAGGAAGACGAGGACCTCAGCCAGACGACACACTGGGTCGTAAGATGAGCAGTAAAAACAATAATAGTAATGGCGGAGCATTTTTACACCTCTTCCACGGCAGCCACAAAAGGGGGGATCCGGGATCTGGGATAACATTTTGTTGGCCAAGCAGTCTGGCCATAAAAAAGCAGTAGAAAAAATGCTTTTGCTCAAGTGCAGACCATGGAATACCTAGTTGTTTGTTTATAAAAAGGTATTGCATACTGTTGGGCAGTGAGAAAAAGGATAAGAATCCAGTTAAGTAGAAGGGATATATGTAATATTCTTCATGATAAATATATATTTCCATAAAGATGTCTTTTGGTAAAGATCATAATAAAGAGACCTTCTCTATGTTCTCTCTATAAATTCCTAAGAATCCCATATACCCGGTATACTCTTTAAAATCTCCGCCACAAATAGCTCAATGGTCTTGCTTTTGGCCAAAAAAATGTTACGACACCACCAAGAATGACAACCTGTAAATTTTGCGCTTTATTTAACAGGCCAAATGACAAATCTGTGCATCGAGTCAGAGCACCATTTAACGATCGTAAAATCACCCATCAAATGCTGTAAATTATAATGTAATAGAAAAATAATAAGCGAAGTCGAGATGCATCGGCGATGTTATCATCGTAAATCCAAGGGAAGTCGTAAAACGTGAAGCCCAGGAAGGTCCTGGCGTTAGTTTTCACACCCAAAACACACAGAGGGGGAAAATGAGAGAGCGGGAAAAGCGGATGCAAAGCTCTCTGGGCATCATTACACTTGAGTGTTTTACAACTTCCGTTGAGTTGAGGTTCTCCAGGGCCATAAAGCCGTAATCTTCATGTTTTTATTAGGATGGTCTGCTGGCTGGCTGGCTGGCTGGTTGGTTGGGCGGGTTGTCAATGCCATTGAGGACATCAAATTGACAGCTCCTTGGAGTCGTAAAACTCAGCCACTGTCTGCGCCAGTCGTACGTACATATGTTCGGGGGTAATGATTGTCACCGGCTAAACAATTAAATCGAGGTTAGGAATGGCGCATAAAAAGCGCATAAAAAGGACATAAACCAGGACCCCAAGCCCGGCACAATATAAACAATGATAATGATGATGATGACGATGTCGTCAACGCATCGTAAACATTTTAAGCTACAGTTTATTTTCATTTGGAAGGACGAAACCGAAAACATGACCCCTACGATGCGATCTGTGGCCTCGTAAAACCCTGCTGATAAGACACTCGCCGCTGGCAATGATAATAAAATTATAAGACACACCACTCACACACACATATGTGTGTGGGCTCTCGAGAATTTCCCGCTTTCCCCTCGCTCTAAAGTGCGCTAATCAGCATTTAAAATTAACTAAACGCCCGCCTCTTAAGCCAAACTTGATGAGTTTGGCCCTTGGTCCCGCCTTCTCGCCTTTTCCTTTGGGACTGTAAAACCAGGTTATATAACATGCTATATAGTCGAGATGTTGGGCCGTTAAGTGAACGGAAGATGCGTTTTTCATGTAGCTGAAAATGGCCGGAACCAGGACGGGAACGGGGCTGGAAGCCGGGGCATGTGTTAACTCGAGATGGGGGCCATAACACTTGAGTGTGTGCCAAGTGACATTTGATTGCTCTAGTTCTAGTACTGAGTTCCAGGCTGAGTTAGCCAACTTGTGTGGTTGGGCAAGTGCTAAGCTTCTGGCTTTTAATGTTCCTTAATTGACAGATACAGACTTGGACTTGGATAATTGCCATTTCAAATCAATAAGAGGAATTTTTAGTTAATGGTCTTCTGTGGTTTTATTTCTAGGAATTAATTTGAAACAAATTTCAATAATTTAACTTGAATTTCATAATAAAGCATGACCTTCTTAAGTTGAATTATTTAAAGTTATTATTTGTGATTAAAAAAGAATAAAGAATAAACTAAGTTAATAAGTCATAAAATTGTCTTGTCAAATACAAATATTTAAATTAAATATCTTTGTCTCAAAAATGCTATCGAAATTTAAGTCCCCTTGACTTAAATGTATGTTCAAGGAATTTATATTATGCATAAATCGGGAACATTAATAGTTCTTCTAGTTTTTAAGCATTTGTAAATTATGTTACTATTTCTTATAGCCTTAAATGTTTCTTTTAAAAAACTACTCATTGCCTCAGGCAATTTTAAGCATTTCCTTTTAATTAAACTTGCTTCCTCTGTAGGTTTCTATAACTAACAGTTTCAGTCTTTATAACAAATTTGCTAATTTCCTTTTAATTTAATTTGTTCCCTCAGTAGGTACTTTTTTAACTTATCATTTTAGTCTTTAAATATAGTATATACAAAATTAACAAAAATAAATATTTTTTATTACAAATTCAATCATTTCCTTCCCTTGTTTCATATACTTTTTATAGTGAACCTAACATAGTATGTAATATGTAAGTCAACTTATTTAAAAAAAAACTTAACTTATTTTCCTCCTAAACCTGTTTACTTCATATTGTTACTATGTTCCCTTTATGTTATATTTTACAAATTTAATTCCAAACTTTATTCCCTTTAAGTGTTATTATCTTTCCCTTCATTTACCTTATTCTGGTTACACTTTAAGGCCCATTATCATATGGCACCCTCCGGTTTTAATTGATGCCCAAGTTGGAGAGTGCGTGCCAGGCACACACACACACATCTACAGAGGACACCCCACAAAAAGGACGCTTACTTCCGCCATTTTCTATGATGAATTGCTACTTTGGCTCAACACACACACACACACACACCCTGGAGCTCTCCGAAGAGATGATGCGCAGACAGGAGAAAAGTAGAAGCGAGATGAGCTGAGTACATATCCTGGCAAAGCTAGGAACGAGAAAAAAACAAAGCAGGAAAGACAGCGACAGGACCTCGCATAGATACACATTTATCCAGCTGTCAGCGGGACGAAAAAAGGAGTGCAGCCGCTGGGTTTTCCCCTATTTCCACCGCTATCCCTCCAATCCACGACTTTTCCATGGACAGGTGAGACCGAAACACTCGCCGAAAGGGACACGGGAAGTGCACTTTCCGGGACTCCAGGACACGGGACACAGGACACCCACACACACACACACACACACACACACACATTGGGGTGCTTTTGCGCTTATTTATGTCTGGCAATCATAAAGCGCCGAAAAGAGAGCGATATAGGGGGAGAGAAAGAGTGAGCAGGCGACTGCAGGTTATGGCCTTCTATAACTCAGAACTCGGAGCTCGCAGGACTCACTAGGACTCGCAGGACTCTTGCCGCCTCTTTCTGGCCCATGTCCCGGGTCCACTTTCGTTGGCTTGCTACTGCCACTGCTCCTGCTGCTGATGTATTCCATACAAATTGCAGGTTTTAGTGTTTTTATTTTCGGCCTCCAAAACGGGGGTGAAATGTCCTTTCGCCCTGGTTGGGGGTGGGAGATGGGAGGTGGGAGGTGGCTGGGCAAAGTGGGCGAGTGGGCAGGCGCATCATCCATCAATGGCATTTGCGGCAAGGACAGCGGCGAATGCTCTCGGTGAGTGCTCCTGACGTTTTTGTGTCGCAGACACAACAACACTAAAAACGGGGGCAGGGGGGGTGGTTCAAGGATCTGGATCTGGATCTGGCTAGCATCCCTTTTTTTTCTGTCATGCGGCTCAATTTGTACTATTTTTATTGTCACAAAAGAAATTATAATAATTGAACAATCGAAAAAGATTTAAAGATTAAAGGCAAATATTTCATTACAAGAGTAATATGATAAAATGATATTAATAAGAAATTGTTTAAGAAAGGGTTCTAAATTAAGGCAAAGAATTTATGTAAGTTAATTATAAGTGACCTAATAAGTAAGAGAGGTATTTACAGAGATGCCTTTTTTGAGAAATTAGTAAAGATATTTGACTGTTGTTAGTTAATATTGTATTCTGTTCTTGTAAAGTTGTAACTTTTACAATGAAGAACAAAATATTCATGTTGAAGCAAAGAAAATTAAATAATTAATAGTTTAAATATTAATAAATAAACATATCTAGCATGCTTTTTTTTTAGGTTAAAATTTCTATAAATAACTTGTAATTCGTCTTTTTTTGAGGAAAATATAAACGTTTTCCTTGTACCAATCTCACACCATGTCCTTTTTCCAATTTCAAAACATAACTTTCTCCAGTTTTAAGGCTTTTCATTCCCCTTTTTTTTCCCCTGCACCCCTCTTCTATGGCTCTTCCTTCCCCTTGCCCTATGCTAGCTATTTGTAAAATAATAACATAAAATATGGCTGGCCTTGAACAATTTACTTTTATTTTATTTTTATTGCCCAGGCAGCAGCCCAGCCTCTGTGGCAGCTCTCTCTCTCTCTCCTTCAACATGTGTCCTTCCTGCTCTTCCTGTGAGTCCTATGTGTGTGTGTGTGTGCATTGTTGTTGCGCCTCGCTTTTAGCTTCATTAAATTTATGTTGCAGCAGCACCCGGAGCTGCCCCCGCAGCCAGCGCTTTACACCGAATATCCTGGAAATATCCTGGGCCTAGTTGCACGTGCCGCGTGGCCGTAAAACAGATCGTAAAAGTTTATTACTTGCGGCTTTTGTTACTGTGTGTTGTGTGTGCCTGTGTGTGTGTGTGTGCCTTGTTGTGTTTGTGTTTGAACCGCCGTCGCTGTCAGCTGTCAAATTGAATTTGTTTATATTGCCAACACACACACACACAGAGAGAGCTCGCCGCTCCAACAGGTTTCATTTTCACTCCCAGGAAGCCGGAAATCATTGCGTCATGCTGATATTTTGTATTTTAACGCCTAAAACCCCCCTCGCCTCGCGCCCCTATGCTATTGGCCACGCCCCCATTTTTCCGGCGCTGTCATCCTCAGGCTTTTGTGTTGTTTAGGCCGCCCGAAAGTCGATTTTTGTGTGTTGGTTTAGGTCAGTTTAGTTAGCTGCCTTTGACAGCTCAAAGTCGAGGTCAACTTTTGTATGCCCATCATCAGCTGTCTCGCTCTGTGTGTATGCGTGTGTGTGTGTGTGCCACTCTGTCTGTGCCTGTGTGAAGGATATTTATGGGGCCGCCGGTCGAGAGACGAGCGCGCGGCGTCCCCTCTATGCGACGCGTCCTTGTCAGTTGCCAAAAACATAAAAAATCGATTTTATTATAGCCGTCAGTCTGGGCCGTCGTCTATATAGATTTTCTGTCACTGTGTTTCCAGATATTGCCTCTCTGTCTGGGCGTTGTTCTCCTCTCTTTCTGTGTGTGTGTGACGGGCTTAAATTTGCTGCCTTAGTTTAGTTTAGTGAAAGGTTTTAAATTTTAACGAGCGACAACAGTGCGTATACGTAATGGGAGCGATTAAAGGGGGGAGTTGTTTAAGTTAAAAATAAATAAAGTTATAATAATTAAATGGGAAATATGTACAAACAATGAACTCAATTGTATTCTAATACATTTTATGTAAATTTAAAAATTTAAATAATTTCTATACAATTGTTTAAAGAGTTATCTCTTATTTTATGATTATCTAATCAATTTTCCTAATAAATTATGCAATAATAAAGATTATAACATAAGTATTTAAAGTGTAAGACCTAGTTACCAAAGTTATGATAAGAAACCTTTGAATTTCACCAGTTTTTCATTCATTACGAAGAAGGTTTAAGGGGGTTTTAAAAAAAGAGTACAAAAAATAAGACCAAAACAAAAAACCGAAAAAACATAAACAAATCTAATCAAATATTTACCCGCTGAGCACAAGCTAGAGAGAAAGAGAGCGAGAAAAGCTTGGCCAAAGCTCTCTAAACACAAATTAATACAAAACAACAAAAAAAAGTTTCCTAATCAAAAGTTGTACGAATAATACATGTCAGTCTGCAATATGTTGTCGAGGCAGTGGAACGCAAATAAACAGATCGCCAGGCAGGTCTACCACCTCCAAAGGGGATTGGCCAATAAGGTGAATATTCCACAATATAAATCATATTAAATATATAATTTATACAATATATATTTAATAGAGCTCCCCTATAAACTTGGAGGAGGCCAAGCCCTATGGTGATATTCCGGGTCCCAGCAAATTGCAATTAATAAGAGCTTTTCTACCGGGTGGTAAGTGAGAAAAGCCGAAGCTTTCCAGTCTTTGCTCTCTCTTAGAATAATCTCTTTGGAGAAATGCTGATCTCTTAATATATTATATATATAATATTATATATTATATATTTTATATTTTATTCCTGCTTAGGTCGCTATAAGGACGTGCCTGTTCATGAAATGTTTCTCGATATGAACCGGCAATATGGCAGTATCTTTAAGATGCCCAGCATAGCTGGCACAGATATGGTGCTGACCATGAATCCCAAGGATTATGAGATCATTTTCCGCAATGAGGGACAGTATCCGCACAGAAGAAGCTTCGAGGTAATGGATTATTTCAAGAAGGTTCACAGACGAGAGGTTTTCGATGGCTATGATGGTTTGACTTCCGGGTGAGTTGTATTGATTTAAGTTTATATTTCATATATTATATTTTTTATCTTACTTAAGCAACGGTCCATCTTGGGGCAAGATGCGTACCGCTGTCAATCCCATACTTCTTCAGCCCCGGAATGCCAAACTTTATATGAAAAACTTGCTGCAGGTCAGCGATGAGTTTCTAGAGCGGTAAGCTTAAAATCAATCTCATCCTTGAAAGTATCCTTAAACTCTAAACTGTTTCCTACAGCATTCGCTCTATTCGTGATCCTGTGAGCCAGGAAATGCCAGATGATTTTGCCATGGATATTCGGCATTTGGTCGTGGAATCAATTTGCTCGGTGGCCCTAAACACACACCTTGGCATTCTGGGGGAAAATCGAGACAATCAAGAGGTTAAGCAGCTCATTTCAGCTCTCCAGAATGTGGTGGAGCTGGGCTTCCAACTAGACATGATGCCGGCATTCTGAAAGTATCTGCCCATGCCAAACTTCAAGAAACTTATGCGTTCCCTGGACTTGATAACGGACTTTTGCATTTTCCACATTGAAGAGGCTCTGCGAAGGATCGAAGATGATGCCAAGGCGGGAAAACTCACAGAGCTGGGCCTGGAGACCAGTTTGCTGGAGAAGCTGGCACGTTTTGATCGTCAAACAGCTGTGATTATAGCCATGGATTTGCTGTTTGCCGGTGCGGATCCGGTGAGTTAAGATATTAAAATTTCAGCTAACCATAATAATATAATGTAATTGTTTAGACCTTGGTATCACTAAGCGGCACCCTGTTGAGTCTGGCCAAGAGCCCCGACAAGCAGGCTCGACTTCTGGAGGAGATCAAGGGCATTCTCCCCGAGAAGAACTCTCCTTTGACCATGGAGAATATGAATAATCTCCCGTATCTGAGAGCCTGCATCAAGGAGGGCATTCGTATGTATCCCATTGGGCCGGGTACCCTGCGTCGCATGCCACACGATGTGGTACTTAGCGGTTATAGAGTCGTGGCTGGGACGGATGTGGGCATGGCCTCCAATTACCAAATGGCCAACATGGAGGAGTTTGTGCCGAATGTTCGCCAATTCCTACCCGAACGCTGGCTAAGGGATGAATCTAACTCGAACTCTCACCTAATTGGGGACACGGCCACGCCCTTTATGTACCTGCCCTTCGGATTCGGGCCAAGAGCCTGTGCCGGCAAGCGGATCGTGGATATGATGATGGAAATAGCCATTGCCCGGCTGGTAAGGAACTTCCAGATCGGCTTCGAATATCCCATTGAAGATGCCTTCAAGGCGAGGTTCTTTGTTCAACCCAATATTGCCTTTAAGTTCAAGTTTGTGGACCGCAGCGATTGATGTTCTTTAACTTTTAAAGGAAATAATGTTACTCAGGGAAAAGAAAAAGTATATAACCTTATGAACGTGTATTGCTAAAATAAAACCTATATTTCTGATCACAAAAATCTCAATAAGAGAAGATTAAAACCTGGCTTACAACAATGTTGTATTTTTCTGGAAGTGAACTCCTCTTGGCTGTGAGGCTAAAGACTTTCGAGTGCTTCTGGTCACATACACATGTCCTGGCTGCTGGAGTGTCCTCTTGAACAAAGGACAGCCACCAACATCTACTTGAGGGTACATTTCTTTATGGCTTTCCCCCCAAATAACGATGGCATTTTCCGACATCTGAAGAGGATGCTTGACAGGAAGGACGCTATACTGGACAAATACTTGCAGATGTTTATATAGAGTCTTGAGAAGTTAAGAAACCCCTTGAGTTTGAAGGTATTTCTATAGGAATTTGTATTAAATATATAAGTTTGGTAGGAAATACATTAAGATTTAAGGTTACTCAGGTATTAAATATTTTTAAAATATTATTCAATAGAAAAGGATATTTTTATTTGAAAGGCTAAGAAAAACTAACCACCTTTAACACTAAATTTACCCTATTAAATTGTCTTTAATATACTAAGTATATTTTAAAGACTAACATAATATAAAATATATTATCCTCAAACGATCTTCAGTAAAACCTATGCCTGAAAGTATGCAGTATTGTTTAAATAATTTCAAAAGATCACACGGAAGCGCCATCTATATCTGATATTGATTATTTATTAGCTTAAAGAAATAAAAACTATATTTAAAATTTATTAAAATTCCTAAAAACACCTGTTTGATATAATAAAATATATAAAATAAATAAACATGTTCCCTCGCGCCAACCAATTTAATTTGTACTTTAAGCTTTAACTGTGGACAGCCCTCACTCACGGTGGACACTTCCTTTTGTCCCTAACCCATTTTTCCACAGGATTCCTTCGTCCTTCGTTATCGCTTGTAGCTGGACAAAACAAATGCGCCGACATAAATAATGCAAAAGTATTCATTTTGACATCGAATAGACAAAGTTGCATTGAATTTTCATGTTTGTTCTTCTTCCTGGTTGGTCCTGTTCCCTGTTCCCTAGTCCTGGTCCTCGTCCTGGTTCCTGGTTCCTTTTTTATTTCTTTCACTTACTTGTGCCGGTCTTATCGGCCACCCCCCCTGGTCCCCAACCCTGTCCCCTCCGAGTGGAGGACCTCTGCTCGTATGTCCTGGATTTTATGCTGCAGACCGGACTCACTCGTTGGCCGTCGTCTTGTGCATTATTAAAACTATTCTGATGGCGCTTCCGAGGATGGGGTCCACTTGAAATGTCAATGCTGGGCCCCGCAGATCCTGGCTCCTTTGCCGCTTCCCCCCTTCCTGCTTTGCCCTCTTTCCTCGCTCATTGCTCCTGTTTCGAGTGCATAAAGTTTTATCGGGGGGGTAAAAAACTTTACCCCGCTGCTCCTGCTGTGTCACGTTTCCTTGGCAAGGACTCGGAACTTTTGCCCCAGGACGAAATGCATTTGCAATTGCATAAATGAACAGGCGAGAGGAGGAGCAGCAGCAGTAGCAAGGAGCAGGAGCAGGAGCAGGAGCAAGGAGCAGGGGCAGTAGGAGGTGCCCAGACGAAACGAATGGAATTCATTATTGGCCAGGAGTTGTCCTGCCAAAGGTGGGGCAGGGGGATGGGGGCGTGTCCGAGGTGCTGGCCTTTAAATTGAAAATGCATGTCAAGTATCGGCTGCACACACAAATCACAGTTTCAGCGCGCATTTCGCAATTTTCGTTGCTCGTCTCGAAGGGGGCGGTGATTTGCACTTTATGACATGGCACCACCCCTCCCACTGCCAGTCACCCCGTACCCCCTTGACCCAACCATAAAGTGAGCAATTAGACAATGTCCCAGCCTACCCCCCAACTCCTGTTGGACTTCCTGCATCCTGCATCTTGGCAATTGGAATTTTGGCTTTCGCATTGAACTTTGACTTGCCATCAACATAAGAGGGGGCTGAACAATGTGCACAATGAGAAAATATTGTTTAAACTCTAAGATAAATAATAGTTTTTAATATATTAAAGGTTTACATATAGTAATCCTTCATATAGATTATATTTCCCTAACCTACAGATACTCAAAAAGGTTCTTGGAAGGATTCTTTTAAATCTTTTGATTCTTATAAGCTTCATGGCTTTAAAATACTTATTATTAAAATGCTGCTTTAATATCTCATTATTTTCTATTTTTACCAGTGCCTAAATATGGTCCTGGGGTGGCTCATGTCCTTCTCCGCCGCCTCCTTGTGGCACATCTTGTCACATGACATGATGGCCGTCCATTGCCGAGCTGCCAATTTGCAACAGCACGGGCGTGGCAAACGGACCACGTCTAATGATGGCATACATAACCTGGCTACCCCGAACGCCTCCGCCTCCGCCTCCGCCACCGCCTCTGACTTGGCACACGCCCACGTCAGGTCCTGGACCTACGCCTGGTCCTGCTCCTGGTCCTTTGGCAAGTGTCATGTCACACGACGCACTCGGCTCGGCTGGCTTGTCAATTTCGCAGCTGGGCGTGGCCGGAATCCTGCCTTGAGCCCCAGTGGCAGGCATTAGCATGTTCCAGCAGGCAAAGTTTAAAAAAAAAAAAGAAAGTATCAACATTGCAGGACAGTCGTCGTCCTTTCCTCCTTCTTCTGGCCCGGCTTGCCACCCCCTCCGAGGATGGCGACCCGCCCTGACAGGCGTCCATGATTAATGGTTGTCAATGGCATTCCGCTCTGGATCGGATCGGCCGGGCTTGGGCTGGGACTTGGTTTTTGGGCTTGACTTGGCCTGCATGCGGAAAGTAATTTTGTTATTTTAAGAAAAGCCCTCGCAGGCTCTAAGGATTCTGGCTTGCAGGAAATTGATTCACCCGCCACCCTCCCTCCCCCGCTCATGGTTTCGTTTATTTTTTATTCCAGACCGCTGCCGCAGGAATTCCCCAACAAGTCGCAATTTCGCAACCTTTTGCGCCCCGCGATGTACAAAAATACAGGATGCAGGATACCAGAGTCGCAGGATACGGGGGCTAGATGGTGTTAATGGCATTGGCAATTCGCGTGGGGTGCGTGGTAGGAACAAAATTTAATTTATTATTTCGAAAAGCAAAGCATTTCTAATCGAATTGTATTCCAAATATGCGTTGCATGGGGAAATTGAAAAATTGCGTCCCAATTGGGTGGATTTCCTTTCCTCTTCAAGGGGGGAAAAATTTGAATTGTTTGGCTTTCGGTGAGGGGGATGTGGGTGTAAGTGTGGGTGTGGGGGTGCATAATGCTTATCAGATTGTTTGGCATTAATGATGTCTAAGGAGGCATCGATACGATACATTGATGAACAGGCACTTAAGGAAAATGAATTAAGTGATAGCACAAAAGAAAATACCAAATAGTATCAGTTACTGATTACCATATTTTTAAATAAACTAAGAGAATTTGGTAAATGGGATACTAAAGTGTTTTTTGATTAATCAAATAAGAAGATAATGGAGAAAATAAATATTATTTGTACATCAATTTGATGGCATAAATAATTTAAATCTTTGGGAACTCTATTTAAAATAAGAATTTCAAATAGAACCAAGCTAATATAGATTTAATATAATTTATATTTAACAAAACCCAATGTAACTAAGCTCAGATAATATCATTTATCTTTCTTTTTTATAGAAAAATATATGATTTATAAATGGTTTCAGGGCATATAGGTTTACATTTTCATTTGCATGAGTTATTATGCTTAAATATTTTCAATAATTGTAGACAAAAATGTATTGTGTAAACAGAATGTTACAACATTTTAATCAGTTACAATTATATTCAATTTAAGTTAATTTGTCGAAGGATACTTGAAGGAACTTTGAAAATAAAATTACACAAAATCCTTGATTGCATTTTGTAAGTTTTTTTATTTTCTTTTTATTCAAGATGTTGTTCCCTCATCTAATGGGTTAAGTGTTAACTCTTTAAGCTGCTCCCCTTAAAGCGCCCGCAGAACGCTGATGCTACTGTTTTCCTGCTTCAGCTCCAGCTCCTGCTCTTCTGTGTATATATTTTTATTAATTTTCCAAATGAATTCCTGACAACGACAAAAAGACACAGCGACAACGATGACAACGGCAGCGCCAGCCAGAAGAGAGCAACTTATCCTGGCCGCCGAAGGATAACAAAAACAACAAAAAATGGGGGCAGCCATTGTCGGCCAGTGGCAGCCCGCTGCTGTTTCCCCCTTTTTTTCTGCGATTTTATATATATATTTTGTTCTTTTTTTGGTAACTGTTGGCGACATTATTACGTTACTTTACGCCATAAATGTTGTTACGTCATGGCAACCAACACTCGCCCCCACATGTGCGCTGCTAAAAAAAGGACAAAACAATGAAATGCGAAGGAGGGCAGGATGCGATGGCTGCCATCATTGTTATGTGAATGTGACGACTTTTTGACTTCCGCCACGCTGATGTGTTTCCGTTTCCTGTTTTATGCACAACATTCGTCCGTCTTTCGGCTCGGCATCCATTTGTGCTTTGTGTTTCTTCGTTTTTAAAAATGCTTGCCGCTGATGAAATGTAGCCAAGGAAGGATAACTGCCTGACGATTTCACGCCGCGTTGATTCGATGCCCCCCGTCCTACGTCCCTATGCCCCTGTGTCTGTGTTCCGCAAGGATCTACATCCAACCCATACTTGGGCTGGGGGATGTGTATGTGCATCCTCAATTTCCCTTTTATGTTATTTTAATTTTATGTTATTGTTATGACACAATGAAAATAAAATTGAATTGACACTGATGTCCTTGCTTCCTTTTCAGGGTCTGGAGCTTGGGGTCTCACTGATAAGTATATGAACAGAGAGAGAAATGGGAGGGCAGAAAACTTAAGAAATTAATCTTTTAATAATATTTAAAAAGCATTTTTAGAAGGAATATGTTTGAAGTGAAGCTTAAAAAATAATCTTATTTAAAAGAACACTTCTTAAATAATTTACATAAATAAATAAAGCCAAGATATATGTGTTTTAAACTAAATGTAAATTAGAAACTTCTCTGTAGAGATTTCTAAAATGTTTCTTTAAATGATTTACATTAAGATTTGTCTTTTTAGCGTTTATTTTGTGATATTTTAATAACAAATTTAAGGTTCCATGACCTTTTACTATCATTTAAGGTCAACAATTATTTTTCTCAGTACCCCAAAGAGCTCCCCTGGTAAAAAAAAATGCGACTGTGTCAGTTGCCTGTGACATTTTTATTGCCCGGGACACACAAAGTCCACGTCCAAGTGGCTGGCAGGCAGACACACAGGATCACAGGATATTCAAATGGGCCATAAGTGCGGTTAAAGCGCTTCGCTCGCTTGACTAAATCTCAATCCCAATCCATATACCGAAACTGAAACCCAGTCCGAATGCCAAATCCGGGACAGAACTTTCAATTTTTGACGCTGCCAGCTGGCGACATGACCTCTCACCCAATTCCGACCGTTAAATCCAACCCTCCCCCAATCGCTGACAATATTATTTGTCGCGCAGGTTCAAAACAATATCATAAAGTAATTTATATGCCTGGCGAAGGACGATGGCAGGACGCAAACGGGATCGGATTGGGGGCGGACGACTGCCACTGCCTTCGATGATATATGGGCGAAATGGCTTTTTAATGACAACGACGACAACAGCAGCTTGTACAAATTACAAGCCAGCTCACACGCAGGACGAGACCGAGAGAGAGAGAGAGCGAGAACGAGGTCCTGATTGACCGTACCTCCTCCTCCTGCAGTGGTGTCCTGCGTTAATTTTGGATCGTCTTCGGTGCTGCAGCTGCCTGATAAATGGGTCACACGTACGGGTATCCATCGGATGATTGGATGAGTAGTAGTCAATGGCCAGATGACTGGATGAGTGGATGTTGTGACATGACGCGACTTCATCAAAACTTGTACCACTAATGGCTCACAACCTCATTGATTACACTTCCGGAGTTCCAGAGGGGGGCATTCGATTTTTGATGTCACTTTAAGTGGAAACTTATGGGAGGACTTTCCCTGGAGAATTTTGGGTATTAACATCAGGAAAACTGGTTATTAATTGCTTAAGGCTTAAGAAAACCTTCTTAACTCTCTCTCTTTTCCTCCTAGAAACTTATTTTAAATAACCAAAAATATATCTATTAACCTTATAAACCTTTCTTTAGATTTAAGCAAGGTTTCTTTAAGATAATCCCTGTAGTTTTAGTTAAATAAGATTCCCAGGGAAAGTTCAAGTTCAAGTTGATTTGACATGAACATTTATTTTATTTTAATATATAAAGAAAAGATATAGAGAGAAGGTTATTAATTGCTTAAGGTTTAAGAAAACCTTCAAAACTCTCTCTTTTCCTCTTAGGAACTTATTTTAAATAACCAAAAATATATATCTTGACCTTTTAAACCTTTCTTTAAATTTAAGCAAATCTTCTTTAAGATAATCCCTGTAGGTTTAGTTAAATAGGATTCCCAGGGAAAGTTCGATTTAGGTTCTCTACTTCGTTCAAGTTGATTTGACATGAACATTTATTTCGCTCACTTTTAAAAATTCATTTGGCCGTGACACTTGGCCGGGACATGAAAAAAAAAGAAATGAAGCCAGGCTCCGGCTCCTGGGTTTTCCGAAACCGAATCCTGCTGCCGCTGGCCTCTGGCTTCTGGCCTCGAAATCGGTCTGGCTCTGGTCTGGTTTTTGGCCAGGGCTCAGAGTCGGAGTCCCGACGCCTGGCCAGGCCAGAAATATCCTGGAAATATCCTGGCCCGGCCTGGCCTGGCCTGTGGACGGTGCGGCTGTTGTGTTGGCTTTGCGCAGATAAGAGAATTGTCCTGTCAACCGGAATGATATATGCGCCAGCGCATTCAAATTGGGCTAACAGACGAACCAGCGAACGAACCGGCGGACTGGCCGTGCGATTGAGGATTTTCATCCTGCCCCCCGGCCGTCTCCACGCTCTCCACTTTGCCATTTCCATCTGCAGGATGTGTTTTTCTCGCACATCAGCGTGCGTTTCCTATGGAATCCTGATGATAGCCCCTCCCCCTTATGCCAGAACGGCTTCTTATATGCGCTGTGCCCTTTTTTTTACTTCCTTTGGCTGCTGTTTTATTTCCAGGACTTGGTTTTTTTCCAACCGGGTTTGTCGAGTTGAAAAATTGGTGTGAAAATTCAAAAGGAGCTGCGAGTGTGTGAGTTATGCGAGTGTGAGTGTGTTGCGAGGGGTGTTGCGAAATTACTTCGTGTGTAAAATTATGCGAATTGCGTATGGCGCAAAAAAAAAAGGGAAAAAGAAAAAGAAAAGTGGGGAAAAAGCTCACCAAAAAGGGAGCAGAAAAAGGTGAGCGAATATTCATGCACGTAGCTGTAGCTGTGGAAAACGGGTCTGGGAATTGGGGGAAAATGGGTTTGAGATGCGGGCCCTGGCATCTCACTTTTATTGCATTTCAACACTTGAGTATGCGCGCATGCAGAATTTCTCATAATAAATGTAATAAATAAAAATGTAACCTGAAATGTGACAGTTTCGTTTGAAGCAAGCCTGCGTGGGCGCAGGACCCAGGGACTGCCAAGTGGAATATATAAATCCGTGACACCAGTAAAAAAAAAAAGCGACTAAAAAGAAAACAGGTGAACCCAAGTGCCTCTCAGCCGCATAAGTTATTAACCAGCCCAGGGCAGGATCCTGCTCTGCGTGAGTGTTTTAAATATTGCACAGGACTTGAAATTAACTGAGAATAACTGACGGTCTAGATTTGTGTCCTGTTTTTATTGCGCCAGCAAGCAGTTGAAGGATGACATCATTGAAATTAAGCTCAGACGCTTTTCCTCATCGCTTTTCCCAGCCTCGATTTGAGTGATGTCAGCCTCGGGCTACACATTTCCTTAAATTCCCTCAATTATCGTCTATTGCTCGGGCATCCATCCTTACCATCCTGCTCTCCTCTCACTATTAACTTGGCCTTTGCTTTCAAATTTGTCAAAGTACGCACTAAATACAACAAAAACCACATACCAACCTCTCACAAATCAGACAAACAACCGACTTGAAATAAAGAGAATTCATAAAAACGAATTTGTGATGTTCTAACTTTGATAACGATTAAAAATTCTTTAAGAATTTAGATTTAAATTCAGCAAGATCTCAGGGAAGAGGTTTCTGTGGAACCTTTTGATGTCCTTGCTACAGTAACAGCACATCCAAGTGAAATTCTCCTGTTTAGGTGCCTCAATTGTATAGTTCATCAGCTATGCTAATGATTAATTTAACTTCTTTTATTAATAAACTAACAAATAACAATTTCTCTAATTTATTATATACTAATTTGCAAAAAATACACCACATTATGGAACCTATCTACCCCATTCTGTAGAGTAATCACAAGTCAATGATATATACCAATTGTTTCATGCAAAATCAGCACAAAATTTTCAACGCCACAAAGAGCAGCGTCATCAGTTACAACTTAACAAGGACAACAAGGGCGAGACGGGAATATCGGGATTCGACGAGAGCATTGGGGGGACAATGAAATAATTGACGCCATTGATGCCAATGCCAAAGTGAAGCTCAAACACCAAAGCCGGCAGCCAGAAATCTGAAACAGGCTGCGGCATAGAAGGGCGTCCTGCCATATTCCGGATGGACCACGCAACATTCTTTGGGAATTGAGCTCATTATGGCATCGACATCGGCATCGGCCGGCATCACGAGTATGCCACGCCAGGACCACGCCTCCATTAGTGTAAAAGCCATGGCCCACGGCCAGGTTTACGCCCCCCAGGACCGCCCTCTTACACGCCCTACGAACAGGAGTCCAGGAGTTTGGCTTTCCATGGAGGCGTGGGCAGGATCAAAGGAGTGGTGGCTGGCTGTTAGTCCTCCGGCGGCCTAACGATTTCAAATTGCGTCAAAGATGAGATACTATAGCGAAAGCGAAGAGCGAGTGGGTATTTCAGGTTTAAATAGTAGAAGGATATGGTATCCTTGTTGGTCTTAAGAAGGAAAATGTATAAAAGATTGAATAAATAATTGAATAATGTTATAAAATATAGATAAACTTCTAGACAATAAATGATAGTTTTACTAAATTAATTCTTGTAGAACCCTTCAATTTCTTTTCTTATCCTGCAGACCCTTTATAAGTATGTATCTATATCATACATTTTAAATATAAATCTCCTAACTATTTCTAGTTTCAACCAAGTTAGGGTGACATGGAAAATACTCTGAAAATTCTCCAAGAACTAGGTATTAATACGGGCAATTCCGGGTGCGTCCTTTTGATTCCTGTTTTCTGTTTTCCGTTTGGGCCGGCAAAATGAGCGGCCAAAAGTGCTCTTCTTAGGCGGGAGATTGATGCCCGGCCAGCAAGTGCCATGATGACTGCCAGGCTGCCACTCCTGCTCCCTAGCCCGGCCGAGGAGAATTTCTGGTCCTGCTCTATCGAGCGTTGCGAGGATAACCCCCATTGCCATTGCCACCACCCATTGAGGCTGCTCTTTGGGGCGTTCAGGCTGAATAAATGGGTGTAAAGGGCAAACAAAATGATTAATTGCCCTGAGCTTTGATCGCCTGCATGCACAGCACAGTAGCAGGAGCAGGAGCAGGAGCCGGGGCAGGAGCAGGAGCGGTAGCAGGAGCAGTATCCGTATCAGCAGCAACAAGGAGTCATGGAAGGATGTGCCCAACAAAGGGTGCAAAAGGATGTTGATGTACATAGTTGTGTACTAGGCAAGGATATGAGGACAGGGCCCGGTTCAGCTCAGTTCAGTTCAGTCTTCTGGCGTTATAACAGAACGACTTTGCTTCCGTTTGAATAAACAAACACGGAAATGTAACCCTTGCTCGTACAGCGACAGCAATGGAAACAGGAATGGGAACAGAAGCAGAAACAGGGCTCGGAGTTGGAGTCGGAGCAGGAACAGGAGCAGGAGACGGGCCCAAAACTAATGCTGACCAAATGGCCAGCGGCTAGCTTGAAAACTCCTCCCACTCAGCGAGTGTGCACTAGGAGAAAAATCAACTCCTATTTGTGCTCTAGATTTCCATAAATATTTTAGATTTTTATAAATATTTGTTGACGATTTTCTCATATTTTTAACATTAAAACATTTTCACAAAGACTTAACTAATGTTTTAGTTTTAGATTTAAATGGGATTAATATAAATTTAAAACATACTTTAAGGAGACTTAAGAGAGCCATAGAGAAAAAGACTTTATTATCTTTATAAATATTAAATAAATATAAAATTTCATAGGAATAATAAATATAATAAATATTTGATAGATACTTAATAGAGATTTAAACTGATCACTAGAAAATCAATATTGATTGCAAAATCTATTGAAAATTAATAAACAAAATAGAATTTGAATAGAAATCAAATACAGATTTAATAATAATGAAACATTTAAGGACTTTACTATAGATTAAATAGTAAAACCATAAAACCCAGTAGAAATTAACAAATAAATAATAGAAAAATAATCAAAGCTTGTGGCAAGATTCGCGGCTTGAATTATGCAACTGCAATTATTATTCCCATTTTTTTTTTTGCGTGTTCCTGGGAGTTAGCTAGGCAAAGTATCACTCAACAACAAAGCGCATCGCAGCGCGTTTTATCCTTCGAAATCCTCTAATGAGAAGGGTTGAAAATTGCTGCGGTCGCCGCTGCCTTTTGGCTTCAGCTCTTGCCTTGCTTTCGCTTTGGTTGCTGCTGATAACGTGGCCAGCAGCGTTGGTCAGCAGCGGTGGCAGGATAAAAGGATAATGCGGGTCTGTCCAACGCCCCTCCTTTTCAGTCTTCCCCCTTGCCCCTGTGTGTGTGTCTGTGTAATGTAGCATGGCAGGACTCTCTCGGCCGCTGCTGAGTATTTGTTTTAAAATTACATAAAAATTGCTGCGCGCTGGAAAAAAAGGAAAGCAAAAAAAGGACTCGTTGCTGGCAATATGAAAAGCACATTTTAGTGCCATAATTTCGCAGGACATCGTAAACTACTTAGAGCTAGGCCTAGCAGAGCAAAATTTAATGAAAAACGTTCGCCCAGTCATAAACATTAAGAAATTTTAGCCCCCGGATCCCAGGACGAACAGGAAAAAAAAAATCCAAGGGGAAAGGGAAAAGTGAAGCCGGGGGGCGTGGCCGGGCTTGAACCGACGATAAGCAGACAAATCGCTGAGAAAAATACGCAATTTAAATGCATAACACACACAGGACATGCCTAATGCCAATAATAGAAAAGGAAATCCCGTCACAAATCCTTCGAGCGTTCCCTGGGCATGCGAAAAAAATTATGTGGCCTACGTTATGGGGCAGGCACGCCAACAAAACACAGACACACACACACACACACACACACACATGTACTCTGATGCAGTGGCAAGGATACACACAGATACATATGTGGAAAAGACGTTGGAAAATATAGAAAGTAATCTTGCGAGGCAAAAAGGACGTGGCCAACCACCTTTGGCGACATTTTGTTGCAGATTAAGTTCTATTCGCACATGGCTGACTTGAAATACGATACATGCACACAGAGAAAAACGATGTGAGAATGAGAGAGATATTTATGTAATAATACTTGAAGGTTAAGGGATCTCAAGGAAATAAAATTATTTGTGTAAATAATGTATTACTTAGATTAAACAACGTTAAATAAAAGTAAATGTGAGAACTGTTCATAGTTTATTCTAACAAATATTATTAGTGTTACCATTCTTGATTGTTATTGCAGTTTCCATGTGACCAGGAGTGTTTATGATGTTAAGGAAATAAGAAATACTTATAAAATAGGTAAACTGTATTGAATTATGACTTAGAATCAAGATTTGCTATCGGAATACTTTAAAAATCCTTTTAGGATATAGTATTAATGTGGCGCTAAAATCCGTAATATAATATAATATATTTTATCAGTGCACACACACACACATTGCCATGGGAAGCAAGGTGTGTGTGCGAGCGTGTGTATGGGTGCCTCAAAGTAATTGGGACATCCTGCGAGCATATAAAGTGGATATAAAGTAGCAAGAGGAAGCAGCGGAAGGAGCAGGAGCAAGGAGCAGCCCTAAGGCACAAACATCGCACCGGCTCTCAGGCATTTTTATGCGTTCGAATGTCGTCGTGCCTCATCCGCTTTTCCCCTGGATTTTCCCCCTCCCCCCCTCACCCGCACCATTCGTTATCCCCCTGTCCCATGGCTGTCGGTTTGCCGGGGAATTATAACAATTTTCATGCTACTTTTCTCATTTTTTTATTTGTTGTCGCGCCCGAGCTTATGATTTCTGAAATATGACATACGAAATGGGGGATTCGGATGTGTTACGATGGAGGGAGAGGAGCATGGCAGCCTTCGCTGAAATATATTAATAAATTCTTATGCGTCATATTGGATGTGTCCCAAAGTTTAGCTATAACTCAGTTATTGTTTCTGGGCAAAAAAAGAAAAGGAAATACATAAAACTTCTGATTGCTTTTTGCTGCGAAGTTAACCTTAACCTTCTTTATTGGAAATTACTTTCTACGAATTTTAAATGCTATTTGTAGGTGCTAAAAGTCTACAAGCAAATTAATAAAATGCTTCCAACAATATTTCTGATATAAAACTAACTAACTCTGCTGGAAACTCGCTTTAAAATCTGTTGCTTTTCTAATTTGATCCCCGTAATTCCCTGTCGCATTGTTTGCACTTGAAACTGAAACTCCACTTCACTCCACTCTGCCCGGCACTCGTCAACCATCTATATCTCTAGGATTTAGTGTCAGCCATTGTTGCGGCATCGACATTGTGGCCAGGCAGCCGCAGGACATGGGACAACAGGACACAATCGCCCGGCAATCCAGCAATCCAGCAATCCGGCGACACTGCAAGTTGCAAGGTAAATATAATGCAATAGATGGAATTTTTATCAAATATAAAAGGGACGGACGGATGGACGAATCCTGGAACCTGGAACCCGGATCCAGGGAATCGAATCCCAGATCGTTGGACTGGCAGGCCAGAAGCCATTTGTCAAATGCGTGGAAACATTGGTCGGCGGAGCGGTGTAGAAGCCGGCGGAAAAGCGGAAAATGCGCGACGCTGAGCCGCAGATAAAACCGTTTCGGAAAAGCACAAAACAAACATCAAACGGGCAAACAAAAAGCGGGCATGAATATAAAATGCGGCACACACACACACTTAACTACACAGGCGGAGAACAAAAGGATGCGTGGCCATATTTTTCACGCATCGCTCAGTGGAGATAGAGAGAGAAAGAGTGTGTGCGGGAGAGGGCATATCCTTGCGCCATAATGGGATTATGGCCGATTAATGCATTGACATGTAACGATTTTCGATTGAATTTATCGTTTTTCGGCGGCTCGAGCCATTTTATTCATTTACGCCCACACGTACGCTTTTTGCAATGATATTTGCACGCACGTATACAAACATTCCCCCCATCGTCCTCGTCCTTTTTCCCTGCTCCTTAAATGTCTGTCTGTGTGTGCGAGTTTGTCGCTGCGGGTGTTAGAAAACAAAAGCGAAATGAACAACAGGACAACGACAGGACAACACGGTACAATATGCAAAACAAAACCATCATCAAATGTTGTCGCTAGTTTTTAATTTTTTTGTGTTTTTACTACAAAGTTGGTGGGGAGTAGGCGAGTCCTTTGTGAATCCTGAAAGGGTTTTGTAAACTTTACTCTGAGTTTTGAGTACTAATTAGCATCAGGTTTCTTTATGTTTGGAAATTAAAAATAAGAACTTCTTTTTATAAAAGGAAAATATTATTTAATAGAACTATTTACTATTTCTTATTTTTTTGAAGTTAACTCCCCTCGGAAAACATCTGTAAACATTATTAATTAAGCAGAACTATCAATTATCCACTTGACTTTGGCAGAGTATCCTGCCGTGTCCTGTCCCCTGCTCATCTTCCCCGCTGAAGTAGTGTCCTTCCTGCGATTGTTGTTACTGGTATTGCAACTGCTATTACCATTGTTGTTGTTGCTGTTGCTGGTGGCAGTGGGCTGCCAAGTGCATTGTTGTTCGCGCTTTTTTAGACAATTAAAACTAACAATGCACTCGCTGGCCAGTGGAACAAAGGAGCCCGAAAAAGGACCAAAAAAGGACCATGGGGCACTGTGTGTGCCGACTGTGATTAACACATGTAAAGCGTGGCAGTTGGCGAAAACCAGCGGGGGATGGTGCAAAAAAGGATATGGCAGCACATGGGACTGTGTCCGGGCTTGACTTTATCAATTGAGCATCATAAGCCTCGGTGGTGGAAGTCGCCGTCCCTGCCCTGTCGCCTGTGGTTGCTCATGGTGGTGGCTCCTGGACTCTCGTATCCTGAACGCTGTGTTCCTGTATTCCTCAATCCTCAACCCAGGATACTGCTTCATTTTCGCTGCAACTGTCGCCAGTGGCGTCGATTAAGTCGTAATTAGATTTAAGGATATGGCACCAGCGGCCCAGCAAGATGATGAATTTCTCCGCAGGCCCTGGCTCTTACACAGAGAGAAACTAACTCGTGGACATACAAAATATATATAACAATTTGTATAGTTAAGTTTTGTAAACAATACAAAATGTTCAAGGATGTCTAAGGCAAGTCCTTTTCTTTTATGTTTACGATTTCTAAGAGTTTACAAAGGATTTCCCAAGTGAATTCAGTTTTAAATTGAAGATTTTCTTAGTCTTTATGAGAGATATTATTCCCTTAGCAAAAATATATTAATAAGAGTTGAATATACATATTTTTGCGAGTGCATTTCCTGCTGCTGTTTGGCGTTTCGCACCCCAAGGGCCCGCAGGATATGGGAACGGTCAAATGAGCAGTCGCTAGTTGGCAATCGGCAGCCGGGCGGCTTATGGCATGTTGTGCGACGTTATCAGCGGGAGCAGGAACGGAATCAGGACCAGAAGGAACAGCAGCAGGAGCAGGAGCAGAAGCAGCCACCCCCTGCGTGTGTGTTAATCAGCGTAATGGTCCCATTCCCCCCGTCTTGCTACTCAATCCCCGAGCTCACATGCGGAGCCAGCTGCTGGTGGTCCCGTCTCCGTGCTCCGTAAGCCGGCCACGATTCTGGCGACTCCTTCGAGTCCTGTGCGATTCCTGTGACTCCGGCTCAACTTGCGCATTATTAGCAGCAGCAGCCGGGGCATCCTTTTGTGTCCTTGCCGCTGCTGGTGGGCACTATTAGTGCGTCCTTCGCTCGCTGGCTGTGTCTGTCTGTCACTGGATTTATTGCAATCATTAATCTTCTTTGCCGGACCTCACCCCCTTAATACTTGCCACCCCCTGCTACTGCACTTTCACCCCGCCGCCGCCCCTCCTTAAGGACCTTCCTCTACACCCTATCCTCCTTCATGTGAGTGCGAGATTTTATTAAATTTTTGTTGCTCCTGCTTTGATTTTATTAATTTGGCCTTTGGTGCGTGGCATGGCAAGTAAAGTAACTATTTTATGCACTGAGGGAAATGTCTGGTAAGGAGGGTTAATTTTTTTATTAATTCAAAATTAAATAAAATTAAATAAAGCTCTAAAGCTCTAAACTTTTAAGTGGAGTGTTTAGAGATTTAGTAGTGAGTTTTTAGCAACTATTTATAACTTGGTGGTGAACCTTTTACTAAAAGTTACTTGAACTTAATTTAAATATGACTTAAATTTTCTTAAATAATTATTAATTAAACTCTTGCCCTTAAGTAACTTTGTTACTATCAAAACACTAAATTTTAAATATTTTTTCGTGGTGTTAAGAGTCAGGTTTCTTAGCCTGATTGACGTCTGCCAGAGACTCGCAACATTGCTCAGTTCTTGGCTTATAATTGCTCCTCACTTGAGGGTATGTGGCACAGGGGGTGGGAAAATGGAGGGGGAGGACTATGGAAGGGGCTGAGCTGGGGCTGGGCCAGCGAGTGTCTGGTCATTAATCATGGCGATGTTGCAGCAACCGAAAGCATCGTTCGGGGGTTTGCTTCTAATGCAAACTGCAGTTGCCCGCCGGCGACTTTAATTGCTTTCGGGGAGTTTTCCCTAACTCCTTTTCCTTTTCCCGTTCCCCTTCCTTGGGGAAATGAGTCGTAGATTTGGCAGCCATTTTAAGTATATTTTTTTAAAACAAATTAAATGCATTTTTGGTGTTTTTGTTTATGTGTCTTTTTCATTTCTCAATTGAATGAAATGCTCTCGTGTCTTTTTTCTTCGGCAGAATACTAACACTTCTATTAACTTTTTTACTTGTAATAATTAATTAAAAATAATGTAAATTATCCAGCAAGAAATTCGTCCAAATAATATGTATATTATACGTTATTTCTACATTTTTTAGACTTGTTTAACCGTCACTAAGGAGACTAACTAAACTAAGACCATGCCAAACACTAAACTTCCCATTGAATATTAAACATTTTTTAATATTCAATTAACTGATGATATTTTAAATATTAAAGTAATATTAACTAACTACTGTTTCCCAATATAAACACAGCCTTTCAATAATAATATATTCTTTGCGGAGAAATAAAATTCTAGCTTATAACCTTATTAAATGTTTATTGTGGCATTCGGAACATATTCTTCTATTTGGTTTTTAATAAAATTATATTATTTATTGCTTCCATTAACCAAATTTTAGGCCATAAAGCGGTTTTGGCTTTAATTCTCACCTCAGAAAGCTCCGATAAAGTCCTGCCTCCCGCAGAGCTCCTGGGCCAGGTTTGATTTCGCGATTTGCGATTCGCGGGCGGGTTTAAACGGGTTTAACCCATGGCAGCCGGCGGGTGAGACCGCAGTTATTTATTTATTTACATCTGCGTGTAAACTGTGTTTTTTTCCCCTCGTTTTCCCATTTTCCTTCTCTTTTTTTTTTTTTTTGTACGGATGCCAAACGTATTTCCAATTGGTTTGTGATTACAAAAGCGTATCGGGCGAGTCATGATGTGTGCAAACATTAAATGGCGTCACTCCCACTTTTCGCGGGGCGGGAATAAAGCGCGGGATGCCATACGCACACGGATGCGGATATATGACGCGTATCTGTATCTGCGAGATACATTCCGAAATAAATACAAACAATGCGAGCATTACACGCACTTCGCTGTGTGAGTGTGTGTGTGCGTGTGTGCGCCAAATGTGCGTGTAATTGCAAATTCAATGAATTGTTTACATTTCTTTGCGCTTGTTTGGCATCAGAACCGAGCCACACACCCCGCCGCCACCCCCCTTTGTTGGCCATGTTCCCTTGTTCACTTGAATTTCTCAGTGCTCAGTGCACTGTTTTTTTTTTTCTTCTTGTTATTTTTTTTGCTTTCATTTCGTTTATAATTCGTGTGCAAAATTAAATTAAAGCCAACTGACAGCCCAGACCTTACCCCAACCCCCCTTTTATTGCGTTTTAGCTGGCAATCATTTCCATTAGCCACGGCACAAGGCAGCAGCAGCGGCAGGCAGTGAAAATTTCACATAATTCACAACTGGAAAATTGCTGTCAGCCAACAGAGAGAGAGAGAGAGAGAGAGGGCCAGTGCACCAACCCCCGCTCCTCATCACGCATGCATCAAAGTGCAACAATAGCAACAATGGCACTAGCAAGCAATCAAGACGGCGCCCAACAAAAGGCTAATTGCAATTTGACTGCGTTTACTCGAACAAAACTTTTGGGCCCCACCAACCCACCAACCCACCAACCAACCAACCAACCCACCAACCAACCAACCAACCGACCAACCAACGAGCCAACCTAGCAAACCCATCGAAATACCAAATACGTGGAGCCGTTGCGCTTTCAAATTGCTTTTTTGCCATGAATAATTTAACTTTTTTGACTTTCGATTTAGAGAAAAACACGAGAAGCCAAAAAAATAAAATAAAAAGGAGAACGCAAGCCGGCAACTGAAATTCCTCTGACATTGACAGGACGAAACGCAATTTCTGGCCCCGTCCTGTAAGAATTCCAAGGCAACTTATATCCAGAGAAAGAAATATTATGATCCATAAATATTTCAACATTAAGTAAGCAATGAAAACATTTAAGAAAAGAAGAAAAACTATAAGCTTAGTATATAATATTATTAGAATTAATGCCTACATGTAGTCTTTAAAAATATCGGGGGAAATATTTAGTTTGGAAATTAAATGGAATTTAAACCCATTAAAAATGTGTCTAAAATTATATTTAAATATTTTTTATCATAAATATAACACATTTTCTCTGAATTTTGTATGTAAAAATTGTTATTATATATTTTTATATAATATTTTAATGGTTTTAATAAGCCTAGATATTTCTAAAGCACTTTATAAATAATGGGTCTATGGATTCGTATAGGATTAGGATTGGGATTTCTATACCCTTACAGGGTATTATAATTTTAGTCAGAAGCTTATTACGCTGAGAAGAATTCATTTCCGACCCTATAAATCATATATATTCTTGATCAGCGTGAACAGCCGAGTTGATCTAGCCATCTCAGACAGAAAAAAAAAATTTTTAATTTTTTTTTTGATTTTATAATTTTTAAATTGTGAAAAATAGTCAAAAAAAATTTAATTTTTTTAAGTTTCAAACTGAGTATGTAGGTTTATAAATCTAATAAAAACAATCACAGGACAGGAATTGAAATTAAAGCATTTTTGGCTAAGTTATGCATTTTTAAACTTTGATTTGTGCAAAAAAAAATTGCATATAAAAATTTGCTAAAATATTTTAAGCCTATTTCAGAGCGATTTTCGATTCAATTTTATAATTAAATACTACATAGCTAGTTTGTTTCTTGTTTAATGTGAAACTTGTTTCTAATTAATATAAAAGTAAAAATAAAGAGATGTGGAGTCCTCTTTCCGATCAACCAACTTTAACTTAAAAAATATTTGCTCAGTGTAAAATTGAAAATCGTTTTTCCTCCGCTTTGTTTTTGCCGCTGGTGGGAAAATATTTTTCCTTTGCGTTCCTAATAAGTAAATTGGCGCAATTTGCTACACGCGCCAAATTAAAAGGGAAGCCTGAGAAGCAACCAGCTGCAGTGCAAGGCACTTCTATATATATATGGAACTCGGAGCACCAAGACTAAAGGACTTCAACTACAGCACTGCAGAGCTGGACTGAAGGAGAGGACAGGATCCCTGGGGGTCACCAGGGGCAGCGAACCCTTCGCTGCTGCGATTCATTCATCATTCATCATATTAAGTGTTTTATTACACCCGGGCCCCTGCCCTCACACTCGCTCAGTGTCTCCTGAAGGATCAAATCCCATTACGGTAATTAAATCACATCCATGTGAAAATTACATAATTACAACTCGCACACGCAGCGAGAATACTCATCCACTCATAGTTCATATGCACAAGTCCATAAACGTATTAAAAATAATTTACTTAATGTCAGAAGAAACCCGCCAAGGAAAGAATTTTTGAAGCCCCCGAAAATGTAATTCAACACTTTGTCAATTAGTGTTGCCCCCTGGCTTCTCAAACTTCCCCAACTTTCCCCCCGGATTTGGGCAAACTTTTCGTGTGGCAAAACACTCCAAAAAAAGGGTGACTGATCCGTGAGGCCGTAGGATTTCGGATTTGGATCTGGGCTTTGGTCAACCCCTCGGATATTTGGCACACACACTCGAGTCGCACACGGCTGGCACCCCCAAAGGATTTCGGCCACATTAACATTGGTAATTAGAAAAGGGGGAATACAGGCCGGAGTTTGACTGGGCCTTGGCTTTGGTTTGTTATGCTTGGAGACTCATTACAAGGGAAAACATTTATCAAAATAAACTTTGCGGGGATTGGTTTGGTTCGAGGTCACGTGTCTATGTGTTATAGATTTTTAGTTAGTTTTGTTTTTTGGTATTATTTTGAAGATTTATAATTAGTTTCAGGTGAAATTAATAAAGGTTTTAGGGTTTTGCGCAACGTAAATTCATACCTTATTTTATTTGTGGCTGGAAAAAAGTTTCATATTAATTTTCCTATAGATAATTTGTTAATTAGTAAATGAGTGGGGTTTAATATGAATATAATAATATATATGTAAGTATATGTATATGTAAATATGCGCTGTAATTGAGAAGATTATTAAACAATCATTTTTCTGTTCAAAAATCACTTTCACTTCTATATCCTGGCAAAGTAAAATATACCCAATAAACAAAATAAATTCGCGATCATTATAAAAATATTATATATGTATAAAAAAGACAATATAAATTCAAATTTAAAAATTTCGCAGGCTAAACAGTATCATGTTTGTATTATGTGTAAAAGGGAATAGAAATATATTCAATATAAAAAATAAAATAAATAATCACTCACCGAATTTTTCATTTTCGTCTGTTTTTTCATCTTCTTTGTATATATTTCGTTAAATCGGGAATTAAATTCAATAAGGATCCATACAAATTCTGGGCACTCGCGAGATATTGTCTCTTTCCATCCTTTCTCTTTGATATTTAAGGCTCTTTATACACCCTTGCAGGGTATTATTTAACCGCACATAATTAAAAACACTTCGCGCACACAGAACGCTTTTTTATTAATTCATATATATTTATATATATATTTATATTTTTAATTTAAATCGCAGAACACTTTTTGTATTAATTAAGCACTCAAACAAAAAAAGAAAAAATATATATATTTATAACTTAGATCGCAGGACCCTTTATGTATTTATTAAACACTCACACACAAAAAAAATATAAAAAAATTTGAATACTTGCATTTGCAACTTTAAATCGCAGATCACCCACTCATTATACACTTAAAAAAATAAAAAAAAAAAACACAAAAGGAATGGAAAGAATGGTTAAATTACGCACGCGAACAACAACACCGATCGTTGGCAGTCATATTTGATTAGCATTGCACTTTTTTATCGCTTAGTCAATACACGCACTTTAAGCAACTTCGATTTATTTGGTTTGAGAACTGTCCATTAAAGACACAAACCGCCAGAAATTAGCTATTTTGCATTTCTTCTTTGGCGAGTTACGTGCCACGCACACACATACACAAATGTGCATAGGCTCCAGCACACACATACATATATATTGGCGGGTGCTGCTGCGCCACATTTTCCACGGGAGTCTCAGTTGTTTTTGTTGCATTTTTAGGGGATGTAATTTGATATTCACTAAACAACTGGTTTAAAAATGTCTTTCTTTAATCACGTACATTGTTTATTTATTGTGTTCACTTCGGCATTTGCACAATTTACGACTTTTCTTATTCCGTTTTCCCCTCCCGCAACTCCAATTGGCGGGAAAAACGGCGCGGAGTTCACATTTACATAAATTCGGTAATATTTCACTTGATTAATGTCTAATTAAGTGTCCCCGCACACACGGCAGTTAGTTAAACTGATTAAACCCTTTCGTAGGTATTATTTAAGCTTTTTTCTCGGATTAAACACTTTTTCAGCAGCAGCGCGACTCAACACAACCAATTTCTTGCAATTTTGATCGTTACTTCTTATCTTCATCTTCGCCCTCTCTTTGCACGGCGCGATGCATCGCTCTCTCGCTCCCGAAAATCGGTCATTACCATGTCAGACGAAGAGAGCGGGTGTAAAGGAGGTGAAAAACGAGCCGCTAAAAGTGAAAAATTAAGTCGCGCTGCTGCTAAGAAATGTTTAACTACTGAAATAATGTGTAATAATACCTACAAAGTAATTAATTCAACATAACTAAGTGCACTTTATGTGGGAACACTCAAGTTAGCAGTGATAACATGGATTTTGCAACATTAAACTGAAATTAAGTGCGGTGTCTCTTTTCAATTGGAGTTGTGACGTCATGAAAAGGTAATTGAGCAAATGCCGAAGTGACCGGGTGTCTGGCCGAACATAAAAATGATAAAAAAGACATATTTAAAGTATTTGGAACATTCAAATTGAATTAAAGCTTGTAAAACAACAATAAAAACACTCGAGACTGCCGTGGACAATGTAAGCCAGCTGCAGCAGCACCCACAATACGTGCATTCCGATTAGATGTTGTTGGTGTCAAATACCGTTTGCCCTTGAGGAATGAGAAGGGGCAAAGAGAGTGAGAGCAAAAGAGCAGCGAAGTTGATCGAACTTGTCAAAGTGAAAAATTCAAAGCGTCCGCTGCGGCTGAAAAAAGTTATTAGTCCGAGAAAAAAGCTTAAACAGTACCTACGAAACGATTTAATCAGTTCAACTAACTGCCGTGTGTGCGGGGACATTTAATTAGGCGTTAATCAAGTGAAATATTACAGAATTCATGCAAATGTGAAGTCAGCGCTGTTTCTCCCTCCAATTGGAGTTGCGGGAGGGGGAAACGGAATAAGAAAAATCGTAAATTGTGCAAATGACGAAGTGAACATAACAATTAACCTATGTACATGATTAAAGAAAGACATTTTTAAACGAGTTAATAAGTGAATATCAAATTACATCCCCTAAAAATGCAACAAAAACAACTGAGACTCCCGTGGAAAATGTGGCGCAGCAGCACCCGCCAATATATATGTATGTGTGTGCTGGAGCCTATGCACATTTGTGTATGTGTGTGCGTGGCACGTAACTCGCCAAAGAAGAAATGCAAAATAGCTAATTTCTGGCGGTTTGTGTCTTAAATTGACAGTTCTCAAACCAAATAAATCGAAGATGCCTAAAGTGCGTGTATTGACTAAGCGATAAAAAAGTGCAATGCTAATCAAATATGACTGCCAACGATCGGTGTTGTTGTTCGCGTGCGTAATTTAACCATTCTCCTTCCATCCTTTTCGTGTTTTTTTTTTATTTTTTTAAGTGTTTAATGATTGAGTGTTCTGTGATTTAAAGTTTAAGCCTTGCCATTTAGTGTATTTAACACAAATGCAAGTATTAAATTTTTGTATATTTTTTTTTGTGTGTAAGTGTTTAATAAATACATAAAGGGCCCTGCTATTTAATATATAATAATACATATTTTTTCTTTTTTTGTTTAAGTGCTTAATTAATACAAAAAGTATTCCTTAATTTAAATTATAAATATATAAATATATATATATTTTTTTCTTTTTTTGTTTGAGTGTTTAAATAATAAAAAAAGCGTTCTGTGTTTAAAAAAAAGTGTTTAATTAGTGAAAAGTGTTTTAATAATGTGAGTTAAAATAATACCCTGCAAAGGTGTAAAAAGAGCCATAAATAAATAAAAAAATAATAAATAAAGAGAAAAGATGGAAAGAGACAAAATCTCGTGCGTGGACTAAAATTAACAAATTAACAAATCAACAAATTAACTAATAATATCCGAAGTAGAAGAAGAAAGAAGATGACCAAATCGGTGAGTGAAAAATTTATTTATTTTTTATATTGATTATATTTCGAGCCCCTTTTCCCCAGAAAGTAATCAAATTTTGAGAATTTTTATTGATTTTAATAGGAAATATATTTTAATATAGATTCAATATGAATGGCGACTTTTCTATATTTCCCCGATTTATCTTTAATATTTAATATTGGAAATTTATATGCAGCATTTTAAAATAATTAAATATATTTAACAATATATATATTTGAAAATATTTATGCAGATTTTGGAACCAACAAAAAATTCCTTTATGGGTATGAGTTTTTAAAACTATTATTTTTCCACAAAATATATGTATTCCATTGTCGCTTAATATAAAATAACATTTTTCTACCAATTTTCTTGATTGCTTTAAAAAATATTTGATTATTTGTAGAATATACTGTAAAAGTATTATTCTCGAATTCAAAGTCTGAGTGCACCATTGAACCAGTCACATTTGGACAGGGAACATTGGGTATCGATTAGGGGCAATGCATTGTGGCAGGCCGCAGCCAAATCAATGCTAATTTCAGCCAAGTTATGGCACCGCAAACGGCCAACCGGAGAGAGCCGGAGACGCCCCCAAAAGCCGCCCACTAAAACATGCAACGCCTGCAACGACAGGTGGGCACACACAAGGGTGGGGGGAAAGGGGGAAATGGGTGCCCCTGTCCCCTGTCCGTGCCCAGGTGAAGGCAACGACAATAACCAAAATGAATGCATTTCCAAATCTAATCATTGCGCACCTCCAAGGCATGTCCATAAACCAAACGGAAAGCGTGAGCAATGATAACTCAGACGGGCCCGGGCCCGGGCCTACTCCTAGTTCTATTCCTATTCCTATTACAACATGCCAGTGCCAGTGCTTTTCCCCGATCCAAACTGGCCCAATAGCTCTGGGTATCTTTCGGATGCTCGAAATGACAAAATCATAATTGCTTTTCCACAAATTCTGTGGTCACAAGCCATCCAGCCAGCTCCCCGTCCAAAAAAGAGAGTCCAACCTGACAATGGTTTAAATGTATTGATAATGCATATTATGCGAGTGCAAAATTAACAGCCAACCAACGACGAAATGGAAGCCAGACAGTTGGACAAATGCACACAGAAAAAATACTATCAAAAAGTACAACAATTTCGATACTAATTAAATCGTATTCTACGATTTCATTATATTAAATGTAGAAACAAAAATCTACTTTAATATATAAACCCTCTTAAGTTTTATGACTTACTTCCTTGGCACATATTTCGTCAGTGTAACAACTGCTGGCAAATTATACAAAGTGTCCAGTGCTTCCCTACAGGATGCGGTTTTCGGATTCAGGATTCCGATTCCAACACGAGGAGGACGGGGCTTCGGAAATGGTAATCCAAAATGGGCATGGGAATGGGAATGGCAGGCGATGCCAAAGAGGCGTTTTATAATTAAACCACAGTCAATTACAGACAAAAGCGTCACTCAGGGCAGTCGTGATAATTGGGTTTTCATATTGAAATTGGCCAGAGTAGATCGGCCAAAGCATTTAGCCTTGGGTCCGCCCCCCTGTCTCCTCGTCCTCCTCCGCCTCCCTGTCGTCCCAGCCATGGTTTGTAATTGCATTTCGCGAATATCACGACTTAGCGACAGCTTCGTTGCTTCCTCAGATCAACCCGCCATCTCAGTTTTTTGCTCAACCGCCACAGTTGACAATAATGCCGCGAATAATATGACGAAATGTAGAACATCATCGCCGACAATGGTCATTGCGATGCGGTCCCAAAACGAGGCTGAAATCGAACCGGGCCAAAACCCAGACGTTCGCCAGGTTCACCACGTCCACCACATCCATGGACCGTCAAACATAAAAATTGACGACAAAAATTGCTGGGGGAAACACATGCTCCACATATTTGCCGGACATTTATTGAAGTTAAGTTCGCTGTGCGGGGCATAAATAAAACATAATCCCTTGCAGCAGAGATCGGGCTAGGGATCGAGCTGGGCAAAAACTTCAGGAAATGGTTGCATTTTGAAGATCGAACATCTGAGTACTCTTACTCAAGGAAAATGGGATTGATTTAAAGAGAATAATGAGTAAAAATATTTTACTTTTGTCTTAAATTTAGCTCTTACCAAACTATAAACTATTTCCAAAATCTATGATAATATTTAGAGAGCCTAAGCTTTTATAAAACACCATTTTCATGGCCATATTTTACCTATATTATATATTTAAATCATATATTCGATTATATATTAGTTTCCTGCTTGACAAAACTATAATAACCTTTTGAGAAAGAGTATAAAATCTGCAAAAATAAACGCGGAACGCAGAATCCAGCGACTTGGCAAGTGGAAACAATGCGCGCCTGGGCCAGAAATCTTGGCAAAACCTGTGCGCATGTGCAATTGATCGAACAAGACTGATGGAGCAACTGGGATTACGTATTCCCCCCGATTTTCAGTCGTTTCTCCTGCTCCTGAGGTTCCCAGAGGTTCTTCCAATTGAGTTTGCAACTTTTTGCAGCCACGGGATTGAGCAGGATTGCCTGGTTTAAGCCCGGTTTGGGGTCGGGTTTTCAATGTGGCTGCGGATCTCTGGCTTTTAGCAGTCCGACTGCCTGGCTGGCTGGCTGGCTGGCAGAATTTATTTAATCTGCGACGGCGTCGGCGGCGGCTGCTCAAAGCCAGCGAAATCAACGCATAATAATTTTTCACATGACGACGACAACTGGCTACTGACTTACATACCCGAAAAGCGCATTTATCAAAGGATCGGTCGGAGGAGTCCGACGAGTCGTAGGAGCCGGAGCCCCTTGAATGAATTTCTGATATTCTGGACGGAAGTCGTACCGGTTCCCTTCTGCATTAAGGAGGAGCCGGGCCGCACTTTGGGGACAGATTGAGAGGTCATTAGGTACATATATAAGTGAGGAGGTGGCATGATCTATGCGGGAACCCAAAAGATATCGGGGGAAATACTTATTCCAATGAGAACCCTTGGAAGGGAAAGTGCCTCTGACCCATATCTACCTTAAGCTGGGCAATGATAAATTGGGCGAAAGGAAAGGAAATTAAAAGCCATAAGGCCCGCAACTAGATTAGGAAAAGAATGAAAGGAAACGAAACCAGAAACCGGGAAAGCAAGATAAAAAAAGAATGAAAAACAAAGGAAAACCAAGTGCACTTAGGAAAAATAATCCTACAAATTGCTTAGATATTATTAGATATTTAAAACGAAACTTAAACCTTCTAAGAAAAAGGTATAATTATTTTAAATCGCTTTTAAATATGTCCAAAAGCATGGTACAAGTTTTGGATATTTTTAAAATCTGATCAAAGCTTAAACAAGACAAAGTTTATGACTTTTAATATGAGTCTCTTGAACAGAAACTAACTAAAAATATTACTAAAAAGCTTACAAGCTTAAAAGTATATTTAAAATATTTAATAATTAAGTGATGAGCATTTTCTTAGTGCTTCAGCGGAAATGACAAAATGGGAACAACACACAAAAAAGCGCGAAATAAAAAAGGCAGAAAGGATAAAAGTAATTAAAGGCAGTAACCAAAGGAGCAGCGGCTCAGGAGACAAAAGCCAGGAGACAGGAGCCAGTAGATGAGGGCCTGACAGCCCGAAAGTATGCAGACGTGGAAGGGGAATTAGGGGAATACCCGGACTAGATACAGAGAGAGAGTAGGAATCCAAGGAAAGTCGCCAAGTCAAGGAACCCGCTACAGGACACTGAGTGTGCCGGGGTAACCGAATTCCATGCGCCGCATTTTTTAATTATAAATTATTCAAATTCACCAACATAAATCATTGGCTGCACGCAGCCGGCCCAGAGAACCAGCAAAAAAAAGAAACGGAAAACAAAACCCAAGTCCTGCTGATTCCCTTTGTGAGTTTCCTTCCTCCGTCCCGAGAGGGTGGGAAAAGTGGGCAGGACTGCGGCTAGGGCTTCACACGCATCGCATCGCATCGCGCCACATTCGCAATAATCCTGATTTATTGCCGTTTTGTAGTGATTGCACAAGATTACGCGACAACAAATAGATCCTTCATTCCGCCGCTCAGTCAGTCACGAAATGCTAAATTGTAATCAAACAATGGCAATGGCAAACCCAAGTCAAGCCAGGACCAAATAATACAAAACCCAAAAAAAAAAACAGGAGCCCGGCTCGCTGCGCTTAATTTACAAAACAAAAACAGGGATTGGAGAGATGAGAAGGCGGAGATCCGGAGATCCGGGGTTCGAATGCCAGCAAATGAGATTTGAATTTAAAGATTAGGCACTTTGGCATTCGTCCTGCCGTGCGCGTCCTGTTTCAATGGTGTCCTCCTCCTGCCCATGGTCAAATGTGGCTGCAACTTTTGCCGCTTACCTTTCGATACTTTCCTGGCCATTTAAACACTGAAAGGAAATTTAATAGAAATCAATTTAAACCACTGAAATTTACTATGAATTGAGTGCAGGGATTATTGGATTATAAATTGGAACGGTTAAAATATACCTACAGGTTTTTAGGTATTTATAAATATTTTCTAACTTGGAGTTATTGTGGAAAACAGCTATTCTTGTGCTTCTTTCGCATTTAATTATATTAATTATCCCTGTAATATATAGTGTTACATTTTCCTCAGTGAAATGGTGGGGGATATAAACACACGCAGGGCAAAAAGATAAGCCAGACAATGGCAAAAGTTGCTCGACATCACCGCCCAGCCCCATTCTGCCGCCAGATAAGCGCACAGAAATCATTAATTATCCTTGTTTCTTGTTTTGTTTTGCCTGCCCGGACTTTTGATTCGCTCCGAGAGAGTCCTTTATATTTTTTTTCTCCTGTTGTTGTTTGTCTCCGTGCTAAGCGAAAAAAAAATATTGATTTGTTTCTAATTTTAATGAAAAATTTCTGCCTTTTTTTCGGCATCTCTCCCTTTGCTTGCGAGCGGCCTTAATTTAACTTTTTTTGATGAGCACACCCGATAGTCCTTTTTTCCTTGGGTTTTCCTTGGTCTTCGGTTATTTCTTTATTTTTTTGTTTCCGTCCTGCGGGTTATCGCAGTCTTTGTGCTTGGCTGCAGCAGCGCTGCCCTCGAAAGTGTCACGCAAAACCATTTTCCAAAACTAATGATGGAAGGTATTTTAATTATATACCCGGACTCCGCCCGCCATCGCTACTCGTTTTTCCAGCTCCTGTGCATTGCTGCAGAAATTTTCTTATCATTTTCATTACTCCGCTGTCTTGGCTTTTGCTTGACTGATTCTGATTCTGTTTTTGTTTTCCCATTTAGCTGGCGTTTTTTCCCGACGCTCGACGCTCCTTTCTCTGGCTGGCTTGCAATTTGCTGGCCAGCATCATTAGTAAGATTAATGAGCAAGTGCCAAGGAATGGCAACATTTTAAAGATACTGGCTTGGGTTCGGCTCTGGCTAAGGGGTTTTTGGGTAAAAAGTGTCCTTGCTCAGACCCCCCCCCCCAAAATGTTGATTACAGTCGCACCACGTGCGAATTTATATGCAATAAGAATTTGAAAATATATGTGGACTATGTGGGGGGGATTCCCCAACTACACCCTCCATCTAAATTCCCCCATTTGGTATCTTTGTGTGTGAATGGTTTGGAAACATTTTGAGCATTCGCCTCGCCGCACAACAAATTTGGCGTCGCGTACATTTCATGCATACCAAAGAGCTAAGACATGCACTGGAAATAAGTAAAAGCAAGTATTTCAAATGGATTTCCTATTTATTTTGCAATATTATAAATATGTAGATATATAACATAACAAATTACAGTAGAATTACTCAAGTATTCTGCTTTTGAAGGTCTCTTTGATTAAATATTTCTAAGAATTCAAGAAATATACAAAAAATACACTCAAACACCTCATTTTGTAGCTTCAAATTAATTCAATTTCTCATAGATTTAATGTATAATTTTTCCAAGTGCTTAAGCAGAAGCATCCTGAGAATCCTGGCTAAGAAAACTGGTGCCGGAGCAGGTGCCTCGAAGGATAACACGGGGCTTGCAGCTCAGGTTTTGGCCTCACGGATTGGGTTCGCCAGCGAGTGGGTGTGGAATTGGGTTCGGATACGGGCATGGGTTTCTCCTAGCTGTCGCTTGTTTATCTATTTTACTCGCCTTCTTTTTTTCGCTAAGAAATCCGCAAGATTAAAGCGGGAATCCTGTGCAGCCAGCTGCAGGAGCAGGAGGAGCTCAGCTGAAATATTTCGCTTTGCACAAATTGAAATCCAAAGTGCTTTCAGCCTGGCGAATTGCGGTGCTGCCAGGAGCGGCCCCATACTCATCCTTATCCTGGAGAACTCCTTCCCTCCTCTGTGTGTGTGTGTGTGTGTTAGCCGCTCTCTGACAGAAATATTAGCATTTGCGGTTTTTTCTCTTTTAGGCCAGGTAAACTCTGGGTGTTACTGGGGGTTACCTGAGAACGCAGGCAGGTGTGTGTGATACAACGGAGAATTTACTACAGAAATTCTTAACAACCGACTAAAGATTAGTGAAAGATTCTTGGGTTAATTGAGGAAATTATAGAATAAGTTACCAAGATATTATGTTAAAGTTTAGATCGTTCTATTTTTGGATACATTTACCCCAGGTGTTGAGGATAACCCCACATTTAATTTATGGGCATTTTGGTTAATGCCCGAGAAATTCCTTCGAGAAGGACCCCGTAAAATAACTCTCTCAAGCAACCGCAGTAGACCAAATAAACCAGGACTAAAAACGAGGAGGCAGGGAGCCTCCACATCCAGGAGAAGGGCAGCCACGCGCCAATTGCATGACTCCCGGCTCCCATCGCTGCAAGAGATCCCCTTTGATGTTGTCACTTCAGCGCTCTTGTCATAATTACCAAAGTGAAAATTATTAATTGGGACGTTTAAAGCAAAACGTGCATAATTGCCGCCGCCGCTGCGACTACGACTAGCCGGCAATGTCCGCTGAGATTTATGCCAACGCGGCGGAAAAATTGTCTAAAAACGTCGGGCACCGAATTACGCGGAAAAGGCTGTGGCAGCGGCAGCGGCAGCAGCATTTGCCATTTCTGCCATTTGCCACACTAATTGCGTATGCGATAAATCTTGTCAATTAAATTATAATGTTTGCATTCGATGCGCAAAAGCGCTGAAGATGCAGCGGCAGCAAAACGATCCCGCCGATTATCGGGTGTTTTATCACCTCGCAGAGAGGCAACGACGACTCCCCCTTTCACCTGGCCGGTTGCTTCTCCTCCTCCTCCTGCAGCGGCTGCCTGGAATCCTCCATAATCCGCACCGTGTACTATATAATTAAAATGTTCACAAGTGCCAGAATGCATTGGCATTGAACCGGCAGCCGGCCGCCGGCCGGCGGAGATGCTGACAGCGGCCCGTGGCTGGAATTTTGAGGCGCATTAGTTGCGCTGCATTTGCTGCTCATAAAAGAGATGCAATTCTTGTTGCAACAGTCCCAGGTTCACCTACCTCCCTTTAGCCCCCCGGTACAGGTTTGCCGGTTGCCAGTTTTGCCACTGCAAAACGGGGCCCAAATTGTATTGGCAGCGGCGCCGACTCCTGCCGCTGGATTCTCGAGAAAAGCCTCACTTGAAAAAGAGAATGAACTTTACAAAAAGAAAGGTTATAAAATTAATTACATATTCTTCTTACAAATATTTTATTTGTATTTAAATTTCAAAGCTTTATTCAGCTTTTATATTTCTACAAAAAAGTCATAAAGACTATATGTTTTTTATTGAATTTCTCCTTGTGTTTCTTGTGGCTGCTCCCGTTTCAGGTTGTGCGAACCAGTTGGGCGCATAAATTTCCAGCTTGTCAGCTTTTGATATATTTTCATAAATTGCCAGAGTGCATTAATTAATTAAGCGAGCTGCATTTTGGGATGCTTTCAACTCGCGGCGAGGTCTTTATTTCACAGGCGCCCGGAAAGTAGGCAGCACACATTTGAATGACAAGCTCATTGGGGAAGTCCTCGGAGAAAGGATCATAAAGATTTATAGAGAAATTTTCATATATTTTAAAAGCTGAGACTTTATAGATCTATCTTTACCTGTTCTACTTTATCCATCATATTTTAATAGTACTCTGCCATTGAACTTTAGTTTCCAAACTATAGTTCCCATAATTTAAAATCACGACCAAATTTGCATTTGTTTATTAACAATAAATTGTTTAGGAAAAACTAGCTAAAACTAGAATTATTATGGAGTGTGCGGCATTTTGTTAAATTTGATTTAAGCTCTTGACTCTTGAAATTAAACCGAAAATCAAAAGGGGCGGAGTTTCCACTGACTCGGCGAGCGAGTGTTCAAGGGGAGATATAAAAATCAAAAACTAATTACCTTTTTGCTGGATAATTATCCGCTTTATATAACAATTTAAATAATTTGCCTGCCGAGCGGAACGCGACACGAAAATCGTAGTTGATTGTTGAGATACTACAGGTAAAGAAGCGGCAACAACAATTTGCTGCACGCCATGGCCAACAAAAGCCACATCGAAATCAGCCACGAGGTGAGCCGAGGAAATTCCTTTAAAGTCGGAATGTCAGCTGACATTCGAGTGTAATTTTCGAAACTGATTTTACATCGAAACCAGTTAAATTGTCAGAAAAATCAACTGTCAACATGTCAAAAAATCGTTGACTATGCAAATGCACAACACACACTCACACACATCGCATCGGAAAAGTGGAAAATCTGAGGGGAGTTGTGTCTCTCTGTCAGTGGAAAATGCGTTACAAAGGGTGCAGAGTGTGTGGAGTGTGCATGCGTGTGTATCTCCTAGATACGTATCTCTAATAGGGACAGATAAAATTTGATTTTCCGAAAATGAAATGTAATTTCTCGAAACCAATTTTGGCGGCTGCATGCCTTTCGGCTCCCAAGCCGCACTTGGTCGCATTTAAGGCCAACTAATTGGCTTATACAACCTGGCTCAAATTACCCAATTATGAGGCTAAATATGAAATTCGAAATGTTTCTGTATAAGCTCGAAGAACCCTTTGTTCTGGACGATTCGGGGCCAGAAAACCACAAAGACGGAATCCAACAACTGTCAAGACAATGGGACGCTCGTTGAAATGCTGAGCAGACATATAGATACGACAGATATATATATCCCCTCCTTCAAATATTCAAATCGTGTGTGAGTGCGAGCTGTCAACAGTGTTTAATTTTCGGGGGTTCCCGGGGGTTACAAGGGGTTCCTGGGGTTCCTGAAGTCCCAGTTCCAGTCCCTCTGCCGTGACACATGCAATGCTTTCTGGATATTACCAATACAAGACGGATTCGGATTCCACTGAGAAAATAATTATGATAATTCAAATAATATATATATAAATTGTAAAGGGAAGCACACAGGTTTTTCTTTAAAGTATCCAAGTTTAAGATACAATTAGAGCTTTGTTTATGTTTTAATCTAATCTAATCTAATCTTTACCAGTTAAAGAATGCTTTCAATGAATATATGTTATATATAATCAAGTTTTCATTACAATATTTTTCTCTCTCTGCTGTTGTTGGTCTAAAAACCGCAATGCACTTTGACCAACCAGCCGGATTCACGTTATTACTATCAGGCGACGCATCCCTTTGGGTTCATGCTTCCTGGTTGGTTGCTGGTACCGAGTTCCTGGTTAGCAACTCAACAAGCTAACAAATTAACACAGGACCCGGCTTTGGTGTCACGCAAAAGGGTCAAGTAACGGCGGGATGTCCTGTCCTGCGTCCAGCGGTGTCCTGCACTTCCTTCGCATGCAAATGCGTGTGCACTCGCAGTCGCAGTCGCAGTTGCAGTCAGAGGGCCTGCGGCTGCTTAATGGCCACACCTGTTCAATTAGTCAATGTAACCACAAATTCTGGTTAAATTATCGCATTAAAATGTTCGTGCTTGACCCCGGGTAGAATGTGCGTGCAAACAGTTGGAGTTTTCCCGCTCAGAAACTCGGATATTTGGTGGTGGTCAGAAGCCACCTTTTCGGGAACAGAAACAATGAGAGAGCACTTTGAACTGCCGACAGTTAATCAGCGCCCTGAAAAACCTCAAAACGAGGCAACCTAAATTGGGTTTACAAACAAAGGTGCTTAGATGTAGTTACAGGAAGAGTTTGGATATTGACTTAGAGGTGGATATAGTATTTAAAAGAATATATATTATATAGTTTCTAATAGGTGTTTATACATAAACAATTGTAGTTAGGAAATATATACTACATTCCAATTTAAAAGTAAGCTAGGAAATATATAGCTTATCTTTTTATTAATACCTATAAAAGCATAATAGATTTTCAGAATGAGTTTCCTTTTTCTGTTTTTAATTAGCTTAAATGTTGATCAAATTCCATACACTTTTTTAATGATTTGTCATGTTGTTTACTGAGTGTATTTTCTTTAATTTTTTTAAAAGTTTCCTTCATATTTAGTACCAAATCCCCGGTACAGTTGTGTCTCCTTAATCGCTAATTATCAGCCACAACTGACACTTACACCGACAACGACTTAGGCATGCGTGTCCTGGTCCTGGCCATCTTTTCGCCGTCTCAGATCGGTTTGAGCCAGGCTTATGAGCAGTGCATGTTTGTCATCATTGGGGAAATAAATTAATACAAAGAAACCAAGCGGAATTATGAGCAACTTTGTAGAACCGGGTTTTAAATACTCTTAAAGTTGTTTTTTATATTCCAAATTATATTAGGCTATGTTTAAAAAGTAAATAAAGTTAATTATTTAATGACCTAAGCACTATCTTGGTAAAATAACCCTTATATATCCCTAATATTTATATCCCCTGACATCTTTAACACCATAAACTCTTAAAGCTAATCTTAATAGTATTATACTAAGATGGGAATTAATATATGTACCCTTCGTAAGCCATAAAAATATACATTGTTGCATGGAAGATATCCTAGCCGAGGGAACCTTCTCTGGCTAAGGACATTGGACTTGGACATGGAAACGAGTTTAGGACTCTCCTTGCGGTGACTGGACTCGCCATGGCTTTGACAAATTATCAACTGTCACTGCTTAATTTTTGGCGCACTCGGACAGAGTATTTTTTTGTGGATGATGCGAGGAGTATTTGTGGATCTTCTGGCCGCGATCCAGGTAGCACTCAGGTAGGGCTGGTCTGCCTGCGGTCCTGTTTTCGCTTCCTTTTTTTGTATATTGTATGTTATTTTTTTTTTGCATTTTTATCTGGCAAACCGGCGACTCACATGATACTGATATCGGGGGGCTTCATTAATTGAGAATTGTTGTTCGCCGCGATCCTGTTTTCCGGTTCGCGTTTTTCCATTTACATAATTTATGATAAGCAGGCGCGCGGCTGGGCAAACAATAATTTTGAAGAAATACATTAATGCAATCAATGGGATGAGGATGGGTACTGGGACGGGGATTGGGACGTTGTCTGGAATGCAGCTTGTGTCCCTGGTCTCCGGCTCCAGATCCCATTGGTGGCGGCTGCCATTGAAGACGATGAGATGCGCTGCATTCGCCCCTTCGGCGGCTTAATTAAGTTGTGCACAGGTGGGTTAATGGGGGCGGTGGATCTAGGGGGTTAAGAAGAAGGAGTGCAGGGACTTGGGAGGGCAGGCGGGCGGTACTGCCACAAACAGTTCAGTACTCCACTCTAAGCACTGAAAGAAACTACTTTTAAGATGGGGGAAATTACAAAAAATATTATTAAATGTTAAGAAATTAAAGAAAAATCAGAAAAACTTAGTTTGAACCTCAAGAACTGACTTTAAACTGCAATAGCTAGCTTCACTAATTCCCTAAACCTTTGAGAAATTTTATATATTTTCTTCAAGTGCACCTTTTCCGCCATTCTGCAGTTCCGTCTCCTGGCCAGGCTCAGAGCTCTCTCTCCTTGTTTGGTGTGTTCGGTGCGATTGAGTGCTTTTAAGTCATTTGTGTCACGACATGCTAATTTCACATGAAATCTCTCGCCGACGGCTCGGCTTCACCGTTCTCTATAGCTGGAGCTGGTGCTGGAGCTAGAGCTGGACCTGGACGTGGACCTCGGCCTGGTGGACCCCGCCTGGGTTTGGGGCCATGTCTGGTGGTTTTTCGGCCTCGGTCTTGACAAACACACACACACTCTAGACACACTAGACCGGCAGGCTAGACATCAACAACGTCGTGCATGTCCCGGCCACGTTCGCATCCACATTATGAGGAGCAGGTAACCCCTAAGCCCCTCCTCCCCTCCCCCCCCAAAGAGTAGGACTCGGCCCCGAGGTGGGCGTGGAGCAGGGTTCAAGCGGAGGGGGGCGACAACGGCACCTGGAGTGCAGCACTCAAGTGTACTTGCGGTTTTTGCGTCCATTGCTGCCAATGACATTTTGGGCCAGCTAAAGTGCAAAATTTACCGTTGCAGGGTGAGAGGAGTGGGGAGTGGGAAGTGAACAGTGGCAGGCAGTGACTGGGTTCGAGAGGGGGTCGGAATGGATGCCTGGGCAGCCGCAGAGTCAACGCCTTTGCGAGAACAATGCCTGCTGACCGAACTGGAGTCCTGGAGTCCCTGGCCTGCTGCAAGTGGCTGCTGCTGCTGCTTGGGCCTTTGCAGTTGGGAAATTGTGGGGGGAAAACCCACAGCCCCGCCCCTGATTAGACCTCCTTGGTCGACGGTTGTCGTCTGAGTCGCCTGCTGCAGTTATTAGGTTGTTAGTGGCATAGTCCCTGCCATTCTCATCGATTTATGCACTTCACAGCATCTCGTAATGTGGGTTTTTTCGCACTCCCTTCGTGCTGCACTCCTCCTGGTCTGGGGTCCTTTTCCAGCGACTCCTGGTGGCCACAGGGACCTCTGCTGTGGCCAGTGTCGTTTGCTTAATGGCCCGAACCTGCTCGCAGCTCGATTTTGGCTTTGTCTTGGCCACTTCATAAACAGGCGGATTTTTGGCTGATGGACTCGGCCGAAAGATGCCCGAAAAATGGATTGAGTTTTGGATTTATGGAGTCTCTAGATGGGATTGTTGGGAATTTTATAATATTGAGGTTTTGGTGGGAATTTAAATTTAAGATTAGGTGGCTAAGAAAAGTTAAGAAAACTTTGAAGAAAGCATTAAGTGGAATTTATTTTGGAATAAAATTGTATTTATTCTATATTTTATAACTTATATAATATATAAAATAACATATCTATTTATTAACTAGACTTATATGAAGAACTTTTAGATTGATTCCCAATTAATTTGCGGTGAATTCAAGAGACTAATTGCCTAAAAAGTCAACAATATAACTCAAACTCAAACTCTCAAGTCAGTAATTCTTCCAAGACGATTGTCCAAAATATAATTGCTGACATTTGTGGCCAACTGTTTATATATATTTTTCAAATTTAATGACAGGAAAACTCAATATCCAGAGTTCGCTGCACCTGTAAGTGTTTTTAGTTTGGGGTTTTTCTGCAGTTCGTTTCTTTCTCCTTTATTTTTTTGTGTCATCCCAAGACGCGCTGAGCTTTCCTTGGCCATCCTGTTCCCAGAGCCAAGATCGTGCCATAAACCATCTGAGTTTGGCCCAGTCCAGGCTCCAGCTCCATCGGAGCCTATGCCGGCGGCAATGTCGCTTTGAAGTACGCCAACTATCAAGATCTAAACGCAGTCATTAAGAACAAACAAAACGACTTTATGGACAGCAAAAAAGTACGAAAAACTGCGGAAAGGAAACCAAACCGATCGCAAACTCCAACTGAGGCTCTCTCTGTGCCAATCGATTGTGAGCCGAGCTGAGCTGAGAGTCTGGGCGATCTTTATCGAGCTGCAGACAACTAATGATCTAATAAAACCGAAACCCAGCCAGTCGCAGATACAGATACGAGGAGCAGTTGGCGTGGATTACCAGGCCAAAACGTACGTATTGGAGCCCCAAAAGACAGGAGCTCAGTTCAGCTACCGATGGCAAAAGGCTACAAAAAAAAAAAAAAAAAAAAAAAGGAGGAAAACCCAGAAGAGCAACGACATGAAAGAACAAACGCTGGTGGAGCTCCAAACGAGCCGACAAGTGGAATCGCGGGAATCGCAAGGATCCATGCCGGGGATCCAGGGAGATGGCACAGAATCTGAAGCGTTTATCTATGATCTTATATCATGTACTTTCGACATTACAATTGCGGTAAATGCTTCTAGTTTTTAGTTACAGCGCGTACACGAGGCAGCCGCAGCTTTATCAATGGCCAGCAATCATCGCGCTGGCGAGGACTCAAGCCTAAGCTCCTTGAGATGCTCGATTCCCTCAGTCAGCACAGGGAGAAATGTTGGGTATAATTAAGAGTAAATTATAGTTTTATTTCTATTTAAATCAAGTGTTGAATTCCGTTGAAAATAGGAACTTTCTGGCTTTATAACGTATCAACTTCTAGGCTTAATTCTTTGTCAAATTTAAATTGGAAAAAAAGGACTATTTATCCTTTTATTGTAAGCTTTAACTAGGATGAGTTTTCTTTAGGTGTTCTGCCACTCTTGGCGGTAGTCGCACAGCGTCGTCTTTGGGTCTGGGCTTTGATCCAGACTTGGAGTCAGAGTCCAGCTTCAGCTTAAGAGTTTTGCGGCTGAAACGGAGACCGCGACTCCTGTTTTGCTGGCTCCGCATGCAAATGCAACCGCCGGCTCCCGATCTGCATACCAAGTCTCATCCTCTGGCCCCCTCCTTGAGGTGGATCCCCGAGAATCTCCTTGCCGAGATCGTTGGCGGCGATTGTTTGTAGCTGTTTCGGCGGACACAATCGCAGTGGAAGCCGCCTTGAAGCCGGGGTACGCAAATGCGGCTGGCTCGACGACGCTCGCCGATCATTTTGATATGGTTCGATAACAATGAGGCTAAGGATGGGGCTCCAATCCCGATCCCGATGCCCAGACCTAGCGGTTGCTGTCTGTCCCGGCCACTAACAAGCTGGGACCTTGCCGAGCGTCCGGAACCGTTGAGGCTTCAGCGTTCCTCGACATCGATTCAATTCGATTCGTTTGTTTCTTTGCCGCCAAATGGAACTTGGATGCCTCCCCCTTTATTCTTTCAGTTTTCTTTTTTTGTAGTGCTTTTTTGTTGGAACTTTTTTCCCCCTTTTGTGGCCCAACGTGGAACCGTTTTTATGGCTCTGACTGAGTCAGGCATATTATCATAAATATGTATCAAATTGACGTTGCATCTTCTTGAATTTTCATCTCCTGGCTACTTGTCATTGTCTTTGATTTTCCCTCATTGTCCATGGCCATTGAACTGGAGGAGGATGCATTGGACACTGGACACGAGCTGGTCTTTGATAAGCCGCCGCCAAGTTCCATTTCATTTGTTCTCTTCACTGTTTTTTTTTTTATTATTTTTGGTGCGCCTGTCGAGTGCTGGTGCCTTATAGGATTTGCAACAAGCTTTTATTTCTTAGTTAGGAAAGGGTTCTAAGTATTCTGGGAATGGGAGGAAAAAGGAGCGGAAGAATGAGCTCTAAGGGGGATATTTATAGAGCAGTTCCTTGGGATATTGTTTAGAGAAAAGTGATTTGGAAAATATGAAATGAAAAGCTTTGGTTTCAATCACTCTGTAAGTACTTTTACCACTTAATTCGCAGCTTGAACCTACCGGGTTCTGGGCCTATTTATTCCAATCCTCCTCCACCTGGAACAGCAGTTTCCGCGCGCAAAGTGCCTATGGCCATTGGACATTGGTGGCTTCTGTGGCCCGTCGCTTTTCCAAGAAAATTAACTAACCCATCAGAGAGGCGCCCCTCCTTCCTCCCATTCGCATTCACATTCACTTCCTCGATGCTACAGCTGCCGTGGCAGTTTTGAGTTGCAAGTGGCCAGTATTCAGTTTTCAGTTGCAAGTTGCCAGTTTTCAGGCAACTAGCGATGATAAATGTTCACTTAATCAGCATTTAGCGTAATTTCAGCTTTTACAATTCCTGGCCCAAGTCCGCTCCTCGTTCTGGGTGCTTCGTACTCTTATCTGCAGCGGGGTTCTCCTTTTGGAGCAGGTACGTCTTCAGTCCGGACTGGGACTGGGACTTGGTCCCCGACTTGGCTCCAACTGCGAGTTAGCGACCAATTATTTATGACATGAAATTACAAATTCATTTTGTTTAATTTTTCACAAATGCTATCGTTCGCTCGATTCCCTCTCAGTTGGTGTGTCTTGGCGAGGCCTTGGCACCTGTTGACTAAGCCGAATGCACTGGGAGAAATAATTGAATAAATACAAGTTTAGGAAAGTCTGGAATAGTAATGAAATCAACAAGTAAAGATGGATATTAAGAGGGAATTTATGAGTATTTTATTTAGGACTTTTTAAATATCGAAAGACAGGGATTGTATTCACAAATTATTTATAGTGTTGTAATTCTCAAGTCCTTCTTAAGGTAATTTTTTGGTGCTAAAATAGGTTTGTGTTTATTTTTCTCCTGAAAACAATTAAGAATAATTATATAAATAGAGAATGTATTTAGATTTTATTTTTATATGTTAATATTCCAATGCCAGAAAACGCATTATTTCAATATTAAATCTTCCTTATAATTCCCAAGTCGCTTTTGCGAGCCTTGCTTCGTTTTTAAATTAGTTAAAAAGAATTCTTCTGTAATCATTTATCAAATCCCTGATTATACAGTTTTTTTATCTAATGAGGAACCTAGAAACTATATTGTCTGAATTTTTACAAAACCATATTTCTATTTATATATGAAAATGGATTGAGAATAAGTTATTTTTCTCACAGTGCCCTTTGAAGAGAGCTTCTGTCATTTCTATGGCCACTGTCCTGGTCCGCTTTGGTGGTGGCTAAGGTGTGGTCCTGGGGCCATATACACCGCCAGTCGCAACGGATCGGCAAATATGCACCCCGGCGTAATTAACTCGGCCTGGAATCGTAAGTTAGTCACCATTAAACAATTTAAAATTCTCAACAACGCTAGGCAGCCGTAGGAGAATGGCGGCGACTGGAGATGCGATTCGGAGGGAGGGCCTTGGCCGAGCCAAAGGTAAATTGCAATTAGGCTTCTGGCTTCTGCAACATCGCGGCAACGGCGGCCAGAGTTGGCCAAGGAAGCGCGGCGGCGTAGGCCCATTCGGTTGGTGTATTTTATGGCCTGCGGCTGCCTCTGTGGGACTCTGGCCAATGTCTCCGGCCGGCCAGCGATGTCTGGCTCGGGGAATATACATATATATACCATATATACATATGTACATCTGCGTAGACGATGACGATAATTTCATAATAGCCACGGGGGCGTGGCACATGCAAAAGAGCGAGTCAGCAGCAGCTACACTGTTGCAAGGGAGTTGGAGGAGCCCAGACTAAGGCTAAGCCCCATCAGCTTTTGTACAACTGCATTAGAGAGAGGCACGACACGACGCGGGGTCTCCCATCAATTAAAACTCGCCTCACGGCATTCGCAAAAATGTTAATAACAATAATAAAAGGCAGCGAGATGTTGGTATTGGTAGTGGTGTGCTGCTCGTGCTGTTAATTATTAAATTGCGTTTTTGTAGCCACATTTCATTTGTGGCAAGGTTTATTGAGTTGTGTGTGTGTAGCTTAGAAGGGGACCCGTAGAGTGTTTATCATTAAAATGTCGTCTTTTGCAGTTCGCATGAAATGCTGGCCACTTGTCACTCCATTCCGAGTACTTGGCTTTATCTCGAGCACTTTGGGCCAGAAGTCGGAGGCGGACTCGGAGTCGGAGTCGAGTCTGGGGAGGATTCCCCTCTGGCAAGACTGGGTTAGGGGACGAGGGGTGGCACTCTTATGGGCATTAGTGCGACTTATGTTGTTTTGCAACCTGCAGACATCAGAGGTCCTTCTGGCGAGGTGTTCATGCGTGCGACACGCCGAGCAGGTTGTAAGGATCTCAGTTTGGTTGGAGGCAGAAGGTGGCTCCTGTCACTGCACCACATTTGAATTTCAAAGTTGGCCACACTCACTCTCTCTCCTTGGCCAACAGTCACACGCAGAAATTTCATATGAAAATCCACTTTTTCAGTTTATGAATTTCTCAAAAAGCTCAAAATGACAGTTGCTCTCGTTGCTTGTGGTCCCAGCTCCTGCTCCCAGCCCCATTCCTTACATATGCAAATGTACAACGCATTTCGTTAGAACTTGTGCCAAGTGGCACTTTGTTCAACATATCAAAGGATTGTCTCGCTTCTACTTTTACAGTTTTTCGGGTTCTTTCCAGGGGTTGTCCAAAAAAAATAAGAATATATATATATATATGGGAAAGTGTGCGGATTACGTTAGCAACCTCAAGTTTTGGGCTATAATGGGATGACACGGTTTTCCCCCCAAAATCAGTTGTGTATGGTAATGGACTAGCTTGCGGCAAGTACTGCCAGGATAATTCAATAAACTGGCAAGCCACTTGACTGAAATGCTAATAGATTCATGTAGTTTTGCAATAAATTTGTGGCAAATCATTTATGGAATGATTTTGTTGGGGGAGAATATATCTCAAAGAAGGGAAAAGGAAATTGTAAAGGAAGTTTGAAAGTTATAGAGATTTTTTTAGGGTAGTTTTATATGTTCTTTGATTTTAATAAAGATCATTTGTTTTCTAGTACTTAGAGTTGATTTAGTGACTATATCTCTATTTAGCTATATCTCTCATCCCACATAAATCCATAGACTTAAGCAAGTTGAGCTGTTCCTATGTCTATTTCCTTCTCTAATTAAATAATTTAATTCCTAGGAAACTGGAATGTGTAACTGCTGCACTTTGAATGACTAAGAGTCAAATTTTCGCGACAGATACGACTATATATTTAAGGCTGTGGGCAGCGAGTGATGCCTGGGAGTCAGGAGTCGGTGGGATGATGATGATGAGTGTCGGGAGCGGAGGAGCTCCAAGCGTTTATAAGCATTTTCTGTGCTAAATGGTGGGAGATACTAAGGGATTCCAGGGGGGATTGGGGAGGGGTCAGGGGTGGAGTGTGATATACCAACGACAGTTGCCACATGCTGGGTGTACTGGTGTGCTGTGTGTGTGTGTGTGTGTCTGAGTTGGTGTGCATAATGCGGGAGAGCCATAAATTACATTTGTAGGCGTTGGCAGGTGTCGCCAGAACTGTCTGGAATCGCGATAAATCTTCATGTGAAATAAATTTCATAGAAATTGCTCCACTGAATTTCGTTGGCTGCCTTTTTGGCCGACTTCATATTGTTGGTAGCAGCAGCAGTAGCAGTAGCAGCGGAAAACAGTTGCACAGGCCGCTGTCAGCGGATGTGAAAAGTCCTGCTGCAGGACAACTCCTCTCAGTTCAGCTCCCCTAATAAACTAACTAAATACGGAGTTTGTTACACAAAAACAAAGAAATGTTAAATTAACTCTGAATTTAGAGGAAGGAATTAGGTTTTTTATAAAGGAAAATAAAAGGTTTTCTGTAAAAATACTCTTACTTCTAAGGGCAGCATCATAATGCTTAATTTTAAAGTATATTTTTCCAAGGGAAACCTTATCCTTTGCAAATATTTCTACCCTTTTCTCTCAGTGCTTTCAGACCAAGCTGTTGCACTTTTTTCCAGTTTACCATCCTGCTTTTTTGACGTAGATTTTCGGTTAGGAAAAGCCGCCGGCCAGACCAAAGAGTCAAGTCTGAAATTCCGGCGGAAGTGCGCATGGAAATCCCCCGAGTTGCAGTTGCATTACAGAGAGAGAGAGAGAGAGAGAAGGAGCCACAGGAGAAGGTGCTGCTGCAGATGGAGATGAAGGAGCCAACGGCAGCAGCCGGGGCATAAATCATACGCACTGTCAAACAGAAGTGCTCCAATTGTGGCCTAAAACATTTCTACCACTCACATGACAAGCTCCATTTGGATTTCAAACGCGGCGCTCCCACTCCGCTCCCAAATTTTGCTCCTTCGGTGACTGCAACTGCAACAGCGAGTTGTACTTACACACTGTGCTCGCATGTAGCTCATTTTTTATGATCGATCAGTCCATTAAATAATGAGCCAGCCCGAGAGTCTGAGTCTCTGAGTCTCAGTCCAGGTCCAGGTCCAGGCTGGAGTCCGGAGCACGGAGCTTGGGCCTCTGTGTCTCGCTGTCTCGGACTGCCATTTATCGCTCCCCAGACTCTTGGACCACCATTCCACCACTCCTGACTTCCACTTCGACACGGTGCGGTTTGAATTCCATCGTGATTTGTAACGACATTTATTTGCTTCAACGAAATTAGAGACAGCGGTGCAAAAGGAGGCTGGCCCTGTGCCATTGGCTTTGCCCAGGCCCAGGGCTTGTCCCTATAACTGCACAGAGAGAAATGTTGCCCAAATTAGATAGGTTTTTGATTAGAATTTAATAGATGTAGTATCATTAAGCACACATCTGTCCTTTTTTTATTAAGAATTTATTATCTATACTTTATTCTTGTTTTAATCATTTAATACATTTTTATTCTACCTGTATCTTGTGGACTTGCTGGCTCATCCTCATCCTAGGCCAAAGCTCCATCTTCGTCTCCATCTCCATGTGTGCATCGATGCGATGGAGCACCTTAGACCAAACCCTCTGCCCCCTCGTTCGCTGTGGCACATTCCCAGCTGCGGCCTACGCATTTCCTGGCATCCTTTCCATCCCATCCTGCCATCCGCTCTGCCATGTTGATGGCTATCGCGGGATGATGAAGTCGGCCCCAAGACGGGCCATCATAGCCACTCATTGCTGCTCGTTTAGAGAAAATGTGGCTTGGAGGATCATGAAGACTAGAGGCTGATTAGCCGGTTAATTCAGTTAGGCAGTCATTTTCGCATTTTTGCCCTATCATTTGCCTGCTCTGGGTGTGGCTTTGCATTGCATTGCAGGCTTTATTGTTAGCTGATCGCAGGCGAGCTCCAAACGCTTAACTGATGGCATTCCGATTGTAAATGCAACTGCCAGTGGATGCACAGAGGGAAAATGGCTTCAAAATTAGGGAGAAACTTTGAATTATACTTTGAAATAATTAGAAACCAAAGATTAGAGTGGGGTTTTTATTTAGCAAATGAGAGAAATTATATGGTCGACTTGTTCTTCTTTTTAAAAAGAATTCTGCGGGGTGCTTCTTGCATTTTATAGTTTATATTTATACATTTTCCCCTGTGTATAGTCCCCAGATTGGCAAAGATATGTTTGCCAAGTCCAACTGCACCTTCGCAATGTCAAAATCATTTCCTGCACATTTCTCACAAGGCAGAGAGACAATCGAGTGGCGGGCGGCGCACTTGTTGTCATCGATTCCCCTTCGATGGCATTGAATTTGGTATCGAGCAACCCACACCATACCCTGGAACGACTCAATAAGATGAAATATATGGCGGGCAATAAAAATCGGTTATAATGCTTTGGGAAAACTGCAGTCGAAGTAGCAATGTTGCATCCAATGTGGCTGCTGCTGCTGCAGCTGATGTTGCTACTGCGACAAATGCCGACAAAGCGGCATAAAGAGGCGCCGCGATCTTGGCCAACATCGGCTTGGCTCCTGACCATCATTAAGAATGCCATTTGTACCAATAAATTCGAACGGCCAGAGCGATCGAGGTGCTTCGGCGGCCTTTGCAGCCTGAGCGATCGATATGGCCATTAAATTTAACAATTAGAATTTATCAATGGGTCGCAGCGATCGCTCAGATTTAATTGTGTCGAGTCGGGAAGTCATAACTTGGAGATAAAAGGGAACGCTGCCAGCATGCCGGCGACAAATTAGGTGTGCAACACTGCAACAACTCCGAATTCGTATTCGAAAGCCATAGCCAACATGGCAATTTCCAAAATTACATCGTGATCGCAGAACTGCGAATTGCCAAGAGTGCAGCAAAGTTCAGAGCAATTTTGCTGGCAACAAAACGGCAACAAGCTCCTGCCAGCCGACGGACATGGACACCACCAGCAACATCCCAGCAGCCACAGCCACAGCAACAGCAACATGAAGAAATTCCTCGGCTGATCTTGGTGAATTCAAATTGCTTCGTGTGCAAGAAAATTAGTCTTGGCCGGCTCACCGATCCCAATCCCAATCCCGATCCCCAGTATCCCCCCCTGGCCAGAGAGCCAGAAAGCCAGAAAGCCGCTTTGCAGCCAATAAGCGGTGTCTGTAGGTAGGTAGATATATATAATAATAAGAGCAAGTTGGCGGCATCCTCCGCTCGGCGCGCAAAACTAATCAAGGGCTAAAGCTAAATCCAATCCGATTGTGCCAGCAAAAAGCAGCAGGCGCTCTTAGTCGGTCTTAAGCGCAAAAAAAAAGGGGAAAAGGAAAGGGATGTGTGGAAAAGATATGCGGGATTTAGATACCCTTTCGAGGTTTATAGGAAAGTTTAGTAGAAAAACGAGCAAGAATGTATTTCCAAGGTATTTTTAAGAGAGGTATAAGCATAGAAAACATAGGAATCAAGTCTGCAAGGCTTCCTTTTAAGATCTTTTTGATGATCATAACATATACCTTAAATAACATAGTTCCCATTAAGTAAGCTTAATGAGATTGAAACCTTGGGTTGTCTAGCTTTATCCCTTAATGGTAATACCCTCTCTTAGGTCATTCAAGCAATGGAAAGTATAGGAAAGTATTAGGAAAGTATAGTAGAAAAGCGAGCGAGTTAGTAGAAATATAAAAAGAAAGTATTTCTAAGGTATTTTTAAGATATCAATCGAGTAACATAACCTGGTAAAAGCATAGGAAACATAGGAATCAAGTCTGCAAGGCTTCCTTTTAAGATCCTTTTTGATGATCATAACATATAGCTTATATAATATAGTTCCCATTAACTAAGCTTCATGAGATGGAAACCTTGGGTTGTCCTACTTTATCCCTTAATGGTAATACCCTCTCTTAGGTCATTGAAGCAAAACTGGCTCGGAGCGATAAGCAAGGAGCCGTGGCAGCCATGTCTGTCCCTGTCTGGTATCAATGGGTTTTTGGCCAGATCCCTCCACTCAGCCAGTCAGCCACTCTGCCATGTTGGTCAGTTGGGACTCGCTACGGTTTGGCTTTGGGTTTGAGTTTGGGTTTGGGTTTTTTGGCCCGGGGTTTGGCTTTCTGGAACGGGCAACTGTTGATGTTTTTAGGCGGTCGCACGTCGGCAGCAGCAGCAGCAGCAGCAGCAGCAGCAAAAGTAAAGCTGCAACTGCAACAGGAACGGAGGCAACAGCCACGCTCACTACTTGCGATTCGTGAAGTAATTACTATAATTACCTTCAAGGTAGATTTTCCAAAACGATGCAGGCAACCGGCCATTGGTAGAGACCGAAAAAGCCGTTTGGCCGGCCTGCCCCTTCTGGCTTTTGTAATAATTTTGTTGTTCTCTCCATGTTCCATGTTGCTCTGCCAGCTCCTGCTCCATCTCCATCTCCAGCTCCAGCTCCAGCTCCAGCTCCGACTCCTGCTCCCTACACCAGGTTGTTATTATTATTATATGATACACCATTGCAATGGCCTCGGCCTCCATGGCTGCCAATTTCTTGGTCTGCTCGTTGGCCCCACTTGGCTCTGGATTCTTTTTTCTTATTTTATTTTTTCTGTTTCCCCTGGACTTAATCGGAAATTAAAGCTGCCACGACTTTAGGTTTAATTTTCGCTGCAGTTGGGTCTCCATTTCCAGAGAGAAAGAGCTTGTCTAATACGAGTACAAGTACTCCTACCTGGGAACATCTTTGCCAACGTAATTGTTTAGGTCATAAATCATACCGAATTTCTTTCTTTTTGCCACACATTTCCCTGTAATTTCAACATAAAAATAATATTGTGGAGTGGGGGAGGAAGAAGAATTTCACAGACTGCAAATTGGTTTTCATAAACTGACAGGAAGGTTGATGGAAGGGTTGTTTTAAGGTCTCTTTATTACGAAAATTAACAACTTTTTAAAACCTAAAAGTAATCAGAAAATAAATAAAGCACACCAATTGATTTAATTAAAAAACTAAATCCCGGGGTGTCATGAAACTTTTAGGATTTGATTTGGAATAAAAATCATTTGCTGGTTGGTAATTTTAAAGCCTTGTCATGGCCGCTGCCTCTTCATTAGCCAACTTTCTGCACTTTTCCCTGTTTCTCCCTTGAAAATCGAACCACCAGAAACTTTTAAAAAATAGAAGGAAAATATAGAATGAAAATGCCAGCATTTGTGAAAGTTCTCAGCCAGCCAGTCGAGTGCAGCTTGGATTTTCCTCCTTTTTTCGGCATTGCCCTGACCCTTGCCGAATTCGAACTAACTACACTTTAATGTAATTCATACAATTTCCATTTGTCTAACCGTCCATTAATCATTCGCACGCTGCTGAGCATGGCCACAGCCCGAGGGGTTGTGGAGATGCCAGAGGGATCGACTTACCCCTCGGACCTGGCCAAAATTGAAGCTTTGTTTACGTGTGACAATCGGGCGACAAGTTGGAAATCAAAAGCATCTCCGGGAAAGTTGGGCCCAAAATTTATTCATTTGGCCCTGACAAGTTCTTGTGCGGGTTTTTCTGGAAAGAATCCAATGCGGTTGGCAAAACTTATTAGGCGCAGTGAAGCATGCCCTGCAAATTGGTACACCTTGACGCTTCACTGGCTTCCCAGGACTGGGAGTAGCAAACTTTTGGGCCAAGACAAAAGGCGGCCAAAAGGCGGCCGACCGGACGGGGTGAGGAGACACTTGCCCAGATACAGATACTTAGCGGCGATAAAGACAACGCTTGATTATGAGAAGCCAAGCAAAGCCACGGCTCTGGAATTTATTTGTGTTGTTTATTTATTTATGAGCTTGTCCCCTCTCGTTGAGCAGAAACAAAAGATGAAGCCCAGCATTCAGCATCCTGAACGGAGCACCCAGAACTGAGCACACTCGCACAGCCCAAAATCCCCGGCAGAATCACTCAAGTGCAAACGGAAACGGGGCGACCAGAACTTGAGAACTTGGTCCTGCCATCGGGCAGGAAATCAGCGATTAAGCAACCAACTAACCAGGAACCAGTAACCAGTGAGTCAGTCACCAGTAGGCCGATGCCAGTACAACCCAGAGGCACTGAGGGAAATTATTTAAACCAAACTGCAAAAATGGGAAGTAGTTGCATAGATTTTCTTTTAAAAAGGCTTGTTTTTTACCATTATTCTAATAGTTTTCTTAGCTTTAACATATTTTCAAATAGCTTTTGCTTTCTTTATGCCTTGAATTTAAGTTTCTTGTATTTTTCTGAGTGCACTCAGCTTGAATCCCTGCCTCCGAGGCATCCTCGCGAATGGAAGTGTGTAATTTTTGGTATTAATTGCTCGGGCTGGCCAAACTTTCTGGCTTCCAGTTAGCCTCTTCAGCTGAAATAATAACAATGCCAGAAGGTTCGGACTTGGAGGGGAGCAGACTCGGAGAAGGAGGAAGGGTCTTGAGCTGGAGAAGAGCAGACTCCAAGATGGAGCTTGAGCTGGAGCTGTAGATAGCCATGTAGTTCCATTGAAGGCTTAGGAAATAATTGTAGTATCGCCGTGTAATTTGCTTGCAGCAATCGGACACGCCCCTCGACAATTGGCGGGGCGGCTGTTTCAATCTGAAACCCCCATCCAAATGAAGGGGGGAGCTACAAAGGGGCAGGAGTGCTCCTTAGCATATTGACTGTGACCTTTTGGGATGTGTTTGTTGGTTGCTTTAGTTCGCTTTCTGTTTTTGTCGAAATTTATGCTCACATGGCGCCTTCGATAAGATCGAGAACTCCTTGCTGGAAGTAAATTTCAGCGGCAACAACAGCAAGGACAACAACAAGGACATGTCGCTGAAAGCATTATCAAATATTATGCATATTTTGCGAGCTCCAATATACAATTTTCCGTTGTTTTTTTTTTTGTGTTGTGCTCTGCTTTAGAATGTCTACAAAGTTTGCTTTATCTCATGCATAAATCAGTTGCTAAAATAAACAAAAATTGTATATGAGAGTTGACAGGAGGCAGCGGCAGCAGGGCTTTTCAGGACTTGCCGGGCCTGGGGGGTTGGCCTAGAGCTGAGTGCTCCGTGGGTGGAGATTTCTCTCTGGAGGGGCTGGAGAAATTGGAATTTGTGCGAAAGCGAAAAAATCGCGCTCAGAAGAACTTAATACTGAGCCAAGACAGGCCATGATTGCTGATCCCAAGTCGAGGCATTTGCATAGAGCTGGTGACTCACTGGAACACTATCTCATTTGCATTCGCTGGAAAATGACAAATGAATCTCACAATCACCATTGGGATGGGTTATCTTTGCTGTAGGGGGAAAAGTACAACAAATAAAGAGAGTGTAAATATATTAAAGGGTGAAGAAAATGGTATATTTAAAGAATGATACTACTTCAAATGAGGAATTTGTAAATAAACTTCTGGCAACTTTAGTAAGAAATGAAGTTTGAGTATACTTATTTTTTTAACATTTAATATTTATTGCCTTAAGATAATAGATTTCTTCATTCATTTTGGGTTTGAATTGATAAATTCTATTGCAAATTAAGTAATTTATTAATGACACATGCCACTTCTTAGTTACTTAAAATTTGGCAAGTTTGCCCTTTATTTTTCCCCCTTTGCACATCTCATGCCAAAGGGAATCTCCTTTAATACCCTTCAGACTGAAGGCCTGTACTTTTGTGTCCTTCATCCTGGGATCCTCATCGGATGATGATGACGCGCTTCTGCTGCTGTTGCTGGCTTATTCTTCAGCGAAAAGCCTTTTGTCGAGGTCTCTGATGCTCTTTCACGTCCGATTCCTTTGATGGGGCGCCTGTCTCTAATGACGCCCTCCCACACAAATTAAGCTAATGCGATGGCCCCAGCTGCTTCAGCTCCTATTTTCCAGCATTTCCCCCCCGCTTTTCCCGCTTTTTGCCAGGCGGGTAAACTGCACTTGTGCTCCTGTCAGGCGGCGGATGAGGATGAGGATGAGATGGCCGGCCGGCGAGCCTAAGAGAAATGAGCCGAAGCCGAAAACCAACAATCAAAGCGAGTGGGTGAAAAATGGGGAAGGGGTATAGTACACTCGGAGAAAATATTATCTTGCCTCACAAAAAGGTTGCCTATAATGTATATATATATTAGGAATAAAAGAGTTCTACCAGCCAAATAAAATGCATTTAAAACTGTTTATAAAAGATAGAAATAGTTTCTGGCTCAATATCCATCGAATAACTCCCAAATTGTCTCTATATCTAGTCATATTTCTTGAATATTTCCTTTAGATTTTCTCTCAGTGCATTGTTACCCAGCCAAAGGCTTGCAGAAGCCTTCTAATATGTCCGTTCTGGACGTGAACGTGGTCTGCGGATCCTCTCGCGCCGGTCTGGGGCCGTTCATTTCGTGTCGTTTTGGTTCTTGTCGTTGTCGTTTGTCCCTTCATTTTGACACGATAACGCGCACGGTTCCTGTCCTGCCTACCCAGTGACCCTTCCAGGGATCCTGCTGCTCCTCCTCTTTCCCCCAAACCCCACCATCTTTGGCATTGCGCTGGCGCTCGACATCTCATAAAGTACATGACAGGACATTAGAAAACACAAGAGCACCAGCCGACGCCTCCACATGAGCTGGAGTGGGCGGATGAAGGCGTGGCACATGCAAATTCTGCATCCAAATACAGCTCTAGTCCACATCCACATCATCGTCATCATCATCATCATCTGCATTTGGCCAGCGAGGCGAGCGAACGTTTGTCGTAAACATGAAATGGGTTTATATCGTTGCTAAAATTATTTGACATTTCTTGGACTTTGTGCATTTTTACGAGCACCAGTTGACATTGTTGAGGGAGAGCCAGAGATATGCCCCTCTTTGCCTCCTTGGATCCTCGAGCCTCCATTAGCCTGGATGTTGCCTTGGCCTCGTGCCTGTTTCCAAAGGCAGCAGAAGTCATCAAGTTGGGGATACTCTTACGAATCACGAGAACAGATGTAGAGTGCCCTAAATTATGTCGGGAAAGAGTGTGAAGTTAATAGGTGTTTTCTTATTTTGGGGAGAAATCTTAGAGTCGACTTTTGTGGTTGTTTTTTTTATTTGGAAAATAATACTTATATGTATTTATATATTTTATTTCAAAGAAATTGATTTGATCATCTTTCCTTAACATCTCCTTTGAGTCCATGAGTTATATTCAAGTTTAAATGACGTTCAAATACTTTTTAAGCCTCTGATTATGATTTTAGTTAGTTAATAATGGTTTAATTCCATGTTTTATTTATTAAACCAACACTTTATAGTTAATAGAAAACATTGAGTACTTCCAAGAGCATCTAAGATTCGCTCACATGAGGCATAATTGCGTCTTTTGGCCCCTTGCTTGTTCGTTCATTTGACTTATTGTTTGCTAGCCTGGCGTTTGTTGTGACACATGGACGTGGACACATCATCCGGGACGGGGGGTTGCTCTAGGAGCTGAGTAGAGCGAAAATCGTGGGCGTGACATTCGCGCTGGCTCTTGCTCTAACTCGGAAAAACCCAAAAACTCGGCGAATGCGAGTGCAACTGCGACTGGCAGACGTTGACAAGAAAACGCCATTTTCTGATTGAATGTCATACAAAGGCATAGGAGGCGGAGAAGGAGGCTAGAAGGGGCTCAAGACTGGGCAATGTCGTCTTGTTTCGGTGGAAAAGCGAACGGCAAAAGGGGGGTCACTACTTGGCTTATCAGCCATGCACACGAAAATGGCCAAAAGGGCAGGCCAAGTCAGCCAATCGCAAAACGCAGCAGCAGCTGCTGTTGCAGCAAAAAGCAAAGGGGGGTTAAGGAGGGGGTTTTCAAGGGGGTTCCAAGGGGGGGTTTTTAGCAAAAGGGGTTTAGGGGAGAGAGGGGGAGGCGGCAGGACTACTGACGGAGGACTACTTTGTAGCCCGGAGCAACAGCAACAAACGCCGACGACGACGACGACGACGCCACTTTGGACATGCGCGCGCGCCCAATCTTGCATGCAAATGGGGTTCCCCTTTTGCCTTCAAAACCCCCTCCTAGCCTTGCCCCTTTAGTATAGCCCCCTTCTGCCCCCTCCACCCTTCCATGGCGGTGGTAGGTGGTAGTGTGCAGAATGTTTGCGTGGCACGCAACATGCAAACATTTTTGAGTTAACTTTGGCTCCACTCTTTTTAGCGCCTGCCCCCCACTCACTCTCTCTCTCTCTCGCTCTCTGTCCCTTCTTGCACTACGCACTTTTGACTCTTGATAGTGTTAAATGCCACACACACAGCACACACAACACACACACACAACACAAACAACAAGCAACAATGCAGCGCATGTCAAGCGGCAATGCCAAAACAAGCGAAATTTCTTTTTAGGCACGTCTGCGTCGCCAACTGCAACTCATGGACGGAATCTTGGAGTGGAAATGGACATGGACGTGGAAATGGATGTGGATGTGGATGTGGATGGGGATGTAAACGTGGCCATGGATGTGGGGGAGATACGAGTGCAGAGTTATTGGTGGGGAAAAACTGCACAAGTGGGTGGTTACGTGGGTGGCAATGGCGCCTTCATTAGGGCGGAGGCAACATCCCAGACTATACATTGAGCTCTGTGGAATGCGAGTGCGGAGGATCAAAGTGTAAACATTAGAATATTTAGACTATGGAAATCTCAATTAAATGGACTTAGAATTCAAAATTAGATGAATTTTTTTTTTAAATATTTGAGGTACTAGAACTTAAGCTTATTATTAAACGTGTTTTAACTTAGCTAATGTGATTGTTATTATTTATTCAGCTAACATAAACAATTATACTTAATTTAGGTGTTGATTTAGAAAGTTCTTAGTACGTCTTTTTATTGTTTTTGAGTTACTTTAATATTTACTTCCTCTTGTGAAGTACTTTCTTTTAAATACTAATAACTTAAAGGTATTTTAAACTAAATATTCTTGATAAATAACACTCTAAGCTCAGTTTGAGTAATTAATTACAAGTAAGTTACTGCAAAGAATAGTGAATCTTTTTCCCATTTTAAATGTATTTTATAAACATTGACAGCACACATGAAAAGAAACTTGTGACACAAAGGAAAAAGTAATATATTATTGACATTATTTATTCAGTACTTTTAATTTAAAAGAGTAAAGCATTTTCCCTGCTTTAATTAGCAGGAACTCCAGGTGTTGTTGGTCACTCTACCAATTAAAGGTTAATGAAGAATCGCCTTTTAATTTGTCACTTGGCTGTCGCTCTGCTGTGAAATTTCTGTGTTTTTGAATCGGGGCCAAGGCAGAGGACCAGGACCAAAATCGAGCAGGAATAATTATTAATTTAACAAACGTCGCATGTTGCACAAAATAATTGACAAATTTTCATATTTAATTGAGGAGCGAAGCGCAGCTGCTGCTTCTGCTTCTGCTGCTGCTGCTGTTGTTGCAATTTTGTCTGTCACCAGGGGCTGAAATTCATAAACAATGCCAGTCGTGCACTCATATATTCACACACTCACACTCGCACTCACACACAGCTGCAGCTGTCAGACAGGATGATGTGAAAATGGGGAAAATGGGGGCTGGGAAACTCCAACTCCAGGGAGTGGTCATCGAAAGGAGCTGCTGCTGCTGTTTGTGGATAAAAATTGCGAAATTAAGCAGAAAAAATGTTAAAATGCTGACACGTCTGAGAGCAAACTCAAACCCAATCCCGATTCTACCAATGCAACATTATTATGCATTATTATGATTATTATTTGGCATGGCCCGATAATGCAGCTCTCCTTCGCGCTGCAAATGAAATGCATACACATAAACACTGGCGTATAAATAAAAATTGAAAAATTATGCACATTATATTAAAAAGCCAAACAAACGACAAGCGGAAGCGCAGCCATTTAAGTGGAAGTTAACATCCGTCCAGCCCAGCCTCCATTCCAGCATATCCGCATCCCGCTTTTTGTTTAAAAATAAAATAAAATTGCATATTATTTGCGTATCGGACATTTCAGTTGTCATTTCATTGTCGTGTTTGTTGCTGTTAATGCAAAATAAAAAGCCCCCACCGCATGACCCTCCGCTTTTCGAGACCCCCCTTTTTGACCACATGCGCACACCAGTGTCAATTTCATGCCCCACTGTGCAGCCTTTCCCTAATGCAGCCAGCCAGATTACGGAGACCACTCTCCCACATCCATATCCACATCCATGTCCACATCCATGTCCCCACATCCTTTTTCCCCATCGGACAACTAACATTTTAATAGCGCTCATGATTTCCGAAAATTGAAAATAAATTAGTTGTATATCATTTTCGGTCAGTTGTGCTTCTTTTTCCCCTCACCTCTGAAACCGAACCCAGCAACCGGTTTGCATAATTAAACTTTGGCGTATATCCTGTCCCCAAATTGACATTCCGAGAACTCCAAATGTCCACCAAATCAGCAGCCAAAAAAGTATGCTTTTTAATGGTTCAAGAACGAATTTGATACCCTAGCATGGGTTTAAGACTAAAATAATAAATTAAGGTTATTAAAAGGGGTATTTAAAACTTAAATTTCCTTTATTAAGAATGCCTACGAAATACTTGCTACATTCACAAATAATTATATAGATAATAAAGATCCTACAAGACTGTTTAATAATTAAACTGTGCATTTAAAGAGTGCTTACAAATACTTATACTTAAAATATATTTCTATACGTTTTCAAATATAGATATATACCTTTGGATACCGTTTATTTAAAACCCCTTTCGTAATCCATCCCCAAAACTGGACTGGACCGGAGGACTTGTCCTCTGCCTAATTAGCAACGCATATTTAAATAATTTTCAATTCGATAAGCAGACATTTTTAACTTGAGCTGTCAGTTGGCGTTAAAACGCCATTTTGTTTGTTGGCCCAACCAGGCCCTGCTCCAATAGGACCGTCTCTGCGCTCTGATAAATGCCGAGGAGTGCTAAATTATTGTCAATTCAGTTTTTAATTTGTGCAGTTTGTTGGAATTTTCGCAAAAATAAATGCAAAAGTCAATACGCTGGCGGTGGATTTAATTGACTGGCTGCAATGGCAAACTGTACCCCCCATTCATTGGCTGGCTCTTCAAATTGTCAATTAAGTTTTATTTAATGCCATTTGCCAGTTCAGCTTTTTTGAGGTTATGTACGGCCCTGGGAAGTATGCAATACTAATGGTAATTGCTCGGCCCGGCCAGGCGGCCATTTTGAAAGGACTTCCTACCGAAATTTGTGCAATTTTCACTAATTAAAAATTAGTGTAGCATCTAAAGAGGCTAGAAAGAAATCCACCTGGCCTCCGCTAAGATGTTCAGATGTTCAATTTTAATTAAACTCGAAGCTGGGGCTAATTAGAAATTGTTTGCAGGCCGCGAACAGATGCCCACGAGAGGGGAAACCCCCAGCCCGAGCGTAAGATCCCGAAAAAGCCCAATAAACAAATTCCCTGACATGTTTAACACTTTCCGCTGGCAGAGCCCAGGATATACACAAAAATTAAGGACCACCATCTCGCTGGGCCTTTGTCAGTAACCGGAAGTTGGGCGGGGCAGGGCAAAACTTTTGTGTAAATTTCATTTCGTTTGGCGATTAGTGTCGCCTCTCGGGGCGGGTTTTCATTGTTGAAATTGTTATGCGACCATTAAGACATTTTATAATTCTTTATGGGGGGGTTTTCACTCCTCCTCCACCCCGCCACACTAATGGCGAAATGAAAGAGCCACCGCCACGGGTGGTGCCGAAAGGATGTTCGCGGAAATTAGCATTGAGTGGCAAAGGATATACCCCATTGTGCCCCTTATCTCAAAGTTGGCAATATACATAAACCGATAATTCGCAGCTTCCTGAAACGCATATCAATACGTTGAGGGAAAGGGAGGTTACACTGGAGAAAAGTATATGATTTTTGAGCTTAAACTTGATGATTTATTAGTGAAATAATTCTAGAGATATTCCATGTTTATAAGTTATCTCTAGCTCATAGCTTCTTGAGTCTAAGAAGGCAGAAACTTGATACATTTATCTATCAAAATTAATAATAAATCTTTTAAATATATAGTTTTTAGTCTTGTAGAACACATTCACAACTCAATTATCGCACACTCGCATATAAAAAAAAAGGAGAACCAAAGAAATAAAGAAAGTGTGTGGTGGGGGGGTGAAAGTCACCCCTTTCTCCTTGGGCTGGTGGTGAGGTTGATTTACGACACCCAGGCGGCGTCACCTGAGATTAAAAAAGTAAAAAGCTTGTCGAAAGTGGAAAAAAAGGAGCAGCGACAGCGACGAGGGGAAGAAAAGGACTCTGAAAGGCTGAAGGAGGGACCAAGGACGAGGGGAGAGTTGACGGGGGAGGCGAAATAAAGGCATTAAAATCACTGACAGCCAAAAGGATTGTGCCGCAATCACACAAGGACACAGGGATACACACAAATACACACACGCACGTTGGCGAAAAGGGCAACATCATTGGCACCATATGTTGCGTAATTTGTGTTATTGCCACATATGCAAAGGCGTCTCTCTCTCTGTGTGTGTGTGTGTGTGTGTTTGAGTATTGCGCACTTTCTTTAACCCCATAACCCTTCAACCTTAACCCCTTGCTTGCTATTTGCGGTTGCTCTTTTCCCAATCGATATTTAGTTTTTTTTTTTTTAATTTTAATTCCAATTGCTGCATAAAATATATGGATGGCAATGCACTCCATTTTAATTGAATTCGCACACACTTTGCACACACACATGTGGTGTAAATACCGCTGTAACTGAGGGCGTGACAAGGCGCGAACACACACATCGAGACAGTTGCATATATATATATAAATTACCTCATCGCCGATAATTGCAGGCCATCAATCTTGAGCACATCACACAGGAAAATTGTCAACGCGCGCACAAAAACGTCATCAGACACGAGCACTTTTCCAGCTTAATGGCCAAAAGGAGTTGGTTACCAGCGGGGAAGGAGGGGAGGGAGGGCCAGGCAGAGGACCCCAGACTGTGCCCATATAGGTGGGCTTCATTAGGGATCCACTTACCTGGCCGAGTCACCAATGGGTGGCAATACTCGCCAGAAAAAGTAACTATAGATGGTAGAAAAAATAGGAGAAAAGGGGAGATATTTAATATACCTTTATATAAATATATATTTCTTTATTAAAAGCTGTTAATATATATATTATTCCTTACACTATAGTTTCTCATTCTAAAATGGAGTATAAACCTGCCTTGCTACCTATTGTAGTTACTTTATAAAACCCACTCTCTAGTCATTTTTGTATACATTGTCTTAAAAGTAAAACAAGGCTTGGTTAGTAAATCGTATAAAGGTTCCTACAAAGGCTCTTGAGGTATATATAGTCATCCCTTCCAGAGCTCCACCCTATATAGCTTCTTGGGAGTCTGGTGAAGAGACTCTCGCCTCCTCGTTATTAGCCAGCAGAGTTGGTTGACAGGCGCTATGTCTTGGCCCGCAGCTGTCTTGGACTGGCAATTACTCTCCACTGAAATCTTATCACGCATCCCTCCGCCCGTGGTCCAACCTACACCCACATCCAGCGCCCACTCACGCACATCATTAACAAGGCAGCTCCGTTGGCCAAATTACTCATTAGAAAATGTAGCTAACAGCAACATCTGGGTGGGTGGCGGCAAGGCCTCATCCACAGACCGATTCCCAGTGGCTTTCACATGCTCGTATAGGCGAAGGCCACCAGCCACGAGTAACAGTAAACAGCAGGTGCACTGAAAGAAAAATTCAAGGATAGTTTTCAAGACAGAATAAAATTTAAAATGAGAAAGTAAATACTTAAACCAAAGCAAAGCACTTCAAGTCTAAGCTATCTCAATATGTTGTAAAATTCAAGAAATTCTCTTTAGAGTAATCGTATTTCATGAAATTCTCTTTAAAGTAATCCTTTTTCCTGAAATTCTCTTTAGAGCAACCCTTTTCTCTGAGTGCATAATCCACCATGGAGGGTAAAAACTTGACGATGGCAGCGCAGACTGCGCTAAAAGTCAAATTTTGTAGATTGCAATAAATCAAATAGCAATTACACGAAATTAGGCATGTTTTCTCAATTTTCCACACACACACACGCTAACAAGAGCGCGATTCTCTGGGTGGGTGAACCAAGTGAGTGTGTGTGTGGGCTGAATCCAGAGTTTGGAATACTGGAATCCCGGAATCCAGAACCCAACCCAACCCCAGCATTAATTGCAACAGCAGCTGGGGCCCAGAGAGTGTGCGGAATTGGTAAAAAGGGTTCACAGGATGGCCAAACTTGAACTTGTCTCGTCCTCGAAGGTGTGGGTGTGGGTGAGGCAGCATATGCGCCTTTTCGGCTTTCTAATTATGTAAACTTTGCCATGTTGTTGCTGCGTTGTTGCTGCAGCTGCAGCTGCAACCGTGAAACAACGGCGACGACAGGCACCGGGCATAACATGCACCAGGGGGAGAGAAGGAGATGCGTCTGCACCTCCTCCTTGTGGATCTGTCTTCAGCCCAGGGAAATCCAGTTCCCGGCTTCGATCTTATGCCCGGCGGAGTGCGTGCTTCGAGCATATTTATCTTGTGGCTGCAGCGTTCTGGATTTTTATTACAAATCAATTGAAGCATCATTAGCATAATTTATACAAAGCGTTCGCTTAATGAACCTTTTGGCCAAGGGGGAGTGCTGGGCTAACACACCATGCAAGAAGCATGAAGAGTTTACAAGGCAGGGCAGGAAAGTGTGTAGCTTCAAGGCCTGAGACCTTTTCTCTAAGTGCTTCAGTTAGTCTTGGTCTCTCGATCTCTGGGCCTTCGATGGCCGCCTAATCACGATCATCAGTCAAACGGCAAATCCGATCCGCCGCTCCAAGGAACGAACGAACCAAATCCGCCGCTCCAACGGCGCCCTGACACGTTGCCTGTCGCCTGTCTGAGATGCCAGTCTTCCTGGGCCAAACCTGGAGACAGAGGTGGAGCTTGGCTTCAGAGTTGCAGTTCCAAGCCCAAAAATAGAGGTCTTGGCGTATCTGCGAACGGCGATCGGTCACGTACCGGCCAGAGGTGCCAGAGGTGCAGAGGTGCAGAGCCCAGGAGGTGGAGCTGGTAGATCCGTGGCCAAATGTAGCGCCAATTGCTACGCATTTGCGAGCACCAAGGCGCCTATAACAAATGCCAATCGTGTCGCGGACGACGCCAGCGATATTTAATTGTTTCTGCGGCGACAACTTATCGGGGAATTCCGATCGGAATTTTTAATTTCTGCAAGGTCTGCAGTGTTGCCAATCCAGTCCCAGTCTTGCCGGGATTTCGACTTGCCCCTGGTGAGTGTCATTGCAGAATGGTTTCTGCCTCTGTTTTTCTGCCTTTATGCAAATATGAGAGACTGAAAAGTTGGCCAACTGTAATTACCTCTGCAACTTTTTCACACCTGTTCAAACAAGTTAATTAACAGCTCGCAAAACTACTTATTAAAATACAGAAACAACAAAAAAAAACAAATAACTACAAGAGAGATGGAGAAGAAAAGGAAACAACAGAGGGAACGCAGCCTATGGGAAAGTTTCTAATTAAATGATTGTCATCTCAACTGGGCAACTGAGTGGACAAATGGATGCTGACCACCGAGGAGGAGCCGGGCTACCTAGCCTAGCAGATAGTATTATTATTTCCAGCTGCGAGTCGGCTGAAACTCTGAGATTGTAGTGCAAACTTTTGTCATTATGCAGGCAGAATGCGCTATAAAAAAATATATATATTTATATATGTAAAAAACATACTAACCAGCTGAAATTATTAGCAAAAGATGAGGGGCAGATGGTCAGCAATCCAGGTTTTGCATAATCCCAGCACTGGGAGAAAATTTTAGAGAAAATCTAGTAGGTAAATTAAGTAATTATAAAGGGAAAAAGTACATATAAACAAAGGGAAATCTAATGGGAAATATTTAAACTTCATTGAGTGAATATTTTAAATATTTTCCAGTACACTCAAGGACCCCGCAATGAGGTCATCAGCATTATCGTCCCATACATCATCTGCAATATAGCGATTCCCCCGAAACAGTCTGTGTCTCTCCCCCAACTGAAAACACATAACAGCCACTCAAAAGCAGAGTGTGAAAAACAAAAAAAACTGTGCTTTGGCGACAAAAAATTAACGTTTTTTTATATAGATTTTTTTTGTGTCATGTTTTGGTGCCGTGTGTTTGCCATTCAATTAATATAACTAATGAAAAAGCTGCTAACTTTTGGCCAGGCAACTGGAAGCTGCCAGGCCAGCGACCAGCGACCAGCGGCATCTCAATTAAGCTGCAAGCGGCGGCAGCGGGAAATCTCAAATCTCGCGTAATGAAGTTGCTCCACGACGACCCAGAGTGCTTTGCACTTTAAGGATTGGCAATGGGATTTATGAGATGGAGTTGAGAGTATAGAGCGAAGGGGGGATAAAATGTCAATCTTGTAGATGTAGATTAGTCAGCGCCAGCTGGATGTCGAAGTAGGAGCCTTGACCGCTCCGCTTGATTGGAACATTGAGCAAAATGCCAGACGACCAATAACAAAATGTCAACCAAAGACAGATAAATCTTAAAAAAAGAGAGAAAATTAAGCAGGATTTTTGAGTTAAATAAAGAGAAAGAAATTTCAGAGACTGTTAAAAACTAAGTCTAAAAAGTAGGGAAAACATTAATATATATTAAAACAAATTAAAGCCACTTTAAATTGATCTTAAATATATTTTAAAATATATATTTACAGTTTTATTATTAAGGATCAATACTAGAATTTAATTGCACAATTTCGATTTCATTTAAAAAACCCAAAACCCATGAGTTTTGGCAATCAAATAAACTTACCTTGACCTCCCCGGCCAGAGTTCTTTCCATTGACCTTTACCTAGTGTCACTCTACTAGGACCTCCAGGAGCTTCATGCAAATGTCCTGCCACCGTGTTCACTTTCTATTCATTAGGCTAAAAGCCAGGAAAGCCAGGAAATCGATGCATTTCAAATGGACTTGGACTTGGCGGCAACTTCATTAAGCGGCCTTTTCGATTGCAGTTTGCCGGCGCGCCAAAGTGAAACTTTTTCCCAATGTTTTTCCCCTGTTTTCAAGTGGGTGTAGTATAGATGGGTGGGTGTGTTCGATTTCATTTGCCAGGGGTCGGGGATAACAGGACTAACAAAAAAATAGAAAAGAAAACAACGCTAGCGAAGCCCAAAAAAAAGGGTTAAAAAAGCAATAAATAAAACAAGTGGCAGCCACGGCGACAGCAACGATATTTGGTGAGTTAGGAGTTCTGGCTCGAGAAGGGAGTCCTGTGACAGGCAAATCGCCAAACGAATACCGTGGGGGATGCTGTGTGCCCTCCCTCAACCCCTTTCCTTCTGTGTGTGTGGCATTTTCATTTTGTAAATTTGTTTTGCTTGTTCCGTTTGGCTTCATTTCCGTTTCCGCCGCCGCCTTTCTAGCTTTCTCGATTTCCATTTGCCAGAAAGTGAATGTCCTGCGAGTCCCCCCAGCCTGTCGATAAGAAAGTGCGTGTGAAAAGGGTTCCTTCTTGGCTGCATAAATTTGAATTATAATACTGCAATGGCCAGGACTCTCCTGGCCGAGTCCTGGCTGCCTGCAATTTGTGTGCGGAATATGTTCCGGCATATATTATGGAGATTTCGCTATCCTATCCCATATCCGATCCGATCCGATGACTTCTCTGCCAATGCATGATATACTCGCACATATCCGAGTGGGGATTTGCCTAAATCAAAAGTGCGTGCTCTTGAATTTATCAAAGGTGGTGCCTGGACCAAGTCATGGCTTTATCCTTGGTCCTTTGTGCTGTCCTCCTTCCCAACCTCTTGGTTTTTTTTTCTTTTTGTTTGTGGTATTTTTTTTGTTTGCCGTCTGCGGTTGCGAGCTTGTTTGTTTGGCAAGCGCCGTGATTTATGGCTCTAAGTTTCGGGCAGCGCGTGCCAAGTCCTCGGATTAGGAAAACTGCCCCAGAATCCGCACAAATTGCTGGCCAAAAAAAGAAAAGAAGGAATAGAAAAAACTATGCTCTCAGACCTGCGGAGAGTGCAAAACATGACACTCGGCGTTTATGTTAATCACCTGCCCGAAAGCCCGAGCAGCTGCAGCGCATCTCCGTGGCATCATCGTCGCCATCTCCATCGCCATTGGTATCTCCTCCTGCAGCATGGACTCCTACTCCTCCTGCAATGTTCTACAGCCATGTTGACAATGACAAATACGCACACGAGTCCGCAAAACCACTTCATGTATTCGTATATGCATATGTGCAGTGAGAGAAAAGTATGCCAAAAAAAATTAAGAAGATATTTAGCCTTTAATAGCGCCCAAGGAACAAGATACTTTAAAGATTTCTTTTCTTGGCATATCAAATTCACTTTATTGTAAATCCTTGAAGCAGATTTTCAACTCTTTATATTATCTTTGCTCCTGTAGGAATTCCTTCAAACTCAATTCTTTTACGAATTTTTATTTAGTCCCATTTATTTCCTGTGCATTATCCCAGAGACACATTTACACTTTTTGGGCTGGCAGGAAAAGTGCAGCTAATGAGTTGAATTGAACATCGCTCGGGAACTCATTAAACCAGCCAGTTGTAGCTCTGTGAGCTGCGAGATAATGATGAATTTCCATAAGTCGCCGCAACAGAACGCAACTCGCCCATTAATCTTGCCCGGGAGACATGGACTGGCAACGGGAACGGGCTATAGCCGAGGATGAGGTTGGTTTAGGATGTGTCTGGATGTGTCTGGGGTTTCTCCTTAACTCCATATACCATATTGAGCTGAGGATGGGAACGGAGGATAGAGAGACTCACTCTGGCTGCCCGCTGTTGTGTTGACATGCGTATGCGTTGTTAATTGCGAAAAAAAAGGATTACCAGCACCAGACGGTGACTTCGACTTGGGGATTACATGTCAGCGTTTAGAAAGTTTAATTTTGCCAATAGCTCTTGAGATTTGCATACGAGATGGGGCTGAGAGGTGGCTAGAGTCTGTAGATAATGACAGACGAAGGATTTTAGATATAAAAAACTGAAGGAAAACAGTTTTATATTAAACAAAGACTATGTAAAATAGAGAATTAATTGGAAAACATATAGTATGCCCTTTTTCTGTGTATAAAATTAAGTATTACCCAATTCCAACCTAGTTCTCCATTTTATTACATTATATATTTGTAATGGCTGTTATGTGACAGACCCACTTCAGCCATATGGAGGTAAATATAAAATTGCACCCTTGAAAGTACCTCCATGGAGTTTGCCTTTAATTAGTGCCAATATGAATGGGATTATCGACGGGCTACCCAGCACCTTGGACGCTGATCAACCCTGTACTCGCTGGCAACCCACATAATCCGCTTCATATTGGCCACAACGAATGTAATCGGGTTTCGGTAACTCTAGCCAATTCCATCGATAACACATCGCTGGACTTTTGTTCTAATCCTACCCACTCCGGGTCCTTTGTTGGCTTGGGTTTAAATTTCCTCAGGACCCTTGTTTTTTTTTTTTGCTGTCTACATCTGACATTTCGGAGCACAATGTGCTGCTCCCGCCCTGTGATAATTAGTAGACAGGCCCATTTAGAGGTTGCCCTTTTCCCGGGCACAAGGACCAATGAAGGGACCTGGAAAGGACCTGAAGGGATATTGGTGCGATGACCATTTCGGTCACGACATAAATCGTGCGTCGGAGCGTCGTTTGCAATTAGCAGCGTTACGTTGTCGAACTCTTAATCAAAAGTATTGAGACCCGAACATTGTTGGTCCTTTTATTACCCGCACACACACACACACACACACTCAGTCAGCTTGCGGAAGAGCAACAACAAGCATGCGGATGTCCTCTGACACTTCCTGTTTTTCTTATTCACTGATTTTTATTCGCTGTTTGAGGATACGCAAATGACCCATTTGGGGGATGTTATTACAGCAGCGTCGGCGACGAAGTCGTTGATGTTGCTCCTTTGGTACGCCCCTTTTGCCCACCACCCATAATACCCACACACCCACACCCCCTGTGTGTCCTTGCCAGGACATGAAGCTTGAGCTTTGGGCTTGGCATAACGGCACATGCCAAATGGGCACATAAAAAGGATAAAGAAATTATTTTCACATTGAATACAAGAGCGCACTGGCATCGGGATAAGAGAGATAAAAAAAAAAAAAAAACAGGGAGGTCCTTTATGTAGGCGGAGATCTCGGCTAAAACCAACAGCGACTTCCTTGCGCTTTTCTGGCGCCTTCAATATATTTCCTTGCCTTTATTTTTGGACTTGAAGAAATGCTGATTGATTTGGGAACTCCTCTTAAATATATCCTTAATAGTTTACAAGGATCTACAACTCCTGTTGGTGTTACTGTTATTGTTGTAATTGCTTTTGTTGTTATTGTCATTGTTGTGGTGGCATTGTTGCGGTCGGAGGTTGCGCATACGCCACGTGGCGCCCGTCGCACTCAATGCGAAAAATTGCAACGCGTGCCAATAATTAAGTCGTCGTCTTTCTTGGTTCTCCCCATGAACCTTCTTCGTGTCCCCCCGAGTCCTGCAGCCTGGGTCTTTTGGTCTCTTGGCAATCAACCGTAGAATCAACGTGGAGAATCAACCCTTCTTCGGGCTTCTTTCAGGGCATCAAATTGCAGGCCCGACTGGCTGCAGTTGGTGTCCTTTTGTTATACCCAGGTTATTCACAGAGTGTCCTTCTGGTGTCCATTGTGAATTCACAGCCATTGTGGTGGCCGCCGTTAAATTTTTGGTTACGCCCTTTGTTGTTGCCTGCGCTTTTGTCTGGGGCATTCTAAAATTAAATGCACAAAAGGCGGATTTTATTTCATCAACAAAACGCAAAACGAGAAACGGGAAACGGCAGCTTCTGTTGTTTGTTAAAGCATTCGCCCACGCAACGCAGCACCAGAGCAACAACAATGGTTAAAACGACAATCAACACAACAGAAATAACAACAAAAACAATACAACAACAACACAACAACAACATATCAACAACAAAACACACCAACAAGTAGCGGCAGAAGGAGACATTTTTTTATGCTCTGTGCTCAGTGAGCAAAACCCACCGTTCCGCAGCCTCCTACCTTTTCCTATGTCCTTTTGGTGCAGTTAGAAAAATGTGCAGTTTTTTATTATTATTATAAATTTTAGTATAAAAATATAAGGTCATAATAAATATATATATAAAGAAAGTCTTAGTTTCCTCACCATTATCCTAACTTCAAAATTGTTTAAGAGTCTTTCCTTTAAATCTTTTCCCCAAATTTTAAAGTATCTGTTTGGAACTTTGTAGAAAGTGCATTTGTATTTAAAGAGTTTATTTTTTTTACCAGCTATTTGTTTACATTTTCTCTCAGTGTCCTAGTCTTCCTGTTAGCCGCCTGAGGCAGATACCAGATCCCAGTAACCAGGACCTTCACCTCAGCCTCCTCCACTTGCAACAACAATTCTAGAAACAGACGTTCCACTCAAAGCAGCTGAGCCCACCGTTCCCCTTGCTCTCTCTCTCTCTCTCTCTGCACTGCAGCCCTTGAGTTTTCCCCGCCTTTCCCTCGAATTTCCCCTTTTCTGAATTTCACAAAGGTAGAAAGAGAGCCAGAGCCGAGCTCTGGGTAACTGAAAACTGCAAAACTGAAAACAGAAAACTGCTGCGCTTTGCATTGTTTTCATTTCGGACCTCAGTGGTGAGGGGATTTTCCAGTGGGTTTATTTATTTTTCATATCCCCCCCTGCCCCCGAAAGTGTGAGTGCATTCTGTGCCTTTGTGTCCTGGAGGGGAATTTGAATTTGGATTCCGTTTGGCTTTCCTTTGGGGGGCAAAAAAAAAAAAAAAAGAAAACAAAACATACGCTAAATGTGCCTGGGCCGGTGATAAATCGCTGCTTATGCAATCGAGTGTTGGCAGATTGGCTCGAGTGTCCAAAAGAGGCTGCCTCAGTGGGCCACTTCCTCAAGTATTGTATATCCGGGCACCTGGTGCTGCCACTCAATGTGGAAAATGCACTGTAAGGAAAAGCAGTCCCTTAATAGAAAAAAGAGACAAGTAATCCAGTACGAGATAGATTTTCTCGGAGAATCATTTAAGAAAGTATATAGGAAAATAAATATTATTATAATGCATTTGGTAGACTATTTTATAAACATTTTTAGGCATAAAGAAGGACTTGTATATACTTTTATCTAAAATAAAATAGTTGCTAATTACTAATACATTCTTAACATAAGATTTGTCTTTCTTTTGGAATTGTTCGAAACTATATTTACCTTTCGAAGAAGCCTCTCTCAAACAAGGCACCCCTTGAACAGATACAGTTTAAACCCTTCTCTAAGAGCCCCTTTTCCCTGAGTGTATTTCTAATATCAATACCCTACACCCTACCCAGAGGGTAACACTTCCATTCGCTGGGCAAAACTTTCGGCTGCCGGGAGCACTTAAGTAATTGTAACTACTTGCCCTGACTGATATTGCCTATTTCACAAATTATTATGAGGCCCATTTGGAGGCACATTCCCCTTGCCATTATCCACGACCACGTCCACGTTCTCGTCCTCGCCTGTCGCCCCCGTCTGTCGCCTTCGCCTCCGCCTCCGCCTCCGGAAAATCCCCAGAGCAGGAGATGTTGTTGTTACGCCTGTTGTTTAACGGCTTGATGCCAAAAAACGACGCCAACGATGCTATGAGCCTCATCGCATTCAATTATTTCGGCATTGTGCGCCATTCCCTGCGTGGCTCTGTCTGTGCTGTCTGTTATTCAACTGTCTTTCTAAAAAAAAGGAATCAAGAAAAGGCCGAGCAGAAAGTTCAGACCTTAGAATACCTCTTAACAATAGGAATTTAAGCTGAAGTATATATAACCTTGTAGTTTGCTATTATATCATTTAAATCGATCATAATTAAGCTAAAAATTCATTTAATCAAAGTTTAAATATAGCAAAAATCTTGCCAAAAATACTTTATTTCGCATTTTCAAAGCATTTCAATGTCTAGATCAACTTGGCTGTTGATGCTGATTAAGAATATATATGATTTATAGGGTCGGAAATGGCTCCTTAACTTCTTTTCAAAGTTCTGACTAAAATTAGAATACCCTGCAAGGTCTCAAAATTTCTTAATAGCCTCACACCTCAAAATACAATTCAACCTTTGAAAATCCAGGGTATTATACTAGAAAACCCTCTAGGCTGTTAGTGGGTGGAAGTGGCTGCCCTCACAGGCGGTGGGTGGGCAAGGTTAAAGGTTGAATTGGTGCTCGGTGCGTACGCCAGAGTTTAATCTTATCGGCCGGCTAAGATCGCTGAGAACCCGGGTCCAGAACTACTTCATTTGACTCCGGTACCGTCACTCCCCTCCTTTGTCTCCCCTGGAGTATCTTTTCCCCGTGAGTGCGGCGGCAGCGTATTGCATAATTTCACAATTTTCCATTTGATGCTCGTTTTGCGCCGGCACCGAGACCGCCACCGCCGTCGAGATGTTTGTCTAATCAACTGTCATTTGTTTGACGTTTCCCTCAGGGAAGAGGACAACGACAGCGACAAGTCCGGAGAGGATGAGGTTGGGAATCAAACTGGGAATGCCTGGCACTGAGCGAAATAAATGTGATTTAAAAGGGAGCTAGAATATATATCATTAATAAAGATATATGTTAAAATATTTGTTTTTAAATAAAATAAAATAAAAGAAGACTTTGAGCAAGATAAGACAGGGCTTAGAAACAAAAATCTTGGTATTTTCATTCAAGAATCTTTACAAATTTTCGCCCAGTGCATAGGCTTGCGAATGAGTATTCGGATGAGTATTTCGGCTGAGTATTTTGGATGAGTCTGAGACCCAAAACGCACCAGGACGCAATGCACGGCTTCTCGTCGGCGGCGGCGGCACTCTTGTTGATTGCTGCGGGGTGTGTGTTGCCCCGTGCGGCGTCCAGGGGTTAAGGGGTGCCACACAGCCTGCTAAAAAAAAAAAAAGTTAAAAGCCAAGAGAGTGTGCCTCCTTCCTCTGCCACTCCCATCTCCCTGTGGCAATCCCAGTGACAATGAAGCCGAAACGTAAACGCAAAGCCAAATGTTGTTTTCAGTGAATTTGATGACTTTTATGGGCGCCGAGACAAGCGACAAGAGAGATCAGGCATTTAAGATGGCCACGGGGTTGCCCATTCAGGATCTCACTGTTTAGCTTAGATGTGTTTGCCATTGTTTGCCATTGGCCAGGACAATTGGCTTAAGGCGCTTAAAATGATTTCTAATTAGCCGGAAGTGGTCATAAAATGAGAGAGAGATAGGGTAGAAAGCACTTGTTTACCTGCCCGGAATGGGTGTTTTCATAGGGCTTAATAAGATATTTCTGTAATAAGATTTTAGTGACACTTTTTGGCAGGTTTTAAGAGGTCAAGAAACAGTCTAAGAGATGGGAGGCTTGGTATCTTCACTTAATAAGTAAATTAAACTAAAAAGAAGCTGTGGTTAGTTAAGGTTTCTAAGATTCAAAGTCACTCTTATGAATTATATGATTAAATCTCAACTCAATAATAATGAATCAAAATAAATTTCACAAAATTCCCACACTTGGCTATATAAATTACAAATCTTTTACATTTACATGACGCGCATTTGTCGCTGCTCTTCAGACTCCGCTCATTAGCGGTCCGAACGTGATGAGATCTGGCCGCTTGGCCCTCTTCGAATCGTGCCACATAAATTCCAATTATGTCAAATGTAATATTTTAATAAACACTTTCGCAAAGGCCGAGAAAGGGTAAGAGAAAAGCTGCGGAGACGACCATAAATCTCGTGGCTCTCGACGATGTCAGAACGGGCGAGCGGGGCAATTAATTAACGCCTCATTAAAACCAACCCAAGCGACCCAGACTGGCCAAAAAAAAAAAACAGAGAAAAGAGGAAAAAGTTTACCCAAACACTGGCCCCAAATGTGGGAAAATGCTGGTCCACTGGTGAGCTTTGTGTTTGCCAAGCCAAAACTCTATCTTGGCTACTCCACTCACCTGACAGCTAACACTAGGTAGCAGTAGAGATATTTACTAAAAATTAACTTAATGGGAAATATAGGACAAAATACAGAATTTATAATGAAAATATGTAGAAAAATGTTATAGTTTCTTAGCAATTGTTTTTCTACTTGCTGTTATTCTTTAAGCCAAATCTAGTTCCCTGCTAGCTAGTGTATCTGGCCAAAGATCACTCCATTTTAGCTCCATTTCAGCTCCATTTTAGATTCGGATTTTGTCCTGACCATGGACTTATCAATGGCTCAATCAGTCCGGCTGACTGGCTCACATAATGGCTTGATAAAGAGTTGGCAGGGAACTCCTCCCCCTTCCCCCCCTGAAAAACCAGCTCCCTCTGGCCAACTCCCAGTTGTAACATTGAAAATCAGCTCAAATTGCCATTAAGATTTTTTGGGCTGGCAAAGGTAGATAGCGCATGGCACACCAGGATAGCGAGAGAGAGAGTGAGAAGGCTGTGCAGGATAATGCAAAATGAAGTTGTTTTGTTGGCCAGGATTGGTTCGGTTTGCTTGTGCTGCTTCAAAGGGTTGCTGCTTGGCCCCCAACTCCTTGGCATCCTGGATTCCCAGGGGCGACATTTTGCGTTTTGGTTTATGCGTCAGATGGGCTAAAGTCAAAGCCAAAGCTAAAGCCGTCATTGTCTTGGGTTTCCTTTAGCATTTTCCCCCTCCCATTTCCATTTGCCGCCTTTTTTCCGCTCCCTTTTTCTTCCTATTTTTCTTTTTATGATTTCCATGGATAAAAAATTGCATTTTTAATTATCAGCTACGCGCCCGCAGGTTAGAAAACTAATTCCCAAGCAACCCCAAGATGCGAGCTGTCTTTCGCCTTGAATTATATCAAATATCTGTCGGGGGAAGAGGGTTTAACTTAAGGGGGGGAGAGGCTTTTCATGGGCGTACCTTAATGGTCGCTTTTCCTACCTGCCTGCATTGATTTTCCTTGTAGAACATCGGCAATTATTGAACTTTCAACGGTGAAATTTACATAAAAAGGTGCTCTAATTGAATCCGAACCCGGCAAAAAGGATTTCCCTTCCATTGCCTCGAAAGGAAAGGCAGGAAAATTAAAAAGAAAAAAGTAAGGAAAGTGGAGAAAAGCGGGGAAAATAGAAAAGCTGCTTTTGGGTCTGGGCAGCAGCAACTCCACCATAATAAGAAATTCAAATAAACCGCGCGCGCTGTCATCTTAAGCTATGCCACGCCTCCCACTGGAGCACGCCCCAAAGCCCCGACCCCCCCTTGGCCAGGCCAGGCCAGGATAGCCTCCTGCCTTCGCCCCCTCAAGGATCTGCCCCTCTACCCAGCCAGCAAAGTGGGTTTGGCTAAACTCGAGCTTAGCTGATGTGCCATGGCCACACTGAGGAAAAGAAGTAGGGATATTTATGTCTTAATTCCGTTCCAATAAAATATTTATGAATAAATCAATTATTAAAAATATTTTATAGATTTTTGTTAAAAAACTTGATAGTTTTCTCTTCAAAATTACCTTAAATAATATCAAATGAAGATATATTTTTTGTAAGTGCCGCCCGCATTGGTCCTGGTTCTGGCGCTTCTATAGATTCAGCTTTGGCTTCGGCTTCAGCTTCTGGTCCTGCTCTCGTCGTCGTCGTCGTCCTCGTCCTTGCGCACTTTCCAGTCGACAGGATTTCTCAAAGATAAGGGAATTGCTCTGTCAAGTAAAGTGATATATGGTCCGAAAGGACTTCAATTTATACAATTTCTCTTATTTTTTCGCTACTTTTTGCGTTTGCTTTTTTTTTGCCCCGGCTTCCTTTCCCCAACCCCCTGTTTGTTGCCCTTTTTCCCGCAGTGTTGATATTGGGTTCAGCTCGGGCTGAGGATGTCCTGGCATTGGGTAGCAGGATTCCCTCTCTCTCCTTTTGGTTATTTTTGGGGTCTGCTGCGTGCTCGACAAAAATGCGAATTTGCGAGTTTAGTTTATTTTTCTGCTTTTAGACAATTTTCATTTATTTGTTTGTTGCCGAGAAGGGGTGAGGCGGCGGCGGGGATCTGGGGGGAAAAAGGCAATACGTAAAATGGGAAAATAGGAATTCATGACCTTCGGTGTGTGCTATAATTTAATACACTTCTACGTCCAAAGGATATTTTCCGCCTTTCAAATGGAAGTGGAAAGCTCCAAAGGTCTCTCTCGATCTTGTAGATTAACTGGGGGAAAATCCAACGATAAAGAAAAGCCCGAAAAAGTCATTAGCTAAAAAAAGAAGAGTTAGTAGATGGAAAAGCAAATAATTGCTGGATTTTGAGAAATGTCTCTTGGATATTTGGGAAATTTATTTAAGGATAGCATTTACAAAGGGAAATATATAAAGTAGTTTTAACAAATTTTAAATGCCTTCAAAACGATTTCATTTATAATTTTGATATCATAAATATCTCTAAAAGAATTATTTATTTACATAAAACAATACCAAAGTCCAAAGATATTATGAAATATAATATATATTTGCCCTAAGAACTTAACACCATCTTTAAGTCACCTAATAAATTATAACAAATTGAGTAAATCTATATACAAAAAAACATATTTAATATAATAAACAAATAGAAATAATCTTGCTGATGAAGAGCACTTGGCCAAATACATATTTTAATTTAAATAAATAAGCAAAAATGGCGACTCCTAGATTTATGCGGCTCAGCCGGCGACGCCAATAAATGGAGTAGACGACAATAACGACCACATCCTAGAGCTGGGGCAGGAGCAGGAGCAGGAGCAGGAGCTGGGGAAGGAGCAGGAGCAGGAGCAGGAGCTGGGAGGAGGATTCACAGAGGCTGGGGGATATGGAACCAATTTACGAAACGAAGGCAACAAAAAAGGCGGAAAAAGTCGCGACTCGTCTGCAAAGATGAACTTCAAATCGGGCGAAAAATGAATAACTTGCTGAGTGAACAAGAGTCGCGGGCTTGCGGCACCCTGGACTACTCTCCATGTATATCCTTGCACTCACATCCTGGTCTTTGGGCGGGAGGGGGAACGGCAACGGAAAGGAAAGGATCTGTCAGCGGCAGGCCAACGAGATGAGAGCCTGCAATTGACGGACGCATTGTGCGGCGGACTGTTTTAGGACTCAGCCAACAAAGGCGCCTGTGCTCGCGCAACAGGGGACGTCCTGCCCTGCCACCCCCTTGTGCACCCCCTGGCATCCACACCTCCCAGCATCCTTCTCTTCCTGCATCCTGGCTGGGGTGACTGCGATATTTCGGCCAAAGCCTCAAAACCATTCAATTGCTTTAAACGCAAAAATAAACCAGTGAGCCATAAAGACATGCAAACACTGGGAAAACGCTGTAAGCAAATTTAAATATTTATTTATTAATTTCAATTTAATATTAGGCGTTTTTTTGGAAGGTATTTAAGGTGAGGAACAAGACAAATTATATCTTAAATCTCTTGAAATATAATCTAAGAAAGTAGTTACAATATTAATTGTTTCAGAAAACTAAAAGCTACCTAGAAAATCTATTTCTTTATATGCCCTAGAACACAATATAGCCTCTACTTTGTTTTTAGCAATTTTATTTCTAACCAAGTTAATCATATTTTCCCCCAGTGCACATTTATAAGTACTTTGTCCCGTATATATGATCCAAAGGATATTGTCGATGGCACACAGACAACGTATTTGCGTTAAATTATAATTAGAATTTCTTTTTTATAGGCAATCATCTCATCTCCAGCCAGCATGAGTGTGTGTGTGTGTGCGGGTGCCTGTTGTGTGGGTGTTCTGTGTGTGTGTGTGTCTTGTGTGTTCCAGCCAGTCCTTTTGTTGTTGCTGCTGTAATGTGTCCTTGGGGCGTCGTTTAATTGCTTTTACCAATTTGATTTTCAAGTGCCATTAAGCCGGGCACGCCCCACATGCCACGCCCCCACCTCCTCCCCGTTTCGCGCAGGAAAATGAAAGCGAATTTTCCACAACTGCGAGTGGTGGTGTTCCCAGGCACCGGAGTAGAGAGAAAGTAAAGCGCGTGCTTCAATTAATTGGAAAATGAATGAAACTCGCCATTGTCTATTTTCGGAGTGCGGGGGGAAAGCGAAAACGAATGCGGAAAATCGGAAAAGCGCGAGCCTACCAATTGGTACGAATGACAGTTGCAGCGTCGCAGCTCGGCCGCTGCAAAGGGAAATTCCTCTAGCAGTCGCATAATTAATGGCGTATGCTCGCGGCCCTCGGCGGGAAAAATTATTAATTGCCACAACTGGCAACTGTCGCCATGTTTGCCGAAACACCGAACACCGAAACTTTGGCAACCTGACGCTGTCGTCGCGTGTTGTGTTTTCAGTTGAAATCTGACAGCCGTCTGGGGTCCCCATATATATATATATCCCCCCGATATACCCTGCCATACATTCCCATAATCCCCTGTCTCAGTACCTCCTCATTCTGTATCCCAATCGGTGTCCCATACTCATTCCCATTCCCATTCTCAATTCCAATCCCAATCCCCTCTGCCATGTCATAAGTCGTATGCAACACAGCGGCTAATTGTTAGCAGCTTCCTTTGCCGCTTATTAATAGAAAATTAAAGCAATTATCAGAATATGGCAAGGAGATCGACTGCCTGTGCACTGAGAAAAATAAATGGGTGAAGTTAATACGTAGTAGAAACTAAAAAAATTAGGTTTTAAATTAATAAAACCAGTAGTATGAAATATATTTCAAATATATATACATATAATTGAACTATTTATCAGAGTATTTAGGCACTAAATTATAGAAATTCTTTAAGAACAAGGAAAGAAGCTAACTGCATACAGACGACGTTAGTATACCCTTGCAGTTAGCAATTAGATCACTGAATCGAATTAAAAGTCGGTCCAAAATTAAGCATAAAATGCTTTCATTTCCATTTGGAAAGCCTTTTTCCCTGACATAGCTAGATCGACTGTGTTTTTGATGTGAACTAAAAATGTGATATCGTGCAAAAATTGATTTACAGAAAATTTTATATTTTATAAATAGATTTTTAGGAGGATTTAATATTTTATAAATAAAAAAGGATCAAATTCAAATCTTTTGTTGCAGAGATATTAAAGAAATTATAGGCTCTCTCTTCTAAAACAGCAAAATATCAAAACCATAATCTTGGCAATAACTTGCTGTGTTTTTGCCATAAAAACTCATTATTACTTAAATTTTGGACCTGGTTTCCTCAGAAATCATTTATTTTTTAAGTACACCTATAACTTTTATTAAACACACATATTATTTATTAAAAAGTAAAGATAAACTATTTACTGACACAAAAACAACCAATAACGAATCGAAAATCTGCAATTCTGTGTACCAAAAAATGATTCTTTTCTCCGTGTGCCCTTCATGAGTAATTCCACAGCCACATGGGCAGCAGCAACTCGCAACACGCAACACAAATGACAAAAACACAGCAGCAGCAGCAACAGCAACAGCAGCAACACCAAAAGCACGGCGGCAACATCGAGGGCCATGGCATCGCTCCGTTGCATTTCGCATGAAATTAATTACTTTTGGCACTTTTCATTGAGCAAACACATTCTTTTTTGCTGCTCCTTCGGAATCCCTCACCGACTGCTGGCTGGCTGTTGTTTCATTCAGCGATCCCGAAATGAAAAATTGTTGTAAGAATTAATTACGCGCCAAACGCAGCAGCAACACCAAATGAAAATAACGAAAAACAAAAAAGTTGGAAAAGAAACTACGAAAAACAGGAACAACTGCAATCAGAAGTCGGCGAACAAATCATCATTGGCCCGCTTCAAATGCTCGCCAAGCACTCAGGAATTCATTCATTTATCCAGTGGCACATCCATCGATATCCACACTCTGTCGAGCTACATTTAAGCACTGCGAGAAAAGTCTAGGATGCTTTTGGGAGACTTTAGAGTAACAAAAAGTTACTGAAAATGTTTAATTAATAAGGATGTTGGTGGTAGATAGCGGCGTTTAACTATTAAAAATTAGTTAAATCTCTTCTTGAGGCTCAGCTTTAAATAGGAGTTTCTTCCAGTGCCTTTGAGCCCTATTCTGACCATCTATCCTATCCATCTCCGCTCTGGGGTCGGCACTTTCAATGCCATCTCGGACGCAGGCTAATTAAAGTGGTGTCCACCCACCAAAAGCTGCGTCCTGCGTCCATCCTCAATCCCCGTTCACATGCGAACTTGGTCAAGAATCCAGCTCTCTCCGTCTTTCACTCCGTGGAAAGTCTGTCCAGCTGTCTGTCAGCGCCTGACACTAACCCTGGCCGGGATGGGCACTGCTGATGGAAGCGGAGATGCAGATGGACATGGAGATGAATGTGGAGAGCTGGACTGGCAGGAGAGTAGCCTCCTTTCGAGGTGCGGCGGCACTTTTGTTGCAACCCAGCCAGCGACTGCTTTCAATTTGCCATTTTTATGCGATTTTTGTTGCTTTCCGAATATAATATGGGAAAGATGCACTGCAAAAAGAGGTTTTAAAGAGAAATTAAGACAAGTTTTTCATAAATAAAAGAAGAAAATGAAGACTTTGAAATTATAGAAAGAACTAAAGTAAAACTAAAACTAATGGCAGATTTTATACTATAAACTGTAGAGAATTTTTGTGGTCTTAATTGCCCAGCACTATCCCTCATATAGCTATCCGATTTTACGACGCTTCACATATATTTATTAAGACTTAAGGCCACACTTGAAGACTTTCTTACCGGCCCGCTCAAGCCCTCGTCATAATTATATTTTTGCTTTACGGCCTGCAAAAGTGACCAGCCCCCCTGGAAAGGCATCATCTTGAGCCGTGTGTGGGTCATAAAACAGAAACTGTTGCATAAATGACACCTAGAAAGGATGCCAGGATGAGGACTAGGTTGGTGGGGTGCAGCAGCAGCGGCGGCAGCCGGAGTTTATTAAAAGCGTTTTCCATTTTTGCCGACTCTTGGCTGGAGGTTGGACCCCGAGCCTGAGCCTGAGCCTGTGTTTGGGTTCGGAAATAATTCAAATAAATTGACAGCCGCACATTACGCAATGGCAATGGCCACGTTGCAGCAACGGCAGCAACCGAAAGTGCAGCGTTGCACTTTTGAAATGACCACAAAAACACGAACCCCCTCGGGGCAACAAAGGCAGTGCGGGTGAGGGGAAAGGATGGGAGCACCAGAACGAGAGCAACACGCACTGAGAATGCAGAGACAAATCTAATTGCCGAATGCAGTCGATGCGAAAGTGCAAAATCATGTCAACAGCAATTTTCCATTGTTAACTGTGTGTTGGCGACACATCGAGCAGGAGCAGCAGCAGCAGCAGGAGCAGCAGGAGCAGGAGCAGCAGCAGAAAGAGATGACAGCAGGGGCGCTGAAAGAGACAGAAAGATAGAGAGAAAGAGAGCCAGCTAAGTGCAATGTATGTATACTTGATTATGGTTTTATTATCATCAGGCTGCCAGTTCCTCTTAGCCATTTCTTTGGCTAATTTCGTGGCGAATCCCGGGCACTTAAATTTGAAAACTAAACCCAATCCCCAGGCGCCCATCCTGGCCAATCCTTGGCATCCTTGCCATCCAGCGATATCGCAGCAGTAGCAGCAGCAGCAGCAGCAACGGCATCAGCCAAGCACAGATTGCCACGTACAACTTAATGCGGTCTAAGTGCAATAATATTACTTTACTTCATTTATTTTGCGCAAAAATATAACAAAGATGTGACAGCCTCGAAGAGGAGGAATGGAGGGTCTCAACTTGGAGCCCAGGGCAGGACTAAGAAAATGCCAAGACGTTGGCAAACAAGGAAGTTGCTGATGTCGATGTCGCTGCGTTGATACACTCAAGGAAATTTATATTACTGGGAAATTGTTTTAGAAATTAATTAACTACTTCTTTACCTTATTTTAAAGGTTACAATAGCCATCTTCAGATATTTTTCTAAGCTTTAAATTTAATTAAGTCTAAAAACTGGGAGCTACAATATATATAGGTTAATCTCATATTTTGACTATACAGAGAGAACTATTATACACCTTTCCAAAGCTTTGTTTTCTTATATTTCTTAAATAACCATATTATAAAGAGAGGGTTCCTTAATTTTCTCTCTGTGCTTAGTTATAGTTGCTGCTGCTGCTGCTTAAACTGAAACTGAAGCTGGAAGCTGAGCACGCAATAATGATGATGTCATTGTCAATGCTAAGGCAACAACAACAACAAGAACAGCAAGAAAACATCTACAACAATGTCACTCTGGGAAAAACAACAATGTGAAAGCAGAGCAGCTGTAACTGAATTAAGCATTAAGTGCGGATATATAAACAACCCCACCGAAAAATCCGTCCATGTGTGTCTCATCTCCGCAGCATCTCATCCCGTTTCGCTGTGTCTTTGTGTGTGGGTTGTGCGGGATCTTGAGAATATATATATATATATATATGTACATATATAAAGATATATCTCGCAGAAGGGGGAACTTCAACGGAAGGAAGCATCAAATAAAATGCAAGCCACAACTGAAACAGCAACATCATCGTCAGCATCATCATCGGCATCATCATCATCTTCATCTTCGCCTACGGTTGTTGCAGCCAAAAATATGCAAAGATTTTAAGAAATTATTATAGTGACTTTTATAATATGGCACAAAAATAACAACAATGCGCACACATATTCGTCGGCCTCAGACATTTGCAATTGTTGTAAAGTGTCCTGTTTCTTGCGAGACTGCAACATTTTCCTTTAGTTTTCAATATAAATTCTATTGTGCGGCATGGCAAACATCTGCAGTATAAAACTTTTCTATTTGCCATACACTCATGTTTTAGTTTTCAATGCTGGAAAAACCCTGCCACACACTCCCCCTTTAAAAATAATGCACTGGGGAATTTATAAGATTTTCTTGAGATTTGGGAAATAAAGGTTTTAGCTCAGGAAATTCGAAATAAAAATTCAAGCAGTAACTACATTCGGTCCATAATATTTTAGACTATTTCTTAGGATATTTTATATATATTTTTATATTCAGAAAATATCTATCTTTTATCTATAAATTTTTGAAATCTATTAAAGGTCTTTGAAATAATTATAATACTAATATTAGTCTGTCACCTTTAGTTTCCTCTTCTTAGATATAAATTAATAGGTATTTCTTATATTAGAAACCCTACAATTAATGATTTGTTTGCGTATTAAAAAAGGCTTTTTAAATCATTAGGAATTTATAAGGCTGCTTTAGTTAAAACATTTTATTTAAGGAACATTTAAACCTAATAATTTTAGTTATCAGTATTTTATTTAAGCAACACTGGGCACTTTTAGTTTCTTATATTTCTCTCTCTGCACTTTCATTTAAATGTATTTTTCGCTTTTGGCAGCTAAAACCGACAGTGGGCGTAGGCGAGGGCGTGGCAGGCGTGACGGCCTGCATTGACAGCATTTATATAAATTTTGCTGAAAGGTTCTTGTCCGAGAGAAGGACACACACACAGACACACACATGTGTGTGTGTCTAAGTTCAAAATGCAAAGAACAGCCATTTTTGATTGCAGTTAAATGCATTAAATTTGATTGGTTGTACATGGGAGTAGATATAAATACATAAGCATTATATATTGACACATAAGTAGACTGTCTTAGCGAGTAATTCAAAATTAAATTGCTTTTCGTTTGCGGCATTTTATAAATAGGATAATAGAAACTGAGACAGAGGAAAGGGCGAAATCATTTTAAATAATTGAATTTGTCTAGGCAGAGGTAAATGTGAAATGTATGCCGGAATTAATAATGGAAAATAGTTGGAAATCGCACACACAAATGTATCACCATCAACCCGATCCGAAAAAAGAAAGATGCCAAAATCGCTGCGGGAGTCCAGAGATCTCTCGAGTGGCCCATAATCTGATCATTTAATCTGCATTGGAAATCATTATACGCATTAAAGTCAAGCATCTCGAAAATCGGAATTGCAGACGAAAACAAGCCCAGCCCGCAGATGGAGCAGCATCACAGAAGCAGCATCACAGAGGCAGCACCACAGCCACATCTCCATCCCCATGCCCAGCATCATATATGGACCATAATTTATGCCCGCCGATTGTTTCGAGCACATTCGCACACTTCACAATCTGTTCGAGTTACATTTTTATTGACAAATTGCGTTGATTTTTGCGCTGGCGGCGGATGAGGGCCCTTTCCAGATTTTGTATCTCTCTCTCTACATATATATATGGTATATGCCTCCAGGCCGGCACATCGATGGCACTTCAAACTGCAAACGACCGGAACTAGCAATTGTCAATTTGATGACGCCGAAGTTGTATGCTGGATGCTGTATGCTGGATGTTGGATGCTGGGATGCTGGGATGCCTCCCGCCAAACCATCGACAGCTCGACAATCAAGCAAACAAATTCAATTATGTAAATGCAGACATCAGCACGGTGCCGGCACAGATACCAGATACCAGATACCAGATACAGATACATCTACCGAGAGAGAGAGACACTGGGAAATTATGCCAGGAACGTACGATGGTTATATAGTAAGTGGGACAAGTACACGCGACATGCCGCGATGAAAGTGCAAAGCCAATCGAGACAGAAGTCAGCCCCATGACATATTGAAGCTGTCCGCTTGTCCGCCCACGCGAGCCACGGACGGTGGACGCGGGACAAGCGGACAGCGGGCCACGGACAACGGACAACGGACAACGGACAACGGACAACGGACAACGGACTATGGACAACGGACTATGCACAAGCGGACACTGGAACAACGGACAAAGTACCAACGATATAGTGGTCTCTGGACACACAGAAAAATAATTAGAACTTTCTTATATAGATTCTAAGTAAATATATTACATTATAGAAACAATTTTTAATATATAAACTAAGGGTATCGTATAGAAAATGTATAAATCCTTGAATAATCTATAGATTGTTCTTTGATATTTGTAAAAATTTTTCCAAAAAAGTATATATGTTTCTGTTAATTTTTAGCCTGCAATCTACATAACTTAAACTTAAAGAATTTCCCCTTAGTGCATCGGGCAAGCGGACGGCATCCAGCTGAGTCTAACCGACACTGGGCAGTGCACTAAATTTTTCATTGAATCAATTGTCAAAACAAAGTTTTGGATTGTCGCCACACGGAGATCTCAGAACGCGCAGCAATGCCGTTCGCCGTTCGCCGTTCGTGGTGTTACTTTCAATTGAACTTAATTAAATTTGTAAGTGAATCTAGTGCGGGCCAGTGCGATATCGTCTGGCTTTTCCAGCTACCCCGCAATTCTGGATTCCCCAAGTCCCAGTCCCAGTCCCAGTCTCAGTCCCCATTCTCAAGCCCACTCCAAGTGCAGGCGGCATTGTCTGGGGCGACGACAATTTACATAATTTAAGTCATTTAAATTATCCGAAAACATTTCAATTCCAGCTCTCTTACTCCACTTGACGCCTACGCCATTGTCTGGCCCTCTGAATGATTTTGCGATTATGCAAAGTGCATTAATGAGCCTCGGACTTCGCTATATAGCAAATGGTACATATATATATGTCCTAGCTTCGGGCTATGTCTGAATGAATGGAGACTGAATGAATGAATGAGCGACTGACTCAATGGATGGCTTGAATGGATAGCTCTCGCCAGGATATCACATTACCAGACCAAAGACAATGGCTAATGCTGTTAAATAGATTTTGGCCAAGGGAAGTTTGGAGATTCAATGCCAATGAGTGTCGAATTAGTGAGGAGACAAAGGGAAAGCTATATATCCAATGAAAGGCAGGAGATCAAGCCTCTTTAAATTTAAATAACCTGTCTAACTTTATAGTAATTTCCAGCTAGATTTTTGTACATGTTCGTAGCCTCTTTTTGACCCTTTAAGTTGCTTTCACCACCCCTTGCTCGTTCCCCCTTAGAAAAAGAGCAGGAATCTCCCCCCCTTTGGAACAGATAGAAATTGCTCATAATACGCTCGCACCTGCTTTGATCTGTCCGGGCATTTAACCCAATGCCGATGCTGATCCCACTTAAGACCCCGGCTGAACCCGCGCTGAACCCGCGCTGAACCCCCAGCTCGGGCTCAGACCAGGGCCCGGGTCGCACACTTCCTAGAGAAGATACACGCCGACGATGATGCCATAAAGGAGATAAACCCGTCGCATAAAATGGTGTCACATATGCGCAACATTAATCTGTTTTGAAATTATAAAAGTGCCGAGCAACAAAGTCAGGGCGGGTGAAGAAAAAAAAAAAAAATACAAAATTAAAATAGCAACCCGGTCCAGCCCACGGGGGATGAGATGAGAGCAGAGGGCTGTGGCTTTGTAAGCGCAGTTTACAATGTTTTTGCTCCCAAATCATATTCATATGCAAAGCGAGGCAGTACAATGGGCACAAGTAATGATGCCAACACCGAGCGTGACATTATAACACTCGGAAAAGGGAAAAGGCAGCAGGGAAAGGGGATGAGTACCATGAGGATGAGGAGGAGGGTAGGGAAAAACAGGAACAGGAGGCAACAATAACGAGGGAATTACGAGCATCAAAATGCGCAATGAAAATAAATTAAAGTTTTAAAAACAAGTAGAGGAATAAAGGGTATAGTGTTTAGACTTTAAAATGCCTAGTAGGTTTGAAGCTAAAAGGAAAACTATAGATACTTATTGAAATAAATGTATAATTTATAATAAATAATAATAAATATTATAAATCATTTAAATGAGTAGGTAAAAAATCAAAAGAGCCTAGGACAACATATTTCTTAAATAACTAAAATGATTTCTGAAACAACAAACGATCTCGGAGTTACTTTGTTAAAAAATCCATGATCCGTTGTCGAATATTTCTAAGCTGTTTCTAAAAAAAATGAATATATTTTTCTTCCCTTCTTAGTATACCCTTCCTTCAATCTGTAAATACAGGGTATTTTCCGAAGAAACAACAGCTAGGGGATGTCCTCTGCAATTGTACACACAATTTAAAGAACTTTTGTGTAGGTGGACATAACACAAAGTTTTTTTCCTGTTTTATATTCTGTTTTTTTTTCGTTGTTGTTGGGAAAATAAGAAATTTGCATAAATTGACAGCAGAAATTTTTATACGCCACCGCATAATGACCACTCGGAGCAGCTGTAAACAGGTCGTAAAAGTAATTACAGCCGCCGACAGACAGAATTGTGGGTGGCTTGCCGCCAAGGGGAAAGTGTAAGTGTAGCCAGAATGGGGGTTTTCCTGCGAGTGGCCGTCCACTAATTATAGGCAACTTAAACGCAACTAATTTTCACACTTGGAAAATGATTAAAACTCCATTTATCTGCGTGTGTGTGTAGTGAGTGTGTGCGAGGAGCAACAGCGTGAGATCCCGAATCCTAGGGAGAGGCTAGCCACCAGCTCGACACCTTGGCTAATTAATATTAATTGAATTTCTTGGTCAGCGGGTGCGTGGAAATCCACGCAGCTGTTGTCCGTTAACGGGTGCCACTCGATTGGCAGCAGGGCATTAGCACTGGATGTCAAAAAAAAGGAAAAGGGAAACTCTGGGCCTTTAGCAAACCAATGAAGTGGAGAATATTTCGGGTATTTGGACTGCTGCACTGAAAGAAAATATGAGTTAAATGTTTAAAAAGAGATAATAATAACAAGAAAGGATGTTAACTTCGTCTAATCGTTCATATGGCAGCGATATGGTAGAGAAATTTAAATTATAATAACCTGCAAATATATAAATATATAAATATTCCCATTCTTTCAGTCATATTTATATGACAAAATTGTCCTAAAAACCCAAGCTTAAAAAACTCATAACTAATTCAAAAATGCATTAATTTCGATTCGGAAGTCAGTCCTGTGCTAGTTTTTAATAGGTTAAAAAAACTGCAAACTCAAATTGATATTTTAAAATTTTAAAATTTTTGACTATTTTTTACAATTGAACAATGTTAATTTTAACAACATAAAACTTCGAAAAAAAATTTTGAAATTTTTTTTCTTTTCTACATGCCTAGAAAGATTCGCCTGTTGATGCTGATCAAGAATATATATGGATTGTAGGGTCGGAAATGACTCCTTGAGTGTGTAGCAAGCTTCAGAGTGAAATTTTAATGCCCTGTAAGGGTATACATATTCGCATTATTTATATGACAAATTTGTCCTAAAAACCCAAGCTTAAAAATGGCATAACTAAGTCAAAAATTCATTAATTTCCAAACGGAAGTCAGTCCTGTGCTAGTTTTTCATAGGTTAATAAATATCCAAAGTCAAATTAACAATTTTTAAATTTTAATTTTTTGACCATTTTTGCAATTGTAACAATGTAATTTTAACAACATAAAATTTTGAAAAAAAATTTTGCAATTTTTTTTTTCTTCCTTCATGGCTAGAACGATTCGCCTGTTGATGCTGATCAAGAATATATATGGTTTATAGGGTCGAAAATGACTCCTTCACTGCTTAGCAAGCCTCAGACTGAAATTATAATACCCTGCAAGGGTATTCTTTCATTCATATTTATATGGCAAATTTGTCTTAAAACCCAAGCTTAAAAAACGCGTAACTAAGTCAAAAACTCATTAATTTCCAAACCAAAGTCATTCCTGTGCAAGTTTTTAATAGTTTAATAAATCTGCAAACTCAAATTGAGATTTTTTAAATTATAAATTTTTGACTATTTTTGACAATTGAACAATGTTAATTTTAACAATCTAAAAATGTGAAAAAATTTTCAAATTTTTTTTTGCTTTCCTACATGCCTAGAAAGTTTCGCCTGTTGATGCTGATCAAGAATATATATGGATTATAGGGTCGGAAATGACTCCTTCACTTCCTCGTAGGCTTTAGACTGAAATTACAATACCCTGTAAGGGCATACATAGTCGTATTGTTTATATGAATTATTTGCCCTAAAAATCCAATCTTAAAAATCGCATAACTAAGTCAAAAATGCTTTAATTTTGATAGGGAAGACAGTCCTGTGCTAGAATTTAATAGGTTAATAAATATCCAAAGTCAAATTGACAATTTTTGAATTTTAATTTTTTAAGAACATAAAATTTCGAAAAAAATTTTTGAATTTTTTTTTTACTTTCCACATGTCCCGAAAGTTTCGCCTGTTGATTCTGATTAAGAATATATATGGATTATAGGGTCGGAAATAACTCCTTCAGTGTTTAGCAAGCTTCAGAGTGAAATTATAATACCCTGTAAGGGCATACATATTCGTATTGTTTATATGACAAATTTGCCCTAAAAACCCAAGCTTAAAAAAAGCGTAACTAAGTCAAAAATTCATTAATTTCCAAGCGGAAGACAGTCCTGTGCTAGTTTTTAATAGGTTAATAAATATCCAAAGTCAAATTGACAATTTTTAAATTTTAATTTTTTGACCATTTTTCAAATTGTAACAATGTAATTTTAACAACATAAAATTTCGAAAAAAAATTTTTGCATTTTTTTTTGCTTTCCTACATACCTAGAACGATTCGCCTGTTGATGCTGATCAAGAATATATATGGATTATAGGGTCGGAAATGACTCCTTTAGTGCGTAGCAAGCTTCAGAATGCAATTATAATACAACAAATTTGTCCTAAAAACCCAAGCTTTATAAACTCATAACTTAGTCAAAAATGCATTAATTTTTATACGGAAGACAGTCCTGTGCTAGAATTTAATAGGTTAATAAATATCCAAAGTCAAATTGGTAATTCTTAAATTTTAATTTTTGGACCATTTTTTAAATTGTAACAATCTAATTTTAACAACCTAAAAATGTGAAAAAATGTTCAAAATTTTTTTTGCTTTCCTACATGCCTAGAAACATTCGCCTGTTGATGCAGATCAAGAATATATATGGATTATAGGGTCGGAAATGACTCCTTCACTCCATTGCAGTCTTCAGACTGCAATTGTAATACCCTGTAAGGGCCTATACCTTAATCATGATAATGAGTTAGAACTACTTATCTTACCTTGTTTAAGTATTCCTATTCAATCCAGGAAGACTTTTCTGATGTACTACGATTTTTTTTCAGTGCCTTCGACCAGTAAAAGTGCATTTAGTTCACACCGTTTCTAAACGATCACGAAAATGAAAGCGGGCGGGCGGAAGTCGAGCAGATGAAGCGTGCTTCGCACGAACATTTCGGGGCAATTATAGTTCAATTATATCGGTCGAGAGAGCGCCGGGCGAGAGATATATATTGGCCATAGGGCACGCAACGGTCAAGCGGGGTCAGAGTGGAGTTTGAGCCCGGCTGACAGCTGGCAAATTGCAAGAGGAGAGGACCCACATCAGTTGTCAGGACAGCTGGGACAGCGGCCAGGATCTCCCACAAAGGTCAGGCCAGGCAGTGAACCCGTTAACAGATACCTCGTATCCATATAGCATTGCAATTTAAAAGATGTTTTTGGGTTTGGTTTTCATAATCTTTTATTTCATAATTTATTACAATTGAAAATTATGTTCAATATTTCTGTTCTCATATTCTGTTTTTTTTTTTTGTTTTGTTTTATTTAAGTTTAGTTGTTGTTTTTTTTTTGTTGTCCTTGTGATTCCCCATGTGCCATCGGCCACTATCCTTCGATTGATAGTGCGGGGAATCAGGAATTCGTTAATTGGTTTTTTAGTTCTTTACATAGAAGCTTCAATTAGTTAATTAGTTTAATGATACTGTTTCCTTTCAAATATATTTATATTTAATTCATTCTGGCCTTTAAGTCTAGCAATTTAGTTAAAGTTAATTTTTACACGCACAAACATTTATTTAATTCAATTCTCCATATAAATATATTTATAGTGTTTTTTTTTTTTGTTTTTCGCTTCAATGCTTACGGTTTTTCTTTGTTTTAATTTATTGATTTAATTTTTGCATTGATTAGAGTTAGCTCTCCCTTTCTAACTCCTATATGCTCTTGCTCGCTCGCTCGCTCGCTAGCTCTCTCTCTGTTGCACACTCTATTTCTACCTCTTTCATTCTTTTGGGTTTACTTGATGCTGTCGCGTGGGTAAGTTGTGGTTCTCTCTCTTTCTATTTCTTGTGCTCGTTTAGTCTATGCTCAGGGTTGCATTTTCTTTCTCCCTCTGTTTAGTTTAATTTTATACTTAGCTTTATAATTTATAATTAGTTGTAATGTACTTAAGTGTGGTGATCTATGCAAATGTTGCGATTTATATTTACAGTGTCTCGTTCTCTAAATGGGATTTATCAAAAATGTACAATATTTATTACATACATTACACTCGAATATGTAAATTTATAATCGTATTATCCATCGGAATAATCATAATAGTAATTAATTAATAATAATGTTTGCTGCAGCACTTCCTAATAATCATATTCATAATATTTACGGCGTATACATTAAAGTTTCGAGAAAAATCACATTTTAATTTAAATTCTGATACGAAAATGATTTCAAACGTAAAAAGCCTTCATCTTCCGTATATATATAGTACAATGCGTATTATAAATCGTATAACTCATTAATATTGATTGTGGGTACTTTATCGCTTGAATATTGCCTTCTCTTGTCCCCCAAATCAATTCAATTCAATTTACAAGCCTTCGTCGTTCCACGGGGCTAAGGCAGATATATCTCTCTAGAAACTCTGGCCAGACACAATATATATCCCCGATCCTTGAATACTGACAGAGAGGGGCATATAAAAGAAGCTCATACAAAATACTTGGAAATTCTACCGAATTTGTTCCCCAAATCCAGCCATATTCCTGGTTACCTTTGAGATACTTTCAACCCGCCTCAACCCCGTCTCGGTTCGACTGCATTTGGTTCCGTTTTCTTAAGCCATAGTGTGTATGATAGATATAGTTATATACTAATCGAGATTTATTAAAATTTAGTTAGGTATAACTAGGTTTAGTTTATGTTCTGTATATAGACTCGTATACATCATTCGTTCCTCCGTCCACTCTGGTTTTCTCATTTAAGGCGTTCTGTACAATTTGCGTTTAAACGTTTCTCAAGTCAATGGTTGTTGTGTTGATTATTTAACTACTATATATATATATATAGTCTAATAAATTACTAGCGATGCGTACTCGTACTCGTATATCGTATAGTTTTCTGTTTGTATAATTGTGAAAATGTTCAATTTCAATTTTTCAATTACAATTTCTCAATTACTGCGGTTCTTAGCAAATTGTTTTGTAAATAAATTTATCGCTTCGCTTCGTTAAGGTGCAAAAAATTCGCATAAGGTTTCTTCATTCTTGGGGGATTCTTAGAGAAGTTCGTATACATTTTTCATTTCGAGTGATTGTTTCGAGTGTAGTTCGTAGATGTTAGTAAGTAGGTGTGTCTGCCAAAGAAATGTATGCAAAAGAAGCTCAAGAGTTTCGTTCAGAGAGCAGGCTAAATAATCCATCTTGTTTCGCTTTAGGTACACCGTCAATCGTGATCGCACTAATAGTTAATAAATTCCAAAACTGAATACTTAAAGTTCGATTTGTTGCCCTCTGCAATTACGTATATTCGTTACCATTTAAGATTAATCAGATTCACAAGCAATGTAAATACAATTCAGTTCCTTGGCCTGTGACGCATGTCGGCCAAAAGATGGAAATAATATGTGTCCTGGCTGGGGGAGATATATTTCTCTTGGAGAATATCTCTCATAAAATCATAAATCCTTGCCCCGCTGTGAGAAAATGATATTTTCGCAAACCAAAAGTCAAATAAAAACACAAACGAATGGGTTATTTTTTCAAATATTTTCTCATATATGCATTTCATGTTTGTTTTCATCAATAAATCATCTCTCGTACAATTCTATTCTCTTGCTCGGTGTGTTTTTTGAATTAGTTAAATTTAAATCATTAATTAAGTAAATGTAATAATAATAATAATAGTTAACTAAGGATTAACGCATACAAATTAGAATACATAAATAAAAGTACAGTGTAAACGTAAGCATAATTTATTATTAATATTACGTATACATATTCAGAGCTATGTATGTATATATATTTATATATATATGCCTATGCCATTATTTGTATCGTATTGTTTGTATCTCGCATAAAATCCATCAAATCGGTCCGATGTGCTTCAATTGGAAAATAATACTACAAAATCCGCACGCTCAATAAAAAATCTTTAAAACAAATTCCATTCAAATCATAGGTTTCTCTTTCTTAAACTTTCTTTTCCTTTCTCTTCCTCGTTTTTTTGTAAAAATTAAATTCCATTTTGTTTTTACTTAAGTGTTGCAAGGCGTAAAATTAGAAAACAATTCAATTTATTTAAATTAATCATCTAAACGTAGGTTGTATATTAAGGATAAGGGTAGGCGTAGGTAGGGGTAGGGATAGGTATGGGGATCCTATTGCCTAAACGTAATATATATAGTGTTTCCTTTATCGATTTGTTTTGTATGTACATATACATATATACGTATGCGTAGGGGTATATATAGAAAACAAACTGACTTGTTACATAAAACTAAAATGAAACTAAGAACTAAGCAAAACATTCTCACAAATTAAATATATATTCAAACTTTTATCCAATTTCTGGCTGCACTTTAACTCGGGGGCTAGTTTTTATCTTTTTTTTTATTTTGTTTTTATTGCTAAATTCAAACTATAAAATTTATTCAAAAGTGGCTTAAATTTTGGGATCGGCGCCTAAATTCATGCTTTAAAATTTTTGTTTCGCAGCTTCGAACATAAAAATTTGCATTTCAATTTGTCTGTCTCTGTGTGGGTGTGTGAGTGTGTGTATCTGTGGGTGTGTGAGTGTGTGTATCTGTGTGTGTGCTTGTTTGAGAGTGTGTGAGTTCTGGTTTTATTTTGTTTATTTAACTTATAGCTAAGCGTTTCATTTTTGTTTATGCATAAATATCTTTTCTTGTTTTTACTTTTCCCATTTTGTTATTTATGTTTTTTGTTTGTTTGTTTTTTTTTTTTTACTCTTCTTTTTAGGTATACACAAATAGTTTCTTTAAAATTTCTGCTTGCTTTTAATTTGTTGTAGTTTCTGCTGGTGTTGTTGATGTTCCTCTGCTGCTGTTGTTGTTGCTTAGCTAATATCATTTTACTACAGTTGCTCTTGTTGTTTGTGGATTACGTGACTGATATTGCATTTTGGGATTGGATTGGACAGGACCAAGAGCTCTCCAACAGCTCCTTGTGCTCCTCCTCAGATTTAGTTTTCTCCTTAATGTTTTTGTTTTTTCTTTGCGTTAAATATATTTTTTATTTGTTCAGCTCCTCTCTTCCAGTTGTTGGTAGGTTGGTAGTAAATTTAAGCTATGATTTTGGCTTGATCGCTTCCGTTGCGTCCCGTAGGATTACGAGGATTACAAGTGCTGGCCGTAGTACTCGGCGGGCGGGTAATGCGGATAGCCCTGGTGGAAGCCAGGATCACCGGGCGGACGGTGCATCATATGCGCCTGGCTGTCCATCATGTAGCCCATGGCCTCGTGGCCATAACCGGAGGGACCTGGATGCGGTGTATAAACTGTAAGTAAGTCACCAAGAAGAGAAGAAAAAGATGCACATAATTAGAAATTGCGTTCTCGTATTGGATTATTGTTATGGGAAAGTAAGTGGGATGGGCATTCCATTAAGGATATACGCACACCCCGCTTAATTCTTAACTAAATCAGCGCATATTTCATAGTTATAGATATTTTTCAAGGGTCAGAACGATAGTTACCTGCTCGATTGGATTGATCGATCATAGGCTGGACAATTCTTCGCCGCGCATTGATGAACCTGTGAGGAGAAAAGGAAAAAGACGAGTTTTATTTAGAGTTTTCTTAGGAAATAAATCTTGTAAATATAAAGATCTTTAATCTGTAACTTTATCATTATAATTTCTAGTTAAAATTCCCCTTTTAAAGCCTCTCCTTCGCTCTATTTGCTGCTCCCAACTACTGTTCGTAGCCCCTTTAATTAAACACAACCGAAAACGAGCCATGAATTATGCATGAATTGGCCGGGATTTGTGCTGGAGCCAATGCCGGTGCTTTATGTGGCCAACTTAGCCATAAACCAAACCAAATCTCCAAGAGAGTCACACTTTTTGTGGCCCTGCAACGGGGCCAGATCAATGGGCCATGCCGACTTTGGTTATGATTGTCGTTTAATAAATGCAATAAGAAATAATAAGCAGCCAGCAGTTGATCCGCAGGATCAGTGGCAATGCCACAAAGCTACAAACAAAAAATCACACACACAAAAAAAGCAAAGACAAAACGAGGAAAATGATTAAAGCAAAAAGCCGCCATGGCAGAGTGACAGTCACTTGCCTGGCGACGATGTTACCCACAGACTTTGACACGGCCTTTAAAAAAAATACATTTATATATATATCAGCCAAACACGGCTCAAAAAATGGCATCGAACAGGGAAAAGGAAAAACATCAGAGGAATCAGTTACAGAAAGCACTCGAAAAAATAATAAACTATGAGAAATACAGAAGAATTTCAGAACTTTTGTAACCAGAAATACTTGGAATTTATCTCTGGCTGATTTTTTGCAGTGCCAAGCTACTCGCATTAGCCAAAAACCAAGTTTAGCTGAGGTTAATGCACTTTCCGAGCCCCCAACTTCAACTCCTTTTCAAAAGCGCCTCGCCCTCCTTTTGACTTTTCAATTTGCAGTTCGTTTGGCGGAGCTCGGTCTCATCTCTGCTCCCTGATTTCAGCTCATTTTAGGGCGGAAATTGTTGCAACGCCCTGAAATCGTTTATCAAAACGACAAAATGGAATTGGAGTTCCGTTCTGCCGTTCGTATATATATAGAGATTTCTTCTTTTTCTTTCCCGAGGAGTATCAGGGAGCTTGGTTTGTAAGCTGCAAATCGATTTGCCCGCTGGCCGATGCTCAGTTGATTGGAATGATTGCAGTTCTGGGAGGATATATGAAATCGGAGAGATCTCGGCTATATAGAGCTATCTCTGCAGGGCAGAGTGTGTTGCAAAGAGAGAGAGAGATTTGCCCGAGTTATTTATGTACTTTAGCCATAATTATAACTTTTCCATCTGCAGCTGTAACTAAGCGTTAATATTTAAAAGTTCTTGCGAAGAAAGTGAAACTTTTTCGATTACCAAAGTTACTTTTGCTGTCTGGGCCATCTTATTGGGTGTTAATGGACTTGCTCCAGAGTGTCCTTGTGGCTGGTCATTTGAATGGCCGCTTCTTAGGCCTGAGTTTCCTTTCCTACTTCTTCTTATTTTTTTCCCTGCCTCAAATTGCGCAAAATAAATACGCATTTAGAGAGAATCTTGGGTCCCCCAGGATTAGACAAGTCCTGGAAATCCTCCCAGAAAGGTGTCGCTTTTGCCCATAAATAACCAAAAGTGTCAACATTTTATTTTCCTATTTTCTCTTCTTCTTCGCAGGATTGCCCTGTCCCTGGGTCCTTGGTCCTTGGTCCTGCGCTGGCAACGCAGCGTTGCGTGCCTAAGCGAATCGGAAGGACAGAAGGTCCTTTGGCCACTATTTGTTAATTTGCAGTGTGCTTCGGTGAGCGCGAAATTCAATTTAATTGAGCTGAGTGCCTGCCAGCAGTAGCAGCTCTCACACATTTCTCCCCGGATTTTATTATGGCCTCGGTCGCCATCCCTGTCCATGTCCATGTCCCTGTCTCCCGGCTTAAAAGCATTCCTCGAACTGCATAAAAGATTCAGCAGTCGCTTTTAACTTGCTCCCAAGCTTTTCCATCTCAACTCAGTCGCAATTCCAAGTCCAAGTCCGAGACCGAGTCGGAGTCCGAATGTATCTTCTCTCGTATCTGTATCTCTGTAGTCTGTAGTCTTTTTCCTGGCGAGTGTCAGGTTCTGCCGGCTGTCGCATAATGTGCAAAATTTGATGAAGTTGCCGTAGTCAGATGCCTAATGCACTTTGCCATCCTAGGATTTCCATTCCCAGTTACCAGTTGTGAGTCCCCCTCTTCTTACCCTTCTCGGGCAGGTAACTAACAAGGCCCATAACTTTGTTTTGGCCACATTCTTTTTTGCACCTCCTTCAGGCAGGCAGGTTCTATTTCCTCGGCGTGGGCCGGCTTGTAAATTTAACTTGGCTTTGGCTGTCTGCTCTGGTTTTTTGGTTTTAGTTTCGGGTTTTGCGGCAGGCAAATAAAGTGTGTGAGTAATGGACAGCCTCTTCGAGGCATCTTTAGCCATATTATGATGTTGGTGTGTATGAGATCTCCTGGCATATACTTAAGTGATAGGATCTTAGATGAATATTCACTCACCAATTATTTACTTGCAGTATCGTTAGGCCAGTGTCCTGGGCCAATTGTTTCTTCTGGTCTTCGGATGGGTAGGGATGCTGCAAATAATACAAGAATATAAATAAATATTTAATTGAAAATGAAATGTATCCAATATTTAAGTTTCTGTGAAAGTCAAATGTGAGTTTGCTGTACAAAATTTACAATCTATCTACCAAAACTGGCCAAACAATCGATCAATCATGGCTGCAATAAAATCGAATGGGAACCTGTCAACCCCGCTGGCTGCACTTGAAATGCAGGAGGTTTTTTTCGGGTGTTTTTTGTTTATTGTTATCATTTGCAGTGCCTTTGCCTTATCAGCAGTGCCACTCAGCAGTGTCCTCAATTACTAAAGAGGGGCTTTTACATTTCGGGAGTGCATTTGGTAGCGCGTGTCTAGCGCCAAATGGGCAAACAAAAAAAGGGCCACCCCGGTGGGAGTCGTCCACTTCCCCCATAAATCTTCCAGTCGAACCGCCGACACAGTGGCGTCAATGGGTAAATAGTTTGACTAAAGTGAAAGTGCCACTCCCCCTTCTAACGCCGCCCAACTGCTGCCTTAACTAACACTACTCTAGCTGGCCAGCAGCTAATCTAATCGCTCGGCCAGGCCTGGCGCTTATTACAATTTGTTTTATTTGCTTAGTTGTTGTGCACTTTGTGTTGACTCAATGATTTCGATCGCAGCACAAAAATTCACTTTATTAATGCTTGTTTTTTGGTTAAAACACAGGGAGAAATAAGGGAACAGTCTTTGATGAGAAAATATTAAAAGTAGGAATTTATATTTAGCAGAATATGAAAGTAATTGAGAGTATGAAAGTAATTTATTTTCCAAAAAACCCTTTATTGTGTCACAAATACCTCTTAGAAATAGTTTAAAAACTATTTCCTTTATTAATATATAAATATATATTAAATTTAAATAATTTTCTGTGTGGAAAAGCTAATAAATAGGGTTTCGCCAGTCACCTGGCTGCTGTCAAAAAAAAGTATTCTAAGGATCTCTTGCTACCTCTCTGTTTGGCGGAAGTCCGTGTCAAATGGATTTTGGCTTTGTTTCGCCCCTCGTTATATTTTTGTGCGCGTGCTCAAAGGACGAAGGAGCAAGGAGGCAGCCTTTGTACTTAACCCTCTTGCAGCCAGCCGCAATCGTTTCCGGCAGCTGTGGGCGTTTCCAGCTTTTTGGCACTCGTCACCCGTCTCGTCCTTTCGATAATTGTGATTGTAGGAGTACAAGAGAAGGACATTCTGCAAATGCAATTGCTTCGAAATTTACGTAGGACCCAGAAAAATATATATGAACTGTCATTTATATATATATAAATATATATACACACATGAACATAGCCCGGAGGTTATGTGTATAAGGCGGGGCCCCGATTCCAATCCCAATCGAAATGTGCAACGCTGCACATCCTTGTCTTGGCCTGCGTCTGTCTGTCTGGCCTCTCTGTACATGTCCTGTGTGTAATGCAATTTAGTTGCCGTTGTTGTCCTGCACACAGAAAGGCTTGGCTTGGCTTGGCTTGACTCGGCTTGGCCCCGACTTGACTCTGGCTCCTTAAATGCATTTGCCTTATTGTTTGTGTTTAATAAATTTTAGCCGCTGTCCTGTTGTTCTGTCCTGTCCTGCCCGCCGCCAGCAATATTTGTTTGCTGTCCTGTCGAGGCCAGGACTTTCAGCCTGACACGCCCGCACCTCGGACAACAACAAATGCGAGACACACTGGGAGGTAGCTAGTAGCTACCAAATACCAAATACTATATGAAATTTGCGTATTGACAAATAAACGCAGGAGCCATGTAAATACAATGGACATGCCAATGGCCATGTTCCTCGCATCCTGCACCCGCCCGCTGCTCGTGCATATAAAATGTTCAAGAAGTCAGAAGGCATAAATTACATGCAGGTAAATTAAAATGGAATTTATAGCATACTTTGTGGCGCACATCTATTTACAGAGATGGTTTTCCCCCAGAATCTCTAAAACGAGGCTGTGGGCCTGGGATCGGGGGATTGTTGCTAGTGCTACTCAGATGCAGGTGGAAGAGCTTGTTATTGATTTGATGCCGAGACATCTGGCCATAGCAGGGACAACTTTGTGGTTGTCAATGGTAGAAAGAATGGATTGCCAACGGGGTATAATTAAGGTAGCCAAGAAAACGTTGGGAAATAACATATATTTTGGTCTTTATGGTCAGAAAGCAGAAGTTTATTTCCGGTCAGGGATAAGCAGGTTAAAGTTTCTCAAAGTTTATAGTAAGCGGTTTACTTTTTATTAATTATATAACAAGGATATTGTGGTATAATATCTAAACGAAAGAAATACAAAGTGTTTTCATTGAGTTGTGAATTAAGAAAACTTATAAAGTTGTTAATATAAATACCCAGTTTATTATTTAGATATTTATTAATAAAGAAAGAAAGGCACACACAAGGCTTTAAATCAATGAAAACCCTATCCAAAATTTGGGTTAATCCTTTAAAATACACCCAAAAAATATTAAAATAAATATAAAATACATCAAGTATATATTTAGCACAAAGTTATATATCTTTCTTGCTGTATTTAAGTTGAGTATCTTCCCATACAAAGAACAAATACCTTCTGGATGTGTAAAGTGAAAGAAGTACAAGAATTTCACACCGCTCAGAAGTAATTTACAGAGACAGAAAGATTTCTCAACTAACTAAAAATACAACAGACTTCCCCCAAGTCCGGAGATAATCCTTTTGCATATTTCCACATATATAAATACCTCTTGTTTGCGATGGCTCCGAGGAGCTCAGGTCAAGTTCGTTGACTTGCCCGACTCTTCAGGGATCAGGAGTATATATATATCATTTTGCCAGAGCTTTTCTTTCAACGCCTACGCTTTTTGCTCCCTAGAGGCAAGTGCTCTACCTCCCAGCTGCCTCGGCTCTGTCTCTGTCTGCTTAAGCGTTTTTCTTTCAGCTGCACTTTGTTGCACCAATTAGACTAATGAAAGCAATTATGCATTTCGCACTCAAACACACTCGCACACACACACACACACTCATTGGGATAGGAATGCATACAGATGCACAGAGCAGTGCATAACATGTCAAGTAGAAACAAAGTCCATTTGGTTTATTAATTTACCATACGACAAAATAATTAATTACTGTCACGCCTTTAAGTTGCTTTTGCCATGTCGTATGTTGCCTTCTCTTTCTGCTCCTCTCTCTCTCTCTCTTTGTCTCTGTCTCTGTCTCACTTCTCTGATTTGTGCTGTCTTGTCCCTGTGGCAACTTAACTCGCTCCACTTTTTCGCCAGCATATTTTCACTTTGTTGTGTGTTTATTTAAACTTGGCAAATGAATTTAAAACAATCATCGCACACACACATGGGCGGTGTGGGAGGGGGGAGGGGGGTACGAAAAGGGGGTGTGCCCAATCCTTTTCCCCCTGCTGACAAGTGGCGGGGCCTCCAAGGCCTACGAGGCGAGAGGAGGCCCCCTTTCATTGGACCCGGGCCCAATGATGTCAACATGACTGCAACGCCGTGACACATGGCACAACAAGCCCAAGAAGTCTGCGCCCCTTTTACCACTTTTCACCTCCCTCCTCATCAAAAGCACTGAGAGAAAATTAGCTATACAATTTGAAGAAATACTATCTTCAATTTAATATTCAATTAATATTTTAATGATGAATAAATATGCATTTAGCATTTATGTCATAAATAGAGTGACCAACAACGTTCTATATAGTGTGACCATCTAAAAAATAAATCTTCATAGATTTAGTGTGACCAACTAGGAAAATAACTACTTTTTAAATGAAGTAGCAATGATTTCGAATGAAAAAGAAATATTTAGGCATAATATTTTATAGAGGAAAGTGAAGCTATCTAAAATATAATCATATCTATTCGAATTTTGCTAAAAACAAACAAAAATCTATAATATTTCAATAGCCAATATTGTTCTCAGTGCATGCTTTCCACACACGTAAAGACCCAACAAGCAACCAAGCGATGCCAGCGATGCCGACGCCATTAACAACGCCAAATGCGACGCCATTTGTGAAACAAGCCAACGGCTACAACAGCAACAGCAACACCAACAACTGCAACACCAACAACTGCAACAACTGCTGCAGCTACAAAAGCAACACCAACAACAACAACAACGATGGCAGCAAATTGCAGCCGCGAAAATTGCATTGCCACAGCGAAGAAAAGGCAACTGTTGGACATTATGAAGATTTTTTCCAGTCTAAACAAAGCCAAATGAGTGTTTTCCCCTTCTGAAAGCCCCGTTGATAAGGTGAACCATAGCCAGCCATGGCACTAATCGCAAGGCTGTCCCCATCCTCAAACTAAATTCTGTAGGAGAAGGCTAGAAAAAAACAAAGAAATCATAATAATTTGCAGCGTTGCGGAAAAGAGGTTTATAAAGTTATGAAGATGCCCTACGCCTTGGCAGGTCGTGAACTGGAATAGGAAATGCATAAATGGATCTGGGGGAGAGGTTGAAAAGAATTCTTTTGTCTTACATTTAATTGGAAAATGCTTGGGGCACTGTAGCAGTAATCGAAAGAAGTCTTTGAAATACTTGCAAGTCACAATAAAATGTATTTTAAACATTTCTAAACTATTCTAAAAATTTATGAAATATAAATAAGCAAGAAAAAGGCATAGAAAACCTACAAAAATTATTACTAAATATGTTGCAAATCAAAGGTAGCCTCTGCTGTGTCTAGGGAAATATTGTATTTAATTTAATATCCAATTTATTTCTTATTCATTTCCCAATTTTCTATACTTTAAAGAAGTGCATTTCATTGTCGCCTTGTTGTAAATTCTACAAAATATGCCACACACTAAGCGCCGTTGCAACATGACTCGCTAACAACAATGCAACTCTTTCACCGCGACTGCACCTACTTCCCCCCGCCCCTGCCCCTGTTGTTAACCCCTCTGCCCGGCGCTTCTTAACCCCTCCGGTCCGTCTCCTCCGCTATGGCTTCCTTTTGGCCATTTTGCCATGGCTTAACATTTCGCGCTTTTGCGCATATTTTTTGTTTTTTCGGGGGTTGCAAGTTGCAACACCAACGAGGCAGTGAGGCAGCGAGGCAGCAGCAACAAGGCAACATTAAAACGTAGGCCCAAAAAGCAGAACAGCAACGCCAGACAGCCGGAAGAAAATTGCATGCCAGGCGAGGGTTAAAGGCAGAGGCGGCGGTATGGGTTAAGAGGAAGGCGGGGGCAGGGGGTCGAAATGAGAAAATGAGAATGCGAATGGGAACGGGAACGGGAACGGACCTGGGGCATATGGGCGCACACACATGTGTGTTCGAGTAGGCGGAGCACGCGAAATGAGACTTTTTTTGTTGCTTGCCGTTGGTGTTGTGCCATTGTTGTTGGTGTTGTTGGTGTTGCTGTTGGTGTTGCTGTTGGTGTAGCCGGTTGCCTTGGTTGCTGTTGTTGCTGGCTGTCTGCAATGCGCGCCAAATGTAAACAAAATATTCGCGCGCCTGCCATAATTATGGCAACCAGCAACAACACCAGGCCGCCATGCAATGCCCTCAATGTTGCCGCCGCCAGTCTGCCTTTTGTTTTTTGGTTGGCCAGTCAGTTAACCCAGCCCCCCTTGAACAACCCGCCCCTGCTTTTAAATCGGGAATGCAATGCACTTCATTAGCACCATCATTGCGGTCTTATTTGAGGTCTCCAAACGGGAGTCTTATGCGACTAACCGAAAGCGATACTGATTTTGTCAGATATTTAACGATTATTTTAAGCTTAACAATGTGAAATTGTTAGACAGACTTTAAACAATAAATTCCAAAGGATTATCAGTTTAAATAACTATATTAACATCACTATATTAACATGAAAACATGAAATATTTAATGAAAAGCATTTATTTATTGTTGTATGAAAGCTAAGGATCTAAAAACTTGAAGTATTATTTTCAGATCAATTCCAAAGGATTGTCAGTTTGGATATTTATTCTACAACCCGGAAATATGATACTATAACTGCCTTAAATCCCTACCTATGTACAAGTTTTTGGTAAGTAAACTCCTATTATAACAATTACTATATTTCCTTTATTTCAAAATAAGTCATTCCTATAAACATATCACTCATCGACACTTCTGTCTGTCAGTTAATTATTCCGATTGCCAACCCCGACAATTCACCAATAAATCAAATTGGCAAACATTGCATTATCCCAGATCCCAAAATCGAAGGCTTTTGAATACAAAATTAAAGTTTCGAACGCAGGTTCTTGGCGTAAAAGAAAAACAATTTCCCTAATGCGTTGAAAAACTGTTAATGGCATTAAGCCGGGGTACAACGGAGTCAGTCAAGGATGTAGACGAGGATGTGGATGAGGATGTAGAGATGTGGCTGTGGCTGTGGAAAGACGAGACGCTGCCGCTGGGCAAACATGAGTGATGCGCTGATTTAAACGGCAATTCATCAATGTCACCGAGGGTGTGGGGGGGGCGGGAAATGGGGGTGGCCGGGCTAATGCTTCTTCCGTTTACTTTACTTTCCAGTCCAGGGGTTGGAATTGCTGCCGTTTTAAAACGACAAAGCAGAACGCCGCTTCTTTTGGGGGCTCCCCTAGAAACGCAGCCTCAACTTTAATTTCCGATTCGCTGGCTTATCGCGCTGGTCAGCTTTTGGTCGTTAACTCTGGCCACACACACACACACACACACACTCGGTTACGGAATTCCATTAAGATTTCTATCATTTTACATATGCAGCACCACCAGCAGACTCACAAAAAATCCCTTCCCCGAGAAAACTAATGGCCAAAAAACGTAGTTGACCCATCCGGTATAAAATCTTATAGTTTTGTTTGGGGTTTTCCTAAGCCGCAGCCAAGGTCCAACCCTTGCACTTGGAGAAATAAGCAAGGAAATTCGAAAATGCATACTATATCTATAAGAAATCATTTTTAAGAAGCTTGATTTCTAGAAAGAGTAGTTTTGATTTTATAAATAAATATTAGTCGCTCTGCAATTTTTTGTTTAGTTTACTTTCATCTCTATTAGTTTGAAAATATTTTTCTCTGTGCCTGACCACCTTGGATTTTCCCCTTTCTTTATATTTCTTTTTTTGTGACTGGGCTTTTCCTGCATCCCTCTGCTTAACATAAAGTGGCGCATAACAAATCTGTTTATTTGTATTACACATCCGCTGAATGGGACTGGACTTCCGTTTGGCAAAAGGAACTTTGAACTGCAGTTTCAGTTCTGGCTTTGAATAGTTATTGCCAATGGCAATTTGTTTTTAGTGCCACATTTCGAGGCCGCTTAAGGATAGCACTTTGATGGCCCCGAAAAATGGAAATCTAATTGGACGCGATGACCGGTCAAAGAGTCTTCGCCTTCGGATGGTTTTCCGGACAGACCGAAAGGGTATTCCTTTGGCTAAATGGATGCTTAGGCCGATTGAATGGACTGCGATTGAGTGTGGCAGTTGGGAAGAGATTTCCCCCATACAGGGTTCCTTGGAAAAACACTCTTCAGGCTGATCAAGTACAAGGCACACACAATCTTGTTTGCATTTCCCACCCTAATGGCCATATAATCAAGGTTCCAATGGCGCCTCCCCGGACTGCTATCGTTTACATCATCGTGCACAGGCTCGTTTTCTCGCCCTCCTTTTCCGCTTTTCCCTACCGCTTTCACCTCCCACTCGGGGTCGCTTTTCCCTCCCACTCTGTGCCGCTTTTCCCTCCCACTCTGTGCCGCCCATTGACGCAGGCCATTCATTGGAGCCCATGCGGTAATCTTATCAACCTGGCGCACGTTGGAAAAAAAAACCACAACGAAAATAAAACAATAGCTACACTGAAAGAAGGAATAAGCTAAAGGGGTTTCCTTCTAAAAAGAATAATTGAAAAATCGTTTGATTGTAATTAATTCATTTATAATTCTCAAGTTGGTATACCGAGAGTGCAGATACTGATTATATTTGCTGGATTTATGTGTTCATTTATTGTAAAGAGCTTTGTTAATAGAACTCTCTTCATTTATACTTCTCAAGTTGTTATTCTGAGAGTAAAGATATTGATTATATTTGCTGCATTCATTTATTTCAAAGAGCTTCTTTAATATAACTCTTAAGTTAGTCTACTAATTGTAGTTATTTTCTTTAGCTTAGCTTAGCTTTTCCTATATATTTAATAGTATTTTTCCTAGTGTACCTAGACCAAAGCCCTTATCAGTTAGCCGCAACCGACTGTGGGCTGGTTTAGCTTCTAGTTCAGTTTGGTAGGTGGGGCTAAGCCCCTGGCCCCAGCCAGTCAGAGATTCCCACCGAGATTCCGATAAGATCTGTGACGTGCCAGGAAGCCATTGGCCATTCGGTAGTCGGTAGTCGGTACTCTGTTGTATTCGCTAGTTGGGCAGGTGAAAATGTAGGTGTACTCACCGTTAAATGCTGAAACAGCCACGCTCTCAATATGTTGGTTGCTACTTTTGGGAAAATGCCACGTTTCTTTTGGTTCTTTTTGCCGCTCGCATCGTCGTCCTCCTCGCCGGTGCCCTCGCCGCTACCTATGCTGGCATTGCTGGCATCACCTGGAAAATGTGGAAAATGGGCAAGAAAATTTGTTTAGAACAGGCCTATGTCAATATTGTCATACACACTATACTATAACCCCCGATCCCAATCCCGATGCGGAACCCAAAACCATCTCCAAGACAACTTCTGTGTTTGCTGTTCTGGTTTATGGCTGTTTGTCAAGTGGGCATAAAATTACTCGACTTGGCCGTAACGATAATCATATGGATGACATTGTTTGGGAGTGCAGGTCCAAGACTTGTTTATAAACAAAATTAATATTTGTCAGGGCTGCCGCTTTGGCTGTGGCTTCAGATTCAGCTTCAGCTTCAGCATCAGCATCAGCATTAGGCTTTAGATTTGCCTTTGGTTTTGGCCTTTGCTTTGGCTTTGGCTTTGGCTTCAGCTTTGGTAATGTTCGTGCATAATTTTTGGTTAATTTAAATTCCCCAGGCTTTTATCTTTTGTTTGCCTCCGGGGCCAAGCATTTCCGCCTGTGGCCGAGGCTATGTTTTCCTTTTCATCATCATCACCCGGGATGTGGATGTGGCTGTGGGGGATGTGGGATGTGGATCTCTCCCTTTGGACTTTGTATATTTTTGTTTAATATTAAGTATGTTATTTGTGTGTTTACTTAAAGTTTTAGTTACACTTAAGTAACTTAAATGCCAGCAAACAGGAAGCCCGAATCGCTGCGCACATGCAAACAAAATAAACCAGACCCCGGGCCCAACTCCTCTATGCCACAGATTGCATAATTTCACGCTCCTTCACAACTATGATGATGATGACGATGGTGATGGTGGTGATGATGATCAGATTTTTTGGCCCAAAACAAATATTGCCCAACGCCCCCGCCCCCGCCCCCGTCCGTCGCCTATGAATGTCTAACTCGGTTCGGTCTCTCGGGCCTAATTCCTTCATAAATTTTCCATGCTTTATCTTTTGCACAACACCTTTGGCATTTGCTTTCGCTCCACCTTCACTTTGCCTGCTTTTCATTAATTTTTCAGTTAACTCATTCATTAATTTTCACACACAGTAGCCACCAGACATGCCTGTATATATATTTATATATATATACATATATCCAAACACATTCATTCCTTTCCATGGTGGCAGACTTCACGCCATTTTGCGTAAACCGGAAGTTCGTTTTGATTAATTTAGTCGCCGATGGAGACGTTCGCTTAGCGAGTGGTCAGGAAAAGGGTGTGAGGGGATTTTCCAAGCGAGCCATAAAACAAAACCCGATGGCAGCGGACCAAATGAAAAATACAACAACAACAAAAAAATAAAGAAAAGCCAAACAGAAAATTCGAATGAGAATAAACAGACCAAAGTATACCCTTTAAGCAATGAATGAACTATAAAGATTGTTTTTTTTAGGTTTAATATGACTGGAAAAGCTTCGAAGAAATATATTTAAAAATACATTTAAATGGAGAAAGCTCTTGCCTTTTATTGTGATCAAATAAAGCTATTTAGAACCTCAAAAAATTATAGGAAAAACCACTTTATTTTATAATTTTCAGCTATCTATATTATTAACCATATTTGGAGGCCTCTAAAACTTAAACAAATAAGAAATTCTATAAGCAAATTCAGCTAGATAAGCAACCAATGAAAATTCGTGGGTCCAAACAGAGTCACTAACCAAATCAGCGGAACAACAAAAACCGGAAAAGTTGTAAAATTAATTTACCAGAAACGTACAAAAAAAGAAAAAAGCCGAAAAATCAAAAGCGAACGCAGAAGAAAAATCCGAAACAAAAGAAGTTCCCAAAAAACAATCACTTGTTGGAACCTTTCTAGCACCTCGCACCCCCCTCACCGAAAAAAAAACCTTTGGTCTTTGTTTGCATAATTTAGCAATTATGGAAATGCGTTGAGTTGGCCAACGAAATCTGGCCAAATGAGAGGGCCAAAAGAGCCAAGAAGGCGTCCATTACACAAGCTTATCAAGCACTGTGAGCTGCACTTTAGCCGGGGAGGAGGAGGAGGAGCAGAAGAAACTAGCTGCTGGCACTTAACAACTTCATTAAAAGTTGTTTATGATCCTCGAAATTGATTATTCCACTCATATGGTACCGAGAGAGAGAGAGAAGCGGGTCTGCCCGGTATCCAAGGGAAGAAGGCACTCAAATCGCGACGGGCGCGCGCTTAAGAAAACATGAAATTGATTAATGCATTTGCCTGGCAACATGGTCAGGAAGAGTTGGACTCGAGCCGGGAGAGATGGATGCAGATGGGAGACTCGTCTGGGACTCGGCTCTCGGCTCTGGGCTCTTCTTCGGCGGTATCTGCCTGGTGATATGTAAATTCCTTCAAGTGGATTGCACTTTACGCCGACTTTCGGCTCTGCTCCCATTTCCATGTCCATGTGTTTTTATTTCTCCTCCTCCTGCCCTGGAAGACCTCGTCTCTGGCCACAATTAATCTTTGGCCAGAGCTGAATCTTCTTGTGGTGGTGCTGCGCTTATTATTGTTATAATAACGATGTGCAAAAGCACTTGTGCCACTTGAAAGGGCACTCGAAGGGGTAAGGGAAAAACCGATTAGGATGTGTGTGTGTGTTGCTGCGGTGCATTTTCGTGGCCTTTTTCCACAAAGTGCTTTTCGCTGTATGCGATAAAGGCGCTTGCATTTTTTTCTCTTTTTTTTTTTAATTGAATTGTTAAGCGCAGCGCAAAACTTAATTAATTTTCACTATAACTTGGTGGAGTTTATGGGTGCCTCGATCCGACTCTCCTCTCGATTCCCAATAAGTTTGCTCCGTCGGTGGTTCGGAGGGCAAATAAATTTGATGGCAGGGCAATTTTCGTGGGTGGCTCTGGCACACAAGCATTTTTATTTATTATTGGCTTAAAGGACGAAGGATGCAAGACGCAAAAGCAGACAGACATATATATATTTATATATATATATATAGTATGTGTTGTTATTATTGCAGAAAACCCTCGCAACCAACAACAATACTGCTTGCCACATTTTCATGTTTGTTTTTTTGTACTTTCTTTTTGCTTTCTTTGCTGCTGCTGCTGCTGCTGGTTGCCTTCTACAATTGCGCAAAATTCCAATTTGCAGTAAATTTTGCGATTTTTCCTTTATACGGACATACAAAACATTTTTAGTTTCCTGCTGGCTTTTCCTTCTCTTCCTTCCTTGCTTCCTTCCGCTTTTCCCGCCCAGAATGCAATTATAGACTAAAGCTGACAAAAACCCCCAAAAATGCTTCGAGTTTCAGTCCAGCAATGTACCCCGATTGATTAAGATTTCAACGAGAAGAGAGAGAAAACTCCTAGGAATGCATATAAACTTTCCCATCTGTGACTTCAATTAGTTCTCGAATATTTTCTCAATACAAAATTCCATTTGAGCAGACACACAATAAGTAAAATACTCGTACATCTCGAACGGGCTGCATAAAATTCAATAACAAAATGCACTTTTCCAACCCGTCAAGCTGCAGCAGCAGCAAAAACAAACAGAATTGCTTTTCCAGGGAATGGCGGACGAGGGAGATGGCCAGGGCCTGGCCTGGCAAAATATTTCCCAACTACTTGAGTGAGGGAGAGACAGGGAAAAATCGTAGCAGTTTTCAATTAGTTTTTAAATAAACTTTTCTCTTTACCTCCCCCAACCCCACTGCCGTGGTAAGAAAACTTTCCATTTTCCACTGGGTGGGTGCGAGTTTTTCAGTTTGTTTATACAAATCCATGCCAATCGTCTGTCAATCATTTTCCAATGGGAACGGCCAACATGGCGGAAGTCTGCTTAAGCTCATCGGCTTGCCAGTACTCGACTTTTTTCACTCTACGTTCGGGGTGCCTAACTAATTGAGTTTTGCCCGATATGATAATAAACAGCAGCAGCAGCCGCGGTCTAGGCCCGTTAATTGAATTCAAAACATGTCAAAAGAAATCAGCCAGCAGCTTGCTGGGTGGCCAAAAAAACTAAGGGAAGAGAAGAGAAGAAAACCCCTCAGCATTTGTCAGCTGCAGCTCGGCAGGCCAAACACTCGACTGAGTTGGCTCTCAAGTGTTGGCCAAGAAGCTGCGCTTGAGCCAAACACTTCAGAGCCAGAAATGCCAGAAAAACTCAATGCAGAGTGAGAAAACTAAGCTTTCTATGGGGGGAAATGTAAAGAAATTGCAAGAAAAGTGTGACCAATGTGTGAAATGATGCAATTTGTGCACAACAGTGTGACCAATCCTTGAAATAAAGCTATGTAAACAGAGCTACATTTTTCTCTTATAGAAAACTAGTTAAATCATAGAAAATTAATTTATTAGAAACTCTAAACCTAATGAAATTTTCAATGAATAAAATTATTTATTTTCCCAGTGCAGCTTTACCAGAAAATAAACCCCAGAAAAGAGAAAAAAACACTAAGAAAAACAGAAGCACGCCTGACAAAAGCCCTGAAAAGGGCGTCATCATGCTCATCCGTCCAGAGCTTGTCAAGTGGGTGGCTTGTACAGTAAACACTCGAAAGCCAGAGACCCCCGAGAAGTGAGACCTCCGAGGTGTTAGCCCGCTTATTAGCCAGCATCCAAGCCCGGCTGATTTATGGCCCGGCATTTATTGTTTATGAAACGTTCCAGCCGAATCCCCCTGCCGTGGTGATAAACACGAGCAATTCATTTCGTGTTTTTATTATTTTCTTTTTTTTTTTAGTCAAGTGATATGCATACGATCGGCAAATTAATAAAGCTTAAGTGGCACACTGGCAAATGACTTAATTAAACATTGAATAATCATCAGCCAAGTTGAGCTTTGAGCCACGATCGCCTGACAATGATCTATGAAGTGTGGTCTTGCAGAAGAAAAAGAAAAATTGGCCAACAATCCTTTATGCATATTTCGAATGTTCCCAGAGAAATCGTGATGGTATTTTTTCCTTTAAAAAATAAATCGATATATTCAAGTTGTCGGTTTTAAATTTGATATTTAATTGTAATTCAAGCAATCTGTAGCTTGACCAGTAATACCAGTTCTCATGTGCTTTTTTTTTTAAGTACTATATGCCGTGTGCTCACATTTCGAGGGCCCTTGGCCAAGTGTTTTTCCATTTGGCCATTCGATTTCCCTGGCAATTTTCATGTGCGCCGTGTGATGGCAAGAGGGAAAAAGATGAATAAACTGCAAATTATCGGAGGCCGCAAAAATGATGATGGATCACCCAATCGCGTATTCGCCATAAAACGGCAACAAGTCAATAAGAACAACTACGGGCTCAGGCATATGGCGGCGGGTACCGCAGACTCCAAAGTCAATAGCAATTTTTGTGGCAATTTTTTGTGTGTGATTTTGTTGTTGTTGTTGTTGTTGTTATTCGTGTTTGCTGTTCCCAGGCAGCGTACACAAAAAACAGTTTGAAGTATTAACACAAAAGTCGCTTTAGCTTTTGGCTTTACCAACCAAACACACACAGGAACGTGTATATATATATGTTTATATATATAAGAATATATATAGAAGGGGGTCTTTTTATGGAGGATTTGTGTGATCCGCTGCAATATACCGGCAAGCATCATCATTGTCGGCTTGTTGCATTGTTTCTTTGGTTTTTTTTTTTGGCCAACAAAAAATGGGGAATAATAATAAAAAATAATAATAATAACCAGGGAAAAAACACTGTTGCTGCTGGGATGCTGGCGATGCTGCAACATGTTCATGCCTCATTATTTTCGTACGGATTTTTGCGGTTCGCCTTGGACTCTTTGGATTTCGGTTCTCAGGCTGATGCTGGTTTCATTCAATAGGCTTGCTTGCAAAAAAAAAATCAGGGATATACTACATATATATATAGAATGGTTGGTTTATTAAAATTCCAGGCCAAAAAAGAAACCAACACATGTTTTCACGCCTACAAGAAAGAGCGAAAAAAGCTGACAGAGCAACCGCCTTTTATGCAGATTAGCCATATGGAGATGGAGACTCTTTCTTCCCCTCCATATGCAAAATCAAATTATTCAAATTCAATTATTGTCAATTTTATTTATTATTAATGCGCATAATTGTCAAATTTGCCAAATTTATGAAGCTCTGTATTTTTGTCTCTTCGGAATCGGTATCCGTTTTTTCTTTCTTTTTTTCAAGTTTTATGCAAATGGAGACAACGAGATTTTGGTGCGCTCAATCCGCTTGAATTTATGAGACATGTTGAAATGCATCTCACCTTGCCTTGCCGGTTGAATACAGCTCCGAGCCAGAATATCGGAATATATATTTGTATATATATATATATCTCGGAGAGCTCTGTAGTTGATCTGCCACCAAGGGAGTTGGCTTTGGAAGATTAATGGCAGCGGGCTTAATTTGTTTTTGGGTGTTCTTGGGTATTCATTACTTTACTTTATGCACTCACATTGACACCTCTTTAAAAGAAACATATATATAAAAAAAAATATCAAGAAAGGAAACTAAATTCGGCAAGCTTAAGTAAATATAATAAATTAAGATTTCAAAATTATATTAAAAAAAGGAAAAGTATTAGTATATTTATGAGAAGAGAAATATCGAAACCGAAATGAACTAATGGATTTTTCATAGCAATTTTAATATTTTTGAATTATTCTTTTAACTAATTATTAGTAATTCCACTAGATATAATAGTTTAATAGGTAAAAAAATGTACCTCAATTATTTCTCTATTAAAAAGCAGCTTCTTCTGCCAAAAATTTACCTTTAATACACTTTTCTACAATGAATTTCCCTCACCTTTTTTGTTTTATGCCCCCTCTGAACCCTTTCCCTTTCGTGTTTTTTAACCCCATATCTTACATGATATTAAGCAATTCATAAGCGTGTAATTTCGTTTAACACACAGCAACAAGGAGTGCATAAAAAAATTTAAAATACAACCGAAAGGAAAAGAAAAAGTTAAATGTCTGCAGTTGATTTTTTCTGACGTCAAAATTGCAGACAACGCCGCCAAATTCAAGGCGGTCCCAGACATTGGGGATGTTCTGCTTCTACTTCAGCTTCCTTGGTTTTATAGCCCCTCCAACCCCCTCTCTCGCCCTCCATTCCCTCTAGTTTTTTAATAACACACTGAAAATGCTTCTTTTTTTTAACAGCATGAAAATTATAACGCATCAGTCACGAAAACACGAAGACAAGAAAACTTTTGCTTGCTTTTATTTGCTCCTCGTTATTTCCTGTAGTTTTTCCCTTTCCCTCTGGGTTATCTCGTTTTTTTTCTCTCTGTACCCGCTGTTTACCCCATTTTGTGTGTCGGCCATTTTGGAGGGGAAAAGTCTGGCCAGAAAGAGAGAGAGGGAGTAAAACAGAAAGAGAGAGAAGAGAAACGCCAGAGGGCGCGCAAAAAAAATTCGCATTTATTCCCGACATTGTACTTAACAAAATGGTTTATTAGATTGAAAAACGCGGAATACAATTCAAGCAACTTGAATTTGTTTTCTAGTTTCCCCCTTTTTAAGCTTGAGAATATGCAAATCAAGTTAACTAACAGACGGCATAAATTAAAAAATAGACAAGAGAACTAAAAGAATCTAGATGCGAGATGCGAGATGATCAGATGAAATGAATCTCTGAAACGCTCGGCAACTGTCCAATAATAATGAAATATACCCGAAATAGACGACTGTAAGGGGTCCCCTTTCCCCTTGCCCCCCCTAAATTTCAAATTTGAATCTCTGTCTGTGACCTTTGGGGCCCATATCGATATATTTTGTTAGATGTGTGTATTTTTTTGTTGTTCCTTTTTCTTAATTTTGAAAGCGTATTAAATTACGAAGCGAGGAGCTGGGGTCGGCCCAAAAATTGAAACAAGAATTTCAAGTATGTTTAACCCAAAACAGAAAGAACTCAACAACAACAACAACAAAAATGAAACGAAAATCGAAAACCAAATCCGAATCAGAATCAGAAACCAAAACGCAGAGGAGTCGGCGTTGGAGTTGGAGTCGGAGGCTCTGGGCTTAAAGTATTTCACAGGAAATCTTTGGAAACGCAACCCAGCTGAACAGCAACAATATGTTCTACACATTTCTTTCGGAGGCCCCCCCGACTCACTCCGCTCCTGGCCCCGTGTGAGAAATCGAAATCCCAAAAAAAAAAAAACGAAGAAAAAGAAAACTAAATCTTATAATGCCTGCGAGGGGCGCACACAGCACTGAACCCGACCCGCACTCACGCACGGCTACATTTTGAAATATCTCATCGTGTGTGAGTGTTCTCGGTTCGGTTTTTGGTTTTGGTTTTGGTATTTCTTTTTCCTTTTTTTTTTTATTTTTCTCAGTTTTTCAGTCGTTTTTGTTTCACATCCCCAACCCCCCAACCGAAACAGAGCGTGCGCTCACTCTATAATAATGATAAGATGGCTCTTAATCACAGAATTTATATACATATATATATATGGTTTTATGTGTATGCCTTCCTTCAGTCCCAAAGTCCAGAAATCAAGGGATCGGAAAACTAAAGACCCAGGGAGAGAGAGAGGGGGAGCTGACTCAAACTGATGATGGGTTATGCGCCTTTATAATTATGGGTCCTGTCATTCCCCAACTCAGGCTCTACAATTTTCAGTTTAGTGCGGAACAGCACAGATATGATGGTCTCAGTCTCCATTTTGGCCAGAACCTGATTTGGTGGGCGTGTCAGCCTCATACCATTGGTAATAATAATTAAGCAAATAATTATATAAAACGTTTAACTCACCGCTTGCACTCGTTCCAAAGTTGTCTGCAAAGAGAGAGAGAGTAAGAAAAATGCAAAAATTAGTTAATTATTTAGGCCACAACAAACCACCTGCCCTCGAAACCAAAAATATTTCTCAAACTTGACTACAATAAATCTTCTCACAACAAACCCTAAAACCACAAAAAAAAAAAAAATTGAAAAATTTCCTGCAGACTTTTGCTGTTCTTTTTTGTTGGCTATAAAAAATATGAAATATATATATTCACACGCCAAAGGGAAAGGACGTGAGGCTGTGGCAATCAATCAAAACTATGTGAGGCCTGTGGAATCATTGCCAAGTGCGAACCAAAAATATTTGGAGCAAATCAAATGCAGCCTCAAAGAAAACAAAAGATAATGTCCGTTTCGGTTTCAGAGCATTTTTTATTATTATTTTATTTTATTATATCTCTGTTTTTTTGTTGTTTGGAATATTTTTTTCTAGCGCTGGGAGCATCATTTTATTTTTGGCTTTTTCGCACGCAAATCATATTTTTGTTGTTTTGTTTTCTTTACTGTTTTTGAAGCTGTTTTTTATGATTTTCGCTGGGGGGCATTATGCAAATCTAGGGTATCCATATACATAATATTTAATCTTTGAGAGATCTTGGCCAGAGGTGACTCTGACTATGAGAGTTTGGCCAGTTGTTTAGTGAAATGAAACCCAAAAAATTACTTAAATTTTTACCAAAATCAACTCTCATTAACTCCAATTTAATTGAAAATTCCTCTCAGGCAAGATTATCCAGTTTAAAAATCCCTCTACAAAATACTTGATACATATATGTTTTTGCCTTTTCCCATCTCCTTGGTGTCATTTAGTCAGTTTGTAATGACATGGCTAAGAGTATTTTGTGAACTTGGCTTTTGAGGCTGGGCCCCAGCCTTGGCATCTTTCTCTCTCTCGCTGTTGGACGCGTTCTTCTTGTCATTTAAGTCATCGAACACGCATTGGTACATTGGGAACACGGTGTCGGTGTCGGGTTTGTTGTCGTGCCCCAATGTCGCCTCTGCCTCTTCACTCACTCGCCGAATGTCAGTGTCCTGGAGAGGCCATCAGCCAGTGCCCAGCGTTCAGTCCCTGTCCCTATGCCCAAGCCAAGACCCAGTCCGAGTCCGGATCTTAAGTTCCAGTCTTTCAGAGTCGGTTAACACCCCAAACCCCCCTCGAGCAGTTCATAAATAATCGTCTTAAGTTGATGGCAATGCGGTGACTGTCGACGATTGCTGGGTGGCACTCGCTGCAGTTGATGGTACACCAGAAGAAATAAATATAAAGCCATCACTTGTGATCTTTATACATATTTAAATCTATAATTTTAGCTTAATAAGAGATATCTTTCAAGTCTAAAACAAATTTTATAAGTGACCTTATAGGTTGTTTTATATAACCTTGCAGGGTATTACATTTTTAATCAGAAGCTTCAAATGCTATGAAGGAGTCATTTCCGACCCTATAAATCATATATATTCTTGATCAGCATCAACAGCCGAGTTGATCTAGCCATCTTAGAAAGAAAAAAAAATTTACAAATTTTTTTCAAAATTTTATAATTAACTTTACAACAATAAAATTGATAAAAATTTTAATTTCTTAAAATTTTAAATTGAGTAAGCAGATTTATTAAGCTCCTGAAAACTAACATAGGAACGCTTTCCGAATTAAAATTAATGTCTTTTTGGCTTAGTTATGACATTTTAAAAATTTGATTATTCGATTAAATTTCATATAAAATTATCGATAAATATCGATGTAAATTTTAACCTCAGTTATGAACAATTTCCTATAATTAAATTGCAAACTGCAAGGTTACATAAACTTTGGCTTCCAAAAGTTGATTTTTCTTCTTGCGTTAAATTTATTTCAAAATGATTTTGCTAGATTTTTTCTCTCTCTGCAGCTTTTCGGCTTGGCTTTTTGGATTTAAGCCCGAGTGCTTAACATTGCAGTTCGAAAATGAAAAGGCTTGGGAATTTATCAGCGCTGCAGAAAGAAAGCAAAGGCGACTTGGGAATCGTTCAGATATTCCAAAAACGTTTCAATGAATGTCAGCAACGCATTGCTTCAATTTTTTGTTACCCCCAACTCGGCTTGGTTCTGTACTGAATGTTTCTTTCAGTTTGTTTGCTTTTTTTCTTTACCCCCATACAGAGTGTGGTGTGTCGTGTCTGATCCCATTTTAATATTCTAGATACTTAAATAAAATACGTGTCTGGCCTGGGCAACAAACGTTTATTGTTTGTTAATTGATTTCGCAGCCAAAGTTCTGGTTAAAATGCAAAGTGCAGCTTTCCTTCCAATAACAAAGCGAAGACAAAACTTTGCACACAGCCACAGAGAGGCAGCCCAGCAGGCAGGGCATTTGGTATGCAAAATTTGTTTGCCTTTCGGCCGGGCCAAGATCGTAGCTGCTCCTCTTTTCTTGCTCATCTTCGTTGGGACTGGACTGGTTGGCTTACTGGCTGGCTGGCTGACTGGCTTTTGGGCGCAATTAATTTGCAGACGGCGAATCAGCCTTGAGGCTTTGAAACAGTTGACAATTGTCAAGGACTGCGACAACTTGGCGGCGCGACTCAGTCTTGTTTGTTCTTATTTTCCACTTGGAACCTGACATCTGACAGGGGACAGGAGACAGGAGACTGAGACTAGGAAGGCGACTTTGTCCCAGAGCCTCGGACTTGGGTCATTTAACGGTAATTACCAAAACGCTGACTGGCCGCACAAAAAACAAAAAAGAGCTTTCCGCGAACGTTGGCTTGGAAAATGCTTTGGCCGCCTTCTTGCCTCCTTTGGTTTTTGTTGTTGCTATTCTTTCCTGTAGTTTTAGCCGACTTTCCGAAGAGCGGCCAAAGAGCTGGAGCTGGCTGAAAGAGCAGCTCAAGTGCCGACAAAGCCAAAGCGGCCAAGTGAAGCATAAAAATGAAGCACCCAAAACGAAGAAAAACCTCAAAAAATGGCACAGACACAAATAGAAGTAGAAGTTGCTAAGCACTGCAAGAAATTTTATATATAAAAAAAATTTAACTGAATGAATATGAGTCATTTGAGGTAGTAGAAGCTCTATGACAAGTCTAGAGGACTTAAGGATGCCTCTAGCTTCATTAATCTTTGGCAAACCCTTTAAACCTCTTTAGATAGTATTAAATATCAAATTAAGTAAAGAATTGGCAGACTATTTTCTGAGTGCAAGAACACCGGCACACGATTTTCCATTTGGCCAAAAGCCGAACAGCCCCGAGACTCTCGAGCGCGACTCACAGTCTATTTATGTGACTATTGAAGTGGGCTTTCTGTACGCTTTCTGGGGGCCTTCCTCTTCAGAGGAGAACCCAGACTGAAGACTGAAGACTGAAGACTGGAGAACGGAGAACGGAGAACCCAGTCGTAGTCGTAGTCCCATGCTCCGCACTCTATAATACTCCAGACCTGAAGAGACTGCGGCGGCTTGGGCTTTGATTTTTGCTTGATTTCTTTCAAAATCGGCTCTGCAGCAAAATAGAGATGCAGAGCAGGCCTAAAGCCCCGAGAATCTTGGATGAGGCTCGAGTGGAGTCTCTGCTTTTATTTTATTTTTTTTTTTTTTAACTTTTTGTTAACCTTTTTTTTTTTGTATTTGTTGGTTGCATGTGCAGTGACTGTGACGCCATTTTCAGGGCGAAGCGTATGCAAAAGAGAGGTAGAAGCCAGAAGACTGAGGCTCAGACTGAGGCTGAAGCTGAAGCTGAGGCTGAAGCTGAGGCTGAGGCTGAGGCTGTGGAGAACATGTCCAAAGGCAAACCGCCAAAAGGATAATCAGCAACAATTTAGTATTATTACACCACGTTTCGAAGCCATCGAAAAAAAGGCTAAGAGATGGGGGCAGGGCCAACAGGGAAAAAGGTGGAGCACACAAAGTTGTCTGTCAGAGGCTGCTCTGGGGCCCTCTTTTAAGCCTGGCTGAGCTCTCGAGTATGCATTTCAAAGAAAATCATTATTATCGATGCGGCAAGAGGATGAAAAAGGGGCACTGTGGATGTGGATGAACATGAGGTTCAGGTTGAGGCTGAGGCTGAGACTGAGGCTGAGGCTGAGGCTGATGCTGAGGAGGCTGCCTTAGGTCTTGCCTTTCGGTATTTTCACGTAGTTCGTAGATTGAGTTTCAATGGAAAAATGATTTGCAAATTGACTTTAACGAATTGCCAGCGCGAATGGGGCAGGTTGGCTCTTTTGGGCCATGTTATGGAATTTTGATTACAGCATTTGCTATTAGAAGGAAAGCCACGGCCATGCCGCCATGTAATTGGCACGCATTTCGGTGCCCCAACTCTGGAGCCGGTTAAGAAGCCACTCCGCCGGGATCCACCACCACCATTCAGTAGACAATTGAAGGCGTTCGTTCGCTGGGGCCATGTCGATGCCATTTTGATGGCCATTTCATTGGCCAGGCTAAGAAAAGGAGAGGAGAGTAGAGGAGACCAGGCAAGAGGAGGAGATACTCGGGGCCGCAGGCGGAATGTCTGATCTGATCCATGGCCGCCGATCAGGCGCACTTCTCCCAAAGAGATCACTGACCAAAAATATCTGACAATTTATACTATTTATGAGATTTAAATACTTGAAAAACTATACAAAAACAAACGATATTTTAAGGCTTATTGGGAAAATAATTAAACATAAGTTTAAAAGCATATTTCAAATAGGTAATATAATAGCTTTTGGTTTATAACCCTATTAAGCCACTATATCCTTTAAGCTCCTCTTTTCTCTCAGTTTTCCCGATTGAAACTTCGCTTGGAACTGCATGGCTCCTCAGCCTTTTGGCCGTTGGGCGATGCCAGTTCGTATATCATTATAGAAATTACCTACTCTCCGGCAGCAGCCATTGTTAGTATTTGCCATTAACGTTAACTCTCCTGGCACAATCTGAGCCGCCCGATCTATCTCTGGATTTTTGAGGCACCATCGATGGGGCAGCAACAGAAATTAAAAGCAACCAACCAAAAGGCAACCCACAAGAAAATAAGAAAACAAAAAGAAAGAAAAACTGTCAGGCGGAAAGGCCATGATGTTGTAAATTATTGAAATCTAATGGAAACGTTGACGTCAGTTGGTCTCGTGATGATAGCTCAAGTTAGATGATAAGAGTCTCCCTATCAGTGGGTCCCTCACAGACAGATACTAGTTGCATGGGGAAATATAAAGAGAGGGTTTTATAGGGATTAATACTTACCAGGACTACCGAGGAAGACTGAGGAATACAATCGCCGGGAGGCGTCTGCATTGCGAGCATCGGCAGGTGAGGACCATTCTCTTCGACACCATCGACCTGAAAAAACAACAGAGAAGCCGATTATTAGAAAAATATTAATCTTATTTAATTAAATTGAATAGAATACTTAAATTCTAGTTGGTGGAAATTATGAAAATGAAACAAGGAACAAAGTTAGTTGCAGTAGTTCCCTTAAATTCCCCTAGAATTACTTTTTAAGTCAACCAAACACATCATGTGTGTTATATGTGATAACAATAAAATTGTTTAAATAAACCAAAGAAACTTTGCCATAAATTAATGCCTAAACAAGTTAGTTATCAGAAGACAAGAAGAGGGCAAACCCTGGACAATTATTAATTCAATTTTCCGCGTTGTAAAGCCTTTCGGCAAACGAACTGAAACTCATTTCCAGTTAAGGCATCCATCCGCAGCATTAAGATCTTGAGCCACTTTAAGCCACCAACTGACTGACACAATTCGCAACACTTGTCAACTTAATGCTTTTCAACCGATATTGACAGCACACTGAATATGTTAAGCCAACGCATATATCTTATGATTTTGTGGAAATGAAGAAGGAGTGAGGTGGTACACTCTACAAAAACTAATTACCCAAGTTATAACAAATAAATGTTGAAGAAATTAAGAATTTATGATAGGTTGGTAGGGCCACACTGGCTGTCGAAACAGAATCTCTTATTCTATTGGTCACACTAATATTATATACTTTTCAATTTTTATCTGTGTATCTTGTATCTGCGATAGAAAAGTCTGGGATTTACAGATAGTTGTCTTCGTCGTTCTTTCGTCAACCTTTCCGTGAGTGACAGGTGTGCGCCTACGAAATATAAGGTCTCTTCCAACTCCATAATCTCTGAATGAATAGGTCGCTCCCCCGTCAAGGCCAAAGCTCCCCAAGTCCCCCGCCAAGCCGCTGCAGCTTATCAACCGAAATTGGCCACAAAATATAAACATAAGAACCTCAATGGACACTTTAAGCGCATAAAACTTTAAATGAAATACGTAGTGTAAGAGGGGGAAAAAAAAACCATGGGCCAACACGGAATGAAAATGGCGCTAATAATAATTTGGTTTATTGGCTTTAAAGCACAATGCGAGGAAATGCGAGGGCGGGAGGGCGGAGAAAAACCGGCAAGTGGAGAGGCGGAACTCAGGGAAAACAAAGGGAGGCAGCACAACCCTCCTTGGCCAATCTCCCGGGCAATTTCTATTATTTTTTTAAGCACTTTCTTGAGGGCAGACAAGCCAACGCACCTTTATTTAAATTTCCTTTTCTTTTTTTTCGTTACTTTGCCTTCCCTGCTTCTGCTTTCCCTATGCTGGGCAGTTCGAGAGGAAAGAAAAACTGAGGAAAAGCCAGGGGGCGAGGGCAGACTGCGCTTCGTTTTCTTCTTAATGGGCAATTTTCTTGGTAGTAAATGGGCACGTTTTATGAACGCTTTTGTGGGGTGTTTATGGGGTGGTGCCAATGGCCAGCCACCCCCCTCCACCCCACTGTACCACCCCCGCCCTCTCCTTGGTGCCACGCCTCTATATTTTTTGGACACACCAAATGCAAGTCGCCTTTTTGTTTTTAAATGGAATACTATTAAATTGCCACTGACACTGCACCTGTCCAATTAAAATGTAACATAATCTGGCCGGGAATAAATTGTTGAACGAAAAACAAAAAAATTACAAACATGACAGTGAGAAAAAAAATATTATTTGAAATTATATCACTAATGACATATTAACAAAAAGGAATTTTAATAGAGATCTTGCAATTATTGAACTAAATTGCATTTAATTGGGTAACTTTAGTTTCTTAAAAATTGATTTAAATATAAATTCTTTAAATCTAATATTTATTAACTATTTTTATTTATTATTTGTATATTATAAAAGTTAATAACTAAAAGGAAATACGTTTCCTTTCTTTAAATCTTTTAAATAATTTATTTTGAAATTAAATGTTTCCCTTAAAAAATAACCCTAAAAATCCACAAAAATTTAACTGAAATCCTAATTTATGACCTAACCAAATCCCACCAAAAGTTATTAATTTTTATTTGCCGTGCAGTCAACCAAAATCAATAATGAAATTAATAGAGTTTTCTGGGTGCCAACAACAACAATAACAACAACAACGACACACAAAATTGTTCGCACATAAATCTTTGCACTAAAAAATTTTATTGTCGTTTTTATTGTAATGAAATAAAATAAAAATAATAAAAAACAAAGCAAACACACAAAACAAAAACAAAGCAAGACACACAACAAAAACAAAGGGCAAGAGAGACAGAGAGACAATCAGTCGGCTGGCGGAGAGCGAGATTCGCTCTCTCCCTCTCGCTCGCGCTTTCATTTCCCCTTGGCCAGATTATCGTATCGTAAGTTAGCTGCTTAAATATCGTAAGAAGGCAGCGCCATTTGCCATCTTGCCTACTCTTCGCACAGCTGGCAGTCGCTGCGCGAGCGAGCGAGACCAGGCTAGTGAAGACACTCAAGTGCAAGGCGAATTTGATGGGGCGAATGAGGCGAATTGAGTTGCCGCCAGTCAATGGGCGCTCGTATTTATATATATTTCTCATTTTTTTATTTTGCTTCTCTGCCAAGTTAATGATTTTCGATTTTTACTCAGACTTGACTAATTAGATTTTGTCCCATTATTGTTTTGTTTTTTTTTTTACCTTTTCTTATGCAATGTAAAATCAATAAAGCGTACAAAGCGAATTCGCTTCGGTTTAACGCTTAAAAAATGCCTTGAATAATATGAATATTAACCGAAAAATGACACAATAACAAAAAAAGAATATTAAAACAACACATGACTCTTTCGAATTCTTTGTTTATGGGTCTTTTAAATGTCACAATTCTCAATTTTGAGAATGTGCTAAAACATTTATGGCGAGCTTGTTTCAGAAATGTATTTTAAATTATTTTTTGTTGCCTCTCTGGCTCGAATATATGTTTCAGAAATGTATTCTTAATTAACTTGGCTTGTTTTGTGGGCTATTTCTTATATTCTTGTATTTATTTTTAATTGCTCTTTGTCTTTAAAATTATTGTAGATTTATTTTGTTGGAAATTTATATTTTCAATAAGATTTTTGTATGTTTTGGGTATAAATAATTTTTTAGGTTTATTTTTTTTTATATATATTTGCATTAATTATTTTAATAAATATATTTTAAATTGTTTTCTACTTTGCCAAATGTCTTGCTAATTCATCTTTAACGCTTTGAACTTATTTTTAAAGTATTTCAAGTGATCTTAGAAATGCTTTATAAATATTCTTACGCATTTTATCTTTTCCTTTTTGTTCTTTGCTTTTATTTATATTTAAAGTTTGTTTTGTTGCTTCCTCGCTTGATTTGCTTTTTGGCCTTTTTGTTGGTGAAACGCAACGAAACATTTTCTATTTTTAGTGGAACTATTTCGGTGGCGACCCCATTCGCTTTTCAGCCTCTAGCTAAGTGTATTCTTCTCCGTCCCTCCCCTGATTTTCCCCCTCACTTCCCCCCTGAATTTCCCCCCGAAGCAAGTGAAGTGCCCGTGGGCCTGATAAATGGCGCTTAGGCATTGATTAGATGCCCCAGAGCTCCGAAATGCATTTGCCTTATCACCCGTGCACTCCCCATACACTCGCACACTCGCACATATAACACACATTATAACTAACACCCATTATGACCCCACCCCACCGACTTTCAGACGAAAATTCTAACCCCTGCCACAAAGTCGAAAAAAGAAAAACAACAGACGCAACGAAACGAATTTTCCATTTTCCATAGAGTTCACTTCACCCCAATGCCAAAGTCTCTTCAATTCCGTTCAATGCAGTTAGAGAAATTGGTTGGAGAATGTTGTGGGGTTTCATTATTATTATTATAAATAAAGGTTTTAAAGAAATCGGGCTTGAAAGCTTTAAGTGAACTTAGTAGTTAAAGAATTGATTTATAGCGAGCGAGCGTTATAAGACAATAAAGTTGCCGTCCTCCTATTTAACTTGTTTGAAATCGCACTCGTCTTAAAGTTAGAGAGTATCTAGTAAGACTTCCTACTTTACTAATTTATACTGCTTCTAAATACCTACTTAGCTCACATTTATTGAGTAATATTTGATTAAAGAATAAAGAAAGTATATTTCCTTCTTATCTAACTCGCTAAATTGCACTCGCCTTAAGGTTAGCGAGTAGCGAGTAACTCGTTAAACGCCCTACTGTACTAGTTTAAAAAGTTTTCAACGTTTCATTGAGTAATAAAATAGTTAAAATTAAAAGGAAAATTAAGAAAGCATATTCCCATGTTGTTATAATTAAGAAACCTCCCACAATGACATGATTTGGCCCATCAAAAGTTTTATTTTCGGTGTAAATGTGTCTGTCGCCGTGCCATCCGTCCCACTGTCTGTCTGTGTGTGAGCCGCTCTGTCTGTGTGTCTGTGTTTAGATAAAATTGTGTTTCGAAAGTGACAGTTGAAATGATTTATCACTTGCCAGCGACTGCAAGGCGCAAACGCCAACGCGCTGGCCCGCCCCCTTTAGCGCACAGCCCACCATGGCTGTCGTCAAAGTTTTTAGCACAAGCTTCCCTTCAGCAGTGCCACCACCACCCCCCCCTCCCGTTCCTCGAGAAAAATGTTTGGCATTTTTGTGTAGAAAAATTGAAAATTGCTTTTTTCGTCAGCACCGGCCTCTCCCCCCTTTGGCGTCCTTGCCTTCTGGTATCTCAGGCAACTTCATCTTTCCAATTTTCTACTATTTGGCTTTGTTCCCTGCTTGCTCTTTCTCCCTCTCCCTCTTTTTCTCTCTCTTGTTGTTGTTGTTATCTGTGAGTTTTTCATATGAAAATTTAATTCCACAACCTTCCCACCCCCCTCTGCCTTTCTGGGGGCCCCCAACTTTTCACATTTCCCATGCGAGCTAATTTAAAAATTTTTGTAATTTTTTTCGCTTTGCTCTTTTGGAATTTTTGCAATGCGCGACAAAATGATTTATGTCGCTGCCTGGGCGAAATTAAAAATATTACAAAAACCCCAACAACAACAACAACAACAGCAACAGCAATGTGAACACATTTAAATAACATAAAAAATACACTCATATATGTGTCTGTATATATGTAGAAACACGTGTGTGTATATTTGCATATACTATGACTTTAAAATGAAATTGTTGCCGTGTGGAAATTTACGCTGGCTTTTCTCAATTTTTATGCCCAACAATTTCAGGCGACATTCGAATAGCACAAAAAAATAAAATAAAACAAAAAATCGAAAAAGAAAAAAAGCATTTTAAAATAAAATACATAAACCGCAACAATTTTTCAACATTTTGCACGTGTAAATTTTCCAATTGGTTGAACGCGCCAAATGAACGAAGGGGGAAAAAGTCTCGCGAAAAATGGGGGAGAGAGGCAACAAAAAATCCAGCTGTGGCAGGGGAAAATGGCAGTCGGGCAGGGAAATGGAAATGGAAAATGGGTGGGCGATTGGTTAAAAAGCCGGGTGGTTTCACTGGGCGTGTCTCCCTTATTAAAGGTCTATCTATCTGATGGATTCATTTAGTCAGTCGGCCAGCTCTTGAGGCAGGTGAGCAAGTTTTTTTTTTTAACTTCAAAATGATGGCAGCGAAAAGTTATGGCGGAATATGAAATTTGCATAGGTTAATGCTATGAAACACTTCTCTCTAGACCCTCCACCGGGATGGCCCTGAAAACTGGGAAAACAAGTTGGGAAAACAGGTAACGTGTGAGTGACCAGCAATTGTTCCGGTCTTTGAGACTGCATGCATTTTTTCACTCTTTCGATTAAATTAAATATTTTTGCATTGCCGTCGGGGGTTTTGAGTGCTCGGTTAAGTCGATTTAAATATTATTTAATTTATATTTTAGTTAGGGGAAAATAGGGGTAAAGGAAATTAACAAATATTACTTGTAAATAAATAAATATAAAATAAACTCTATAAGAAAATAAGTTGGTATTAAAAACTTTGTAGAACTTCAGCCTTCCCCAAGGCTTAATATTGCTTTTTGCATTTACATTTTAACTTTATTTTCAAAGAAAACAAAATAATAACTAAAATATAAATAATTTTGTATATTTTGTGGCTTTCAAATGGCTTTAATCTCTCTTGATAATCTTCATAAACTCTTAAACAAAGGAAAACCCCAAAAGAACTGCTACTTTCTTATGAATGAATTTTATTTTTGGTTTTTCACTGAGCCAGATAAGCTTAACAATAATGGATTAGATTTAGTTACCAAGTTGGAATCGGTTTAATCTTGTTTTATATATACATAAATATATACTGCGTGGGCTTTGATTTCCTTTACTCAATTCTTTTTGGCCAAATTTAAAGCTGGCCAGCTGGCATGGAAAAAAACAAACAAAAATGTTGTTAACCCAAATTGCATTGGCATTTCATCTCTGCAATCTTTCATTTAGTTTTTCCTCATTCTGTTTTTTTTTTTGTTTAATTTTTTTCTTCTTGGCTTTTTGTGTAATTATTCACATGCACCGAATGAATTTTTGTGTGTTTTTTTTCCCTCTTTTAGTTCGCCATGATGGCCGGAAGGTGGCGCTGCTGCAGCTGCTTTACGAGCAAAAAAAAATATATAGAAAAAAAGAAAAATAGGAGGAAAACCAGAGCAGTTATCTATTTTGTTGCTGCTGCAGTTTGGCTGGCATTTTCCGCTGCCGTTTTCACAGCATTTCCCAGTTTTTTTTTTCTCGTTGTATACCAACCAGCCATTTTTTCGCGCTGAGGAATTTTGTTGCTTGCTTTTGTTTTAATTTAAATGAAAAAGCTTTTCGCGCATAGTTATGAAAATAATGGCTGCAAAAAGGCGGCTTGCATATAGACAAATGCACATACATATATATGGGCTAGCCAGTTCTAATGCATTAAAGCCAACTAAGTGGTTTTAGTTTGGGCCTTAAAGTGATTTGTTTTTGGGTTATTGTTGAGAGTTTCGATTAAATAAAATAATTTCAGCAGTTTTTAAATATTTAATAACTGAATTTTTGTGATATAAAATAAAAGAAACAATGAAGAGTATTCTATTACGTAACTATAGATTATTCAAACCTATTTTTCTGTGTTACATTTTTGGAAAATTGTTAAAAGTTTCCATAAAATACTAAGCAATTTTTAAATATTTAATAAAAGAATTTTTTGACGCTTAAAATAATTAAAACAAAAAGACTTGAGTCATATAAAATAAAAGAAACAATCCAGATTATTCTATTTCCCAACATTAAATGATTTAAAACCTTTTCTGTGTTGAATTTTTGTCATACCCGACGGCTGCTTTAATTTGAAATGTTCTCCTTTCATTTTAAGGCTACGCTTTTTCTCCCCTTGTGTGAGGTTTGGGTAAAAATTCAATAAAAATAAAGGGCCACACCTCGAACATGACTTGTAACTTAAGCTATGGAACTCCATCGTTCCTGGAGCCTGTGTCATCGGTTTTGGCGACATCCTTTTTGCACCACACATATCGCTTTACACTTGAAGCGAATTTGAAAGTCTGGATCGGTTCGCTCGTAACTCTTGTCCCTGCTCCCCTCCCCGGTGACTTCTGCCCACACAAGCTCCTCTCATTGGCTTTATTTTTGTATATTTTTTGTTGGATTCTTTTTGTTGTTTTTGTATCTGGCCCGCGACTAATATAAACGTACAATGGACCAACTTAAGCTGAAATGACAGTTGCGACATGTTTGCGTAGGCGTGTGCGATCTCCCGGACAAATGGACAGATGGACAACGACCCAGGCCAGCAAATGTTTTGGTATTAATTTTTCTTGTTGCTCCTTTGGGCATCTGGCCCCTCAATCTCTCTATATATATCTTTCTCTGTCTCTGTGTCTCAGTGCCTCTCTGTCTCTGTATTCTCCATACAGAAATCTCCCAGCTCTGGCTGACAATAAACTTTATCGCATTCATGTGAATGCACTTTATGACACCTAACCAGGCAACACAGGCTTCGAAGGTGGGAGAAACTTGTTTACCTGCCCGCAAATTTCCACTAAGAGGGAACAAAGAATTTTTTGTTGCGGATTTCGATGGTGATTTTTGCACGACTGATTTGAATTGAAAGACTTTGATGAGCTCCACATATATAGAGCGGGGAATATAAGGTATTATGTGCAGACAGAGAAAAAAATAGTCAAGAAATATAGACAAAGAAAGTTAGGAGAAAAAAGAAAAATCACAATTCCTTTAAATAACATATTTTCAGTCACTCCAAATCATTTAAAAATTCAAGAAAAATTATTTTTAGAGTTATATCCCTTAATATAACAAATCAAATACCTATAATGATATTATTATAATTTCTTTTGCCGTGTAAAAATGGTTATTTTGTGGTCGTCTGGCTGGCTCGTGACTCGTGCAATTTCAGTCGTCCGTTTGACGGTCACGTGACCCTAATAAATCACAGAATTAATGTTACGTAAAATGGAGTTGGCTCGACGGCAAAGTCCAGAGCGAGGACCTTCCGAAACAGCGAAGGTCCTGGGCTGCGCTGCTAGGAAAAAAAAAGCCACCACCAAACATTTGAGTGGTTAAACTATGCCGTACCGGAAATTGAAAAACGTTTGCGGCATTTCTGATAAGGACAACTCCTCCATTGGCCCAAAGCCTTGGCTTAAAGATCAACTGGTAAGAGCTGGCTTCTGTCCGGGTTAATAAAGAAAATTTTTAAAACATTTTTTTAATGCATATATGTATGCATGCTCTTAACCCGCCCGGATTTCACCGCACACACACACTCTCCGAAGAGACAGAGATAGCCGGCAACATTACGGCCATTAAAAATACCCAAAACGACAACGACAATTTCCTCATTATCGTAAAATTTATTCAAGCAAAATAAATTCATTGGTCGTTAACCTTGACACTGGTTTTTCTTTTATTTTTTCGCCCCTCCGGACCCACTCAGTGCGTGTGTGTGTGTGTGTGAGTCGTAAAATTCATGCTATGACGCGTGTTAAATAGTCGCTTGTCAACTGGGAAAACTTTGGCCCGCCAGCTGTAAAATGATTTTCCCAGACAGCCCCCTCTGAGCTCCAGATCGCCTCGAGTTCGACTACATTAAGTGTAGGCAGACAAACAAATTGTGATTACTGGCAGAAAAAAACGTAACACACAAAAATAACAACAAGAAAAACAGAATTTCTTGAGATCTGTAAGCCAAGCATGACTTTCATTATTGTTGTCTGCTTGGTTACCAAACTACCAAAAATAAATAAAACCAAATGACGGCCGTAAGTATGCTATACAATAATCGATAAGTGTGTGTGTGTGTAAGTGCTTGAGTTTGTGTGTGCACAGAAAGGAGCAGAAGGATGTGAGTAATTCCTGACTAAGGAGTGACTTGTTCATGTTTTTGGGTAAAAAATTAAGTTATTAAAGCAATATTTCCCAAATAGTGTGACCAAGGCTTAATAGATTCTGTTTATGGTGTGACCAAGCTAATAAATAGTGTGTCCGAGGGGGGAAAGAACTATTTATAGAGTGACCAACCTCTAAAAAGGTGCTCTACTTGCCAAAGAATTATTAAAATTGTTGTAAATATGTTTTCCATAAATTTTCTTAATTCAAAATACTTTTCCCTGATTTCCAACTATTTTCCCAGTGTATCCTTGTTGTTTTTACTGCTTGACTGCGTTTTCCACACACACATACACACACACCCTCTCGCCCACAGACAGCCCGAAAAGAGAGCGATTTGTCATGGGGTTGCCGCGAGTTTTCGGGAGTTTTGCATTTTCCCCAAAACCATTTTCCCTCGGGCTGTTTTCGCTGGCTTAAAGTGTTAATGTATCTCTCATGCTGTGACAGTTTCGGCATTGTTTTATGCACCGAGAACTTGTTGAATACCTTCAGGATTTATGGGCTTTATTAAGGCCCGCACAGAGAAGCCCCCCCAAGAAGTCGGCTTTAAGGTCTGAGCAAATTAAATTTGATTATCACTTTCGAGTGGGGCGCCTTGGCCATAAAACCAATTCATATGTAAAATAGCAACTTCTAGACTCGAGACTCAATATATATACATATACCCCCTATATATAAATTATAGCTGTGACAAAGGAAAGAAATAGGAGGATAAATAAATATAAAAAAAGGAAACTAAAGCAAGCCATATAGAATGAAGAAAAGCTTTTTTCATCCCAAAAGCTAGCGTGTATTTGTGTGTGCGGCAGCTGTCTGTGTGCGTATTGGCGAAAACTCCGACCAACTCCGACTGCTGCTTTTCCCTGCTGCTTTTCCCTGCTGCTGCTTTCCCTCTACTAACACACACACTTACACACTCCACTCCCTATTTTCCTCTCAAGCTGTCGTCGTCATTTCGTTCTTTATATAAAACCCGAGCTTGGCCAAGGAAAATGCTCTCATATATATTTTTTGCCTTGCGTTTTTTTTTCTTCTGTGTTTTGCTTTTTTCCTATTTTTCTACATTTCTTTTATTTCCAGTCAGCAGAAAAAATTCTTATACACAGAAGAGCTGCGTTTCTGCGACTGGAAAAGCTTTTCCCCCCCCCCGACGTGTGTGTGTGTGTGTGTGCGAGAGCTGGAGCAGTCAGCTCAGTTTTCTTTTGAATGATTCGATGATTTTAAGCGCCTGCGTTATATGAAAACCAATCGCATCAAAGCACCCCATTAAATTTCATCGTCAGGCATATATCCTTGCCCGAGCATACACACACACATACACCCATCGGAGGTCCTGGCAGCTGCTGCTGCTGCTGCTGCTAGCCGATATTCTTGGCTCCTGGCCACGTCTGCATCTATGGACGTATTCGTCTGTCTAAGCCCAAGGCAACGGCTGCTGCTCCAGCTCCTACTCCTACTCCTGCTGCTCCTCCTGTGTGCCATGTTTGCTATGTGCCGGGGAAATCCGTCAGAAAAGCGCAGCCGCTGCAGCTGCTCCTTCTCGCTTCGAGTTTCCCACCGCCTTTCCCCCAAAACTTTCCCTCCATCATTATGTGCTGACGGCGTAAATGGCTCTATCAGCACATTGTGCCTTTGGTGCCTCTGACATGTGAGCCTTCGAACTGAGGCTGGGCTGTGCGAGGCCAGCTTAAAGTTTTTGAGCACACTTTGAGGCAATTTAAAGTGCTGCTAATGGCTTTATATGAGGACAAGAAGAAAAAATATACATAAATTGCAAGTCATTTTGGGAAATGGGGGCTTACAGTCGAAACTCTTTAAATGCAAACATTTATTTAAGGCATTTATACTTTGAAGAAGATATTTTTACTAGAAAGTTTAGTAGGAAGCATATTAGTCAAATTACTAGGTATTATTGTGGCTTTTCTGAGTATTTTAAAACATTTATTTAGACACCTAAAAGTAGGCTATGATATGATTTACTTAAAATAAATTAGCAAAGTGTTTTGCTTATTTTAAGGATAGGTTTCTTTATATTTTCGATCTCTACGAAATGTAATCAAGCAAATTAATAGTTCTCTTTTTAAGAACTTTACTCATTAAACTCTTTTCCAATTTAGTTATTGACAAACGCATTTGAATAGGAAAAGTTCAAGCTGCTAGAAGTTCCACTGCCTTGGCTTTTCCGACAAGTTGGACTGTAGTTTTTAGATATAAACGTATATAGCCAGTTGCTATATGCACATAGTCACACAGTCTATCACTGGCAAATGCCGCCATCTTCTGGTGTTCGTAGTTTGCTTTATTTCCAGTTGGTTCTGCTCCATCTCCCATTTCCACTCCTCCCTCTCTCTCTCTCACTCCGGCCACTTTCTTGCTTTCATCCTTTATTTTTTTTTTATATATATACATATATATATTTTCCTTTTTTTTATTTTTTGATGGCAAACATTTAATGGGTTTTTCAGAAAATTGCATTTTCTTCTTTGGCACTCTTTAGTCTTTTTGTTTAGCTGCTACTTTTGCAATGCCAGAGAGGAGGAGGTCCTGGCTGGAGCTGGAGCAGGAGCTGCTGCTGCTCATGACCATGGCTGCCATATTAGATTTTGAATGCATTTCCGCTTTTTGCCGCAGCGAGCAAAACTTTTGTTCGCCATGTTGGCTCTCACTCTCTCCCTCCCACCTATCTCTCTCTCTCTCTCTGTCGCTCTTTCTGCTTCTCGCTCCTCGTACTCTGGGAAATATTTTCCACTGACTGACAGCTGTGCAAATGGGCGGCAACAAGGACGTAGGAGGCGTGCTGCAAGTTTGTCTATCTCCACCAGTTATCCTGTTTGTTGTTCTTGTTTTTTTTGTTTTTTTTGGGTGCTTGCATTAAAACTTTGTTTCATTTTCCACTATTTTTCCCTTTTTGCTTTTGCTTTTGTTTGATGAAAAAGTCCAAGTTGTTGCGCAAAAGTTTTTATGCAAGTTTTGCTATTTTGGCAAATGGATATCCTTCTGCTACTCGGCAACTTCTCCCTTCGATTATTCTGTGGTGGTGCTATCTATATGTTACTTATATGAAAGTTGGTCAGACACATACTCTGGCTATATACAGGCTACAAGCTCCCTGCCATTGGCGGGAAGTTTAATCAAACTTTTCGCCCAACATGTCCGTGGTAGTGGTGGTGGTGGGAATAAATGAAATAATGAATTAATAGGAATTTCCTAACTCCACACACAGTCGCACACCTTCCAGCTATGCGCACACAAAAAACGGTTGCATATTTCAGGGCGCAGGCTGCATATGCAAATGAAACATTCCACACATTCCCCCCAAAGGCAAAGGGCCATTAAATGTCAAACCCGCAGACACAATGGACAAAAAACAAAAAAAGAAGCTAGCCAGTGGAGAAAAAAGCAAACAACAACCAACCCGTTTTCGTTGACCAAATTAAAAAGCCATTTGGGCCTAGCCAAGCTAACAGACCTTTGTGCCAAGTTACCTTTAATGCACAGGGAGAAAATGGTGATATTTGATTAGCTATTTAGGAATTTGTGAGATTTATTTCCTAGTTAAAGTCAAAACAATTTTTTGTTACAAAAAGATTACTAAGAAATTCAAACGCTTGAGCAATCTTTTCGATATTTCTTCCGATTTCTTTTTCCAATCGATAAGTATTTATCGATAAATGGAAAAACTATACAAAATGCATAGGTAAACAAGTATATAATCATATTTGAAAATGTTTAAGCCTTGAGAAATAGTTTCCTGGTAGTAAATAAGTTTGAAATTCGTTAATTTTACAATAATCTATAAAAACTAGAGATGAACCATTTTCGATAGTAAATTTTTTAAACTATTTGTGTTTATTTTACTAACTAAACTTTTCCCCAGTGCCCGACAATTATAACCAAACTATAAATAATTTGCTTAGAGAAAAAAAGCAGAACCGGTTAATGGGTTTTATGAGTGCCAATCAAAGTTTATCGATTATGCGACAGCAGTTCGTCTGCTTTGTCAGTTTTTCGGTGATTCCAATACCCCCAAAAGTTACCGATACCGATCCGATTTGATTCGAAATGTGAGGCAGATATCTTTAACGATTCTCAACGGCACTAAATCTTCAAGGACAGGGAGCTGAAGTGAGTTAATCATGAATGATTTAACGATTCGTAGACCATTTAATTGCCATTCAGCTCGGACATGACAGCAATCGGTGATTAAAGCCAAACGAGACAAAAACAAGCAAACGGCGACACCAAACAGTGTTCGCTTTTAACGACTTGACAAAGTCATTTAAGGAATTTCTTTTGACAATTTCTGAGTTCGAATTGAGTTGCGTTCGAGTTTCCACTTCACTTTGTTTTTTGGGAGCAGCACGCGCCATTTTGCTGGAAATTGAAAACGTGTCCAACATCGAGAGCATCAATTTTTAAACAGAAGTAATCACTTTGTAAACGCCGAGAAGAGACGCAAGAAAAATATATATTTATTCCGGCATATCCTTTGGGGGTTGACTGGGGCTAAGCCAGGAAGTCCGGAAGTCAGGGAAAACCAGCGACCAGGGACCAGAGTCCTGCTGGTCCTTCTGGGCCTTCGCCCCTTGGCCCGCTCTCCAGTATTAGCAAGTGCGCCTCAAATTTCTGGGGTTCGGAACGCTTCGTTTCGCTTGATTTCCAAATTTCTGCACGTAACAACGTAAAGTTGCAGAAATTTTTATACAATTTGTTGCATGCATAATTCACGAGGACAACAAACTCTGGAAGGGACCTCGGGATTTATGCGGGTTGTGTGTAACGTCTGGCTAAAGAACTTTCGGTGGCTGCCAAGGAATTATGATGAGCCAGAGCAGGGGCATCAAAGAAAGTGACTTAAACGGTTTGGGTATTCAATTTTTGGGGAAAGTAATGGCTTGAAACAATTTCAGTACACTTGAAGAAGAAATTTGAATCTTCTACATTATTTATAGTTGATTTTTACCTAATAAAGAGGGTTCCTTACATTAAATTCTTAAAATATAAACACCAGTAATTACTTAGATTGTTTTTCTTTAAGAACTAATAGTACCTATTGCTTTAATCAAACTTAATATCCTGTGTGCCTCCCTTTTAATCCAATTTATTAACTTGTTTCCACTTCTCCATACATTTGAGACTTACTTTAAATTAAAGTATTCCTTTTGGATAATTGATAGCAAGCCAAATGGCAAATAAAACCAAGAAAACCATCAAACAACATTAAGACCCGTGTTAATCTATTGGAACGAGCGCCACCACACAAACACACACGCACTCATTTAATTGGCATTTCCAGTCTGCGGGACACACTAAAAACTGAAAATCCAAAATAAGCTGAAAAATTTATTAAATTCTCATTTATCAAACATCATAAATCATGGTCGTCCGACTGCGTTGTGTATTTTATTTCAAATGATCTATCAACAGTTGCCATTCCAGACGCTTTTATGACTAGCTAATTTGGTTTGTTTTTGATTTTGATTTGTCAGTTTATTGTGGCTGGCTGTCAATGATTCTGATGCTTCCCTCTCGTGCTTTTTTTATTCGCTGAACTATAAAAAACTAATGTTTCAGCCGCAGAAATTCGCTAACTATGCGCTTGACAAGTGAATGAAAGGCCGGAATGATGTCAATCTATCAAAATGTGAACGAAATACCTTCCCCCCTTTTTGGCTGACCAACAACACACACACACACACACACACACCTCGAGGCCTGTCAACTTTTACTTTCGGTGTGACCTTTGCTAACTGTCAAAATTTTGTTGTCGCCTCTGTAATGTGTCAAAAAGTGCACTGACAATTATAATTGTTGAGAGGGAAATATTTGACTTAGAAGCAGAAATATTTTAGATTTTTTAAAGAGGTTTTATTGTTTGAAGAAAGTATTATTCTTTAGAAATAATTAATGATTAATCACCTTATGTTAATTTTATTTATTTTACTTTTGATTTAATAAGTTCCTGTCTTGAATTCTTGCTCTGGCCACACTGCATGCTTCCCTTACCCGCCTGGCCACTCTAAAGTAAACACTTCCTTACTTGCTCCCACTCTTAGGCATTTCTCAGTTAATTAATATGATTTCAAATCGAATCTCTTTCCAAATTTATTTTCTCTACGTGTGGTGCCTATTGTTACTGCTGCCTTGCTGTGCGATATTGCTGCGATATTTGCATTTGACAGCTGCCTGTCGGACGTTCCCGCTGCCCTCCACATTTTTCGCACTTTTGCAGCCAGACGCAAAACGCGGCTTTGAACTACTAAATCATTTTTGACAGTTGGCAGCGAAGCCGGGGAAAGCCCCCAGTTGCTGTCTCTGTCGCACAGTGACCTTGAGAACCGTTACAAACACACACAAACACACACACACAGCACAGACATTTTTATTCCGCTGGCGTAGCCTTTGTTTATGCAATAAATTAAAAGCAATAATTTTTCATCTTGAGGCAGGCAGCAGTAGCAGCAGCAACAGTTGAAAGTTCGCCCGCTGCGGCACAAAAACATTAATTTTACACACAAACACACACACATACACACACTCGCCGAAAGAGAGGGTACCCAGCGCGAAAGAAAGAGATGGCCAGCGAGGAGGGAGGTGATAAAGCACCGCCATGGCAATGGCATTGTTTTTAACTCGCTGCGACTGCGCTAAAAGCGAAAAAAAACACAGACACACACACAGATATGTATAAAAAAAAACAAGGGAAAATATATATAAAAAAAAAATTCAAAAACAATAATTCAAGTTGTGCTCCACATACACAAACACAGAAAGGCAAACTGCAAACTTCGAACTGCAGGTTCAATGGACGCTGTGCGCCTGCGCAGGGTTAAACAAATTGCAGCTGGCTGGCTGTGTGTCTCCCTGTCTCTGTCTGTCTGTGTGTTCCACCCACTCTTGCCGTCTCTGTCGCCGGGTGTGTGTGTGTGAGCTGCTGTGTGTGTGCCATTAATTCTAGCGCTCGCCGGCTTGTTTGACAGTTCTGACAGACGATTATTTAAAGTTGTGCTTAAACGCTCCACTCCGAGCTCTGCTCGGGACCTGTCCCCCCAGTCTGGCCTTATGCTCTTGGCCGTGACTGTCTGCTCCACCCCCTCCCTCTCAAAGGAAAATAATACAAATTACACTTTTTGGCATATTGTTTGGCTGCTCTCCTTTTTTGGCGAGCCTAAAATAAAAGCGCTTTTTGTGGGTTAGTAGGTCTCTCGAACTTGAATTTTGCACAGGGCTAAGAAGAGGTAAGGCTCAAAGAGGTGTAGTTTTTGGTAGTTAAAAATATGACAAACCAATAGCTATTTTTTAAACCTTTTTCCTAAAGATTTTATCTTAAAGATATACTATCTTCAAAGCTCACAATTTCATACATTTTATGTCAAAATAAAATTCAACTCTTGAACAGAAGATTTCAGTTTAATTTTTATAGTTGCCTGGCATGTTTTTCTACCAATTTTAGCTCCTTATTTCCCTCAGTGGAGGAAAAACAATCGAATATGAGTTATATTTGTGCGGCATTACACTTGCCTTTTAACGATTTAAATGCTCTGGCACGCCATTCCTCAATTTAACGCATCATAAAGAAGGGGGAAAACTGCATCCTGAGCCGTGGATTTTACGACCCAGAGGAGGCTGCTTAGTCCAACTCAAGTTAAGACAACAAAAACAAAAATAATAATAAAATGCAAAAAGCTAAGGAAAGAAAAAAGAATAAATACAGAACGAAGGAAAAACCTCACATGGAGAGCCGGTCGGTCGCCGATCATAAATCAAATTTCAATTCACGTGCCGGGCGCTCGACCATTCGCTTTTTTCTTTTTTTTTTTTGTGCCTCATGTTCATTAATGAAAGCGAAATGCGCTTATATAATGCCGGCAGAGGGACGTCTATACTATGCTACACTATCGAACATCATCGACATCAAAAACTGCCACTGATTTTCGCTATAGCAAAAATTGGCACAAGTTCATCATCATCGTGATGATAGTAGGTAGAGGATGTCGGCGGGGCGTGGCAGGCATGCACGTTGAAAGCTGCGAGGCCCCAGAGACCGCCACCGCCGGCCGATACACCAATTTATGAGCCGCAGACAGTATCCGTCCCCTTGGCCTTTAATCGATTGTAGTTTTTAATTAAAATTTAACTTTATAATGATTTTTTATCAGCTGTCCGGCGTGCGCAGCGTCGCCGTCGTCTGTTTAAGTCTAAATTAAAAAGAAATTTCTCATTTTGAGTGGACGGCAGAAACAGGAAGCCGCTGGCCGCGACCAAACTGGGCGTGGACCGGGCAGGAACGTGATCGCGAACAGGATTAGTGACAGACATCAAAAGAACGCCAAGCCCAAAGGCCAGGCGATCGATCCGTATCGATGCCGAAGCTTTGATTGATGTGCGAACAGAAGGGTAGCACGTGTTTCGAGACTGCGGTATAAATATTGTGCTAAATATAAAATTATATAAAATTAGGGAGTGTTAGAAAAATATGAAAATGAACCGGAAAATGCTGAGAGAAATACAGAAATTCTTTCTAAAAAAATATTAAACCCCTCTTAACTCTAACAATCTACTCTATATAGATGTGTTAAATGACTTAATGTGGAATGTGACTTACCATCATATGTTAGTTCTGAAGGATTGAGTGATGATAAGAACTTACCATCTGCAAATAGAATAGAAGGAGAAAATTGCATTTAATTAATTTCAATTATAAATAAAAGGAAGCTGACCGCATCCATTAAACTAATTAGCAATAAATAATTGTTTAGGTTTAAATACAAAGGTTTTTTTTTGTAGGGAATTGTATAATTTTTTTGTCAATGATTAAATATTTTATGCTAATACCCTAGATAAATAAATAAAAGGTAGATTGGTGATTATATAAATATTAACAGGTATTAACTAAAGGTATAAATTTCTAGTCTTTATACAAGCTATAATCATTTTGTTTACCTTTAAACGTAAAGATATAGAATATATACATTATCCCGGCATCAAATCTCTGAGGTATTAAAAACGCAGATACATGGATAATTTTTCCTTCATTTCCCTCACTTTTCCATCGTAAATGAAGCATTAAAAACGCTTAATTACATGCATTTTATTGGAACGATATAGTTTTTGTGCGCTTTTGTTCAGCTTTTGTTTCTGCGCCACCTTTCTGCAATTTTTGGTTTTCCTGCCTGCCCGTTTTTTTTCTTGTTGTATTGTTTTTTTGTTTTGGTGCTTGATTAATTTTATTATTGTGCAGCATTTAATTTAATACGCATTGCGGCGCATAATGTACAATAATTATTTTAAATTCACTTTGACAAGCACACTCGCCCTCGCTAACCACGCTTTCATTTCCCTGTTAATGTTAATTTAATATTTTTACATTGTGTTCGTGTTTTAATTTTTGTGCCTGCGGTTTGCCATGTTTGTTGAACTTTTTCGCTTATTTTTTTCGCTTTTGTTATCATAAAACAAAAATGCAAATTAACGCAGAATCCTCTTCTGCTGCCGCTGCTGCTGCTGCTGCTCTTCATCTCTCGTTTTGTATTGTTAATTATTTATGGCTGTCATGGTATATATTTATTTTTTCCTCTCAATTTCGCCGTGTTTTATCTTTTTTTGCCGCATTTTATTTGCACGCATTTTATTTCAATAAATTATTAATTTTGTATATGTGTGTTTAAGCTTATTCTTTTTTTTTTTTGCAACCGATTTCCTTGTGACATTTTATGGATATTTTAAGGCCGAGTCAGCTCGAATATTTTGTTAACCCAACAAGTTAATCCCTTAAAGAATATCTTACTACTTCCATTAATTGTAAAGTCACTAGGTGTAATTTTAATTTGGTTTTTACAACACAGCGGGAGTTTATATTGTAGTGTTTTTTTTTAGTTGTTGTTGTAAATAAATCAACGATAATTAACCTTCTGCAGCGCGTAGAAATAATTTTACTGTCAATGTTGTCACCACTGACAGTCGAACATCTTAAATCATTTTGTTGTTGTGCATCGATCTCTCTCTCTCTTGGTGTTTTTTATTTTATTTTTATATTCGTTGTTGTAGTCAGCGTTGTTGATCACAAAACGAAATTAAAAAGCGCAACAGCGACGGACACTAAACACGGCTAAATGATCAACGCGCCCCGAAAATGCCAAATGCGCCAAATGAAATGCCAATTCGCACTCAATTGGAGGTAGAGCATTGGAGGAACTGGCGACAAAACACCTCTTTGCGAGGCGTCCTCTTCGGACATGTCCTGTCTTTTGGCCCCCTGTTTCTGGCTCTTTCTTTGGCCCTGCACTGGGGGAAAGCAGGGATCGGTTTTAAATTGATTTCAATTTCAGAAAAATTTTAGCAGAGTATAATTTGATATGTAATTTGAATCAGAGATTGGTTTATGCTTGCAGGAAATGAATTATGAGACTGATTAATTAGCATATTGGTAAAACAATTTAGTTATCGATAAATATCGATATAAATAGAGGAGGTTTTCAACACTTCTCTGAATAAAAATTTAAGTAAGTTCTTTAATCAATGCTTGGTTTCTTTTATACTCTAATTTAATAGAAGAAAATTTAAGCAAAAAATAAAGCAATAAGAAATATGCGATCATATCGATTTTTTTATCGATTTTGTTGTATAATTTATATATATTTCAAGGCCTTTTAAATGGAACTTTGCTCTATATAATACCCACTTTTTGCCAACTCTTTCCCTTATATTATTTCATGAATTACCTAACGATATTTCCCCCAGTGCATGCCTTCTTCACTTCTTCCTGATGCGTAGACGTCAAAATGCCGCGGTGGCAATTAAATGCCTTCGACGCTCATTGCCAACGCCTCAGACTGGGCGACTTGGACTTTGAGTCCCCGGGTTTTTAGGACCCATTTCGAGGAGTTCGATTCGTACTACGTAGGTCCCCGAGTTTTCTCGAGTGGCTTTAGTGTCTCTGCGGACGGACATCGCGTCCTTAGGTCCCCACCTTGAAAAGCCGGGGCCACAAATAACGCCCAAATATGGCGCAATTTCATTCGCAACGCAGCGAATCGATTGCTGATGCCACCGAGCTGCTGTTGCTGCTGCTGCTGATGTTCCTGCTGCTGCTTTCAATTCGTTGCGTTTCGATTTATTTATCACCTGTCGTTGGAAATTGAAATTGCATTCGCCTCGAGACTGGCAGACCTGGGTTTTTTGTCTTAGTTTCGATTTCGATTCGTTGCGTTTCGTTTCGTCTTGCAGGTAATCATTGTCAACAATTAATGAACAGCCATTGGTGGGCGTGGCGGTCGTTTAATGAACAAACCACCAAAGGAGGCGTTCGTCTGTGGTGCCTTTTTCCCCACTCTCCCCTCTAGATATATATATATATATTTATAAATTAGCCGAGGCCTTTTCCTATTAGAATGGCCAAAAAACTCATCAGCATAATGTAAGATGTTGTGTTGCTTGGGGCGATAATGAGCCATAATGGAGTTTCGGCCGAAAGGAGAGGGTCTGAAAACTGGTTCGAACTTGCTGTGCTCTTAAGAGCTCTTAATGCCGCCGCATATACATTTTTTCCCCCTTTTTTTTTTTTGATTTTGTTTTTTAGCTTGTTTTTCACTTTTTTCACCTCTCCTTTTTGCATATTTAAAAGCTTGATTCCGTTCAGACCGAACATTGATCGACTAATCAGCAAAAGGCAAAGAAAGTCCCAGGGGCGCCCAGAGGGGGGGAGCCCAGGGGCGCACAGCTTATCAATGCACTTTGCCGTGCTACACGTAAACTTACTTTAAACGCGCCAAAACTTTTCATTGCCGATAAGGAGGGTAACCTCCGAGACGAATCCTTGCCTCTGCAACTGATAGTATTACATTGAGGGAAAATATGGGAAACTTGAAGATCAATAAACAAGTATTTACGTATATGTTAAGCTTGAAACTACTTGATGAGATTGGTTTTTAAACTAGAGAGTAAAGATATTTCATGGAATATATTTTAAAGGATTTGATTTAACTTAAAGTAAAGTATTTTTAATGGCAAACTAACTTGCTATGAAAGTAAGAATATTCCCCTAAGATATTTCCTTTAAAAATGTACATATTAGCTTGAAAAAAATGCTAGTTTTTAGTTTGAAATATTTAAAATATTTAAAACCTCGTCTTTATAATTTCCCTTAATTTTTCCCCAAGTGCATCCATTGATTTCCATCATTGTTTATGTACTTTGCATGCTCCTCGGCATGCTCTCCTCTGCTGCACTTGATTGGCAGGGGAGTTTTGGCCAAAAGCGGAGTCATTAGAGCGACAATTGGCCGGGCCAAAAGGCTGAGCGTGTTTCGTGCCAGCGGCGCGCGCTTCAACGCTTTTTTTTTTTTGTAGCCTTCTTCTGTTTTTCTGTTGTTTTGCCAGCGATTTTCCTCTCGATTCCCGAAGTCTGGTCTTTGGGGAGGGCTCTATTGGAGTCTTGGTGGAGTACGGCCTGGTCTTGTGGCATGCAGACTTTTGTAGCAGACAAAATTGTCGACAAATAGTTTACACAGGCATGAAATTTTGCTGCCCCAGCGAACAACAAAAGAATGTTGTTGCTCTCGGCCAAGTTTGTTTGCTGTTGTTAGTGCCTTTGGCAGTTGCCTCAGTTTTGTAGTTGCCGGAATGCAGCAGCAACATTTAACATTTGAGTGCATGCAACACAAAGTTGCACGGGGGGAAAACCACGGTATCTATTATATATAGAGAAGTGGCTTTAATTCGAATCGAATTAAAAATTCAACTTGTTTATTGAATTTTTTTATTGAAGTAAAGATTTATCGCAAAATATTAAAACAATAGGGGAAACTAACTTCCTAATTTTGTGATTAAACAATAGTTTAAATTTCTGACTGTGCATAGGCAGAAAAAAAAGGAAAGGCATAGAGTACGAGCTATGGGTGGCATAGAGACAAGTGCAACATGATAGCCCACCGTACCACCCACTCACCTGCCACAAAATGTTTAATTAAATTATGTGAGCAACGCAGATATGCTGCCCGAGGATTATGCATTGTATGTGGTCATTAATTCATATCAAAAGGGTAATTGAAAACCGCATAAATTAAACAACCATTGCACATACCAAATAATAATAATAAAAAAAATATATATATGTATACACAACAGAGAAATCATTTCTTCTCTTCTCTTTTTTGTTGTATTCAAATTTCTTTTTCTGTTATCCGCTGGGGAAATTGTGCTGTGACATTTGGCTGCATTATAGTTTAATCTTATTAAAATATTTATTTTATTAAAATATGCATGCAATTTGTTAATTTAACTGCTGCGTTTGCTGTTATCCAACACCGCGAACTCGGCCCCACTACCCACTACTATTTTATTTATGCAGAACTTTACGCTTTTTAAAATACCCTGCAACAAGGGGTTGTACTTTTTAGCAGCAGTTTGTATTTGTTAAATAACAATTCTTAAAAAAAAAATTCATAGGAAATTAGGTAATGGAAAAGAGGAGAGATTCATATATTTAAATACCATATAGACTTTATACAAAGGCTTTTATAAATTTCTTTAGGGTATTTAAATGCTCTATTTCCCATAGTTTTTACTCTACCTTTTTTTTTAGTTGGTCATCACTGATTTCGTGCTTTTATTGTGGCAGCCACTGCGCTTAATTGCATTTTGTATATGAATTAATGAATTTTTTATCAGCAACAATGCACCTACACTCGCTCACACACTGGAACCCACACAGAGACAGATGTGCTATATAAGCCTCTCCACATGCATGTTTTATTTATTTTATTGTATTTCTTTTTTAATTCGTGTATTTTTTATTTCTTGTCATGGCGCCTGATAATGCAATGAAAACAACAAATGCGCCAACCGCAGAGCCTACGTATTATTTTTGTATATATTTTTTTAATGCAATTTTTTTCACGCCGCCTGCGAATATTTAATTTCATTTTGTGGTCCAACCAATAAAAGCCAACCGGGGATAGACATAGTGTCAGTTTGAAAGCCGGTTAATCCTTTTAATAAAACACGGAACTCTCCAAGGAGCCCCGGCCTGGCATTTACCATATCATTAACAGCTCCTAGGCTCTAGGCTCTACGCTCTAGGCTCTGTCGTATCGTATCGTTAGGATCTTATTATATAGATCTAGATTCCTGGGCAAAAGGGTTCTTGGGAAAAGTTTCTGCCTCTCGCTGTTTCATTAAAATGCAATTAATATAGGCTTTCAGCACATTCTGATGACTTTGGGGACTCCAAATTATACCCGGACTAGCAGCAAATTAGGGTGCGCCTATAATTAATAACAGTTTTCGGTGCAGATAAGCAGAGTGTGAGCTGTGGAGTAGTGCCGGGCATTTCATTAACTTCCCATTACATATTACACAAAACGGAGAGAAGGCCCCGAGGCCGCTGCAATTGTACCAAAAACTCGGCCAACGACACGTGTGTAAGCCCAAATGCACACAGAAGTGCACGGAAAAGTACACAGATCGAAAAAATTGGTATAAAATGTGAGAGATTTGGGGGTTTTTAAGAAAGAAAAATATACTATATAAAGTATAGAATATTTATAAAAAATATAAGATAACTTTTACCATTACAATTGAATAGCCAAAAGAGGAAAATAGTTAGATTATTACCTAGTAACTTTCTTTTCTATCAAACTAAATCTAACAAATTAATAGGAGTTCTATTTTCCATTTTGACCCCCATTTCATAAATTTTTCCCTGTGTATAGACGCCTATAGAGAGACATGTATGAGTCAATCCATTAACGTTTTGATAAAAGATCTTTATGACGACACTCGAAGCGACGCCGGCAATCATCATCATCAGGAAAGAGCCACAGAAATGACTGTGGTACGTGTTGGCCAGAAGACACACATCGGGTGAAAAGTAATTGCGTTTAAATGCGTTTACATTAGGGCCAAAAACAGAAAAAAAAAAAAACAGGAAAACAAGTAACACAACTAACACAAATAGCTGTAATGCAATGGAACTCCGGCTCGAAACTCGACCTAATTGCAGGGTCTGTGATGACCAAGGACAATTATTACATTACACTTGTAATGGCATTATTAATGCCGCCTCGGCTCAATTGTTTTTACGCCATTTGCCAGGCGATAAGCCAGAAATAAATCTCCCTTTGGCGACTTTACGACAGCCAAAGGCCGCCATAAAAACTCGCCCGCAAAAACCGAAAGACTCGAACAACTCAAAAGACTCGAAAGACTCAAAGACTCTGGGGGAACCCCCAACTACCCCTTTCATAGTTCCCATTTTTACGACTTTTTAATAGTTCTCACATAGATTTTATAGATCTCAGCTACCCAGGCTTTTGATGGGGGCCCCGGTGTTTGTTGTTCTTGCTTTTGGCCAGAGCGCATAAAATTGATTTCCTTTTCCCGGTTTCCCGAGTTTCCTCCTTCGCCTGGTCTTGTCATAAAATTTATGTTTATGTCGTAAAATGTAGTTCGATTTTGAGCAATCAATGTGCGTGTTTTTCCATACTTTTTTCCATTTGCTCTTCTATTTTTTTTTTTTTTGTAGTTGGTTTTTTTAGTGGACCAAGACCCCACCAGGTGTGTGCAAAGGGTTTTCCTCGCAGACTCAGTAAGGAGAAAAAAAAAGGTATACGCAACTTTCGCTAGCTGGAAATTGTCGCCTGGCTGATATAAACAAACGACAGACATTTATTTTTATTACACACCTTTTTGGGGTCGCTTTTCTTTGCTTTTCCCCGTCGCTTTCCTTGCGGGAGGGGGATGATGACACTTGGGTAGTAGATTCTAGTTATTCTAATGCACATTTCATAGGCAATTCCAAATTAGGCAATGTTTGGCAATGTACTTGCAGGACTCGCACCCTCCCCGTACATCAAGGTGTGGCCTTCCCCCGATGGGTGGGTGGGTTGCTTGGCACTTTCCTTTTTTCTCTGAGGAGGGGTGTCTCTCACTTGCCTTATAAAAAAGTAATTTTCTCATTTCTCCGCCCAAAGTTCGAGGCTTTTTGTATATTAGAAGAAATGGCTTTATTTATTTCTTATTTCTTGCGAAACGAAATGAGGAAAACTTTTTGCCGCCCGCTTTCACTTGAGTTCAGTTTTGGTACTCTACTACTCGCTTTTCTTTTATTTTCACTCCTCGTGTGCCAGCGTTTTCCTTCTCGTTTGTGTTATTTTTTTTTTCTGTTTTCTGGTTGGGCGCCCGTTAAATTGGCAAGTTTGTTGTGCTAAGTTTTTCGGGGTCTCTCTCTCGCCATGGCTGCCACTCCAAGGCCCATAAATTAGACGCACAAATTAGAAATTATGTGCGCATTTAAATGTGAAGAGGAGCCCTGGATCTCGCCCTGCTCCTGCTCCATATGTTGCTCCGTCTCCAACCCAGACTCCCGGCTAATGAAATGGCAGTGGGTTGCAGGGGCCTTTTAGTCAAACTCAATGAATATTTGAAGAGCCAGCAAACGAATGGCGAATGGCAAATGGCTCGCAGAAAATACGGCAATACGGAACCAGAGCAGGCAGAAAAAAAACCAACAGGAAAAGTATAAGGAAAATACCAGGCGAAAATGGAACTTTTGTGCCACGGCGCCATTTGGCGCTACAAAAGATATTTTTCCATTGAAAGCGGGGTGAAAAACACAACAAAAAAAAAAGTTTAAATTTAGCACAAGACACATGTGTATACAACTCGTCCCTGCATTGGGTGTGGATCTTGCTTGCAAGTCAAGCAATTCCGCATTTTGCATTCTGGGTTCCCTCTGTTCTTTGTGCCCCGTTGCTGCAATTTATTTTTATTTATTTATTTTTTTGGCTGGAGACAATTGTCTGAGAAGTGACTCAAAATTGCAGACGGTTCAATGATCATTATATACTTAACTTGAATAAAAATAAAACAGAATGAACATATATTTAAGACAATTTCAAGTTCAAACTGCATTCTCAACCTTCAAATAAAATCTTTATAAGAATTAATTGAAAAACTACTCTACAACGATCGTCTTTAGTCCCCTTTCATGATCAATTTTCCACACTTTCCACACATAATTTAATCATTTTCTTTGGCTTTTCCCCTACCCTCTCTCTCCCTCTTGAAATTTCCCCCGCCTTTCCTAATGTCGTTTATCATTAGGCTAACCTACAATTTCCATTTCGCTGAGCAGGAAAATGTATATATAAGTATACCTATATTTACCACAATTTTCTACACAATTTTGTGTACAATTTTCTTCCTGTTGACGCCTGATAATTTCTTTGGCATTACAAAATGTCAAATTTTCCTCACAAAACGCCCATCCCGGACACGCTTCCAACCAGGTGGGCGGACGTTGTTTTTTTTTCTTCTTTTTGGGTATTTTGTTAGAGCCAGGGGGGAAAACGAGGGGTGATTCCCCGTTAGTTAAGCTAAGTTAGTAGGTGGCATAGCGGTGAGCTGGTCAGGTGAACAGAACCACCGACCGACCACGCCCATCACTCAGCCACGAGGCGCATAATTTGTCATTGAATGTTTGCGTAGTCTTTGAGTATTTGGGCGGAGGGGGAGCTCCAGCCACGCCCACTGCGGTTAGGGGGCGGTAGAATACACGGGAAATAAATGGTTGAAATTGTGGCAAGCTAAGAAAATCTTTACTGTACATTAATATTAAAAGAATTCCATTAGTTTGAATTGATTTCAATAATTCTTAAAGAATGTTCTATAAGGTTTTAAAATAAATATTACTTTTAGTTAATTGATATAAGTTTCTACATGATAAAAAATAATAACAGCAAATTTCAAGTGTTTTTAAACCTATTTCCTAAAGACAAAAACTAGGTTAAAAATTATATTATTTTTAACTTGTTTTCTTTCTCTGTAATATTGGTTTCTAGTAGGTGTTTTCAGTGGCTTTGGTATTCCCCAAAAACTCGAAAACAAAACGGAAACAAGGACTCTACAAAGGAGGGCGGGCAGTAGATGGTTCCAGTAGGGGGCGTGGCAAGTCAAGAGGTTGTTGTCCAAAACACGAGCAGCTTAATTTGCCTGGCTACCACGGCATTTAAAAAGCATTTAAGGTACAGTGGGAAATTGATGGAAATATATTCACTGAACAGAATTCTTTTCAATTATTTCATTAAAGAATAATAATTATAAATAGTTTTATATGAAAATTATTAAATTTATCTTTTGAAAAACAAGAAATTCAATGAAATTACAATGTATGTTTAAAGATAATTTCAAAACAATAATAATTAAATTGAAATAATTTTATTTTGAAATCATCTTAAAACAAAAATTGCAATTTCATTGAATTCCCGCCTGTTTCCCTCTGTATTTATTCGTATCTCTTTGGTATGTCATTGATTCAGATTTCAGCGAATCGGAATATATATATATATATATTTAAGAGGTCGTCCGGGCTCAGTGCACACACAGACACTTGAGCGGCGGAAAAGAGAGAGAGCCAGCCGTATAATTATAATTGCTGATAAATGCTTCGTACTAATAAACACCCGGGAACAGCCGGAGGAGGGAGGAGCGAGGGATCCGGATTGGGATTGGGATCGGGATCGGGATCGGGACGTGTGACGCTAATGACACTTGGTTTCGCCTGGTTCGTCCGGCAAAAATGAAATGATTTGTGTGAGAGATTGCATGCCGCGCAGTGATTTGTGATTTGTGTGTTGAGAAATGCAGTTTTAAACTGCGAAACTGCAAAACTGGCAGCTTGATAAGCTCCGCCACTGTCATCATCAGCAGCGGCAGCAGCAGCGGCAGCATACGGCACTTGATAGCTCTATTAATGGCACGCCACCAGCACATAGCAACCTCTGTGTCTCCCTCTCTCTCTGTGTGTCTTGCAGGCCGTATTACCGTCTCTTTCTACGCTCGGTTGCAGTTGAAAGACAGACCGAAATGAATGCGAAAATAATGAATAATAAAAGTCGGGAGTACATGGCATTTAATGTTTCCTCGAGAATGAATAGCATTCCGAGGTTAACGCCAGAGATACCACGGAGAGAAATAAATTGCGGGAAAGCCAAAAGTTATTGATAACAAAAGAAATGAGAATTTTATTTTAAAACAATGTGACCAGGCGAAGAAAAGACGTGCTTAAGTGGGACCAGCTTAGGAGAAGAAGCAAGCAAAAGATTTCTACCTTTAGATACAGTTTATGCAGCTTTTCTCTGAGGGTCATTTCCAAGTAAATATATTTCTTTATATACGAACAGTGTAAGCCGGCAAGGAAATGTGAATATTTAAGTGTGGCCAGCACAAGGAAAAATTAGTTCGAGTGTGGCCAAACCAGCATATGAAGCATATGTAATATCTAACAAATGATATTTAACTTCTGGCGTCTTTAATTGATATATTACGTTTTAATTAATTTACAATTATAATTTTTCCAGTGCAGATATTGAAAAAATTCTTATCTCTATCCATCTCTCTCTCAGTTTGTAGTGCCATCTCAGTCTTTAGCTTATCACTTGATGGCCTGAGTGTTCGTCCGGCTGTGTCAAATTTATGCAACCACCGGTGTGGCAGATCCATAACTATATTACGGCGATAAGTGTAAAGCTAGACAAATTTCGAGTCAAAAGCGACCACCCATGAAACACGATGCCAACACGAAAGAGACGGGCACACACACTACACCACACCACACCACACCACACCACACACAACACACTCAAGCTCGGAAGTTTGCATTTTGTTTGGCAGACTTCAGAGCAACCCTCAAAAGACTTCTTTTTGGTGTTGCTTGTTTGTCAACTCCCAGCGACCTTCCGCCTCGTCCTACCAACAAAAAAAAAACGGAATATATATACCCGATGCTGGTGTTGATGATTCCGTTGATGTGAGGGTTACGGGGAAAAAAAAGCTGGCAAGACGGGCTGCCGGGAAATTCGATGCGCATTCTATTCATTGGCGTGTCGGCCCAGAAATATGATAATGCGTACGGAATATATACATATATATACAAAAAAAAGCAACAGTCAGTTCGTAAATTTTCATTGTAAAATAAGAACAAGTCTCTGGGACTCCGGGCTCTTTAGGGGATGAAGATGTATTGCCTTTGTGTGAGCCATTTGACGTAATGTTACATAAGCTCTGTACTGTAACTCCCATTCCTCATTATGGAACATCGCATTTGTGTTTCAATTTTTACGATTGCGATTCCAAATCAACCCGAGCGGAATCCCAAAAAAAAAGAGAAACGTGCAGCAGCTGGTCGGGCACGTTTTGTTCAGAGTTCTTCTCGGGGGTTAGGGATTCCATATATACCAGGAGATACCCCCGAACAGATACGGGCAATTTCTGGCAGAACCCAACCTTTCAAAAGGTTTCGCCCCGTTCACCATTCAACGTTCTTCGTTTTTGTTAATGCGTAAAATTTTAATTTCATTTTTTTTGTGTCGATCGGCGTCTGGTTTTGGAAAAATTGTGACAGCATTTTGACAAAAGAGTTAAAAAGTTGTGGGAACCATAAAAAGATGGATCAGCAGATGCTGGCGAGGTGTGAATTATCAGAGGGGGGATTTTGGCATGAATATTTAAAAGGGTGTTGGGGTGACTATATTTATGTGATTGATTGGAAAAGGATTATGCATGTCGTTAAATTTTCATAAATCATCAAATGGGAGGAAACTTACATAGGTGTTTTTCCAGGAGTGATATATTTAATTTGATTTATTTAAGTGATTTTGAATAGAAATTTTATTTTATTGTTTGCAAAATTGTATAAAGAATTCTAGGTAATTTTCTTCTATTTCAAATGAAAATTGAAGAACTCCAAGTCAACCTCAAAGCATTTTCCACTTCCTTTCCCAAACCGAAACGAAACACACAATACAATTAAAAGAGGGGCGGTGATGGAAAATGCTTTCACATCACAAAAGACACAGGGGAAAACTCCCAAGGCGGCCCAAGTCCAAGGGAAAAACTGGGAATGGAAATCCCTGAGAAAAACTGTCAACGCAAAAACACAAATGGAAATTGTCTAATTGTGCGTGGTAAGATAACAACAAAGCAGAGTTAGAGCTTCCTGTTATTGTTATTTCAGTAACACATTTCGTCAATGTAAATAAGCTAGAACAACGGCGATGGGTGGAAGATAATCGCCTTAGTCGTAGGAAATAAAAAAGAAATAATAAAAACAGTGCACTTCAGAGGTCAAAGGGTACTGGCTGAGAGAGAGAGAGGGCGAGGGGGTATAGGGTTGATAGGACTTAAACACCGCAGTGACAAAAACAAGCTGCCACGCATAACACATCCACATCCCTTATCCCCGCTGAAGGATATTTTAAAACTGTAACAATTGGCAATTGTGTGGGTCTTGCGGCTTGACGAACTTCCCGAGCGGAAAGGATAACACGCACTTTTCGACGGTCCAAACCCAACCCCCTTCCCCCCGCATGAAAGTTAATTTACGTCACGCAGCATTTTCAATCAATGTCAGCGGAGCGTAAGCAAAAATCCTGCCAGGACTAAGGGGTTGCACTCGCACAGGAGAAGACCCCCCGCTGCTTGTGTTTATTTTGCTTTTTCAAATTTTATTTTCATTTCCCCTGACCCCCGGAATTGATCTCGTTTTGATTTGCATTTAAGCAGCGGCAACACTTGACGACTTGCCGTGTAAATAAACAGATTGGGCTCTAAAAACCATATACACCATCTTTGGCTCTTTAACAAGGCATTAACTCTGGCATTAGGCCGCACATCATCCTGAAATATTGAGATACTTTTTAATTGAAATCAGGGAGTATCTGAAGTTGATGAGGGTCGTGGATAATTACAGTGTCTGCCACGGGAGTTTTTGGTTATTTTTATAGGGAAATTCATAGACAGGTTAGCAAAAATGTTAATTGAATAATATAACGATATCTTGAAAAGGTTCTCATTTGAAATTGGAAGTTTGTTAAACAGAAAATAATAATTTTAGATAATTATTCAGAACAAAACTACCCAAACTTATGCTTTAAATTTATTTCCTATAAAGATCTTTAAGGAGCACATATATTCCCACACTGTCCTGACCTCTCCACACAAATTCATGGAATTTCCAGGATGCGCATACTTGTGCACTGGAGGTTTCGCTTTTTCCTGCTCGTTTTTCTTTTTCTCTGCTCTCCCTCGGCTGGGACATGAAATTCCTGTCAAAATTGATAAAAATCACATTTTCCATTTGAATAACATTTTACGAATTCGTGCATAAAATTACAACAGAAAAATATTCCCTCCCTTGCTATTTTTTTTTTTTGCAATGGAATTTTCTGCAGCTCCGGAGAATATTCTTTGGTAACGCCGCATTCCACCAGTACCAACTTCTCCACTCCCCCCACTGGCCTCGTTGCCCTCTGTCTACTTAAAATGTGGAAAATATCTATTTTCTACGCCCGAAATACGCCGGGGGGAGGGCGAGGAGGGGTTTTGCCATTTTCTTATCGCCGGGGCCAAGCAAGAAGAAGAAGTCCAAAATTAACATGAAAATTTCGCGCGCCGGCTGAAAATTATTCAACTGTAGATAATTTTCATTGAGTGGTGGCAAGAGTGGCGGAGTGCACAAAACTTGAACTATGCCAAAATTTAATTTGTCTACAAAGTCAAGCGACATGTAGATAAATCAATCAAAATGGCACGCACACACGGTCACATAAATATATATATTTATATATATATATATATAGATACATTTGTATATAGATACATCGGCGAAACTCGCAGACAATCGTTAAAGTTGCCCGGTTTCGGCGCGCTTTAAAGTTTTGTTAAAATTTGACGTCAACGTCAATGGATTGGCTGCGGAACGCCTCCTACTTTGCAAAGACCACTTCATGGGATCCCCTTCCCTTTCTTTTTGCACTGAGAGAAAACTAATATATATTCACATATTTTGTAATATATTTTAAAAGGAAATTATAATTATTAAAGAGATATTAAGCAGTTAAAAACAACTACATTTGGCAAATTGAGGTGTATTCAGGAAGAGGTAGAATTTAAAATTTTTCTTATATGTTTGAAAAAAAGAGGCTTTAGTAAATATATAAATTTACATATTTAGGAAGCTAAATAAGCTAAATACTGAGCTTTTGACTATCTAATTCTTTCTGGAAAATTTCTTTAGACTTTTTTCCTGTGCACAAATTCCTCTATCAGTGAAACTGCATTATCACCTTGGGCCTCCCCCCACTCAAATTTTGTTCATCTTTTCCCCTTAGTTTTTTATATATGTATATATTTTTTTATATATATTTTTGAGAGCAGACGACGAGTGGCCCCAGAGTGTCTTTTTCGAGTGCTGTTTTGGCCAGGGATTATGTTTTTTTTTTTTCGCTGCTGCCGCCGCACAAACAAAGGGGAAAACAACGCACTCGCTGCGAGTGAAGAATAAAAAAAAAAAAATGAGGAAAACAAAATAATATTTTTGCCTATCACCATAAATAATTCACCTGACTCCCCTCCGCACCGCACAGAGAGAGAGAGATCTTCAAAAAGAAGCGCCAAGTGCAAAGTCAGTCGCACTCTCGAAAAATATTGAGCGAGTAAGAGAAGAAAAAAAAAACCTACAAGAAATACACATAAAACTCTTTCCTCAAGTTGCAGCCTGAAGTGGAGCTTCGAGTGGAGCCCGAGCACCGAGTTCCAAGTTCCGATGCTCCAAGACAGGCAGTCTAGGGTCTCAAAGACCCCGGACATCTGGAGGGCTGTCCCTCTACTGAGAAGTCAGTAAGTCTGTCTGGGTGCCTCATCTCGGGCTTGTAATTTCTGTATAGTTGTTGTTATTATTATTGTTGTTGTAAGTGTTGGTGTAAGTGTTGGTGTACTTGTTGGTGTTGTTACTCTTTTGTCAAGTTGTTGTACTTTAAACGAAAAGCTTTGGCGGCACTTGAAACTGAAGCAAACAACATAATCAAAAGAGGAGAGGGGAACCCGCCTCAAGAGGTGTGAAGTGTGTAACACATTCAATAGGGATTAAAGCCGATCGAAACTGGCTAAAATCAGTTAAAAAGGTTTAACGAATTGCTGGTAGATACCGAGATACAAATAAATTGTAAAAATTTGAAGTTTGAAGTTGACAGTTGGTGTGTTTTGTTGGAAATTTGTTTAGGCAAAGAAATGTGTGCTTAAGTTGGGTAAATTTTATTTATTAAGGAAGACAAATATGTATTTTAACTCTTAGAATGATTACAATAAATCATTATTCAATCTATGAACCTTTTTCAGAGCTCTAAGACATAAAGACATAAAGTCTTGAAGAAAACAATCCCCAATTTCACCACTCATTTGTAGAACTCCTAAAATGCTTACTAACTCTTTTTAAATCCCCTATTTTTATAAGAAATTAATAGTTATTTTACACTTACCAGGGTCTGATGTATCTAGGGCAGGTGGCTGCTGTGACAGTGGACCGGGAGTACTACCAGCGCCCGGCGATCGAGCGTCATCGTTCATTGCGCCGCCATAGGACAGCGATGAGCTTGGCGGCCGCTAAAAAAAACAGAGGGTAAGCGAAAATTAAATATTAAATAGAGAATAAGAATAACAATTGGTTAGGAAGAATGTGTGTGTTGTTTGGGCATGCGTTAGCTGTTTGTTAGAATTGATTACAAATTGGTTATAAATGTCGCTTTAAATTGACACGCCTGGCCATTAAATGAGCCAGACGCTTCGCTCTGGCCATGGCCATGGCCTGTCCGTCTTGGCCGGATTCTTCCTGGCCATAATATTGGTGCCCCGTTCCCTCTTCTTGCTCCCCCTCCCCCCTCTCTCTCTCTGTGAACGTGCAGACACGACTGTCAAGTTGTCAAAAGTGCCTTGGCCTGGCCATATTGTGGGCAAACAAATGTTCAAGATTGTCGTGGCCTAGGCCTAGAACAAAATACAAACCAAAACCGACAAGCCACCAGACAACATCGTGTGCAGAAATAAATATAGCTATATATATATATATATATATATATAAGTTATCAAATTAATATGCAGCGACTGGCTCTGGCGATCTGACCGTCTTCTAACTAGGAGTAGAACCAACTCGTCTCCATCTCCATCATCATCATTATCATCATTGGACAAGCCAGGAAAAACAGGGAACGACAACGACGGCATACTAAAATCCTATGCAGAAACCAAAAATGTCAATGTCCAGATACACACACATACAGTATATATAAATCGATCGGATCGAAGCAATTTAAATTCTGCTAATAACAAAAATATATACGCATTAATTTCATGCACGTGCACCACAATTTTTAGCCATAAAATTATTATTTTCCCAAGCTCGTAAAAATTCTTGACTTTCGAATACGATAAATATATATTTCGTATTTCATTTTGACTTTTTTGCTCTTTGTTTTTTGATTCATTTGGCATGCCGAGCACATCATTCATGTGTTTTCGCTAAATATTTGTTAAATCGCATATTAATAGCGCCCTGCTATAGACAATTTGTGGGTTGTTGGGTATAATTGTTATTGCCGAATTGTGATTTGTTAATGGAATTAATGTGATGACTTGAGAGTGAGAGCAATGAACTGTTTGGTGTATCTCAAGATACTTTGTGAATCTTCTTGGTTAGTCTGGGTTAGTCAGAGCTGATAGGTTCCTGGCTTTATTTTGCCTAATTTCCATTTCAAACACACTCGTTGCCGCAGCAAATCTATTAATAATTAGACAACACTGTCTGCATTTTAAATGCCACCTCCTCCCCTCCCTTTTTTTATGAGCCATAAGGTGTCTCTTGATAGTCGCATAAACAACTTCCACCATAAACGGACACGATAAAGCCCCGGCCGCCTGCAATTGTAGCAATTGTCGTTGCTTTAATGGCTTATAAACAAAAGACAAAACACAGCTCGGGCTTTAGACTGACCGCAGGCCAAAAACGAAACTATTTAATTAGCCAGGGCCGAAATCAAATAAAATGGTCATAAAAAACAAAGCAGAGTTGGAGCGGGAATAAAACCAGAAACTTTCCTTTTTTTATTTCGTGTTTGTAGCCCAGTGAAATTCAATAGGCTTGACGGTCGGCAAAGTCGCATCTTTCACACTTGCCGCACACTTTGCCAGGATTCTGTTTCTTGAACTTTATTTTTTACAGGCTTTTTTTTTTATTTGGCGGCTTCCGAGGCATTTGAAAGTGTATCGAGTTACTGGGAGAGAGAATCCAGGGAACACGCTCGAGTGTTGGCCTGCTGCTCCTTGAAGAGGACGAGCCAGCGATGCGTGCTTTAATTACATTTTCAATTAGCCAGGATGGCCCGCTCCACAAATTAAGCTATCGAATTCCTTTCGCATGTCCTGCGACAATTATTAACGAATATCGGTTTTATTTAAATGATGACCTGCCCGGGGACCCACTGCTTTTAATATTAATGAAAGCGAATCGAAGGGGGGTTTCACCCCGTCTAACCCCAATTCCATTTCCACGTCACGTAATGCTCCCTCTCAACGTGAAAACTTTGTTCACCTTTTTTCTTGTTGGTGTCTGGTTGGGGGAGCGGCCCTTTGGGTGCATTAAAATGATCAAGAAACAATTTTCGTTTACCTGTCGGGAGCTAAATTATTTATTTAATGCCCATCTCCCCGGCCTCCCATTTCCCTGGGTCGTCTTGCTAAATTTTTGATGATTTCTGGAGTGGAGCGGCGACAATTGGGTGAGCGAGTGAAGATGAGGACGGGACGCAACCGCAAATTTCTAGGGCCAAGTGAGTCATAAAAAAAGTTACGACCAAAACCATCAAACTTTACACTGTCAGGAAAGCGTTGGAAAATTGTTTGCGATGAGGTAACCAAGTTGTTTGCTTAATATATGAGCCTGGTAACACTATTACTAGCAAATATGAAAGTGTGACCATGTCACCTAAGCATAATAAGGAATTAATTTGTTTCTTTGCCTTTAAAGCCTATATATTTTATCAAAATTTATATGCAACCTATTTCAATGGGCATTTTCCCAACGTGTAACGTAGAGGAAAGAGAACTTTGCTCAATTGTTTTCGGGCTCTCACTCACTTCATTACTCTGGTGCGAAAGTTGACTTGCGGTCAGTCTGAGAACTTTCCAAGTGACTTGGCTAAGTCGGCTCAGCTGCGACAGATAATTGCCAATGGATAGGGGATTCCGGCAAATATCGGCGCGTGTCGCGCTGCGTTCCACCCAAAAGTCAAAACATGCAATTTTCACCGAGCCCTGTAATTTAGTATAAATCTCTGTCACAGCTCCTGACCGGTTAATCACTACAATCAACAGTTTCAGGACCCTCCTCCTGCTCTCGAAACTGAAGTTTCCCGCCGAAAAACTAAAGCAAAACAATCAAATTATGGCTCGAACGCTGTGTGTTTTTGGGTGCGTGGGAAGTTTTTCCTTTTGCTAAGGGGCGTGGCACTCTCAGAGATTTCCCTCCCTTTTCCATTCCAGTCCGTAATTGCCCGCCGGCGATTGTCGTGCATTTGACAGGAGTAAAGGAGTGGATGGGGGGAGCGGATTCCAGGGGTAAATCTAAGCCTAACCCGCAGCCAAACTCGGATTCGAGAATTTGTGTCTGGGATTAGGCCTATGCTTCAGGCTCATTTCACAATTAAAAATACAAACTACAGATAAGCGGGGAAAAACTACGATTTATTTAATGCACACAGGAAAAATTAGGGTAGTTTTTATATTTTTTTAATATTAGTTTGAAACTTTAGTTGCTTAATTGCTTAATATGTTGACCTGGTCATACTGTTTGAAGCGTAAAAGCGTAGTGTGGACATGCTATGTGCAAAAGGAGAACCCTTATATTATTGCAATTATTTACTTAAATAACAAAACTTTCCCCTCCGTGTAACTTGCCCTGTTATTGCGGCCCAAGTTTGTTTATCCAACGCCCTGCCAAGTGGACGTGAAACATATTTTTTCTATTTATCCGCAAACACTCATGAACAAATTTCTCTCCCTCATTTGATGAGCACATCCTTAAAGCAAATAATTAAATCCTTTTTACACGGCCGCTGCGAACGAAAGTTTTTCTATGCGGTTTCTGGTTTCGCAGGATTTTCTGGGATATGGGTGGGATGGGAAATGGAAGGAAATGCTCAATGGCCTCGATGGGCTCGATGTGCGATGTGGAAAAGTGAGTGGCAGCGAGTGGAAGTTGAGCCCAAACCCCAGCGAACAACAATCCTCGGAACAATCCCTCCTGGCTGTTTGTTTTGATGGATTTGCTCCGTACAAAAGCTTTTTGTTTGTCTGTTTGTGTCATGTTTGTTGTTTTGGTTTTGGCTTTGCTTCTGGTTTTGGTTTTAGCCAGGCGGCGGCCCTCGAGCCCTTGAGCCCTTGGAATGCTTGGGCTGAAGACTCTCTTTGGCGTTGGGTTTCTGTTAGCCGGCTGCTTAATTAACGGTATATAACAACCCCTGCACTTGAGCAGCAGCAGCAGCTGCTCCACCCTTTTTTCCCCCAGATTTTCCTTTTCCCCCCCGTTGTTTTCCCACCCACATTTTGCTGTTGCCACCTTTTGTGTATTTAATTGCGCGCATGGCATTTAATTGTTTTTCAAATTTGCTCAAGTTGTGTAAAGTGTGTGCAATGGTGTGTGTATGTGTGTTTTCATGTGTGTGCCAGTGTGTAAGCCATTTTGTTGGGGGGTTGAATTTTTAATTAAAGCCGTTGTGGAGGTGCAAAACTCCTTGGAATATAACCTGAACAATTCAATATGGCTGACTGAAGTCTCCCCGTTTTCAGCCATCACTTTTGGCAGGCAAATTGCTTTACTTAGAAAAACACACACGCATACACCTACATACACATATGAGAGAGGTATAATTTCAATCAAATGGCAAGTTAATTATACACAATTATTGTGCACACACACCGAGCCAGACAAAAAGAGCTTTAAACGCTGAAGGAAATTAAAGGTGTTGGCGAGATACTTTTCTTGGCTTTCCGTAATTAAGTATTTGAATATACAAATTTTTTCTTTGTTCTATTATTAATTTTGTAAGCCAATAATTAAAGACACACTCTTGATAGATAAACAAACAACTAAACCGCATCAAAAGCCAAGCTATTGATATTTGTCTTACATTTACATAAACCTCAAGTGCTTCACTTTTCACAAGTCATCGGCTATCAGTGCTTTTAATTAAACATTAATAATTACATATGTACATTTCTGCCTGTCGTTGATTATCATATCTAAAGAATTTCGACCGGACGACAAATTAATTTTCTAGTGGGTAACATTTTAATTTCATGTTGAAACACTTGACATAATTAAAACTAAACCAGACAAAAAACCCATACTATTAAGGGGACATTACTCATACGCAGCAGCAGCTCCCTTGTGACCATTATCTAACCAAAAATGAAAAAAGAAAAGCATGGACAAATCTTCCTATGCTACGCTGCTATCAGCAGCCAGAAAAAAAATAACTAAAAACCCCGAATAACAATAAAGAATGAACGACGATGAATGCCTAAAGTACAGGTCTGTGATTAAATATTTATAAGCGATAACAGCGAAATTGAAGTAGAGGCAGTAGCGTAACGAAAAAAAATAGAAAGAAAAATGAACAAAATTTAGAAATCTTGTGCAAACAATGAAATTACTATTTTGATAATAAAAATTCAGAAGCTACCTGAAAGGAAACTACTCCAGAATCAAGCAAACACAGAAAAAGTCAAGAATAAGTAAGGTAAAATAATAAATAGATAAGGCACAGGCAACCTGCCCAGCCAAAGGCAGCGCGGTGGCGCGCAATTGTGACTCTATCAAACTTATCATTTGTTTGCCTTTGTGTTATTATGTTACACAAACAGTGGAAACGTTGAGACTGCATGCCAGGCCATGCCCCAAAATAAATAGGGGGAGAAAAGTAAGCGGAAATGGGGCATCCGAGATCGGGTTTATCTGTTCAAAGCATACAAATCTGGGAGCTATCAATTTGAAAGATTCACTCAGACAAGGAAAACTTTAAGCCTAAATAAGATGGCTTCGAAAATGCTTTCATTGCTGGCTTGGTCACACTGCCGGCTTGCTTAAAAATGCAGTGTGGCCATGCACGCACCAGAAAAGGGTTTGTTTGGTAACAGATTTCTTTTCGATAAAGAAAATCTGCAATAAATACTATAAAGAGAGGCAGAAAAAGGCTTGTGAAATGGCAATGTGACCATGCTGCCATCAGAATATGTTTCTTTTCTCCTTCATCAAAATATGTAAATACCAGATTACTTAAAAATAAAACAATCTGAACCAAATCAGGAGAAAAAATCCCATGCCTAAGAGGCAGGGAAAAAAACGAGCGGAAATGGAGCAAATGGAGCTGCACGCGATTTTGCATTTCGCAGAGCAGACCAGATCGGGTTTATCTGCTCCACAAATCTCGGAGCTATCAATTTGAACTTTTCGCTCACACAGCCCGAGATTAACTACAGAACTTTGGACTCTAGTTTGTAGATTTTTCCCATTTGTATTTTCTTTTCTCGTTTTTTTTTTTCTATTTGCTGCCTTTTTAATTTGCACTTGAGTGCATTTCTCGCTGTGGCTGCCATGCAAATAAGATAATTATTCAAATGGCATGTTTCACACAATTCCAACACAAATTCCTGGGGGAAGAAACGGGCTGTGTGTGTGTATACAGGGGGGTATGAGGGGGTTAAATCACGAAAGGCAATGGAATCATTTTCTTGCCGGCAAAAGATATCAAGATAGCCACATGCAAATGCTGCAGTGATCGCGAGAAATAGATTTGCATAAGAGCCTGGCTGGCTGACTTGCTGACTGGCTGGCTGGCTGGCTGGAGAGAGACTTGCATGTGAGAACATTAATCGTGTAATTAATTTGATGCATGTGTATGCAAAGTAATTTCATGTAAACTGTCACGCCCCGGCCCCCTTGACCAGTCTGCTGCCCCCCTTTATTTTTTTTTTTTTTTTTGTGGCGTGCTAAAAAAGTCCCCGCGGGACAGACGAAAATCCAGCGGAAAGACAAGCAAACCAAACCGAACCGAAGCCAAGACCCCAGACAGTGTCAAATAGATTCCGCAAGGCGATAGAGACGACACAGCCTGGGCCAGAGATTAGCCAGCGGACAGGATCCCCAGATCCCCAGACCCCGATCCCCACAGAGCGGACACTTCGTGGACGTTTCCCTGTCAGCGAGTAACGCAAATCCCCCCGGAACGGCGGGGCGGGAAAAACCCAAACAGATAGCGCGAGACAACCCCAAAAACATTTCCATTTCGAATGCCAGAGCTAGTGCTAGAGCTAGAGATTTCATAGATTGCATTTGGCACAAGGTGTTGGCCAGTTCCTTTTGGAACTCCGTCCGATAAGCTGACAGCTGAAATTAGCCCGACCAAAGAGGAAACATGCCCAGAGACGAGGCATTACAAGGATTTGTCGCTGTCTGGCGAGTCATGACTCGAACGGGCGAAAAAAAAAACAAGTAAAATAAATAATAAGAAAAACAGAAGGGGTGGAGTTTCGGTGGAGGGGTTTTTACTATGAAAGGCACCCGAAAAATGCCAAGTCACTGCAGCGAACTAGATAATACGAAATTCATACAGTATTATTGATATGAACACTCTGATAAATGGCCCAGAGTGACTCAAATGTAGATCAAAGATTCGCGCGAGCTACGCATTCCAAATAAACTTCCCCCCTCGGTTACCTTTAGACTACCTTCACTTGGAGAGGAGTACAGAGGGAAAAGTAATTAAGTTGTTGTATAAAGAGTGCTAAAATCGATGACATTATATGGTCACATTCATTTATAAATAATTTTAATTCTTTTGAAGAAGCTAAGATTTTACTAGGGTTTAGTAAAAATTAATTTTTAGAACTAAAAAAATTTCAAACATATGTATTATGAAAAAAACAAGCTCTCTGCTATAAAACAAGCCTAAGAACCTTTGCTGTAACAACTTGGGAATTCTAAGCTTTAAGCTGAATATGAAATAAGACAGTTTAAAGGGGTACAAGTCAAAGCAGAATGTTAAATCTCTTCTTATACTTTATATGTACATTTATGTTACTTTTATTATCCAGTCTTTATCTTTAAGGTAGTAATTAAAATAGAAAATTAAATTTTGTATATTTCCTATTTTAAATCCTATAATTTTTCTCTTAGTGCTATGAAATCCGCATCTCAATGCGATCCAAACACTCTTGTTTGGAATTTTTAGCCAAGTCATCTTTGCCGCGAACTTCAGCACGGCGCTTTTGAGTTCTGTGTATTATTTCATTCTTCTCTTTTTTTGTTCCCACTTTTGAGATAGTCTTTTGAATAGAGGGGCGGCACAGCCCGACTCTTTAAAAGCCTGGCCTGGCCTGGCTCTGGCTCTGGCTCTGGCTGACTTGGCTCTGACTGTGGCAAAACTGTCGCATCATGGCCAGTGCGAGCAGCAGACTGGAAGACGACGTCGCCATGGCCATGACATGGCACAAGTTCCGCCCCTGGACACCCATTTCCATCACCGAAACGGAGTGTAGTCACAGAGTACCTCACCCCCGCCCCGTGCACTACAGCATTTCCCCCGAAAAGCCTCTCCAGAAAAAAGAGTACTTAAGGTTGAATCATGCCGGCCACTGCCAAATCAATTAGACCTGGTCGTGAGCCTCACTTTTTTGGCCATTACTCGCCGTTTTGTCAGGCCCCGCAGAGGGCCATAAAAATTAGAAAATTTGATTATTGCAACACGAAACGCTCCTCTCAATGCCCGAGATTCACTTTAGTTGGCTTTTTGGGTGGGTTGTTTTTCTGTTTTTTGGCTGAAGGAAGGACGTCCCACTGGGCAGGGCCATTTGCATATTATCATGGTGGGCTGAAAGATGCTCTAACAAAAATTTCATTACCCAAACCCAGCCCCAGTCACAGAAAATAAAATCATTCCACCGGTAGCTATGAGTTTAAATGAGTTTATTACATCTTTTGGCGCCTTTTTGAAGCATTTAGTGCCGGGGGTAAAAAACTTTGGGCCACCGAGGAAAAAGGGGTGCGCGATAATGAAATTTCCATAGATTTGCATAAAGCAACGACTCGACTCAGCAGTCGGCGAGATGCCCTAAATTAGATAATGTCTAAATTGGATTTAAAACACGCATTTTGCGGGTTTCCAACCAGCCATCACCCATTGAAGACCCATCGAGACAACATCAAAATATCATTAGACGGTTGTGCTCTTCGTCGTCGTATTTTTTTTTTTATTTTGCTGTCTGGGCATTTGAAGGGTTGCTCGGGCTCTGGCTCTCGTACTGGCTCTGATTTGTATGCAAATGTTTTTGGCATGAAATTTGATTTTCCATTTCGTGGAAAACAGGTGCCAGGCGGGGTGATGCCCCGCTCTCTTTTGCTTTGCCAGTAAGCCGATTATAAAGCGTAATTAAATTAGGCGGGGAAAACCATATAAAGCTTGATTTTAGGCCTTACATTACGAAACATATGAGGAAAGTTTAGGCCAGTTAAATTGTTGTTAAATTATTTAAAAGGAATAAGAAAATAAATAAATACTAATTTCTATTTAAATATGGAGTCAGATATAGATTTTACTCTAGATTTTAGAGTTGCATTTGGGTTTGCTGGCATTTTAGATATTTCAAAATATTTCTTTAAATTTTACAAGCTGTTATGCTATGAATTTATTGTCCTAATTTTACTTAAGTGACATTAATTATGATTTTAAATTGTGAAAATAATCTGAAAAGTTACAAGAACATTTTAAAGACTTTCTAAATATATTCCTTACATGAAACCTTCAGCTAAAGTTTACAAATTTCCACAAGAAGCAGCTACCTGAAGGTGTTACATGACTTTCTTTATTATTATTCTTTTTTGGCTTTAATTTTCTTTCATTTCTTTTAACTACTAAATTACTTTGCTCGACATTTCATGGGTTCTTTGTGCAAGTTTCTTTTTTTGTTCTTTATTTTTCTAGTTGAACTATCGCCAAGTTAATAAATCCTAGCGCTGCCCACATTGTCATTACGTCATTTGCATGCACATATACGCAGCGTCATTGGGGCAGCCATTACAAGGAACAAAAAATACAAAAAAAAAAAAGAAAAAAGAACATGTACTAAGCTAATATACATTTGGACAAGTTCATAAACTTTCGCTTCATTCAGCCCGCCCCCTTTGGAGAGGTCCTGCTGCCCTTCTTGTTGTTTTTTGTGTGGAGATTGCGTGGCATTTTTCACATATTTCTGCTGCACATTTCGTGCAAAACTTAATTATATTAACTGAGTTATTTGCGGCATTTGGCGCGCTCTGCGACTCGGGCTACGGCCCTCGAGAGTGGCTTTTGCACAGGGAGAAATTAGAGCTAAGACAGGCCTATTTCATGTTAATTAATTATATATTAAAGATAATATTCAACAGTTTTCAGCAATATCTAGAAAATGTTTAAGGTTGATATACATAGATGATTACTGAAAAAGTAAAGTAAACTATTTAAACCAAAACACTTTTATAAAAGTTCATAAAACTTTTAACTAAATAAATATACTTTAATTTTTTTTAGTTAATATTCCTGGTTTTGAAACCTATTTTCCTTCAGTGCATATATATGTTGCAGGTGTTGTTGAACGACAAAAATTATGACAACTTAACTTGACTAACTGGTGTGTGGCTGTTGGTGGGGACTGTGTGGCAGAGAGAGAGGCAGCTAGTTGTTCGCACCTAAATGGCCAGAATGACGGACGGAAAACGTCTGGCCAAGATGGACGGACACGTTGGGGCAATCAACAACATAATTAAAGACAACAAATGCTCAGGCTCTCCGGATCTTTCCTTTTTTTCCTGTATTTTTTTCTCCTTTTAGCTTTGCAGCAGCGATCCTCCTTTGGTATGCAACGAGTTGCAATTAAAAATCAATAAAATGCGTGATTTTTGCAATTTCTGCGCTTGCCATTGCAATTTGTAATTGCCATAATTAAAATGTTGCCCCCTCTCGAACCAAGATGTTTCCGTTTCCCGATCTCGATCTCAAGCTGACCCTGATTTCTCTTAATCAAATTTTCACCTACCAAAAAAAACAAGGAGAAATAAAACCCAGGGAGATATGGAAGTCAGTAGATGGCAATGAGATGCAATTAAATGCGTTTTCAAACAATTTCACTTTGCCAGAGGGTTGTGCACAGTCCTCTGTCTGTGTGTGGAAACCACCCCGATGAAATCAGGCAATCAATCACAGGGACCGCCGCATAACTCACCCTTGTCCAGGACCTTTTTCGGTTAGGGGGCGCAACAAATCGGATTAACTCCGCCAGACTGTACCGAAATCCACGCAGGCGCATTTCAAGGATTCTCCAGAGCTCTGAATTCTGATTCCTCAGCTCTACATATATATATATATATATCTCAGATTCAGAGTCTGTACGAGTTAGGGGTAGTTCACATAACAATTAACTTTTTTGTTGAGGTTTTTTCTTTCACCGTTCGACGGGGCGTGTCCGTCCATCCCTAAAACTAGATTTCCCAAAACGAGCAATCATTCTTTCGCTCAGATCGAAATCTCGTTTCCAGCTGCGTTTGTTGATCGTTAGCCAACACTACCCTACAATCAGGGGGCGGAGGGAAGTGTGTAGGGTAGATCACATGGTCGTGTCAGATGACTGTCAAAATAATCATTATCGATGGTCCACCGCCGATAAGGAAGAGATCACGATGCTGGCGAGGATCCGCGGTGTTGTTGGGTTTTGGCGATTGTCGAGGCTAGATTGAGGTGGCAAAGGTTGTCAGGCGAGAGATATGACTTTGAATGGGTTCTAACAAGCTAGGCACTGTGCGGAAATAAATGTAATGATTCTAGATTAATGATTTATTTCATTAAATTCATTACAATTTTAAACCTAGAGCCAGGTTTTAGACTGCTGGTTCTGAAATTACACGTTCTAGTGCTGTTATAATTCCCAAGTCTTTATTTTGGGTTATTTTAAAGTTCTTATTACTAAAATAATGACCGTTAGGCTTATTTAAAAATGTTGGATTAAATACGAGTCTTATTGAGTTGTAAAATATTTACTTAATACAATTTCGAATCGATCTTTTTTGAGTGTAATTAAATGTTGCTAGTAGCTCTTTCTCTATCTTAGCTAGCTGGCTCTCGCTCTGCCCACAGTCAATTGAAATTCTACGCATTCCAACAAACAACAAACAAATGCAGGCGGCACACACACACCCAGGAACACACACTCCCAGAGTAACACACACAGAGAGACACAACATATAGACAGTTGCATATATAGAATTCTCAATTGCTTTCGCATCATTACGTCTGCGAACAATTTATTTTTATAAAAGCGTAGCGACCGCCGCCAGTCCAAAGTTGGCGTCATCATCATCCTCACTAACAACAACAGCAACAACGATCTCACGTTCAAAAGTGCAGCAAGGGGGAAAATTGAAGGAAAATACTGAGGCATGAAAGCGGCATAAGAAAATCAAATAAATTTTATTGTATAAAAGCAGCAAGCAAAACCCAAGCAAAACAATCATTGAGCCAGCTAGGCTGTAAATAGTTTACAGTTCTCTCTGCGGTTGCTCACACTTTTCCTTTGGCCGCGCTGCAATCGATCGCAAAATTTTCCCCCCACTTTGGTTTTTCTCCTCTCTTTTTTTTTTGTGTTTTGTATTTTTCATTTCTTTTCTCTTTTCTCTTTTTTTGTATTTTTTGTAGTATTGTAAACAATTCTGTTGGCGGCTGGCGGCCACATCATCATCATCATCATCAGCCAGGCGGCCTAGCTAAATGGGTGTTGAGTGCAAAGTGTTTGTATTGCCACAGATTCCCGTTTGCCCCGTTATGCCCCGTGAAATCCACCGAATAAATCCCCATCGAACCCCACTCTATAGCGAGTGCAATATGGTCTCGATCTTTGAGATCTTCGAGATCTCGATTCTGCATCTGCAATGGCATCTGTATCTGTATCTGTATGTGCATCTGTATCTGTATTTGCATCTGCATCTGCCTCCGTCTTTGTCTCTGTCTATATATCTGAATCCGTATCGGAATCTTTGGCCTGACCGTGTTAAATGCTCGATAATTTCGGTGTGCATACTTTACGCCTTGAAGGGACTTGTCGCCCCATCGAATTTGGGTTTTCCTTTTTATTTTTCAGTTTGTTTGTCAGTCAATTTCGTTTTCATTTAATTTAAAGGCAATTTGTTGTATGATTTTCAGTGTCTCTAAAGTAATTAAATTGATTTCGAATTGTATTTAGGTAATATAATCATTATTCTTTTAAATTTCCTTTAATTTAAAAATACTTTTTCATAAATGAAATCTTCCCCAAACTCTTATTTATCTTTTGCTCACTCTTGCTAATGGTTTTCTTAATTATCTTATAATTTCTGTGCATTTATTATGTTTTATTTTCGCTGTATAATTATTGCTTAAATTTATTTTTGTTAAATTGCGCTTTTTTATCCACGTTGTGTGCTTGGTTTTTGGTGAGTTTTTGGCTGGCATTCAGTTCCTTATTTTATTATTATTATTTGTATTTTTTTTTCGATTCTTTTCGGGTCGCAGCGGGAGATGCATCTTTTGTGCTGCTTCTTGATCGCTTTGTGTGTCTTTTTAATTTTATGTCTGGCCTTGTGCTTGGGGGGAATGGTTGTGGCAGAGTTTTTGGAGCTGACACTAAAAATACAATTTTAAAATACGAAAAATTCGAAATCAAAGTGAAGCCAAGAAAGAAATCATACAAAGGCCATGGCCAAAAGCCGGCTCTCTTCGTTGGTTTTTTGTTTTTCTTCTTTTTATTTCGAGATTTTTCATAATTTTTGCGCTGACCACAAAAAGGCTGCTGCAGCAACGACCACCATGTTAACGACTTTAGCTTTCAGACCTCGGCATCGTCATCATCATCATCATCTTGGCTGGGCCACCTCCCCGCCCCTCGCTCTTGGCCATAATATAGTACATTGTCTGCCAGATCGTTTCCTTAACTTAACGTTAAAGTTTCATTTTCGTTGCCTTTGCAGTGATACCAAAACGACCAGGAACAACACACAAGCCCAAGCCCGAAATGAGACTTTGTCCAGAAAAATGAACCGCTACACAGAGAGATATTGATAGGAATTTATACAACAAAATATTCATTTAAATATTATAAATATTCGGAGTGAGTACAAAATCTTGTTTTCCTAACTTTTCTATGAGTGAATATTTAAAAGTTTCTAGTCTGGGCTTTTCTATATTTTAATTAAATATTCTTCATATAATTTGTAATAATAAAAGCAATATCCAAGGAATATTCAACTCTTGCATGCCCTATAAGTAATATTTATTACTTTAAACTTAATTTTTCTCCCCGTGTAAAAGCTGCAACAAATGAGTATTTTTTTCTGTACTTTTTTGCTGCACCCCTCTGATGATTTTTGAATTGATTTGTGTTGTTAAATATTAAATTCTTATAAGTCATTTGCACTCGGCCTGGGCCTGGGCTTGGGCTTGGGTTTTGAGTCCCAGAGCCCGGAGCTCTCGGGCCTGGGACTTTTGTGTGGCTCCAAAAATGACAGACAAGACGGTTGGGTCTCGTCTCTCCTCCCGTACGCGTCCGCTGTCGCTTCCCTTCAGCCCACATATATCATTTACACTCGGCCAGCTTGGAGAGCTGGCAATTGGAAACGGAATCGGAATCGAATTCGAATTCGAGCTGCGGACCCCGGCTCAGTCAGACATTCAGTCAGTTCACAGCGGTCGGTCGGCCAAAAATGGCAACGGGGCAGCAGCATCACAGCATCTCAGCATCTCGGCATCTTGCCCCTTCCCCTCAGACATACTGATATATCCCCTTCGAACCGCATCCAATTTTTGTGGGGAGGGGCCCTGCTAGGTGGGGAGCCTGCTGGCTCAAACAGAAATTATATTTTCAAGGTGTTCTCCAGGTGCCTTAATTTTCTCGTATTTTTATAATTTTAATTAACATTGCTGCGGCGCTTGCAATTCGATTTTAACACTGGGGGCGAATGTTGAAATTAAATACAGTCGAGCTTCTTTACAAGGAACTTGTGATATTGTTGCGATTGTACTATTAAAAAATAGTAATAAGTAAACGATGCCTTTACTAAACTATTCATATTTCAGCATTTCGTGCAATTTTCTTTAAAAATCTTTTTTTAAGGAAGAACGAAGAAAGTATTTGCATTCTTTGAATCAATATTTATCGATAGTTTTATATAACAAATTTTTCGATAAATCAATTTTAAAAAACTCATAGCTAAGCCAAAAACCCATTAAATTTAAATCGGAAAACTTTCCTATGTTAGTTTTTAGTAGGTTAAAAAATCTGCATACTGAATTTTAAATTTCAAGAAATAAAATTTTTTATTTTTTTTTTTTACAATTTTAACGATGTAACCCCTTAAATTTTTTTGAAAAAATCGAAAAAATTATTTTTCCCTAAAATATAGCTAGATCGATTCGGCTGTTGATGCTGATCAAGAATATATATGATTTATAGGGTCGGAAATGACTCCTTCACATCATTATAACTAAAATACCCAGCAAGGGTATAAAATACTTCTTATTCCCTTTCTTAGGTAAGCGTATGGTTTTTAATGAGAGATATTTGACATTTTGTTCGTATTAATCTTATAAATATCTGAATAATGTGACTTGAGGAGGTTTAACTGCTCGTTCATTCTCTGATTTCATATACATGTACATGAAGCCTGTAGTTTTTATTGCCATTTTATGGCATTTTATTAATATTTCTCGACTTTCTTTGGCGCAAAAAGAAAGAAAAGAAAACATTCAATAAACACTCACGCAGTGCACAAAATGGACTTTAAACAAGTGCCACATGAAACCGGGAAAATTTATATGTGGAGAGCTTTAAGTAAGTCTCCAGCTGCCGCTGTTGTCTTCTGCCTCCTTCTTTCTTTCTTCCAAAAGACTCTTCCGAAGACTCTTTGCTTCTGGGGCTCCTCTCGGGCAGCCCAGGCAGCTCCTCGTTTCGGTTGCATTCATTACAAGCGAGCCAAAGGTTAACATGCAACGAACGAGCCAGCGAACGAAGCAACAACTGCTAAAAAGCTTAAATTTCACAACACGCTTCGGCAGCAGCAGCAGCAGCAGCAACAACCAACAGGAACAGCAACAACACAAGCAACAGCAGCAAATCTACAACAGACAGACAAACACACAGCATCAACGTTCCTCGTTGTCGTCGTCGTCTCTCAACTTTTGCGTTTGAGCATTTAAGTGCCAATTAATAACAATTTTTATGAACCGAAGAAATAGTTGACAACACGGCATCGCTTCGCTTTGCGCGTCGCGCGTCTCTGTCTCGTCTGCAATGAGCGTTGCATGCAACAAGCAACATGCAACACGAAGCCAGACCGCCAGTCAGCCAAAGCTCATTTGAAAACACATAATATCATACACTTTATGAACAATTATTATATAAGTTTTATTAGTCGAGCGTCCCGAGAACGGTAGAGAGCCGAGAGGCTCCTTAATTAATTTGTGATTTTTCTGCCTCGGCAACATCTACTCTCAGCTCTAATCAACTTAAGAAGCCAACATCATCGCTTGGGGTAAAAGCAGCAGTAGAGACAGGCAACAGCAACATAAGCTGCAATATAAGCAACTTTGAACAGGAAATGTGACAGCCACAGTAGAGAGGATCAATTTCTAGCAATTTCAAGAGGAACAGGAATTAATAACAGGAAAAGCTATAGAGGGAAATGCAGCTAAATGCAGAAATTAAATACAAGTCAACTGAAATACAGGAATAAAATCCATTATATAACTCAGTCATTACCACCAGCCACTCCTCAGGACACAACATCAGCATTAACAATAGGGCAGTAACAAAACCCATCCCCTAACTGCTTCGTCCTTGTTGCATTAGAGGCAATTTATGCCGGCTTATTGACAGGACCAAAAGTCCGCGCCAAGGAAACCCAATAAGCATACGAAAGCAGAGCGAGGCGACAGGCTGACTTTGAAACATTTGGCGACATTAATATGATTTAATGCGTTAATTAGCGCCCAGTGGCAAGCAGCACAATGCCAGGACATTGCCGAGGGTGCGAAAACCAGCAACCTGAGAGCATCTGACGCAAAGTGTTCCCCGGAAAAGTATGCTATGCAGAGACAGAGACCGAGAGAGCGAGAGTGAGTATTCCCCAAATCCCCGAAGCGGATTAGTAAAGGCACTGGCTGTGCCACAGGACTACACAGGACTTGGCGGCAAAAGCTGGTGTCTGACTGGTAAAGCCGCGAAGGGAACCCACCAATGCCCCGTGTGCATTGCGTAATTGACGTCAATTTTGTTTTCGCACCGTGCATACCAAAAGAAAAGCAACAGAGGGAAATATAAATAAAAGCCAACGAGAACGGGAATGGGGGGCTGCCAGTGGGTGGATTTTTCCCGTCTTATCCGCCCGGGGGAAATCCAATACCCCGAGACCGAGAAAATAATTTGCCAAAATATAGAAATTGTGTCGCCGTGCAGAAATATGCAGAGATCTACTGATATATTGAAAACTTGAGGCCGGGGCCCAATAAAACAGGAGCTACCACAATTTCCAAGGGGGTGGCACATCTCAGACAGAAGCAGCATTCGGCATCATATTTCATTTATTAGCAGCAAGCGTGGCAGGCATTTTTATTTATGCCCCATAATGCCGGGCATATGTGGCCCAAATGGGAATTGCCTTGCGCCGGATAAGCATTGAGGCACTCAGTAGCTCTGAAAAGTCTCAGGGAAAAATTTCCCAGAGTCCTGGGTGGAGTGGAGACGCTAGAGAGCAAGTTCGCTGAGTGCCTTGGCAAGTAAAAGTAGCTTAGAGATTTATGCGGCATTTGTTTTCATTGAAAATTTTGTGTTAAGCTGCACTTAGCAGCTCTCCAAAACTTTTTGGTTAATTAAAAGTTGAAGCTAGGAAATAAAAGGAACTTAAAGGAGAGTTCAAATGGAGAAAGGTTTATTTTTAAGTAAGGTTCTTGAGTTGTTTATCAGGACAGTAAAAAAATACGTTGTAAAAAGAAGCTATTTGATAAATATGTATCTTATTATTTACAATAAAGGCATAAAGCATATTTAGAGCTTTCTAAGAAAAGTATTTAAGAACAGCTCCCATCTAAATATATATTATAAATCTAAGGAATATAATATATTTAAAACAAATGTAGCACATCAAGATATCCCAAAGAAGGCAACTTTAAAAAGAAGGCAAAGCCAATTAGGGCATATGAAATACCAGTCTAAAAACCCAGCTAAAATAGGCCAAGGCAAAAAAAATAAAAATAAAAATAAATAAAGAAGTTGGGTTCCTTCCCTGGCACGTGCGCTATTAAATATGCAATAAATTATTTTTGCTAGTTTCTGGCCGCCTCCTTCTCGGGACTCCTTCCTCCTGCGGAATTCGCTAAGCTGCCTGCAAATTATAGAAAATCCCCCAAAGATGCCCGGCCGGCCCAACTCAGAGATGTGGGGGATAAAGAAAAAGCCAATGTAAGCAATAAGCAGGAACACCATTATCTAATGCCCGTCGCGCCATTCAGGCATAAAGACTCCTTTCCACATTCTCCTTTCCTCTCCGCGCGTGGAAAACTTCTTAGGCCCGAAAATAGTGCGCAGGAAATAAAGCACAAAAAGGCAATAAAAATTGCTGCTGTCCCCCCTCCGACGACTATTTTGTAGATGCTGGCCGCACAGCTTCCGGGCCAATAGAAATGCCAGAGCGTTCAACAACAAAAGGCCAAAATCCAAAAGAGATCCCGGGCCACCCTTCCAAAAAGGGCCCCCAAATCCTGGGACTGGGCCTAATGGCCAAGGCAAACAGACAGACAGACAGACAGACAAATACAGATATAGAAACGGAGACGTCGCCAGCGGCGGATTTAAGTGCAAGTGATTTATGTTCTCGGAGATGTGGGCGAAAGTCAGTGGTCTGAGGCGAGGCTACAAATTAGCCAAAAAGAGAGTCCGGCGAAAGCCAGAGCCAAATTGCAATATTTGGCCCAAAAAAAAAAAAATCAATCAAAAGTTCAATGACGAAAAATCAGCGTTGAATGGATGAAAAATTGAAGAGGGAACACAAGAAAAAATTACATAAATTGGAATGTATCTTCACCAACAGAAATTCACCAATGATATATACTAGATATTTCATCAATTGCTTTTTACCAGTGAATATTCCCCAATAGATACATATGTATTTGTATCCAACAATGAATGTTCTTTAGTAAATATTTTACAATTCAACAACGAAGAATAGTGTTCACCAATTCCACAACATATTTATTCAAATAAATATTCAACAACACAACCATAAATGAACAACCTAATGAATATTTCAACAATATATATTCAACAATTATATTTTCTTGAGAAATTTAGCACAAAAATTCATTCATACAAATCTTTCTCCTAGTGCATTTAGCAAATATTTGTGCCCTGGAAAAATAGGGTTAAAGCGGGGAAGAACAACTCAAGACAAATTCAATTAGCAGCGGTCAGTGGCTACCCTTTCAGATATTTGAATCATAGGAAATAGATGCCCTTCAAGCTGGATTCAATTACAAGTTACAAGTGGTCAATACCGGCTAAGCGGGCTTAAGGCCGGCCCCCCCGTTTCTTATATTTTCCCTGCGGTCAGTTGCGTGTTGGTGTAATTGAAAAGCACTCAATGGGGTCAAAGGGATAGGGATCGGTGTGTGGGAATCCGGGGTGGAGATAGGATCAACTGCTGACTAATCGGGTTTAAAACAAGCGTAAATTGTCCTGGCCTTTCCTTTTGATATTCGAGCGGACTTCAGTGGCGTTTACTTGCGGTGCCAAGTGCAGCGAATACGCCGGGTAATTAATGGTAATTGTCCAAAGCTGAGCTCAGCTGAACCCACATAGGGCTTCCCTCAGGTGAGCAGGGCATAAAAAATATATATACATATCAGGGGGGAAGAGAGGTGCGCTGCATTTGCCTAATGACACAAAAGTAAACCGTTCCAACGGCGAGCAGCGACTTTGTATAATTTCCACCGCCTTTTCGTTAAGCTCTTAAACCGATTTGCAGCTTAGTTGAATGGCCAGGAGATAGGAGGAGCAGCGACATCAGTGCAAATATTTCACAAAGCCGAAAACGCAAAAAAATGAAACCGAAACTCCGTGTGGTGTTCATTGGAAAAAATGCCTTAGGGCAAGACAAAGACGCTCTGTGTGAGTGTGTTTTTGGTGGCTTGTCTTGTGGCATTTTTACGGCATAAATTTCCATTGAATTGATACTTTTTTTGGATCTCTACAAAACCTCCAAAAAAACAAAAAAGGGTTGACACAATCAGGTAGAGTATTTCCTCCTGTCGGCCGCAATCCTTTGAAGGCAACACAAACACTTGAGTCGCAAAGATTTCATTAAGATTTCAAAAAATACTTTTTGCTACGATCGATTTCTTGGAATGGCCTAAAAAAAAAGTTAAAATGGAAATATTCTATAAATTATTTACGACTAGAAATTAAGTTTCGTGGGCAAAGGTTTTCAATTAAAATTGATTTTTTGTTGTTAAACCATAAAAAACAGAGAGCCGTCAGTTTGGCATGTCTCTTCACGCCGAAACCCAAAAGGTATCGCATTCAACGCTTCATCTAAAAGCCTTGCAATTCCCTTGGCGAAACCAAATTCTGATCAAAAATCGAAACTAACACTAAAAAACATAAAAAATAAGAGGAAAAAAGCCAAAAGATCAGCCGCAGACGACGAAATCTTGTGGCAACTGCATTGAAACATTAGCAGTGATGACATTTTTGCGGTCAGCCAAAATCCCCCGGAGCCACCCTCCAAAATGTCTGGGGATCGTCTGGTCATGTTGCTTTTTGTTGGTTGAGTGAAATTCCTGCCAACGCGACACTTCATACATAATAACAAAAGATCGCAGGGATCGCAAAAAAAAACTTCAATCACTTTAAGCTATTGAGTTTGCTGGATACCCTATAGATGTTTGCCATTAATAATACCTTTTTTTCTATAAATTCTTCAATTTCTAAGCTGTTCCTAATAAAAACTTCAACTAATTCCCTTAAAAACCTCACCAAAATACACACCAAACCCGTCATAATGAACTCATTTAATAATCCCATCACCCTAAGGGTATTTGGGCCTTCGTTCAAATCGAAAAAAATCCATCAAGCTTTCTGTTCTCAGTGTTTTTTTGTAGCATTTGTAGGGCTTTCGTTGCCTGTTGGTTTATTAATTGTAGCCTTGGACTTGGCGATGGTCCGTCTTTGTTTCACAAATGAATGCACAAAATTTCGGGACAAGTCTGCCTGCTGCGGTTTCTTTTGGGCCACAAAACGCAGACAGTATGACGACGCTGAAAGCCGCAAGAGCTGAAAGCCAAAAGCCGAAAAACAAACAAATACACACATAAGAAAAAGCCAGGCACATAAAAGTAAATTATAAGAAAGAAATCCTTTTGGCTAACTCGTGTTTCTCTTTTTGAGGTGAGAGTGCGGCTAATGAGCCAAGTCTTGGATCCTCTTTTTCTTCTTATTTTAATCTGGAGCTCGGGTCTTCGATTTCAAAAAAACCAGTTGGAAGAGTTTTTCGTTTTTCGGTAAAAGGGAGTGGATTGACTTAATGCCTATAAAATTATAGGTTTCTTCGGGGACGTCCCAGCTTGGAAAATTGTGTGCAAGCGCTTGTTCTGGGGCGTTGCTCGAAAAATTAATACAAAAAGAAAATAAAAATAAACTCAGCCATCACGAAAGAGCATTTTCCCCACTTGCTGGAAGAAAATGCCTTCGAATTGGTTTGACTTTTGAAGAAACCCAGAAACACGCCCCGGGCAATCACGCAAAATGCCAAATTACATGTAGCCGCCATTAAGCGAACGAACTCGAAACTCGAAATTCATCTAACACGCACCCAGAAGGGAAAACACCAGGCTGGCTATTGGGCCCAAAAAAAGAGTCATTTAAGGTGTTTCTTACACGCGTTCATTACCCTCGGCAGCTGTCCAAAAACGATCGGATGAACTGCTCGAATTTCATGAAATTCCTCAGATTCAGACGCACTTATCCTGGCATGATCCTGGCAGCACCCCCAAAGAAATTCCGCATCGAAAGCCTCCCTCTCTGCTAAGTAAGAGGCTTACACGTGCCTTGGGATTATTTTTTGTTGGTAATACGAGCCAAGCCGTTCTCAATTTACAGCCGTTGTTAATGGAACAGGAATCGGAGGACCTTGTGTCCAGTTCAACAGGATAATAGCATCACAAAAATTGGGTTAGTAATATAAGTTATATTCAAGAAGAGTTTGTAGGAAAGATTTCTAGATATGGGAAATATTATAATCATATTTAGAGCATATAAAAATATTATCATTATCATAATAATTGTTATAAATGTAAATTAACTTTGTGGCAAAAGTATCTTATAAATACAAAGTAGGTTCATATTTTCGGTTTTATACTTGTCCTAGATTTTCTGCATTGAAAGTCACAAAATATATGATCATCATATCATATTTAAAGCACTTGTTTTAAACACTTTTTAAATAAAGTTCGTACCAAGCAATTAAGTACAACTCTCTTGAGGTAATTTCACAGACAAAAATTCCATGAAAACCTAAAAGAAAATTATACCAACACTTAGACAAGACTTTTCCAGGCTAAAGAGTGGTTTAGAAACGCGGCTGAAAAGTAGAAAAATTCCCTAAATGATACAAATAAATCCATTTGCGAGTTTTCAGCACCTAAAATCCTAGAAAAGAATTGGAACAAAATTTGTAATCGTCATCCAGTTTTAATGGTCATCCTTCTTGGGGCTTTCGGCTGCTTGATGAATCTTCACTCTCGGCTCCCAGTTCCTTTAAGGTCCTCCAAAAGGCTTAAATAACTAAGTTTAGGTCAGAGAAAAAATCCATTTGGTTTTTTTGTTTTATACTTTTCAAATATATTTTGGTTTTTTGTTTTTTTTTTTTTTGTTTGTTTGTTTGTTTTCGTTTTTGTTTCTTCGTTTTGTTTTCATATATTTATTGGCTAACTCTTTAAACTTTACTCTGTAGTTCTTTTTTGTTTTGCTTTTACTCTTAATCCTTCCTTGTTTTTAATTATATTATTAGTATACAATATAAATAATTAAAAATATTACATTAAAATGTATTCGTATATCGTATAGAAGTTGCTGGTTGTTTTTGTTTGTTGTTGGATTTTCATTATGTATATTTTACTTTTCCTTCTTAATTTTTGATTGCGTTTTCTCTCATCGTCATCTTCTTATAACATTTACTTTCATTTTACAATTTTGCTAAAAACTAAATAAAATGTTTTGTTTGTAAAAACAATAATAATAATAATAATAATTATTAAAAAATGTATGCTCAAATTATTGTTAATTTGTTTATTTTATATATTTTAAAAATAGTACAAAGCAAAAAAGCGCCTTCTCTTGATTTTTAAAACATATTTACGTATATATTTTGCATCATTTTTTAATTTAGTTTTGTTTTTTTTTTCTCATATTTTTATTTTTTATTATTATTTTTACTTGCGTTATATTTTTATAAAATATCACCTAAAGCAATTACGTATTTCAGTTTCAGTATTTTGTGTTGTGTATTTTAAGTTTATTTATACAATGCAACAATAAAAAATGTTTGCTTGGTTTTTTTTTAATATTTTCTTAGCAAAACATTTAATACAGAAAATCATTAAAGAATAATGGTTCAACGAAAATGCAAAAAGCTCACACAATAAATCATAGGAAACAAAGTTTTTTCTCTCCTTTTTTGCAACAGTTTTTCTTTTTTTAACTAAAAAGCGGCGAATTATGCTAACAGAAAAATTATTACATAATTACAGCAATTTTTTCGAGTTTAAATTTAGTTTCTTACATACAAGGTTTTTAGTTTTTTTAGGTTTTGAGACAAAGTACAACAACTATTTTAATTTTCATAATTTTGCAAGAAAGTTTTCCCTCATTTTCTTGGTAGTTTTTGAAAAAATAGTACAAAAGCTTTGTTGTTGTTGTTTCTTCTTGTTGTTGTTGTTGTTGTTTAGTTAGTTGGCTATATTAAACCGCTGGGAAATCGGTTCGATTATAGTCTAAGTATACAAATGACTGCCCATATAGCTGAAGGAGCTGCTTGGATCGACTGATCGCAGCTCGATTTAAGTACATTTTTTTGTATTTTGTAGTTTTTTTGTTTAGTAGTAGTGTTCTACAACTCAAAATAGTAGTAGAAGTTAGCAGTAGAAAGTGTGTTTTGGTAGCTAGAGAAGAATTTGGGTTTCGCGCCACTAACTCTTGTATCCTTCCGTATTGCAAGTTTAGGGTTCAGGGGTCCTGACTAAGAACTATATAACGTACGCTATAGTATACAATTGGGGGGATTGGAGGGTAGCGAGGGTTCTCTAAGTTTCCCGACTGCCCCTTTCTCTCGTTCTAATTCAATTAAATTACATTTAGCTCTCCTCCGCCTGCTCGCTATATTTATTTAATAATAATAGTATCGCGTAGTTTTCGATTTGCTTCGTTTAGTAAATGCTTAAAGTTTGTTTAGTTTTAGTTGGTTTGCTGTTCGGTTTACGTATATCAATTGTTCTTGAAAGTTCCTCGGCTCATTTAAAATGTCGATCGTTCGCATCCTCAATTTAATTAAATTAACTTTAAGTTTCTTAGTTGCTTTTACGTATTTTTTGTTTGTTTTTGTTTCTCTAGGTAATAAACAATAATGTTTTATTCGTATACTTTGCATTTGAACTCAGGTTTTGGGTTTTTTTGCGTTTCTGGTATCTCTTTTTTACGTATATGCGTTGCATGATGAGAGTTGAAAACCAAAAAAAAAAAAGTGATTAACGAAAATATCCTTATATATCTTCTTAAACTTTCTCCTTCTCCATTACTTTTTTTCTCGTATTATTTGGCAAGTTTCGCTCCAGTGTTGTAAAACACACGAAGGGAAAAAGGACGTTTTGTTTTTAGAAAAATCGTATACACGTTTGCTAAATTGAAAAATTCCCGAAATGAATAAAGGAAATTAAAAATTTCAAACTAAGCATTAGAAAATATATATATTTATATATTTATATGTGGGGATAGAAGTTTCTAGGAATTAACTATACTCTCTATCGGTTTCTTTTCTTTTTCGTTTTTTAAGCGCAGCCTAGACTGGATTTTAGTTACAAACTACATGGCTAAGCTTTAACTCTATATTAGATCGATTTTTCCGTATATTTATATAGAGAACTGATGGGGGGAAAAGGATTAAAATCGGGACGCGACTAAAAGTCCGCCTCGTGTTTGATGCGATAGCTGGCATAGGTCTCCTCCAGCGGTGAAAAGTCTTGGGTGCTGGGCTGTGTGTGTGATCATTCATATTTTTCCAAGTAATTGGCACAGATTTACGTAAAAGAATTGGGGTTTTTTTTTAATTTTTGGATAAATAAAGAGAGATTTTAGAAACAGTTTCTTTTGGGGAAATATTCTTGTGGCGTGTGTGTCTGTCTGCTTGTTGCTGCTGTTGTTACCAGAGAGGAGGGACTTTTTTGGGGGGTTTTTTTCAAATATTGCAAATATTTACAAGTTTACAAACTCAACAAAACTCAAACCGATAACCGGACAAGTTATCGATACCCGCCGACCAACTGACCAGGCCCACGATATATCGGGGACAGAAGAGTCAGAGGTCAGGCCTTCGTATATCATATAATCAGTATACATATATAATATATATGCGTATGCTTGGGTATTATATATATATATATAGTTTCTATATAGAACTCTATATAGAGTTATGTGTGCATATGTAAAAATGTTAAAAATTGGTTAGATTTTTGGGGGGTTAGTAAACTTTCTCATAATATAAGATTATTATATTATTTAGAGGGGACTTTTTTTGTTTTTTACTTATTTTTTCTTTTAAAGGGGCGTTCAGTATTAAGTAAGGGGGAAAAATAATCAAAAATAGTTGGTTGGTAGGTTAATGGTGTGTGTGAGTGTTGTTAATAATAATTAATAATATATTGGCGAGCTATATGGGCCTCTTGCAAAAACGAAGTTCTCGAACATTTTTCATATTGTTGTAATTTAATTCTCAATTTATGCTTTTCATTTTCTTTGTTTTCTGGGTTTTCTCTTACTTTTGTTTTCAGTATTTTTGTTTGTTGTTGTTTCTTTAGTTGTTGGTACTTTTTACAAATTAAGCGAAATTGTTTGTTGCTCTAATTATTGTTGCTCAGTTGCTTTTTTGTTTATATTTGTATCATTTACAATCTGCTTGAGATATATAAACTGATATTTTGTATTTGCATTCATTTAAGAGGGATTTTGAGATAGTCCGATGGGCAGGAAAAGAGCAGCAGCGAAAGCTGAAAAAAATGCACTTAAAAGTGCACAGTTTTTGTCTTTCGTTACTACTTGTTTTTGCTGCCCACAGCTAGTTGTTGGAACTTAAATTTATGGCATTTACTGTACACAGAAGGAGGAGAGCAAACAAATTTTTCTTTTGGCCGTGGCAGCAACGGTAGCAACATTAATAATTGTCCAAATATATATATTTGTAGATATATATATATATATAGATAGACTTTCGTGGCTCAGTCGGTTTTCGTTACGCGTTCGTTCGAGTCGGTCATCAGTTCGGTTTTCGTGGCCGAAGCCTCGTTTTTTTGGAAGCTCGTTTGTCGCTGGTATGTTACTTATGTCGGTTACTGTCCTCCAGCCGATGTATGTTGCTGCCGTGAGTGTGTGTGTGTGTGTGTGTGTATGTTGCCGCTGTCGCATGTTGCTGCCGTGGATGTTGCTGCTGCTGCTCGCCGGCTCGGAAAACTCCTCTGCTCTCCTTTCAATTGTTCGCTTTTATTTTGGAATTGTTACTGCTATTTTTTGAAATTGATTTCTTTTAATTTGTAATAGTTAGCTTTCTTCGCTTAGTTTTGTTTTGATTTCTGATTCTAATTTACAAAGTGTGTGTGTATTTTATGGGTGTGTGTGTGTGTGTTTGTATTTTTTTGGATTTGTTCATAATGACGTACAACTTCTTCTGCGTTCGGATTTGGATTTGAATTCATCAATATTAATATTATGTTTGATTTTTTTAAGATTTTTTGCTAGCTGCAACAAGCAGCAACATTTTTTTCTGTTCTTTACTGTTATCGGTCATCGTTCATCGATTATCGATTGTGGCATTTTCGATTTGGCATTCGATTCGCACTCCAACTCGATTCGATTCGATTCGATTCTCATTTTCGATTTCGTACTGATTGATCGCATTGCAATTTATTATTATTATTGATTCATTTTAATCCCAGGGCATTGTGAGCACCCGCTTCGTTTTTGCAAGAAGGTCGTTATCGTACTACGAACATGGGTGCACCACCGCATTGTAGCTCGCCAATATAGGACCATGTGCTCCCGCGAAGGGGGTACTCACAACGTCTGGTGTACTAGCTCCATCGGTGTGCGACGTGGAGTCGGCATTGCTGCGCCCTTCTCCGTTCGCCGATCCCAGCTCCGGTGGCTTGGTGGTGTCCCGTTCGTCGATCACTAAATCTATTGGCATTTTACCCTTTAAACACGATATATACCGATGACAGAAGTTATCGCATAATTCGTGCACCTGTCGGATAACGAGGGTTTTGTTGTTTGTTTTTTATGTTGATTTTTGTTTTTTTGGGGAGAGAGAAGAGAAGAGAGAAGAGAAGAGATCATCAGTTGTGTTGTCGATTTTTGTTTTTAGTTCTCTTGAGATTTTATTGGTATCTCCAGAGGGTAAGGGGGGGGCGGCGGTTTCAACAAAGGGGGTGCGGTGTATTTATGGGGTGGTGCTCTACTCTATAAAGGGGGGAGTTTTCTAAAGATGCTAAGTAATTATATTTTACAGGGGCTTACTATTTTAAAGGGATTTCTTAAGGGACTAATATGTTAAGTAAAGATATATGATCATATCGAATAGTAACGAAAGCAGCATAGGTGATCGAAAGGGTTCTATTTTAATTTTGTAAATTGTATCCTTTTTGAATGGGAAATTTAAAATGTTTAAATTATTTTTCTTGTTAAGCTAAATTCGCCACTAGTTTTACTTTGGCTTAACGTCGAATTTTAGTTTTCATTTTTCGATCATCTATCTGTTTGAAATACTTTATTTTATAAAGATCACTGCTATTTTTCACTACTGAAATTTATACCCTTGCAGTATATATTTATTTTAGTCAGAAGCTTGTAATGCTATGAAGGAGTCATTTCCGACCCTATAAATCATATATATTATTGATCAGCATCAACAGCCGAGTCGATCTAGCCATGTCCGGTCAAAAAATAAATTTTCGAAAATTTTTCGAAATTTCAAAATTTTGTAAGGGGTTACATCATTAAAATTTTCAAAAATTGGAAAAAATTTTAATTTTTTAAAAATTAAAAGCGAGTATGCAGATTTAATAAAGTAACAAAAACTAACATATAAACGCTTTCCGAATTGACATTAAGGCTTTTTTGGCTTAGTTATGAGTTTTTTAAATTTTAATATAGTCAAAAAAAATTGTCATATTAAAATATCGATAATTATCGATTACTGCAAGGGTATATAATCTTCGGTTGCCCGACGTTAGTTTCCTTTCCTGTTGCTCTTATATCTACACTTAAAGCGAGCTTAAACATTGCCATATTTAGCGCCATCGCATTCTTGCCACAAGCAACCTAAAATATAAAAAACCGGCTCATCCGCGATCCCCGCCCCCGCAAAATGGCATGCAAATTGCTTTTGATGCGTTACCTGCGAAAACTTCAACTCGAAAACTCCATCTGCAAACTCCAGACGAAGGAGACCCAGACCCAGACCCAGACCATGATGGCCATGATGATGGCCACTCAAAAATGGCTGAGGGACAAAGCCTCTCTCTAACCAAGGCCCATAAATATGCATAGAGAGAGGTCCAAAATAATGCACTGCCCGAAAAGGAAGTGGAAGGAAGTGGAAGGCAAGGCGGGCAAGCTCAGTGCCTCGGGGCACACTTTCAGCCAGGCCAACAAGCCCGGTCAGCCAGTCAGCCAACCAAGCAGCAACATCAGGCAGCACGTGCAACACTCGCATTAGCAACATGGAGATGTTGCACACTGAGGAAAATCAGTATTTCCCAAAGAAAATGCTTGATTTGTAATTATTTTCTGTAGGTAGTTTTTCGTGCAGTATCCAGAAGATCGTTGTGGCGTCAGCAGGAAAAAGGCCCAGCAAACAGAATGCGTTTTTAAAGCCCTGTTGTTGCTGGGCTGTGTGTGATGTGTGTGCCGTGTGTGTGTGCCGCATGTGTGTGTTTGTGATAAAACAAATGCGATAAGGCCAAAGTGAGTGTGAGTCAGGCATACTATATGCAAATATGCAGGCAACAAAGAGAGGAATGCAGCCGCCGCCACGGCTAAAAAGAAATTAATTGCACTGGGCCATGGCTGGCAGACATAGCAGCAGCAGCAGCAACAGCAGCAGCAGCAGCAGCAGCAGCAGCAGCAGCAGCAGCAGCAGCAGCAACAGCAGCAGCAGCAACAGCAGCAACACCACCAGCAACAACAGGGTGCTCCATTTAACCGATGCCTGGCATTTAATTTACGAAAAAGTGCGCGTTGCTTATGCAAATTGTTTGTTGTTGCTGCTGCTGCTGTGTGTTGCTCCTGTGCTGCTGCTTCTTGACTTCATTTTTTGTTGTTTTTTATTTTGGCCTGCGAAAGCTGCAACGGCGGGCTATTAACTTGTTGCCCATTGCCCAAACTTGTCAAACTCGTTTCCAGGCTGCTTTCAATGTTATTGTCACCAAAAAAAATATAAGCTCAAAAAAAGATGATAAAAAGCAACGGCGGCCTGCAACTGGTTTATGACAGGACAATGTCAAATTTGTCGCCGCCGCCGTCGCTGCTGATAAGCCACAGTGCAGCAGCAACATGTTGCCTGCCAGTGTATCAGTTTTATGATTGCATTTGTAGCTGTCAAAGCGACCATAACAATATCCATAAAGCTTGCAATTAGCACGCCGGCAACATGTTGCTGCTGCTGCTGCTGCTGCTTCTGCTGTGCGCTTACCAAATTGATATGTTTATGATGCCGGCAGATGCCGGGGCATCCTCATCCTCCTCCTGATGATGATCATCATGATCATCATGATGGCAAGACCCTTTGGAGACTCAACTTTCGATGCCGGCTGGCTGATAACTTTTGATTAATTTGTCAGCATTGGATGTGACATATTCGAACGGCTCATTGCGATATTTATGACTGTCGCAAGTCCCCCCATGTTGATGTTGCACATTCGCTGCTGATGTTGCTGTTGCACATTGGGTGGGCCCTCCACAGGCGGACCTGGACAGGGGCAAAACACCAGCCAACGGCAGCAACAAGAGGGCGTTCCTGCCCCCTCATTTGTACATCCTGTTAAGCAAAACTTTTCACAGCAGCCCCCCCTCTCGCAGCTTCCTCTCTTGTAATTCTAATCTCAATGCAAATCGCTCCAATCTGCGCAGTGGTAATTCTCGATTTCCGCTCATAGATAGCCCCAACCGTTTACAGTCAAAGTCCCCGGCACGCAACTATACTGGGCACAGCCTCCAACACACTCTGGGCTAGGGGTCTAACAAGTTTCCAGAGCTAACTCTCTTATACCCTCGTGTGTTGTTCTGACATTTAAATGAAATGTAATTAATGGTAATATGGAATGCACATGTCTAGGATAGCAGAATGCTAACTAGATTGCATTATAAATCTCTAGAAAAGCGATACCTCTACTAGAAATCATTGGGAATATCATTTCAACTTGGTGTTTTTTATTTTTTGGCAGATCCCTCAGCTTGCATCATCGGTTTTGGAGTAAAAAACTCAAAAAGTATACAGCTGTCGCTGGTAGTGGCAGCGATCCCGAAGCGATCTTGGCCAAGCCATCAAAACAAGGCCCCCAAATTGTTGTGTGTGTGTTTGGTGTGTGGTGTGCGGTGTGTGTGTGCCCCCATGCCGATTCCGATTCTCCGATTCTCTGATACCCCCTGCCGGCGGAGGAGCGTGTGCAACTGAGTGACCCAACGTGTTGTGTCTCTGACTACGTCTCCGTCTCCAACTCTCCGGACTCCATCTCGATCTGCTGTGCTGTGTCTTTTTGTCCCACTGTCCATCGGGCGGTTAGTCCCACCGTCCCGTCGTCTGTTTGTCAATTGCAATGCCTGCCTGCCTGGCTGCCTGCTTGAGTTTTTTGTTTCGTATTTTTTGTTTAGTTTTTTGTTTCTCCCCTTATATATATATATATATATTTTTTGCTGTATTTTATTTTTTGTATTTTATTTTATTTTTTGCATGACTGGGGAGCTAAAAAGCTGGAGTGACTGGGAGCTGTGTGACTGAGGCCCAGACTGACTGCCACTGAGAAACTGAGACAGCCAAACCAGTTTTGACAGACACAAGTCTTGAAAACGTCTTTTTAACTGATTCTGTTCGCTGTAGCAACAAATATGCACAGATACAGATATATACATATAGATGTTGTATTATTTTTTATACTTTTCTTTCCAAGCCCGCACATTTTATTTAAGTATATTTCGTTGTTGTTGCTGTTCTTTGCATTTATATTTATTTTATACACCAAAAAATCGACCGCTGCATTTTGTTGGCTGCATATAAATGAATGGTGCTTTATTTTTTGTTCGATTTTGCAAAAGTTTTTTATCCCCATTTTTTTTTTTTTTGTATATATTTCGATTTTTTTGTACAAGTTGCTACAGTTCTTTGTTGGTTTCGTGTTGTGTGTCGCAAGCTGTGTGAGTGACAAATGACAAAACAAAAACCTGTCGTGGTCTGCGCCGTTGATAAAGATCTTGACGGTTGTTTTGTTTTATATATATTTCTCTGCGTTTTTTATTTAATCTCTTTTCTGGCTTTCTATACAGGGTGCTGCAACAAATTGCAGCTGGCCAACTGACTGACTAACTTGGCTTACTGCACTAGTTTTGTGCGTTTGTTTTATGCGCTGGGCTTAGAAAGCGTTTTGCCAGGCTAATTGCACCTCGATTAACTCCTCTCCTCTGTCTGTTCGATTACCCGTCATTAGCCTATATCTGGATGGAAAAGGTACACTCACATTATGAGGCCCAAAAGAAAATAAAAAGAAACCGAAACGGACATCACATTCCACAGCAAATGACTTGAAGTCTACTAAATATTCCCTCAGCGTTCAGCTTGTATCTTTTTATGCACACGAAAAAATGAAACGAAGATGAAACAGACTCTGGAAATAGTATTCTTAGTCTTGATGAACTATAAATTGATTTATAAAATAAATAGTTAATGGAAAGTCTTATTTTTCCCAGGCAAGGCAGAGATTTATAGATTATTCCCATTATATAGATTATTCTGTAAAACCGGCTTCAATCAGCAATGAACTCTGTTGATATCGGCTTATTATAAGCACTAGAGTTTTACCATTATCTGATGGCAATCGAGGCATGGCTAATATCCATTTATAAGTCATGTTCCTGGGCCAAGATTTGTTCTTGATTAGCTCTTTTCTCAGTGTGTTCTGTCCAGTGTTTTGCATAATTTCTTACTTAAGACTTAATTGAAAAAAAGAGTAAGAGACGGGTTTTGCTGCCGCCGATGGCCGCAGCCCGGGCCGGCTTAGAGTTAAACTCCGGCTCTGGGTTTCAGTTTCAGTTTGAGTTTCGGTTTCGGTTTAGGTTCGCTCCACGCTTCGTTGCGCATTTGCCTAATTAATTTTCTCAGCACAGCAGCAACAAAAATAAAATACAATACACGAGAAAAAAGAGGGGGTATAGACCGGGCATTAATTACGACCACGTTTGAGGAACAACTTCCATTAAGTCACAGAGTGCGAGTGCGAGTGCGAGAGAGGGACTGACACGCACCCGCTTGCTTGCATATTATTTGAAATTAAAACAAATTAGGCAACCTGTAATTTTTCCATTTAGACAATAAAGTGTCTAATAATCAAGTAGGTGTTTGGAACCACCCCCCTCCTCTTGCGGCATTTTAAAAAACATAAGAGAAAAACCTCCCCCACGTTTGGGAAAATAATTTATGTTTGGCTTTGGTGTTTTATCTAGGAATTTTCTGAGTTGGAAAATCGAGGGGAAGTTCTGCAGTCATCACACCTCATGTATCAACAACAAAGGCAGGGGCCGAAATAGAAGCTGAATGCATTCCATTGTTCAACTGGAAATGTTATATATTTCTTTTGCATTTTTTTATCTTACGCATGAAAGTGTAACCGAAAAACTACAGCAAACACCTGCCGTTGCCGCCGATGGCCAAATATTTGTGGTTTAGGCCACATCCTGCATGAATGCCTAACAAATATTTCACTCTGATTGCCAATTAATTCAATTTTCAGCTGCACTTTTTGCTGTTGTTGCTGCCGCTGTGTGTTTCTCCTTTAATTTAGACATTTTGCAAGTGTATTAGACAAGCTGCAGATATATGGTCGCCTGCTGTGGGACTCTACATATATCTCCCAACCCCCCTTTGGAACATGGCTCAATAAAATGTCAACACAAATGTTGGTAATTGAAATGCGCGCCCGTTGGCAACTATTTGCCTGCTCTTTTTTCGCGTTTTGGGCTGGGGGGTTTTATATTTATGGGCCTGCTGGCTGGAGACTGTGTTTCGGGGTCCTGCCCGGGGTTCCTGGTTAAACATTTTGGGTGGTCTTTTTCGGGGCGTTGATAAATGATTGCCGGCGACTTGGCTGGACTGCCGCCTGGCTGGCTCTCTGGCTTTTTCAGTTAATTGCAATGACTAAACAAATGCTGCTTTGATGAGTTTGCATAAATTGTTTTTCCCCGATATTAAAGCTATGTATGGCATGGCAAATGTTTAAGCTTGCTTAAAGTATTGTAACTTAACTTGGTTGAAGGGAAATTTACTTTAAAAGAAAGGTGTTACTTACTTTTTCTAATTCTAAAAGGTGAAACCGAAGTACTTGTATTGCTTGCACCATCTGGAAGGAGAGAGAATAATATTGTTATTTAAATTTCATATAGAAGTGATTAAAGAGTGACCGAAGCATATCATCAGAAAGGAATTTAAATATCCTTTTAGAGTGGCCAAAGCTATTATTAAAGCATATAATCTAATACGACCTTCTCAAAGAGCTAAAACAATTTCTTTTAAATGCTCTATTAATGTATAATTATGAATACTACAACACTCCCCTTTTGGCCCCCATAAAACGCAAAACTACTGGATTTTCCCTTGGTGTTGTTGGTGTGACCAGACCGCTAATTAAAACATCAGCTTGACATTTGACATTTTTACGATGCTGCTAACTGCCGCTGTGTGGCCTGCGTTTGGTTTTGGTTATTGTGTCTTGCTGCTACCGCCAGGAATTCCATTTAAACCCAAGACATGCCATAAACATTTTTATAGCAAAGGGGTTTTCTCTCCTGTGTTTTTATTTTTTTCTTTTCTCTGTTCCTTTAAGTGAGTGTTACTAAATGCACTTTTAAATGTTCAAATACGATAGCGGATAAAGGGGGAGTGGCAACCACAGGCTGGCATGCCAAAATGATTTATGGCCAAAGTACGCAGACGCGAGCGGGCCAAAAGATATACGCACACACTGCCAAAGACACAGGGCCATGGCCAAGAGACTGTGGATCTAGGGAAAAGTGAGGGAAGTTGGGGGGGTGGGGGGTGGGGGAAAAACCAGGGGGATCTTGGAGGCCTTCAGTGATTTTGTACTACAACTAATAAACTAATCTGCAAGTGCATAAAATTAGGGCCACCAGAGGCTGCTGGCTGCAACTCAGCCGCGAGCGAGTGGGTAAGTGACACATTTACGACTGCCGGCAATTAAAATTAGTTTTGCCCATAATCTCTTTATACTCTGCCAGACTTCTGCTCCACTATATATACCAACCTTTTTTTAGTATTATTTTTTTATTTTTTTGGTTTTCGACTTTGGCTTAGCTGCTACCCAATTGCACGGCTCGTTTTGCATTTTTTGTTGCACTCTTTGCACGCGGCATTTCCGTCTTGATTTACATTCAGCTCTGGATGCTGCTGCCCTGCCGCCAAAATGATCTCTTTTTGGTCCCCACCTCGGCAGGTCGTAAAAATTGTTATGACTTGGAATGCCAGCAGGGAAAAAAGGGAGGGAAAAAAATAAAAGATATAAGAAGGCGACTGCCAAAGAAGAAGGATCTGTCGGGTCAGTTGGATTAATGTGCTATGTGGAGGTATTTGCGGTTTAAGGATGCTTGTGCTACACCTTGAAAAATAGCTAAAACCTAGGTAAAACTAGTCTGGAAATTAATTCAATCAACATATAAACGAACTTTTTAATAATTCTTACTTTAAATGAAGTAAAGTAGAACTAATAATGAAGATTGCTTTATTCTTAAAGCTTCTATTATTGATTTATATAATTTTCTTATAGTTCTGATCTAGTTTCTTAGGTATATATCTCTTCCTGCTTAATATTTCCTTATTTTCCAGTGCACTCTGACTCATTTCGTTTCTGGATTTCTGACCAATCCTCAGAATTGTGTTTCTGTGCCACTATCTGAGTGCTCAAAATCTGTATGCTCTTTTAACGATCATTTCCCTTGGCAGATTAGCATGAGTTCCCGTTTCCCCTAAACTAATAATAATGCTCCACGAAGATCTCAGCCCCAGCAGCGCCTCCGTCGATGATCATGATCAGCGTCAAGGTTGCTGCTGTCTGGCATTTGCCTTGGAATGCATATTCTACTAAAGTCAAGACGTTGGCTCCATTGTTGTTATATATATACATATATATATAGTGTTTTTTTTTTTCTTTGCACACCCAAGGCTGGTGGTGGTGCTGCCCAGGCAGCCCATTTAGAGAGTGCAAAAATGTCATATGCATCATTAAATCGTTCTGCTTCATATTGTCGTTCGCATGGGTTCGCTCGCTGCTGGCCCTCCGATTTTTTCCCCTGACTATATCTTTATATATATATATATTTGTATATATATCCCCTCGGAGAGCTGCAGAGAGCGAAAAGTATGGCAACGCTGTCCAATAAAATGACTAAACAACTCAGTTCAGTTCGCGCTGGCAAACAAATGCTCATAAATTGCGTTCGTTTGCCGAGGCTTTTGCTCTTTTGCTAAATTCACTGTGATTTATTCTAAATAAAAGAAAATTATTCAATTGTCGTTGTCGTTTTGGGTCAAGGTGATACCCCCACACACACACACACAGCATAAAAAACAACTGCAAACAAAAAATAGCCATGATCTTTGGCTTTGGCAACTTGCTGCCAAGGAGGAGGCTGTGTGGCAACTTTGTAGCCAGCTTTGGTTTCTTTAGTTTTTTCTTTAGTTTTCTTTTTTGGTAGGCTTGTTTTTTGTAGTTTTTTTGTACTTACCAGTGAGTCGACTTCGGGATCTGCGGTATAATAGGGTTTCTGTGATCTTATCTGCAAAGAGAAAGAGCCAAAAGGACCATGGTTAGTGAGTGTTAAATTTTACAGAGAGAAAATAATAGGGTTTGATGTTAAAGTCATTCATTGATTAATTTTAAGGCATAAAAATAATATTTATAGAGCCCTAAAATGCATGTAATTAACTAATATTATATTCAAATGCCTTGGCAAACATTATTTCTCTTTGTGCAAAACATTTACCAGCTGTTCTGGCCTCAAAAACCAAACCCTCCTCTTCGTTTGTGCACTCTTCTTGCTATTTTATGATGGTCTGGCTGCCGATAAGCCCATGCCAAAACCAAAATATTGTACACATTATAAAACTACAACAGCAAATCGGTTCCATACCATGGGAAACGCCACATTTGTTCAGAGCTCATCATCAGCGGACCCAAAACCGAGTCCGAAAAATACAAAAAAAAAAAAAAAGCAAAATAAACCATAGACCCGGAGCCACCGAAGAGGTGACGATGCGACTCGCTGTGACCATAAAAGAGATTCTCGCTTTTATAGCAATCCCAGCCGGAGCACACGTACATAGATATAAAAATAAACCACACACTTAGATAAAGATCACAAAGGCAATATCTGGCTAGATAAAATGCCACACAGACCGACCGAAAGACCGTACGACCGACCGGAGAAGGTCATCATCATCAAATGCTGTGCGAATTATTTGATATTTTTTGTTTTCTCTCACGGAACTGAGCTCTTGGGTCTTCAGATATTCAGATATTTGGATATACACACCCGCTGCGATACCTTATATAATGGCTGAGGAACCTGACCTTGTCCAAACCCATGTGTGTGTGTCTGTGCTGCGGCGGAGTTGTTGCTATATTTTGACCACCCAGCCACATGCAACAAGGTTGCAAGGCAGGCGGGAGGTCCGCAGGCAGGGATTATATATACAGTTTCGGGTACAAAAGATGTGACCCTGAAAGGAGCTAAGGGTATTATGGATCTCACAGTGTTTCTGAGGTAAACCCTATGCAAGGGGTTTTTACAGAGACCACCGTCATATGAGCACAGATCTAGGGATAAGTACTAACTCCATTTGAGGTAGAAAAGTTTCAATAAATATCTATAGAATGATATGAAATTTGGTATGCAAACTCAAATATATCTACACTTTCAACTTTCATTGATAATTAGCATAGATTTGTATGATATGAGGGTATGAACAGAGATCTAGGGATAGGTTCTACATCCTAATCTAATGTATAGCATAATGGTTTCAATAAACATCTATAGAATGTTGTGAAATTTGGTATGCAAACTCAAAAAACTCTAATAAAGTCAAGTATTTCTAATTTTCTTTTATAATTATCATCAATTTTTCAGTTCAATTTCCCTTTAAAGAATACTCTATAAACCTTCAAACCCAATTTCCAATTAAACATTGACGCGACCTTACGTGTTAAGCTGCCCTACTGATCTCCTATGGCTCTTCTAGCTCTTCCAGAACAAAAAAGAATATATATATATATATATATAAAGAGCAAAAAGCACACTTATACAGATCACAGATCCAGCGGTCCAGTGGTCCAAGGCAGTAACGGCAATTTGAAATCAACTGAGGCATGTGCAGCTAATAATTACACACTTTGCACACGGACATACAGACGGATGGAGAGACCGGCAAGACTTTGGTACTCGCATCTAGATATGTGGGCACTTCCATGCCATCGTCGTATGAGAAAAACGCCCCATTGTGAGGCCAACAACAGAAACAACAATAGTGAGGCACAAAGCACGGCCATTGAGGAAAACCAAAAGGGGGGAAAGTCAAGAAGGGGGAAGCTGAAAAAGCGAAGCCAAGTTGCGTGTTGAGTGTTTTGCAAAAAAAGTTGTTGCCTGTTGGCTTTTATGTTGCATTTTCAAATGCTGGTTGGTCGAATGGTGTGGCACTAGCACAGACACACACAACACACAACATACAACACCCAACACACACCACATCGATATATACAGATAAAATGGTAACTCGCCAAACTGGTTTCTACTTATGCAGGCCCGTTCGGTTCGCGCTTTTGGCTTTAACTGATATGAAGAGAGCACAAGTTGGCCTGGCATATTGCACGCACTTTGGGGCCTCAAGAAAAACAAGAAAATAGCAACAAAAAATGGCCGTTGGGGAACCTTGAAAAGTCCCCAAAAAATAACATATATATATCTCTTCCCATGCTAATTGAACTTCCTCAAGAAAAGATCTCAAAAATATATAAATCATTGTGGACAAACTAACAGAAATGCACAGCATGAGACAAGTCTATAAATACAAAATGTTTAGCAGTTGGGGCATGAAAATGAAATGGAAATAGGAATTGGAAATGGGAATGAAAACGAAATGATTTTCCCCAGACTTTCCACCTCTCCAACATTGCTGCAGTGCGTGGGCGTCTCTGCAGCTGACAATTTTATATTTATAAAGTCTAAATACAGGGAGAACCCAAAAAAAAAGTATGTTTTCGACAGATTTATGTTGGAATACAACATTTAAATAATTATATTACAGTTTCCAACTTCAAAATAATAAAAAACATTCATAGCTTAACAGGGTATTATAATTGTAGTCAGCAGCGTATAACGCTATAAGGAGTCATTTCCGACCCTATAAATCATATATATTCCTGATCAGCATCGAAAGCCAAATCGATCTAGCCATCTCAGGCAGAAAAAAAAAATTTTCAAAATTTTTTGAAAATTTGATAAGGGGTTACATCATTAAAATTGTCAAAAATCGATAAAAATTTAAATTTTTAAAAATTTAAATTAAAGTATGCAGATTTATTAACCTAATAAAAACTAACATAGGAAAGCTTTCCGAATTGATATTAATGCTTCTTTGGCATAGTTATGCATTTTTTAATACTTGATTTGTCTTTAAAAATATCGATACATATCGATTCAAAGAATACGAATATTTTAAGCGTAGTTATGATGGATTTCCTTTATATTTTACAAACAGTTTCCATAATTTTCCCAATCATATAATTACAATAAATACTTTTCCTGCACAAGTTACTTCCCCAACGTATAGTACCATATATTTGAGTTATATTTTGAATCTGAAAACTCATCGAGTGGCGGACATTGTCACGCGCCCCAAACGGAACCTGAGAACCTGCAAAGCGAACCCCATTTCTAATCAGTTTCACATGAGCACCTCATAAATTTCTATTTCTGTTTTTCGTTGTTTTCCTTTTTTTTCTATTTATTTTTTTTTATAGTCTGAGCTTTTTTTGCGAAAAGAAATCACTACTGTTTAGATACTGCTCTTCAAACGCGCCTTTTTTTATGATGCCAATAAATGCAATTATACAACCGGCAAAAGGTTTTACAATGTCGCCGCGTCTCCAAAGATACAAATAATAATATATATATATGTATATCATTTACAAATAAAATAAAGCCAGGGCAAAAAATAAAAAATACAAATCGAAACTAGCTGCTGGCGTAGGTGGCCATAAATTTCGTAGCTCTAGCGATTATGGGGGGAATTTTGAAATCAGTACCATTTCATCAACCACGTGCTATCATCCGCTGTCATAAAACTATACAGATATATATATATACATATATATATAGTGGGGGACAAATTATGATTCAATCAGGAAATTTCTTTAGACAATTATCGAAATGGAAGAAAGCTTTAAAATCTGGGAGTTCATCATCAACAGACGACACAATGTTTCCCATTTTTTATTTAGCTCTCTGGATGGGTGGACTATATTCTTTTTATAATGCCAATACGGTTGGGCATGATTTTATGGCCAGGTCGCAGGGCAATAAAATCATTCCGAGGAGATAGGGACAATAGTACTACTACTGCCATACTACAGCCCGGGTCTTTTTGGTCTGCAGGCACTTGAGTAATGTGGCCATAAAGCCCCGGTTATGGTTCCAGTCAGAGTTTCTACCGGTACCCGGCCGGTCATAAAGCAATTTATGCACCACCGACGGACGGAGACGACTTTTGGAATCAGCGCGCACAGTAGCCAAGCCTTTCGAGTCGTTGTCGCTGACGATCGACAGCCCGCTAAGTCTTTGCCCACTTGAGAAAAAGAGTGCAGTGATAACAGTGATAACACAAGGTGGCAGCCACTAAAGAGCAACAACATCAAAGGTTCGCAAATAGCTGAGTAATTGAAGGTTGGCAGGGAAAACCACTTACAGAAAAAGGGGAAAGTAAGGAAAGCCAGGGTTATGGAACCCTACAAAAGTTCAAAGTTCTTCCCAGAACAGAAGAAACACACTCCCTTCTATTAGTTGTTCTAATTGTGGAGCCGAAAAAGTCAGCGGGGTGGAGGAAAAGTGAGTGAGGCGCCTAAATTGCAGCACGTAGGCCACATTATATTATTTTCATTTTCATGTTGCGTGCCACGGCGCCAGCCTCATGCGGGTTTCCTTCCCTCCCAACATTATAAACAAACAGAAATACCAACAAAATATCTACACACAACATATATATATATTTTTGGTAGCAAGAGATACCAACCGACCCGACCCTGTGTCTGTGGAAATGTTATCTAGATTTATTTTTTGTGAAGGAAAAATAAAAACAAACCAAATTAAAGTAACAGCCAAAGATGCAGATAAGTGCGCTCTGGAGACATTTTTCACAGAGATTACACACTGGGCTTTCCATCAGGGAAAATAAAGGAAATCTTGTCTAGACTCTAACAAAAGTGTTGACCGCAAAAGTACAAGAACTGCAACATCTCTGCTCAGTCACTGAAAAATTGCACTTACCTCAAAGCCGGCGAAACCGAAACTGAGACCTAAAACCGAAGGCTCGAATCGAGACAAAGCCATATCGGGTTTCTCACACCTACACAATGAGGGGGGCCAAATGGAACCACACTTTAGGTACCTAAAAGCTTGCACAATGACCAAAAAAATAAATACTACAGGGTCTTAACTATTTAGGGGCTTTAAAAGGGGTTAAATATTGATAAAAAAAATTCATTAAATTAAAGGAAAAATTAAAGAACAATCAATACATGGTTGGTTATTAAGATGAACATCGATTTATTGACATCCCTATTAAAAAATATAATTGCCTATCGATTTATCAAACTAGAAACTCCTTTATCGCTTGATTTATCGAAACATCTTTAGATTACTATATAGTTTGCCTTTGATTTCATTATTTAAATAGATAAAGTGAAGATATCACTGTTCGGATCCCCTTTTCAATTTCCATTTCTCCACCTCTGTTCGTTCGCACAACCCACTCATACAAAAAACAATAATTTCGTTGTAATACAAAACCGAAAGACAACAAAATATTCAACTGGGGGGAAAAAAGAGAACTTTATTTGCCTAGCCGATGACGATGATGTTGGGGGGACGACAATGTTTAATGTCGTTGATTACTTTTGCCCGGCATCCAAACAAAACCCAAATAGAACACAAAACCAAAGCTGTTGTAGTTGTAGCTGTACTCCTCCCCAGTTGTTGTTTTTTATCTATATCTTTATAATGGGCGCACAATATCGGTAGTAAAACACAGAGCCGCAGCAATTGAGGTGACACAAGCAGAAACTAAAAACAAAAACCGGAGAGACTAGAGACTAGAGAGCCAGCCCCCTCCCGCACATATATCTATATCTATGAATGTATATAGCTTCTTTTTATAACCCCATGCGAGTGTGCAGTCGGCAGATACTACTCCACTCCAGATACTTCAGTTTACGACCTGTGGCAGCTACCGCTCAGATACACTACTTCTAACGCTCTTCTCTTCTTTTTTTGTGTAAGCAAACATATGGCTGAAAGAGAGCGAGCCGACGACAATGTCAATATTTGCATTGCCCAAGAGATTTCTCGGCTGCTTCTTACCTGAACCTGAACCCAAGAAGAGCCAGAAATAAAAAAAAAGTAACAGAAACATGGAGATAATTGTAATAATGTTGCCCCTAGACATCCGGTCTTTAGCTGATAATTGTGTAAATACTAAAATATACATAAATTCAAGAATGTTTTCAAATAACCTTTGAAAACTTTGCATATTTTGCTGATTTCGCTGTCAATTGTGACACTATTTGTCATTGGGCACTTTACTTTTTAATTGAGAACGTTTAGGCCAGACATCTCGTCTCGAGGACCGCCCCTCATAAATCATTTTGGTTGAAATTTTTCCCCATAAGTAACGCCACATAAATAAAAGGCGCAGCGAAAGAGTGAAATATTTCCTCGACTTTTCAGAGAAACAGCAAAGAGAACTATTTCAGAACAAATAGAACGGGGAACAGATCGATGCTCTATTAATTCATTAGAGACGAAGAAGAATGTGGAACTTGGTGGATATCCATTTAAATTTGTTGGGTTCGTTGTTATCGCTTTGTGGCTCTATTTCTCTCGGCCAGCCACCCTAATGTATCTAACAGATATACACACATGCGATACGGCATATATAGAGCTGTTAAAAAGGGTCAAACTACTGAACAAATATTGAAAGTCAGCGTCGTGGCCCGAAAATGTTGCCATAATCCAAACAGAGGGAGAACGAGAGGAGCTGCTGCCAGGGGCAGTTAACTAAATAATCACATTTAAAAGGCGCCAAGTGGTTCCATAAACAAATATTTGAAGGGAATTTGGAACGCATCTTGTCTGGCTGCTGGCCGCTAATGGATTGTGGCTCGTATGCAACTGTTAAGTAAATAATCTTTTGGAAAATTCAACCAGTTTCTGCTTTTCAAATACCATTTTCCTTCCCTTCCCCTTGGCGGCTGTGCCAAATCAATTCACGCTGTGCAATTGCGGCAATCAAAATCAACAAATGAATGCAACGCAGTTTCATATAGAACAAAAAAATATAAAAGAAATGTAAAGGAACTTTCAACCCCCCCTAGGCACACCCCTCTTTTGTTGAATTTTCTCGAAACAGTTGCTTCTGCGCTTTTGCTCATTTCGCAGTTTCAGTTAAAAATAAAGAAAATTAAGTAAAATAAAAATAAAATAAAAATAACAGAACAAATCTTTTGTTCTCTCTACCAAAAAAAAAGGAGGAGAAATTCAAAACCCGCCAAGGGTTGCCACAGAGATCGCACAAACCTAAAAGAACAATGCTTTGATAATACAACTAGAAAGAGGGAAGGGAGATTAAAAAGGTACCAAATTCCAAATAAAAAAGGTAAAGGTTTCTGTATTTTTTATCATTAAAAAGAACAAAACAAGCCAGAGCCGAAGGAATATTGCACAAAAGAGATTAAGTTCCTTTTCTTTGCCGTTGTACCCCCAGGAAGATATCTTCTCTCCTACGGCGAGAGGTGGAAAGAGATCGAGAGATCCCTTCGGCAAAGTGAACATTCCAAGGGATCCGAGGCCGAGGCCGAGGCTGTGTGCTCCTGCTGACAATACAAAACACAAAATACGCATTCGAATCCCAATCCGAAGCGTAACCTTTCATACCTGATTATGAACCAACCTCCGCCTTCGACAGAAAATGCAATTTACGAAACACAACACAACACAACACAAAAAAAATACAGCAGGGAAGAGCGGCGACTGTGGAAAAAGGTAAATTGCCTTTTGCAGGGAAAACCCAAGAAAAAATACATTTATATATATACCTAACCGTATAACATTGATTGGTATTAGGACCTTAACCTGTTCGGTTTCGGTTAGACTTCAGTTACCTGCCTGTGAGTTCTGGTCAGTTCGTGAAATGTTGTGACAGGACAAATGTCAAGGACAGACCTCGGCGAAAGGCACTTCATTAATCACGGAAATCATTCAGCTTGCAACATGCAACAAATCAACTCGTCGCATGTCCAAACTATTAGCCAAAATGTCAAGAAACGAGCTCTCATGTTATTCATTTAAAACTACTTAAAACGAATGAAACATGCTGGGTGTGTGTATATATGAGGCTCCTTTGTCTCATTTTTGGGGATCTTCTCCTCACTTAACAACAAAGAAATGATCAGACAACGAACTTTTACTGGCTATATACATATTTATATATATATATATCTGCTTATATTCCCCACATTCATTTTGTGATCTTTATTTTTTTGTTCATCATTTGCATCACATGTTGCTGGTTGGTTTTAAAGAGAAATTATAAAGCGTTTCCTTAGCTGCATCATTAGCAGCGCCAACACCAAAAGTCGCCTAACTAAGAGGATCTTCAGCGGAGATATATATCGGCAAGGGGGGAGAGAAATAAAGAGAACAAAAAAATATAGGGAAAATAAGGAAAATAAGGAAAATATCACCCTGCGACTGGCGTTGGCGTGGCGCGCATTTTACGCAGTTGCTTAGTCCAAATTAAAGTGAATATATATATAGCATAGCGGGAGAGTGCCAACGAAGAGATATATCTATGCAATCTATCTATATAAAATGCATCGGCATCATCATCACCAGCAGCAGCAGCAGCAGCACAGCAGCAATAACTGCGCCAACAGAAGGTACACTTGGGGAAATAGGGCTATCAAAGCCAATTATAATAAATATACATCAAAATATTATTAAATATCTATCAAAAATAATAGATAAAATGATGAGAATCATTTAAATAACTTGTTTATATTTAATAATACTTTTTAATTAAAGTTTTTGATGGGTTTTTAGGTTTAAAGACCTTATAATTCCCAAGTGGTATGTTAGATAGCAACAAAACTAAGTTCTTAGCTTAGGTTTGATTGCAAAACTCATGACAATTGTAAGAGAAATATTTACATCTTAATAGATCTGTTTCTGAGACGTCTCCTCTTCAAAACCCTTTAATTTTCAACCAATTTTATTGTTAAGAAGATCAGTAGCATCTTTTGTTTCAGTGTGGAAGTAAAAAAGTGCCAAAGCCTTATATTTTTAGACCCTCTTCTGGGGCGAAGAAAACGACGCGCTCTCTTGCTCCCTCTGCTCGTTTGTTAAAATTCGATGGGCGAATGACATTTTTGAGTTATTTTTGTCATCCCGACAACGACAACGACGAAAACAACCACAAATATACAACCGACACAGCCAAAGAACTCAGCCAAAAACTACACTGAGCTGAACCAAAACTGAACTGAACCGAGAGAGAAAAAAAACACACACCACACACAAAAAAAAAGAAATAAATAAAACTGAAATAAAAACTGAAAATGCAAGCGACAACTTAGTTGTTGACGTTCGGTGAATGATCAACAAATGTCAAATGCAAGAGAGATGGTATCTTGTCTCGGTTTTTCTTTTTTTTGCAGAAAGAATAAACATTTTGTTGTGGAATCTAGATTCAAAACCTTTGAAAAGATTGAAATTCTTTATAAGAAATATAAAGATCACTTGAAACCATTTAATATTTAAATTTAAATATATAAAGTTAAGAGCTGCCAGTGCTCCTCCCCTGCTTGTAGCCATTTGTTCAGAGGCGTTGCATCATTTTTATGTGACATTTCATTGACAATCTGACAAAAGTCTATCAAAATCTCACCCAACCGAAAATGGAGAGACAGACCCGGGAGCACATCTTGATAAATGTGTGGTGTGTCTTGACTCTGAGAGTTTGGTGTTCGAGTGAGTGTTGTTTTTATGTTGTTCTTGCGGTTGTTGTTGCCCCGTTTTATTGCCCATAGCAGGAGCCTGTCAAAATTCCAAATGGACCATAAATAAAAACATCATTTTTATAATATTCAACTGGGGGCGTCATCAGTTGTCTCCCCTCCCTGCTGCAGTTGTTGTTTGCCAAAATATATATAAAAATATATAGCATTAAAAAAAGGGAAAGCAAACCGAAATGGAGCCATTTTTGGCATCATCATTTGGATCTTCTCAGCGATCTTCAACACACTCGTAAAAATAGCAAGCAGACTAAGGAAACCGGCGATGTGCAGGATGTGCAGTATGAGCAGCCGCAGCTAGCTATACTTGCAACATTATAATTTGTATGTTAAAACATCGTAAATTATTGAAATGTCAGTGTGTGGCAAAGTTTTCCGGCCTCTCCTCCTTGGGAGGAGTTCATAAAACTCCAAAATAACAACAAAAGGGGGGCTACGGTGGAAGTGTCAAGTGTGGGCAGCGCCATTCTCAAGTCACATGGCATATTTGTGACATATGTTGCCCGGCCGGGGATGTTGATCTTGGATCTGGGCCTGGGCCTGGGATGCTGCCTCGTTGTCAGCGGGACAGCGGGACAGCGGGACAGCGGGACTGTAATTAAGTGCCAGGACTGCGTCCCGCTTATTGAGAGGAACGAACGTCGAGCGGAATCGATCCTCAGCAACGATCCTCGCCCCTGTTGGGGTAATGTAATCCGATCATTTAGCGGCTTGCTTCGTTAAGTTCGTGTGCCGCGATTTGGCCTCTTGTTGGTTTTTAGTTCTTATTTATATTTATTTAGTGGCCACATGTGGGCCATATGTGTGTTTCCGAAACCCCAACGAACACAGAGAGAGAGAGAGAGCGAGCAGGAATCGTCTCCGATTTCAGCCTCAGCTCGAGTTGAAGCCATTATTCTTACCTGTTTACTGAACATTGCAATATCCTCGTTGAACGATTCCGACGAACAGACATCGCCACCTTGCACCCCGGGCTCCCTCGGCGTACATGTGGCCAATTCGCACTTCTCAAAGATCAGCGCCAAAAGCGGGAATAGCGGATGTCTGTAAGGTACAATAAAATGGCATATATAATATATTTATATATATATATATAAAATACATAAAAGAGTTGGTCAAATTTCATGACATTTCCGATAAATGCAAATGAGCGGCAGCTGCACAAATGCCGGTTGAAAATAAAAATCTTGGGATAGGTAGTAAAAAAGGTAGAGTTCTTTTTATTATATTTTACTTTACAGAGCGTTAAAATCTAGAACTTTTAAGAAAATTAAACTTTAAAACTGATTAAATCTTATGCCTATTGATTTAAGTCCAAATTCTTAATCAAATGAAGATCACTCAAGTATCTAAATTTATTGAAAGCTGAATCTTTAAACCCTCTACTTTATTTATACTATTTATTACTTAATTATTATAATGCTGTTATTATTTTGTACTTAAAATTGTCTTTACTTGTTGTAACTTTCCTTTGGTCTTATTTTCCTGGATTCCCTCTCAGGGCTCAGGACATTTCCTGCCCAACAAAAATGCAAATGAGCAGCTGCTATTTCCTTTTAGTATCTTTATCTGTATATCTGTATCTGTATCTGCATTTGTAGCTGCACATACACTCACACAGCAATAATCCCCCTTCTTTCTGCTGACGGATTAGTTCCAACAACTCAACATGATTTGACCATTTCTTTTGTTGTTGTTCTCCAAGCCAGGAGTAGTTTTCCCTGACCAATTTCTCAATTTTGTAGTTGTTTTTTTTTCACGCACAAATTGCACCTGAACAAAATTAGGCGGGACTACGGCTGACCAGAACAAAAAAAGAGCAGTGAAAAAAAAGGGAAAAGAACCGAACCCATTAGATGGCACAAAAAACTGACCCCTAAGAGAGGGGGTGTCGACCTGCGCTTAACAAACTATTAATAAGAGTTCCTCCACGTTTCAGGCTTTTACAGTTGAGTGAGTTTTTGGCCTGGAAATATATACATATATATATGTATATAAAAAACAGGCACTCATTTGCAATGACGTGGCTAAAAGTGAACAGGAGCAGCTGAAGAGTTTTGGCTGCCAAGAAGGTGTTAAGCACAGCTCTTTCTTTCTCTTTAAATTCCGAAAAGAAGGTGCCAACAAATAATAATCATAATCATAATAAAAACAGGTGCTCAATGAACTCATATATATGTATGTATGTATATATAAGCAATCATGTTTGTTCAGACACTCGAGAGGCAAGGAGGACAATCATCAAACAGTCATCAAACAGCTGATTGAAGGCCTCTCCTCATAAGTCATTCATGAAATTCCCTTTTTCAAAAAAAGCAAATATTTGCACACATAACAAAAAAATATAAAAATAATGAAATGCAGTGAAAAATAAGCAAAGAAAAAACGTGAACAAACAAGACTTTTTAGGGGACTCAGGCAGCTGGCAAAACAGTTGCAACACATGAAAATTGCCAGGACACGCAATGACACACGAAGGAGGATCGGGTTAGAAAAAAAAAAGAGAACTGAAACAGAAGAAACCACAATTTTGGCAAATTAACACCAGAACCGCAACTGCAGCTCATTTTGGATGGATATATGGTTGGTTGGTTTCGGTTTATATGGTTTTTTTTTTTGTATTCAGTTCTTGGACTCCCTAATGCCTAAGCACGTTCATGTTCCGTGTGCGTCACTAAACACCTGAGACACACCCCCCAAAAGATAGACATTCATTTAAGGGACCTCCTCGGCAAAGGCCAAACCCATAATTTTGTATTTTGTGCAAAACGCAAGAGGATCACGCCCATTGGCATATAGGATCGCCGGCTTGCTGGCTTCTTTGTGGATCAAACTTGTTCCTCTTTTTTTGAGTGATTGTGTGTTACGCGTGGCATTAAAACGATGTCGACTCCCTTCCACGCTCAGGTGAAAACAGGTGGCTAACAACAGTGCCGAACATGTGAAAAATTATAAATCGATAAAGGATATTGATTGGAGAAGCTCTGAGATATTAAATTAGATTATTAATTATGGCTCATAAAAATATACAATTAAATAACACCTCATAAATGTTTTTTAGAATGCTATAAAACATACTTCGAAAATGATAATGTTTTAAAAGCCTTGATTTATGAAATTCTTGTGAATGATCTTTAATCATTTTCCTCACTCATCTAAAATGATAATCTTTCTTTAATGTTCCTCATAACTGTACTAAACAATATATTTATATAATACTAAAAACTGATACTGTGAGTGATCTTCAAATGTTCATTGAAGACTGTTTATTTTCCAGCTTTAATCAATGACAGCTACTTGACAGCATTTAAGTTTCTAGAGTCATCACTTCCCACATTTTTCATTCACTATATTATTTTTGTGTAATCTTATTTGGAAACCAAGTTCATCTTGGGGTCATCTTGAAAGCTTTTACAAAAAAAAAAGGATTGTTTGCTTGGGGAAATTGTCAAAAGTTTTGGTTGCTTGTGATAGATATGTGATTTTGTTGTTGTTTGTGTTCAATATACTCACTCATAAATGGCATCCTTATCACGTTTATGTACTTCGGGTATTGCGCCCATTAGGTGATTACCGACCGGCGATACATGACTAGGTGTTCCATGACCCCCGGCCCCCGAATGGTAGCCGTGCATGCCCACTGTGGCCGCCGCCGCAGCCGCGTGCGTCATATGCGGAGAGTGGTGAGAGGGGAGGCCCTGCAGTCCGGGCGGTCGGTGTCCGGCATGTGGATCATACATGGCCGCTGCAGCGGCACCGGAATCCATGCCGTAGCCATGTAGGCCATCGTCATACTATGGAGTTTAAAAAAATAAAAGAAATTATAGAGATTAGTTTAGATATTTATATATTATTTATATATTAAGAAAGTTTAAGATTCCCTCGAGTGTTGTTATCATGTTTAAATTTATATTTCAACTGCAGAAAGGTCTTTTAAAACTTGTATTTAAATACAATTTCCCAAATTGATGTCTTCCTTAGAGTGTTTTTTATTATATTTAAAATAGAACCCCTTACAAATTTCTCTAACTGCATTCAAATTAGCAGCTACATGAAATCTTCTTCACATTTTTTTTTCCTAAATTAAAGCCGAAAAAAAAGAACATGCCAATAAACCAAATTAAAAAATCAAAATAACAACACAACACAACGAACCTCAACAACTGGCGACCTTGTGATTACTTTGCCGCCGCTTCGACATTATATGGATATATACTCATGCCGACTTGGCCCATACAAACACTTAATATCTATACATTTTCGGTTACCTTTACTCGTCTTTTCTTTCAACGCTTTTTGCATATTAATTAATGCGCCAAAAGCAGCTGACGATTTTGAATATTATCAGTTAATCTGTCCAAAGTATCTGAGTGCTGTGTGTATCTCTCTGTGTTCTCTATCTTTCGGGCCAAAAAGTTCGTACAACAGTTAAGTATTTTGTTTGTGATTTTAAGAGCCGCACACAATTATTGCAAAACAGGTTTGTGTGCAACGCCAACAGTAACAATAATAATATAAATACTAATAATAATAGCAAAAGATAGTGTATCTTTGTATTTTCGAATTAGTAAAAGTTCAATTGAATCGGAGAGAAACTTAAGCTTGTGAGAACTCTTTCCATATCCCGCTTTATATCTTTTATTTAGACTAATTCTTGCAGTGTATCTTTGTGTGAGATTTTTATCACTTTGTACTCAAGTGGCGTCCGTCTTTTCTGAAGATACACTTCCCTTGCCAGCTCTCTGCTCCTTCGTTTCACACTGCATAATTTGAGGGAACACGAAGACCAAGTTGACAAAAAGATTTTTGTGCAGCGACAAGAAATGATGGGAGGATGTCTCCTGTGCCCCCTGTAGCCCCCTCTGTATCTCCGCATCTCAGTATCTCAGTATCTGCCTCCCTTCCTCGCCTGCTCATCAAGTTGAGGTTGATTTTTTATCAGCCTGGAAAAATCTTTGACACTAAATGAGCAATTGACTTGCCGTTGAGAGTTGACGGAGCAAAAGCAAACGAGTTGAAGTGCCAAAGGGGGGCGCGAGCAGAGAGATTTTGAGCGAAAATGTCAAGGATTTGCACCTGGTAGGAAGGAGGTAAAGATATACGACAGAGCCAAGCTAGCTAGCTTGCTGGCTAGCATATCTGGCAGATACAGTAGCCGCATCTGTATCTAGACTTTGGAGAAATAGTGCAGAGGCAGCAGCTGCGGCTGCGGCTGCCACTCGCAGGTGGAACAAATATAAAGAGAAGCTATGGCTACGATTGTCAACCTTTGAGGTTGAGAGGCAATCCTTGAGATACACAGCCAGAGATTAGTTTTAGCGGAGCGGCCAGTCGTCCGTCGTGCTGCCTCCGTTTTGGCGTCGTTTCTGTTGCTGTTTGCACATGCACAAGATACAAACTTATAGATACAGACTTGTCCGGGTTAGTCAGTTCGCTTTTGGCCGGGTTTTTGTTGGTATTCTGTGTTTTTTTTTTCGGTTCGCTTGGGCTCAGTTCATGGCTGTTAAACTATAAAGTTGTTATGCTAATTTTAGTGTTGGTGGCAGCGGCAGCCGAACGTTGCTTTTTCCTTAGCCTTTTCTTTGTTGCTTTTGTTTCTCTTCGATTTCTTAGTCGGTTCGGTTCGTTTAGAAATGAGGAAATTGTGGAGCAAAAGCCGTGCCAACAAAGAGATCTTGAAAATTACCACAATTTGTACTTGTACATAAGTAATGTGGGAATTTGAGAGACTTCAATATGGTACAAGCAGACGACGACCAGGGCACCCAGACAATGAGGAGTACAAAAACAAAAAAAACGAAACAGGCAAATACACTTAGGTTTGGGCCAACTTTGATTGATGATCAGGGCTCGAGACGAGACTCGGCTCTCTACCTATTTTCCCCTCTGGTTGTTCAGTGACCAAGCCATTGACCTTGCTGAACGGAGGAAAAGCTTTCTCGCTGGCGGATCAATAGCAGAGAACCAACCACCGAAAGCATGCTCCTGATTTTGACAAGTTCAGCGTCGAAAATCCTTCAAAAATTTATGACAATCGCTGTGGGTGGTGTTGTGTTGTGTTGTGCTGTGTTGTGCTGTGTGTCTGTGGCTGAGTTTGGTGCTCAAAACTGTCAGTGACAGGCGCTGAAGGAGCTACGATTTCTGTTTTTCCGTATTTTTGGAGCAGCCTTTTTTTTCCGAAGGGGGGAAGTTGCGTTTTCCAGCTCTTGTCCTAGTTGCTGTCTGTCTCTGTGTGTGTGTGGTGTGTGTTGTGTGTGCTTGTGCTGTGCCCCATGAGTGTGTGTTTTTGTCGTGTTTCGGCGACATTAAGTCATTGCTAAAAGCCAGCCTACTGCCTACTGCCAACTTTAGCCAACAACAACTCAATTGTACTTCTTGTTTTTTTTAAGGCACAACTTTAAGTGCTTATAAATAGGGGGAGAAATATGTAGATTTTTGGCTTTAAGTTGGTTTGCCAGTAAAAGGATATCAAAGGGAGGAATACAAGCTTTAACTAAGGCCTAAAGTTTGCCTATTTTAACCTTAAGTTGTAAGACTTTTGCCTTATTTAAAAAGGTTTTTGTTAGATTTATTTTTAATTCAAAAGAAAAGTTAGATAATGCATTTACTATTTATTTACAATTTTTCTAGTGATTTCAATTGTCTAAAAATATTCTTTCTTTGGTATTTTAGTTTTAATAAAGTTGAAAATTCCTATAAAATCGAATTAATATTCAGATAAACTTGTTTAAATGATTTTAAACTTGAGCTAAATCTAAATTTCTGACTCTTAAATGCAGTTTAGATTTCCTAAAAACCCCTATAAAGGTAAATGAAGGCTTTAAGTTAAGACCCGCCCAAAAAAGGGCAAACTCAGAAGTGCTGCAACGAAATTCTGCGTGAACTTGAAACTGAAAATGTTGCACAAACCTAGCCAGGAAATGGCTGCAACAGCAAGGACATTTATGGAGGGGCTTAAATGGAAATGCAAGTGTGGCTGGGAGTGGGCGTGGGAGTGGGAGTGGGCTTTATCTGGCGGCGCCTAAAACTGACCAAAAACCAGACGCCAGCGACAGAAGAGTTATGAATGCGAGTGCAAAAATGCAGCCAGAGACCGTAGAGCGAAAGGGAGATACTATATACATACACGAGTGTGTGTGTGTGTGTGTGTGTGTGTGCTTTTGGCCAAAATGGTGACAATGGCCGCCATTATACATAGCCAGCCACCCTTCGCCACCCACTCCCTGGCCCACATAGAGGCCTCAATATGTTCGGTTGTGCCAGCCAACTTTGTTTATCGATTTCTTGCCCCTCAAACACTTTTGCTTTTTTTTACTATTCTTTTATTTTCATAACCTCCCCGAAAAAATACCAAAAAGATACAACTACAAAAAGGAAACCTTCTTAATTGCGCTGGCGCGGTCGAAGGCCTAATCAAAATTAATTGTTTATCATGTTGTATTTGAATTTCTTTCTTTCAATTTCTTCTCCGCTATATATATATATATATATATACTTGATATATCTTATATATATTTCTCTATAATTCTTTCCCCTTTTTCGAGTTTTTGGCTTTGGCTTAATTAGCAGACAAGCCGCAGTTGTAGGTGTGTCCCTTCGAACCAAAGTCACGCCCAGCTTTTTCCCTCTTTTTTCCTATTGTTTTTTGTGGATGCCTCAAAAGTTTTCTTTTTTTTTTGTTTATTTGGTGTTAGACAATTAATTTTTGTTGCGTGCCTTGGTGTTATTTTAATTTACAGTCGCAGCAGCAACAACCCCCACCGATATTATTAACTTTTATTGCTTATAATAACAATATTATCGAGCAGGCAAACATCAAACGTCAAAAACGTGCGCTAGTTTCTTGTTGTTATTTGTTTTTTTTTTTCGCCTCCATTTAATTTATGTCTAAAAACAAATACTTAAAACAAGCAAAAGGAAGAACGGCTAAATATATGCATAAATTTTGAAGCAGAAAAATTAGATGATGCTCGGTAGCCAAATTGAAAGCGACCAAAGGCAATGGGGGGGAAAAAAATAATGAAATCTAAATGAATTCTTTGGCGTTTTAACATTTATCAAAAATCAACAACAAATGACGTCAGGCCGTGGCATTTATTAAATTAAAATGAGACCCAAACAAAAAACCAAAAAACCTGGCAGATGATTAACAAAAAACCGACAGAGCAGCGCAGCAACAACAACAAAATTTGTCCAAAAAGGTAAACTCAAAATACAAGCAATAAAAATTTAGCAAAATCAAAAATAAATCGAATGAAAATATATATTTTTAAATGATTTCTGAGAATTTAAAGAGCACACACAAAGGCGAAGACAATTTAATGGGCTAAAATTTAAGGAAAATCATTTGAAAGTGTTTGAAAATTAAAGGAAAATCATTTGGAAATGTAATAAAATCATTTCAAATTGTTGGAAAATTTAAAGAAAGTTGTTTGAATATTGTTTTCAAATTTCAGAAAAATCCTTTCAAATAATTTTTATAAAGAAACATTTTGGAAAACTGTCGGAAAAGCATATGAAAGGCAGAAATAAAACTTTAAATTAAAGAATATCCAAGACAAAGTACGAGTAACTTTTAAATAGTAAATATAAAAAGAAAATTAATCAAATAAACTCTTTTATTTTCAACTTCTTCAAGTCTTAAACTCCTTCAAAAGCTACCAAAAAAATTCCTCGCTTTCTCGGCTATTTAATTAAATGGCTCTAAGAGGACCTCTCGCCAACTTTCCTAACACAAAAAAAAAAAAAATTCCAAAAAGCGGAAAGCAACAAAAGTCTTTTGGGAGTTTGGCAAAAAGTTACTCAAAAATACGAAAATAAATTGCGTGCTGATGGCTCATTTAATTTAATGAGCGGCGTGCAACTTGTCTAAATGATTTTTCCTCTACTTTACAACACACACCAAAAATTGTTGTTCTTTCCCCACTTTTGTTTTGCTATTTTTCTCTTTTTTGGAGGCAGAAAGATCTCTTCAGGGGTTCCAACGTGTTTTCTAACCCAGAAAGAGTGAAGAAAACCATTTTATATTGAAGAATATTAGCAAATCACTTGGATTTAATGTTGGGGAAATTACCAAGTAAATTATTTAAAAGAAAAAAGCAACAAAAAACTAGACTCTATTTAGGCGTAAATGTAAAAAGAAATGAAACTAATGAAAACACTTTCAACGGCAGCACCAGCGACCTCATCAAACTTGGCAACTATGTGTTGTATGGCAAAAAGAAAAAAAGACCAAAAGATACAACAACAAATGTAAGAAGAAAAAATAATAATAATACTACAACTACAGCAAAAACAACAACAACAACAACTATAGCACCAACAGGCACCGCCGTTCGACCCAAGGAATCAGGCACGCAATTTGATCATTAAACATGAAGCTCTTTAGCACACGGAAAACAACATTTGGGAGAGTTTTGGTGGAGAAAGAGCCAGAGGAGCCTCATGTCGGATATAGGCCCCATATAGAGTCTGCATAAATCCCCTCCCCTCCTTGCAGAAATATGCATATGTAATTTGTTTATAAATATTCCTCTCAGCCTGCTGCTGCCGCTCAATTTTCGCTGGCATGTGAAGTGTCTGCAGAGGGAATTCTCAACCCAGAGCCCGAGATATATATCTGATATATTCCCCCGAGATAGGAGAGGCGAGAGGAGAAACTCTCCTCTCTCTGGGAGCCGTGACTCATGGAGGGAAAGAAGCTGGAGAATTGCTCACTTAATTAGAGAAGAATTCGCAGTGAAGGTTAGAGAAGGCGCGAAAAAAGATGGAAATGCTGGAGAATGATAAGGAAAATGGCAGGAAAACTTTGTATATTTTATAATTCAAGCTTGGGAGATTGAAGTAAATATTATAAATATTATTATAAATATTTTAGATACAGTCAAGTTGATCTATCTAAACAACATATTATTTCATGATCTGCAAGTAAATTTAAGCATCTCATAAAACTTAATATGTAATTTCCTCTTCTTTATTAAGTTTTCCTTAGCAATCGCAATGTTTCCATTACTTTTTCGTAATGTTTTTAGCCACCAAAGTAAACCACAATATCATCTACTGTGGGATTTATACACTGCCTCACTCTCCTTGATCTTTTCTATTTCGAATTTACTATTTCTGAACCAACAAAACACAGACAAAGAAATATATATATAACCGAAAGAGAGAACTAAACTGAACACACGATAGACGAATTATATATTTTATGCCACCAATTACAGTGCGGTTAACCTTTAAATTAAAATAACACCAAAACAATTTTTGTGCTGCATTTTAGCTGGCAGCGGGAGGGAGTGAAGGGAGGGAAGGGAGGGAAAACTGCAGCAGCTGCACATTGCACATTTTTATACAAATTGCAATTGCAATTGCACATTTTTTTTCCCCTCCGCAGCTTCTCAGGCTCTTTTCTCTTGCCTCTCTTTTCGCTCTGGCATAAAATAATCAAATTAAATATATATAAAAAAAGCGCGAAAATTGCTTCCCGCCATTTTTACCAAATTATATTGTAGAGAGAGAGCGGGAGAGAGAAAGTGTGGGAGGGAGATATAAAATAAAATTGTAAATAATAAAACCGCGGAAAACACAGTGTGCAATAAAATTATATGCATCAAATGCACACAGAACCGGGTCTGTGTTCGGCCCGTATATATCTCGGAAAAATTCATTTGATGGAATTGAAATGGCGCGAATTCGGGTAAAAGAGCCGCAGGAGAATTACATGGGTTAACACAAACACACACATACACACACGCACAGGGGGATATAGGGGGTTAAGAGCTGGAGCAGCAGAGGAGGAATCGTGTATTAAACCACAGGCGTAAATTTATTCGCACACACATAAAAATCACCACTGAAAATTCCCGCGGGCATTTCGCATTTTACGTTTTTCTTTTTTTCATTTTTACTTTTTTATTTTCCCATTTTGAAATTATTATTATTTTCTTTCTTTCTTTTTTAAATGCTCACAAATGCACATACACTGAAATACCTGCGCTAATTGGTAAGGCACACACTACAGCTGTATCTATATATTTAAAGTCTTTTTTTTTCTGATACGTTAATAAAAAATCAAGTTCACTTCGCATGTCCCCGATAATCAATTGATAAAGTCTAACTGCGATTTGGTAATAATATTTAAGAGAGAAGGCGGAGTTTGCCGGTCACCTGATTAGCATATAATTTATGATCCCGTTGGATTGTAAAAATTATTACTCCCTTTGAGCTAAGGCGAGAATTTATGCCATATAAAAGTGATGGTTGGCATCCAGCGGGGTGCAGCACTGTTTAAAGTCATTAACTCTTTTATATAGGAAATCTATAACATTTTTTATATGCTTTTTGGAAAATACTAGGGATCGCCTGACCTTTGTTTTAAATTGATTTATTTAAACAATATTAAAATATATGTAGAATCCATTCAATAGAAATTATTTAAATTGTGTGACAAGTTTAACAAGAATTCGTATCAATTAATTTTAAGACATTTTTCAAGTCTATTTTTTACTAAACAACACATTATTATTAACAACTTTAAATTATATTCTATAAATATTTCTCATTCTTTATATGTCGTTCTCTTCTACAGCAAAATTCCTTAAAATGTGATTCACTTTATCAAACATTCTACGTACAACACCCTGAATTTGGATGCCTACAGATTCAGTTAATTACTTAAACTTGTACAAGAAAATGACCCGCATAAATCAAATGTTTCTTTCTTCTCTACTCCACACACACACAACACACACTCGATCTGGATCGTTCGGTTAAATTTCTCAACTCGATAGGGCTCTATTAATAAATGGGGAACTGTGTGTATATTCCCCATTGAATTGATTAAAATGGGGAATATTAGGGAAGGTTTTATTTAGGCAGCCATGTCTTGGGTGTCCCAGAAGCTATATAGTAACTTGCAGTTAAAGAAAAGTTGTGTTTAGATTTAAAAATAAATTGTTTTGGAAATGTATTTCAGTAGAAATAAGAAATTCTTGATGCTTTGTTTCTGCCTTGAGACTCAACTAATATATTGTTGTAATCTTTTAGTTATAATATAAATATAACCAATTAAAGAAGGCTTGGAATAATTGAAAACTTTTGTTGAAAGTTCTGGTTTTATAATAATTTGTTGTTTATAATGTAATATATATACCAAGCTAATGTTTATAATCACATACAAATTGTATATGAAGAATATTTTACTAAAAACATGAGTTAATTATATAGAAAAATCCACACTAACAATTCTCTAATAACATACAAAGTCTGCGTATGATTTCCAACTGATAAATGTCATACTATTTCCAACTATATCCTATAAATATCCTTTATAAATCCCATAAAACATGTGCCGTCGGCTTTTGCACCTCAATTCTAACTCAAAGGACCCTCATATTTTGCCGTCGCTACTTTGGTACCTATGATAACAACACTCTCTGAAGGAACCCACTATATATTTCTTCGATCTGTCAAGATTTTGGGGTTTGTACTTACCCTGGGCTGAGCCATTAATGCTCTGGGAGCGACGTCTAACCCGATTTGTGCCACTTTTGGAGTAGAACCGACAAGTTGGGGTCGCAACACACAAATCGACGTCCCGCTCCGACGCTTCTTCTGGCTTCGTCCTGCGGCGCTGCTGCTGTTAGGGACGCTCTACTGTACTTTTTGGATTTCCAGTTCTCTTTTGCTCAATTCAATTTTTGGGAATATTTTTGTTTTACTTTTTGTTGTATTATTTTGTTTGCTTGGATTTTATGTTTTGCACTTTTACATCTAATTTTTGGGAAGCTTTCTTGCTTCGTTTTTTTTTTATTATTATTTCACAGGCACATTTGTTTAGATTTTATGTATTATTATTACGTTTTTTTGTATACTTGTTGTTGTTACGCGCGCGTTTTGTTGTAGGAGATCTGTTTTTTTTTTGCTTAATGTTTCCTTCTTTTGTTATTAAATTTTATTTACATATAATTTGTGTGTGTGTTTGGTTTTTGTTTTTTTGCTTTTTATATAAAAATCGTATACAATTTGTTGTTAGTTGCCGTAGTTATAGTTGTTGTTGTTGTTCTTGGTATACTCATGTATTGTTGTTGTTGTTGCAACATAGTTTTTTGTTGTTGATTGTTGTTGTTGTCATAAATCCATGGCTCTTCGTCCTCTTCGCTTTTTCTCTAGTTTTCCTTGCCGTTTTCCATTTGTTCTTGGTTTGCAACCTTTTTTCCTTGGGTTTCTTCAAGTAGTTGTAGTTGTTGTTGTTGCTTGTTTTTCGTATACTCTTTTTCCGTTGTTGTTGTGGTTGTTGTTGTTTATATTTTGTTAATTCTCGTATAATATGCGCACTATTTATCACAGCTGCTTCTACATACTACGTTACTAGAGTTAAACAAATGAAATTGTTTCTTAGCAATATTATAGATTTTTGTATTTTCAAAAATTTTCTGTTGCTGTTTTGCGACGGCAAAAGTTTGGATGTTTTTTTTTTTTTTGGAGAGTGGAGATATTTTTGCGGGGGGATCGGCGGGATCCCCTCGTCTAAGTAACTGCCCCAAACAGAAAATAGTGTGTAGTTTTGTTGCTATTTTCTTGGTTTCCAAAATTTGTAATTCAAAACTGTTTCTTTTCCGCGTTAACACTCAAAGAACGTAATGCATCACGTAATGCTAAAGCTAGGCTGTACGACGGGGGGAAAAAACGCGCGCGATTTCCAGGCGTAGCTTTTCGGTTGTGTGTTGTGTGTTGTTCGGTGTGTGTGTGTTTTTTTTTTTTATAACGGCAATAATAATAATAATAAACTTCACCGACGGCAACAACGACGACGACGACGACGACGACTACGCTCCGTTTTCTTTTATTTCCTTCATTCGCTTACGACGAAAACGGTGAACACGCAGAGAACGCAGAACGCAACACAGAGACACGTCGTATCACGTTGGCAGCGAAAAATACACTGTGCGGATACGCGATACACTGTGTGTCAATCATTCGCCGTCGCCGTCGCCACCGTCGCCGCCGCCGCCGTCGCCACGGCCGCTGCTCGCTCGCTCGCTCTCTCTCTCTCGGTCGGCTCGCTGGCTCGCTGGCTCGCGCGCTCTCCCCCTCACACACGCTCACATGCAACAATTGTGCCATTAAGCGTGCTCGGACCATAACTCAGACGGTGCGAGCGAGATGAATATAGTGTGGTGGTTTATTGCGCAGACTCCGGCGAATTGCCCGCTTCGCTGTTTTGCGGCGAGAGAGCGCAGGCGCTCTCATCCTGGCGATGACTGATTTGTTGGTACGCCTCTCTGTCATGCACACACTTGTCACAGTCATACAGCGTACACACACAAGCACACACACAAGCACACCCACCATCCCCCCCTCCTCTTAGTATCCTACCGTATACGCTGCCGGCGTCGACTGCGCTCTTTTTGCGCAACGTAGCGTTTCGCCGCGCGTTTGAAATTTATTTGGCTTTGGCCAAAAGGAGACGGCTTATAGGTTTTTGGCCACTGCCGGCGTCGCTGGCGTCGCTGCCATCGGGCCCGGCGTCGCAGTGCGTGGCGTTGAAAATCAGCAAAAACCAATCCCATTTGTTATTTTTCGCTTGAGTGGCAGTTGGCAGTTGCTCTTGCTCCAGAGCTCTCTTTTTGGGCTTTCGCCGCACCTTTACAGGTTGCGTTGCGTTGCGTGAGGAGAGTGGAGAGTGCAGAGTGGAGAAAGGAGAACGGAGAGAGTGTAGAAAGGGGGGTCGACTGGCGGCGAGCAAGAAATACGGCTCCTTCGCCGTAGCTCTGCTTTTGAGCGCTTTTCACTTGTCCATCAGCTTTCGCTCAACATATTCGCCTTGCTTTTTCGCTCTCACACAGACACGCAGTCACTCTCCTTCACACACACACAAGGAAATAAATAGGCAACGCCTTCGAAGAAAAGCAACTAAAAAGGGGAGTGTAAAAGAGAAGAAAACTCTGGTAGCTTTTTTTGTTGTTTTTTTTTTGCTTGCCATAACGGTGATCTGGCCACTTTGCAGGACATGATCCTGCCTGCAACAATAACAAAAGCTTGAAAACAGCTGTTTTGTCGGCAGGCGAAGGCGAAACTCTGCTCGCTCCTTCTCGCTCCTGCACGGCACGGCAATAACAAATAGCGCGGCGATAAATTGCCAAAAAAAAAAGAAAAGAAAGAAAAACATTCAACGAAAATTGCATATCCTGCAGGTCACTCGTCGTCGCTCCTGTCCGGTTCTGTCCCGCTTTATCCTGCTCAGTTTTGTTCCGTTCCGTTCTGTCTGCTTTTCGGTGGCTCAGTTTTTTATGCTTTTTGGGATTTTTTCAATGCTCTTACTAGTTGGGAATTATAAATAATTGAAAATGGATTACTGTGTTTTAAATTATTTAAAAATGTTAAAAAGGGAATCAAAAAACTAATTTTCAAAAAGTTGTTTTTTTATTTTTTTATAATAAAAAAAAAAAAAAAAAAAAAAAAGGAATCTGAAGGCCACTTTCATTTCATTAAAAATTTATGCTTGTAAAACAAGTTAAGAGATTTGCAAATAATAATTATTATTATTTAATTTTCATTAAAAAATTATAGTTATACGAAATATAATAAGGCAAACTTTTATTTTTAATGTTAAAGTTTCTTCTAAACTTTAAAAACAATTTTTAATGGTTTAATGTTTAAAATCTTAATTAAATTGAATATATATTATTAAAATATCAATAAAATACCGTTGGGAATTGGAAAATAAAAATATAAAAGTCATGAAAACAAATTCCCTTTTGCAAAAAGCATCTGCTTTTGCTCAGATATCTCCTTATATCTTTGTAATTCAAGCTATCCTTTGCTATTTAATATTTCAGTAATCTTACAACTTCATTAAAAAAGAATCTCCCTCTTCAGAGTATTCAAATATTCGGCTTGCAAATATTATTTCCCCCCCTGGTATTGTTGCTATTATTGTTGCTGTCGTGTCGTCGTCCTCGTGGCAGTTTAAAAAGCAGTTAACACATATTCCCAGGCAATTTTTCACCAGCGTATTTTTGGCTTGGCGCTGCAGTTGGCCATTACGACCGAAAGAGAGAGATGGCAGCGAAAGGAGATAGAGCGAGATGGGGCGAACGAAAGCTTGGCCGCCGCCGTTTTTAGGAAAATGAAAAATAGCCTTGTTTGTTTTCCGGCGCGCGCGAGCTCGCCAAAAAGGATTTCCCGTGTCTGTTTTCCCCTGGTCAAAAAGATGATGTTGCACTTAATCTGGTTGCCATTTCATCTCCTGCCAGATATCTTGGGCTGGGAGGGGATATGGAATCGGATCAGGCGGACATATATACAGGAGGTCTGTGTCCTGTCAGCACTCTGACAAATTTATGAGACTTTGATTGATTTGCGGTCGCCTTTTTCGCCCGATTCTTGTGTCTCTTGTGCGGCTTCTTTCGCGGGGCAAGCGAGAAATCAAGTGTAATTTATTTATTTATGTTCGCAGCGAAAGTCAAATGAAATCGAATCAATTAAATGCAATAAATTAGCGGGCTTTAGTGTGGGAACTATTCGGTGTTACGCCTCACAGCGGCATCGGTCGATCGATCGATCGATCTATTCAAAAGAGTTTAAAGTTCAAGGTTGATTCAACGGCGACAATCAGATTTAAAATAAAGACTCTTAATTAAATAAATATTTCATGGGAACTTGGTTTTTTTTTTCTCTGAAATATTGATAATAAAGGTAAACTAAAAATAAAGAAATAGTTTTTTAGAGCAGATAATGTATTTTAAACTTAAAAAATACTTATTGGTATTTCCTAGATTTTCTTTTTTCCCGCATTTCCTCATTTTTCCTCATTTAATTATTCAAAATATTCGAAATTTCTTTACATTACATTTAATTTCATACTAAATTTCATAAAAAACATTTCTAAAATTGCCCAAATAAATAGAAAGGCAAAATTATCAAAAGAAATAAGTACAAAAAATTAAGTTATAGCAAAACTTTATAAGTAAATCTTATTTAAGTCCAATTAAAAATTATTAATCGATAACTTGCATTTAAAATCGAATTATAAATCGATTATTATTCTTATTAAAACAAACAGACATGTTCTTTTTTTCTAAATAAATAATTAAAAGTATAGAGGTTTGTTCCTCCTCTAATACTAATAATTTTATGTTAACCTTTCTTTTAATATTTTCCTGTAAATTTTTCCGGTAAATAAAAACATAATAAAATAAATAAAAGCCAAAATTCCTATTCAAATTATTATGTTTTCGTATAATAAAATTACAAATTTAATTAAAGCACCAAAAATTCAAATTAACCAAAACTTTCGTACCAAAAACCAAGAAAAACCTTGCACAAAACCCTATCAAGAAAAGAAAAACCCTCTCAAAAATGCCCCTGCACCTCCAAGCCGAGCTGGAATTTAATTTAATATTTAGAACTTTTGCGAAATTGAAGGGACCATGAAATTTAAATCACCAAAAAAACAAGAAAAAGAGGAAAATAATCAAAAGGCGAGCAGAAGAGGTGGCAGAGGGAGGCGGAAAACCCCACCCACTGAACGAAAAACAACAACAGAAAAAAACGCCGAGCAAGGCAAAGGAATCGACTCGGGAAAACCTCAAGGAAAATTGCATTTGGAAACTTCCAATCCCAGACGAGCGAGCGAGAGAGGGCCCCGAGTGTGGAGTGGAGTGGCGTGGAGTGAAGAGTGTGCCAAGAGGGGGGAAAGCTCTCACTCACACCAATTGGGGGGCAGCCAATATGATTTAAACACTCACACACACATACTAGCAGCAGCGACGCCGGCAGAGGGGAGTGTGTGTGTGTGTGTGCGTTGTGTGCATGACAATTCATCTCTTTCTTATAAACGCAATTTATCAAATGGCAAACGACGAGCGAGCGACAGCAAAAGATGAAGACGACGACACGATATCAACTTGATGTGGCGCCATCTCCCTCGCTCGCTCGCGCTCACATCGCTAGCGCCTGCTCGCTCGCACGCCGCTCAAGCAAAAAACGCAAGGCAGCAACAACAACAACAGCAACAACAGTGCAGCAACATAGCAAAGAACGGACAACAACAACAGCAAAAAAAATGGCACATGAAGAAAAATAGGAGTTGCCGTCGGGGCTCTGCTTCTTCTTCTTCTTCGTCGCAGCAGCAACAGCAACAACAGCAACAACAACACAACAAAGTGACTGAAACCGCCATAATCTTGACAGACAAGTGCACTCTCTCAACACACGCACACAAGCACACACTCGCACACACACACACTCCCAGAGAGCGACTCTCTTTTCGCCGCACTTTTAATGGTTTGTTTTTGTTTGCGAATTCGCCGGGGAGAGAGCCGGGCTAGCCTGGCAGAGAGCGAGATGGCCTATACGGTGGTTGCCTCAGAGCGAGAGGCAGTGCTATATATTTTATGGCAACGCGTTTGCGAACAGCTGTTCTTGTGGTTTGAGAGTCACTATACAGAGTGTATTTATGCTGTCACAGTTTTTGAGTCACTTCTTGAGATGTTTTGATTTTGGAATTTATTTTTATTTCTGATTTTATATTGCTTTGAGTTGTTATTTATACATTTTATTACTTTAAATAATAGAGGAATTGTAAGGTTTTTGTTTCTGCTTAATTTATTTGCTTAATTTATGCGTTTGCTTCATTTTAAACACTTAATTTGCAGGCGTTTTTGAGTGAAAATATTTTTATTAAAGTTATTGGTTCAAAATTTAATGAGTCTTCAATTATTTTGTATTTTTTATAGAAGTTTATTAATTGATTTTATTATTTTTCTTTATATTTCTGTTTCGAAATCTTATTTGTTGTATATATATCTTTAATCTTTTAACTTTTAAAATTTTAAAATATATTTAAATATTATTTTCAACTTTTAATTTTAATTCCCTAGAATTTTGGGCTTGCAACACGGGATTTACACCAGATTTACCTGTGCATATTTACCTGTTTTTCCAGCTTCATTCCCGAAACCTCCTTCTGGCCTAAAACTGATTTTTTTTCCTATGTTTTGTGACTTTCAACGCTTGAAAAGGACCATAAAAGGCTTAGGACACTTGTACAAAATTCTACCTAGATCCGGGGACTCACACCCTCTAGCACTGAGAGAAAATCAATAGTTACTTTTTAAATTAAATACTAAATTATTCTCTCGTTTTAAACCTCTTGAAAATATTTTTAGATTATAAAGTTATTAGAAAGCGAAAATAAATGTATTTCCTATCTCCGCCTTAAAGGTCCTTTCTGAATATAATCCTTAATGTTTTCTCCTTCAGCCTACTTTAACTCGCTTTGGGAAATATATAACAAAAAATCGATGGCAGAACTTTTGCTGGTTAAACAAATGTGCCGGGTCATCCATCCAGGACGATGTCCTTTTGGGCACTCGTCCTGCATTTGACAGCCGCCGACAAAAGTGTCAATTTCGGTGTTCATTCCGGCCAGAGCGCCGACGGGGCCGTGTCAACAAAATGCGGCCTAAACAAGGCCAGGACAGTGCCCCGCGCCGCCCTCACGACCTCACGAAAATTCTCAAGGACATCAGGCAGAGAATGTCCTTTATTGTATTTTGTTTAATTTAAGGTTTTTGTATTTTTTTCCCCCGATGACTAACGAGGTATATTATGATGATTTCTTTAGTTTTTTTTAGAAGTTGTGAAAGAGTAAGCATTTAAAATGTTTTTAATTTACTAATAAAATTTAGCTCCAGATTTAATTTTTTGTTAAAGAAAATATTAAAAGGTAAACTTAGACACCTTGACTATTATTATGCCTAATTTTTTATACAAGTTTTGATTAAGAAACTGTTTAAATATTTGTATTTGAGAAATTTCAATGTGTTACTTGCAGAAGATGCTTTTCTAAAGTTTGCTTTAATATAAATCCGCTTTTCTTATTTACTTCACATTGAAAATAAATGATTCAATCATTAAAAATTTATAAATATTTTAATACAGCTATAAATAAACCTAAATATAAACCTCTAACCTTTATAATGGCTGCAAAAATAATCAACTCTGAATTAATTTTAACTGCTTTACTCCTCTCCCAGTTCTTTCACTTTCAATTGAAAATATATTTTTATAAAATGTTATTATATTATTATCATTATATATATTTCTCTATTAAGAATACTTAATACTTTTTACCATCATTTACAATATATATATATTTTAAAGATTTTACCAAACTTTTGCCACAAAGTTAATGTTTCTTAAAATATATAATGTCCTTAAACGCACTTACCTGCTCCCATGATTTTAAGCATACTTTACCTGCAAAAGATAGAGAGAAAACCAAGTTAGGAAAAGGTCTATAGTTTCATAGATTTAAAGAAAAGTCAGTAGGAAAAATCAGGGAAAATCATAGAAGAAAATGCAAATGAGCGGAAGGCAAAAGGGGATTAAGATGCAGTCTCCGTTTGTGTCCGTTTGCCTTTTGTCCGTTCAGCCTTACGCCACATGTGGACTCCAAGTGGCATCCCAAGTGACTCATCCCTCTCCTCCGCCCAAAAGGAAAACGGTGATCTTTTCCTTTCGTGGCACATTTGTCGGGGAAAATGTTTTCCTTCTAGAGCTGCCTTTTTTTGATTGATTGCCTAGGAAAAACCACTTGAAACTGTCAAGGGGGAGCGGGAGCGAGAGAGAGTAAGCGGAGGGAGTGAGACCCGAAGTGAAAATCACTTTTACACAGATGGAGGAAATCGTTTTCCAATGAAAAACTATTTAGCGCTTAAGAGGAGGGGATTGTGCATCATGTTAATAACTAAATTAAGCAATGAGATACCACTTCTAGGATTAACAACAAAAAAAACCGATCACTTGCTAAAGTGACTTGGATTTCTTAAATATTTTAAGGAACAATACAAGTTAAGGTTGTATCTTAGGATAATTGTATGATTATTGTAGCTTATATTAAAGGAAACAATCATATGAATCGGTCACCTAAACTTTCCTTATTAAGTTTTAATTATTAAATCACTTATTCTTAAATTTGTTCTTTATCCCACAAATACAATTTCCCATATAGAAACTCCCTCTTTCTCTCTTATTTGTCAACAAAATAACATTTCCCCAAAAAACGAAACAATTTCCAAAACAAAAAAAATCTCTACAAAAATATCATCAAAAGGAAACTTATTTTTGGTAATGTCGTGAAAATCGAATTGGAAAGCCAAGCGACGGAGGCAAAAATAAGAAACTCCTAGATGGAAAAAACGCATCAAATAAATAAATTCATGTGCATTTCCTTTATTTTTTCGAGAATTTTCTTTCTTTCTTGTTCTTATTTTCTTTTTTTTTTTTGTTTTTTTTTTCCTTCGCTTTTCCTTCCGCTAAAGTAAATAACAAATATTATTATCGCATGACCAGCAGCAGCAGCAGAACACTGAGGAAAAGCAGCCAAAAACATGGGTCAATCGCGTAGGAAAAGCGCCCCCTTCCCCCTGAAAAGGGGGGTTTTTGGTGTTAAAATAGGGTATTTTTAGGGGGTGTAGAAGGCAGCACTGGGCAGGGCGTGGCCAACAAAGAAAATTGGTAAATTTTAAGTTGGAGCAAAAATTCAGAGAAAAATTGAGGAAATTACAAGTTTTTGGTTGAATTTCCTTGTGAAGGAGTCATTTCCGACCCTATAAATCATATATATTCTTGATCAGCATCAACATCCGAGTCGATCTAGCTATGTTCGGTCAAAAAATCAATTTTCGAAAATTTTTCGAAATTTCAAAAAAAGGAAAGGGGTTACATCATTAAAATTGTCAAAAATTGGCCAAAATTCTAATTTTTCTAAATTTTAAATTGAGTATGCAGATTTATTAACCTAACAAAAACTAACATAGGAAAGCTTTCCGAATTGAAATTAATGCGTTTTTAGCTTAGTTATGAGTTTTTTAAATCTTGAATTGTCGAAAAATTATCATGTATATATATATAATTATCGACTCAAAAAATGGTAATATAATCTTAGTCAGAAGATTGTAACTTTGTGAAGGAGTCATTTCCGACCCTATGTTTCATATGTATTCTTGATCAGTATCAACAGCCGAATTGATCTAGTCATGTTCGGTCAAAAAATAAATTTTCGAAAATTTTTCAAAATTTCAAAATTTGATAAGGGGTTACATCATTAAAATTGTCAAAAAACGATAAAAATTTTAATTTTTTAAAATTTAAATTAAAGTATGTAGATTTATTAACCTCACAAAAACTAACATAGGACAGCTTTCCGAATTTAAATTTATGCTTTTTTGGCTTAGTTATGAGTTTTTCAAACTTTGATTTATCTAAAATATTGTCATATAAAAATATAAATAAATATGGATTCAAAGAATGCGAATATTTTAAGCTTAGTTAGAAATTAAATTGCAAACTGAAAGGGTATATAATCTTCTGCTTCTTCCTAAGGTTAGTTTCCTGTCTGGTTTCTCCTTTAATTTGGTAAAAAAAAATATCCCACAAAATCTATCAAAACCAAGACCTTGTTTTCCTCCCAAAACAACAAGCATTTAATGAAAATCTAGAGCAGCAGGAAGTGAAACTGTCCGTTGGGAAAGACTCAAGAACGGAAGCCTCTGTCGTCTTTGTTGCATGTTTTCTGTAATAAAAAGAAAACAAACAACAAACCGGCAACTCAATGAAATTATTAATGGTGAGCACACAAAAATGCAGTTCAACCAAGAGAACCGACAGGAGGGACAAGGAGCAAAGGATTCTCAGAGGCAACCTCCAGGCCAGGACAAACTTCAATGTGGTCAGTAGTCCGCCGCCAGAAGCTGCAAAAATAAATAAATAAATAAACAAGAAACTCTAATTAAACGCCGGCCCTCTCCTCTGGCACTTCGATAAGGCAACTGTTACCAATTACTCTGGGCAGGGATACATTTTCCTCTCCTGCAACCTCTTTCCTTATCGTTTGGGTCACAGTTTTGTGGACTTTCAGGGGACCTCGGACTTGCGGCTTGTTAAAAACTTTTGTGTTCCGAAAAATTCAATCTGTTTTTCGGCCAACAAAAAGGAGTTAAATTCTGCAAAGAGGCTGGAGCTATGGCTGGGAGACCCGAAAAGTGCAACAATTTGCACATATTTTGTGTTATTTTATGTTGTTTTAGGTTGTCTTCAAGGTCAGTTTGTATAGACCAAGAGATCAAAGCGGATATCTAGGGAGTTTTACGATAAAATAGGAGCCTATATAGAATCATAGGACTACGTAAAGACTAGGGGGAATATATTGTATTATTTATATGGAAGAAAATGGTATTTGTTGGCTAATAACTTGTGTTTTTACTTTTCCCTTGCTTTACTTTGTATGTATTCAATAAGGGTTAACTCATGTCGAAATGTTTATTGTTAAAATTTAAAATATTTGATAAAAGTTTACTGATTTCCTAATGTTTCTTGTTGAAATTTAAAATTTAAATTACCTCAGAGTGTTATTAAGGTTATTATAGCTTTTAAAAGAAAGTATTTAAAGGTAACTCAGTTACAGAAATGGTTTAAAACCGTTTTAGTCCTTATTTTATCACAGGTTTAAGGGAAACCCTATTATAAAAATTAAAATAAATTAATGGTTTAATTGTTTCCAGTATCTAAAACTTACTGTCACACTTTTACCCTCAAAAAGTAATTAATTTACCTCTGAATCTACCTTCAACCCACTTAAAATCAACTTATCTCTGCTTTAACTTAACTCCACTATTAATCAATTAATTAAAATATATATCTTCCTAACCCCTTTGACCTTTTTATGTGTTCAGCTCAACATTTTTGAGGTTCACATTTCGCAGCAAACCGTTTTTTGCTCTTAAATCTTGCGAAATGGCATAAAATAAGCGAACCCAAAACCGAAAATCGAAAACCAAAGCAAGGAAATGCTGCCAAACCGGCTGACTAAGCTGGCCAAAAATAATACAAACATATATAAACATATATATATATATTTATAAGCATTTGCATAACACAAAAAAATACCAAGAAGCCGGCAGAAATTAAAAGAAAAAGAATGAAACGAAATTTATAAATTGATTTCGAGCTGCAACTAAAAATAACTAAGAACAAAAGCCGAGGGGAATCAGAAATCAGAAAAACGAAATCTTTTTGGGATGAAGCGAGGATTTTGTATTTTGCCGCGACTTTGCTGTTTCAGCAGAATTATTGCATTCGAAATATTGGCATTTACGTCAAATTAAATTTAATTGTCAGTTGAGAAGTCAGAAAAGGAATATAAAAACAAGGATAAGCTGAATAAAAAATGAGTTAAAATGATTGAAATAAAAATGTACTCCTCAGGAATTTTAATAAACTAAAAACTAAGTTTTTAATATTATTAACAATAGTACAAAGGCTATAATTAATTTAATCAAAAGTTTGATGGTTTTTTGTTTGCTTTTCAGTTTATAAATTACCAAAATTGAAATGTTTTCATTATGATTATGACTTAATTAAATTATTTGAATATTATTCAATACTTGAATTTATTGATTTAGTCAAAAGAAAGTAATAACTGAGTTAAACTATGTAAAGTTTAAAATATTAAAAAACTGGTAGCTGAAACTACACATTTTCCTACCTCAAAAATGGAAAAAACAACTTAAAAACGTGCATAAAAAGCCTTTCATAATATTAATTAATTATTCAAATAATAAAATCAGATAAATTTTATTATTTTCTTTCAGTATTTTTAATCCCACCTTATAAAGAGCATTAAAAACTTTAAAAAGAAACCAAAAAATCCGAAGAAACCTCAAAAACCGCTGCAAAAACGCTCAAAAAAAGCAGCAAAGAAACATGCCCCGCATTAAGACGACAGAAGAATTACATTAACTCAGAAATAAAGAAGCCAGAACTCCTCCCGTTTGAATTTTTTATCGCTTGGAAACGACATTTTTAAGCTTGTTAATTGCATTTCCTAATTATCAAAACTCATAAATTGCAATTTATGGCAAACGAAAGCCGGACTTTGGATGAATTTCCCCTCATTTCCGATGCACGCCATAAAAACGAAGGGGAAATGTGGCCGAAGCTCAAGGAGAAAGACAGGGAGAGAAAGCAAGCAAGCAAGCGAGCGAACGAGAGAGGGAGAGAGAGAGTGAGAGAATTTCCCCTCTTGCAAGTTTACAACATTGGAAAACTCCCCGCCGCCTTTTTCCAGTCATAGGTCTCGCGTCGTCTCACTCTCACTCCCACGGCGAGAGGGGTGGCGGCTCTCGCTGCCATTATGGAAAGTGAAATGGATATATTGCGACTAAACAAGGTCGGCAATAAATCAAAAAGGAGCCACAGCATCTGCAGAAAGGAGAAAAAAGCCCGCTTTCGCAGAAATCAAATCAAAATGCCATAAAACAACGGTGCCCACAGCCGGCCCTCTCGCTCGCACTCGCACTCAAAGGGGGGGAGAGAAGCAAATAACAAATGAATTATTTGCAATTAATTGAGCGCAAATTTGCAAAAATACTTTTGCTGCGTGTGTGTGTGTGTTTGTGTGTGTGTGTAATGATGGATATGCGAATGCATGGCCTGATGGCGATCTCTCTCTCTTCGGAGTTAAGTATACGCCCCGTGTTTCTGTATTATTTTTTTGGGAAAATGTATAAAAATATACAAAAATAATGCCCTCATTTTTTGTTTATTGATCAATTGTGCATAAAATCATTCGTTTGGTAAGAAATTTGGTCTAATATTTTGATTAAAATGGCACAGAAATGACTGTAATGTGTTTTGTTGGTTAATAAAAAATGTTTGTTTTGGATTCCTTTATTATAATAATCATTTTATCTAACATTCACTAGATTCTTTGTGTAATTAAATAATTGTTTTTCCTTATTTAAATCTTAATTTGGTTTAAAAGGCTTTTTTTTTTAAATACCTTTGAATACTACAATTTTAATTTATTGAGCATTTAATCATATTTTAACTTATTTATGTTCTATTTATACGCAGATTAATTAATTATGATTAACTTAAAATATATATTATATATATATATATATTATTTTTGTTTATATATTCTGTTTATAAATGGAATAAAAATATTTCTTTTTGTTTTGTGATTTAATTTGCTTTATAAAAAACAATATGATTATATTTTTCTATTAATATTCTTTTAATATCCTTGAAGGGTGTTCGGCTTCACGAAGTTAGCTTCCTTTCTTGTTTTATAAAATTATACATAAAAAATTGCAATAATTTAATATTGTACTCGCTTTTATAATCAAGAAAGTGTTCATTAAGCTTAATATCATCATAAAAGCGTCAGGATTTAGTAGATTGATTAATAAAAAATTTTGCTTTTAATTTGTATTTTAATGAGAAATAATTATATTATATTATTCAAAGGATTTATGTGAGCTATTGTAAATGTGTTTATTTATCCAAGTCTTCACTCTGCCAAATTCCTCATTAATGTATTAAATAATAATTTATCTTCCTATTAAATCCAATTACAAAGCGATTACTGGAGTAGATTAACTCAAAGATTACTAATTACTGGCTCAGTCACAACAAGTGGCACCTAGGAAAGGCGATGATCTCTTCCCCTGTTCTAGGGGGAAAATCTTCACACACACAAAACTTTTTTTACGACTGCCGGAGATGGACAGTTTTGTGACTTTATGTCTATAAATTCAATGAACTCCCAGCTAGAACAATTTGTGATGTCAATTCCTGATGTTTACACACGCACACCCAGCCGAGGCAACTGTTCAACTTTCACATTTTACGAGTTTTATATGGGCACTCGCTGCTCCGCTCAATGATGATGACGCCTCGGAAAGGCGATGATGATATTTTCACTTGAGAATTTTACGAGCAACAAATTGCGCTACAAATTACACGATAAATAGGAAATTATGACGAGGAAAATGTGGACGAAGACAATGCGGCAGTGAGACCTCCTTAACCCTCGAACGACCGTCGTAAAAACGACTCCCCTGGTTCCCTAAATGTTCATGTCATTTCAGCAATCTTTCTCTTCCAGTTCCCCTCCTCAAAGTCCCTGGTTTACAAGCTGTTGAAACAAAGTTTTGTCCGGTGTAAATTCAATTGTTGCCTACCAGTTTTATTGATATTTTATTTTTGGGCTAGTTTTCGGGGCGAGTTTCCTCACTCGGAAAGTCGTAAAGTTGCAAAATCGTTGAAACAATGGCCAAGTTTTTACGAGCGGAACAACGAGATTTTTACCTTTTTGAAAAGGACTCTCAAAGAAGTTGAGGTTTACACTGGGAGAAAATGATTGCAGAGGAAGGGTATTGAATATTTTAAAGGGAGATTAATTCTATAAGTTTCTGTGTATAATGGTCTTAATCTTTATTTAATAATGATATGACATAAATGTTAGTAATTCTTTTTAGCTATCGATTTAAAATGGGATTTCCTTTAGGCAATTGAATTGAAGCAGTTGAGAACTATAGATCCAAGGAGAAAACTATTTAAACTATTATTTAAATTATAATGGTCACACTGAACCCTTTCTTATGACAAATTCATACTAAATAAAATATATACTAATTAATTTTATGAATTTTTCCGAATAAACCAGATTTCTAAATTCACAAAGCATTCCTAGACCATTTATTTAAGTCTGTAAAATATTTTTCTCTGTGCAGAAGATGTATAATTTATGGAGTGTTGGCCTTGTGCTCTTCAAGGACCTTCGGGCCATCATTCCCTGTGTGTGGAATAGCTGGCAATGGGTTAAGCACATATTTTCCAATATATATATATATAACCAAAAGAGGTCGTATATTTTCAGTTAATTGAGCATTTCACACCTTGCCAAAGGCAGGCAACCTGCAAACGTGCAACCTGCAACATGCCGCATTAACGAACCTGTCAAATGTGACAAGTATTCCGCTTAAAGTTGAGCAACTTATCGGCCATTTCATAAAGCAACGGGTTATCTATGGCCTTAGTGCCTTTTGCCTGGCTTATATATCCAAACTGCATCCTTGGCCACGTGGTCAGGCATTGACAACTCCCCGAAAATGTTCGCCTAATTGATGGGCTTCCCTTTCCGCCTCCTCCTTGGACAGGTATTTTGTAATTAAGCCACTTGAGCCCCTCTACAGATTGAGTACAGTGGGACAAATGGACGGGGCGGACGGTGGGACAGATAGATATGTCAAGTTTCGAATTGAAATATATTGCAGGTGGAAAGGCAAGCAAACAATAACAAAAAACGCGGTACAAACATTCTATCGCAAAGGTAAATGCTTTTTTTGACACTGCCTAATGCGACTTAATAGTGCGGTTACGCATTCTTGGGGAGCACAGTGCGGTTCGTTGTTATAAGAACAAAAAATAATGAGGAACTTAGTTGAGAAACTAAGAAATTAAAAAGTTGAAAGACGGGCAAGGTAGAAAACGCTGGCTTTTTGTCATTTACTAATTTAATATTAGGAGGAAATACAATTTCAGACCCCAAAATATATTTTTAACTTAATAATAATATTTACTTCCAAACTGATTTGGAATTATACATTTTGCCTCTACTGTACTATATTTTATCTGTCTTTTTTTTGCTGTATCTCCAAAAATAATCATGGGAAATACCTGTCAATGGAGAATTGGAATGGAATATGCAGGTCGCTCTATGAAATCCACTCAATCATTCGACTTCACTTCATGGAAAAAAAGAAAAGAAAATAAAAAGAATGAAAACGTTTTAACTGATCGCTCAATCACTGATATACATGTGTCTCTGGGCAGGGAGATATCTATACAAATATATATTTATATATATAAATAAACAGATATATATATAGCTAGTCTGAACGATCGGTGGGTGGCAAGACGCTGCCTGAATTGAATTCATTGTTGAGCAGCGATTTGGTTAAGTCACCCGCGTGATTGTTTGCTTTTTTTGGCCTGATAAGTAACGGCCCCTATCCTGGGCTCACCTGAGTTCAAAGGTCAATCAACAGGTGAGTGGGCAAAGCCTGGGGCTATTTTTTAGTATTTCAGCTTCTGTGGGAAGATTTTTTTTGGGGGGGCTGGGAACACATTAATTTTTTTATTGATAACCTTTTTACTTGAATTTTTATTGGCATGCAAAATTTGATGACTGATTTAATGGATTTTCTCAATAAATTGCTGATTAATAAAGATCAATTAAAGTCGAGGGTGAAATACTCTAACTTTAAATTATATGAAAAGCGCAGAAACATATAATATTTTATATATTTAAAATTTTTTTTCTAAACAATATACTTTTACTTAATGTACCCAATTTTAAATCTTTCAAGAAAATACCCTAAACACTCCTAGACTATCTGTTGGTTTATCTACCATCTCCCCATTATATAAGCCATTCAGACAATTCCCAATCTAAATGTCTGGCTAAAACTACTGTTAAACCTAGCCAGGCTCAAAAGAAATCCCATAAAAAAATAATATAAACTTATCCTGCTTTTTTTTTTTGCGAGAAGCAGAGGCCGGGCAGGGAATCGCGATCTCATTTTTACGATCTTTGGTGGGATCGTAAAATGTCCAGGGTGACCGCGTGTGGAACGTTTAATTTGATGCTGAAATACTGATACTGATAGGCCCGGGCCCAAAAGCCACTTAAATTGCATATAAAAGTGGCTTTTATGATAGGCCTTCTATTAGCAAAATAAACTATTACGTGTTAAATCGCACGATCCTGATGCTGGCCACAAAATGATCGTTAAATGAAGGTTTTTTTTTGTATCTAAGTTGTTAAAATTCAAGTAGGTTTCGCTTTTTTAAAGGTGAGTTACGAAAAAAAATGTAAATAAATCAAAGGATGCACAGGGAAAATGGGGGGTTAGAAATGTGGAGATTGGTGGAAATGAAAAAATCCTTTAAGAATGTATAAAGAAATTTAAGAAGCTGTATTTAGTTTATTAATATATTCTTTGTTCATTTGGGAAATTATTAACTAAATAATTAACACACATATCAATGTTATTGTTCATTTAATTTTAAATATCTCTTTAATTTTTAGCTGATTGTCTTCTGTATTCCTGATTCATTAAATTATGAAGGTATACTGTAGGTGTTTTAGGAACTACATTTTTAAGATTATTCTCCCTATATATCTCCTTAATTTTTCATTGAATTTCGTCTTCTGTACTTTAGTTCATGCTACTTTTAGCAAGGTGTCCCCTTACAACCATGTGCAGCCAAGGATGGAAGTCAGCCGGGGAAATAAAACCGAACCAAGTGTCTTGAAATAGTTACAGGCAGGCTCTTTCCATATATATATATATATGTATATATAGAAAACAAGGTGCCGAGGTCCCTAGATCCCAAGATTCTGAAAGCGAAAGTGAGTTTTCGGGGTAAATGAAATTAACAACGCATCCTTTGCGCATCGCTGATTGTTTTGTTTCAATTTCTGGTTGCGCCCCTTGCGATCCAGAAACCAACAAAATATATATTTACAGAGGGAGAGTGAAGGAGATAGAGAAAAGGACCTTTAACCTTAGGTTCTTCGAAGCAACAACATTTTTTCGGGGGAAATACTGCTGCAGCCTAGGAGTCCGCCGCCTCTACCTGAACTCGTGAGACCCCGCCGCGCCGGTGGTTGTTTCCTTTGCCTACTTTGACGACAAGAAGTCAAACTCTCGATTTACGACCATTTTGTTTGAGTAATTTCGTCCTTAGTCCTGCGTCCCTACTTGCCACATGCTCGGCAGTTGTATAAATTGTACAGTTTTTACTTTCAGCTGTCGATCTGCGCCGGGAGTGTATAACAATATTCAATTCCCGTCCTGTGACTCAATCCCACAGCTCATCATAATAATGCCAGCTCAAATTTTGTTCCGATTTTATTCTGTATTTTAATGGTTTCCCCTTTTACGAGGTTGTCGATGATGTAAATATTTAATGCTCAACGCCAGCGATCGTAACCATATATCATTGACTCATTTGCCTGCTCATTTTCCCAATCAAATCAAAAATCAGTTAAATAAAAACACAAAAAACTATATTGGGGAAAAGTATAGGAAATCAACGCCAAGGAAATGTTCACAATTCAATTAAATGATCGTAAAAGTTCCTCTGAATGGCGGAAAATAAAAGTGGAAACAGAGTTGTTAGCCCCCCAAAAAATAAATAAAAGTTAGATTGTCGTAAATTTTCCTCAAATTGTTGTTAGAACATAAAAATCACCTAAAAATTGGTAATAAAATCAATCGAAACATAAATGGAACTGGGGACTAGCTATTGAAAGTTCTCCTCCCGCATGTTTTTTTTTTTTTATTATTTGGGGGAAACCCCTCGTAAAAATATAATCAAAAAACCATAGGAATTTCAAGGTGATAATAACTTGATTTCAGGAGAATCAACGATGTCACTGTTAAGTGGAAAATTACTAGAGGAATTTGATAAAATAAGCAAATATTTTCTTATAATTTTTGCACAATCATTTTTTAGACGAAATCGTTAACAACTTTAGTCTAGCTAAAGTAAATATTATGTGTTTATTAGCAAGTGTACTTGGGATATTCTGACATATTTGCAGTTAGTTTGAAATTGTCAACAGTTTACCAGTGTTTTCATATTTTTCTTGAAAAATAATATTTGAGGGATTGTTTATGACTTTTAGAATACGCAAAATATATGAAGACCTGATTCATTTTTTATTTATAAAACAAATTAGTTATAAGCAATATTATTTTATAGACTTAACATCTTAATTAAAATTTTCCCATATTTTAAATAAAAATAATATAAAACTCATTTCATTTGTCCTAATTTAATTAACACCTTTGCAATTAATTTAAAATAAGAAAGGAAACTAACTTTGGAAAGCCGAAGTTTGTATAACCTTTTAGTTTGGAATTTAATTACAGAATTGAATCAGAAATCGATTATAACTATGTTTAAAATATTCGCACTCTTTGAACCGATATTTAATGATATTTTTAATGAAATTTGTCAACAAGTCAAAGTCATAACTCAGCCAAAACTGTATTAATTCTAATTCGGAAACTTTTCCTATGTTTGTTTTTATTAGGTTAATAAATCTACACACTTAATTTTAAATTTAAGAAAATTAAAATTTTTGCCTATTTTTTTTTTTTTGAAAATTTTAACGATGTAACCCCTTAAACAAATTTTTAAAATAAAAATTTTTTTTTTCTTTTTGAGATGGCTAGATCGACTTGGCTGTTAATGCTGATCAAGAATATATATGATTTATAGGTTCGCAAATGACTCCTTCACAGCATTGCAAGCTTCTTAACTGAAATGATAATGCCCTATTCCAAACCCCATTCCATTGCCATTTTAACTAAGCTGCAAAGTAAAGCCCCAAAAAACAACGCCCAAAGTGCAATGAAAATTGAAAATAACGTGGCATGCAACAGTTGTACGCACACAAACACACACACACTCTACATGGGGCCAAAATCAACATCAAAATCAAATTCATTGCATTGGCAATGGTTCATGACCGGGCCTAGACACACACCGAGTGGCCTCCTAAGTGCGGCGAGAACGCGAAAAACCGTTAAGCATCAATTTTGACGCATCATAAAACTGCAATGAAGTGATAAGTGCCGCTGCTGCAACAGGAAAATACAGTTGATAGATATTCGACAGAGAGAGCGACAGAGAGGGACGGAGGAAAAACCAGAATCTGCAAATGGATATTGACGAACTTCCCCAAAAACTGAACCGAATGGGGAACAGGCAACCCGTATCTGAGCGATAACAATGCAAATGCAATGGCACCCACTCTCTGTGTCTGCAAAAACGTAGCCCAGTTGAGTGAGTGTAGATGAAGCACTGAGAAAAATAAGTTAATGAAGATGAAATTATCGTTAAACAATTCTTATTTGATTTATTTATATATTTTAATAAATTATGCATAATAATAATACTATAATACTACGAATAATAGCAGGGGAAATACCTATTGGAGACAGGCTTTAGTTTCATATAATTATTAATAAAATAATAACATTCCTGCATAATAATATTTCACCGAGAAAAAAGAAGTACTAAGAGATAAACATTTCATCTACAAATGGTCATTTGATTTATTTTTTTGAAAAAGTGGACTTTAGTGGATTTTATTAATAGCATAATCGCATTCGTATTTTCTTTTCTTTTTAATAGATTTTATTTCTGGGATTATATTTTTTTTAACCTAAATTCATTTTATTACTGGATAATAATCCTTAAGCTGATTTTTTACTCAAATTCCCAAATAGTTCTAGACTTCACCTAATGGTAAATGGAAAATCTAAAGATAAATTTTAGACCTAAAATAAATACTGTTGACAGAGATAGTCTTTCTCTAAAAATTACGTGAAAAGCTCTTTTTTTATATATTTTCTTTTAAATTTATTTTATATTTATTTTTAAAGAAATTTTCCCTTGAATTAGTTTTACTTTACCTCTTAAAATTCCCTCCTTTTCAGTGTATGTCATGACAGCAATCAAACAAACCCAGACTTTTATGAACACCGCGGGAAGTTGACAGCTTGCATCATTGTCATGATATGCAAAAAACTGTGAAACTTCTCCCCCTAACCACGCCCTCCTGACGCCCCACTGTTTTGTTGCCACCCCCTCACCTCACCCACCATATAAATGTATTTTCCGGAGTTGGCCAATCTTATAGCCTCGCGTGCGCAATTATGTTTATGGATATTGGTAAACTATAAATGACACAACAACAAGAAATAATAATAACAATAAAGGGGAATAAACATGAGTTATAGTTGGTTTCTTTTTTTTTAAATAACCATACGTTGTAGATGAATTTTTTGATCACAGTTTTATAAAGTTTTCAATATGAATAATGTTTTTCAATGCTATGTTCTTGCCTAAATCTTGTATTGTTAATACAAATACTAAATTCCAATGAAAAGCAAAGTATTACTTACTAAAGATATTCTCTTAGCTTATTCATTATCCCTTTTTGAAGACCTTTCCCCCTTTCCCCCACTTTCCTCATCTTGATTGGCAATCCTTCTTCCCAAAAATCAATTGAATCTTGGTGTTGCCAATCTCATCGACTAATTGACTTATAGCCACAGACCGACCGGACCTCTCTGTGACTCTTAATCAGAGACAGAAATCCAACAATCCGGCTAACACACACACACAGCACACACACTTTTGGTTGTACATAAATTATCTTTGGCACACACCTGTCAGGTGTCTGCAACGTTGGAGGGAGAAGCAAGGCAACACCTAAAACGTGGCTCGTTAATTGTCGGAGGAGAGACCCAGGCGAGACCGAACTGGTTGCCGCATCGTAAATCATTGGGGAATCCATCAAAATGCGATCATTGTATCGAGATTGCAGCTAAGCCCCCCGTCCTCCGCCAGCATGCGAGTGATTTCAATATTTTTGCACTCGAAATTGGGGCGGAGGAGGCGGAGCAGGCCCAGCTCCGCCGACTGAACCCAATTGACAACTTAATCCTGCGACATGTCAGTGGAGGCTCAAATGAGATTTACGCGGCTCCGCAAGTCGGTTATAGCCTGGCCCATTTGTGTTGACTCAATGAAATGTTGTACCGATTTTTCAACATGTTGTCGTCGTCCATGTGCCTTGCTCGAGTGTCTGTGTGTGTTCATTTGCCTTGATTGACAAAGTACAGAGGTGTAATTATTTTTCATAAAAAACTGTTGCATGTCGCTCCAAAAAACCAAGAAAAAAGAAGCAGAACAGAGTTCTCTCCATTTGGTTGTAAGTTTTCAATCAATTTGCACTTCCCAGGCCCCTGGGCCGGCCCCTGCAATTATGTCAGCGATCCAAAGGCATAAATTACGAGACCAAGAGCGATCATGCCCAGAGCTACAGAGATCTATCGGAGCGCCAAAGATCTCTTTTGGACATCAACATTGCGGACGGCGGTGTCGCCATTGCCAGGGGAAACGATCTAGAAAAACAAATGCAAATGCTGCACTGGACAAAATAATTTACAAACTAATTTATATGAGCTTTGAGATGCTTTCAAAATGTTTAAAAATAATTGGAGCACAAAATGTTATAAACAAAATCATATAGGTTAATAGGAAAGCCTTTCTTCAAATACTTTTGTGATTTAAAGCTAAGAAGCTTTCTGTTTTAATGTTTAAATATTATTTTTATATAGAAAACTCCTTTGAATTTGTATACTTATTTTTCCCTGGTGCTCCCTCCATCTACAGCTGCCTGCCTCCCTTTTTTTTCCTACTTGGGGGAGACTCATTCCCCCCAGATCGTCGTCGGCCCATAAATCTTGAGGCGGCGGCGCGTTACTCATGCGCAGTGTCTCCTCCATGGGCAAGAGACTCCCAGACCCAAGGCTCCAGACTCTGCGACGGTCTAGGGAAATGTTTTATAATCGCATTGCGACTAATTATCGTATCGGAGGAATTATTATGGTGCGATCATGAAGGCGATTTGCAAATTGCGTGCCTGCGATTCAAACGCTAAGTGATTAGATTTGATTCTGGGGCATGCTTCTTTTCTTGGGCTGTAGATATTTTAGAGTACCCTGCTTCGAATTTGGTTAATATTATTATTTTTTGTGATTTATATTTTCTATAAACCATTTCCTAAAGCTTTGTTATTTATTTACGAATGAAGATGGAAATAGGGAAGACTTAGGCATCACGTTTTAAAAAGAAAACAAACAAGGAAAACAAGGATCGAATCGGAAATCGATCATAACTAGGCTTTAAATATTCACATTCTCTGAATTAATAATAATAATAATAATTCTTTATAATATTTATTAGTTTTTTGCAAAATACTTGAACTGATTTATAAGTATTTGAAATAATTGCAATATTTTTATGTGATATCTTAATAATTTTACTAGCACTTATAATACTTTAAACATATGGTCGATAAATAAGTTTTATAATTTTGCTCGCTTTCTAAAGCAAAATGCCACCTAATTTGTCTCAAATTAAAGAATAAATAAGGCTTATTATATTTAAATACTAATGCTCTTATTTATAAACCCTGCTAAAACAGAAATATAAATCATTAACTCTTACTTGAAGCTCTGTCTTTCTTTAAGCAAATGTTTATATAATTGACAGACCCTTAAACATAAATCTTTTTTCGAAAAAATCCTACCAAAACGGTTTCCAGTTCATACCATAAAAACTTAATTAACTCCAAACTAATATGCCCGACAGTTTATGGAGCTGCCATTGGATGTATATGGCGCATATCGTCAATGATCGTGTTTTACTGCACTCTTCTCGCATTTACTATTTGATTAACCAGCAGCCCCTGCGGCCTGCGGAGAGTCTACCCTCCGCCACCTCCACCTCCTGGGCTGCTGTTTGAGGAAAATAAAAACTAAAAAAAAAACTGAAAAAACCCGAAGCCTGGTCTTGGTGATTTGGCTTGGTTGTCTTGAGGCATTTTATTTGGCGCCATAAATCTATCAGCGCGCGCCGGCTAACTCGAACTCGAACTCGGAACGCGTGCGCATGCGCAAACACTGGACCTGGACCTCATGGAAGAGGAGAAGGAACCGTAGCCGGAGAAGGAGCTGGAGCTGGAGCTGGAGCCTCTCTCTGATAGGCCTCCGAAGATTTACGGTTCGTTGAGGGTTGAGGAGCTGCGGCTAGGAGAGATCATTTTAAGTTTATGATACGAAATCAGATTGCTTTATTGTATGCGAAATGTGATCGATCCAATTGGATTGCGCAGCTCTTCGCTTGGTTCCTTCCCGGCACGAAATTCATTTATATTTATGATTTGTGAATTGGTTTTTATGATGATGTTGTTACACTCGTCGCATGTTACATTTTTTACAGCCTTTTTGGTCGGAAGAGTGTGAATTTGCCACTTCATTTGAGAGATTGTAAAGGCATAAATTATTTGGTGGCTATTTAGGCGCAGTTTTTATGGCCATGTGAATGGGAACAAACGAAAGTCAAATGTCAGGATCGAAAAGTGTATAAATGTACACTTCTTAGATGGGGAAGGTATGGTGGCCAGGGAGCCACAGTGGGCAGAAAAAGCAAACAAACAAAATATATTAATGACTTATCAAGGATAATTTGACAATGGGCCATAAATCAAATCGCGTAGCTCGCTCGTTGGCCCAAAACAGGGCGAGTTTCTTGGTTGGATCACCCCTCGGCTCTGCCTTGCCCCCTGCGTGCCTCTTATTTGGCTACACGGTAAATAAATTAATTAAGGATGAACTTTGCTTATGAAAAAGGTGCGTGTTGAAGAGAATATTATATTCAAGAAGAGGCAAAACTAAATGAAATATTAAAAATAAATATCACTAGGGTTAGATAAAAATGTAATATATAAATTACATATATATACACATAAACAAAAATTGTTTAAGAAAACACTATATTAAAGTGATGAGAATATTAAATAAATTATAATGAATAAACCTTAATAAGGATTAAAAGGAATATTAAATAAATTATAATAAATAAACCTTAATAGGGTTTGTATATAACAGTATATAAAAGTAAAAGTAAAAAATATAACAGAGAGAATATAAATTTAAATTTAAAAAAATATTTGAAATATAAAATGATATTTCAAATATTTTGAATTGGTCCTAAGACTTACAATAACTTTATTAATTGAAAGAGGTTCTTTTAAATATAACTAAAATACATAAGAATAATATCTAATATCTCCCAAAATATTTCCAGAATTTAAGTAAAAATTGTTTTATTAAAACGTGTCTCCTTCAAATTCCCTACACCATTTGGTTCAGTGCATTTTGTGACAGCATTGAAACCACCCAGAGCCATTGGAATGCACCTCCGAACACACACGCCAAATGGCAAATGTGAAATGTGATGCTGATGCTTAATTTCTGCCCCAAAAGGAGTTGGAGGTGGACCCCGCCGCCCGCCGCCAGAGGAGGAGAGAGAGAGGGGCCAGAGGAATGTCGGGGATATAGCCTGTGGTGGGCCAAATTGGATGCCCAGCTGTGTGGCTGCAGACTGTGCCATAACTTAACACCTTCGCTGTTGTCCTCGCTGGAGTAGGTGGGTTAAGAGAGAGAGAGAGAGGAGGGAGACCAGGGAAGTGGAGAGGAGAGCTGCTGGCGGAGTGGTCATGGCCAATGCATTTGCATTTACCAGGCCAGAATGGGTTAACAAAAAATACATCAACAAACAGGGTGACTTTAAGTAATATTAATTAGGTAATACAAATAATAAGAACGTTAGTAATAATCATAATATAATATATTATTCATTACCATTTGGTTTTTATAGTAATACTTACAATGATTATGGTCCTTGTAATATATACCTAGGTAACGCTTTATATATAATGATAATGTTTTTAACCATTTATAAACATAAACACTAATGATAACATGTCTTGCTGGATGTCTATCTCTAGTTTATCTATGATTTCCTCATAGAAGAACCTGCCATTAGTTTGCCAGTTGAACAACTCATTTGAAGTTCAATTTGCCCGGTCTATGGACTCCTTGGAGTTACATTATGACATCAGCTGGTAATTGTGATTAATGTATCTCCTGAGACACCCGCTCTGAAATGGCCAAAACATCTGCGGTCCAGTCTCCCAACACAAACCAGGAAAGCCTCATGTCTCAGCAGAGTCTCAGGTTTTGTGTATCTTTTTTCCTATTATTTTTTTTGATTTTTCTTTTTTATTTTTGTTGTTTTTGCTGGATCATACATAAAATATGATTGCATTTTCATTTGCATCCATGTTTGCAGCAGATTGAGTTTCCTTTGAGGGGCGCGAGCTTGTGAGTTTATGAGCTTGTCAATTGCCGGAGTTCCCCAAGAGTTTCCTATTTATTTATTTGCATATCATGGCCAGAAGTGAAGTGACCAATAATAATAATACTGGCCAAGAAGGAGAGGGGAAGTATCATTCAGATCAAAGTAGAACCGAATCGAATTGAATCAAGGTACAGGCCTGCACCTTCGGCTTCACCTGGGACTCACCTTCGGCGTTTCGTTGTAATTAAGAACATGTTAGTTGTAAAGAGGAGGTTGTCGTTGAAGCTGCCGTGGGGCCCGCACCTTTTAAGGCCATCGATGTTGTCCCTAAGATTTGCTACACTCGTCAAAAATATTTGCTAACAATTGGAAAAGTTATGGCTCAAAAAGAAAGCTACCTTGCCTAAAATACTACCTTTAGAGAATTCCCTTTGTAGTTCCTGACTTATTTCACCAAATTCTATTATTCCTTTTCAATACATTCTATAAAAGATTATCCCCCAGTGTATTTCGCCCCCGAAACTCCTTCTGAATAACCCGGACTCGTGTCTCGTTGCATTTGCAAATTTGTGGCGGCCGTGTGAAGTCAAGAGGGCGAGCCAAAGTCAATTGCATTCTTAACCCTTTTGAGCCTGATCAGCCTGCCAGACAACAACACCAACAGCAACAACAAATAACAGTACAACTCTAATTAAAAATTAACACACTTCCAAGGGGTGGAGGGGAGGGTGTTACCACAAACATTCGTTTAATCAGACAAAAATCAAGTCTATTATGGCCAGGCCTTTTTGGCCAAAGTCAGCAGATTGGCTGTATCTGCATGAAAAACGTATAAACAGCGTCTCATTTGAAGTCATCATTAAAAACGACGACGACGATGAGGATGAGGATGAGGACGAGGACGAGGTCTGTGGCTCCCCGGAGCCTCCTGCTCCTCCAGCTCCTCCTCCGATCCGTGCAATCCTCTCTTGGAGGCGCACACTTGAGGCCATGTAATCAACGTTTGCTTACTTCATTTAGCGCGCGGCGAAAAGAAAAGCGAAACATGCATACAATCAGCGTGGCTTGCAAGCTCTGGCCAACGGGGTCCAAGCGGGCCAACAACGGACCCCTCCGGTCCGAGGAGATCTGGAAACTGGCACTGGACATTGCGGACATGGGACACGGGACATGGGACAAGGAACGGGGAATGCCGAATGGAGCTGCTTAAGCTGGACTTTAACTCAAAGGCGAAGTGCACAGGGAGAAACTACATTTAAATCGCATTTTAGAATTATATCTCTTAACATTTTTATTAATTTAATATTGGTTTATGAAGTGTAAGACTGTCAAGAACGTTTTCTAGACCTTGTCATGCCTGGCAGTTAGCTAGACAAAAGCATGGCCTACTTTTTGGAGTCTTCTTAAGGGAACTATTTCAGAGAGTGACTAAAATACGTTTTATAAACATTTAACTTTAGCAATCGAGCTGAAATTAAGAATGTAGCTTTGTAAAACAGTAGAAATAAGTAATAGTTTATTTAAAGAACAAATTGGGAATAAAATAGCGAATAAAACATAATTTAAGCTAGATAAAAGTCAGCTAAATGGAAATAGAGAGTTAGAGAGTTACTTAAATATGTTTTACAGAAGCTTGACTTAAATAATCGGACTGAAACTTTGAATTTAACTTAGGAAAATAAGACGAAAGTCTTAAATAAAATATAATTTAATATATTTCAAGACCATTCCAGGCACTTGGCTTCCTTATTTACTATTAGCATTTGCAATATTAACAAAAATATATTTGCTTGACAAATACAAATCCCTATTTAATAACAATTATTTTTTTCCAACAGTGCTCACAAAACTCTCTCAGAATATCTGTGGTTGTAGCCTCTGCGCCTTTGCTTGTTGGCAATGATGTATTTTTGATTTCGTATCTTATATTACCAACAACACAGAGATCCCAGCAAATGCCAAGTGTGAGGCTTGAACTGCAAAATCCACAGAATAAAGCCGGGGGATCACAACAACAAATCCAACTTGAGTCCCAGGCCAGGGCAGGGCAGGGGAGAAATGTTGATTTCAGAATTTTTATTTTTGATTGTGATGATTGTGCATTGAAATTTGATACATTTCGGCCTGGTCGGGGAGGGGATGGGGAATGGCAATGGCAATGGGATGTTTGCCAGTTGCATGCAAAAATGTTGGCTAGTCGACAAGGCATTGGCATGGCCAGAAACTACTAACAACATTAATAAGATTGGCATCTGCTGCTCGCAGTTCAAATGTAATTTCTCATCAACCAAAGTGGGCTGACTTGTTGCAGACTCCAAAACTGGGGTGTGGTCGTCGTCGTCCTCCCCTCCCCTCCCCTCTGGGCTCACTCGATTGCATTCTGGCCATAAAGATAACTTTTTCGTGTTATCCCCCTGGTCAAGTGGGAGAGCGGTGGGTGCGGTTCTTGTCCTGGTAGCTGGTTAGGCTTGTTAGTTGCAATTGATAAGCCAAAAGATTGTATGCAACGAGAAGATGTCAAAGGAGCAGAGAACTGATGGGAAGAGTAAATTCTCTGCATTCCCAGAATATTTCATAGTAATACTCAATCAAAAAATCAATAAATTTAGCATATAAAACTCTTTTAAAATATGTTTTTCCTTTATAACTTGTACTACTTTAACTTAATCGTATAATTGATAAAGCTGACTAACATTTATAGTTAGCTCATGACATAAAAACCAAGCACTGTGATATCATATTTAATGCTCTTACTTGCAGCTGCTTAATTTGATAAGAAACTAGCGGTTTAAGTTCTTAAAAGCGCTTTAAATAAGCACTTACACTTTACGCTTAAATTTAAGTATCATTTGAAATTCCTCGTGCTTAAACATTTGCTTACATTTGAAGCGCATTTGCAAAACTTTACGACTTATTTATTAGCTTAATTCTAGCCTTGAGTAAACAAGAATATTACATTTTTATTGCAGAAATTAATCAAGACCAGTCTAACCAAGTTTGTTGATTCTACGATTTTGTAAGTGATTAAGTATGATTAAGCTATAAAAAAACTAGTAGCCAAGGGAATTATTGTGTAGTTCTTACAGTTAAATATTAAGCACACGTTTTTTAAAATGAAAGAAACCAAGTTTATGTAAAGTTAATACCTAAGACCTCTCTATTGGCCATCTCCAATTACTTTTATATCTTTGATGTCAGCACCAAAGAAGCTCCAACAAAGCCATAAATCTTGACATGAAGAAATGCAATCTCCTCGGGGCATTGAAAATCGAAATCTTTTTCGAAAATGTCGTCTATCTTTAAAAAGGTTTTTGGGGGAGATAGAAAATATCTAAGCCCTCAGCTGCTTATGTTAATGCCTCCCCCCGGACAAAGGAAAAAACACGTGTAGAAAACCATACGATATGGTTTATATGGAATGGAATATGGATGGGCGGACTGGAGACAATGCGTTCGAACAATATTTTCAACACAATATGAAAGAGGAAAATAAATCAAATTGATTAAATTCGAACAGCGAACAATCTGAGCCTCGAAGGGCAAACAAAGAGCCAAAAGGCCAAAGCCAAAAGGCCAAAGCCAAAAGCCAACTAACAGAAAGAATCAACCCCGAGACTCATTTAAATAATAAACCACTAAAATCGTAGAGGAGACAACGACGACGAATTTAAATAAAAAACCGTTCACAGCCTCCGCGAACAAAACCGAAAAGTAAACCATTAAAAATTACTACTAATGTGCACCTTACACAAAAAACACCGAAAGAAAGAAAGAAAGATCCCATTGGGGATCGGTGGAGACAAAGGCCACTAAAGTCACGAATCTGGGAATCTCCGGCTAATGCCCAGAGAGTATGAGTATCGGAATCGGGGTATAGGTTCGACCCACTGCGGTGACACTGGTGGATTCCAGACAAACGACCAGCGATTCATCTTCGGGAAAACCTCTTTGTATAGCCGACTCTTGGAGGCGACACTGGAAGGAAAAGCTATGCCGAAGATTTGGACTTGATTTTGTAATTATTCAGAGATTTAAAATACATCAACAAACACACAAGAAAGTTGCTAAGCACATACTTCTAATTAAATACAAGATATTCCAATTAAATCTTGAAGTACTTTCTCTTTTCGTTGAGTGCATCCTCCAATCCTCAGAGAAAAGGAAAGAAAACTATGAAACATAAATTGCACAGGGAGGAACTTAGGTGCTGGGGTAAAACTAAAACCACTTAACTTAATGAGCATCAAATATCTGACTTCCATGTATCCGCAACCATATCCTTTTGGCCGCAATTCTCGATACGAATCTATTATTTAAGACTCTACTCTGGTGCCGCTTCTGCTGCGGCACTAACATTTCAATTAATAAACTGCCCCGCTCCCGGGCACGCAGAACTCCCGGCCAAGTCCCACAGCTCACCTTCTGAGCAGTCGGAACAATAGCTAAGTATAATCACTTTGTTTTCACCTTTGGGAATAGCCAGTGACAGACGCTGTAGGTGGGTGTGGGGGGGATATGGGTACAGGCACTGAGAGAAATAATCACATATTACCATTATGCTTAAGTTGAAAAGGTTCTTATATGTGAGTAAACTTTTGTCAAGGGATTTTTCATCCTTAAACGGGAACTGCAATGTTACCAAGGCTTAAAAAAACAAGGAAGTTTGACCATCCCTCTAAAAATAGTTGCAGTGTGGCAGGATAATAGTTCCATAATTTACATTTTTAATAAGATGTTTATTTAAAAAAAATATATAATATCATATAAGAAATACTGAATTTTTAAATTATAAAATTGATCCTTTTCTCGTAGTGTTTTGAAGAGAAAAAATAGTTACTAGATAATGGCGCTGGATCGGATAGCCTGGGAATGCAGACTGTTTCCAGTTGCACATGCCACGTGCAACCAGTTGGCGTTGCATTTATGAAAATGAGCTCTGTTCTTGGAGCAATTTGTAAACGAGACAATTGACCAAATGCTCGTGGTGACTCTTCTTTTACCTCCAATGTGTGGTCATTGTGACATGATTGCCGGGGCCAGAGTTGGACAAAGAGCCAAGTGTAACAGGTGACACATTGTCATCATCACAAACTCAGTCATAAAAGCTAATAACCCTTTAACTTAGATACTCAGATTTAATGGCTATTTGTGAAATTGTTTGAATATTGTAAATTATAAATTATAAATTTAAATTGAAGTTATTGAAGCATTTTTAAAGGCTCAGATTTGATAATATGAAATGTAGATACCGAATATTTAAGCCTTATTTTTCCATCTTCTTAAAAATTAATTTTAGACCAATAAGAAGGCCCTTTAAGAGACTTTCATAGAAAAAACTTTGATCCCTTAATAATTGTATCTTAAAATTCAATATTTATAAACAATTATTAGTAGCTTTCAAGTAAGAGAGAGCAAAGCCTAAAATCATCCTTTTACTTCAATTGTTCTCCGTAAGATTTCACCCTTTCACCACCTGCTTTCCAATGTCATGCCTCTGGGCGAAATGAGATCCCTCCAAATCGGGTGGCCATAATCCATTTCGATTATCACCCACTACAACAGATGGCCCACTCGAAATGGCCAAAAACAATGGCCAAATGGCCATGGCTTTAACCTGCCAATCTCTCTCACTCGCCGTTGTCATCTCTTTGGCCAAAAAGGCCCCCAGGTGCCGTGGCCAAAAACTGCAACTGAAAGTCATCCAGGCTGGCGGTTAACAACTGAACTGAGCTGAACCGAAGCTGCATGCCCATTTAGAGCTTCACTCTGCCAGCGGAGGTCCTTCAAAAGAGCGGCGACAAAAAGGCAAAGCCAATGGCGGACAATGTGGCGATCCACAACGACGACGATGATGATGATGATGATGGCGGCGGAAACAACAACAGCAGCAGGAGCAACATCCTATAACCACTGTAGCGATGGCGTGGTAATAAAAGTGAAATTAACAATCAACGGACGCTTTACGGTTGACATTTCACATGACAGGCTAGTAATGCGATTTAGCAGAATAAAGGACAGCAGGCCGCGGCTTGGTATGGTTTTGTTTTCAGCCAGTTTGGCCCTGTCAAGGCGCTGCAAATGGTAGTTGCGGGGAAATTGTTTAAAAACAACAAGCAATATAAAACAATTATAGTAAACAAACTAAAAACTGAACTTTTGTATAAGAAAATGTTCTTGAAAAATCAATATATCAAAATATATTAATATATATGAATTTTCCTGTCCAATTTTCCTAATTCCATTATAGCCAGACTTAGCCGTACTCCCTTATTTATTTTACTTTCCCACTAAATAATCTCGTTTTTTTGCTGAACTTGTTTTTTTCGTTGAAAAGAAAGTTAATTAAAATAATGAATTTTCCGTTGACAAATGTCTCTTGCCTGTCAGAAAAGAGCTCTCTTTCCTCCCCGGGAACTCTCTGTCACATTGCATACTTAATAAATGCTAATAATAGAGTTTTAATTAAATAGATTATGTATGTGTGTGCGCTTGTGTTCGACATTTGGCATTCTGGCTTGCATTTTGGCTTTCATTCAGCATTTGCATATTTGCGTGTTTGCATGCACCATCGGATCCCGGCGCCTTGGGATCTCTCGATGGCATTTTGTAATAAGCAAATTGATTTAAAATTGTCAGCATGGCCCAGTCGTGGTCCGACCAAATTAGATTCTGCTATGCGAAGGCGGGTTGGCTATGATAAATATTAGATAAGGTGGGTGGTACTAACTTGGCTGGCGACTTTAGGGGCAATTATGCGGAGAGGTGGCTCGAGATTTGACTTTGGTCTTCCTAATGACATTTAAGTTCTTAGCCAATAATGAAATGTCAATGATTTGTTGAGGACAAGGAGAGTTTATTTGGGTTTATGAGGAATTTTAAATGGAATAAGCTAGGGAAAAGGGTATTTAAAGTAAGGAATGCCACCCTAAAGAGATTACGGTTAAAAAATATATTCAAAGGAGATGAAAAGAAGAGTCAGATTGGCATTAAGTTGTATTAAAAACAAAGATATATATTTTAATACGAAAGTTTACGATGATTTGTTACTTAGAAACTAGTAAAAAGGTTACAATGGTGCGTGTTCCAATGTGAAATATCCAGTAAATAAAGATCTGTATAGTTAATTAAAAAAAGAAACTTTGTTCAACATCCTTACAAGTTAATGTACCCGGGATTATTCTTCTTATAGACTTACAAAAGAGGAGAAAGTAGTACTCCCTGGCAAGACTCGAACCCATGACTCCAGCTTTATGATCCTACTATATATCTTACATTTATATAAAATTCTTACAAATGAAATATTAAAAAAAAAATAATAATAATTAAAAATGCCAAGAATTAGGTATTTTGTTAAAAATTAAAATACCAAGAAATTTGGTATTTAGTTTAGTATTTCAAAGAAATAATATACTGCAAAAAGGTTGATTTTTAATCTTACAATTATTGGGATATCATCAAGAATAATTTTTAGATTTTAAAGAATAATAATATTACTAATATTTAATTTTTATGAACCCCTTTCTATAAGCATTTTGTATCCTTTTAAAGTCATAAGTTTCATAGAATATCACCAGGAATATTATTCAAAATAATAATCTTAGAAATATGTAATTTTCTTTAACCTTCCTCATATAATCTTATAGTATCCTTTAACTTACCAATCAATCAATTACCAATCCACCAGCTTGTGTCCCAGAGCTTTCGTCCACCGTCTTTGGCCGTTCTTTGTATCAGTTTAGTATCAACTAGGAACCATTAAGTGATTTGAGAGAGTCTTGGTTGTCTGCTTTGTAAACCCACTTCACTGCATCTTTACATTGTGTTTGTCAACAATAATTTTGCACTCAATTTGCACGAATTGTGCCACTGTCAACTGACAGTTGGAGCTGTCAAAATTGGCAGCGGAGAGCGCCGTTGGTGGCCAAAACATAAACATGTCACGCAAAGAGAGCCAGGAGAGAGAGAGCGTACGGAGAGAGTTCGAGGTCCTGCGAGAGTGACAGTTCATGAGAGCGAGACCGGGGAGAAAGTCACGCGAGGGAGAGAGAGAGCCAGCGAGCGAGCGAGCGAGCGACAGAGAGTGCAACTAAAACACTGTGGGAATTTCTGAGGAGGGAAATGGGGATTTTCCGGGGGGGTCTACGGGATAAAGTCTACAGGACTCCCGCTTTCCACCGCTGGCGGTTTATTCCGCTTAACACTTTCTATTGGTAATTACGGGACGAGTCCTAGAACCTGCGCCATCCTCTAGGACATATAGTTATCCTGGAGTTGAGGAGCATCCGCAAGGATGAGGAGCACCGACGACAACGTGGCGGCGACAACGACAACAAACGCGTCTAACATGGCGACGCGATGTCCTTTCTCCTGTCTCCTTTCCCGCACACACACACTCACACACACGCACGCACTCGAAATTTCTAAACTCGCGACTCCAACGATTTTTCAGGCCAACCAGAGATAATAGTTGTTCCCGCAAACGATTTTTGTTTGGCAAAACCGTAGCTCATTTCACATTTTATATTTTTAGCGATTTTTTGTTTTTTATTTTTCCGTTTTTTTAGTTGTATTATTTATTTATTTTGTTTTTTGACTGAGCCTGGCCAAGAGGAGCTCCACGTCGCGTCGCGTCGCGTTGAGTTGCGTTGCGTTTTGTCAAAGAGAGAGCGACAAAAGCCAAAATCTCACAGCATCTCCCATCAGCGAAAACCCAAACCCAAACTCGCACCAAAATCAAGGACCAAAAACGTTGCCGCCATCGAACCACACACGCACACACACAGTCACCGTGCGCACGGCGAAAGCATCTCTAAAACTTTTCGGCCAAAGAAAATGGGCGAAAGGCAACGAAAAAAAAGTAAAGGAAAAGAGTAGCAAAGACACACACAGCCAAAAACACAGTGCCACCCAGCGTGGAAAAGTGAAGTGAGCATCAAAGCGCACGGGACAGGATAGTTTTCAACCCGACCAGCAGTGCACGGTGTGCTACGTACCCCACCCGGCATCCTCCCTCCCGCCACCCCCCTTGTCAGCCCATAAAAACCCCCCTCGGAACCACACGGCCAAAACAGTCTCTCCTTTGGCAGCGGCTGCTGCGTCTAAAAACCGAAAACAATAAAAAGCTCCAGGGGAAAAGTTGCATTTTCTTATCACGACCTTGGAAATGCTCTAAAATATATTCGGAGGAGATTTAAAAAATTATAAAAATACAAGAAAATATATTTAGAATATATTAAACAATAATAAAAATAAAATTCTGAGCATGCTAGGACTTTTTATAGATTATAACAGCTGTTTATTTTAATCTAAGGAAATTAATAGCGAATTTTGCTTACCAAAGGTGTTATTTTTTTTATAATTTTAAAATATAAAAATACAATCAGAAGCTTGAAACTCTGTGAAGGAATCATTTCCGACCCCATAAATTATATATATTCGTCATCAGCATCAACAGCCGAGTCGATTTAGCCATCTCAGACAGAAAAAAAATGTTGAAAATTTTTTTCGAAATTTTATAAGGGGTTACATCATTAAAATATAAAAAAAAAAAAAAAATCAAAAAATAAAAATTTTTAAAATTATAAATGCAGTATGCAGATTTATAAACCTAATAAAAACCTGACATAAAAAAGCTTTCTGAAATAAAATTAATGCTTTTTTGGCTTAGTTACGAGTTTTTTAAACTTTGATTTTTTGTATAAATCGTCAATTCAAAATATCGATAAATATCTATTAAAAGAATGATAATATTGTAAGAAATTTTCGCAATAAATCTACAAAGAAAATTAAAGAAAATATTTCTTAAAATCTATAAATATAGTAAAAGCCAAACCTCAAGAAATAAAATACTTTACATCTTTCTTTCCAAAGTTTTTCTTAAATTTCTTCAATTTAATTTATTTTAGCTATGTTTGAAGTTTTACATTTAATGATATATTTTAAATGACCCCTTTTTTAATTTCTCTTTACCTAAATTTATTGAAATATTTACTTATTTATAAACTCTTAGTGAATACATTCTGTTATTCACCGATAGAAAACCTCCGCAAATTCAGTTCTAGTCTGCAATAATAGTGGATATGCGAATGGGCCTTTTCTGGATACCCTTCAAATATTAATAGAATTTTCCCCCTTCACCTAGATGACGCACAATAAAACGTAATGTTACAATTGCAACCCCTCTCGCCCGTTAGAAACACACCCACGCATTGCGAACCCTTCGTTGATAAGGATAAGGATAAGGACGACCCGGCTGAGCCCCGGCCGTAGGTACAACAGATGGGATTTTTGCATAAATTAAATATTTATACAACTGAGCGTTGCCAATGTGCCCATCGATTGCCATATGCCCGGCCGGGATGCTGCGAGTCCTGGCGAGTCCTCTGGCACTCTGGGGGCACAAACAACGAACAAAAAAAAAACGCCGTAGAAGAATGCCAAAGCACGCGTTGACACTTTGTGCTCAACACTCGCACACACACCTACACACTCAACCAGCAGGACTCTGCTCTGCTCTCCGGAGAATTCGCTCCGGGCCCATCATCAACGTATGTCCTGCAGGCCCAGAGCGTGCTCTTCTCCCGAGTTGCCGGAGTTGTACATTGTAAACAAAGGATATGTGCGAAAACATCTCTCGTTAAGATGCTGAGCGGAAGCTCCAAGTCCTCTTCTCACTGCGCAGATAACACAGCGAAAAAGCGAGAGAGCGAGCGTGCTAGGAAAAGCATTGGAAAAGCTTTGCGGAAAACCCAGTGGCAACTGGTAGTCCGCCTATCGATTTTGCTCACAGCGCCGCCGCAATTTTGACAGCTGTCAACGCGGCGGATGACACTCCACACGCTCGGGGGATCCCCTGCATCGAGCGCGGCAAAGGTAAACAAATTGAATTTGAAGCGCAAACTGCAGGCGCAATCATTTATCAAACGCCCATCGGCCGATAAGCAACTGGGCCCTGGTTATCCACCGGCCTGCCAAACAGGAGCCAGAAGTCAAGAGTAAGGAGCCAAGAGCCAGTCGAACTGGCCATGGCAATTAAACAATGTCAGAAAGCATTTAGCCGGCAAATGAATGTCACCAGGCAGGCGGCCGAAGGATGAGCTAAAAACTACATGCAAATTAATGAGCTGGGTTCTCACAAGGCACTGGGAAAAAATTAGTTATGTTTTTGAGGAAAATATATTGAAAAAATAATCAAATTCTAATTTTAAGCAAGGGATTTAAATCATCCTGCATTTGTTTATAGAATTTTCTTTAATCTTATAATTTAATGTAGAGAGAGTTTATAACGATAATTTAGCAACAAAATTCCTTAGCTCTACTTATTTCCTTTTCTTATTTTATTTTTATAAATAATGAATTCAAATCATACTAAACAATTTATAGAATTCTTTATTTTACTAAGCCTAAGTATTTATGAGGGTCAGACACTCCAAACTATTATACTTGCAAGCCCCAAATGTAGGGTTCTAATACTAATTTTGAGAAATTATTCACAGTTAATACATAATTTATTTAAAAATGTAAAAGTAACCCAATGATTTAAAATAATAATATACAACTATTAGTAATCTTGGATCTTACTAAACTTCAGTGTTGTTTATGGCACTGCGCACTTGAATAGTTTTAATATTTTTTAGTCAAAATGTAATGTCATAGTAGCATTTAAGGTATTTATGGAAATCTTTAAGCATTGCCATTTGATCATTGTCTCTTCTCTAATTAAATACTTAGTGTTTAAGGACCATTTTTCCCCCTGTGTATGGTCAATATGGGGGAATTCCCTGGACTCGACGCGATCCCCTTGACCGCTGTCAGTATGAATTTTTGATAATTTAATTAGAGTGCCGCCTGGATGGATGGATGGAGGGAAGGAAGGAAGGAAGGCTGGACAGATGGTTGATGGTTCCGAGCAGTGGCAATTGCTTGTAAAAATGCGGCTGACCGCGCAGCCCAGCCCCTTTTTTCCGCTTTTCCACACACATACGCACACCAGGCGTTACAAAGGGAATTTTCATAATTAAGCAATTACCCATTTTCACATTTTTGGTTCGAAACGCAAGTTGAGTCCTTCGAATTGCGTGGGCGTTGTGCGGTCACTTAGCCAGACCGCTTCCCCATTTGTTCTCGTCTTAGGCCTGGGTCTAGGCCAAATGTCATAACTGGCGGATCGGTTGGTCGGTTTAGTTCCCCGCCTAACGAAGACGAATTGGTTTTTTATTCAAATTTAATTTATGCCTCGCTAGTCAGGCCAGGCCCTTTTCCTATGCCCATTAAAATCGCCAAAAAACAATTGAGACACGTGATTTCTATGGGCCTCGGGGGCCTCGGGCCTCGGGCCTCCAATGTGTCTCCTGTGCGTGTCTGTCCATCATAACCAAGGTTAAGAGAGGGGGCGTGGCACCCTTGAGTGGCAGGCAGGCTGATGTCAACTAAATATCATCACCTAAAAACCCCAGGCAGATGGCATCAGCCAGATATAGCCATGCTGGCGACATGGACACGGCGTTGGTGATATTTGTTAGGTGCAAAAAATTATGTTTATTCGTGGCGCGCGGCATAAATAGACGTTGGGGACGAACGTTGGCCACTACATCATAGCGACATTGGACATTCGTATCTGTTGGCCTGATAAAGATCTAAAATAGCTCAGGTGAGTGTGGGCGGAGCCAGACAGGAAATTTAGGATACCCCGAGTGCGAAGGAGTCAGAGGTTGAGTGATAAGTTAGCTGTGATATCTTTTTATCGCCATGAACATTATAATTAAGGTTAGTTGTGGCAGGGAAATGAAGTATTTTTAAGGCGAGAAAGAGAATTGGTAATATTTTCTAGCATTAAACCACCAAACAACTTATTTATTCAAAATTTACTTGCATTCTGTGAATCAATGAAAGTGATTCATGTTACGCAGCGCTTAATTAGAGCCTCTAATCTCATTCCCACGCCCCTGGATCCACCTTCTCTGTGCCCAGGTAAATCTAGGTGGCACTTGTCCCTGTGATTCCATCACTGGCGACAGAACTGGAGCACCGAGGAGCCGGGGATCCAGACGAGTGGGTGTATAATTACCAGACTAAACAATCAGTGCACATTCATGCCGCTGCTGCTGCTGTCGTCATTGACATAATGCGACAAGGCAAGCCAACGTCATGGGTTTCTCTACCGGTATCTCAGCCAGAGATAGCGAGCGCCGATCCAACTCCCCGCCACTGACTCTGCTAGATACATATATATAAATTCGTATTGTACAAATAGGTGGCCTGACAAGATAACAAAATTACTGCCTTCTAAAACATACCCACTCAGATATTGTGATAAAAATTTATAGTGAGCGAGTGGGGAAAAATATAGTATAGTATAGTAGTAAAGCGTCCCAGATTTATTGCACCGCAAATCTGTCAACGTACAGAGCCACCGGGCAAACATGAAAATATTTGACTTTGAGTTTGAGTTTACCTCGGACACAGACCGATCTACCTCCTCTCTGTTGTCATTATATATAGTAGTATCTGGGGATCTGTTTTTAGGAGCATATATTTGCATAGTGCCAGAACAGTAGCGATAAAATGTTAACTCGCCGATTAGCGTTGCAGCCGTGGCTAGCTCTAAAGTAATTGTATCTGTATCTGTGTGTTCGAGCAGCCAAGTATCTGGGATCTGTATCTGTATCTGTATCTGGACAAACAATTGCAGTCAGTCTGCTGCGGCTTCTGCTGTTGCTGCTTTTTTCTTGTGATTTTTCTGCTGCCGCTTCTGCTTTTGCTTCTGCTTCTGCTTTTGGTGATAAGATAGCCTTTGGCTGGAGCCGAAAATCATAAATTACAAATCATTACGCAGACGGCAGACAGCAGTCTCAAGAGATCCAGGGGGAAAACTGTCAAAAATCCGTCGGCATCTTCACACGGCAAGAAAATTAGTCAGATTTTAATTAAATATTACCAAGATCAGAAAGATATATATTTTAAATGTTGCTTAAAAGGATTTGAAGTACATTTTAAGATAGATTTTTAAGGGATATCTCACAGTTATTTGTTTCTTTCCAAGCTGACTGTTCAGAATTATAACTGCGACTTTTTAATTGAGACTAAATTTCATCTTTATATATATAAAGGGGTTTCAGTAAAAATTAATCCTCTTAAAAAATCCATATTGCAAATCATAAGTTGCTTCTTTCTTTGCTATAATTCCCAACAAGTTCTAGCCCTACAAGAGAGGAAATCTAATTATAGGATTTGATAAAGGATGATGATGAAAATAAAATCTAGGATGTAATCCTTAATTATTTTCAAGTCTTTTAAGTATTTTTTACTTAAATAAATCTTTTCTTTTACAAATTAAAGTTCCACACAAATCTCTCCCTAAATATGTGAACTTATTTTCTCCCTGTGCACTTATAACTACCAGCTTTCATAATGCAGGACGATTTTTGACATGTACATGAATTAGACGAGAGGACCCCAAATGAGTTGGCCACGAACGAATAAAAATATATATAAAAAAAAGAAAACTGACGGGGCAAGGCCATAAAAAGGGTAGTATAACGATTAATTTTTTCCACGTTGACATTTTAGCTTAATTGCACTTCAATAATCCCGAAAAAATACACGGCCAGCAAAACGAGAAAAGAGAGCTTAACAGAAAACGGAAAACAAGAACAGATACAAGGCACAGACTGCCGCTGAGGCTGAGGCTGAGGCTGGGGCCGAGGCAAAATGGCAAAAATGCGTAAAAGGGCATGAAAAGCGGCAGCCGACAGCGCAGATACAATTTTAATCCCACGGACTTTTGCTGCATAAGCACTGACCGAGAGAAAAAAAAAACAACACCAGCAAAGGCGAAAAAAAAAACAACAACAACAACAAAGTATCTGGAGGGGTGTCCGGCGGATCCAAACGGATCCGAGGCACGTTGTCAGCAGATTCGAGCCAAGTTGCAAGTGGGCCCAAAAGCGGGCACAGAGTACCGCTAACAAAGTTGACAAGAAGTAAAATGTCCGACGGACTAATTGGCTTAAACGCTGGCAAAATTTATTTAAGCACATTAGTGGGATTTGGTTTCCTTTTTTTTCTTGTGCCTGTGGCTGTGTATCTTTGGGATACGTATGTCACAGTATCTGGCCGCGTTGGTTCACTTGACCAGCTGGCCGCTGGCTTTGGTTTTATTCTTTAGGTTCTTCCCACATAAATGTCGATAAGTAGATCCATCGATGTGCCAGTCGATATTGATTTAAACACTCTTCGATTTCTGTTGGGGTTCATTAGCCGAACCGAGTTCACATTCTTGGCTTCAAAATGGTTTGATTTATATGTGTTTTATTTGTTGTAAACATTTCCAGGAGTCATGGAAATTTGTACTTAGTTAAGGCACTTGATTTTTAATAAGTTTTTTTGGGATATTAAATATTTGTATCTTTTTTGAGCTATTAACCTTATAAAAATATAATTCAATTTAATTTTGGAAAAATATAAACCTTAAATTCGTCTAGTTTTCGTTTAGATAAATATAAGTTTAGTAAGTTTAAGAGTTTAAATTCGGAAATTTTCTTGTGTTAGTTTTTAATAGAGTAATAAACCTGCATAGTTAATTTAAAATTAAATTTTTAATTGATTTTTTCACACTTTTAACAATGTAACCCCTTGTCCTTTTATTTTTTTGCCATTAATGAAGTTATTAAATACCTCACTACATTTTTACATTAAAAAAAAATCAATTTATATTTAAATTAATTAATATTCTATACCTATTCTATTCTATATAAAATGAAATTCGTTAAAAATGAGACAATTTATCCCCTTAAAATCCTCATTCTCAGATATATAATTCCTCCTCGAATACTATTAAATCCCACTGCATTTAACCCGGCCTATCCATTTTAATTAACCCCAAAGCAATTGTCACTTCCACAGCGAATCTCGGCGAGGCATAAATCATTCAGACCCAAGTTGCCCCCACATATTTAGAGTCCCCTGGACTCCAAAAAACCCCGTCGAATACCCCGGACAAACCCATTATCCCAATCTTGCCCTTCCTTACGCAACTTTTTTGTCACATGCACAAAATATATATGTATATCCGGACGCTACCTTTTTATTTAATTAGCTAATTTCGAGTGACCCCCAGTAATTGGTGGAGATATAAATAATTAACTGTGCCCGATGGAGAGTGCAAAGTGCAAAGTGTATCTCACGGATACGCAGCCCGGGCTCGATACATTTTTAATAAAGTGGAGGTCATAGCATTTGCTCTTCTTCAATTATTCAAAATGGGGGGGACAGAGGAGGGATTCCCTCTTACAGAAATTGCTTTTCCACTTCTGTAAATATAAATTATAAAGAATATATATTTTGATCTATTACCCGAAATTGTTCCCCCCAGAAACCAAAATAGCAGCATTCATATAAAGAGAATTAAAAATAAAAACAGCCACAAATTTCTCACGCTTTTGTAGATTCGAATTTTCGATACTGATTTCGATTCTGATTTCAGCCTCTATTTTCTATATATTTCTCGACCCCAAAAGACACTTTCTCTTTCGGTGTGTGTGCGCATACATTTCACACCCTCAAAAATAGAAATTATCTTTGTGCATTTACGCAAGTTTTTAATGCTATTAGTTCCATCTTAACATCTCCGGGACCTTTCAGATGCCATCATCCTCCCTTGAAGTGAACCAAATTGTCTGTTTCTGTTACAGTATCTTTGTATCTTTGTATCTCGGGCTGTAGCTATCGCTCTGTGAGTCCTGCCTGTGCCTTTTATTTCAATTCTATTTTCCATTTTCTATTTTCTATTTTCTATACATCCACTGCGTTGCACTCAACAAGAGCTCTGGTCTGAACGCAATTTTGTTGGCAATAAATCACCCAAAGTCGACATTAAATCTTTTTTTCCTGCGTCCGTTCCTTTCTTCTCGGTTTTCCTCCTTGGCAGTTGCTTTCCCTACTTTGCGTTTGACTTTCACACAAACAGAGAGCAGCAGCGGAGTGCACATGTCCCGGGGATTACGATTAGACCAAATCGGGGTTGTCCTTTCGACTTGTTCTTTTTAAGGCTACACTGGGCCAGGAATTCAGAGTGAAAAGTCGCTAAGGAGGATCACTTTCCATCTCGTATTTCACTCACTAATTTGGCATATTGTTCTTCGAGTTTTTTGGGTTTTATTTGTGCATGAACTATACCTTTGAATGTGTATTTAAATGAAATTAATTTAATTGTTTTTCTTTAAAAAGATCCGAAAAGGTGCTTTTGAATTGAATTTAATTAATTTTCCGTATTAGTTCTTATTTTCATTTATTTTTCAAATACTGAATATTGAATGAATATTTAAATCGAACTAATTTAATGGTTTTCCATTAAAAAAAAATATATGTTAACGTGTTCTACTTTTGATATAATGAATGTTGTATATTAATTATAAAGTAAAATAACTTTCAAAGTTTTCTTTATATTTCAAAAATTATAAAATTAAATGTTGTCAAGTATTTATAGTCATTATTCATAGACATTGTGTGTAAATAGATTTGTGTAAGGTTAATCTAGTTATTTCTTCGCTATAAAAATATCTGTAGCACTGTACATTAATTTAATACCAAACGATTTTAATAAATAAGATTCCTACGCATTTCCCTCACTTCTCTCAGTGTGGCTAACAAACGAAACAATTTCAATTTGAAAAAAAGAAATTAAAATTTGAATCTGAAAGGAACTGCCTGCTGCCTGATTAACAATTTTTGGGCATAGGCCACAGAATCCGTTTTACCAGGCCGAGCAGAAAATGAAACATTTCCGCGGCGGGCGGCGACGGCACATTAGCACTTTCCGAACAATGGCAACGGCCCAAGTGGCATCCATCAGAGGCAATTTATCCAGGGAATGGAATCGGAGTCGGAGCTGGAGATGGAGCTGGAGCCGGAGCTGTAGCCAGAGCCCTCGACCTGTCACGAATCTGTCAGCCGGGGTGAGACTGTGAACAATCGCAGGAAGTTCGAACAAAAACACAGCCTCGGAAAACAGCTTTCCAGGCGACCCTCTCTCCTCTCTCTCCCTCTCTCTATATATATTTTTCTTCCTGCATTTTGAATTCAATGAACAACAAACAATTTCGCGCATGGAAAAACAAATGGAGAGGGCAGCCAAAAGAGCAAAAGCAAACTCAACATGCGTTCAACTAATAATTGTCAAAAAGTCAAAGTCAATTTTGTATTCAATGGATGCAGCAGCAGGAGTTCAGAAAGAGATGACAATTTAGAGTATTTTTGAACTAAATGTTACAGTGAACTAAGAATTCAAAAAATCTAATTTATCTGTTTGTGATTTTTAAATTTAAATGCTAAATAATAGAATACAGAAAGTAATATTAAATTGTTAAGAATGAAGATATCTTGTAAATGGTAATACAATTCTAAGAACGTAGATATTTTAATATAGTTTGGTGGCCCTTTAGTTAATTTAAAATGTTTCTAAATATTTGTACTATTTTTTGAACTAGTTTAAAAGGTCTCTTAAGAAAATACTAGAAAATTTTAGTTTGAAATAGCCTTCACTTTAGTTAATTAAATTAAAACAGTCTTTAGCTTATTCCAAACTATTTATTTATAAATTACTCGATTTAGCTACCTTTTTGGTTTGGAAAACTCCCAACTCTAATTCATCAAAAGCCAGGACTCAAGTGGAAGGGTAAAGGAAGGATAAACCTGAATTTTGTGACGAGTTAGGCGGCTCAATGTCAACCACCAACTGCAGGGGTATCCTTTACGCATATCCTTGTGTATGGTTTTTTCTGTTATTCAGTTTGGTGCCGGCCAGCGATCTCAATCAAATGTATTTTGTTGTACATTGACATTCATGCGCTTTGCCGCTTGTCTGTCAACAATTAGCACGCTATTCATCACGTCACTTGGCTGCTGCTTTTTGGCTTTTCAACTTTTCTGGGCAGAAGGGAGAGATCTAAAGAGTAGGGTCAAAGATCCGCATCGGATTAATATATAAATCCACAGCTGCATCATGGTATAATGTGGTTTCCGTTTGCCAATCACAGAAAATCACATTTGCCACAGATATTCCAGTTTTGTAAGTATTATTAATCTGAGGGATAAGTCGTCTTATCTAGATGGGAGGTGTGCATGGTCATATGTTGCCTTTAAGTAGAATACATTCATACATTTACTACATCGGAAGCTACAGACTGAAATTATAATACAATGCAAGGGTATAAATATTCGTATTCTCTTAGTCAGATTTCTATGGCAATTTGTTCTAAGGCCCAAAGCTTAGAAAATTCATAACTAAGCCAAAAATGCATTAATTTCGATACGAAAGACAGTCCTGTGCTAGTTTTTAATAGGTTAATCAATATGCAAAGTCAAATCGAAATTTTTTTAATTTTAATTTTTGGACAATTTTTCAAATGGTAACTATGTTAATTTTAACAACATAAAAGTTAGAAAAAATTGTTGTAATTTTTTTTCCTTTCCTACATACCTAAAAAGATTCGCCTGTTGATGCTGATCAAGAATATATATGGTTTATACGGTCGGAAATTCCTCCTTCAGTGCGTAGTAAGCTTCAGACTGAAATTATAATACCCCGTAAGGGTATAAATATTCGTATTGCTTATATGACAAATTTGTCCTAAAAACCCAAGCTTAGAAAGCGCATAACTTAGCCAAAAATGCATTAATTTCGATACGGAAGACAGTCCTGTGCTAGTTTATTATATTATAATAAATCTGCAAACTCAAATTGACAATTTTTAAATTTTAATTTTTTGCCAATTTTTCAAGGTGTAACAATGTTAATTTTAACAACATAAAATTTCGAGAAAAATTTTTCAATTTTTTTTTCTTTCCTACATGCCTAGAAAGATTCGCCTGTTGATGCTGATCAAGAATATATATGGATTATAGGGTCGGAAATGACTGCTTCACGGCGTGGCAAGCTTCAGACTGAAATTATAGTACAAGGCAAGGGTCTAAAATCTAGTTGTTGTTAAATATTATTTTGAATTATTTCATATCAAAAGCTAATCATTAGAAATACCCGAAGCTTTGCACAAATATACTTTGATTTTTTATTGATAAATATATTATTTTCATGGCTTAAGAAAATCTTGAATTTTCCTACTAAAATATCTTTACTATTTACCATTCACATTTGCCCTAAAATATTACTATTCATGCTGATAAGTGACCCCCATTATCTGAATGAACGATTTACATAATTAATGTGAATACCATTTTCAGGATCTCTGACTAATTTGTCTGTCAATGTCTCCAAGTGATCTTCTAGACTCGTATGAATATTTAATGATGAACCCTCCAACTCTACCGGGTTCAAGTCAATAACCCAAATCGAAATCGACCCAATCCCAATCCCAGTTCCAATCCGGACTAAATTTAATACATTAGCTCATTTGACCGCATCGGACTGGAAACTTCATCGATTGTCGGGGCTTAGCATTTAAAAGTCAAATTTGATCTGTTTGATTTCGTTGATTTAACTTTCTTGCAGCGCAGAGAGAAGAATCCCATGAACTTGATTTGACTATTCAGAGGGCATTCGTTACGGATGATAATGGTGACCTTTGTTTGGCCAAAAAAAATTCCAGTGGCTCATAATTTCAACAGTGCGTTTCAAAACTGTAAATAGGAGGTAGTTGCAGGAATTTCTGAAGAAATTATTGAACTTGTTAGAAGGAAACTATAAAGAAAACTGTAAGCTGCAAGTTAAAACATTTGAATAATTATTTTACTATTATTTTTAATGCAAAACCCAATAATTAATTATATTTGTTGAGTGATTAAAACTGAAACATAAACTCAATAAATCCCTTTATTAAATGATAAGTTTCTTTATAGAAAAAGTTTAGGTATTTTCCAAATTCTAACGCATTTACACTCCCGAAAGACACCTGCCGAAAATATTTGCCTTTCTGCTTGATCTTTAATTTTAATTAAAATATTTAATTTTGTTGACTATTTTGCAAATTGAGTTTTTTTGCACAAAACACAGTTTTGTAAACATATATGCGTCAGCATTTAGAAATAGCTCAGATCGGCGCTATCTTTTCTTTGTATTTGTTGATGCTTTCGGATTAATTTAAAAGTATCGATTTGGCTTAGTTTTTGAACTTTGCAGCTTCATTTAAATTTTTGATTGGCTTCCCTCCCGCCAGAAAATAAGAAAAATAAAACTCAAAAGAAACAGAAACGAGCTCGTTTTTGCTGAAAAGTTCCGAAAGATCCGCCGGTTTGGACCTGGCTAATGAGCAAATGGCGTTCATTGATCGCTTTAAATTAATCTTTTTTTAATTTTTTTCGGGGGTTACAGATTAGACGCCGTCGAAGCAAAAGTTCAGCGCAGTTCAGCTCGGCGGCAGCCACGTAATTAATATGCAAATTATAATCCAACCGACTCAATTCCCTCCCAATCGGCCAGGCACAAAATACAAAATCCAAAACACAAAAAACAAAAGGCCAAACGAAAAAAGTTCGAGATGAAGATGGACATGGTCCATCCAAATGCGGTTAAGATACAATACATCTCCTCTCTGCCCCCCGGACTTTGCACGTGTTATCGGCTGCGGTCCAAAAATGTTTCGAATAACTAATTGCCAAGTCTCTCAGGTAGCCAAATTATCTGAAAAAGCCAGAAACCGGGCGATGTTCGATGCCCGATATGTGCAATCAAATTTGATTTAGCCGCCCCGACCGATATTTATTTATGGCCACATACTTGGCTTTGATTTTCAGCTGGCACAGCAGCAGCAGCATCGTGGGACATAAATCTGTTAGTTGTAAGGAAGCACTGGGAAAAACCCGGAAAATTTGGGAATTTTTTGAATGCTTTTTAAAGGAAATTGATTAAGTTTAAAGTGGTAATATAAATATTTAACTAATGGCTTCAATATAATTCCTTTCACACGTCAAGATTAATTTTAAACTTCTTATTTAAACACATAATTTTTGTTTGGACTTTAAAATAATACCAATTTAATTTATAAAACCTGTGAAGTGTTTTTATAAACGTATTTTATGGACACATTATTTTTGTTAAGACTTTAAAACTTTATGATGGGAGACTGAAATAAAGATACGTTGGCTAAGTATGTATTAGGAAACATATTTTCAATTATTAAAATTTAATAGCTTTAACATATTTATAAAGACATAGAATGTCGCTAGAGTCTGTGTAAATTTTATCTTGGTTATAATTTAAATTAACTTCATAGAAAGATTTATAGTTTAAGTCAAACTATAGCTATATTTTAGTTGTAATATTCTTTTTAAAAATTCTATGATCGTTTAATTTGGATATTAATTATTAGTTGAAGTTATTTAACTATGATTTCAAAGCAATTTATTACCACTAATCCTAATATAATCCCTTCCTTTTCCTTATTTAAAATCAAATCTCTTCTATATCCCATCCTTTGCATTTTCCTTATTTATTTATGGGAGACCTATATATCTTATCCCATCCATTTTCTCTCTCTGTGCATGAGTCGTTGAGAGGTGGCTCCTCTGGCCGCCATCGGTGCCGTAAATAAGTCTGATGGCTGCACTTTTTGGCATGTCGGCAGACCCATTGCGGAACGCCCCGCATTTTGCGCTAATGAAAATGGATCTGCTTGCACGGCGAGCCGCTCAATTGAGTGTGTGCTTGGTGTGTGCCTGAATGCTGAATTTATGCTGTGGCGACAGGTGCCCCCGATGCCCGATTTCCCGATATTATCCTGCAGCATCTCACCTGGCCTGAGGTCTCCTGTGCGTAAGCAGCCCCCAAAATATATTTATAGGGATTTATTAGGGGGAGTTCAGGGCACCCAAAAAAAAAGAGGCACAAATGTTGTGGTAGGGCGGAGGTTCTCTTTAGGCAAGGTAAATTTATGAAAGGTGTAAGAGTTCTATAAGATAATAACATGGCACCAAGTTAAAATATTTAATTAACTCAATGAATTGATATTAGATGCTATGAAGAAGCTATTTTCTTAACAATATAAACTCAAAAGTTACCTTAAGTAAAATGAAAAACTTTAAAGGCTATTAAATCAAGTCTGGGGATAACTATTTCGACCAGAAATTCCTTGGCCAACTCGGAGAGCTGCCTCCCCCTCATTTCTCTCCTCTTCAGGATTGCAGATTTATAATCCCTGCGCAAGTTTGTTGATTTTTTTTTTCGCTTTACACCAAAAAGCTGTCAGTTTTGTATGCGCATACTTCTCATGAAAATTGTTTTTCAAATAAATTTTCCACCCACACAGCGACCAGAAACAACAAATCTTGTTTTTGGATGGATTCCGTTGTTGGATGTTGGATTTTGGATCTTAGAATTGGTATCGACGGATCCAAGTTGCGTTTGCTTTAGTTTACTGTTTGTTTATTTAGACATAATGCGCGAAAAAGTTGGAGATTGGAGAGGAAAGATCTCCTCTTTGATCTCCCTGAAGAGTGGTGTGTGAAATATATCGTTGCCCTGTGATTAATCAAATGTTTTAGAGCCAGGAGGGCGGTATTGAGATCAGATCCGGGCAGAGTGCTGAGGGATGGAAACACACACACACACAAAAAACGAGGATTGCGTCGAAAATGGATACGAAAATATAATTAAATATTTATCAAAATGTGTACGGTAACAGCAATCCGAACACTTGTCGGCCTTGCCTTTCCGCGTTGGCCCTCCTTTGGCCTTCCTTTTTCGGGCTGTCAAAAAGTGACATTTCCCACATCAACGGCGAGCGTCCACGGACTTCGTCCCGATCCGTGTGGAATCCTCATTTTCGCTACAACAATTTAACATTAATTCGCAGTCAAATAATGTTGCATTTTTTATGCGCAAATGTCGTCGTTGTCAAGTGCCAGCGTGCCAGGAAAGGGATGTGAGTTTCCAGTTTCGAGTTCTTTCCCGAAAACAAAATGGAACTCTAACGGATGTATTAACGCATTGAGTGCCCTCCCTCCTCCAACCCCTGCTGGTATAAATGTATATGTTTTCTGCTATATAGTGTATTAAAAAAAAAGAAAAGAATAATAATAATAACAAACAGGGCCTGCACTCAAGCTGCTGGTGGTTGGCAGCCAGTTGCTCATCCAACCAAAAGAGCCACGGATCCGGGAAGACTGGGAAGTACGGGGGACCCCGGCGTACAGGGAATACAGCGAAGCGTCGGCGGGTCTGGCAAAATGTCAAATGTCAGAATTTGACATGCGTGTGACATATCAGTGGCAGCTTTTACATTAATCAAACTCCCTTTTTCTTTGGGCCCACAGAAAGCGGCAACTGAAACTGAAACAGAAACAGAGAACCCCGGCCAGGCACTGAGCGAAATTCGGGGATAATTGAACAGAAATTTGGGTTTATATTAAAATTATATTATATATATTATATTAAAATAAGTTGGAACATGAATACAAATTTGTTAGAGTTAGAAATCTTTAAGAAAAAATAACGACAGTCCTTCTAACTTTTCTAACTAATTATTACTTTTGTGCATCTCTATAATTCCCAACTACTTTTTCAGGAATCCCATGTGTAGAAACCAATGTTATTTAAATATTTTGTATAGTTTTCTGATAATCAATTAATATTTATGAAATTATATATTTAAAAAGATACAAATTTATTTAAATTCTTAAGACTTTCAGGCAAAAGCTAGGTTTCCTATATTTACTATATTTTTTCAGGAATTACAATATTTTAAAATAAAGTAAAAACGCTTTAATATCATAAATAAGTATAATATTTTTACAAATAAAGTTCCAAAATGTACTCTTAAATTATGAGTGATGGCAAACCAATTTAGTCATATTTTTGTAGCTTAAATTAAAACAATTTTGATCTCAGTGCATGGCCAGATCTGTAGCCAGAAACCACCGCCAACGATGACGGCAATACGGAGACCGTTGAGCCACTGAGAACCAAAACGAGAGCTCAAACTCAAACTGAAACTCGGGGGCCCTGCCTGACGAAGATGCTACACAATTGACACATTGAATTAGGGACATGACGCCTTCTGTTGCTAAAACACACAAACCAACCATCCATCCATCCATCCATCCATCCGAGTATCTGAAACATCCACTCAGACCCTCGCTCGGACCCAAAACTCCCTTTTTCCATATTAATTTGCTACGAGCGAGCGCTGTTCCATGCTCTTCACAGCTATAATCGAATAATCGAATCATGTGAAACTTATTTTTGGAAATGCGGTTTTCGCTCGTTATGCTCTATTATGGATTTCGAAGAAGTTGAAGACCGTGAAAATGCATGCCATTCAAGCTGCCGGGCAATTCGAATCGAAATCGAAAGGATTACAATGCCATCGAAGGCTATGATGATGAATTTCGAGGCTGGGAAATTACAAATATAATTTTGTATACAATTACAGATGTTTCTTTGAGGTATATTGATATGATAAGGTTCCTTTAGAATGCTATAAAAACTAATTAGGCTGCATTACACATGTGTCAAGGGTTATATATAGCTAATTTTGCATTATCAGGGGGTTTATTATTATTTAGATACGAAATGTTGCTATATATATCTAAAACCTTGATTTTAATCAATGAAAAAGATTTGAGCTGAAATAAATTCTATTAAAACCAATTAGGCTAGATTACACATGAGTCAAGGGTTTTATATAGTTATTTTTATGTATTGCAAGGTTGTAATCTAATATAGATACAATAAATAATATAATAAAGGGTAAAATGTTTATAAAATATATCTATGTATATGTAAAACCTTTCTTTTAAGCTATGAAAACTCTCAAATATAACTGAAACCAACAATGCAGTTTATTTAAATTAATCTCCTTAATTAAAATACTATCATTAGCTCCTGCTCAAGTATTTAATCCAATTCCAGACATTTATTTAGCATTTAATTTCCCCGAAGTGAGCTCTTCATTAGAGTTTCGCTTTGTCTTCATCATCCGACAACCAACAGTGGCAATTGTTGTCAATCTAAGGCTCATCAAATGTCATTATAGCAGCTACTTATCTACCAAACTTCAATTTAGATGGAAATATCAAAAATATCTCAGGGCTGATGGCCCGCATGCGCTGTCAACAGGAGGCGTTATGGAGACAAATCCTGAGCATTAGAGTGGACCCACGTCAATGGAGGCGAAAGGCGAAAAGAAACGTTTTGCCCATTTACCCAAATGAGAATGTCAAATCATTTGTCAAATGTTTTATTAGCCCAATGACATTGTGCATGCGTGAGTTCGTTCTGCTTCTGCTTCTGCTTTCCAGCAACAGAAGAATACAGAGAGAGAAAAACAAAAACATTTAATTAGGAGGAGGGGCGCCTACAATGGGGGGCCTGGTTTGGATCTCGTTTTCGGTTGGGATCCAAAGCGGAACGATCCATCTTGAACTCGTCAGTTGGCCAGACGCCATGCCTAGTACTTGCTATGTGCTATATGGTATGAATGCTATATGCTATATGCTATATATATGCTTGTGCCGATCCCCCATCAAGCGGAACGAAATGGCGTGCACAGTGGAATGCGAAGCGAATTCAACAAAACAAATCTGTGCCAAGAGGTACACTTAACAAAATGCATACCTAAATATATATAACAATTAAAATATGGTAGAGTAATAAACTCCCCTTTTCTTTCAAGGTGTAAAATATTTAAAGGGAAGGGAATTTTAGGGGAAAAAAATTTGCTCACATGCATGAAAAGCAACAGGGAGGCGCCACACAAAGTTGAGACAATGGCCACACCATCCAAAAACCAAAACCAAATCCAAATCAATAAAAAAATAATAAATAATCACTCGGAACGAGCGTATTATTGGTGCTCGCTGGGCGCTACTTGGGCAGCCGAAATAAACGAAACTCCCAAATAGACATAAATCATGGTCGTCACAGAGCGTCATCATCTCCTCTCCCAAACAGTTTCCTCATCTTTTTGGCCGGCGGCAACCTTCAAACCAGGCATTTGGTGCTGGCCAACATGTAGAACATGACGTGGAACAGCAACAGCAACCACACCAAACAAAAAAAAAAAAATTCATCCACATCAACCTGAGCAACTTCATCTGAAAACTTCATCTTCTACTTGAGCTCAAGATTTGGATGGAAGATTCAAAGCGATCGGAGAGGCTTGATCAGGTTGCGTTAAACACACTGCGGAAATATTAACTACAGATTTTTTAAATATGAAGATGTATTTAAACTGAATCCTCAGGAAAATATATTAAATATTAATTAGAAATAGCTAGGAAACAAAATAAAATAAAATATTCATTTAAATATACAAAGAGCTCAGAGAAATGTGTTCTTCAGAACTAATATATATCGCATACCATAAAAACAGTCCAAATTTATAAATTTAAAATATGGATTAACAGCTACCTATGCCTCATTTATATATTTATTATTGTTAAATACTTTCTTTTATTATTATTAAAGAAAAATAAGTTATATTTCTCAGTGCCTTTTACGATGAAATTGAAAACGCTCTTAATGCTCTTTGATTTATTATCTTCTTTGGCCGTCTGCGGTTTCGTTACCAATTTTTCTACCATTTTCGGTGGACAAGTGTTATGAATCAACATTTATGTGGGCACACACTCGCGCACACTCGCACACACTCGTGCTGAAGGACCTTTCAAAGGAAATCCTTTAGTTTTCTGCCCGTCATCTTCGAGATACTTGGGATCTCCGCTCACCGATCAACAATCTCGCAGCGTGGCGCGTGTGAGGGATGCATGAGAATTGTAAAAATTTTGACATATTCATTTTGAGACGACACCCGAAAGGTGTTACATATCCATCCATCTGAACATTCAGCCGAATGCAATGACATGCATTTATGCAACTCCTCCGAACGGGGCTAATTTGGTATGCCAACGGGCCATCACAATATTGTTAAACATTTGTCTGAACGATCGCGCTCGATCTTAAGCAAATATTATCGGAGGGGAGTGAAATAAATTTCAGAACGGATATATTTAGTTTATTGCCGGGGCATCATCAGGTGCAAAGCCAGCCAGCTGCAGTTTTGAAATTATAAAACAATTCGCCTGAAATGCGCATTGGCGGGTGCATTTAATTATAATAATTTTCGTTGTCCGTTCAGCCGATCTGCCCGTTTGCCGGTGCATTTAATTATAACGAAAATTGCTCGCAACATTGCCATTTCCCCCCGTCCTTTGTATCTGTATCTCTAGATGTATCCGTGTATCTGGGATCCTTTTGGTCACATCTGTGCCGGCTGCGTATCTCCATGGGGTGCTGCTCATCTCGGCTCCTTGGCTCTCTTTTCGGCCGAGATCCAATTGGCCTGCCTTATAATTTTCCAGCAATTTACATGGCAGAAATTATACTCCAAGGAACGAGAGGAAATCAGGCACTGAACAGCAGAAATGTGTTTAAAAACGGGTTTTTAGAAAATTACTGCATATAATTGGTATTGGATTTGGATTTAGAAATTTGTTAAAGAATTTTCTCACAGTCTTTAGTCTGTGCGTGACATAGCTACTGTTGTTGTAAGCCGAAGTGCCATGAAAATGTTTATTATTTAAATAGAATTTTATTATATTTAAATACTTGTAATGCAATCGTTGAAAGGTATACTACGAATAGTCTCAGATCTTTGAATATGTTCACTTGCATCATCGTAGTATTTTTTATAAAATTTAATTATTTCTTAGAGACGAATAACGTCGTTTTTAAATTAAAAATATCTTATTAATATAGTCCTCTTTTAAGTAACCACACAAATATTATATAATATATTCTTATATATTTTCTCAGCTGCTTAGTGTAATTTTCCTGACATTTGATCATACCTGAGACAGTGGAAAATTCTTATGAAAACTGATTTGTAACTCGGCACACAAAACAAACTCATTCAAAATCCTCTTCCGCCCCTAAAGCCACACTCCACCAACGATCTCTGATCCTAGCTTTAGCAAACATAAACTTAATGCAAAAAGTTTTCAATTTAACAAATGCCGAGAATGCATGCTGAGTCGGACCCGGCGACCCAAGTGGTCATGTGGCCATGTTGGCCAAGTTAGTTGCCACAGATACACGGCGGAAAATTAGGAAATATATTCTATAAGTAAATAAATGTAATTAATATTTGTAAACATTTTTAATGTGCAGTTTTTATTGGTATTTAAACCGCATGAATTGGTATATTTTGAACTATAACTTTTGTAAGATGTAGAGATGCTTAAAGGAAATTTTAAAAGTTATTGAAGATGGAAGTTAACAAGTTAATTAAGTAATTTAGTAAAACCAGAGAGAGCTACTTTATTAAAACATTTTTAAATACATGAAAACATAATTGTTATTCGGAAACTGCAAAGATTTAATTGTTAAAATATCGCAAATATATTTACATTTCTGCAATCATAAAACAGGCTTTAAAATGGTTTAATTCTACACTTAAGATTCACAGAATATACCTTATTAGTCATTCATTTTCCCATATAAACCCAATAAAATAATTCCCAAAATTGCGAATACTTTTCCCCTCAGTGTTCTGGCTAAAATGTATCTGACTCAGAGCCCGTTGCAGTAGCCATGTACTGTACAGTGTGGCTGTTGTGGATGAGCTACTGGCTACTGGCTGATAAATCACAAATGCATTTGAGCGCATATCGATGGGCGGGGATCAAGGGGAGCTGGAACCTAGAGACTTGTGTTTAGTTTGTAATTACTTTTACGCTATTTGCGCGAAATTTGAAATTCATTTCATAACTCAATGTAATGGCGACCGCAAAAGCTCAGCTAAATGCGCGCCTTGGCTCAACTCAGCCGGCCATGAGTGATGGGCCAATAAACTAAATGATTTTATGTCCCCGACTCCGGCCTCGCGACAGGCCGAGTAATGAAAAATAATTAGAAAAGCGTTTGCTGGGGTGCAGGGACGAGAGGAGGCTGGTGAAAGAAAGATCTCTGCCCCGGAACTGCAGCTTGTACAACCTGCACACGAGGTTGGGCATTACCGGCTAATTGCTTGTTAAATGTTGTCTGAATGGGAATTAGGTCCGCCAGTCCAATGTGCAATTTGCAAATCGCAATGCAAAGAAATAGGTAATGCAAATCAACGCTGATCAGTCGCCGGAATGAGCAGTCACACAGCATTGATCTTTGATTATGCTCATGAGGCCAGAGATAAATGACAAATATCAATTGCAATCGATTTATTTTGCGGAATTTACAGAGAGGGTGAGGCTGGAAATATTAAGTGAAAACTACTGGGATCGACTTGCCTCTGAGATAAATTCCTTAAGAGATTGTTATGTAACTAAGCGAGCTTTTTGCCATGATACTTCTATTCAATTTTAACAATTTGTCTTGCTTTTGTTTGTTACATTTCTTGAATATGAATAAATAAATAAAATTATCTTCAGTAGTAGTTGCATTCATACATTTGATATTTATTTATTTTGCTTGCAAGAAAATTATAAATAAAATTTCTAATCTAATCAATTTGCTTACTTAATTTTTTTGATAAAAGATTCATATTATATTTATACTTTTAAACCAATAACTCACAGTTTAAATGGTTTAAATTACTCCCAAACTTTCCATAAATGTCTCAAAACCTTAAGTTTCAATTCCCAATAAAATCCACATCATTCCAATCTCGAAATCTAAAAATAATCCCGCAAAACCGAAACAAATTGAATAAAAGACTCTTTTTGCCGGCACTCGCGGCCAAAAAACTAAACATCTATTAGAGTTAATGCCAAATAAAAAGGTTAAAAAACAAAAGCCGTAAAAGAGATGCCGGTAATAATGGGGCATGGCAGGCCAAGATACAAAACAACAAAATCAATTACAAAGCGATTTCTCTTTTGATAACATTCAGTGTATATATGCAAAGGGTTCAAATCGGTAATTGAATATATATACACAGGGGAAAAACAATATATATATATATCCCTTAATAAATAAATGACTAAAGATTTGTGAGTATGAATTTCAATTTAATTAATAAAATATAAAGTTGTAAAGACTTCAATGAGGTTTTTAGTATTTAAATAATAATTTAATTTATATTATAAATATAATAGTTTATCCAGTTTCTTTCTTTGGTATTTTTGATGCATAAACACTTTTCCCCCAAGTGTATAAATTCATTTAAATACGAAGTACTTCTCGTCAAGATCTGGCATCATGGATTCTGCACATTCACGCCGCAGACGCGGTCACAAAGCCACCAAAAGCACCGCCTCTGACACATCTGACAAAAGTTACATCGAACATCAAGCCAACTAATTGAGTGCCGATCACAATGAGCCATAGAGATCGCTATGGGACCTGCTCTGGGATCTGAGCATCTGGGATTGGGATTTGGGGACGGGAATGGGGGACTGTGTGGATTGTGGACTGAGTATGGGGCATCTGGGTCTCGGGAATCGATGGCCCACGGGGCTGAACCGCCTTTAATGTGAGCACCTATGACGATTTTAAGCAGAGTACAGTGATATATGGATATATGAGAATACAAGTGAAATTAAAAAAATATATATAATGCTTTATTATTTAAATTAATTTAATTAAGCAATTTCCTTGCTTTAATCAATTCAAATACAGCTTATAAAATACCCAGTACACAGCTCATAAAAAACTTTGCATACTTTTCGGCGTCCTATAGTTTGTCATCATGTAAACGTTATAGAAAATAAGAATATAGATCCGTTTATATTCTAAAATAGCTCGAATTCAGTTCAAAAAAGGTTTAAAATTGGTCAACGAAATTATTATACTAAAAAGACACCACTTATTTAGTTAACTATGGCTTTATATTTATTTCTAAATAATAAAATAGTTCCTTTTAATTTAATAATATTCCTTAAAATTCTCTTCAACAATTTTCGAGTTTTTCTTTTGTAGTTTGTACTGTAACTCAAAAAGTATCTGCAGTCCAAATCAATCTTATCAGCCTTGGATGTGTGTGTGCGTGTGTGGTTCTAAACAATCCAACCGCACATACAACACTGGCGGCTGTCACCTAAGCTATTAACCTGATTTTCTAGATTTTCAATCAAGTCGAAAAACGAAAAAAGACAAAAACCCATCGAAGCCGAAAAATGAAAAGAGACAAAAATGTTCACAAAACCAAAAACCGAAAGAAAAAAAAATCAGAGACACGCACCGCACACACAAAAGGTAGGAAGAAGGAGAAGGAATGCAGAGCTTGGAGCCGCCATATCTACATACCAATAGGTAGAAACGGCCACAAAAGGCCCATAATCCGGTATTGTATCTCGTGGATCGTTGCGGACTGGATCTGGATATGCTGGCTTAGACGGCCGGGCTCGGGACGGAGACGGACATCCCCTGGCATTATTATAAAGTCAAATTTTTGTTTCGTTTAAATGCGATCTTTACGCCGAAAGAGTGTGTCCCTTTTTCCCGAAAAACCCAAAACCAAAAACCGAGGAAAAAAACCTTTGAAGAAAGAGCAATCCAGCAAGTGCCAGAAAGGGAACCGAAAATTGAAAACAGAAATCCCGAAAACAAAAAAGGCATTTTTTTGATTGAAATCAATTTAAATTGTTTTCTAGAAAAGCCGCACACAAAGGGGTGACGGTGACGGGGTGACCCACAGATAGTATCCATCGGATACATGTGCGGGTATGCACACACAGGTAGGATAATGGGATTCCCAGGGTAGGGGGCCCTCGGGTTCCTCTCCAATGGAGACGGAGATCAATCCTGGCTCACATCGATCCGGCAAATATAGTCGTGCATGTGTCCAAACTGTTGGCAGCTATTTAGATGGATTAACATAAATCCCAATGCATGAAAATCCATGTGAGAATTATGGTCAGGAAGATATGGTATATGGAGGGGGAATAAAGTGTGTGGGAGATATCACTAGGGCAGCAGAAAGAGGGGGGAAAACCCAGTGAGTTATCTTCATGAAAGCAACTGATTGTGTTTAGTGTTAAGAACTTAAGTTCTTCTAAATCAGGCGGACTGAAGGATATATATTTAGTTGGGTTTATTTCACAGGGTTCTTTGTTACAAAATATTATAGTAAATATTTGCATTCTTATTTATTTAGTTTCTGTTTTAAACTTCATGTAGTAAATGTCTAGACAGAGTCCTTCTTTTCATTATTTTATTGACAAATTTAATTTATTTATCACTATGTATTTATTTGCTTTAAATAAAGAAAAATCTATGGATTTGTAATTATCATAAAAACCCCCTTTAATACTTGCAAATATATTGCTTTAATTACCTCACAAATCAAGTTAAAACCATTCATATTCAATCAGCAATCTCTGAATGTATCTTAAAACCACCTGCGTTCTTTATCTTTATATATATAAGGCATAAGCAACCTACACAACCTGACTTGATATCTTTTAAAAATCTATCAAAGCTCACATCCATCTGTCTAATTATGAATGCCAGCTCCCACAGTAAATTCAATCAGATTCTTTTAAAATATAATAAAAGCCAGTGAACAAGAAAATACAAAACCCGAGATAGACAACGGTTTTGGGCCTTTTGGCCAAATGCGACGCCCTCGTGGATGGCCATAACTTGGCCGATTGGTATCTCTGCTGGGAAGTACTGCCATTATGATGCCAATTCGAAGAGCTTTACGTGGAAGTGGACCATAAAACGGGCATAAATGTCGCCGTGACTCAGATGGCGATGGGTTGGCCACACACACAAGATACCTTTCCGGCGGAAACGCAACTTAAATGGCAATTAAAAGTATAACTATAACTATTAGATAATGCCACGACACGGAAACACGGCGTAATGATGCTTGTAAAACCATACGCATCCCAAAAAACAGAAATCCACAAAGCCGAGGTGAACTCCTAACCCCGAGACATTAGCTGGGAGGAGCACAGGTGCTGAGGGGTCGTAAACTGACAACTTTTCTGGACAAGTGTCAGGGCGTGTGATTTATGCGCACGCTTACCCAGAACTCGAGCGGCTTTTGGTAGGAGGCAATGGCAATGGCAATGGCAACGTCTCAGGTGAAGCCTTCCGGAGGTAAAAACAAGGGAAGGCGCATGCGCAGCGACCTGCAGGTCGCACAGTGGACAGTGGACACACGGACAGTGGACAAACGGTCGGTCACTGGGAGTGGAGTGAGAACTGCGGACATGGAACAAATGTTAATCGCTTTAATCTCTCGAGTGCGCCGAAAACATGCTGCCAAATGTCCCAACGCGACGACACGGCAACGTTTCCGTCACATTGACGCTCTTCTACACTGCAAAAATATTCTGCTTTCCTAGGTTAATATTGTAATTACTTTGTAAAAGAATACTCTTAATAAAGGAAACGCTTTTCAAGTCAAGAAAGTAACTAAGAAGTCTCAATCACAAAGCCTTGAGATGGCTAAGACCTTTATTTTACAAGAATCTCAGTCCTAAAAACTACTTCAGAATTATTATTGCTCTAAGATTTATCTAAATGTAACTAAAATAAACCTTAATTTCGTATTTAATTCTTGTAACTTATTTTCTTCACATGTTTTTAAGTGAAAACTTACAGAGCCCTTTTTAATTGTCTTAAAAAATAACACCTTAAAGGATCTCACAGCTACGTGGAAAAAAGAGTTGAGAATCATAGGGATTCTAAGGGACTTTAAGGCAAAACAGTTTAAAAAGCAAAGAAGCAGTACATTTAAGTTGGTAAGCATTTACTTATTTTCACTTTTCATTTAATACTTCATAATTATTTAAACGCTAGTTATGTGTTATTTTCATTACTTGAATTTACCTAAATTTCTTGAGCAGTGTACAAAGGTCCTTTTGCGCAATTTTTGGCTGACCAATGACCCATGTGTGTGTGTGTGTCTCTGTGTGTCACCCTGAAGACAGCGGGGAATGCTGAAGAATTCCCTAAAAACAGCAAAGAACAGCAGCAGGTTGTCCGATTGCCGGATTGTCCAATGGCCAAGGAATGCCGACATATTCCCGGACCCGATAAGCCCAATCGAAAAATGCATTAACCGAATTTTCAGGGCCAACAGATGTTGCATGCCCCGAGTGTTCGGTGTTCGGTGGGTGGGTTTTGGTTTGCGGGGGGAACCCATAACTTATCCCTGGGTATGTTTGAAATATTAATGACCTCCTGGCTGGCCAAGAGCAATCAAAAGTCATCGACAGCCAACACTTAAAATGAAAACAGAGTCAGAACCGAAACCGAAACCGACACCGAGACCGGGAAAATGTTTTTAAATTCTGAGAGGAAAGCCCCCAAAAGAAACTCAACGCGATGCGCAGAAGAGTTATGGGCGGGCTGAAAATTCAGGGGAGTGGGAGTATCTATCTGATTTAGATGCAAATCAAATCGAGAGTCGGAGAGGGAACAAACTATGAATGTGGCATTGAATGGCTTATGGATTTCAGATTCCGAATTTCAGATTCAAATTTAAGACCTTACACATTGAGTATTTTAATGTGGCGGCCACAAAACGAAATAAATTCAAAAATGGCCCGATCGCATTTAGCTTGACCCATCCCCGACCCCCTTTTCCAACGCTGTGTGGCATCTCTCCGATGGGTATCTGGGAAATGTGTATAAGACTATCAACGGACACATTTATTTCATGTTTATGTTGATATTTTCAAATTTGATAAAAACAAAAAACACAATGCCGAGCAAGAAGATCTCGCATTTCGTTTCGTTTTTCCCTTATTTATGGTAATGCAACCAGATAGAGATTGTGCCTCATTATCGTCATTCTTGTGGCAGTTTAGTAGTTCAGTCCACGGGGAAATGATGCCCAATCTGCGTCATTTGGTGTCACTTTTGTGCACTTTATTGGCAGGAGTGGCGCTTGCTCAGATATGGAGAGCAATATCTGGCGATTGATGGATGCCCCAAGCACCCCGATTACTGGTATTGGTCTTAGAAATGGAGCAAAGTGGTTTTATTTCAAGTTAAATTACTTGGAGACTTGTTATCTATGGGTTTAAGATACTTGTAGATACTTAAATGAAGTAGAAAGTGAATAGGGAGTGACCTAAAGACACATATTAAGCTGGAAATCTTTCATTAGAAACAGTGTAAGTGAGAAACTTAAAACAAATACTATTCAGATAAATTCAAAAGAGATTTAAAGCTACTAAACATCAAAGAAAGAAATCAGAGTTCAAGCTTAAACTCTTTCCTTAAATAATAATCTCCTTAATCTTTATTAATTCAAATAATTATACACTATATATAATTTAAATCCATAAACATTCCTGATCAGTAATCCCGAAACCAATGCAGCCAATCAACTCTCGCTCTCTCTCTGAAAGGCTAAGGCGCGGAATAAAAGAAACTTATTTAAATCGAAAAGCGCATATGCATAAATATTATTTAAGTTGATTTTTTGCGCACAATTAAAAAGAGGGAAAAAGAGCAAGGGAAATGCGAGGGAATCAGGAACCGGGGGGACGCACTATTCAAATTAAAAATCGAACGTAAATGCGGCTCACAGCAGGATGCGCGATTTTTGAGCCTCGAAGCTGGCAAAGGGCAATGGGAACCGAAGGAGAGCAGGGATGCGACGGATGGGTCCATGGCGACTGATTGTTGTTGGACGGACCAACCGAACAGACGGACGGACGGACGGAGGGACGGACGGAGGGCGACTGCTGGGGCATATGATAATTTAAGGCTGCACAACGTCATGCTGTTGCTCCATTGCCATTTATACAAAGCCAGCAAATGGAGCTGGATATGGAGATGTGGATGGAGATGGGGATGGGGACTGGGTTGGGGTTTGGGGCTGATGATGGAGGGGAAGCTGGCGAGGAGACACCATCCAAACCGAACGATTGGAGCCGCGGGATTGCGTGTTTGCGTCTTATGAGTGACTGCTGCCCGCGCCGCATGGGATGGATGCGATGCGATCCAAACCGAAGCGATCCGTGTGCCCGGCCCTCCATTTGGAGGCCGCCAACTGTGCCGAGCATCCTTTGATGTGCTCCAGCCAGCCGGAGGTGCTCCCAAAAGGTGCAGGAGCACTGAGAGAAGTAAATGGGGACCGTATAGGAGGAGTATTGTATACAAGAATGTTAACTAAAATGATTATTTAATACTATTTAAATTTATAAAGAAACAAATAACGAAATAAGTCTTAAATTTGATCAAAATTTGTCTAGATTTGATTTAAATTATACCTCAACTTTAGGTTTATTTAATACACCCCTTTTTGTTGAGTGTATTCCATACACTCTACCGCTTAGCTCATCCCTCCCGTTGCCTTTGATGCGATAAAAAATTAAGGCGATAATGGAATTGAAGCAAATGAGCTGGCCAACATTTGTAAGATTGCCCTTGGTTCCGCCCCGAGCCTCCCCCTGGATGGTCCAATCCCCTCCCTAGCCCCCTTAACCCCCTCTAGCCCCCACTAGCCCCCCATATCCCGATTGTCCAACCAACTATGCAGCTGTGCGACAAGCAAAAATTGGACAAGCGACACGCAATTTATGTCAATGTGCTCACCCAGCGGCCGGCCCACACGGAAAATTCGCTGTAATTAATAAAGAAAACGGATCGCGGGGCGAGTAAACCATAAATGTGGTAAGAAATTATGTGAATTATATGAGATGGGGAAAGAAAAACAACAACAGCAATGAAAAACAGCATTACAAGCAGGGAAAACTTTCGACATGTCGCTCGTGTGTGCATGTGTTTGGCTCAATTTACAAGCCACCTACGTTGCGCTTGACAAACGGTTGGTCATAAAAATTAAAGAAAAATAAAATCGTATATTATGCCGCCCCCTTCAGCGAACCCCGTCCGGGGATCCCCCTCACTTAATGGAATAATGTTGGCCTGGCTAACAACTTCATTTCGAGAAAGAGAGGCGACGCAAGGCGACACTCATACGGCATAAATTTGCTAGACTTAAGCCTAATTTATGCCGCGTTTCGAGCCTGGCCCGAAAGGGTCGCCAAGTGCATATGTGTATATGCAACAAGTATCTTTCGGATACGTATCCCTCCGGTTTCCCTACCCCCCATAAACCATATCCCTCTGCCATGGCCGGCGACTGCATCTGCATTCACAATTAAACAATTTCCACTAAATCTCGTTACTTCCTTGGCAATTTGTTACGCGCGGCAGCAAAGTTATGTGACGCTGTGCCATAAATTCATGCGCCAACCGAGGCTGCCCCTTCGCTGGCCCCGCCCCTGATCCGCTCTGGGGAGCCCCCCTCTGGCCAGGGTCCCCCTAAACCCCTCCACCCCCCCTCTGCTGCTGACCATCCAGTAGTGGCTGTGAAATCTCCTGCAAGCGGCACTTAAATCGATGGATTTATGTAGCTGGGCACGCCTGCGCAGAAGGAACTGCATCCGAATCTGTAGGAATCTGTACACTTGCCAAATAAATATTCTGGTGACCATTTATATTTAATTTCATTAGGGAAAGTTAATGTTAAAACAGAGCAGAATATATCCAAGACATTTAAAGATCCCAAAGATATATAAAAGAATTTAATATCACTTGAAAAGGTGATATTTTAAACCCACAGAAATTGTTGCTTCCGTTCTGATATTTTAACTATAAACTATACCTAAAATTAAACTTAATTTTATTTCTCTGTGTATAAATCTGTTAAAAATCTAAAGGCATTGGGTTGGTAAGTCGACTTGGATGCCAGCTCCGGGCGAGCATAAACTCCGATTAGGCGACACTCGGCAACGGGTCATCACCTGGCATGAAATATTCAGATTCAGATACAGATTCCGCCCCCTCAACCTTCACTCTCGGTGGAGCTGACCCAATGCCCGAGGCAGATCTGGGAGAATAATAAAAAATAATACTCCAGCAGAGAGTGGGTGGAGCTGTGATGTACATAGTTGCAACTAATTCAAGTTTAATTGCCAGTTTAAAAGGGGAATTAGTATGAAAAACTAGGTTTGTGACTTGATTGTTAAATGGAATAATATTAAGACTCATATCTTTTGATGTAATTATTAAAATAGGCAGCCCTTGATTGGATTTTAAAATTGTTTCTTATTTTATTATACAAATGTAAGTAGTATTTTGGGAATTTAACTTGAAATATAAATAATATTCGTACGATTTTATTTTAATTAGGAAATATCTACTATTTGCCTAGGAAATTATAAATTTTCATAAAGAATTAACTACGATTTACGAAGAAATTTTTAATCTGTATTAAGAAATTGCAAATATTCTTAAGAATTGTAATTTAAAAATACCAAAAATTATATTGTTCATATAAAACATATCAGGGGAAATGTCTTTAAACCCTTAAAAATATTAATGAGTATTAAGAAAAAATACAAAACAGATCTTAAGATATTTTAAACAATAATATAATATATATTATGAGATAGAATACAATACAGATATTTAGGCCGAAAAAACAAAATGAAATTTAAGTACCTTGTCAAGTCTTTATATCAATTATGCTTAATCATTGTTATTTAATATTTTTTAATGTGATAAGATTCTTTGAAATGATTAGATTAAAGTCCATAATTTCGTTCATACAAATTGTGGACAAAAAGTACAGAGTTTTTGTTTTTTCCTGGCCATTTTCCTGATACTTTCTTCAAACATTGTTTTCTTTTCAACAATAATTACAGCTTACTTATTTTATTCGTAACTCTCTTCTTTTTCTTTTAAGGTTCCTTAATTATTTCCAACTGCATTAAAATTTTTAGAGAAATGTTATCAAAAAAATATCTTGGAAATATCTTGAAAGCTTTAAAATACTTTCGCAAAATTTGCGTACTTTTCATTTCCAGCACACAATACTAGTTTCGAAATACCAAAATTTCTGGACAAAGTTTTTCTCTCCCTCAAAAAAAAAAAGTGTAAAAGCGGAAAGCGGTAAGGTGGAGTCAGCGGAAATTGCTTGGAAAAACAGAAAGGAAAACAATGTTCCATTGGTCAAGCCGGCATGTCTGTGCGACAGTGCATAAAAATATTTCAGAAATGTTGCATGCAAAACACACACACACTCACACACACGCAACGCAAAAGGCGGAAAAACCAACCCAAAGTCTTGGCATTTTCTGTTCTGTTATCAAATCAAAGCGTCTCAACTCAAACCGAAATGTGTGCAAAAAACTAGGCTTTTTTTTTGGGATTGAGAGGGGGAAAATCTTGCGAAAAATAATTTTAATTTATCACTTCCGCCGGCCATTGTGTCGTTCGCCGGGTCGTTCGTTTCATTTCCATTCTACATTGCATTTTCCAACCTCCCGTAGTCCCCCCTGACTTCAGATGGTAATCTTTGCATTTCCTATATGCCATGCATGCTAGCTACCATTAGGCCCGGCATTGCCACCATTATACCGCCCCGATTCGGCGGAGGCTTCTCTCCATTACCATTGCCATTACCTTTATAGCAGCAACTGCCGATTTGCTGCAAACTGGGTGCAGTACGTAGTACGTAGTATTCTCTATTTTCCTCCTTTTTTTGTGCCACATTTACTATTCGTCTGTCGGTGCTTTGTTTGCGCCCATATGCAAATGCAATTTTCGCAGCTAACGGTGTGCGCGCTCTTTTGAGTTATGCCACCACTGGGGGGGGGTGCAAGACCCCACTGATACCCCCTTAAATACCCCTCGATACGGTCTCTCAATGGGGTTCCGCTGGGGCTTGGTTTCGGGTTTGGGCTTCGACTTGGGCCAATGAGCCTTCGCCACGCAACAATGGCCACAAGTCTTGGTTGCCAGGAGCGGAATATCAGGTTTTTTGGTAATTAAATAATAGAATAAAGACAAGATTTTACTGAAGCCTAATAAATTAAGAAACTTAATTAATAAAATAAAAAAATATAAGTATTAACAGGAAACCAACCAAAGATTTAATGTAGATATCAAAATTATAAAGAATACTTTGTGAAAAGTAAGATGCTTAATTTAATTTTTTTTACAGAAAAGACAAAACTTTTCTAAAACCCAATAAATTAAAGAACCTACTATTATTATTAAATAAATAAATCAAAGTAGATACAGAGAAACGAACTAAGGAAATAAATTAACTGAATAAAAACTGTTTTAAATCAATGTTAAAGTATTTTTTCGTTAGTAAAAAAAATAACTACTAAATTTAATTTATTTTTATATAAGAAAAAGCAAAGAAATACTTCCCTAAAAACCAATAAATTAAAAAATATACATGAAAAATTATGATAAAATCTAAGTAATAAACAAGTTTTTAAATCCTAATTTAATTATTTTAATTAATAGTTTATTCAACATATTTTTTAACTAAAATTCTCTTTAGATTTCCCCTTGAGAGCCTTATTTTTTCCCCTACTCGCAAAGAAACCGCTCCCGCTTCTCGTCAACTTCACGTCTCTTGAACGCCAAGTGTTGACCCTATTTTTTCGGGGTAGTTACGTAGTGACGTCTACCAGGCCTAAGTGCCCCCACCCCCTCCCTCCACTGCTTTGGTAAATGGCGTAACATTTTTTGCATGCCGCGAATGCCCCTGTAAAGGCCATTTTGGCCTGGTCTTTGGCGGGGCCCTTAACGTTGTCGTCATGCTGCCAAAGACATTTGCTGCATTGCATTGCACTCTCGAGCCCGTTGCCTGTTGGCTAGCAAGTTAATTTAGCCCTAGAGAGAGACCACAAAAAATAAAATAAAAAAAGGAAGAAAATAAGGTAAAAACAATAAGAAAACCCAGCTGCCTGCCATATTCTAGCCGTTGTTTTTTGTTGCTGCTGCTGCTGCTGCCGCTGGGGTAATTAATCATCAGGCTGGTAAGCATTCGTGTAAGCGCTCTTATCGCTCAAAACACATCTCAAGTAGTTAATTTTAAAATGCCCCACGTAACAGGCTGCAAAAAATGTATGTATATATGTACTTGGCAAGTATTTTCAGGAAAGGACGGGGAGGGGGAAGGGGACTGGCTTGTCAACGCTTTTGATTGACAGCACTTAAATATTTTCGCCAGGCATTTCTTTTTTCGGCCACACCCCCGCGCTCTCATGGCACAAAATGTGTGTGTGTAATCTACACCCACGTGGCTTTTATTACCTTATTTTTATTACCTCTTTTTTTCTGTTTGGTTTTTGTTTATTTTTCAGGGTTAATTGGCCAGAGCAGCGCCCCCAAGCGGTGGCCAGGCGTACCCACTGGAGAGTGGAGAAAATTCATAGCTGCATTTTGGTGGTGGCTGTGCTCCCTCTCGCTCTCGCTCCCCCTATGGCCGTCTCTTTTCAAATATGGCGACGGCTGCCATTGGTCGAAAGTTCGAAAAGGGGGCGTGTCTACTCCACACTTGGCGCTCGTCCGACGAATGGGAGGCCAAGGAAGCGGCGCTTTCATGAAAAGCCCAGCGAGCAACAAGTGGAGATCAATATTCGCATTAAATCAAATCGAAAATATCCCACCTTTTGGAGTCGATTAAAGCCAATCAAAAGGGGAGGGTTTTTGGGGGGGATTAATATGGAATAAATATTTAATTGATAATAGATCAATATGAGCATATTTTCTCACGAATTTCATATAGAATTACTAGTTTACAAGGGTGTTTTTATGTTGTTTAACTTTAATCAACTTTTTTTTATCAAGAAATGATTAACAAGTTGATTTATTTGTGGTAAGATATTTAATATTTCCATTAAATGATCGATTTATTAGGAAAATACTAGACTTTTTAAATTATTTGATTTAAAATTATTTGATTTTCTAATAAAAGAACTATTAAATATTATTATAAATATGTTATTTAATGTCAATGTGAGAAAACTAATAATAAATGGGGACTTTTTAGTCAATAAGCATAACCAAGGCTTTGTCAGAGACTAAATTAATACGTAATAATATTAAAATAATAATAATAAAGATTATAATTCAAATATTAAAAAAAAAAAATCAAGTAAATTCTTTTGTGTTAAGTGGTTTTATTGTTAATTAAATTGTGAACATTATGACTCCTACTTCTACGTCTATTGTTATTATTATTATCCGTCTATTTTACTGTAAAATTCCATAAAATCTTTTAATTTTGTGCCCAAAACAAATCACAATCCTTTCATTTCCATTCAATTTTATTTAAATAAAAAACACTCAACCGCCAAGCCCAACTAAATTAAATCAAATAATCTACTTTTGAGCCAATTTGAATCGCCTTTGACTGGCAGACGAGGGGTAAGGTGCACTCAAGTTGGCTCAAAGCCTGCGGCTGTGTGTAACCAACAAAACTGCAATGCGATATGGCAATTTGGCTGTCAGTTAGCCGCTCTCTGGGCCAATTAACTGGCCCGTTCTTATTGTTATTGCAATTTCGTGGCCTCAAGTAACAACAACTGATGATTTTGCGGTTTTCTCTTTGGCCCCAGTTGTTGTTTTTCGAGAGAGTGTGTGTGTGTGTGTTGTGCTTGTGTGTAAACAGCAATTATCTGATAAATGCCCTGGCGCTGAAAAATTGATAAATTGTTCATATAAACGTTACGCTATGATTATGGCATTTCACCAGTGAATCGACTGCTATTTCTTTCTACGAGTATATATATTTTTCAGTATCAAGTACACAGCCGACAGTTAATTGCCATCAAAAGTGATGTGTCTAGAAACGAGTTGGCTGAACTTTAAGTGGAAATGAAGAGGTCGGCGAATTCTGTGGCTAAATATCCAAAAATGTTGAGTGTAACTTCAAAATGATGGGCCTTAGACATAAGTTCAAGTCATGAAAGACGTGAATTACACATTAAGTGCAACTAGGCTGGGCTTTAATTATGATGTTTCAGTTTTGTCAGAAAAGATTTAGTATTTTCAGATTCCAGAAATTAGAATATATATACACATAATTGCATACATGAATATTACTTAGATTTAACAGAACCAAAAGCGTAATAATACTTTAAAAGATTGCATTATATTAATAAGAACTTTAGGTATTTGTTTTTTCAATAGTTTAAGAATCTAAATCATTCATTTCAAAGTCTATCAAATTACAAAGTGAAATATTTAAAATTAGTGATAAGCTGGATTTTTAAATAAATCTCTTAATTCCCAGACAAGTTAAATAGTTAACAAGAAAGGAAACTAATTTCGGGGAGCCGAAGTTTATATATTCTTTCAGTTTGCACTTAAATTATGATAGCGTATCGGAAATTGATCATAACATTCTTTGAATCGATATTTTTATGTCATTTTTTCCGACAAATCAATCTTTAAAAAACTCATAACTAAGCCAAAAATTCATTAATTAATTTAATTCGGAAAACTTTCCTATCTTAGTTTTTATTAGGGTAATAAATCTGTATACCTAAATAAAAATTTTAAAATATTTGGAATTTTTGAAATTTTTATTGTCAATTTTAACTATGTAACCCCTTACAAATTTTGATAAAAATTTCGAAATTTTGTTTTTCTACCGGACATGTCTAAATCGATTGGGCTATCGATGCTGATCAATAATATATATGATTTATGGGGTCGGAAATGACTCCTTCACTGCGTTACAAGCTTCTGACTAGAATAATACCCTGCAAGGGTATAAAAATAGTCTAGCTATTATCGCAGTAAATTTAATACGATATATATAAATCCAGGTTAAAAGGTGATCTTAAATTTACATAAATAAATATTATAATTTGTTTTAAGTATATACGATTTTTTTAGTGCTGTAATATATTGTAAATTTACATATTATTCCCATCAAATATTTACAAAAATTAGCTTACAACCAGACTGATAAAGATTTCTTTAAAACCATAAATCAAAATCAGATATGTAATCTATTATTATGCCTAAGCTAATCATAAAATTCTTCTAGAAAATCAATTTGTAAATTATTATTTGTTAAATTCCATAAAAAATATTTAATGAATAACTTACACTCTGTTTTGGCGATTTCTTTAGAGTTTTTGACACTATTCCTATACCGCCACAGATCTTAATCATTACACCCTGGTTTATTCTAAACGATTTGAAGCCAATTCATCGTTGACCCAATGACAAATAGCCCATTGACAACCATAAACTAAACACTGGCAGCGAGAAACCCAACTCTTTCGGAGATATATGACTAGAAATTAAACATTCTGAGAAGGCTGCCAGACGAAGTCGTCTCGTCTCCGTCAGTTGATCAGCAAATCCATCATGTTCGAAGGTCTGCGTATTCTTGGCTAATTTGTAGCAGTTGTGTGTTTATGTTTGCCACAAGACCAAGATCTCCTCCACATCCCCAAAATGATGGCCACCAAAAAAAATCAAGAAGTAACAAGAAGCAAGCGACGATGACGAGCAGCGGCTATATGCTGCAAATGGAATTGTTCGATTTCGATTTGGATTTGTTTATTTATATAATTTCAGTCAAGCTCAATTAGAAACACAAATACACAATCGAAACGTAGGAGAGTGTGTGGTATAAATATCATTTTCCTGGGTCTCGTGGCGTTGTTTGGCTTTTGGCTTTGGGCCTCTGGCTGGCGCTTTTACGCTTTATTGATTTAAAAAAATGAAAAATTTATGTTTAAACAATGCAGCGAATGCAGGGCGTTTCATTTTCTAGAGTGCACTGAGAAATTTATTTCTTTTGGTAGGGAAAATATTAAGAATATTATAAAAAATAATAATATAAACCATTAATCATGAGAAACTTTAAAAAAGGGTAAAAGCTATGCTAAAGTAAATATTTATTGCAAAATTTAATCTTTTGTGGTTATTTCATGTAAATTTAAGTACAATTGTTTAATAAACTTGGATGTTATAAGGATGCAGCTTGGAGAAGTAGAAGCTGCAAGTTTCTCTTTGTTCTCTTGTCTTTTCTACTTTAATTTAATAATTTACTTCTTGAATTACTATTTTAATTTAAATGTATATATTTAATATATTTCCTAGTGAATTTTGGGTTAACTGTAGTCTCCCCCAGTCTCGATACCAACCCATTCCATCCGTTTTGGCCATTGGCGCCACCACTTAAAAACAACATGAGCCACGCAAACAGCACGCTAGAAGCTTGGCGGACTTTCAAATGTAAATAAATAAACAAACAAACGGCGAACGCCAAATCGAAATGAATCGAATGAATACTCATACTCAAACCCAATACTCCTACTTCTGGGCAACACTTTCTTCCTATGGGATCGATATATATAAATTTATATATTGAAAATATATCAAGGGGAAAATCGAGTGTTTTTGCATCGTCGGCAAAATGCCTTTTGATGCCTCTCGGTTCGGCGGAAATAAGTTCACATAATCAAAAATGCAATTGGCGATGAATGCCAGCAATGCAACAATACAAATAAATTGCAATCATTCATCAAAAACAAAAGACTTTGCCGGCACAGACTCGCGGTTTCAGTTTCAGTTTCTGCAATATCTCTTGCTGCAGTTGCAACTTGCAACAGTGGCAACATTTACCACAAACAGAAGCCACATCGGCTGCTGCAATTGTGGCACCTTATTTGGGCAATTGGATGAAGGCGGCGGGGTGTATATATACTCATATATAGTGGGCCCTAAGCTGATGAAAAACCATGGCTTGAGGTAGTTACTTTGGCATATATGGGAAATATTTGATCAACTTTTTAAATTTCTTTTATAAATTATTTAAAAATAGAAAATAATTCCTAAAATCTGTGCAGAATATTTGTCTATTTAAATTAAGCGATTAGAAATATATATAGTGGGACCTAAGCTGATGAAAAATTGTGCCTTGAGGTAGTTACTTTGGCATATAATGGATATTTTGTATCAACCTTTTAAAATTTCTTTTATAAATTATTTACAAATTTATTAAAAATATAAAATAGTTCCCAAAATCTGTGCTGGATATTTGTCTATTTAAAATCCACACCTTAAGCCTTAATTTTGACTTTAAATTATTATATTAATAGGTAAATATATATAAATCCTATTGATTAACATTTTATAAATACTGTTCAATAAAGAATTCTCAACAAAAATCATGAAAAATATTCTTAAAATCCTCTTAGGCTGAAAACCCAACTCAATAATTTGCATTTGCAGCTGCAACAACATCTCAATCTTTTGTCTTGTGCAGAGATGGCACCTTTCCGGACGATTGGCCCGGCGTAATCGGCTAATAACACCCCGGTGACCTGATCTGGTTTAATATAGAATCTTTTTTTTTTTGGCCCTATGCGGCGACCACTGTGCCGGCAATACAATGTGTCTTGTGGCGTTTTCTACGAATTTCCAGGAGTCGGCCAGATCAGCTCATAAAAGGAGGCACTCAACAATCAAGCATGACGAAATGGCCAAGCGGCTTTTGGCCTTTTTCCCTGCCTTCTGGCATCGGGATTGCCTTTTGGTTTTCGGCCGTGTATGCAAATGCTGGACGCCGTAGAGTGAAATAATGCGCCAAAGGTCCGCAAGACGTCTGTCATTGTCGATGTCGCAGTTGTCGCAGCGGATTTGCCTTTGTTCATTGGCCGCAAAAGTCAATTGTGAGGATATGTGTCCGGGGCTGTGAGGCTCGGAGGATTGCGAGGATCGGAGGGGATCACAGAGTGTATCTGTGGCAGGCGTAAAGTATCTCAAACTCAAGTTGTTGGAAGGCAAACGGGATTAGTGGATGACTCCTGCTGGGAGATCTATAAAAATTTAACTACCGCTTTCACTTTGGCCTGTGACCCTGACAAAAACGATCTCCTTACTCGCCTTTCTCTAAATATTTTGATAGCCTGTGTGTTTTATATTAGTGTGTGTGTGTGTGCACAGGGAAAAACTATACACTTTAAATATTTATCTTTGACATTTACAACTATCTTAACTCAGTGTCTAGTTAAAATATATTTAAATAGTTATTATGATTAGTTGTTCATATGAAATTGATTTATTTATGACTCTTTAACTTGATGGATTTATTTTGCATATTAAATGAAGGGTTTTCCTTTGCTTTAAATTAGTAGAATTTGATTTTTAAATTCTCTTAATGTTGGTATGTTATTTTAAGGTTCTTTTCCCATATTTTCCCCCTTAATTATTTCCCCCAGTGCACATGTGTCACACACAGCACTGATGGCTGGGTGTGTGGTCCAAATACCAACTCAAATCCAAATCCAGATCCATGTAGCAATCCCAAAGTGAAAGCATTTCTTTGGCCACTTGAGTTAGCCATTAACCTACCGCAGTTTGTATATAGAACACACACAAAAAAAAATACTACAAAAAAGAGAAACGAGAACGCAGTGAGATACAAAATTAATACTAATAAAAAACGGATAGGGAGCGGGGCAAACTGTTAGGCGATTTACGACTTCCTCAACATCCTGCCTCATCTCCGAAAAAAAAACAGAAATCACAGGAATCACAGATTCCAGATCCCCCAAAGGAAACTCCCTAGACAGATAGACATCTTGAGTAGGGTTCAGATTCAGAATCGATGGCCTGAAGGCTTTCAGTCAAAGGCTTTTAATTGATGCAAAAAACATTGGACATCAACAAATTAGTTCCACAAAAGTCGCCAAAATAATTTAGCAGCCAAATCAGCAGATATAGCAAAAAAGGGTAAAGTTATAAAAAAGGAAAATAAAAACTAAGAAAAATTAAGAAAGAAAAAAAAGTATACAAAGGTCTCTTGCTTGGCGGAGAAACAAAGGCTTTTCTGATCAGATTAAGTGCTTATAACATGGACATGACTCCATTGACCAGCGCAGCATCCATTCCATCGCATCCTGGCGGTAGCCACCGCAGTTGTTGTAACTTCCAACAACAACAACAGCAACAGCAACTTGCTATAACGTTGCAGATCCCCAGACATATAGATATAGATGGCTGCCGATGATGCCCAAATGTTTTCCCATTCGAAGACGGGCTGCACGCTACTAATTCGAAAAAGGGGTGTATTTAAGTATATAAATACAAAGGATTTTAATTTAAGAAAATATATTTTAAGCCTTTAATTAAGTCTGAACTTCCTTAAAAGAATTTAAGTTATAATATAGACTCCATCGATTTAAAATATGATCTTCCTTTTTATTTAATAGATTTTATATATGAGTTAAGTTTGAAAAGCCATTATTATGAAGCTTAATTTTTTGATGGCTTAACTAATAACTATATAATATACAACTTAAGTATTTCTTGGAATTTAAATAAAAGAAAAACCTCAACAAAAGTAGCTGATTTCAGGAAACCAAGAGACTTAACCCTCAAGTTAAGCGAAGCCCAAAAACACAACACAAAACCCACACACCTGATGGGGACACTTACAGGAGCAGCTCCAGGAGCAGGAGAAGTCCGTCCACATCTCTGCAGTTCCATCTCTGTCGCTCCCCCAATTCTGGCCAAGAAGCTGCTGCTTCCCTCAATTGGCGGCATTAAACGAGGCCGAAAAAGCGGAACCAAAAAGCCAAGTGCTCCGATCCGATACCATTGCAATCAGGCTGCAAAAAGGATGGAGGATGGAGTACAGACTCTAGAGGATGGGGCCTGATGCGATTGTCGTCGCCACATGATGCCTGCCCACTCTGGCACATCTTAGCCATTGTTCTCGCTCAGTTCCAGGCCAAAGGAACTGAGCGGAACGAACACTGGAAGCCAGCGAAATGTAGCAAATGTTCTGCTTCGCCCCGTTGCTGTTGGAGAAAAAAATGTCAATATTCTGATTCCACGAATAAAAAAGCGCCGAACCAAGTTAAGGCAAGGCTTCCCAATCCGCAGAGGCAGAGGCTCCCCAAAAAAAAAAACGCAAGCCCAGTGTACCGAGTTCCCAATCCCAAATCCCAGGCATGATGTCGTAGTGCCTCTGACGTTCAGTCCATCTTGCTGGGCAGCTTAGTTGCATCCACCTTCTCAACAAGGACACTGGGAAATAATTCTTACAAAATATTCTAGCTTAAAAATAGGTATTTAAGCAAACTAAATTGGAAAAGGAAGTTATAGATTTGTAGAATCTTGAAAATAAATATATTTATTTACTGTTTTAGAGGGGCTTTTTAATGTAATTTGAATAACCTTTAACATATGTATTTCTTTGTCGTTTTGTAAGGCTTTTTAGTTTGATTTAAATAACCTTTTAAATATATATTTCCTTGCTGTTTAAGGATAGTGAAAAACTAATATAGTTATTATTATAATCATTTCTTATTAAATAATATAAATATTTCTGAGATGATATGTATATTTAGAAAATGAATCCTTTCCAACCTTTTTCTTTAAAACATGAAGTAAAGTTTGAGCACTTATTTTTAGCGCTTATAATCTTTTTGGCTACATCCCGTTTAAAAAAAATACACACAAGTTTCTACCGAATATAATATAGTTTCCTTACTCTCTTAATTTGTATTTTTTAATAATACTGTATCATTTTTCTTTCCCAATTTCCTTGCAGTGCAGATCATCTCCTTGGCAGATCCATTCTGCGTAATTCAGTTGCAGTTGAGATTGAGCCGGGGAAGAAAATGGCGGCCGTCAGGACACAAAGGCAAACCGACTGCGGCCAAAAGTTAAAAGCCAAAAGCTGGCTAAAGGCTAAAACGGGCGGCACATCAAACGGGAAATGGACCACAGTTCAATAGGCTTTGTGCCGAGCTGAGAGACTGAGCTGGAGGCTGAGACTGAAGACTCTCGGCTGGGAAGTAAGTCGGCAGGCGGCTATAATGCGCTTGGATATGCAAAATTGCATTGAAATTTGAATTCAATTCAAGGGGCCAATGGCCATTGGCCTTTCTGCTTTCGGCGTTCGGCGTTCGTCGTTCGGCTCTTTAGAACCGCTTGATTGTGCCAAGCTGGCCAATTTGAAGGAAATCAAAAACTCTGCCGCTCAAAGCCAAGAGGCTCCTTTTCCCTCCCCAAAGCAAATTACGCAACTCGCCTTCGCTGTAACTATGTATCTCACAGCTGCCGCAGCTGTATCTGCATCTGCAGAAGGGGATTCTGTCTCGAATCTGAATTCGCAGCCAAATTCAAAGCGGTAGCCAGTGGCGAATTTACATGAGGTTGCCCACATAGCGGAGGCCGCTCGAAAAATGAGTCGCTTAATAGCCGCCGACAGTTACAAAGTGCCAGGCAATTGTGGCAAATACCAAAGCTTCCAGGTTCAAGACACAGACAAAAACACATCTTAAGTTACTGAAAGATAGTTTAAAATGAAGTTGTAAGGCTGCAACAGGTGCCAGTTCATTTTTATGTATATTTTCTTTATGCAAAAAGTGTTTATTTTTCGTTAGAATAATAAAAAAACATAAAGATCTTGTTAAAGAAAAGCATATTGCTTAGGTAACTTTAATACTTTTTGTTTAATTATGTATAGTTCAATTCAATGATTTCATTGACTTTTTAACTACAATCCTAAGACCTGATTTCTTATATTTCTTCAAGATTTTATTGTAAATTTCTTAAGATTTTTCTCCGTGCAAAGTTGGAACCTATTGCAGTTTGCATGGGCGTGTGGCTTGGGGGCGTCTTTCGGTTGCATTTGCCTTTCAATTTGCCATCGAGCTGGCTACACCTCTGGGCGTTCCAAGATCGGAAACTTGGAAACTTTGAATCTTAACTCTATAGGCCAGCCAGCCAGCTGGCCATCGAAACTTGTGGCACAATCATAATTGCAACAAGTTGTCGGTCAAGCATTATCTAAATCAAGGCTGCATTATTATTCTCTTCTTTTCTGATCTTGATATGTTAATTCTTTTATGCTAAAATTGTTTGTGGGAAAAATGCTGAAAGGTGCGGCACAAAATTAAAGAGTTTGGCAAGCAGATAAATCAGAGATTTCAGAGTCTCGAGGATCAAGGAAGTTAAAAGAAAGGAAACTAATTTCGAGGAGTTCAGTTTGCTATTGAATTAAAGAATAGAATCGGAAATCGATTAAAAGTAAGCTTAAAATATTCGGATTTTTTCAATCAATATTTTTCTATGACAATTTTATTGATAAATCAAAACTTAAAAATCTCATAACTAAGCCAAAAAAGCATTAATTTTAATTCGGAATGCGTTACAATGTAAGTTTTTATTGGATTAATAAATCTGAACACTAAATTATTATAAATACATTTAAAATTTTTTACGGATTTTGTTTCTCCTTTTAAAATTTTGAAAAAATTAAAAAAAAAATGTTTCTTGCCAGAGATGGCTAGATCGATTCGGTTTTTTAAGCTGATCATTACAAGCTTCTGACTAAAATAAATATATATATATAAATAAGACTCTCTTTTTTAAGCTTTTAAATTCTGAACTTTGTTCCCTTTTCATTATTTAGAATGAATATTATTCAATGTATTTTTAAATAAATAAATGTATTGTTTATAATATACTAAGAAACTATCTTAAGTTTTACAAAAATTACCAACTTTTATACCAAATTTCATCTATAAAATGAATCAATAAAGAAAGCTTTCTCTTACGCTTACTTCTCAAGATTTTTTCATAACATTTCCCAGGTTTTCAGCCAACCAAACCCTACTTAATGGCCAAGAACTGGCCTCAAAGTCACTCAGAACAATGCAATTGCCGCATTTCAGTTAATAATTGCACTTGGCCCTCGGGGCGAAAAGGCGGCAACGGCTTTGAAACACTTTTTGGCCCAGCTTCTGCGGCAGGCAATTATTAATGGCCATGTTAACAGGAGAAACCGTGGCATCAGACAATATCTGGGATCGGTTTCGGCTTCGAAAGGGAGATGGGGATGGGGATTTGGTAGAAAAGTTTGCGGCTGTCAGGCGGATTGAAGGACATGCCAATGAAAGCCCCGCCTCAATCAGATGGAACCCTTTTTGGTTTAGGATGGACTACGGACGAGCACAACAAACAAATCTTGGCTCTGACAGGTCCACCGCCACAGTTGGCATTCAATTCCAGAGATGGAAGTGGTGTGGTGTGGCAGGGACAGGAACTGGGCGTGTGTGAATGAAAGTGTGACTGTGGAATCTCGCACGTTAGTTGGCCAGCTTGTTGCGGATATGAAACATATCTCCGGTTAGCAGGCAGGACATTTCCGGTGGCCCAATCCCAGTCCCCGGCCTCCGTTCCCCATTGCCCCATTCAGCTGTCATAAATCGCATGTTCGAGAGTTGGGATTTGCGGCAGGATATTGCCCAAAAGGATACGCGCTGCCCGCTCGACTGTGTAACAACTTGATGGGCATTTGAATGCAGCCTCGTGTCATTTTAGTTGCCACAAAAGAACTGCTCTCCTTTCCCATCCCATTCCTTTGCCATTCCCCTTGAATTATCCGACAGAACATTTCAATCGAGTGGCCCAAAGTGAGACACCTGACACTTAAGCGCCAGGATCGTTGGGTTTTTTTTCTTTTACCGGCGGATTGATGAGCATCCAATCCAGGCAGGCATCCATCCCAGCAGCAGCAGCCGCTGGTCGAAGGCGTTCGCCTGACAAATGAGACAAAGTGACACAAGTCAATCAAAAGGCCACGAAAATGTGCCGCTTATAAATTCCATTCGATTGACGCTCAAGCGGCCCAATTTACTGCCCACTGTAGTGAGAGAAAATTGTGGATGTTTTGATGTTAATTTAAAAGTAATAAATGTGTAAATATTATATATATTGCTGCCCTGGAAACCTTGTTTTTTGAAACCATTCCTTAACATTTATTCCCATTTATTTACTTGTAGTTTCCTACAAGAAAATTCTATTTTCATTTGACAATTTTTAATTTAGATCTAAAAATATTAGAAAAATCCAAAGCTCTGTAAAAAATAACTAAACAACTCCTAGTTGCCTTCTATAAACTCAACAAATTGTGCTACAATCCTTTACTCCCCCTTTCTTATCCTTTTCCCAAATGTACTAATTATTTTTTCGCGTGTCCTAAATCACCGGGAGCACCGATGCGAGTGGGCCCCATCTTCTCGGCCCCTTGGGGCCGAAATGTATTTAAATGAATTCCGTCAGCGTCAGGCGGCGGGACCGGAGTTCAGCCAAAGTGATGGACGCATTTAAACTGTCAATACGCATCCAGCTCAAGAGATGCCCTTCACCAGCCTCGCCAGGAGCAGGCCAAGACGATGACGACGACGAGCTGAAGTGGCGGAGACAATGAATCCTGTCAAATCAAGGCGACGCGAGAAACGCGCAGATATTCAGAATCCCCAGTATCTCCAGTATCCAGTATCCGCCAGATAGCCGATAAGAAGGACCGCCAACAACCGGCGACCATCGTGCCCCTTCGAGAGGGGGCCGGGGGCAACCACTCAGGTTGCCAAATCCATTAGAGTTAAATAAATTTTGATTTTGAATTCAATTTGCGAGTTAACTAGGTGGAGATGCGCTTCGGCATGTCCAGCCGCCCCGAAGTGGGTGGTTTCCAAAGTTTATGCTAGGGGAAGCTCAGCTGACATTCAAAAGGGATGAAAATATATAAGGTGAAGGTAAGGTTTTAGGTTTAAATATCACTTATAGTTGATATATTATATTAATATATATTATATATTAATGAATTTAATTAGCAAGTTAAAGATTGAAACGTAAGTTTATTCTTCTTGTCCTTGACCTTTTGAAGAACTATATAATATACATATTTATGTCCACAATATCTGCAAAACTTTGCCATTAAAATTAAATTAAAATATTCTCAAAGTTTCTTGTACCATATTTCAGTCTAAACTTTTGGTTAAACAACCCTCGTCAGGTATTTCGGTGCCCATTATTTTGCAGCTCAGCGATTTAAAAGTTCAGAGCAGACTTTATTTTCCAGAGGCTTTGCAAGTCTTTTAGTTTGTTTTTTTAGAGGGATTTATGTCCTTATTCCCAGGATATTGAAATTGTTTAACATTTTCCTATTAAATTATGAAAAATATAACTAGGAAAACGTGGAATATTATCTTAAACATATGTAAATCTTTAATAAGGTTATGATTAAAGTTAGTCAGAGCCTTATAAGGCATTACCTAAGATATATGAAGATTATATTTCAAGCCCGGTATGTAATTCACCATTTACTACGTAAGTTAACTTTAATAGTTAATAATTAATCATAATATATGTTAAAATTAAAGGAGAATTTATTAGGAACTTGTTATTTATGATCCTTTCGTTGTAATTATAATGAATATTCTTAAAATTGTTTCTGTGTCTTCGAAAATCAACCTTTTTTTTACAATTTTAATTAATCCTTTGTAAAGTTAGGTCCCCCCGAAAAGCTTTCTGCCCCCCTTTGATAGACGCCCATGGCTTGATATCTCAGGAGCGGCGAGTGAGGACAGGCGGCGAGCCGGCGACAAGTGATGAGTGAATGCAAAGAATTTGAATATTGTGCCGCGGCGGCAGTTGACATAAATCGTCAATGACAGCAACATCGCCTCCTTTTGGCCTTAAACACGCAACCGGGGACGAGGGGATTCTGGCTGGGACCTGGGGCATGGATCCCAGGGACGAGCCGGCGATGGGCTGGCTGGGGATCGGGAATGGGAAGTGCAAGTCCATAGAACACGACAGACAACTGTAATCCGCGACCTATTGTATCGAGGATGATTGCTCGCGGGTCCGTTTGGGCCTGTCAGCGGCTTTCAAAATCAATTCTAATCGATTTGGGACACTTTGACAGCGCTTATTGGCAGCATGCGCGTGGCCGCGATACCAAAAAACACACAGAGCCCCCCAAAAACACCTTTGCCCAAATATATTCCCCTCCAGTTTTAGTCAGAACGAAATTTCATCAGAATGTTGGTTACAAAATGGTCAAGAGTTATAATTGAAACGAGGGACTGTGAGACAGTGTTGTCAGGTAATTATTTGGATATAATTATAAAATATAGATATAATTATAATATAAATATATAAGAAATAATAATATATAGGATATAGTATATAATATATATCTATAATAATTACTATAACAAATACTTTCTCTAAAATTAATATATAAACAGAAAAGTAAATCAACCCCTGCGGTTAGGATCGAATTGGAAACCTATCAAAACTAAGCTTAAAATATTCAAATACTTTGAATCAATATTTATCGATATTTTTATAACCATTGTTTCGACAAATCAGAGTTAAAAAAAACGCATAACTAAGCCATAACAGCATTAATTTTAATTCGGAAAGCGTTCCTGTGCTAATTCTTATTAGGATAATAAATCTGCCTAATTAATTTTGAAAATTAAAAATATTAAAAAATTTTCAAAAATTTTGACAATTTTAAGAAAATTAAAAAAAAAATTTTTTTTTAATCATAAATATTTTTTTCTTGTCAGAGATGGCTAGATCGACTCGCCTTTTAATGCTGATCAAGAATATATATGATTTATAGGGTCGGAAATGACTCCTTCACAGCGCAACAAACTTCTGACTAAAATTAAAATACCCTTCCAAGGGTATTAATATATTCTTAGGTCTTGGCTTGTAATTGTTTTAATTAATTTGTTTAAAAACTATTTTAATTCGCGCATTTCCTTTGAATATATTGTAAACAATGTTATTGTTTTATTCAAAAATTAAATATGAAATAAAATACATATTAAAGACATATAAGTATTTTAAAATGCTTGAATTATCACCGTAAAATTTTCATTTTTAAAATATTGTCCTTGCTGTTCCCTTTTTGTAAACAAAAAATTAATTACCTTGCTTATAATTGTCCCACAATTTGTAATTTGCAAAAAGCGGTAATCAGTTTTCCGTAATCACTATCCTTTGAATAAATACCAATCTCCCCAAAAATCTACTATATTTTCCCCAGCACTAATGTCAACAACATTTTGGCTTAAACGCTTAAGATAAACACAAAATATTAAGAAACAAAAAATAACAAAAAATAACAAATAATCAAAAAGAAAAAAAAAGCTCCATGCGGAACCATAATGAAAACAAGAAGTCTGATGTGCTGCTGCCGGCAGCATTATCACTATCTCAATGGAAGCTGATTGGAAACAGATAATTAAAATCTTCTAATTAGGCGGCATGTTCACGCACACACACACACACGCCGTACCTTAACCACTGTCGGCTGTCAGTGGGAACAAGTTCATAAATCTTGCGTCCAACAAATCGTTTTGCAACATGGTAAGAACACATTACAAACACACACAAAAGACCATGGCTGGGAGAAAAAAAGCGTCGCAAAAAGTTGGCCAAGATGCGGCTGCTGTTGCTGCGGCTGCTGCTGCTGCTGTGTGACAAAGTTGGCCAACGTTTTGGTGGCCAAATTATGGCCTAAAAGGGGGGGAGGGTGGTTGGGGGATCCCTCTTTTTAAGATCCGATCGCATAAGCCCCCGCTTATTCCAACTAAGCCTGGTCCATGAGACCAAGAGTTAATATTTAAGGAATATGGGGGAAGAATTTCATTTTTTTTTCAATTTTCCTTGTTAGTTAATGTGGTATGATAGAAAATGTTTCAACTAGTTTCCTCATTATAATATGTTGTATGGATAAATACTCTGCCCCTTTTATTTATTAACCAAAAAACATTTTAATTATTTATTTTTGTTTTAAATACAAAAATTCCCTGATAGTTTTATGTATTTTTTCTATTTTTACACCCTGGTTTGTGTCCCTACTGTTCCTATTACCACGATCGATAATGCAGTATAATTTGCAAAGCAGTCACAAAGCTGGCAAAGCAGTCGAACCAATTTAAGAAAGCAGTTAACAAGCATAACACAAAAAGGTAAGGCAGTGTAAAAACAGAGCCCATCTACAAAGAGCTATCGATATATCGATACCTGAAACTTTAATATTTTTATCCGACAAGTGAAATCTCTAAATATCGTAAACCGAAGACCACCATTTTTGCAATATGAATAAAAGGATAAAAATTAATTCATTTTTCACTCACCGATGCTCACATTTTTGTTTGTTTCTTCTTCTCGTTTTCTCTTCTTCTATTTTTTTGTTGGATTGGAAAATTAATTACACACGCCCGATCGCGAGATTTTTCTTTGCTTTCCTTCCTTTTCCTTTATTTTTAACACTTAAAAAAAAAAACCAAAAAAATATATGCATTTACGCATTTAAACACTTCGCTTTGAACACTTCCGAAAACACTTAAAAAAAATTAGCTATATATATTTTTATATATTTACATTTTAATAAACACTTTTCCGTAAACACTAGAAAAAAAAACAACAAAAAATATTTATTTACTTCTTCGTTGGCAATAAGAAAAGGAAAGGAATAGAAAGAATTGCGAAATTAAACGCCCGAAACTACGCATCGCGACACACAAACCGCAAGGAAACAGTTATTTTGCCCTTCTTCTTTGCCGAGGTTTCTGCACGTACGCACAATTTTTTCAGAGCCGCCGCTCACACACACACACATTATGGCAGGTGCTGTCCGCCGGAGTCTCACATGTTTTAATTGCAGTTTTAATGGCTTTAATTCAATATTCACATAATAAATTGTTTAAAAATGTCATCTTTTAATTATTACGTACATACTTTAGTACTTTTCATTTCACATTTCATACATTTCACTTTGGTATTTGCGCAATTTATGAGTTTTTCTTATTCCGTTTTCCCCCCACATTTGCAGTTGGGGGGAAAAACCCGCGTTCACTTTACATTTACATTATTTCTTTAATATTTCACTTGATTAATGTTTAATTAAGTGTCCCCGCACATAGTGCAGTTAGTTGTAATGATTTATTCGCTTGGAAGGTATTATTAAACATTTTTTCGGACGACACACGTTTTTCAGCAGCAGCACGGCAAAATTTTTTCACTTTTTGCAAGCTTTGATCTTCCTCTTCTCCCCTTTTGCTCTCCGCTCTCTTCGCCCACTGAGAACCATTCCGCACTTGCATACGGTATTTGACACTAATACTAACACAAGCTTGGCTTGAAAATATCTAATCGGAATACACGTATAGGGGGTGCTGCTGCAGCTGGCTTACATTGTCCGCGGGAGTTTCAAGTGTTTTTATTGTTGTTTTAAAAGCTTTACTTTAATTTATATGTGCCAAATACTTTAAATATGTCTTTTTAATCATTTTTATGTTTGGCGGGACATCGCGTCACTTCGGCATTTGTTTAATTCCATTTTCCAGCCGTCACAACTCCAGTTGAAAAGAGACACCGCACTTAATTTAAGTTAAGTGTTGCAAAATCCATGTTATCACTGCTAACTTGAGTGTTCCCACATAATGTGCACTTAGTTTTGTTTAATTAATTATTTTGTAGGTATTATTACACATTATTTCAGTAATTAAACGTTTCTTAGCAGCAGCGCGACTTAATTTTTCACTTTTAGCGGCTCGTTTTGTTCCTCCTTTACAGCCGCTCTCTTCGTTTGACATGGTAATGACCGATTTTCGGGAGCGGGAGAGCAATTGCAGGGAGAGGGCGAAGATGAAGATAAGAAGTAAAGATCAAAATTGCGAAAAATTGGTCGAGTTCAGTTGCGCTGCTGCTGAAAAAAGTGTTTAGTCCGAGAAAAAAGCTTAAATAAAACCTACGAAAGGGTTTAATCAGTTCAACTAACTGCCGTGTGTGCGGGGACACTTAATTAGGCGTTAATCAAGTGAAATATTACCGAATTTATGTAAATGTGAAATCCGCGCCGTTTTTCCCGCCAATTGGAGTTGCGGGAGGGGGAAACGGAATGAGAAAAGTCCTAAATTGTGCAAATGCCGAAGTGAACATAATAAATAACCTATGTACGTGATTAAAGAAAGACATTTTAAAACCAGTTAATTAGTGAATATCAAATTACATCCCCTAAAAATGCAATAAAATCAACTGAGACTCCCGTGGACAGAAGCACCCGCCAAAATATATGTATATATGTGTGTGCTGGAGCCTATGCACATTTGTGTATGTGTGTGCGTGGCACGTAACCTCGCCAAAGAAGAAATGCAAAATAGCTAATTTCTGGCGGTTTGTGTCTTAAATTGACAGTTCTCAAACCAAATAAATCGAAGATGCCTAAAGTGCGTGTATTGACTAAGCGATAAAAAAGTGCAATGCTAATAAATATGAAAGCCAACGATCATCGGTGTTGTTGTTCGCGCGCGTAATTTAATTCTTTCCATTCCATTCCACTTCGTGTTTTTTGTTTTATTTTTTTAAGTGTTTAACGATATAGTGTTCTGTGATTTAAAGCTTAAGCCTTGCCATTTAGTGTATTTAACGCAAATGCAAGTATTAAAATTTTTTGTATATTTTTTTTTGTGTGTAAATGTTCAATGAATACATAAAGGGTCCTGCGATTTAAATTATAAATATATATTTTTTTCTTTTTTTGTTTGAGTGCTTAATTAATACAACAAGTGTTATCTAATTTAAATTAAAAATATAAATATATATATAAATATATATTAATAAATAAAAAAGCGTTCTGTTTACGCGAAGTGTTTTTAATTATGTGCGGTTAAATAATACCCTGCAAGGGTGTATAAAGAGCCTTAAATATCAAAGAGAACGGATGGAAAGAGACAATATCTCGCGAGTGCCCAGAATTTGATGGATCCTTATTGAATTTAATTCCCGATTTAACAAAATATATATGAAGAAGATGAAAAAATAGACGAAAATGAGAAATTCGGTGAGTGATTATTTATTTTATTTTTTATATTGATTATATTTCAATTCCTTTTTACACATAATACAAAAATGGAACTGTTTACCCTGCGAAATTTTTACATTTGAATTTATATTGTCTTTTTCATACATATATAATATTTTTATAATGATCGGGAATTTATATTATTTATTGGGTATATTATACGTTGCCAGGATATACAATTGAAAGTGATTTTTGAACAGGAAAATGATTCTTTAATAATTTTCTCAATTACAGCGCATATTTACATATACATATACTTACATATATATTATTATATTCATATTACACTTAACTCATTTACTAATTAATAAATTATCTATAGGAAAATTAATATGAAACTTTTTTCCAGCCACAAATAAAATAAGGTATGAATTTATGTTACGCAAAACCGTATAACCTTTTTAATTACACCTGAAATTAAATATAAGTCTTTAAAATAATTCCCCAAAAATCTATAACACATAGACACGTGACCTCGAACCAAATCAATCTCCGCAAAGTTTATTTAGAAAAATATATCCGATATAATATCCGAGGGTTTGTCCAAAGCCCAGATCCAAATCCAAAATCCTACGGCCTCACGGATCAGTCACCTTTTTTTTGGAATGTTTTGCCGCACGAAAAGTTTTCCCAAATGCGGGGGAAAAGTTCGGGAAGTTCGGGAAGCCAGGATGAGAGTCGGCAAAAATTCATTCCCTGGAGTAAATTATCTTTTATTGTGCAAGTGAAGTGAAATTAATGAATAAGTACCAATGTATGTGAGTGATTTAAAACGAGTCTAAAAATAGTTTTTTGTGAGTTAAAAAAGAGCCATAAATATCAAAGGGAAAGAAATTGGATGTACATATGCTGTGTGTAATTTAATTTCCGACAAAAAAAAGAAATATAAAATGAAGAAGAAAAAATAACAAAAATTAGAAAATCGGTAAGTGAGAAATTATTATTATTATATTACTATATAATTTATATTATATTATATATCATTTTTTTATTTATTCTCAAGCATTAGCTACACTGGCAATTATTTTCTGGTATATCTGCACACCCTTCAAATAGGTTTCCGCCTGAAGAAACTCATCATGATCGTGCAGCAAAACTGGAGTGTGGTTTATGGGAGAAAAGTCCAGGGCTGGAATGCCCACATGCCGAATATAGCGACTATCTGTGCCACCAGGAAAAACCTGCAGGTTAATCGACAAACCCCTGAAAAAAAAGATATAAAAAAATCCTGGTAAAAAAAACATAAAACCTTAAACCTACAACTCATCCGTGGCACTCTTGAAAGCCACCCAAAAGGGATTCGAAGCATCCGTGGCCGTTGGTGGAATGTGTCCTTTGCGCCAGTTTGATCCAAACTCAAACTCAATATCGCCGCCAGCCTCGGTACACCATTTGTGGAGCTGCCAAAAGAAGGGTTTATTATAAAAGATGAATCCAGAATAATCTCAGACCCACATTAGCCTCGAACTCCTCAATATCCGTGTCCAAGGAGAGGCGGCAATCAAAGGTGGCTGTCATGTAGGGCGGCACCACATTGCTCTGGACTCCTCCGTTCACAGTGGTCAGGTTAATGGTGGTCACATCACCAATCTGAAGCTTGGGATTATCCTTCAAGCGCTCCACCTGAACAGCCCTGAGTTCCATCATCTTGCCTAGCAGATAGCTCAATTTCTCCCCTGCAGTATTCGGCATCAAGAGCAAGCCATGTCCAGCAGATCCATTAATTTTGAATATTAAACCTGGTAGAAGATATAATTTAATTAATGGAATCTTAGGGAAAAAAAGAACTCACGTTTCACAGTTCGCTCAGCATAGAAAACGGGAAACTCGTCGGTGGGTGAAGCTATTCCTTCATCCAAACTAAAACCAATGTTGAGTGATCGAAATTCCTCGGTATTTACAAACGGCAGCATTCCCTTTCTTCCACCAACTTCCTCATCTGTAATTTACAAGTTTTAACATTAATATTTTGTAGGAAATAGTAATTACTCTTACCTGGCACAAAGGATATGTGAAGGGTTCTCTTTAACCTCAAGCCACTCTTTTTTAAAGCCCTTATAGCTGCCAGATATTGCATTCCCACACATTTCATATCCTGTGCTCCCCTGGCGAAAATCCGACCCTCTTTATCGATATCTGCTCCAAATGGAGGATGTGTCCAGTTTTCGGGGAACACGGGCACCACATCCATGTGAGAGTTGAGCAAAATGCTGGGTAACTCTGGCTCCAGACCCTCCCAGGTCAAAACCACCACGGGATTGTGCTCATTGAGAGGATAGAAAACCCTAATGGGTAACTTCAAGCTTTCCGCCTGGTGTTTTAGAAACTCAACGCAAGGTTCTGGGGCAAAAGATATAATTTATTAATCTAGGTATATTTTATTATGCAAAATACCCACTATAATCCGGTTCGGGATGTACACTTGGTATCCTCAGATACTCGCGAAAGTACTGAATCTCCTCATTCGTCTCCCAGTTCTTGCCGCTCATTGTATCTTCTTTGAAAGCCCAGTCAAAACTACATTTTAAACCTAGACATTTACTGGATATATTCTATCTCTTCAGTCGGTTTATCAGCAGACAAAGGTTTTATCTCAAGGCATTTCGATCGTAAACACAAGCGATAGCTGCTGCAAAAGGTTTAACAAGACATCTTTTAACCATGTCATGTATGTTTTTATTTATATTATAAAAGTTATCAGGGATAACCCAGAATGTACGTTTGAGAATGACCTTCTTCATGACCTCAAAACTTCCAAATACTGTCCCTAATGCAGGGTTTAATAGGATATAATTAATAAAATAAGGTAGCAATATCAAGTCATAAACGCATTTATTTATTAGTATAATTAAGCATAAACAAACAATATAAAAAGATAACCTAAACATTTGCCACATTGCTGATAATTTTCTGATATATCTGCACTCCTCTGAGATATATATCTGCCTGAATGAACTCGTCGTGATCATGGAGAAGCACAGGTGTATTATTCATGGGTGAAAAGCCCAAAGCAGGAATGCCAACTTGACGAATATATCTGCTATCAGTGCCGCCAGTAAATATTTCAGGCTTGATGGAAAGTCCCCTGAAAGATATAGAATTGGAATAGGGATAAAAAAGGGATCTGCTAAATATAATACTAGAGTGTACATACAGCTCATCCGTGGCTTCTTTGAAAGCTAACCAAAAGGGATTACTGGCATCGATGGCAGTAGGCAGAACTCGGGGCTGCTTCTGCTCATAGGTAATCTCTATGCCTCCACCCACATCATCGCACCATTTGTGGAGCTACAGGAAAATAGAAAAATATATATGTATATACCTAAGATATCAGAATAACCTACATTCGCCTCAAATTCCTGATGATCCACATCCAAGGCTAGGCGACAATCAAAGCAGACAGTCAGCAAAGGTGGCACCACATTGCTCTGGACTCCGCCATCCAGGCGGGTCAAGTTAATGGTGGTCACATCGCCTATAACCAGTTCCGGATTATTCTGCAGCCTTTGGACCTGCAGTTTCCGGAAGCCCATCATTTTGCCAACTATATAATTGAGCTTTTCTCCCGCGGTATTGGGCAGCAGAAGCGAGCCATGGCCAGCAGTGCCACTAATATGGAAATAGACACCTTTAAAAGAGAGACATAAATTTAATTAAAAATTATTATTTTAATTGGTAAATATATTAACTTACGCCACACAGAACGCTCTGCATAGAATACAGGAAACTCTTCGGTGGGGGATGCCAAACCCTCGTCCAAACCAAAACCCACATTCAGTTTACGGAAATCCTCGGTGTGCACAAATGGTCGCATTCCATGCCTTCCGCCCATTTCCTCATCTGAATTGGATATTTTCTAAATTAGATATTTTTGATTAAGCGAGAATCCTTAAACCCTTACCTGCCACAAAGGATATGTGGATAGTTCTCTTGAATCGCGCACCATTCCTTTTTAAAGCTCTTATAGCTGCTAGATACTGCATTCCCACACATTTCATATCCTGTGTGCCCCTGGCGAAAATCCGACCCTCTTCATCGATATCTGCTCCAAATGGTGGATGTGTCCAGTTCTCGGGGAACACGGGCACCACATCCATGTGAGAGTTGAGCAAAATGCTGGGTAACTCCGGCTCCAGACCCTCCCAGGTCAAAACCACCACGGGATTCTGCTCATTCGAGGGATAGTAAACCTCGATGGGCAGTTCTAGTTGTTCAGCTTGACGCTTCAGAAAATCCAGGCAGGGCTCTGGAGAAGTTATCATTAAATAAACATAAAATATTATTAAAAAATCTCAGGCAATCTTATCGTTTGCAGTATATATAAAAAGAGAGAGCTGCAGTATTCATTAATTAGTGGATATACTTTATGACAATTAAAACAGAGAAATTGTTTTTAACATGAAGTAAGCTGATTTTGCTGTCATTAAAAACTAACTAAACTTTTTAAAAACTTTTACAAAATAAACTCCTGAATAGTAACTATAGCTATCTAATAGATACTAACCATAATCCGGATTAGGATGCACACTGGGGATGCGCAGATACTCGCGAAAGTACTGAATCTCCTCGTCCGATTCCCATTTGCTGGCCATTTTTGCTGTAAACCACTGGATAATATACTATATAGCCAACGATCCGCTACGATCGAGAGCTAACGACGCACTGACTTGTGTTAGCTAGTGTCACTTCCACCTCCTATCACCAGTCCGGCAGTCCAGTAATAGACTTATCTCTCCGCGATCGTAACGCCAACGCGCGCTACTGATAATTTTATCAAATTGAGCGTAAGCGAGAATTTTGGATGGTGGCAAACGAGTTTACACCAATGTCGTTCCATTACTTGCTGTGGAAGGGGGTTATACAGTCGGTATTCTGTGGATAGATTCAATTGAATAACACCATGAACTTTTGTCTTTATAGGGGGCTCCCTGTAGGCATTCGGTGTGTCGTTGTTCCCTCTGTGCTATCGTTGTAAATTTGTTTGTAAATTTATTCTAAGGTCGGTCATTAGCTTGTATTATCTGTGTCGGTCACGTGACCCATGATCTCTAAAGCTAGAATGCAACTTCAAATGCGAATACAAAATATACTTGATTTATTTGTTACATTTACAATTACTTCATACATCAGAACTTAAGGGTTTCACTAGCGACTTATATGCGAAAATACCGATACTGGCTCTCAATCCTTGCGCTCGAACAGGACGGGGAAGGGCTTGTCCTTCGGCGCCTGCAGCCAGTTGTCCTCCGAATACTTTACATTGTTCTCAGTCTCGATCACGTGGAACGTGTAGGCGTGGCGGCTCTTCTGGGAGCGATTTGGTTCGCTTTTGTGCACCACATTGCCGTGGATAAGGATGCAGGTTCCTGGATATTGCAAATATATGAATAAATATATAAAGAAAGTTGACCTATAATGCTCACCCTTGCTGACTTGCATTGGCGTGAAGCTGGACTGCGGATAGATGGGAGCCGCCCGATCGTAGACCATCAGCTCGGTGGCCTCCTTGTCCGGATTGCGGATGTAGCGCCTGTGGACACCGCTCTTGTGCGATCCCTTGATGAACTGCAGACAACCGTTTTGCAGGGTGCAGTCCTCGAGGGCCAACCAGAAGCCCACCGCCGAGTTGGGATCGGTGTGCAGGAACCATGAGTCCTGGTGCGGCGTCACCTCGCCGCCCACGCCGGGGTTCTTGTAGATGTACATGCTCTGACACACGGCGGGACGATTGTAGTTCAGCTGCCAGCAAATCTCACGCACCCTGTTGCTGAAGGTAATGGCATTGAAGGTCGGATGCTCGACGTGCAGGGCATGGCCCACTTTGTTTAGGGCAATCATGGGATCCACCAGCAGCTGTCCCTCCTCGCCGACGGCGCCCGTCTCAAAGAAGTAGCGAACCTTGTCGCCGGACTCCATGAAGTACAGCTCTTTGCCCTGGGCATCTTCCGCCTTAATGGTGCTGAAGATCTTTCGGTTGGTCTGTGGCGCCTCCAGGCACAGAGCCCGCCCAGCCTGGAAGAGGGAGTCCACCTCCTCGGGGGTCAGGAAGTCCTCGATGACTATGTAGCCGTTCTCATTCAGCTGGAAGTAGGGAAGCGGGTGAAGGTCTCTGTTAATTCATTGTTTAATCTCTGAGTGGAAGCTTATCGCCTGCGCCGTCTGGTCTGGCGGATCTCTGGGACAGACAGTCCCGGGACGGACTGTCTCCAGTCGGACTCCGTTGATTAGGGGTGTGTTATCGCATCGATTGACCGACTATGTAACGGGCACGAGCTAACCATTATGAAGTCTAGGGATAATAGGTATTTATTGATAGGAAAATGTACTTAGGAAAAATGGGGTAAATTGGGCACTTAGTTTAAGTCAATATATATATATATATATAGTTTGAAAACAAGTCCCTTAACTGAAGATAATAAATTTAGAATGTTTCTTTAATATTTTATCTTGATGAAGATAAAACAATCATTTCAAAGTTATAAGATTTAAGTGTTGCTTCACGGCGTAGCAAGCTTCAGACTGAAATTATAATACCCTTAAAGAGTATTATATTAATATTCTTTCAGTCAAATTTCTATGGGAATTTGTTCTAAAACCCAAAGCTTAGAAAACGCATAGCTTAGCAAAAAATGAGTTAATTTTGATACGGAAGACAGTCCTGTGCTAGTTTTAAATATGATAATAAATCTGCAAAGTCAAATTGACAATTTTTAAATTTTAATTTTTTGACAATTTTTCAAGGTGTAACAATGTTAATTTTACCAACATAAAGTTTCGAAAAATTTTTTGAAATTTTTTTTTCTTTCCTACATGCCTAGAAAGATTCGCCTGTTGATTCTGATCAAGAATATATATGGATTATAGGGTCGGAAATGACTCCTTCAGTGCGTCGCAAGCTTCAGACTAAAATTATAACACCCCGTAAGGGTATAAATATTCTCATTGTTTATATGACAAATTTTCCTAAAAACCAAAGCTTGGAAAACGCATAACTTGGCCAAAAATGCATTAATTTCGATGCGGAAGACAGTCCTGTGCTAGTTTTTGATAGGTTAATAAATCTGCTAACTCAAATTGACAATTTTTAAATTTTAATTTTTTGACAATTTTTCAAGGTGTAACAATGTTAATTTTACCAACATAAAGTTTCGAAAAAATTTTTGAAATTTTTTTTTCTTTCCTACATGCCTAGAAAGATTCGGCTGTTGACGCTGATCAAGAATATATATGGTTTATGGGGTCGGAAATGATTCCTTCACTGCATCGCAAGCTTCAGAGTAAAATTATATTGCCCAGTAATATTTGCATTGTTTATATGACAAATTCGTATAAAACTCAAACCTTAAAAAACTCATAACTAAGTGAAAAATGCATTAATTTCGATACGAAAGACAGTCCTGTGCTAGTTTTTAATAGGTTAATAATAATGCAAAGTCAAATTGACAATTTTTAATATTTAATTTTTTGCCAATTTTTCAAGGTGTAACAATGTTCATTTTAACAACATAAAATTTCGAAAAATATTTTGGAATTTTTTTTTCTTTCCTACATGCCTAGAAAGATTCTCCTGTTGATTCTGACCAAGAATATATATGGTTTATAGTGTCGGAAATGACTCCTTCAGTGCGTAGCAATCTTCCCACTGAAATTATAATGCCCCGTAAGGGTATAAATATTCGCATTGTTTATATGACAAATTTGTCTAAAAACCAAACCTTAAAAACGCATAACTTGGTCAAAAATGCACCAATTTCAATACGGAAGACAGTCCTGTGCTAGTTTTTGATAGGTTAATAAATATGCAAAGTCAAATTGACAGTTTTTAAAATTTAATTTTTTGCCAATTTTTCAAGGTGTAACAATGTTAATTTAATCAACATAAAATTTCGAAAAAAATTTTTGCAAATTTTTTTCTTTCCTACATGCCCAGAAAGATTCGCCTGTTGATTCTGATCAAGAATATATATGGTTTATAGGGTCGGAAATAACTCCTTCAGTGCGTAACGAGCTTAAGACTGAAATTATAATACCCTGTAAGGGCATAAATATTCGCATCGTTTATATGACAAATTTTCCTAAAAACCAAAGCTTGGAAAACGCATAACTTGGCCAAAAATGCATTAATTTCGATGTGGAAGACAGTCCTGTGCTAGTTTTTAATATTATAATAAATCTGCAAACTCAAATTGACAATTTTTAAATTTTAATTTTTTGCCAATTTTTCAAGGTGTAACAATGTTCATTTTAACAACATAAAATTTCGAAAAAATTTTTTGCAAATTTGTTTCTTTCCTACATGCCCAGAAAGATTCGTCTGTTGATTCTGACCAAGAATATATAGGGTTTATAGTGTCGAAAATGACTCCTTCAGTGCGTAACGAGCTTCAGACTGAAGTTATAATACCCCGTAAGGGTATAAATATTCTCATTGTTTATGTGACAAATTTTCCTAAAAACCAAAGCTTAGAAAACCAATAACTTAGCTAAAAATGCATTAATTTCAATACGGAAGAAAGTCCTGTGCTAGTTTTTGATAGGTTAATAAATATGCAAAGTCAAATTGACAATTTTTTAAAATTATTTTTTTTTCCAATTTTTCAAGGTGTAACAATGTTAATTTTAACAACATAAAATTTCCAAAAAAATTTTGGAAATTTTTTTTCTTTCCTACATGCCTAGAACGAATCCCCTGTTGATGCTGATCAAGAATATATATGATTTATAGTGTCGGAAATGACTGCTTCACGACGTAGCAAGCTTCAGACTGAAATTATAATATCCTTTAAGGGTATAAAAATATAAATGTATTGCACGAAAATTAACAAGGAAGGAAATTAATAAAGAGCATACAATTCGTAAATATTACTTTAGAATAAATTTCATTCATTCCTTTTCTAAATAACCATTTTTTCTAGTGCATTTCTGCTCTTTGTTCACTTTTTCAAATGTTTGCTAATTAACAAATTCCTGTACACGTCAAAACGTTAATTCTTTTTGACGCAAACTGAGAGCCGTGCTCATTCATTGAAATCAGTCAACGAAAAATTGAAAATTTGTACATTTCATTGTTTTATTTTTCTAATGGCAAAACGGCACAACAACAAAGACCCCCGAAATACCTTAATATTCGACCCAAATATTGACTGTTGATTAATCCCCAAGGCATTATTCATTTCCTGACAAAAGGGCAATACGATTTCGGTTTGGTAAACAAAGCATAATTATATATATCATCTTTGTTGTGGGTGCTCTTCCTCTCCGTCACTCTCTAGATTTTTTTCGGTGTGTGGTTAAATTAAATAAATTTAAATTGCTTGAGCGAGAAGATTTGAAAATGAAAAGCGAGAGTAAAAATAGTCGTCGTGACTCAAAGCCACGAGCAAATGAGTCCCGAACGGGCACACCTGAACTGATTGAAGATTTTCTTTTTGGGAGGGAAGTGGATCGGGTCAGCCTGTCGATCTGTCGCTAAGAGATCTCCTACAAATACATCATACGCCGTGGGGTCCCACCCCTGCACAAGTAGGGTGTCTCGTTATGGTGTGCGAGTGTGCCTGATGTGTGTCCGATGGCATTACAAGAGGCGTGTGCATGGAAAATTACCCCAGAGGGTCAGCCACTGCATTCATCACGTATGCTACGAGTAATCGAGTGTGTCATAACATGCTGTGCCAGCTGATTTTGTAATCGCTTTCAATTTGATTAAGTCGCTTTTTAGCGCTGCTTTTTGCCCGTTTTGCATTAATTTCGTAATCCACAAGTTAAGTCACAGCTTTGGTGAACTAGAACTTGGGCTTGGTTAAACACAAAATGGTTGATTTAATTGAATTGTTTAAATTACACAATCAAGAGCGGTTTTTGGTTCAATTTAAAGTGACATCTTCTAGAAATAGCTGTGTATATTTCCATGTTCCTTGATAGAGGAATATTTTATAATGTAAGTCTTTTTAGAATATTATTTAAAAGAATTTTTCGAAAGCTATTGACACTTGGTGAATTTAGATCTTTAAAACAAAAACGAATTGGAATACTTAGTTGTATTATTAATAATATATAATTCCAGTTATCTAAATTGGAACTCTTTCATTAATTTTAAATTCAAGAAACATTATATTTTTCAGATTTAACCTAGAGTTTTTCCTCAGTTTAGATTATTCAATCACAAACTTTATCAACACTTTATAGTTTCTAGTTCGGTAAGAAATTTCCATTAATTTTATGCAGAGTCTGAATATTTAATTTAAAACAAACGCGTGACTATTTGCAAAAACCAGTTGGTCAACCAACGATTCTGGACCATAATTAAGCCGCATTTTGTGACTGTAAATCAGTATTATGAGTCTGGAAACAAGTCTGGTAATTGGAGTTCTCATTCCGTTTATTGTTCAACCAATTTGGTCAAAAGTCTATGGAATCCAAAAACATTTCCTCAATCTTGGCTGCTTTGTCTGCAGCACAACAAAAGAATGCTTTTCCGCAGTTGAGTTTTCCGAAGCCAACGAAATGTTTATGATTCCGTGGGTTGTAAATAAACCGATGACACTGCGTCCCAACTCATCCCAACCCAGGACGCGGATGACTAACTAAGAGTGCTTTCAATAAATAATACCATAATTCCGAAATATCCGAAATAGATTCACGAAAAGAGGTCGAAAATCGATCAATCGATCGAATAGTACCCACCTCGTCCAACAATTTGCTGTGCATCTTGGTTGTGTGTTTGTATTTGGATCGATTGTTATGAGAGTTTGGAAAATTAATTAATAAAATTTGACTTTTGTTTTCGGTTTGGAAAAAAGCGAACTTTTGTTTGGCTGCTTGCTGTGTTGTAGAATATTATAGATATTCCGCACCGATCGAGAACGTTTCACACTGTTTGGCGTGTCTTTTGAAACTGATCGGTAGAGAAATTTTTGAAAAAACACTTGAAAATATCAGACGGAAGTCAGAGCGGGAGAGGGCGATCGAAAGGGAAAGAGAGCTCCCACGCGACGCCTAACCGTTACATATTCTATATAAGCATACACGGAGAAAAATTAATAAGCAGTATCACTTGTTTAATCCCCTTGCAGTTGAAGCCTACTATTATTAATATAATTTTTTAGTGATATATGATTATTTTAGTATAATTTGTCTATTACATTTTTAATATTTTCTTTATATACGAATTATCCATTTAGTATTTTAGTCAATATATTTCAATTAATTATTATTATTATTTTTTTTTAAATTCATTATTTATTTTTTTTTTTATATGTATATTTACCTTTTTAATTTGGACAATAAATACATTAATTTCTTAATATATAATTCTCAATTTAATTTTGTAGTAAACATTTTCCATTTTATTTTATTAAATTATATATTTGTATATTTTTGTACTAATGAATTTCTTTCTGTGTATGCTATCTCTCGCGCAATCCCTCGCTCTCTCTCGCTCTCACTCTCGCACTGTTAACTAACAGCGAATGGCTCTGTTAAAGATCAGCGCGTGTAGCTGCTCTGCTCTGCTGGCTTTATTCATATTTCTTCAGTTAGTTTATCAGCTTTAATGTGTGCCAGTCTAGCCATTGACTTTGATAAATAAATATGACTTTAGTTTGTCCACTGCCCTGGCACAATCTACTCTTCTGGTACATTCTGGTCTTTAAGTAAATTGTATATAATGTCTTTCCCGCACTTTTCCTACATCTTTTCTCCCTAGGGACACGTGTGCCGGCTTTGATCAGTGATCATCAGTCGGGGGTCTTTTCATATGTATGGTTTTTTTTTGTTTATTCAGAAACATATGCAGATACATATGCTTGGAATTTTCACTGAGCATGATTTGTTCATATGCATAGGATGCACTTTTGTGAATTTCCAAATACACTTAAAAGAATTCTGACAAAAGATATACCTTAATTAAAAAGAAGAAGTAAAATTACTTTGTAAATCAAACTACAATAATTGGCTTTTGTGTGTCTTTAAATATTTATAACTATAACTTTTTAAATATAAAATACGATGACATAACTCATTTGAAAGTCTCAATCAGTTAGTTTTTGATACTAATTAACTTATAACTTATTTAATTTTGTATTAAATTTTATAATCTGAATTATTTGGATTTATTTTATATTAAATCTATAAAATATTACACATTATAAATATATATTTCGGTATATTTTTATGAACACATAGTACTTACATAGTAAATATATATTTCTGTTTATTTTTGTAGTACCTAATATTTCCTTTACCTTTTTTAAAGTAACCAACACTTATTTTAGTGTATTTAAGTGTGTCTGTGTGCCAGTTAATTGCCTGCTGTCTGTGCGTGGGCCGCTATTCGTTTGTTTTTTAATTTTTTCTATTTTTTTTTTTTTTTTTTTTCGTTGGACTTTTGTAACTGCGATTGCCTCACTCGGCTTTTCACGCTGCGCAAGAAATGTATGCAAAACTATTGTTGCTCTGCGGCTAATTGCAGATGCCTCTCAACACAGTGGTTAACAAAGCTGGGAGTCTTGGCTATTTTATAATTTAATGTAATTACTTAAGGTTCAGAAAATGAAATTTACTAATTTACTTTAGTCAACCAATTACGTGTGTGTGGGTTTTTTTTGGGTTATTGGGAAAGGTTAAGGAGTGATAAAGTAATTTGTAGAGCTAAAACTAAAGCTTAAAAACAATTAGCATGAATTTTAGATCAAATGGAAATACATTTCGTTCTTCTATATATTATAAATTAACGTATACTTTTATTATAGTAATCTACTTTCTATTAACACGTTTTTCCTGCCAGTTTGTATTATAAATAATTCCTTCTATGAATTATGTTGGTCTAAGGCATTAAATTTAAGGCTCTTAAATTGTATTTATTTATTATAATTTTTAGGGAATTTTCCAAACTACAACATATTTTCCAAACCAATAATTTAGGCATATTATTTCCCCCCTTTAAATAATATGTACTTAAATAATACAGGTTTCAGTTGCATGAGAAATGCAAATATGTTTCCTTATTTGCTCTTCTCATAAGTATAGGTTCAAGCCTCAATGCCTATTGATTTTGCTATAAATTTCCTTGACAACTTAATTCCGATCTTGTCGGTCGCAATGTAAACACACAAATATTTACACCTCTTCAATGCTGAGCTGAGGCAGCAGCAGCCGGCAGCATGCACACACAACAAAGGCCTCAAGTGCCACTTTTTGACTGCACCTCCGCGACCCATCCATTTGGCATTCATCACATTCATCCCAGTAACCCAAAGGCAGCGACTGGTAACCCAAGTAACCAAGTAACCAAGTAACTGACTAACAACCAAAGCAAATGCCATAAACCGTCGCCAAATGAAAATGGCAAAATGATAAATAAGCATGCAGGAAATTTATGCCAGCCAGCGAAAACAAATGGTATGTGGCTTTGACTTAGTACCGAGTACTAACTTTTGATGCTGCAGTCGCATTCGGATTCGCATTTATTGCAGCTTCACACAAGATTAATTACACGACGCGTCGTCCATAAATAAGGCGGACAAATACAAGCAAATTACACAGGGAGAAAATTATGAAGATAAACTTTAAATTTGATTTAATTATGGAGTATAATTGATAAAAGTAAGGTTAATTATTTATAGGGTTTGATAGGAAACAATGCGGTTAAGAATTGATCGTTAGAAGCTTTAAACATTAAAAACATAATCCTAATTGATTTTAGAAAGTTCAGTTAATGATGTTAAAGACAAAAATAATTAAAAAATAAATCTTTCATGCTTTGCTTAGCTCTATAAATTTATTTTCAACTTCATAAACTTAATTATTACTGAATAATTCATGTTTTTTATACCCTTGCACGGTATTTTAGTCAAAAGCTTGTGAATCATATATATTCTTGATCAGCATCAACAGCCGAGTCGATCTCGCCATGTCTGACAAGAACAATATGGAAATATCTTAAGCTTATTTATCATTAACTTCCGATTTGAGTAATATTTTCATGCTCTTAGCTCTATAATCTTTTTTACAACAGCATAGACTTTATTATTAATTAACAAAAAATACTTTTAGTTGGAATCTCTTGTCCAAAAATGTATAATAAATTTCTTGTACTATTTGTTTCGCAGTGCACTTGCAAATGCAAAGCATAAAAGTAAGTGCATGTTGTAAAATTCAAATTAGAAACCATTGCAGAGGCAACAGCATCCACATTCACATTCACAGCCAAGTCCACATCATCAAGATTCGCGGTGACCTTGAGGCGCCGAAGAAGAAGACGCAGGAGATGGGGGGCGTGAGGTGGTAGGGGGGACGGGGGACAGCAAGGTGTTCGCAGGTGAACAATCAAGTCATAAACAATGTGCAGCCAAGGGGCTCCGTCTTCGGCTCCCACTCCAACACCGTCCTCCCCCAGCCAGCAATCTGCCGGCCAAGGTCATCTCTTGGTTCTTCTTGTTGGCGCGACTAATTAAATTAATTAACATTTGAGGCACGCGATTGGCCTGACAAAACAAACAAACTGATAACAAATTCAGCTTCGCCTTTGTGTGTGTATTTTTTATAATTTTATTTCGTTTGGTTTTTTTTTTATTTTGATTTTGGGTACAGAAGGTGAATGTTATTTTCGCTTTTGCTGATGAGTCTTGCGGCTGATTAGAATGTGCCCCGTCAGCGGATCATAAATTAAGCTAAAGCTGCCTTTCCAATTTGCATACCCTGTAATTATGGCGCCCAAAGTGGATCTGCTCATTATCATAAGCTGGTTGCTGCCGTTAAGACCATCATATTAGTTGGAGTGTGGGATCCATTAGGAAATCTGCATTAATTTTGTATTGTGAATGTTTTAATAATTATAATCACTATGTGATTATGTTAGACTGTTGAACTAATGGAAGGATTTTATTTAATAAAACTAATAATATATGGAAACATATAAGATTTGATTTGAGGTTTTTTCTATTGCTATATTTTAGGGTATAAATCTCTTCGGTTCATTTAAGGCCCACTTTCTTTTCGTGATTATTTTCCAAATAGGATGTTAGCCTCAGTGCTTAATAGACTCGCTTTGTTTTTATTAATTCACTTTATTTATTTGGGACAGGCCCCCCATGCCGACTGGAACGATTTGAGCTTGACCTTAGCGTCGTTTTTTTAATTTTTACTTTTTTACTTAAAACTCTGACTGAAGGCAATATATTCGATGATATTTAAAATGCATGATGCAAGTGAGAGGAAATGCTGAAGGTGGCGAGACAGGAAAGGGAAATAGCAACGATTGCAGTCGCATAAATAATGCACTAGATCTGAAACAACTTTCTCTGCACCATTTTCATCATTTTGATGATGAACTGTTTTGAGTTTTCTGGAATTATGATTTTTCAAATGTTCAAACACTCCATAGATGCCATAAATCAACAATAAATTCGCATAACAAAGGCTAATTACGCGACACGGCTCTCTGGGCCTCAATATCATCGCGGTTGGGATTTTATTACTTTTGGGGATCTTCTTTCGGGCTTGTGCATAATTTTTAGATCAATCAACCCGCCGTAAGAGCGGCTTTGAGCCATAAATCTAATGGGACCCCATGTCGTTTTAGCCATGCAAATGCGAAAGTGGCCAGAAGAAGACCAGGTGGGACCAGCTGGGACCAGCTACCAAAAGTGGTAGCTAAATTATTAATGTTTGTTCGTGTTTTGTCTGGCTTTTCGCTGTGCTGGTTCGCTTTGTTCCCAATGTCAGTTGAGAAATTAAAAACTAATTTGATGGCAAACTCAAATTACGCACGTTGAGGCAGTCCCACACTGGAAAGAAAATATTTTAATGATTTTGGATTTAAGATTTATACAAAAATAAATTTGGGAGACATCAAAAATGTTTATAATATAAGAAGCTTCTATTATATTATAGTAACTAGTTAGTGTATTAGTTAAATCTGAGGGAATGATTATATTTCAAATCAAGGAACTTATTTTATTTTCAAGAATTTAAAGCTTTAAAGTTTCTAGAAACAGTGTTATTTCATTAACAAATATTTTTTAAAGACCCTAGTAGCATTTTAGAAAAAAATTTAAAGCTTAAGATACTAAAGTTTAATGCTTATTTTTGTCACAGTGCGGTCTCACCCAAAACCCCGATTTTCTGTTGGCTAAGAGACGGGATTGGGAGTAGAAATGGGAATGGTAGTGAGCCCAAAGACGGCTGGAAAAGAGGCTCCACCGATGGCTCCACCTTCGCAGCGAGTTGATTATGAAAGCGTTTTTTTGTACAAAGGCAATATGACTTTTTGTTGGTCCGTCGGTCTTCAAAGTGAAAGAAGCATTAAAAGCGACCTGAAACATGATGACTTGACTGTTGGTAATTTATACGAAATGTGCGTCTTTTGCCTCATTTCAGTGTTTCCAGCATTTCCCTTATAATTACACGCTCCCCATGCATAATCACCGATCACGTTCATGGCAGATGTCTGCAAAAATTTTAAATAAATAAATAAATAAATAATACAGAAAAAAATATATAAGTATATATGAAACTGGCACCACTTAGGTGGAATCTGTTGAAACCTAATTTGAATTTTGCAAAAATCATAACGCCGTTTTGGTTATATTAAAATCATCGTATTGGCCAGAGGTTATTGATTCGCCGTCTTGCCTTTTGTTGGCTGCACAAAAGGCGGATTATGGCCAGGCGATATATAAGCTGAAAAGCTGAATGCAGCTACAAAAGCCACACAAAAGATCCATCGGGGGGCCTTGGCCAAGAACAAAAGGATGCCCAAAACCTAGACTCGAATCTCGCCTTAACTTCCTCCAATGTCGTCGCTCTTTGTTGGGCCCCAGAAAAGCAGCCAAAGTTATCTCTCCAATTATTCCCATTATAAAGCCGAAACCCTAATTGAATTATGTAAGCGGAAGAGGCAAAACAGTTAACAAGCGGGTTACAGTTTGACCTTTTGGGCTCTTATTTTCCCTTTTTTCGGAAGCCCCAGGGCAACACGAGCGATCAGTGAACTTGGCAGCGGATCACGAATTGCCAATCTGCTTTCTTTCACCTTCGAACCACTGGATTAATCCATCAACGGCATGGGGTTATCTAATCCAGTAATCGCCGGGAACAATCGAAAATGCAAGTAAAGCCAAAAAGGGAGTGAAAGAAAATCCAAAAAATAAATGTTTTTCTTTTTTTTTTTTATATTATTTAATCAAGCCAGTGAGATATTATCAACACTTGCCATTAAAAACAATTTGCAAGCACAGCACTTGGCCAAAAAGGGCATTAAAAAAATCAATTTGTAGTTAACCGGCGCATGCGAGTATTTAATTCATTAAACGACTGCCAGAGGAAGTTCCAGTAATCGAAAGTAAAACCTGTCAGGTGGGAATATATTCGGTTTTTTTTTTATTTTGTATTATTTTTATAGATTTAGGAATTATGCAAAATAGGATTCTTTGAAAAAAATACAAAGAAAATTAGCTGGAATTACCTTAAAGTAAGAATAAGCAGAAAATTAATTGTTGGGGATTTTTAGATTTATTGAGATTAAAATTTAAACTTTAAATAGGAAAAAAAAACACATATTTAATATAAAAATGGGATACAATTTGATTAGTTAATAGAGTCGCAAATGGCTTAACATTATTGCAAATTTCTAAATATTATTTGAATACCCTGCAATGACATAAAAAGGGAGTATTTTGACTTATTTGTGTTACTTAAGTACACAGAAAAAGTATACAAACAATTGGCAACTTAAACTTGAATATAAATTCAAAATATAATTATTTTAAATAACAAACAATAGTAATAAAATATATCAGAAAAAGTCTAGCTCAATAATGTAACTATTATTTATTTCGTAAACATTTCCTGACCCATTTATGTAACTAAGTGCTCTAAAGTCGAATCTGAGCATTAATTTCATGTAAATTCGAACTATTAACTATCGCGGAAATGCCTGCAAAAGGGAATAAACGCAAATTAAAAGTGCAGGAAGTGATAAACTGCATGTAATGCCAAATGGAAGCAAAACACAAAAGTGGGTATCAGGCATTCGATATTTAGCGAATCACTCGGAGACATAATTTGACAAAAATAAATTGCATTAGCAGTGAAACAAGTTCAATGCGCAGAATAACATTTAAATTAATACGAAACACACACGAGACAAGAAAAATGACAGAAGGTGTGCAAAAAAGTGTATTTAACTTGGCCAAAAAGGTGCCGCGTCGGAAAGGCGTTTGAAGTTTTAAAGTTTTTGGCTAACACTGCGACAGCGCAATAATTATGGCCCGTCGCTGATGAGACAAGCGGTGGTAACAGTCGGAGTCAAAGCTTCAACAACATTGGGTCAGAAATGTGGCCAGAAAAAAACAAGTTAATAAGTCAGAAAGCCAATGGAATCAATTCCTGAGTTCTGAGAGTACTGAAAATTAGTGAATTTACGATTTTTCGTAATTTCTATTTTGGGATTACTTAATCCTAAATGACTTTGAAGTTTATAATTATTTAACTTAGTTTTTAATTAATATAAGCAGCTTCTTTAGTAAGCAAGAGAGCAAAAGTTAGCAACCATTTGAAAATTCAATGGAAGCACCAATATAAAATAATAGAAAATATAAAGTTAAACTAACAAAAACTATAACATTTCATCAATAAAACCAACAGTATAATTTTTAGCAGTCAAATAAGTTGCCGAAATATTATAAATAATTAACGAAAAGATGAGACATAATAGCAACATTAACTAAATAAGCCTAAGTGCGCTACAATAAACATATTTACTTATATTTACCAACAACAGAGATTGTCACAACATCAATATTTCAATTAACAACATATAATAATAACAAGAAACAAACAAAAACACTATAGCTTTTAACAAAAACCAATAGCAGCAGTAACGAAAGCTACTTAAGGTAAATAATGACAAACAATAATATTATTTTACTGAAATATAGTTAATATATTTACCTATTTACTAATCAATATATTTAATATTTTCTATTTATATTTCATCCCTAACTATATTAATATATTTAATGTTCAATATTTATATTTATTATATTTACTTACTCCTACTTACTCTACTAACTTTACCAACTATATCAATTTTAATAATAACATCATCCAAAGTTAACATTCTTGTTAACAGCAGCAGTATATTGGTAGGAGCAACAGCACTCTTAAAACGCAAAACCAGACTCCCAACAGAGCTGCGAGCCAGAGGCGAGAGCGGCACCAAAAGTGCTTTTCAACTCGGACTCCTCAGCGGTGACAGCGCAGACGCAGCGTCGTTGGTGATCAGTGCGGTTTTGGAGTTCGTTGCGTCCGGTCGCGAGATCCCCAGGCACAATCCCAGGCACAGTTGTGGAGGCCCATCCCCTGAATCCGTGCATCCGAGGAGTTCGAATTCGAGTGGCGAGTCGCGAGTGTTGATTCAGGAGAGATCTCTCCCCCCCAAAAAAAAAGTGTGTGTGTGTGAAAGCCAGGACAAGCTTTAGATCCTGTGGCAATAAATACGAATTATAATAATCATTAAATATTTAAAAAAAAAAAAAGAAAAGAAAAACACCAACGAAAACCACACACTCGACACACACACAGTTCACACTCCAAAGACACAAGCTACGGCCAACTCCGTTAGCCATGTTGGCAGTGAAGGATAAACCTTGGCGTATGCTATTTGGCCTATTGGCCGCATTAAGCTGTAAGTACCCCGGGCAATGATTTATAAGTGCCATTGTGATGCAAATTGAATGGATAGAGATGCAGATACAGCCAGAGATGGTGATACAGATACAGATACAGATACAGATACAGAGAGGGTCTAAAACTAGATTAGTGGCCCGTATTTATGGCCATGCGGGCGCCACACAATGACAATGCCAATATATATATCATCTTTTTTCAAGTCTCGAGTGAATATTCATCAGCTTTTGGCTATCATAAACGCTGACCGTTGAACCGCTGACCAACTCCACAATTGTCCCACTGACTGACTGACTGACTGAATGACTTGCTGGCCAGATGCATTAGCATTTCCATTCGAGATTTGCATAAATTGCTGCCATGTTTCCTTGATACCATTTCGGAGACCTCCTCGCGAGTGGAAAAGCCGCTGTGGGAAAGTAGGTCTCTGGGTTGGTTAGTTGGTGCGAATAATTAAGAGGGTTTACTGGATACCAAATGGCTTTGTGCATTAATAAATAAATAATTAATGTATCATATGAAGTGGAAATTCTGATGAATGGATGAGTCTTACGATTTAATGCTGAATTTATTAAAGTAGGCGATGAGATTTAAAGGATGTCTGGGTTTGAGAGCTCTATAGAAAGCTGATTTATAGATATATGTCAAATAAATAGATGAACAAAATCAAATATGAAAGGATTAATAACTTTGTTTTATATTTATTTAACGAAGGCTAAGTGAATCTTTCTGTAGATTCCAAATGAAGCTAATATTAGGAGAACACCCAGCTAGATGATATTTGTGTGTTTTTGATTTTGCAACCAAAGCCAAGATGCCGCTGTGGATGCCTGGCAATTGAACCCAACCAGTTGGGTTCGCTTGGCCAATAGTTCGAGTGAGTCGAGTGTCTGCCTGGCTAATGGCTCCGTCTGGCTTCAGCCCGATCATCATTAATAAGCCTGCGATTGCTCGATTGCTTTTAATTACACCTTTGGCATTTTGCATTGCGATCGTGATGGATATGGGGGAGGGGAGAGGGATATGGATTCTGGGCCAGACTAGGCCAGCTAGGCGGAAATCGATTGGCAACTGGTCCAGGTTCTGGCAAACAAGAAAGACTCGTCCATGGTTTGGGTCTGCGCGAAAATTTGGAGCAGCCGAAGCCATGGCCAAGTAGAAAAAAAGACCAATCGAGTTGTGTCAAAAAATGAATAAAAATAAAAATAAAAATAAAATAAAAAATAACTGCAGGCCATGGCGACCGTGTCGCCCCGACAAAACCAAACCATTTGATGGCAGTTTAAAAAACCAAACGTGTTTATGGCCCATGCAAAAAACAAAGCACCAACAAACACATGGCGGCGGTCGCAACAAAAAAAGATTGTAATAAAACACAAATAAATTGAATTTGTACAACAAAACCAGCCAGAGCTAGAGCCAGAGCCGTGCCAAGGTGAAGTGGGAATTTTTTCAAAACGAAATTCGCCAGCCCACAAAAAGCAAACAAAGTTGGCCCATTAAAGTCGGCTTAGAACCATTCATCTTCTCAGCAGAATTAGTTCCCATTAAGGTCTGGCTTTTTGTTTTTTTATTATTTCGTTTGTGTTTCGAGTTTTGGTGTTTCGGTGTTACACGCCCCACGGATTTTCGGATTGTTTTCAAAAATTTATTTTCCGTAAATCCGTAAATCCGTAACTTCCTGTGACCACAAAGAACAAAGGCGGCAGAGCGACAGACAATCCAGTTAAAAAGCTGTGACGCACCGCTTGCCTTAGATATTTGTGTTTGATTTGTTTGTTTCGGTTTATTTGTTTGCCTAGAACCAGTTTGTATGCAAATTTGTAAATACACTTGGGTGAAATATAAATATTAATATGGGTATTACGAAAGTTAGCAGAAGGTAAATAATAAAGTCAGCAACTTATGAAATAATTTAGGCTTTAATTGGAGATTAAATATATATAAAAATATAATTTGTGCACTCTTAATAGATTACTTAATATTTATTTAAACCATTTTCATTATTATAAATTTTCAATTAATACATACACATTTCTTTTACTTTTAAATATATTTTTTCAAATATCTAACTAATTCTTGGTCTTAGTATGGATTTAAGGGAAAGACTTTGTTTTGTTTTCTCTGTATTAATTAATTCAGATTAATATATATAGATTATTTGACCAGTGCACAACTAATTAACTAATCTCTGCTCAGACCTTTGTGCGTCTTCATTGCCTTCACTGACTCAGCTCGCGTCAAGTTTGTTGCCTAAGTCTTTTGTTTTGACTGCTCACCGATTCTCATTGTTGGCTATATTCCCATTGTTGCAGGCCTGGCCAGTTTTGGAGATGCCGCCTATCCGTATTATGGCACCAAGATCGGAGCCCTGACCCGCCTGCATCATGGCGTTTCCGGTGATGTCTACGCCGTGGACTCGAGGACCATCTTCATCAAGAAGTTCAACTACGATGGTGAGGCGCCGGCTGCCTACTTCTACGTGGGCAATACGGCAAGGCCGAGCAATGAGGGTGCCTCCCGGCTGAGGGATGAACGTGGTGGCACCGCCTCGCTAACCCGTCGTTACAGGAACAAGGATGTAACTCTCTCGCTGCCCGAGGGCAAGACACTGCGCGACATCAAGTGGTTCTCGGTGTGGTGCGATGAGTTTGCAGTGAACTTTGGCGATGTCGCCATCCCAGCCAACCTGGATTTCCCGCGGCCACAGAAGATCAACGCGCTGAGAGGAGTCCACGGAGTGTCCTCTGATAATATTGTGATTGTGGATGCCCAAACGCTGCTGGTGCCGAATTTTAGCTACGATGGAGAGGCTCCAGGTGGGTACTACCTTGGGAAATATATTTTATGTTGTTCTTGGAGTTGTAGAATACAATTCTATTATATTTAATTGATTAATAGTAGCAAATCTTTTCAGAAATTCGTTTGTGATTTAAAATTCTTGAAAGCAAATTAAGGGTTTCCTTCAAGATCAATTAGATCTTTTAATATTCAACTTGATATATGTGTTATTAGGTATTTAAATGACTTGAGTAAATTGCTATTGATTTTTTAATGTATTTGGAATATCCCATTTAAAACTCTTTAAATTCTTGTGACGCATTTCCATTTTACAAACAATATTCTCAACAATAAGGTTTTTGTTTAAGGGGAATTCACATTCACAATAATACCCACAGAATATTCTGGATAATCATTATTCTTTATATATGTTTATATCCAAAGATCGAGTTCTCTGCCTTAATAAGTTCAATTGAAAGCCCGGCAATTATCGATCATTAAAACATTAATTAAACCTTTATTTGCAGATGCCAAATTCTGGGTGGGTCGTGGCCAGCGTCCCACGCCCGAAGGTCTGCGTATTCCCGATGAGAATGGCAAGGAGAACCCCCTGCGGCGGTACGAGCGCAAGACCATTGTCCTGACCCTGCCCGAGGACCTGACCATCTTCGATATTGGCCACTTCGGTGTGTGGTGCGAGGCCTTCACCGTGGACTTTGGCCACGTCCGACTGCCCGAGGGCCTGAACGTGCCACCCTCGCTGAAGATGCTCGGCATCAGTCCACAGGTAAAGAAGAGTGCCAGCCAGATCCTAAGCGAGCTGAAGCGCTGACCTTCGATCACGGATCGGGTGTAACACTGTGTGTAACTCTATTTATGCAATCGTATTTATTGTTGAGTATACTCTATGCAAAAATATTTATCAATCGAAACGAATCGAATGAGGGATCCGGCGACACGAGTCGTGACCGGAAATGCCTAGACTGTAAGCTGGATGGACGGCGGAGGAGAGATATCCGAAATATATATATACATATATTTATATACATATACATATGTGCAAACACATTCAATAATATATATATGTGTCTATGTAATACTCACCTGCTTGTTATTTGTGTTTTGTTGTCTTGAACAGCTTTTGCTTGAGCTCTGGGAGCGTCTTATACAAAATGAAAACTGTGTGGGACCGAATCCTAAATATGTTCCCTGAACCTCGACCCCACAAACACACACACGCACACAGAATACGCACACCCCCACCACACAACACAATACACACACACACACACACACATCCCTGTGATCTACTAACACCCAAGCGAAATCCAAAAAACTATATATAAATAAACGAAAAACATTTTTCATTTTGTATAAAATAAAACAAACCATTTCAAAAGCAAAAATCTTTCGAATACAGCAAAACAAAAATGCAAACATTTCGAGTATGATCAAAATTTGGAAATTTTTGGCCACGCTTTTCTCCTCCCTCCACCTCCAACCGCACACACACCCGCACCGCACATTCTCCCCCAAAACCCATACCCCATCCTAACCCATTTCCTTTTCCAAAAACCAAACCCAATCCAATCGAAATCCTTCCTTAAACGAATCTCTTCCAGTCGAAGCTCAACTGCGAGGTGCTCTACGACGATCTGGCCTTCGAGGTTCGCTGGGCGGTGGCCGGCGAGAGCATTGTGGTCCAATTAGTGGCCAAATTGGGTAAGTTTCTGGGGGTGATATATAGTATAACTAATAGAGCTAATTATGGAAAGTATTCCGTCACTGACTTCACCTCGAAGCCAAGTTGACAATGGGAGAAGTGTGAAAACGGCAGGCAGTTTAGCTAGGTGTTAATTTTGGTTAATTGTTGAAAAGAAAGGTCTTGGGCACTTGCAAAAAATGAAGTTAGTTTTATATTTTAAATTTCAACTAAATATTTGAGGCTTTTCTTGAAAGATTTTCTTATTTTGGAGGTTTAAGATAGTTGTTGTTTAGTTTCTTTGAATAATTATATTTACTTTTAATTTAAGGAAATTGATTGAATAATAGGAAATGCTTTAAAAATCTACTAAAAGTATAAACCTAAAGCTTGGAATTCCAAAGGCCCTTTTGTCCCAAACCTATCCCATTTGGCGACAAGCCTTTGCCAGAGATCCACGACCTGAATGCTGCATCTGCTGAGGCTGCTGCCCGCTGCTGATTTATGAAGCTTTGACATTTTCTCGAGTACAGTTAGCAGGGAACTAGCAGGGGCCAGAGGGGCAAGGGGCAAGGGGAAGTGGGCTTGAGATGGCAACAATAAAATCCAGTTAGCATCCAAATTGACCGATCAGCAGCAGCATCCGAGGCAGCATCAGCAGAATAACAAGTTGCGAATTATGACGACTGGTTTTATTGCGCAACTCGAGTGCCTGGCTCCGATGGGTGGACAAGTGGATAGCCGCAGATACATCTGCAAATATCTGTGGGGCACATCAAGCACACTTTGGCCATATCCAGCCACTGGTCTTACTCTCCAAGCTGGGTGCAATTTGCAACCGCTAAGAATGCCAACAGGAATTCTTCAGCGGAAAGAAATAGACTTCGAGGACCGGTTGATGACCGGGGACAGAATTGGCCAGAATTGGGGCGAGCGACTTTCGTTGATTGCGCGGTGCCAGTGATAATTATTGATGCACTTCCCCTAGAATTTATAGATGCACTTGGAAAAAAAACCATGGGTTTTTAATCACCAAGAAATACCCAAAGAAATCACACCACTTACCTGCTATATTCCCGCAGAGCCCAACAACTACATGTCCTTCGGCATCTCGCCGAACAGGAACATCAGCCAGATGATCGGCGCCGATGCTGTGGTGGCCTGGGTGGATCCCCAAACGGGCAATGGCTTCGCCACGGACTACTTCCTGGAGGGCAAGGCCCAGTGCTCGGGCGGACGTGGCGCCTGTCCCGATACCAAGATCTCCGAGAAAACCAATTCCATTCGATTGCTGAATGCAGCCATGGTGAATGGTTACTCGATTGTCACCTATCAGCGCTCCCTGGCCGCCACGGATCGCCTGGATCTGCCAATTTCCATCACGGAGGCAGAGTCGGTGGTGTGGGCCATTGGACCGCTCAACGACTACAAGGAGGTATCCTTCCACACGTTCTACAACAAGCATCTGCATCAGATTGAGTTTGGACGCCAGCCCAAATGGAATTGTCCCCTGCCCGAGGGTGCTCGTCCCAATGGCAACTCCTCCGAGCAGGAGGACTCTGCTCCCGCAGCTCAGAGTTCAACGGGTGGAGCCGGATATCCCCCAGCTGGGCGACCCAATGTAGAGCCCGAGGAGGAGTTTTATGAGAACCGAGCGGAGGCACTGCATCGCCAGCCGCCCCAAAGGCGTCAGGAAACCGCCATCATCACACAAAGAAGACCGGTGCCCACGCCAAAGCCCGTTGCCAACAGCAATGGCGCCTGGGACATTCCAGCGATCCAGTGTCACGAACCAGAGGATGGCGTATTCTATGCCCAGATGGGTCCCACGGGAGGAAAGCACGGTTATCCTGCCATCACGGGTGAGTGTTGCATTTATATAGCTGTCGTATATATCTAATGTCCGGTTTCCTGTAGGTCACGTCGGCTGGGGCATTTCCTGGTACATCAATGGACTCTTGATCCCTGAGATCCATGTGGTGCGCGGCAGGACCTACACGTTTGTGGTGGAGGGAGGCAACAACCCAGATATTCCGGCCAAGTATCATCCCTTCTACATCAGTGACGATCCAGTGGGAGGATACGAGCACAAGCGCGAGGAGGAGAAGAAGGTGAGAACCCTTCAAAGGCATAGAAGAATCGTGTGAAACAAATACCTCCCTTTGCAGGCCGTTCGCATTTTCGCTGGCGTCCATCGCTCTCGATCCGGCCAGGTCACGCCCACGGGCGTGGGTCGCCTCTGCAACTGGACACCGGATGTGGAGGGTCCGCCAGCGGATGACTATCAATCCTTTGGCGCCTACCAGCGCACACTGACGCTCAAGTGCGATGCCGGAGAGCCCGGCGTGATCAGCTGGAAGCCGGACAGGAATACGCCCGATACCGTGTATTATCACTGCTTCACCCATCGTTACCTCGGCTGGAAGATCCATGTGCATGACGCCTGCGACTCTGAGGCGTCGCCGGGACTGAAGGGATCCGCCTCCCAGCGGCACGAGATCCGACTGCCCGCGGAGGCCGCCGAGCCGGCGCCCGTGCACGACGACTATGCCGGGGAGGCGTCGGTGCGGCACGAAACCAAGGTCAGCGCCAACGATAATTTTTTATTGAAGCACCAAACCGATTTGATTAAGAACCACAATATGAACGGAACACCGCCCAAACTGAGCTTTGAAATAACGAAATCTTCGGAAATAACCAAACTGATTTCAGATGGCATCCGCGCTGCTGAGGCTCTCGAGGAGAGCCTACTGAGGAACCCGAATCTGAATCCCCATCCCCACCAGAACCAGAACCTGAACCTGAACCCGAAACTGAATCTGAACCTGAACCTGAAACCGAATGTGACCCCGAATGAGATCAGCTCGCGACCCGAGATTTTGCTGGGCGAGACCCATGCCCACAAGCTGAATGCATCTCCATCCGCATCCCCATCTGCACCGTCACCTCCCTCCCTCAAGTTGCCCGTCTACGCGACTGGTCCCCATCTCATCCACCATTCCCCGCACCAACTGCATCGCTTGCACCACCATCCGCAGCATGCCCCCCATTCCATCCATTTGCATCATCACAATCTAACCGCTAATCTTCCAGCGCTGGCCCAGAAAACCATCGGCCTCTCCGAGTTCCTGCGTCCGCCCCAGAATGCTCCGCTCTTTCATCCGGTGAAGCTGCCGGGTCGTCGTCCCTTCCCCGCTCCCATCAAGAAGGTGCCAGCCTCGCGGCCCATCCTTCCTCAGCAGCATCCCCACCTGCATCCGCATCCTGCGGCTATCCTGCAGCAGCCTTCCCTGATTGTGAATCACTATCGCAAGCCAGTGCCGGGTCTGCTGAAGCCCTTCGTCAAGGAGAAACCCTTTCCCCTGCAACCTTTGGCCGCTTCCGTTTTGCTCCTCGGCCAGCCCACTGAATTGGGTGCCGGATTGGGATTGAACCAACCCCAGGGAGAACGACTCAAGCCAAAGGGTAAACCCAAAATCCCAGTTCCTTACGTCGACCAAGAGCCCCAGAATTCCCATCAGAATTCCGCTTTCTTTGGCCAGCCAGGCAAGGGGGAGCGGGATGCCAAGCCCAAGGCTACACCCAGTTCCACATCGGCGCCCAGCTCCACCACAACCACGCCATTGGTGAAACGTATCCCGGTGAAGGAACCTTCCCGCGAGGAAATCGCCAAGATGCGTCCGGCTGTGAATCAGGGCTTCAAACCCGACACAGTCATCGTAGAGAGTGGCTTCCGGCCCATCGTGAGAACCGATGGCACTGGGGTTCAGTTACCCAAAGAAATCATTGACCAGGTGGCTCATCGCCGTGAAGATCCCGGCACCGAGATCGACGAGGTAATGGAAACGGATACACTCTTCCTGACCGCTCAGCAGGGCGGAAGTGAGACCCAGAGCTTCGAGCCCATGTTCATTCCCTCCCCCCTGGACAGCACCAATGCCTCAAAATATCTGAAGGTTAAGATCAAGGAAGTTACTCCCACGGCCTCGGCCTTAAGATTACCCTCGGCAGCGCTGGAGCACGCCTTGCCCTCCGCTTCCGAGCTAAGAAAGCCCACTTTGGATGAACTATTCGGCGAGGATATTGTCCATGATGATGATTTGGAAAAGGAGCTGGAGCAGGAGCGTTTTCCAAGCGGAGTAGATGAAGAGGGAGCCGAGGAAACCACCAAGAAAGTAATCCCAACCACTTCAAAGGAAGCAACCACTCGTAAGCCGGAACATGAATTCTTGGAGGACCTCTTTGGACCCGAGGAAGACGACCTTTATGCCGATGAGATGGAGCCCGAAATGGAGGCTGCGGAGCGTGTCGATACCTACTACCTGCCGCCGGACAACCGAAAGATTCCCCATGCCAGCCTGCCCAGTGGAGCGCTCTACACCTTCGATGGCAAGTCGGTGGTGGACAGCAGCCTGGTGCTGCCACCCAAGCTGGATGCACCCGACAACGGCGGTCATGTGCGACACACCACCTACGGATTGACACCCCTGGAGCAACTAGTTCGCACTACGCCCCAGTTTGGAGCCTATCGCGGAGAGTTGCCAGAGGAGTTCCGAGCCACAGAGCCCCAACCATCGACGGATTATCCGCGGCCAGCTCCGTTTAGTCGACCCTCGACCACACTGTCCGGATTCTCCAGCAGCAGCAGCAGCAGCAGCAGTGGCAGCACCATCTATCCGTACTCCTCATCGCCCGGAACATCCACATCAACAACCATATCGACATCGCAATCGTCATCATCGCCATTGTCCTCATCCTCGCTAAGACCCATCTCCACCAAGCTGCAACTGTTGAAGCCAGCTGATGGCAGGAGGAGCGCGTAGGATCGCAGGATCAGCAATAGCGAAATTATACAAGAAGCTAGCATTTAACCGCCTTTGGGATGTACTCATAACCACGTTACATTTACTCGTAAACCTGTATTAGCCGTAGTTTTCCCTTAACAATTATGATGCTCTTAATTTTAAATGAACGCATGAATTTTATTAGCTAAGCTAAACGATTGTGTTTAAGCCGCATTTTAGTCGTTGTGAAATAAAAACCAAGAATTAATCTCAAAATAGGTTGTATTTACCCTTTAAATTATGGAAGGTAGCATAAAAAATAAAAATAAAAATACATTAATATTAGGGTTACGCCAGTTTAAACTATATAATTAAGAAACTACTTTAAAAACAACTTTAATTTTTGAATTTAAGCGGTAACAGCCTGTAATCGATAGCTTACATATTCACTTTAGTAGGACCAGTTGTTTTTTATTTATGACAAATTATTTGTTTTTCCAAACAGAAGCGCTTCGGGCACACTTCACTGTCTTCTTCTTCTCTGTGTTTTTGTTGCTGAATTTTCAATTTGTTTAATTATAAAACAAATATATTATGTCGGCGCAATACCAGCGCTTTCTGCGAGTTCTTGAAAAGTGGCCAGCGGAGAAATCGAAAGTCGGCAGGTGAGCATTTTTATAATTAACGAACAACACACCTGCACACATAAACAATGTTCGTTCTGGGCGGCCACTGGAGATTATCTAATATGTGGAAATTAGTTTTATTTGTGTTAAGATGCAACTCCATTGCATTGCAATGTGAGTTTTGATTGTGGCTTATTAGATTAGCGTCGTATTATACAATAATTAAGTAATTTTGTAGATATGCAAGGTGTTTTTATCTGCCGGCGCCAAGCCACATGGGTTCCAACAGCTGTTCTTGTGGGTCTGTGGAACGTGTTCTCCGGTGGATCGTAATTACTTGAACTTGGCTTACAGGGCCTTGCATGAGCCTCATTGTCTTACCTGTTTTCCGACCGTTTAGACATTGTGTTGATTAAATTTGTGTTAAAGATGGCTTCCAAGTTTTCCTATCAGCTAGAAACGCAGGAGTTTATTCTGGGCCCTCATGGCGCTGAGATTTCGTAAGACTTCTTTCCCACCTCGAAATATTCAAATTTTTAATATATTCAAATAATAATAATTAATTTTGTGATATGTAATATTTTTATAATTACTGAACTACTGTCTCTATAGTCGAAAAGTTTCTCAACAATTATCAATTTAAAATTAAATTATTAAGGTCTGTAGTTGATTTTCTTTCTTTCGTCTTTTGGGTTTTTAAATTAAATCACCATATATGGGTTGGAATTGCATCCAGGAAGAGCGAACGGTCTGCCAGCTGAGCTGCTTGGAACGAACATCTGCCACAGAAAACACAAACACACACACACACACACTTCCTCACTCCATAAGCCACTGCAATTAACTCTTCTCTCCTCTCAAGGGATCTTGGCGAGCAGATCCGCAAACAGGTGACCAAGCTCACGACCCTCGAGAGCGGAGCGACTGAAAAGGAGCTGGACCGTCAGATTGCTGCCCTCGAAAGGCTCTCCAACAACACGTACGCCAAGAAATATCCCCGCATCCACGAATCCACGGCAACTGGCTTGACGGCGGCCCAGTGCAGTCAGGTCTTGAGCTCAGAATTCCTGCAGTATATCAACGAGGGAGCCGGCTCCAAAAGGAAGTAACCAAGATGATAAAGCGACTCTTAATACCCACTAGATTGAGACTGGAATGGTTGAGACAAAACTCTGTTGCTGTAGAGGCGGCTGCAACTCCTCCCCATGTACCTGTGTTATGCGACACTGCCATCGAATATCTGCAACCCGTTCCCGGGGGCACCTACTTTGACATGACCTTTGGAGCTGGTGGTCACACGCGACGACTCTTAGAGAAGTGCCCAGAGGCGAAAATCTATGCCTTGGATCGGGATCCTGTGGCTCATAAACTAGCCAAGGAGATGAGTGAGTCGGATGAGTACAAGGGCAGAGTGATTCCCCTACTGGGAAAATTCTCGGACATACCAAAGCTTTTCCAAGAACATGACCTAACCAAGCACTCGGTGGATGGGATTCTCTTCGATTTCGGCTGCAGCTCCATGCAGTTTGATGAGGCAGAACGAGGATTTGCCATCTCCAAGGACGGTCCGTTGGACATGCGTATGGATGGAGGCCTAAGCGAAGGAGTGACTGCTGCCGATGTGCTGGCACATGTGGAGGAGGGAGATCTCGCCAAGATCCTGCGTTACTACGGTGAGGAGAAAGCGGCTAAGAAGATAGCCAGGGGATTAATAGACGCCCGCAAGTCCCTCATAAAGATTCAGACCACGTGGCAGCTAGCGGATATAGTAGAGGATATCCTGGGCAATGGACCCCGGAGAGATAAGCTTCAAAGGCCCTCCCATTCGGCCACTAAGACCTTCCAAGCCCTCCGCATCTTTGTGAATAATGAACTAAATGAAATCAACTACGGCATGGTGTTGGCCAACGAAATGCTTCGTTCGGAGGGCCGTCTGGTCACCATCACCTTCCACTCGCTGGAGGACACCATCGTTAAGCGTCACATCAACGGGAATGTTCAAGCAGGAGCCGCCAACGCCCTTCCCCTCAAATATTCCAGTCACTTTGCCATAGACGATCCAGAGGTGTTGGAAAGCCTAACCCACTCTAATTGGATGCAGCTCCATCGCCATGTCATCGTGCCAGATGCCGAGGAGGTGGCCAAGAATACGCGCAGCCGTTCCGCCAAGCTGAGAGCAGCCGTCAAAGTAAACTAAGAGCAATGTCAATAAATTCCGCCGGTCTAGTGTTTCCTCTCTAAGTCTTTTGTACTCTGCGTCTCTCTCTTTATCTCTCTGTGCTCTCTGTGTCGGTTTTTCTCCGCTTATCTGTCCAACCAATTCGCACCTACTGATAAGACGGGTTTATCTATTTACCGAAGTTATTTGTGGTTCTCGTGCAGAATTTGTTTGGGCTCGAGGCAGTTTTTTGTTGTTTAGTTCGATTAGGAAATGATTGTTAATTGTCAGGTAGGTGAGGTACAGTGGGTTCGTTTTGGTATTTTGTTTGGGAAAATGTTATAATTATATTTGATCGTTTTAAGGATCATACACAGATAATCCTTCCTACTGACTCAGCTTGGAAGATATTATATTATTATAATTTCCTCTATTACAGTTTTGCTGGTTGAGCTTTTTCAATGGTAACGGTTGAGATTTCCCATCTATAATCTATAATAGCTACGAATTTCTTAAATATTTTATTAATATTCCCAATTATTTGTGACTTCTTTATACTTCTATTCTCACAAATAGATTAAAAATAATTCCACCATATCAGTTATTTATTTATTTTTGAATTATTTCTGAATCAATATATTTTATTACCCTATTCCGGTATTATCTCCATGGTACAATGTATATTTTTATGATCTTGTTGAACTTTTGAGCACTGCTTCAAGTGCTCCCCATATCAGTAACATATTGATTTGATATGGAAATCACTTTAGCCAGCAATTTTCCACGAGCGAGAAGCCATGGATATGTTCCAACTTTCCAAACATTTTGCGGTTGTTTTCCTCGCAGAGATGGAGATCATGTTGTGGCTCTTAGGAGCCGCTGCTCGCATACGTCAGTCGGTGTTATTTACGGTTGCCAATCGAAAGATGTGACCCGCGAGAAACCCGAAACCGATAATCTGTAGCAAGTCGGCTGATAAGGGAGCGGGATTAGCTGTCGGAGAGGGGCTGGCCGGCGCACCTAGGCTATAGATAGGAGCGCTCGGCGGCCACTCCGCTCAGTTGCATTGCGCGATCCGAGTTGGCGTGGCTACTGAGGAGGTGGCATAGGGTTTCCAGTTTAAAATACTTTACGGAGCTACCTTTACGTTTCAGCGGAGAGTGGACAGCAGAGCCGGCGGTGAAGATGAGCGAGGCCAAGATCATATCAGGCACGGCGGTGGCCAAGTGAGTGGTGAATCCCAGGATCCCAGCCATATACTTAATATCCTTTGATCCCCATTGGCAGATCCATTCGCGAGGAGCTGCAAAATGAGGTGACGGCTATGGGTAAGACCTCGGCGCACTTTGTGCCCGGACTGAGGATCGTTCAGGTGGGCGGCCGGGAGGACTCCAATGTCTACATCCGCATGAAAATAAAGGCGGCCACCGAAATAGGCATCGAAGCCGTCCACGTTAAGCTGCCCCGATCCATCACCGAGGTGGAGCTGCTCGATAAGGTGAGTGGGATTATGCAACTTCCGACCGATGGGGCAACGAATAAAAATGATTGAATTTTGCTTTCCAGATCAACGAGCTGAACGATGATCCTTCCGTCCATGGAATCATTGTACAGATGCCCTTGGACTGCGATACCGCCATCGATTCGCATCGCATTACGGACGCCGTGTCCCCGGAAAAGGATGTCGACGGTCTGCATACGGTCAACGAGGGTCGCTTGGCCATCGGTGATCAGGGTGGATTCCTGCCCTGCACGCCCTGGGGCTGTTTGGAGCTCATCCGCCGCAGCGGAGTGGAGATAGCCGGTGCCCGGGCTGTTGTCCTGGGCCGCAGCAAAATCGTGGGAACCCCCGCTGCCGAGCTGCTCAAGTGGGCCAATGCCACGGTGACGGTGTGCCACTCGAAGACCCGCAACATAGACGAGATCACCCGAAGTGCAGATATCCTTGTGGTCGGCATTGGCGTCCCCGAGATGGTCAAGGGATCGTGGATCAAGCCCGGAGCCGTGGTCATTGATTGTGGCATCAATGTGAAACCAGGTAAGACCAACGTTTTTTTTCCTCTAGATAAGCTTTAAACATTTTCCTATTCCCTTCTTCGGCTGCCAAGACTTTTCCCTTAGATTTTTCAAAATATTTCCATTTGTTTTTACGGTTCTCTGTCAATCGCTTATCAATGGACTCGACCTCCCCGGGGTGGAACTCCTAACCTCCTGCTGAGATAAGAAACGTTTTTGTTTTGAAACACTTTTGGTTCGAGACTTAGTTAAGGAACAGCACTCGATGGCAACGAACAACCTATCTTGAAACTGAGTATGACATCCCAAGACTAATCCCTTCTAAATCCTTGTAGACCCCACGAAATCCAGTGGCACGCGGCTTGTGGGAGACGTGGATTACGAGGAAGCCAAGCTGGTTGCCGGATATATCACGCCAGTGCCGGGCGGCGTTGGACCCATGACAGTGGCCATGCTGATGAAGAACACCGTGCGATCGGCAGCCCGAGCTCTGGAGCGTCATTTAAGCACCCAATGGAGCCTGCAACCACTGCCCATTCAGCCCCTCCGTCCAGTGCCCAGCGACATAGTGATTGCCCGTGCCCAAAAACCCAAGGATATTGCTTGGCTGGCTAAGGAGATTGGCCTCGAGGCGCGAGAGGTTTCGCTGTATGGCAGCAAGAAGGCCAAGATCTCGCTCTCGGTGCTGGAGCGACTGGCGGATAAGGAGGCGGGTAACTACGTTGTGGTGGCCGGCATGACGCCAACACCTTTGGGAGAGGGTAAGACCACCACGCTTATGGGCTTGGTTCAGGCTTTGGGAGCTCACAAGCTGCGAAACACCATGGCAGCCCTAAGACAACCCTCCCAGGGACCCACATTCGGCATCAAGGGAGGAGCCGCTGGCGGTGGCTATGCACAGGTGATTCCCATGGAGGAGTTCAACCTTCATCTAACGGGCGATATCCACGCTGTGTCTGCAGCCAATAATTTGCTGGCTGCCCAGCTTGACACTCGCATCTTCCACGAGAATACCCAGAAGGATCAGGCTTTGTATGAGCGGTTGGTTCCCCGGGTCAAGGGAGTACGGAAGTTCAGCGCTATCCAGTTACGGCGTCTGCAGAAGCTAGGCATCACCAAGACGGATCCCGACTCGCTCTCCCCGGAGGAGTACGGCTCCTTTGCCCGCCTGGACATCGATCCGGAGACCATCATGTGGGAGCGTGTGGTCGATATCAACGATAGATACCTGCGCAGCGTAACCGTTGGCCAATCGGCCACCGAGAAGGGATTCTCTAGGCAGACCTGCTTCTCCATCTCGGTAGCCAGTGAAATCATGGCCGTGCTGGCACTGTCCCGATGCCTGGAGGACATGAAGCAGCGGCTGGCCGATATGGTGGTGGCCTTTGACAAGGCGGGCAAGCCTGTAACCGCCGATGATCTGGGTGTGACTGGCGCTTTGGCTGTTCTCCTCAAGGACGCTTTAGAGCCAAACCTAATGCAGTCCCTCGAGGGTACTCCTGTCCTGGTGCATGCCGGACCGTTCGCCAATATAGCCCACGGTTGCAACTCCATCATTGCCGACGAAATCGGCCTAAAGCTGGTGGGCAAGGATGGCTTCGTTTGCACAGAGGCTGGATTCGGTTCGGACATCGGGATGGAGAAGTTCTGCAATATCAAGTGCCGCACTTCCGGACGCAAGCCCAATGCCATGGTGTTGGTGGCCACTGTGAGAGCAATCAAGATGCACGGAGGTGGAGCACCAGTCACTCCCGGATCCCCCTTGAACAAACAGTACACTGAAGAGAATCTAGAGCTGGTGCAGCAGGGTCTGCCCAATCTTCTGCAGCATATCTCCAATGGCAGAGCCTTCGGCATGCCCGTCGTGGTGAGCCTGAATGCCCACTCAGCGGATACCCCCGCAGAGCACGAGCTGATAAAGAAGGCAGCGCTGGAGGCTGGCGCTTTTGCCGCTGTGGTCTCCACCCACTGGTCGGACGGAGGAGCTGGTGCCGTTGAGCTCGCCGATGCTGTGATCAAGGCCTGCGAGAAGGGCAACAATTTCCGACTGCTTTATGACCTGGATTTGCCGCTTGTGGACAAGATGAACAAGATCGCTACCACAATGTACGGAGCTGGCAGGGTGGTCCTCACACCGTCGGCTGAGGAAAAGGTCAAGCGGCTGACCCAGGCGGTAAGTCAAGTGAAATCCCTGGATATTTTTGTATTTAATTGTTATATTCTTCTATATCCTGCCCAGGGCTTTGGCGACCTGCCCATCTGTATGTCCAAGGTTTCCGGTTCATTGACGGGCGATGCCAAGATTAAGGGTGCCCCGAAAAATTTCTCCCTTAATGTGGAGGATGTGTACGTTTCCGCCGGTGCAGGATTTGTGGTGGCCATGTGCGGAGAGGTCACCAAAATGCCGGGACTCCCCACCCGCCCTGCCATCTATGACATTGATCTGAACACGAAGACCGGAGAAATCGAGGGTCTGTTTTAGACTAAAATATAGGACAAGGGTAACTCTACATTCCTGCTGATTCCAAAAACGTTTCCACATTTTTTAATGGGTCCCTTTCTAGCCTAAAACACATGCTACATATTATTTTTATAATGATTATTTTTCTTTATGAATATTTTTTATGATATATGTTTTACGAAGTCTATATTTGTAGTTACATATGTTTGAATGCATTGGAAATGTTGCGAATCTGGATGAATGTCATGCTTTCAAAATGGTAACACTTTTGCGCGATCCTCTTCTGTTGCGTTTAGGGACGAAATATTCAATTTCGCCCTTGCGTATGGTGGCCATAATCTTTAAGTAACGAGCCACAATGTCATCCACAATCCGTACGGTTTCCACCGTCATCTCATTCTCTGCACGCGAGACTACGTTTGTGATGATTCCTCCAGATTTAAAGAACTCAATTATTCTGCTTCGCTTGACCCACTTGGAAATACGTTTATGTCCGATAGGCTTGACGAACTGTTTTATCCTGTAGAAGTGATCGTAATTCTCGTTCATCTTGCGCATCTTAATCCAGTTCATTCTCGGAATCTCTAAGCACGGCTGCCTGATTATGTGGTACGGATCGTACTCTTGCGAAAAGTTTAAGTAGCGTAACGAAGGCCAATTTAGGGTCAGTATTGTGTTGTATATGTTCTTGGGATGTCCCAGAATGCCATGGGCGACATCGATCAAGCAGAGCTGAGATGCGGGCACAATATATTCCAGTTCCATCTCAGCAATACGCCTGTCGGTGCCTCGATACTTGCGCTTCCCTATCCACAGTATGGGGAGGTCCTCCGGAGGAACGAGCTTTAACTCCTGAACCAAGGGCGATTCCTGACAACGATAATTGACGTTCCTCTTGTTTTTGCCGTAGAGGAGACTGCGCTCCATTGGGGAGAAGACGGGATACTCGTCGTGGGCAGGCACGAAATGCTCGGATCGAAACAGACGATTCACCTCCATTTCGATGAAGAAGTACGCCCGGCGATGCATGGAGATCCAGACTATTTGGATGAGAACGGCCAGGAAATGCTCGTGAAAGATCTTGTCTCCGATCGTGTCGGAGATTTTGACGACCATGTTCATATGGTAGAACTTGGCCATGTTGCCTTTGTCTTGTAAGATCTCACAGTAGTTGCGGGCCACCAGCATGCGATACTGGGACAAGTATACGGACAAGGTGCGCTTCATGTCACTGGTCTGCTCACTCTGCGTCTGGGCCATCTGGCCCGAGACCTCGTCGCGACGAATCAGCACGAACTCAACCAAGCGCAAGTAGTACTCAAAGTATATAATAAGGGAGTGGACCAGTTGATCCACCTGCGGTTGGTGCAAAAATTCGACTAATTTGTAAGTCAAAAATTTGGGTGGCATCAAAAAAAGGACCAGATCTATTACATCTGCAATTACAACTACATCACCGTCAAACGTGTTCTTGTCCCGCATATACTCCTGCCGGAAGATAAGCTCCTCCTCCTGGTCCATGGTTCGCAAGAACCTGAACCCGTTGGTAACGATGTATCGTTCCCTTACGTTTTCCAGTTCGTTGTGAGGTTCGAAGTGGAGGGAATCCGAGTCCGTGTTCCAGGACCACTTGCCGCTATGGTATTTCGGAACATAGCTACCCACATGTATGCGCTTCATTGTGAGTCTGTTAACAATTCTGGGAAGGATTCGGTGTGCTGTTGTTGTGTTAGGAGTGTTATTGTATAGATGTTTACGCGACGAAGTTTAGTTTGATTGTGACTTCCCCTACTTGTTGCAGGTTTAACCCATTCTGACAAAATATAAAATGCTGTTGCGATGAAAGTAATCATAGTCCTGGATCCACCTTACTACCCTTGGCCTACAGAAGTATGTCATGTTTTTGTAACAGTCACGGGTATTTTTACCTTCGGTGTGAAAACCATCCAGAAGCTTGAAGACCAACTAAGTGCCTATTCAGGATCTAGACATTACGAATATATATTTATAGATAGACAAATATTTATGCATATGTGATAAAATTGCAGTGACAAAATTTTGCTAATGTTAGCGATGATAAATACTACTTTTGCGCGAATAAGCACTGCCCGCATAACTGACAGTATCTAGGTCAACTTTCGCGTCATCTTTGCGTTTTTTAGAGATATCTGCGATGTAATGGGACACAATCTGATCGACTCTTGGCCCAGTGTATGTACTAGACAATTCCTTCTCGCAGCGCGAGACTACGTTGGTGAGCAGACCTCCGGATCGGTATAACTTAATGGTCATTTTGCGCCTCAACCACTTGCATATTTGAAAATGACTTACGGGATCGAAAACATTTAGAATATCATAGAATTGATCATAGTTCTCACACATCTTGCGCATCTTAAGCTCATCTAGTTTGGGAACTTGTAGATGTGGTTGTCTGATGATGTGGTACGGATCAAACTCCTCTGAAAAGTTTGAATAGCGCACAGAAGGCCAATCCAGGTGCAAAAGAGTGTTGTACAGGTACTTGGGATGTCCCAGAATACCATGGGCGACATCGATCAAGCAGAGCTGTGGTCCGGGCACAATATATTCCAGTTCCATCTCAGCAATACGCCGGTCGGTGCCTCGGTACTTGCGCTTCCCTATCCACAGTATGGGGAGGTCCTCCGGAGGAACGAGCTTTAACTCCTGAACTAAAGGCGATTCCTGAGAACGATAATTGACGTTCTTGTTGTTCCTGCCGTAAAGGAAACTACGCTCCGTTGGCGAAAAGACGGGATACTTGTCATGGGCAGACACGAAATGCTCGGAGCGAAATAGGCGGTTCACTTCCATTTCGATGACAAAGTACGCCCGGCGATACATGCAGATCCAGACTATTTGGACGAGAACGGCCAGGAATTTCTCGTGAAAGTGCTTGTCTCCGGTGGTGTCCGAGTATTTCACGACCATGTTCAGATGGTAGAACTTGGCCATGTTGTCTTTGTCTCCCAAGATCTCACAGTAGTTGCGGGCCACCAGCATGCGATACTGTGATAAGTATACGGACAAGGTGCGCTTCATGTCATTGGTTTGCTCACTCTGCATCTGGGCCATTTGGCCCGAGATCTCATCGCGACGAATCATCACGAACTCAACCATCCGCAAGAAGTACTCAAAGTATATAATAAGGGAGTGGACAAGTTCCTCCACCTGCGGCTGATGCATAAATTCAATGAACTTGTACGATAGAAACTCATCTGGCATTAGGTAGAGAACTAAATCTCTTATATCAGGTATGGCCACGACGTCGGCGGCGAAGCTGTTTGTGGGACGCGAAAACTCCTGCCGGTAGATGAGTTCCTCCTCCTGGTCGATGGTGCGCAAAAACTTGACCCCGTTGGTGCTGATATACCGCTCCCTGGCGTTTTCTAGATCGTTGTGCGCATGAAATTTGAGGCAATCCTTTTCTGAATCCCATGACCATATGCCGCTTTTGTACTTGGGCACATAGTTATCCTTATGGACGCGCTTCATAACGAATTAAAAATGCGTATATAATAGGTTTATATGGGTTGTAAAAGGTGTAATAATCAATAAAAAGGTTTTGAAAAGTTCCGCTAGTTTGAGCTCCCGTATATATTTGTTTGGTATGTACTTTTGATCTGACAGGAAATAAGATGCAATGGTGGTAAACAATTTTTATTTTTATTGATTTATTTTATGTATTTGAAACCAAATTCCAAAAGATTTTCTTAAGGGACTCTTGTCTCATAAGAATTACAAAAAGAGCTACACACCACAAGAACTAAGTAGCATTCTCCTTATTGTCATTAGTCAGTATTAAAAAAAACCTAAAAAACAGACACTTGGCGAGCTGGCGTCCTGTGTATGTTGTATGGTAGCTGTGAGCCAGCATGTTTCGGGGTAACATCGCCCATCCGGTCATTCGGCAGTTTATCCTGCGCACCGCAGTTCTTAACTATCTGGGCAAGTGTCTGCAGAAGCATTGGAACGACTGGAGTCGGCTAAACGCCCAGCTCACCAAAAACAGATCTCTTAAGGACAAGGAGTCTCTGGGCGAAGAGATCCGGCAGAAACTCGCCCAGCTCCAGTCGAGGGCGGACGCCTCGCATCGCCTATTGCAGCGGGAGTACAACGAGCTCTTCAACTACATGATGGACAAACGCGATCTGTGGGATAGCCCCGAGTACTTTAAGGCCAAGACGGCGCTAGGGGCGGCTAACCACAACCTGCAGAAGTTTGTACCCAAGAAACGAATGGACTGAAGGGAGAGTTGCCAAGGACAGATACGACTTCCATTCCATAATAAATATATATATGTGTACATACAGAGCAACGGATCCAAAAAGCGGTTTAACTATTTGTAGAAGGGAATCTCCACGCGTCCGGACTTTGTGTTGACTGCCTCCCAGCAGGTGCAGGCGAAGGTGGAACGATCCATGTGGTCGGTGTAAAGCTTTCCATCCAGGTGATCCATCTCGTGCTGGGCGATTCTAGCATTCCAGCCGCTCAGCTCCAGTTCGCCTTGTGCTCCGCTTTGGTTCAGTCCGGTGAGTTTCACACCCTCGAATCGCTCCACCTCCGCGGAGAATCCCCGCACACTCATGCAGCCCTCGGGGTGCTTCAGTTTTGTATAGTTGGTCACCGTCAGCACGGGATTGATGAAGACCTGGAGGGGATTATGTTTAGATATATTGCCTTATGTTGTGTGGAAGGGTTCATCCTCAAGCTCACCGTCAGTGGCAGCTCAGACATCTGACGGGATTGGTACACCGTCTCCGGTAGCGTCTTCCTGATTCCCCCTTTGAACTCCATGGCTATGATCCTAAGGGAAACTCCGATTTGGGGCGCCGCAATGCCCACACAATCGAACTTCCTAAGCACCTTGACCATCTGCTCCACTATTGCCTCAATCTCTGGCCCGCCTATGTGTTCCTGTGGCACCACGGCAGCCTGTTGCCGCAACACCGGGTCTCCGATTTGAGTAAAGTGATTGTATGGCGGCAGGTTTGTCCTTTCCGTCGTCCACAGCTGCTGGTACCACTTCCGGAAAGACTGCCGGGATGCAGGACTCGTGCCGAGGCAGCGTCGGTTTATCAAAATGGATTTACACAGTTTTATTTGGTGTTTAAGCAGCATTTTGTAATGTTTTGTTTTTAACCTTATTTTTTTTGTGAACAGCTGACCGGCCGGCAGCCGATAGCAAACGACAATCGTATATCGATAGCAAGAATTTAAGTTTGGCGCCAACCAATAACCACAGAAAATCAATGAACTTATTTTAAAATTTAAAATAAAATTCTAAATATTTTTAAATTCTAGAATTTATATAATTTTGATTTATTTCTAAACACAAAGAAACATTTTTTATCGTTTTTAAATTCAATTTAAAAATATATCTGAAAGTTTAATAAAAATCTTAGGCTATACAACCGCATTGGGGTTTCTCCGTTTCCTCCAGAGTGTTCACTTGTGGAACCAAATGGCGGAGCGACCCTCGGCGGCGTTAATCTGCTCCCAGCTGACGCAGTTAAAGGTGGACACATCCATCCGGTCCACGTAGATAGTTCCATTCAGGTGATCCATCTCGTGCTGCGCTATACGCGCACTCCATCCCTCGAGCTCCATCTCGGAGGGGGTGCCCAGCTTGCCGATGCCCCGAATCCGGACCTTATCGTACCGCTCCACCTGAGCGGAATAGCCCCGCACGCTCATACAGCCTTCGGGATGCTTGTTTACCTGGCTGCTGATTATCTCCAGCTCCGGATTAACGTATACCTGCATGCATATGATTTATGGTGAGAAAAACTAACTACAGATAATGACTTGCACTTGGAAAATGTTTACTTGTTCTATTTATTTTATACAAAGTGGATGCGTTCAAAATAAGATTTCTCGGCATGCTCACAGTTATATATATATATTTTCTTGGAATAAAAGTTGCAATTATTATAATAATAGGCCATTTACTTTATTATAAATATTTTTTTTATTATTATAGCTTACTTACCGCCAGGGGTAATGTGGACATTTTGCGCTCCTCGTAAATCTCAGGCTTAAATTGATCCTTTTTGCCTTCGCGAAACTCCATGGCGATAATGCGGAGAGGTACTCCTACTTGAGGCGCTGCCACGCCCACACAATCATAGTGACGTAACACCTTCACCATACGATCCACGATCTGATCGATCTCTAGGCTATCGATCTCTTCCGGAGCAACTTCCTCGGCCACTTGGCGCAGCACAGGATCGCCTATCTGAGTGAAGTAGTTGTACGGAGGAGTTGCCATAATTCCGGTCGCAAGATGAGCCCCTCAACTGAATAACGTTGCTCGATCAACTGGCTGGGAGCAGCTTTCGAGGTGAGCAGATTTCAGTCCGATAACCTTATCTTTGGAACAGCTGATCCGGCCAGGTTAAGATTGGGAACGATAGGTACACGTTCCGAAAACTAAATTATTTATAGAAAAATGCAATTTCAATTTTAATTTTAAAGACTCAATGTTTTTATTTAGAATTTCCCAAGTACTGCGGCGTTCTGTTAACAATAATTTTGAAGTATTTCCAACCGGTAGTTCCAATAACTTAATCGAAGTAGTATTCGAGCTGACCCTTCTGTTTGTGATGAACAATGCTCCCGACGCGCGAAGACGTAATGCTGACCAGGTCCTCGGCGTAGGGCGATCCCTTGCGCAGCCTGTACATAACCTTGAAGTAGTTGGCAATGATTTGGTCCACCCTAAGACCGGGCGACTTGTCGTTCATCTCCTTCTCGCACCTGGACACGATGTTGGTGAGCAGCAATCCGCCGGAGCGATAGAACTGGATGAGCTTGTCCCGTGTGAGCCACTTCCGTAGAATTGCCATGCTGTGAGGCTCGTAGATGCGGTACACCTTGAAGAAGTGCTCGTAGTGCTCGCTCATCTTCCGCATCTTGAGCGCATCCATTTTCGGTATCTCCAAGTAAGGCTGTCGGACGATATGGTACGGATCGTACTGGGGGGAGAAGTTCGAGTACCGGACAGTGGGCCAGTCCAAATCCAGGATGGTATTGTACAGGGCCTACAGATGGGAATACAAGGAAGTGTCGGTGATTGATACAATTTTACTAGCAACGAAATAGATACCTTCGGATGCCCAAGGATACCATGAGCCACATCGATCATACGCAGCTGTGGCCCGGGGACGATGTACTCCAGCTCTATCTCGGCTATGCGGCGATCGGTGCCTCGGTACTTGCGTTCCCCGATCCACAGAATGGGCATGTCCTCTTCGGGCACGTGCTGCAGCTCCTGGATGAGCGGGGATATCTGGGCGCGATAGTTCACAATCTTGTAGTTCTTTCCATAAAGCAGACTTCTTTCCGCCGGTGTGAACCTGAGGTACTCTGGCCGGGTCATCACAAAGTGGTCGGATCGAAAGAGGCGGTTCATCTCCAGCTCGATGACATAGTAGGCCCGTCGATGCATGGCAATCCACACAATCTGGATCATTACGGCCAGGAATTGCTCATGGAAGATCTTGTCGCGAGCCATGTCCGAGATGTTCACGATCTCCTTAAGGTGGTAGTAGTGGGCCATGTCGCCCTCGCCCTTCAAAATCACACTGTAGTTGCGCGCCACCAGGATCCTGTACTGGCTGAGGTAGGTGGAGAAGGTCTTCTTCATCTCGATGGTCTGCTCGCTCTGGACCTGGCCAGCCAGTTCGTCGCGTCGCACCAGGACGAACTCCACCATGCGCAGGAAGTACTCAAAGTAGATGATGAGGGCGTGCATGAGACGATGGACCGGCGGACGGTGCATGAACTCCACGAATCGGTGCGTGAGCAACTCGCTCGGCATTAAGAAGAGCACCAAGTCACGGATGTCGTTGATAACCACCGTGTCGGAGTCATAGGTGCTGTTATCACGGATATAGGCCTGCCGGAAGATGAGCTCCTCCTCCTGGTCAATGGTGCGCAGGAACTTGTAGCCATTCGTGGTGATGTACCGTTCCCTGGCGTTCTCTAGATCGTTGTGGGGCTGGAAGTGGAGGCAGTCCTTTTCCGCGTCCCAGGACCATTTGCCGCTGTAGTACTTGGGGGTATAGTTGTCCACATGAACCCTCTTCATGGTTTCGTGTTAATGTGTTTGTTTTTATTTATTTTTTTTTATTATTATTTATTTATTGTGTTTTATGAAGTATTTTTTTTTTTTTTTATTATTTTTTGAGTGTGTAAGAGTTTCTGTAGAGTGAAATTTGGTTTCAAATTTGGAAGTAACATGACAGGAAAAAAATTTATAAAAAGGTTGCTTCGGGTTTATCTAAAATAAAATATTATAATCAATGTTGTCCCAAAAAGCCGTTAAAAGTTCGATGACAAAGCCCGGCTTGTCGGTAGAATATCAACTGAGCTGCAAAGCTTTTCATTGTTTACGGAAAGCGGATTTCCATTGGCGCGCTTTTCCCATCTCGGCCTGTTGCCTCTTGAATCGCGTTGCCCCAGGTAACTGACCAGGCACAAAGCGGCCCAAACAGAGAGCGCGTTCTAACAATGTCACTAGACAGGTGAGCCACCACCACCACCACCATGTAACGCCCTGAGTGTGCTTCTGGACTACAATGGAGCGTTTAGTTCCCGGTGGACGTTCGACGGTGACAGTTGATATACTATATGCTAGTTGAAAAAATCCAGAATAGAACCCGGTTTAGGAATGAGAAATGCGGGACAAAGTGAAAGCAATAGCAAGTGACAAAAATCGCTCATAAATAATCCAGTGAAAATGAAAGCAAATAGCAGAGTTCTAGTGATTTTCATATTTTTGGGCCTCCATGGCACTGGCAGAGCTACGCAAAAGCCGCAGCTTGGCCAGCCGCTTATACAATTAAGTCACGGTAAGTTGAGCATCCATCCAGTGAAATTTATTTGTATTAAAACAAATATATATATACTGGGGTCCGATGTGGGAGCCAAGTATTTTGACCTTTAACGCTTCCCTTGGCTTACGCATTATTATTTGGAATTTTGTGGTCACCATCCGGGCCAGCGAGTACATCAAAAAATTTGGGACAATCAATATGAGTTAATTGCGAAACCCAGAACTGACCCAAGTGATTCGAGCTGCCAAATCAAGGCAGGTGTACAAAGCGTTCAGGTTAATTGGCATGGCCAACACGCAAGCAAATTGTCAAGTTCCTGTTTTCCTTCATACAATATTTTGTTTTTCGGGTCCCTGCTAATCGATAAAGTTATTCTATTGTTGTCTTTGCGGAGAAGGGGGTTAACCGATTCGACTGCAGCAGAAAGCCACTCGAAAGTCAAGCATAATTTCTGCGGCGGCACAACTGCATTCGCTGCGGGAAATATATGTTGCCATTAGAGTAATTGATCAAACAAACTCGGAACTTGGAACTCGGCAATCGAAAATCGAGGGGTAACCAAAAATAAAAAGGCAGTAAAGTAAATAACAATTGATAGAAGTCCCTGATGAATCATCAAAATGGTCGGGATTTCCCTTAAGACATTAAATATATATAAATATATATATTTTTTTTGCATTTATAAATTTAAAAACTCAATTATTAAAATTAAAAACCATTTCCGTCTTGTTGATTTTCTATGGAAACGGGGTGAAAGTTCAAGAAACTTGCTTGGGAATTAGCGCTGATAGTGGAATGACATGACATTTTTCAGACAACACCGATGATGATTATCCAGAAATTAAAGACGAAATTCATTTGGAGGACTTCTTTTGGACTGGCTCCGGCGACGGTCCTCCTGATTTCCTGAAGAAGGTCCACACCGGCATAACCAAGGGCAAGGATGTAATTGTGAAGACGGAGACGGTGGTGGCCACGGTCTATGTAGATGGGAACAATGTAAGTTCGACTTGACTGTGCCCTAAATAAGCCGGCTCCTTAATTGCGATTGATATCTAGGAAATTGACATTCCCATTTGCATTGACTGCAAACCGGACGATGGGGGCGGCACCTGGGACATGGGTGGAGGTCCTGGGATGCCACCACTTAACTACTCCGCCACAGATCGTCGTTACTGGCTGCTTACGGTGATGTCTGGCTTTTATACGGCCAAGGATAATCCCACGCTCGAGGAGAAGCTGGCGCGTTTATACCGCCTAGCTTTTACCAGGTAAAGGTACCTTTAACTTTGCGTTATATTTAATATTAAAATATATATTTAATTAAAAGACAACAGACCCGTCACCTGGGCATAAATGGGGCCCAGCAAATCGAGGGTGTGAATGTGCCGGCACCAAGAGAACGTCGCAAGTCCCTCAGTAGACCCACAATGAGACCCGAAACTACTTCAACGGGGTCTCCAGCTGATGATGTGGAAATACTGGACATGCAGGATGAGGACGACGAGCACTATATTAAGAATGTTAAAAGGCTAGGCGAAGACACTGAATGGTCTAACTCCGAGGAGCAGCCAGGTCAGGAGGAGGAGTCGCCAGAGGTAGCTTCCAATGGGGTCACCACCCCAATACCACCACCAACAGGCAGCACTGAAACAACGATGGATTATGGGGCATACGTTACACTGATCCCATGGGAGCTTTTACAGCAGAATGGGAAATCGGAAAAGTTGCGGGAAATGCACGAGTCCTTGTTGACTAAGCAACCACTGGTGCAACAACAACTACAGGAGCTACAGGAGCAGAAGCAGAAACAGGAGCAGCGCCAACAGCAATCGCTTTATAGGGACGAGCACGTCAGAGTTGTCATACACAACCTAACGCAAATTAGCGAGGCGGATGTGCAAAAGTGGAGCACGAACACGCAGGCGGAGGACACGGAGGACATCAACTACGTCAACCTCAAATTGTAAGTACCTCCACAACTTGCCGATTTTGTTTATTATTTTGCGAATTCGATTGGGTTATTGGATGCCTTATACACTTAAAGAGGAAATTGTAAGATTGTTTTTTTGGGGTTTGAGCTTATTGAGATATTTTAGTGTTACTTGAAAAGTATAGATTCTAGGACTTAACACAATTTAATTGATTGAATATTCTATATACTGATTATTTTGTTTATTATATTTATAATTTTTAAGTAACTAAGGGTTTATATTTATAAATAAAGCTCCTGGCATAATTAGGTTACATGGAAATTGCCATCGATTGCTAGTTTACTATATAAAAGTAAAGTAGTACAGTTAGAAATAATTTAAGTTATAAATGTAGGCTAAAGGGGTGTTTTTTAACATAATAATATTTTAAAATACTAAAAATATAAAATCCTTTTTATATAATTTTTCTAGCAGCAATGACAGACCCATAGCCAACCAAACGGAGCTCATTTATACTGTCCTGGTTAATGGTCGTCCCATTTTGGCCACCACAGCAGCTAAGGACATGGAGCTGGTCAGTGAAGACGAGGCGGTCAAGACGTTTGGACAGGCCGTCTATATGAAATCGGAACGTAAGCTGGAATAGGATTATCTCTATTTAATAAAACTATATACTTATTTTTCATCTTTTATAGCTTATATAAGAGAACCCACTGCCACGGCTCTGGCACCGGTTCCACGCAGTGGACAGGCTGGCTTCTTTAATTCGGTGAAGAATAATGTGGCCTTGGTGGTCATTAGCTCCTTGGCCATCCTCTTGCTAATGCTGCTCCTTGTGGCTGTCCTTCTTCTTGGAAGAACCCGTGCTCGCCAAAGGGAACTCAGTGCGGTCAACAGGTGAGTGGATTTATCAATTTATTACCAAAGAAGATTATCAAAAAATATTTTATTAATTTCTCTAATATATTTACCTTAAAGCAGACTAACATAATTAAAGTTCAATTTACAGGAACTCCTCCCGCAACGAACTGCTCTCCGAGGGTCAATCGATCCGACCCACAACGAGTGAAAGGACCGAAGGAGAACCCAGTCCGGATCGCCGTTCCCGGGAAGTTGGAGTTCGCAACTATTCGTACGACCGGGAGCCACGCATCAGTTTTCCAGCTCCGCCGGCGGAGACCCGTTCCCGTCGGGAACGTCGGGATTCCGTTTCTTCCTCGACAGACAACACCTCCGACTCCTCGGTTTACTGTCCCATTAATCCGCCGAGTGCCGATGTCCAGCGGATTCTGGATGACAAGGCGGCCCGCTTATTCGATGGCCATAAGAGGCGCCACCAGTATGATCGAGCCGAGGGACATGAGGAAACTGTGTACACCTCTGTGGTGTCCGAAAAGAAGGGTGACAAGTCCAGGCACAAGTCGAGGAGACGTTATCTTAATGAGAACCGCGTGGGTTCCCTGGAGACGAGTCCCGTCCAGGGATCGCTGGCCGGTCACTCCTCCACCGAGGAAGTGGAGTCCCCAGAGGTGCAGCGTCGCAGCTACGAGAACTTCCAGAGGAACGAGGCCTACAATCCGCACAACAACTATCACAGGAATAAGCTCTTGACCCAGAAGGCCGGAAGTGGAGTCGTCTCCCCGGAGGCCATCAACAAGGAGATCGTTGGAAACATGTCCCCGGATACTGCCAGCGTGGGCTCTTTCCTTTCAATGGCCTCCGTGAGGGCCTTCCCGAAGAGCGCTCTGCCGGAGCCACTGAATCGAGTGCTGGATCCCGTGTTCGTTACCTACTACGACAATGTGAATGCCGTGGCGCCGCACAACTCCACGCGGTCGCTGAGGACCCTCTCCCAGAAGGGATCCAAGGACTCTACCATTGCCACCATAGCCAGCTTCCCGAGTCCCAAGGCACCGCGCACGGTGCGCTCAGCCTCGCAAAGCGATAATCCGGACCCCGGCGTGGTCGGTCCCGTGGTCTGGGAGCGGCACAAGAAGAAACAGAGCCAGGGTGAGCCGGGTGCCGGGAAACCAAATCCCAGTCCAGGTCCCAGTCCCAGTAGCAACAACAACGACGACGGTGACGATGACGCCGCCGCCGATGAGGACGATGGCGACGTGCGATTCGGGGCCAAGTCGCGTTACTAGGACAACCCGTAGTCGTTGATTAACTTACTGTTATTGCTTGCACACACCAGACCCGTAACTAACAACGTAGCTAATAGCGATTGCGACCTATGTTACCTCTCCACCACCTGTAGTCCCTCGGTAAAGTCCGCTCCTCCATCCGTACTCAACCTCTCTCTCGAATCGATCTTCCCCAGAGGCCCTGACCTACGCGGACTACCATGCGAGTCCGCTGCACAATCCCTCGGCCATCCGCAATCATTACGAGGGGCTTCTCGAGGGCGCCCTCCAGATGTACTCCAGCCAGGACGACATCCCCATGCCGCTGCCCACGCAGAATTTCACCAACAGCCGGCGGGCCACGAAGCGCGAGCATAGGGGCTCCTCCGCCGGACTGCCCAGGTTAGAGGGGGACTTTAATCAAGCAGAGGAAACTATTAAAATGTATTTAAATTTTGTAGCTTCCATCCGGAATCCAGCAGCAGGATCACTTCAGATCGTCCGGCAACAGCCCAACCGGAGAAGACCTCCAAGTCGGCCCATTCCACGCAGCCCCCGTCTCCCACTTACAGCGCCTGGGGCGGCGGTAGCATGTATAGCTCCCACTCCACCCTGAACCGACCTTTGAGCGCAGGCCCCATCCACCGGGTGGATAACCGACTGGACATATCCAGTCAGGCAGCATCGGGCACGGGAACAGCGCCCCTTATAGAGGCCATACAGAGCGAGCTGCGAAAGTTCAAGCAGCAGCAACATCAGGAGTAGTTCTCCGCAATAAATGATCTTACAGACATATATTTGTCATGTCGATGGAATGCCATCCACAACAGCATATCTGTACCAAAAATGTTTGCAATTCATTTAGAATAAACTTTTCTTAATACCAAAGAGGCATCTCTTAAGCCATGTTATGGGTTGCAATTGTAATTTAAAATAAAATTTAATTTTAAGAGTTCATTTCAGAGAGTATGTCCAGTTGAATACAATATAAATTCGGGATGCCGAAGTTTTATAGTTTGCAATTGAATTATAATATAATTTATAATTGAATTATAACTAAGCTTAATTTTTTTGTTTGTTTGAATTGATATTTATCTATTCTATTTATGATAATTGATAAATGATAATCAAAGGTTAAAAAACTCATAACTTAGCCAAAAATGCATTAATTTCAATACGGAAGACAGTCCTGTGCTAGTTTTTGATAGGTTAATAAATATGCAAAGTCAAATTGACAATTTTTAAAATTTAATTTTTTGCCAATTTTTCAAGGTGTAACAATGTTAATTTTAACAACATAAAATTTCGAAAAAAAATTTTGCAAATTTTTTTCTTTTCTACATGCCCAGAAAGATTCGCCTGTTGATTCTGATCAAGAATATATATGGATTATATGGTCGGAAATAACTCCTTCAGTGCGTAACGAGCTTAAGACTGAAATTATAATACCCTGTAAGGGAATAAATATTCGCATTGTTTTTATGACAAATTTTTCTAAAAACCAAAGCTTAAAAAACTCATAACTTAGCCAAAAATTCATTAATTTCAATACGGAAGACAGTTCTGTGCTAGTTTTTAATAGGTTAATAAATATGCAAAGTCAAATTGACAATTTTTAAATTTTTATTTTTTGACAATTTTTCAATGTGTAACAATGTTCATTTTAACAACATGAAATTTCGAAAAAAAATTTGCAAATTTTTTTCCTCTCCTACATGCCTAGAAAGATTCGCCTGTTGATGCTGATCAAGAATATATATGATTTATAGGGTCGGAAATGACTACTTCACATCTTTAGAAGCTTCTGACTATAATTATAAATCTCTTCAATTAATTTGTAATTTTAAAATTAATTGTTAAAGTCTTTGTTTCAGAGATTATATCCAGGTAAATACGATTGTTCCATTAATAAATCAGTAAACGAAAGCCATTATGCAGGTTAGTTCATTTGGTTTATTATATATTTATTTACAGAATATTCGATTGCCAGTAGTAGTACAACACACAAAGACATTAAATACAAGCTCTCACCAGCCCTTGATTCAGTATTATTTTGTATATATTTGACCGAAAAACATATTTACTTTTTGTTTGTATACCCATTACAATATTCAATTAGAAGCGTTCTCTTTGTATATCAAAAAATTAATTACTACGCTGTGTCTTTGATCGGGGTGGAGTTCGAGTGGGAGTGCCTGGGGCCGCATGAGCCTAGTTGAATTCCTTTTGTCCCTTGGCATAGGCCTTGGCGTCCACACTGCGCTTGCCGAGCCGAGGGCCGAACCACAGGCCCGAGGAGGCACTGGGTCCCGTGCGCTTATCCAGCACCTGTTGCAGGGCCAGGAGGTGGGCCCACTTGCGCAGCTCGGCATCACCGCCGCGGCCAACTCGCGGAAAGGCCACCAGACCACTGGCCCGCTTCTGGAAATCAGCCTCTGGAAATGGTAGGTCCCCCGGCATTTAGCCAATAAATTATGGCCACAACTCCGGGTAACGACTCACCGTTATAGTCCTCCGGGGAGGCATCGCCGTAAATGCCGTCGAGCACCGCGGCGTCCAGTCCGTCGCGCAGACTGTTGGCCAGACTGGGATCTCCGCGACCGACGCGAGGGAAGGCATATAGCCCCATATTGGCACCACGTCGATTCTTGTCGTGCTCCATTTCTATACATATGGATTTAAAAAGAATCAATTTAATACATTGATTTAGATTAAAGTTTTTGTGAAGTTTTTAAATATTAAAATGGAGTAAAGAAAAATATTCGTGCTGAGAAAAAGTATTTAAATAATTGATTATTAGTTGAATAATCGTGGAGAAACAACATTTTAATAAAAGAGTTTTCCTATAAAAGATTCTTATGAATGGTATTTAAATTAATTAAGAATTAATTTATTTAAAATCTGATTAACTAGCTTTTATGGAAGAGAAACATTCCTAGAAAAACAAAATTATCATAGAATATGTGAGAGAGAATGAATATTGATGTTAAAGGAATTATTGGTACTGGATTACCTTTATCTTTCAAAGGCGCTGCAAATGATGTGTAAAAACAAAATTAAAACACTTTATGAGCTTGTAAATGCATAACAATATGTTTAATAATGT